>OW203898.1:8675822-9925822 GCA_934046635.1 Buathra laborator | reverse complement strand
GTGTAGGTATGTGTGTGTGTAGAAACGTTGTTACATAAACGTATAAATCTGCAACAGCTTCAACATTTGGATAATTTACATAGGTACCTTAGTCAATAGGCGAATCTATCCATGTCAGGTACGCTTAATACATCTGAGAGTCCCGCGACGAAGTCACTTTAATTATTTAAGCCTCGGACTTGGCCGCTTAATTACGACTCGTATATATGTATACATGGAAAATTAAGGTATATACATGGATGTACATGTGTGTACGGATATATACAGTTCTAGAAGAGGAAACGAGGTAACGAGAAACGGGTGAACGAGTTAACGATACGAAAAGCTTCACCCCCTCCAAAAACACGAGGCTTATGTCTCGAATCGATTCGTCGATGATTTATTCAGGATCGGTTGCCTGACGGCGATAAAATCACGCGGGCTATGCCCGGGTCGTGCCCCAAGGGCGATTTCAAGTTAAAGCAGCACAAGGGAAAGGGGACGAGGGGGCATTGCTCGTGATGGCTCGGTTGCTTGCCGCTGCAGTCGGGCGAGAGATCGGACTGCAACCCTCCCCCAACCCCTCACACTTCGTCTGCTGCTGCTGCTGCTGCTGCTGCCGCCGCTACTACTGCTGCTTGTGAACTCCGTTTGCCGCTGCTACTGCTGGTTAAGTCCAACAGCGGAGCTGAGCAAAGCAGTGGAGAGTTTGAGAGAAAAGCTATTTTGCCGATCGATCGACGCAGTCGTCGTCGTGGTCCGGCACACGCCGTTGCTATATAACACTGAGAACAGGAACACCGCGACGGCGGCCTGCAAGACGGTCAAAAGAAAGATATCGAAATGGCTTATTATAACGTTTTATTAATCGCCACGACCCAACTTTTTTTTTTCTTTATTGCTATTTTAGAGGGGAAACTTTGGTATCGTAAGAAAAATTTATTTTCGCGGTTTTCATGGCAGGAGACTTAATGATTTTTGTCACTTAGGCCATTCCCCCCGCTCCCCGGGTTTATGGGATTTTTTCTTTCGCCCTGAAAATCTCATATGATATCGGCGAAAAAGTAAGGCGTTTTCTAAAATAACCCATAAGCCGTTTCTGCAATTTTTGAGGCTTATTTGATGCGAATCTGTGAAGGCGTTCAAAATTAATGGCAATAAAATGTTTCGAAAAATGTCTGCTTACGTTCCAAATTTTAGGTTATTTTTTTTTATGCTATCGGCAATGAAAAAAGACAGTAAAAAAAGAAAGTATGATGTATGTTGCATTTTCAAAATAAAAAATTAATTTGTTAAATGAACAATAAAGATATTAACATCATTGAGATATCTTTCAAATGTCGAACTAATAACTCGAACTTTTTCATTAGGAATCTTTGATCTTCTATAAAGGGAACTAATGTAACACGTGCAGAAGTTATACGAATGTAGCGTAACTTGTCATCAACGACAATACGTACAAACTTTTTGAACTTTCTTTACCTATTATTTTAATAAAACCCGCAAGATTTCTTCAAGTTTAAAACAAATTTCTTGGGTATTATCGATGCCGGAGGCCTTTAAAAAAGAAAATTTTAAAATTGAGGTTTATCGCCCGTAAAAACCACTTTAGCGGATAAATCTTTAGTTCAAAGATAAAATTGGCACACCTTCTGTAACAACTACGTGCGGAAAAAAAAATCGATCGTCTCTTCCATGATTTTCAATCTTTTATTTCGATGCTTCATTGAGAATTCAATAAAAAATTCAAGAAGCTTTGCTTGTATTGGTTTTGTGATTAAGAAGCTGAGGCGAGTGTAGACCGACGATTCGGGGATACCGACGAGACACGTCTTGCTTCTGTTTATTCCGAGTGTATAAATAAGAAATCATCTTCCGTCTAGCCGGCGACCTTTGTTATCGCTTCAGCTTTCATTCGATATCTTTCGAAGTGGAAAGGCTGCTTTTTATAGTCGTTAAGAAAGTGCAAGTGAAATTTTCGATGTCGGTATTTCTGTTCAATCGATATATCCACGACATTGCGTTTCGTTGTTTTAAGTCCGCAAAAAGAAATTTAAAAAAAATGATCAATTTCGCTGATTTGATAGAAAATTTCAAAAAATTATATTTTCAACGATGTTTTGTTGACTGTATTAAAAAAATCTTAGAATTTCGACGACAGACGATGAAAATGGAAAGTTGAAAACAAAACGAATAAATTATTTACGTTTTACGCGATGCAACGCTGAAGATTGTCGTATTAAAAAAATCTCATAATTCTGACGACAATGCCGTAAGAAGGAAAAAGTTGATCAAACGTTTTCCAGTCTCTGTGACTGCGGTACCATATCTGCGGTATTGTTCTCACTTCCCGTCCGAGTCAACGTGACAGAAGGGTTTATGCAGAAACAAGACAATGACAGGTTCGATTTTTTTATTCCATTTTTTTCCCTTCTTTTGACGCTGAATAACGTGAAGAAACTTTTTTTCATGTAATTCAACACTAACGTCACTCCGTAGGTTCTCTCAAGCTGCAAACATCTACCACTGTAATTCTACCGCAAAGTAATGTATATGTATAGGTGAAAAGTATTGTATTTTTTTGTGTATAACAGTTATGGTAATTGGTACGATGAATTACTCGTATTGACGCTACTGGGAAACGATTCAAATTCGACACCGATGGATCGTATCGGGAAACTAAATATTTACGCCGTTTTATTGAATGTTATAAAAAAATCCACGCTGTCCATGTGAAGATCACATTTTAATCGCTAAATTTATCAATTGATTGACAATTGATCATCAATCAAATGACAATTTAGCGTTTTTTTAATACCGCGAATTAAAATAGTTAAAAAAAAATTGATTACTTACCGAGTTAAGGTTTTAACTTCATTCGCGAGACCGTCACCTGGATAATTCGTTTTTCCCAATACCATTAACTCGACAAATTCAAGTCCGTCGAATACACGGTATATCGTTTAAGTGCAGTTGTTGAACTGATCATTATTATTATCAGTATTATTCATTAATTTTCTTTTTTTTATGTATGGTAATTCTCGAAAAACGAAAAATTTCATTGGTCGACATTTTTAATCTCACATTGCATATATCTGATAAAATTTCTGCGATTTGTAATTTATTCAATTATCGAAAAATTAAGTATCATATTTTTAAATAAAAAATGTATCAACTTGGAATTTGATTTTTTTTTTTTTTAAAACAGTAGCTTCGTTTGGCCAATGAACAAAGATTAGCCAATGAGAACGCACTAGCGATACGCGTGTACTTTACCGAGCGTTTTCATTGGTTAAACCTTCGACTGGCCGTAATTCGAATATTTTGCTTTTACGAAAAAAAATTCAAAGGAAAAGTTCGCGCGGATTCATTTAATTGTTACTTCGGTGCGAAGTGACGATTAACATTTTTTGAATATTGTTGAAAGAAATAAATACAAAAAAATTTGTCGCACCATAATTTCATCGAATTTCGAGAGTTAATTAATCATGCATTTGATTACGATAATACAGTAGAATTGAAAGAGTTTCACTGTTAGATGGGTTCTTCGTAGTTATCACAGTAATTAGTATGCAGTGCGTAAATCGCTTAATCGAGAGCTTTCGTTCGATAACTTGTATTAACACAAAGCTTTGTAAACTTTCCGCTAAGGAAAGCTGCGTATTCGTAGATTTGTTACGTGCATGTTAATTATATAATCCTACATAACTAGTATTATCGTAGAATTTCGTTATATATACTATACACATGAGTATTAAAAAAAAAAAAAAAATTAGTGATTTTTAAGTAGTTTGCATTATTACAAATTATTAATATATTCGAATAAATAATACAATACGAAAGTATTCGAAAGCAACGCGTTAACCGAAGGCCAATAAAAGCATATCATTTTCTTTTCTGAATTTTCAGGACGAGAAGAACCAGTTGCTTATCACCAACCTGTGGCTGAAATTGGTAAGCTAACGTTTGGTATTAATCAGCTTTACAATTATCCCATTTTCTTTTATCATGTCGTAAGTTTTTCTCTTCCTTCCCGTATTCGAGACTAAAGTTGGACAGTAAATGCCAACCATCCGTTCTATTCCACTTCCCGTGCTTCGTTCGGTTCATTAAATTTTAGTTATCACAGTTATCCTTTCTTCCAACATATCTTTTATAAAAAAAAAATATGTCTCTTATAATAAAAATTAAACTCAATTGAATACGAACATTTTTTTAAATAACTTCGCATTTCCTTGTATTAACGTAATTCAACTAATGTTAATAATTTCTTTTTTTATTAACGAACCAACGAGTTTCCACATCAGCGAGGACTCGAAAGCAAAATAAAATTGGGATCCTTTGAATTTTCTAACAATATTTCGTATGATTTTTCTTCCTCGTCCCCGTAATTTCATTGATTTTATTATATTTTAATCGTCATTCAAAATTACCAAATAACTAAAATTTACAAATTTTTTTTTTTTTTTTGTAAAAAAAAAAAAAAAATCGCGCCCACGAACTTTCGTAAATCGTAAATTTCTCCATCTCCAATGTCGTTCACCGCTCGCCTAATATCGAAGAGCTTAAAGCTCTCCTCGTCGAGCGCGAGCCGCGTACGCAAGGACATTTCTAGTTTGAGCTTTCGACCCTCTTGCGCTATGACCCAAATACACAGCTTCCCACGTCGACGCTGTCTACGATTATACGTGGTCCCTATATATACGTATGCACGAACGTAACACCGACCGGAGCCTAGCAATTGATGTGGATCAATTCAATGAATCCTGTATGTCCGTTCTCGTTTGTCTGTGTATATGGCCTCTTGTACGACAAATCGATGGAAACTTGCTGTGTTTGCGACCGGGTCGGGTAGGTGGTAAGAGGGAAGAGCGCCAGGGGAGTGGGCAGAAGCGTATGGTTGGTAGAGAACACAACACGCGGAATATCTCGTAAACGCGATAATTGACTTCGCAAGGGTACATCGCCGGTGCTTTGTTTGTCGTTAAAGAGTTACCACGGGATGTTGGTAGAAGTGAGGGATGAAGAAGACGCGCGGGGCAACGAAAGCGACAAAGATCGATCGATAATTAACTCCAACGTTCTGGCAAAACATAAACTATATTTTATTTACATATATAAACAAGCTGTGCGCGTACAGCTCTATCTGAAGAATTGCCTCTTGACGCTCTTAGACTAAATGAATTCCGGTAGTCCTTGCGGTAATGCCACCCGGACGAAAACGTTATATATACAGTATTATTATGACGATAGCATTAAATCGATGATGTAACCTGCTATGGCATCAGTTTAAAGCCGTGCGATCAGTTGGGATTTGTTCAAAGCCCGCGCTTCATTTCCGCCAATAATCATCAAGTAGCGATCCATTAATCCAGCGCCATCTTAGTTCACGGCATTTTTTCGTATGAAACGACTATTTTGATCCATTTTGTTCCCATTTAGATCGACGGAAGTACAATTTTTATTGAATTTCGAAATTCTTCGTACGCAATTTTAGAAATTCGTTGGAGACAGTGAAATTTTTTAAGATTTAGGAAGTATGGAATTATGTGCAGATTTACATAGTATAACGAAATATAAATCGGAAGTGGAGATCCCAACAAAGTAAGGTTATGTGCATTCTTTACGTAAACATGGATAATCATATGTGATCGTATTTTACGCGATATGAGAATATTGCAAGAAACATTTGGAATCATATATAATTGTATATAAGTACAATACACGACTATATATACGCATACCGAATCGTATATAAGAACTTAGACGTCGTTGCAGCGCTTCATATATATGATCATATATAGTCGGTATGGTAACGTATGACGATGTATCTATATGACTATATGCCGTCTATTTTGGACCCTTAAAGCAGGACGATCTGTCTGGAACCGTTCAGAACCGGAGTTTCATTTCCACCAGAAATAAATTATCCACTCTTTAAACCGGATCGACCTTAGTTTACGAAAGTTTTCCGTTTAAACGAATACAAACAACTTGAGAATAGATGAAATTTGATTAGACGACTATCTTAACGTATATGCGAAAGTTCCGTAGTTTTTGAAGCTCAAGCGAAGTATACCCATCAACGGAAGAAACATCGGTCTTTCCGAGATGGAAACCTTGATTCTGGTTGAAGTTATAAGAGAGTTAAAAAGTCGAGAGAACATTTTTATCTCGGGAAAAAAAATAAACTTATTGATCCGTAGGAGGGAGTTGAGGGGTCTGTTGAGTGAGTTTTCGTAGCTACGAAACACTCGAATTTTCCAATCCTTAAGATCGTATATAATCTCATGAAACACCTCGTCCATCTTGACGCTGAGTTGCTATGATATTGCAACAGTTTATCTAAATTTCGGGGTCAGTTGGGTTGCCCTAAGACAATAAACTATAGAGACAGAGGCCTGGAGAAGAGAGCTTTTCTCACCCCCATTCGTTCTCTTCTTCTTTCTACTTTATTCTTCTTTATTTTGCCTTCTTCTCCTATTTTTTTTTCCTTCCACTTTAGCCGGCGATTCCCTTTCGCGAAATAGATATACATACACCATCCTCGCGCGTAGTTTAGCACACACGTAGACACGAGAGCGAAAGCGAGATAAACGACGCACGAAACGCAAAGATAAGTTACAACGGTCGACCAACGTGGATATCATAAATCTGGGACTGCACCCAGCAAGCCAATGTCTAAAACTCTGGTGAGCACACAGGAGAGTGAACGAGGGGGAGGGGGAGGGGGGGGGGGGGGGAAGGCACTCTCTAGAACCGCTGTGAAAAGGAACCGCTGGGGTGGGGGAGATAGGATTGCCAGAATTGTAGAGGTAATCCGAATGGAAATTTCGCGGACGTTTATGAAATTCGTTGTTGAACTCAACCGCGGCGCGGAAAGTACCGGTCATCCTTCTGAAATTTAACATTATTTAACTGCTCTACCCTACCGACGGCATAGAAGAAAGCGCTCGGTTATTAAGGGTATATAAACCATCGCTGACCACTTGATTCTCTGTAGACTATTATCGCGATTTGGCGATAACTCTTCGGAATTCGGAAAAGTTGCAAATGTTCGTATAAAAGCTTAAAAAAATATAAAAAATCGAAATACTTCCGGAAACCACCAAATTTGGTAACAGTTTTTTATCGCGTAAAAATTTTTTTTAAATTTAGCATTTCGTGGGGTTTAGTAAACTTTTATAATTATTTCGAATCTATACTTTCGCAAATACACCCGGCAAAGCTGGATAGACGTCAGTGGACGCTTGTAATTCGATGAAACTTTACTGTTGGCTTTCTGACAATTAAAAATGAAAATTTGCGCGACAGTAACTTGAAAAAAAATGGTAAAAAAAAATTTCAGTTCCTCGGGCTATTTTACGAGGAAAATCATATTTACACAGCATACTTATACTCTCATCCGGACGTAGTAACTTGCTGGAAGTTCATTTTTGTTGAAGATTGCAAAACTATGACAAAAGAACTCACAATAACGGCAGAAACTTGGAAAAACGGTTGTCCTGTAACGCGCACCGAGAATATCCAGATTTCCACCTAACAACGATTTTCTATGTAAAAAATTTCGATAAACGGAATAAACACCCATCGAAAAAATTACTATGTATAATAATACATAATTTCTAGTGTTTCGTAAAGCGCCATCGCGGTCTCCTAACAAAACTCACCATTCCAACGAAACCGTTGCTATTCAATTTTTTCCTCGTAGGATTACATCTAAATAAAGTTTCGTAAAAAAGTCCAATAAGAATCTAACCTCGCGATCGAACGATCCCGAACAAGATAAACATTTCGTCCAATATATCGATTGCAATGTGATTGGTAATTGGTAGCTTTTGGAGTCAAAGTGGTATTTTCGATATTACGTCGATTCGAGGAGAGCGACAGTTTCCGGTGTTAATTGCATCCAGTAAATCTTTCGTAATCTCTATTGATATATTTCAAAAGTGACGGCGGGTAGGCAATGGGGTGCTCCAAGCGGAAGGGGGGAGGGGGAGGGGGGCAATACGTAATTGTAGTAGAGTTATACATCGGATGTTCTCTCGAGTGGAATCTGTGGCCCTGACATTTTCAAAATAGCGTTGAGTCTCCGCTTAATCTTCATCCTTCTGTACTGCTACACTATAGACATTGGGAAAGAGCGCGGAGATCCGTAAAGTACTCGCCGGGGCCAGAGGGATCTCTTTCGTTCTGCATTCGGCACGAAATGAACTCAATTCAACGGAAGGTATATGGGTGAGCGGCGAGGGGGGAAGGGGCAGTCAAGGGAGGCAGGATGAGGAGATGGCAGAGAAGTGAGTATAGAACGAAGAGGGCGGTCCGAATTAAGGGTGTAAAACCGGTTTTGCCGTCTCACTTTCGTCCGTAGCACGTAGACATCGTGTCCTCGAGGGTCGCATCACGATTCTCTTTCTTCCTACGCTCATCGTTCTTTCGTTCAGAACCATAGCTCTCTCTTTCTCTCTTGCGTCTCGGCCAACCCTTGTCAAGGATCTCGAAAGTCCCACTGGCGTTATAAATATAAGCCGACCGAGCGAGCAATGGGAGGGTAGCTAGAAAACCCCTCTCCACATCCATATACCGACGGACTCGAATTTCACTCTATTTAATATACTCCGTAACCATCGAATTCCCTCGGTGAAAAGTACCTCCTTCGCGATACCGCGTTGCACACATATTGCATGTTATTCGAAGATAAATTTTTTGCCTTTCGATCTCTGAAATTTGACGGTTTCATGGATTAATCCTGTCGGTCGTTTATTATCAAATAGAATGTATAAATCGAGTACGGCGATAAAAAAAAAGCTTCAATACGTTAGGATAACAATGAATTTACAGGGTTTACACATTGTACAATTTTTTATTTTCGCGATTTTATTTGTTCGCGCGAACTGAAAATTATTCAAGAAACAATTTAATTACTTTTTCGGCAATTCGTAATTAACCAATGGTACACTTTATCAATTTTTTTTAATTATTCTGAATTTTTAAAAAGTGAATATCGCTATAATTATCGAAGTAGCAATTTCTTGTCGACGGTTCATGTTCGCAATATTCGGAATGTATGTTCATTTAATTATTTTTTTTTTTTTGAAAATCGCTTTTACTTCTGTATGAAATATATAATTTTTTATTCGAAATTACTCGGAAAGTTTTACGCCAAGAGCTTTGCGAGGACTTTTAGAGTGGTCCTCGTTACGCAAAAAAGAGTTCCAGGCAACTAGCGCGCCAACAACAGTTGTTACACTTTGATACATTTCGATGGCACTGCATCAGCAAATTCGACTGATGTTCAAAAATACAAAACAATTCGTATATTCCAACTATCGATCTCTTGATTGAGAACACAATGAAGTCAAAGACAGGAATTGTAAACTGATTATTCGCAAAATCTGACGAAGCTATCACTGACAGTGTATTCTTTTCGATGATCCGTCAGTTTATTTTATGCCAAAAGCATAATATAACGGGAGACTTTCAATTTTGCGCGTCGACGACTCCGGTTACATCTGTAATGTCGTTCACTGTATCGAACTGAAATTTCAGATTGAATAAATCGTCAGACCGGTTTTTCGGGTCGCGAGGGTTTCGACATCACCGTGAAAAAAAAAAAAAACGTTTATTTCCAAAACCCTTCGGCGTTCAACTATATCCCTCGATAATCCGAATTACAAATTTCTACATATTTTCTCGACTGTATGTAACGAAGTTAATTCAATCATAGATTTCGACGATCGAAATTTTTACATTTGATATACACATCAAAATTAAATTAGGAATATTGAACATGTAAATGTAAAATATATAAGTTATATAGACGTAAAATTTGTTTGGCGTATATAAACATTGTCGCTACACTGCCCCTACTACACCCCCACCATATTGCGTGCTATTGTTCGCTACAGACCATTTAATATGTTTATGCATATATTTAACATTCGTAAAACATATGTTTGATATGTTTAATATATAGACGCATTTGTACACAGTATTTAAAATACTTTGTCGGGATATGGGAATGGATTAAAAAAATGATAGAATCGCAATAAAAAATGTCGTGGATATTGAAAAATTGGGTTAAATTTTTTTTTTTTTATCCCGAAAAAAAAAAAAAAAAAAACCATTGTAATTCAGTATACATCTGTTTTCGAACAACGCTGCATTCAAATTATCTTCAATTAATAAACAATTATTACTGCTCACGCATGAAGAGTCCAAGCATATTGCAGGGATGCATAAAGCTTCAGCTGTGAGGGCGGAGCAAAAATTATTTTAAAAAAATTCCCCTTACCTGCCGCGAGTTTGATGAGTGCCTACTGTCGTGTTGAACAAGCGTAACAACGAGACGCTTGAGAATGTCCACGAGTTTGCAATTCTTTTTTTATTCTGCAGAACAAACGTCTAAATGAGTAGAAAACATCGGGACGCTTGATGGCACTCGACCTCGGAGCGTCGTAGACGCTTAACGAAGTACGAAGTCAAAATTTAATCCGAATTTTTTATGATTAGATAGCAATAATAAAAAAAAATGAACAAATTGATTCGATATCAGATAACATACATGAAAATTACAAATCTTTTTTATTTCCAACATATTTTTTTTACGAACTTATGAATTTTTCTTTTCGTCGAGAAATTCGTCTTCAGCGTCGCCGACAGTCCATTTCAGTTCGTATTTTATTTACAATAAATTTAATTTATTTCGGGAAGAGTATTCGTTGAATGGACATCTCCATTTTTATTCTTTCCCTCGTAGCGTAAAGCAAGCCAGTCGACGACGAACAGACATTTCCACTATTCCATCTATACACTGTTGCAGAAACCGCAACTATATATATTATGCTTTAATATATCCTTTACCCGGGCGTGTTAATTAATTCCCGTTATCGCAATGGCGTCGCTGAAGTGCGCATCGTAGTGTATAAAAAAAAAAAAAAAAGAATAAAAGAAATCCTTCAATATATTCCAGCGATGATATCGCGATTCAAATTCGTTACGTGAGCTCTGTGAAATGGCTGAACGATAGTGGATAGTGGGACACTTGGAGAAGCGTCGGTGCGGTGCGAATTTGCATTTGCATTCGACTCACTTTGCAGCACGTTCGCCGTCGGGGGATCGCTTTTCAGAATTAAAGGGTACGCAAGAGGTCCGAGGGCGGGGGGTGGTGGGGGTGGGGGTAGCGGAGTTGGGTATCTGATCGTATCTGCCGTTTTTTACTGTTTCCATCTTCGCGCCTTTCGACGAAGAATAAAATATGTCTCGTGAAAAATTACACCCTCTTTTTATTATTATTATTTTTTTTTCCCCTTTCTTTTTCTACATTGTACGCCGGACGAGTGGTTGAGTGCAAATTAGCTCTCGACTTACACGTACCAGAGACGAGTTTTCCGCGTGTCCATTATACCATCTACGAACTTTCTCACTCGCACTTTAAGAGAAATCGATAAAACCCCGAGTGTCGGAATCTCCGGAATGCCCATTGACAGTAATCGAAATTACAGTGAATTCTTTCGATTCCCGAATTCCTAACATCGTGAAAGAAGACCGAGAAAACTATCGCACATCGAGAGCAACGCTATTAAGAACAACTCGCGCTATTTCTTTTACGTTTTTCTTACTCCCGATAAGCTGCATTGCGACATAAACGAAGGAGAGAAAAAAAGAACATCGAGAATAGATCGAATGATACCGAGAGACAACATTGCGTCCTTAAAGTATCTATAGCAATTCCGAGTGAACGTCACTTACGTACGGTTAATTTTCTCACGATTGGGATTCCACCCATTTTATCTCTTTTTTTTATTTCGCTAGACAATACGAGCTCAAGGGGCAAATAAATCTTTGGTTCTATGTGAAATTCGAAAGATCGCGGATATAGGAAAAGGCGAATGTTTGGTTTTTTTTTTTTTTCACTTTTCTGTGTTCGTCCGATATAAGGCATTACAAAGGATTCTCAATTCCGTACAAAAAGAAATGGCATTGGAAAGAGGAGAAATGCAAAGTGTGCATCGAGCGCACAAGTTTCGAGTCATATAAGGCGAAATCGTGGGAAACGAAACTCAAAGGATTCCACGAATCCGTCCGTCGAACGCGCGAGATATTGGAATCGAATCGGATCTCTCATAGATAACACCCGTGAGACTTCGTCTGTATTTCGAATAACGCATCGCATGTCACGTGACCTTCCAAACGAAAAAAACGAAATGAACGAAAAAAAAAAATGTGAAAAATGATTCGTATGGATCAAACTTTGTTCCGTTCCGACGCGAAATTTCGATATTTTTTTTTTGTTTTGCTTTTCTTTTTTCAGGAATGGAACGACGTCAACATGAGGTGGAACGTCTCCGAATACGGAGGTGTAAGAGACTTGAGAATACCGCCACACAGACTGTGGAAACCCGACGTCCTCATGTACAACAGGTAAGTTGCAAAACTATACAATTTCGAATGAATGAAATGAGAAAACTTTTTTTTTTATGCAAAGTGTTTCCGATATAGAAATTCTAAAAAAAAAAAGAGACAAACAAAAAGAAAATACATTAGACGCCGACAAATTTTACGATTATAGAAGTGGAATAACATTTTAGAGAAAAAAGTGTACCATTCATACAGGAAAAAAAATTAATTTCTAAACGACTCTTTTCATTACTTTTTTATTCTCAAGCAACTTTAAGATATTAGGGACCTATAGAAAAAAGAAAAGGGAACAGGACCTACAAATTTTAGAAAATATTTCTACGCACAAAAAGCTTTCCAACCCATACATATAGGTATAAAGAGGATAACTGCTAACAAAATTAATTATATCTCACTTTTTACGAAAAATTTATTCAAAATTGATTTTCATGGATTCTGAACGTTTTAATCAAATAATTGCATACTTAATACGATTAAAATACCTTTTTAAACCCACGTAAAGAATTTCGACTTCCACTTCGAGAACTCGTAACTTCCATAGTTTTTTTTTCTTTTTCCGCGCAATACTCTCTTTGATTCTCGATTTTGCATCGCACAAAACTTTTCAACATTGAAACTTTTGAAAAAAAAATATATATATATATATACGTCAAAGTAGCAAAGCGATGAGAGCGGAACGCATCACCGCTGCCAGTAGATATTATCCCTGCTAGTCAGGCGCACTGGTATAGTAGATACGTGCCGTACGGCGTTCGCACGTCTTGCTATGCGACTTTCGCTTTGGGGGGCTCTCTGCGCTAGATAACGTATACGCGATCTACCTAAAACGTTTGTGGCATACAGTATATAGTAACGTGTTGTAAGGCTGCAAAATATATCACGACGACGACAAATATCAGTCTCGTGCGGAGAGGAGGAGGGTGCGAGCTTAGCTCTCGCGTGTGTCGCCAGAGCGCATGCACTGCGCTGCATCCTCGTTGCAGGGAGATCAAGGAATTCGTCGTAGCTTTATATACGTACACATACATTACTAGAAGCTTCTAGCGGTACGCGACAAGCTCGACCATTATTTACGGAAAGTTCGACGGAGATAAATCCCTCGGTGAAATGTCACACTCAGTGCCAATCAATCCGATACAATGAGAATATTTTCTCGTATAACTAACTGCGACATGTATGGATTAAATTTAATCGAAGCGCAATCGTAACTTTATTGAAAATTTCCCAAATTACATATGAAATGACCGATGTAGAGGAAAATAATTCGAGGGAAGTAAACAGTGGACGGATTATTAGGTATATTGATAAATCTAATTGCATTCAAAGAAATATCACTCTGAAATTATAAAAAATCGTTCATAACAATCACCGAAATTTCCATTGGTTTTTTATAATAAAAAAATTAACATTTTACAGTGTCAAATCCTTAAAACTTACTTTTACGTCTGCTTTGTTACAATAACAAAGAATTTTTAAAACTCGACTGACCCGCCAAATTTTCATTATTTTTTTGTTAATTTTGTTTCCTCATTACACTCCATTCTAAGTCGAAATTTTTTGAATTTCTGTCGAATTTATTTTTGATGTTAAGGAATTTTTATTTCATTATAATATTGTCGATTTTTTTTTTTTTTTTTTTTTCGTATATTATTAAATTTTTTCGCAAATTCTGTAAAAATCTTTTTGTATCGCGACGCGGCGCATCGTAGCTACCGAATCCAAAGAAATTTCTGTAGGTACAAGGAATGTTGTCACAAGGATAAATTCTGGGTTATCCCAATAGCCGGACGTCTGAAGCGCAAGAGTAGGATATCTCTCTGCCGAAGGTTCGCAGCTGCAGTGGATTCTGCACGTTTTCGGGACATGCTGCAGCGGAGAGTCTGGCCCTCCCCCGGTTGCACATCGCCTACCGGTGGTATGTTCCGTGCGCTCTGGCGGTGCGGTGAACGCGCGCTCGATGTCGTTCCAACGCCCGCTATCTCTCTCTCTCTCCTCTCTCGTTGATGTGGCGTTCTCTATATCTGCTAACCGGCGGGCTCGACAGTTTGCAGCCCGTTCCTCCGGCTTCCGCAGTTACCCACTTTGGTAATTCTGCCGCATAAATATCCGCAGTGTAGTTCGAGTTTAACTATTCATCGTTCGAACCCCCTGTTCAGCGCGCGCGAGAGAGCCGATCCAGAAGCACGTGCTTCTCGGCGCTCCGGCAAGATCAGCCGCCAGCTCTGCTCGTATATCCTCTTTGTATCCTATGCACACACCCACTATCTTATAGTTATACAATTATACACAGAAAATGTATACACATTAACGTCTGACGCTGGCGAGAAGGCAAAGGCTGCTTTCTGCCGCGTCAACACGTTACTTCCGGAGTTCAACTTATACGATCGCCGGGTGGCTGATCCGGGGATACTATATCCGCGTTTACTCTTTCGCGCGAATCTCGACGATCCGCACGCCCTGTGTAAAATCCGTGACGTGCACTCTATTCGTATATCGGAGAAGAACCGGACCATCCCTAACCATCGTTACAGAGACATAGGATATTCCCAGAGTGCTAATTTACCTCATGCAGGGCCGATGTTAGCAGTTTTGATCACTTTAGTTTTGGAGACTACCCGACGTGATGGCGGAATAGAAGCACTAGGGAACGAGCACTTTGCCTTGAGAGGAATTCATTTTAACTTGTTTGCTCGTAGAATTTTGTCGTTTACTTTGATACTGACTAAGCAGCTCTGGTTACCATCGGCTCGAGTACTTATTCGATTATCCTAGAATCTCGAAGCATTATTGCTAATATATGTTGGTAGAGCGTAATGAGTTTGATGCAAGTAGTTTGTTAATGGATCGAGAAGATAGATTAACGTCTTTGCTTATCTGGAAAAATCATGGAAATAAAAAAAAGTTTATTTTAACATGAGAACCATTTTTATAATGAACTGTAAAAAATAGTTAATTCGCTATGTTGATGCGAACGAAATTTACAGCCTTTTTGAAATTTATATGTAAAATATCGTATTTAATGCATCCGTAGTAAATTTCGTATAGTCGAAATAAATGGTACCGCAATATATAGAAAATCAACATTAACATACGCAAGTCCTCGAAATTTTAATATGACAACAAATTCCCGCATAAAATACTAAAATTCAATATAAATTGGCGGCTTCTACGAGTCTCGAAAACGTCGATCTTTTCTATCTACAAACAGAAAATTAATTCTACCGATTCAAGTTGAATCATCGAACACTTGTGTTTGAAATAAGGATAATAAATTCGGTAAATACAATCGCATATATCAGCGTATCCTCTGATCTTCGGGAATTTCACGCGCGGAGTACCATTCCATTTCCAGGAACTTAATTCCGGGACGAAATTCGGCTCGTTGTCATCGCAACGATGCTATATATCACTGTGGCGTCCATCGTGAATCTCGTATAACAGTGCCGTGACCGCTATCCGATCAGGAGTTTCGACGTGTGCCTTATCTCAATCTCGGCAAAGGTTCCCATTGGCTATCATTTTCCCAATTCCGTTCCATCCCAAGATTTCCCCTTAAAATCTCATTCCCCTGCAGAGAGTCTCGTGTGTGGTCCAAACTTGACTTCCGTTTGACTCTGTGTAACGTGGAGTGCACATCTAATGTGTCTTCCTTCTTGCGCGTCTCGGTGGATTACCGCATCCCCTGACTCCCTGCTACCCGTTGACACCGTTATACTCGTCTCCACTCTCGCAGGAAATCCTGTAACCCTAAGATATACTATCGCACTAGCAGAGCCACTGATACACATACCTATGCACTTTATCCCCCGTTTCAGCATTCCAAGAGGGCAAAAACGATTGCATGCTGAGTTTGGTCTGTACATTTCAGATGTGAATTCCAGCTTCGTCCTCCCCCTTCATCCCCCAACCCTCTCGTCATCGTTGTTGGTCCTTGTCTTCGTCGCGTCTCCTCGGTCGACTAACTCTCACGAATTGCTTGAAGTAGAAGCCCTTCCCCCTATATCCTTACCGTCAACCATCTATTCCCTGTGTACACGTTTTCCCAGTACTGACGAACGGACGTGCAAATGTACGTGTACAAGGTACGTATGTGGGCGGACGTGAAACGCTCTCCAAGCTTTGCCGACCTGCAAGGGACGTCGTAACCACACCTACACCTTTACCAAGATGTAGGATATACTGCATCTCTAGCTACGCTATTCCTGACCCTACATATGCATAGCCAACCGTATAGCTGTACTGTGCAACTACAGATCTCGGGTAGAACTTGCTGCATACAGAACCTTCCTGTGTAGGCATATAGATGTGTGCATATATATATATATCGGTGTGTATATATTGTATATATCGGTATATCCATATATCCTATATCAAGAACGTGAGACATCGAACTCCCCTGTCGGGATTGCCGAATTCTCGGGCTCATTCCAGGAGTACCGCGCTCCGTCCTCATCATCCCCTTGCTTCCCGATAGTCCTCGTGGCAGTATACACACTGCAGTGGTTGCAGTGCCACTGGTCTGCCCGAGATATTCGATTAATATGGCATAAATATCATTCGCGGATTGGAATAGGCCGCACTGGAGCGCGAATAGCGAAGTAGGGCTGTTATACCGGGACACAGAGGACAGTAGGATGAACGACGAGGCGGTCGGAAAAGCATCAGGCAAGCAAGCGAGAAGGCAGAGGATATACTCTCTGTACACCGATGGGTGGAGGGTTTGCCTCGTCGTCCACGAAAGCACGAAGCGCGAGGGCCGCGACGCTATACTCTCTCTCTTTCTCTCTCTCTCTCTCCCACTCTTGATGTATGACAAAATGAGTTTACATTGGAAGCCCGTTGGACGTACGGGAACGCGAGAAGCCCGCGTTTCGTTTCTACCGCATAGCCGAGGGACGACGAGACGAGAGATTGTGAGAGAAAGGGAGAGAGGAGGGAAAACGGAGAACTTGGATCTTCGCCAAGGCCAACATGCATTAGCCATCGGCGTATTTGAAATTCAAGCCAAAGCAGATTAAATTCGTGTTTGCCCCCCCACCCCACCCCCATCCACCCTTCTTGTCTCCCCATCATTCCCTATACGTAATGAACGTTCTTATGGATCGGCCTTTCGAGTTTCTATATCCTTCCTTTTTCCTTGGGAGATTCGATCGTCCTCGTCGTTTGGGAGTCATTGAGGGGAACGAACGAACGACTTGGAATCTGGTGAGAGTAGTGAGACTCACGATGGAGAAGAAAGAAAGACCACAGCGGCTAACCGCTATCTCAATCCGAATGACCTCACGTCGCCCAGATACCAAATTCACTACTACCAACATACCCCATCCTGATTTCTCGGCCGATGAGCTTTCGTTTCCGAAAAAAAAAAAGAAAAACCCATTTCGATTATCCGGACTTTTCGCGGATTGATGTGGGTCGCAGGGCTGATTGGTGAAGGGTTTTTTGTGTCTGTTTTTTTCGGGATTTTTGGCTTTTCGAATCGAGTTTTTGAAGGATTCTGAAGCTGAAAGAGGAAGAAGGAAATTATTGAGAAAAACTAATGAGTAGGAAAATTTTGAAAAAATAATATAGCTAAAAATTTGACTATACTGATAAAAATGCGTATATGTATAAATACATATATTCAATGAAATTGAAGATATCACTGTTAGAAAATATCGAAAATCGCTAATTTTTTGAAAACCAACTGTGGGACGAATTTCTATCACTCGGTATTTCCACTTTTTGTCAGTTTTTTTCCTGATAATCTTACCATATCTTGTCATATCTTTCATTTAACTAATAGCTTTATATTTCGTATGATGATCGGTGCCGGAATAGAAAAAAAAATCTCGCGTGTACCGTCCAATTTATGATTAATTTGTCTTTATTGCGATATGTCTATCGATTCGCGGAAAAATCCTATCGCGACTTGCGAGAACCATGAGCGCGTGATGCGTTTAAACCGGATATCTAATATGAAATCCACAGCGTTGCATATTAACGGTGTTGTCAAAAGTCGCAATATAAGTAATCTTTGCGATAACATTTTATGCTAAGCAACCGAACATTCTTACCTTTCAAAGAATTTTTCTCTCGTCTACGGAGCTCATAGCAAGGATTTCACGTTTACTAGTTCTCGACGTCGCGGGCGCATTCTTTATGAACGGAGTTTACAGCATTTTTTTTTATTCGAAAGAAAATTGTATACTCTTCGTTTACTCGCGCAACACATGTTTTTGTCGTCTACGATGGATTTTTTTTATTACCCTTGCAAGTCTTGTATCGATAAAAAAAAAATAAAAAAGTTTCCGAAATTGTTAAACAGAATTTTCTTTAATCACGGGAAAAAAAAACAGATGCCGCGAGCGTAAAGTCTTTTATGACTCTCTGGGAACAGTTTATTGACCACAGTTTTTCCCGGAAAAGTTGTCCGACGACGCAAATTCAACGTACAAGTGACACAAACAATTCAATTACAACAATTAAAAGAATTTTTTTTAATTGCCAAATTCGGAAAATATATCGAAACTATTTCGTTCGATTGCTTCAAATTCTTCTCAGCAATGGTATACGTGAGTACTCCTCAAAAATAGTTCGTGCCAAGTTTCGCGCAAATTTAAAAGTATTTCAAGCGTCTTACCCTATAACCGGTTAATTTTCGTTCACCAATTCACCTGGAATGCGTCGAGAAGTTTACGATGGAAGAAAATCCTTTCGAAAGATAATTACACGTTCTGAAACGACAAGCTTCAAAAAGTTGTTTTCCGTAATAAAAAAACAGTATTAACAAAAAAACTAAACTATAATTCAGTTAAACTATAATTCATCTTTGTGACAATATTTTTCGTACAGAAACGTCTTTAGTAACAACAAAGAAATTATAGAATTTTCAAGAAATTTCGACAATGTACGAAAAAAAAAAAACCATTCCCTATATCGTAATAATTTCTAACTGATTTATTATTAAAATACGAAAAATAAATAAATTTGAAACTCCCCCACTGAAAAGTACCAATTTTTGTTATGGCATATGCAGCCGTTTCAACAAATACGCATAACAACGAAAACCGAAAATATTACATGACTTCGGTGAAACGCATAATTCCCATCTGTTCCCGCAGCGATCATCAGAAGTTAAACAAAGGAAATTGTGTTTCACAAGAGGCCATTATCGAAAAGTCTACGAAAGCAATCGATACATCAATCAGAATCGAAGTAAAACTTTTCAACTTCTTTATTGCACTCTAAAAATCCACAATAAAAAAGAAAACGAAGTAATCAGCTTGGTATCATCAATTTCATAGCAGCAATTGCTATGGAAGTCTCTTTAAGTACCTGTCCAGTATGAACTGTCTGTTATAGAAACGAGCAGCCTTAGCTGTTATGGATTGATATAACTGGTGCCGGTGCATGGCAGACAACTACACTATGTCCCCTCCGTAACCGTGCTTTGTCTTTCTCTATCTCTCTGTCGTTGTATCGCCCGAGCAATATTGGAACATATATCAATTTTGTGTCGGAGCGGGTTTCGCGCCCGGCTCTCGGCGGTAGCCCCGGACCGGACGCCCCGACTTTCCGGTAATTACCGTCCCGCGCGACGCCCCCAACGCGGCCCGCGAACGAAGAACCGATCGTTTAGCGTGTGCCTTCTCTCCACCCCTATTCTCCATACCAACGGTGATTCTGATTCTCTCTCCCTCTCTCTATGATTTTGATTCTCGATTCTGCGGTCGCACTTCCACAATCCTGTGCCTCTTCTCTCTCTCACCCTCTCGCTTCCCAATCTCGCAAACCGATTCCAATATCATAGATAGGCAAACCCTCCCCCGAAACGACCTTCTATACATCAAAGCCCTCCCCACATCCTCCACAATACAATTTTTCACACATAAATCTCTACTCGCGTCGAGATTGGCAACACCCATTAAAGTTCTCTGGCACGTGGAGGAGACCACTTACTACGCCTTGATAGGACAGCCGGAAGCCAAAAGACCTGACTTTCGCGCGCACAAGGGGTGATTAACTTTTGCTAATAATGTTTTCCAACCTCCAAGTTAAGAGAGCCCACCTTCGCCAACTCTCGGGACATGACCTGACGCCCGTTGTCTTTGTCTAAAGTACCCGCAATGGAACAACCCCCCGCAAATGGGGGAGGTGAGGTTCGACCTCGAAACGTGTTATAGTCGTTGGAAAAAGAATATATATAATTCTTCGCAACCGAGTGCGAAAGACAGAATCAGCCCTTGTGTATACTGTATGGGTAGTTCGAGGAACCAGCATGCTACACTCTCGCCTCCCCCTTCTTCACTGCGGATGTGCTTTTCCTTACTGCCAGAAACTCTCGATAGAAGATTCTGCAGCTGGCACCAAAACCCGCGTCCGAACTCGAGTTTTCACCGGATGAATTTGATTTTTGTGCTAACTTATGCCGTACCCTACACTCGCCCCGATGTTCCGCGTAGTTTATATGCTCTATAGACTAAAGTTGAGCGGGAAAAAGAAATGTTGAAGAATCATCGAAAAAAATCGCTTTGTGGATAAGTTTTTATTTGAAAGTCTATCTTCGAGTTTTATTGGTAAAAATGTATCATTACTTCGAGAGAAAAAAGAACTATTGCAGTTAGACAAGGACCCGATGTTATTTTGGGGTTTTCTGCGTATTTTTTGCGAAAGCAATAAAAAAAAAAAATTGGAAAAATTTTAATGCTGAAAGTTTGAAAAGACATAATATTACGACAATCAAGTTAAAAACAATGTTGCGTGAGTTGAACGGATTTTTTTTTATTGTATTATTCAAAAGGAATCGCTGTAAGGAAAAGTCTTCATTTGAACTTCTTTTCTCCATTTGAATTGACGAGTTTCATTGAGACTAATTTATCATTACTTCGATAAAAAAAAAAGAGTTATGCGTAAAGTGAGGCCAACGGGAATCTTTTTTTTGAAAAATCATTGAAAACTAATTGCTTTGTGGAAAAGTTTTAATTTGAATTGCCAACTTTGATTTGAAAAGCAATATTACGATTCTAATTAGATAAAGTTCTGATGTTCTGAAGTTTATTCTCCGTCTTTTTAACGATTACAAAAAAAATGTATAATAATGCAACAATCAAGATAAAAAAAACAATGTCGCAAACGCGTGTTTTTTCGCGCCATATAAAAGCTTTTTCGATACAAAGAATTCAAAGACGCGGCAAGTATTTTGCAAATATAATTCGCCGGCTTTCTCAACTTTCCCTTTTTTTTCGTAGAACTCCTTCATCATCGGAAAATTCAATTATCTTAATACAATATACCTTCGATCTATTGAGAAGTTAAAAAAAAATAATAAAAAATGATAATAAAACTGAGAAAGCGAGGATACTATACGAATGTGGCAAAGGGTTAAATAGCCAATCGCTGTAGCGTCGCGTCTTGCATATATATATGTAGTTTTCGTAGCAAGGAAAGGTATAGAAAGGCGAGGCCAGCTACGTGAACTTATATATCCAGCAGTAGCAGCAGCAGCAGCAGGAGCACCAGTGCACCGGAGGTTGCAAAAAGAAGGGTTAACGTGGGCGGGGCTGCTCACCCTTACACCGCTCGTTCACTCTGGTCGTATACCATAGTACCCGGGGAATCCCAAGCGCGCTGCGAGAGACCAGCAGCGCAGCAACGGGGCGAGGGTGCGGTGGGTCGTGGATGGTATACGAAAAGGGGTGGATAGGGGGGAAGCGGAAGGGACAGAGAGAAAGCGGGCTCTAGTGCACGCGGGTTTCAAAAAGAATGAAATAACGGATTGGGTTGTGGCCAACTGGCCGGGTTCCAACCAATCCTTGGTCGTACCTCTGTGGATGCGAGCTCCTCTCGGTGCCGATGTATGTTACGCTCGCTTCTCACAATCGCTATAGTATCACACCAACCCCCTCCCCCCCCTCCTCCCTCTTTCTCCACTCCCCGAAACGTACCAGCAGGTTTCAGACTTCGTGAACGGGGGCGGAAAACTGTAGGAACCGGGTCCATCAGCTTTCCATCCGAAATCATACTTAATCAATAATGGATGCTTAGGATCGGTTCACGCTTCGTCGAAGCCACGATGTGGGTTGTTAAAGAGAAAGATTCCCTTCTATAATTTTATGAAAATTTCATTGGGTTATGAAAATAATACGGAAATTATTTGGTACAAAGTTTTCTTGACGATATCGGCATGAGAGGGTTGTGCAACTGATGCAAATCGTGATAAGGTGTTTTACACGCGAAGTGAAGATAGGCATCATTCTTTCGCCTTTAATAGTTTTAATAGACGAGCTTAATAACCGATAAACCTGCGGAGGACGTTATTGAATTTTTTTCGAAAAAATCTTCGATTGACTTCGATTTGACGATAAACCCGGTAAATACCGTAAATTGATAATACTTTACGAAATTTAATATATTTCTGGATATTCGTTAAAAGGAGTGTGTTGTACGCGATGGAGGGTCAGAAGTTAGCATGAATCTAAATTTTATTTGAAAGTCCGCGCTTGATGAAGAAAATGAGAAAACCTTTTCTCATTTTATTCATGAATCGTCGAAATGTGCGAAAGTGTCTATTCACCGACGGATTCACCTTCTAAAGCAACGTAATTTTTCGGAGATGAGATATTTCACGAGTCTTTTACTCTTAGAAAAGTATAGAAATGAATACAATGGCGAAAGCCAATCTCTTCCAGCTGCGAGAACTACGAAAACAATTCATTTTATAACCACTCCACTGTAAAAAAAAAAAAAAAAAAATCGGCAAGATATTTCCTTTCGTATGTCTGTGAAGATCAGCTTCTCGAAGTTGCGAATCATCACATCGTCTTTCATATTATCTGATATTAAGCAATTTATATTTACGCGCAGCAACTGCGTGCAAAAAGATAATTTAAATCAGTTAATAAGCGCGTCAACATTCAGTTTTTAACTTTGGCGCGGGATATTGGTAATTTCGGTATTTTTCAAGTAAAATTTACGAATAAAATATGATATGTAGAATAATAATAGAATATTACGATTACGATATTTCATTTTCCAAACGTGATATTCATTCCAAAATATTATAATGTTATGGATTTATACTCAATCTTAATGATTTAAAAAAAACATTCATACATCACAATTAACATCATTTCGATCAGCCAACATTAGCGAACCGAATAACTTCTGCCCTTTTTTTCTTAACGAGCAGTAGGGAGTGAAATAAGTAAAAAAAGCGCCGCTAAACGAATCTACTCAACTTAAATATACCTCCATCTCTTCATTTTAATCTCCATTATTGTTCTTTCTTCTCCTAATGTTTGTTCTATTTGGCGCGTGCCGAAGCATTTCCCAAAGTAATTGAAAGAAAAAAAAAAAAAAAAAAATAGTGCTTCACGCAAGAGACTCGAAACCGTTTCGATTTGTTTTACTATCAAGTAAAGTTTCTTCTCTGTTTATATTCTCGGGTCCCTCAGAGGTGAATATCGTCGCAATATTATACCGGAAATTGTACCTCGACGAGTGGAGGACATTTTTTTTTTGTTTAAATCTCTCAAGAAACAAACTGTCCAAACTGACTTTGCTTATTGTCAAAGGAGTCCTCTTGTTTTTCATTCTTTCGTACTTTCGTTTTATTCTTCTTTATCTCCCCCATCTATTACCATAGAGTGTCAATATTTTTCCGAAGCAAGCATCGTCCCCCGAAATCATACCGGAAATTATATCTCGAACGAGAGAAGGCGTCGAGGGGGGTCTCGTAAGCAACAATGTAGGCCAGTGAACGGAGTTGTACAGTGCTAGTCTGCGCACAAAAGATTCACGCGCAATTCTTTTGCTTACCGAGTGAGTGCGAATGCACTTTACACAGTCGAAGAGGCAGAAGGTAGGCGTGAAGTAGAAGCGTAGAGTCAGCGGCAGGTCGAGAATGAAAGACGAGAAAAGAAGCGAAAAGAAAAAAAAAAAAAAAAAAAACAGTCTGAAGGAAAAAAGCGACTACGTTGGTAGGATAGTTTTGCACGGGCGAGAAAACGAATGAAAGATCGTGACAAAGTGTGTAAGTTTGCGCGGGTGCGACGTACGAAGTGCGAAAGAAAAAAAAACCGTCGCGAAAGATGAAAAGAGAGAACGGAATAGAAGTTAAAAGAAAAAAAAAACGAAGAAGAAGGGTGAAAACAACGGATACATTATTACGCTCGTTTCAGCGCGGACGAAGGATTCGACGGGACGTATCCCACCAACGTCGTAGTCAAGGACAATGGGACATGTCTGTACGTGCCACCAGGAATATTCAAGAGTACTTGCAAGATAGACATCACCTGGTTTCCCTTTGACGATCAACGTTGCGAGATGAAATTCGGCTCGTGGACATACGACGGCTTTCAGGTAAAGGAATTTAAACTAAAATTGGCTCTCTTTCTACGGATCTTTGGTAATCTCTTCTCGTTTTGCTACCCTTCGATTTCGTTTTACCATCCCTCTCGTTTTTGATGGGCACCAAGCATTTTCGTACCTCCGGGGGGTAGTCGACGACAGTGTCGCCTTCGATTTTCTTCCTCGATGCTCTTAGTTTCCTTCTGCTGCAGTGAAGCCACACACCCCTATCTTTCTTCCACCCCTTCTTCGTCTTCTTCTTCTTCTTCTTCTTCTTCTTCTTCTTCTCCTTCTTCTTATCCTTCTGCTTCTTTTGGTTTTTCATTCTCGTCATCCTAACTGTAAAGGGGACGAGGATTTTTCCTTCCGGTAAGGAGAAACGTCGCGTGAGAAATGTAGGAGGGGGAGGGAGGGGGATGATGACAATCAGGTACCGAGGCGGAAATCAAATACTCGATAGCGCGAGAGGAAAACTTATTCTTCCGCCTATATGCTCACTCCTATG
The DNA here is from genome assembly GCA_934046635.1 of Buathra laborator. Classification (NCBI taxonomy): domain Eukaryota; kingdom Metazoa; phylum Arthropoda; class Insecta; order Hymenoptera; family Ichneumonidae; genus Buathra; species Buathra laborator. The sequence goes on along the minus strand of OW203898.1, from coordinate 9,900,588 downwards.
GCTGAACCTTCTGACGCTCATGTAGCTGGCAGCTCCCGCTCTACCTCCCCCTTTTCTCCCTTTCTGTATATAGCCTCTCTTCTGAAGCTTTCGGATGTGCTTCGAAAGGAATCTGATATCACGCCCGACGAATGCACAAACGAATTGATTCTCGAACGAAGGAATTCGAGCTATTTGATTGAGCTCCGGGGAAAGGCATCGACAGCAGCTGCGCACTCGGGTGGCTAACAGCCCCGCATCACCAATTCCACGACCTTCCAACGGGTTTTTCGACTAAGTAATCGTAGCCTCGTTCGCTCCGCGGATACCCCGTTACGATAGCTCCTGTAAGAAACTTTGCCCGTTCCGGAATCTCTGGGAATGTTAACACCCCGACCTCGGAGAGGAGGGGAAAACGATATGAGAACTGCGTCGATAATTGATTTTTTTTTTCTATCGTATCTCGCGGCTACTTGGATACGGAATTTAAAGATATTTTCTTTCGGAATGAAGCTTCGGTCGAACGATAGATTCCGTTAATCAAATAATGGTTTTTTTTAATTATTATTATGTTACGCGAAAATTCTATGGTTTTTTGGTTTTTTATGAAACGACAAGATTTATAGGTTAAGGGTTTATGAAAGTTTTTAAAAGAATTCTAATCAGTGAATAAGTTTCATTTATTACTCATTTTTCGAACCATTTAAGAATCGAAATTATTGTTTTATAAGTTCGGTGAAAGTATCCTTGAGATTAACTTTTTAAATCGACGTAATTCTTATTTTATCGTCGTTTCATCTTTTTTCAATTAAATTTTAGCATTTTTATAATTAGACAATTAATATTATATTTTACCGCGAAAATTAATTTTTTTTATTAATTTAAAATGTATTAAAATACTTTACTTTTTTTTCGGAAGCCGAAAAATTATCGAAATATCGTAGCGATTTAGAAGTTCAGCGGAAATGTATAAAATCTTTTTGAAATTTGCGTTATAACGCGTCGAAGATATCGCAAAAAGAAAGCAAATATTTGTTACTTAATATCCAACGGATATGAGAATTTCTGGTCTCGTTAGACGCCGCAGTTATATCTCGAGCTTTTTCACACCGAATAACATACATAGTTATCCGCACACCAACGCACAAAGCATCCATACATCGGTGCGGCGCGTTATACTATGCGACTGCACACTCGTTGATAGACAACGCAAACATGCTGCGCCACCGTTCTCTCTGTTGCTCTCTATCTCTCGAGTGCTTCGTGACGCGAAAGCGAAAAAAAATAGCCACATCGAGGATCGATCGAAAACTGATGGATAAAAAAACGGGAGGGGAAAAAAAAAATCGGAAGAACGCCATCGAGATATTGCCCCAACGTTTTGCTGTGATGCAATTCCACAGTGTTTCTCTATATTTTATCATCTGCGTTTCGCGATTACGTAATAAAAAAAATGAAATAATAAAAATGTATTATTATTGTCATTTTTTTTTTTTTTTTTTCTTTTTTTTTTTCAACTCTTTCAGCTCGATCTTCAACTGCAAGATGAGAATGGCGGAGACATTAGCAGTTTCATTACGAACGGTGAATGGGACCTGCTAGGTGAGTGTCGCTTTTTTTATATTCTGCCTCATTAACGCCCCGAAGTCAGTGATGTCTCTCGCTGTACATAGTTCTCCATGTTCAACCCTTCACCTTGCCGTTACACATTGTATCTCTAGTCACGACCCGAACGTTAATATACTATTTCTTCTTCGCTACTGCTGTAACGTGCGAGCTTAACTCTCCCCTCTCTCTGTTTCAACCCTTAAACTCCTCTGGTCGCACGTACGCTCAAGCCTCCTCGAGGCCCCGCCAACCCCCTACCGCGACCTGGGCAACATCAGTTGTGATACTCGCCAGTGCCGTCCCGGTGATACGCGTTGAATTTTATACGTGTTAACACAACGGGCGGTAAAATCATATATCACATTTTTATCAAAAAACACGAGTTACGCGCTACCGGAGGATTATTTTATGGCGTCAAACTTCAATATCTTTCATTCTCACGCGATCTTGTATAAAAATTCGAAAGGAGTTTCGAATAAAGAGAAAAAAAAAAAGCCAACTATTTTTAAGGATATTAACGATTTTTTGCCGTAATCTTTGCCCTTAAAACTTCGATAAATTATGAAACAATGAAAAGGCGTCTTTTAAATAATTTTAAAAAATGCCGAGTCTACGATTCATAGTTTTTTAATAGCTTTTTTAATGCAGCTAAACTTTGTCGAAAGAATTTTGAGAGAAATTCGAGAGAATCAACGATTTTCATATATTTAATTGAATATTCTTTGTACTCAAATGTTTTGCTATTGGCTGCAATTAGTTCGCACGAAAGTATTAAATTTGATAATATATGTTGACGAATAGTTAATAAATTGATTGATTTTACCGATGCAATTACGCCATTGTGCAACTGAGGAAAAATAGATACAGTGTATTTACGCCACTTATTGACAAACGGCACATTGAAATTTACAGATAACTGTATAATTCAGTATATCGCGCATTCAGTGCCGAAATAAATTTAAAAAAAAATTCTCATTAGCAAATCGTTATTGTAGAAATTCTCTCAAACTTTTAACTACCAATAATTTTTATTTATTTCCCCATATTCTGCTCGTTTGACGAGCGGACAATAACAGGTCAAGGAGTTTAACAAGTCTACTAAGTGAAATATAATTTCACTCGTTATTTTAACCGTTTGTTTTTTTCCCCCTAATTAATAAGCTTTCCAATTAATAAGTGCGCCACTTATCGGAAATTCGCTTGGCGCGATCCCCCTTTTCGCCGTTGCGCGTTTGATGTTGAGAAAACATATTTTCTCCTTCGACGGGCCAAGAATTCTAATAGAAAAACGTTTCGAAAACTAATTTTATTGATCGAATTTGTCGAACGATATTTTCGCCAAGTGAATTAAAAAATCGTAACAGATTACGAGAAAAACGGAGGGATTAAAAAACAAATGAAATTACTGTTTCTTCGAAATTCTGTTACATTCTTCACGCTAAAATGCTTCTTTTATCATTTTAACGATAAATAATGTGTGCGATAATAACTAAAAGTTCGTTTAATATTACGTAGGCGTTCCCGGCAAGAGAAACGAGATCTACTACAACTGTTGTCCGGAGCCTTACATAGATATCACATTCGTCGTAATAATAAGAAGACGAACGCTCTACTACTTCTTCAATCTTATCGTACCCTGCGTCCTAATCGCCAGTATGGCGGTACTTGGTTTCACCTTACCGCCGGACTCTGGTGAAAAACTATCATTGGGTAAATACAATAACAATTTTAATAACATTCATAAAAACAATAGAATATAATTATAACATTAGCAGGTTATGGTGGCTCCGGGTGCTTACGTGTTGAGTAAAGTTCCAAGAAAAATAAAATTCTTTCTATTCGTATGTAAAAATTGCCCCCGAAGATTTCCGTGAAAAACAGGGAGTTCTACAGAATTTCCATAAAAAAAAAAAAAAAAACCATTTACATTATCATAACCGCCGACATAAAAGATCGTCAATCTTTTTTTCTTTTCAGTCTAATATTTCGAAGCAATGTGAATTTTTGTGAGGGTCTGTCGGCAGTTATGAGTATTTATGGGTACTTGTAGATCGCTGTAAGGGTCCGTATGAGTGTTTAACGATCAACATGAGTCGTATTATTATGTAGATTAGTGGCGCCGGCGAAACTTATCGCTGCCACATCGCGACGCGTGATGCACGAGCTTTCCGTTTCGTTAACATCTCGTCTGACCACTACGGAGCTCATCTACTCGGGATCGCCTCGGGGATAAACCCCGAGAGTGATTTTTTTTTGTCGCACACGGAGAGCCATAAGCCTCCGACGATTATCGCCTTTCTTATTAGCGAACGAGTGGGTTGAGGAATAGAAAATCCACCCACTCGGGTTCGTAGCTAATTAATGGAACAATGAATCTCATTTTCGTTCTTCATTTTTACTCGGCTTGCAGGGGTAACGATTCTCTTGTCTCTCACTGTGTTCTTGAATATGGTGGCCGAGACAATGCCGGCAACGTCCGACGCCGTGCCGTTATTGGGTGAGTTAACGACATTATCTGATGGCTTTTCGATAGCGCCGATACACATGCCGTGTGCGCGTTTACCGACATTTGTACGGCAATATCCGCGGTATGGTTCCATATACGGAAAATTCGGGAGGGATGGGAAATGCTTATTGCCGACACAGCGACAACAGATTGCGGGAAAATTCATCTCAGAGGAAATCGTAATTAGTTAATGGATTAATAATTAAAAGTTCTTTTTTTTTTGAGAATTTTTTGAGAATGCGGCGGACGCATTTATCGATTAATGATTAGTAATCGATGCAATGGGGGAATCTGATGGATAATTTTGATTGTTCGTTGTATCGGTAAATTTTGAAGAACCGAAATTGTTCAGTTAAACAAATGACGCGACAATTAGTCGGATTGTAATATTTATTTGAAATTTTGTAACTGCAACACTTTTCCAATATTTTTGAGTACCGATCTGATGCGCTCTTTGAGAAGATCGATATTACATGCCGATTTTTTTTTTTTCGTGATTTGTATTTTTTTCTTTCGTTTTTTAGGATTTTAATCAATAGATCACCATAACAAACTTGAAAATCATTTTTATTAATATTTATTGCATTATTGAAATTCTGAAAAATCATATATTTCAAATTCGTATAAACTTCGGCATTTTTCATCTAAGTGAGAAAACGTGACGTTCTCACTAATTTATTTCGTGAAAAAAATAAAATAAAAAAATGTTTTATTTTACTATAATATAACTTTATGTAAGTACTTAATTTTTCGTTAATATCCGCCATGTTGTGTCTGCACTACGATCTCGACTACCGGATCCTAAACCTAAACGATCCTAAACTTTTACCGGTGTAAAAACCAAACATCCCCCATTAATGAAGTATTCAACGCTACAAATGCCGATTTCCAAAGAAATCCTAAAGCTTTACTTTCGATTATTTTTAAACAAAGTTAAAAAAAAAAGAAGATTAATCTTTTACAAAGTTTCCAACGGTATCAAAATCCATTAGCAAAAGAATTTCTTACTTTTCGTTATTTTTATTTTTAAATTAATTTAAGAATAATTGCCATTTTCCCGCGTAAAAAAGTTTCCTCCGTCGTTAAAAAGACTTCGATATCAATGAATATGAAATTCTCATCAGTTTACTTGCCGCCCGCGTTGGAAGTGCCAAAAATTAGAAATGCTTAATCGACGATACAATGTAATTAAACTTTCCGTTTTCTCTTACAGAGCTGAACAGCCAAAAAAAAAAAATCCTCTATTATCACAATCATTTCAGGATTTCCGTATTGTTTATTCATTTCACAATAGTATAAACTATATAAGTGAAGAAAAAAAAAACGCCGAACGTTTGAACCCTTCGATTATACATCGCGATATATTTCAATAATTTATCGGTAAAACTTATCGCTCCGCAATTCTACTGTACACGCCGTTAGAGATGACAATAACAATGCGCATAAACGTGGTAATCGATCTGTTTACAGGGACGTACTTCAACTGTATAATGTTCATGGTCGCGAGCAGCGTAGTCAGCACTATTCTCATACTGAATTATCATCATCGAAACTCGGATACCCACGAAATGTCCGAATGGGTAAATTTATCTATCCCCAATAATCCACTGTACTATAATGTATAGTTTCGATTAATAATACTATAGCACGAACGCGCTCGTTAGGCGACGTTTTGATGTTTGATGCGTTCCGTACACAAAGTTTCTTGTGTGCGCTTCGCATCATACCAGCCGTAAACGTGGTCGATCCTAGTCAATGCGGCGATGATAATGAACACGTCGCTTCCCTCGTAGATTTAGATTCGTCTCTTCTTGTATCAATATTTTTCTTCGCCGTTCTTCGCATTCCGAGTTGTAGTTTCGCGTAATCCTGAACATTAAGGGCAATAATCATATTATATATAATATATAATCTGTGACTTCATCTATAATGTTCAGAACTATCCGAAACTACTCTCGGAATGCGGAGAGCCGTGAAAAAAAAAAAAAAAAAAAATCGCTGATTTATGTGTCGATTTAAAATTTATCTATCGAAATGTTTTACGCATGTATGGCAAAAACTTTTTTCTCCTCTTCACGAGACACCGTATATCTTCCGATTTTATCTTATCGCGGAACATTTAGTTACGATTTTTCGGAGCAAAAATTTTTTTCAATATTTCGGAAAAAAATTAAATTTGCTGAAATGAAAATTTTTTATTTTTACGAGAAATATCGTCTATTGTTGGGAAAAAAAAAAGTTCGAAACATTTTTAATGTCGCGATGTGCCTTTCGCATTTTTTTACAGTTACGTGAAAAATTTGTTATTTTACACGCGTAAAACACTTCGTTTAATAAGTTGACCCTCTAACGTTGCGAAATTCGTAGTGAAATGTAGTAGGAATACGCTGACGTTAGAGGGTTAACGAGACAATGGTAAGTGTGTGTCTTCTTCTTCTTCTTGTTTTTTTTTTTTTAATTCTTAAATTGCCCGCCGATTGCATAATCGCGTAGGTCTCTAATCTTACTGTGACTTAAACTACAGCCAACTAACTACACTATATGCATTTTTTTCTTCGATACCGAAGAACGTTGTCATAACCCAATGACAAATATTTTATTGTACCGATGTGTCTTTAATATCGGATGTTTTACGCTCCCCGATGTCTCTCTCCCGATTCATTGCGATTCGGTAAAATTCTTTCGAGGCTTCGGCGCTACTTCGCTATTCTAACTAAAATGGGCAAAATCCAGTTTTCTCCCCATCGATTTTTCCTTCAGATAACAAAAATCAAAGATTAACATACATTTCCCCTTCAGAAATAACTTACCGAGCGAAAAATAAATTGGTCTCGAGATCCGCGAAGGACGCCTATTATTTTCGCGAATTTCGCTTTCATATCGCGATAAAGAATAATTGAAATTTATTTTTCCGATAAAAATACTTGAAAGGAAAGAATTGTTAATGATTTTATATGATCGGTCGATTTTGCCCATTTCTCGATTGGCCATCGATGCCCAGCGAATGCTCTTACCGGTCGTTGTGGTCGATGCTGATCGCCATACCACTGTCGCTGCTTCGCCAAACCGATCAACCAATCGTCGTTAACCTTTCGATCGATGATTTTCGTAAAGCAAACTAACGTTCGAAACAGAGTCGGTAACGTACGCTTGATCGCTCTTGAGAGTCCGAGCGGACAGAGTGCGCGCACACGCGTAGACACACAAACGTGTGTAAAGGGACTGTAGTGCAGGAGAAATTATCCCTCGAACGGGGATTCCCACAAATCCTGGACGGTTTGTCCACCCAACTGTACTCTACCCAACCGTTTATCATAGCTGATAGCCGTAGTGCGTTTGACTGCATCATCGCTGCGTCGATGTTGTGATGCATCGACCCAATTATCACCTAATTATTCGTATTATCCGATAATTCATCTGTTCAGGTGCGGCTCGTCTTTCTATGCTGGTTGCCATGCGTTCTGAGGATGTCGAGGCCAACCGACAAGGAGGAAAAAGACACTACGAAATCACAAAAGCCCTCGCCGGTTACGGGTAAATTTACGCCAATTTACGATCTTCAAATATTTCTCTCACTCTTTAAATTTTTATTTTCCTTCGTTAAACACACATTGTTACGGAGCTCATTATTTCGCGAATGGAAACACTTGATGAAATTTTTTACGAGAGGTTTCGAGGAAATTTTAATGCCGAAATTGCGAGTTTTTTTTTTTTTGGTTCTTTACTCTTGAGAATCAGTCTCTGTGTTTACTAAGTTCCGTATGTACGAAGTATTTGACTTTGTGAAAATTTCAAGTAATTTTTCTGTAGACTAATATTACTCTATTGAAACTGAAATAAATTTGAACGCGAAGAACCGTTTAAGTGGGTCGTCTTTCTCCCTGAAGATTTGAATGGAAAAAGAATTCCCTAAGCTGAAGGTTGCGGACGGAATACTGAAGTTTTAACTTCGGACCTCATTATTCGTAGTCACGGGTTTGAAAAACGGTCTGCGGATACCGAAGTACCGTGTGAATTTTCCTGTAAAAAAAAAAAAAAAAAAAAACTGTTCAACTTTTTTTAGTGAAATCAACACACCAGTTGCCGTGCGAATTTACTCCGTTTACGTACTTAGCGATTCGAAAATCACGTCAAATTGTTTCTTTTTGTCTCAAAAAATATATAAATAAACAAAAATAATATTTTTCCGGAAGGGATGATTTTACATGTGCCAAAAGTTTATTTTTTTAATCTTTCGCAATGGATCCCGTGAAACCAAATCGACCAAAATAAAAAAAGACAATCGTCGATGAACACTCATTCCTCAAATAATTTTCTTTACATTAAAAAAATTAGCTATTTATATAATACTTCGTTATTATCATTATTATTAACTTAATTAATCCATTTGATTTTTTATATTAAATGCATAGCTTCCTCTACCGGATCTCCATCGCTAATCATCTAAAAAAAAAAATTCCCTTTCCAATCGCGATATCTTTTTTGTTCAATACATTTTCTTTTCGTAAAGCTCTTGAAACATGTAAATCTTTTTATTATTACTTCCCAAAGATTTCGAATAAAAAAAATGTTTCGTTTTTCGAATCGCCACGTTGACGGTATCACTTTAATAAATAGTCTCTAGAAACGAAACTTACAATCGATATTATTAAATTCGATGATTTGATTTTTTTAACCTTTGTTTTCGATGGAATTTCAGGTACCAGCAAAGCGTACGGTGATCTGGAACTTCACCAAAGAAGCAGCAAGTCATTGTTGGCAAACGTATTGGATTTGGAGGACAACGCTCTCGCATCGCACAACAATCTGTTAAACAACGTGTACAGCACTCCGGGTCCTCATCATCATACGATGGGTCACGGTCACAGTCACATACACACGACGCCGCATCATCATCACAGTCATACGGCAACGACGACGCCGCATCATCAGCACGGGACGCCTCTGCCGCATTCCTCGTACCCGGCGCATCAGATCAGTCATACGCCGCATCATCATCAACATCCGCCGGAAGCCGGCGCACCGCAGGTCGAAACTATATTGCAGAGCGCGTGTTTCTGCGCCCGCTACGAGCTCATCCTCATTCTGAAAGAGATTAAGGTAAACTACGATCGTCGGAGAACTTTCTTATTTCAGATGGTCGCCAACCTTTCATCAAAAACCGACGCGCAACTCGGCGTTAATTCAATATCCTGCCTTTGACAAAACTCATTTTCCAACCCACTGTCCAACCTAATTTCCCGACCGTTTACTCCTTCCTTTGTACGAAACTTCTGTGTGCCGAAATTATGTATTTTTTTCACGGGTACTTCCTTTTACCTCGACACCTTTTTTTTTTTTTTTTTTTTTAAAGACGCGAAAGCACTGTCCGTGCAATTTTTGTTTTATGTTGTTGACTAATTTATTACTTTACTGTATAATTATTGCAACGTCTGTAGAACGTGTAGAACGTGAAAATGACCGACTCGAGAGGAAACGAAGGGAGTGCGTTACGCGGAAAGAAAGCAAACGTTTTGGATAATTTTGCTGCTTTTTTTTATATATCTTTATAGTTAATTATGGTTTTGGGTGCATTAAGATAGTTGTTGCAGTTGAGTTGATTGAGGAAACTTTGGACAATTGTTTGTACAGTTTTTATGTAAGGAAATCGCGCGAATTTGAGAAAATTGGGTTCAGGAAGGTGTATCGCATTACATTACCAACGAAATGTGAGATTTTGAGAGAATTTCGAAACTTTCTTAATGAGATAACAATCTGAAACAAATCTATCATATAGGAGGCGTTCATTTTTCATAATAATAATTTCAAAAAGTTATTAACAAATTAGTTAAAAAAATAATAATGGCAGAAGTCGATTTATAAATTTTTAAAAAATTCATTTGAATTTTTCTAGAGTTTTAATATGTTTATAATTCATATGTATTCAGACAAATTAACGGATTAATTAATCAAAAAATTTGGTTGCCGGATAATTCGTTACAAAAATTAAAAAAAATTAATTTCTTTTTAACTTATTGATGTTATTATTATCTAAATATTATGTTCTCTCCAAATCTCAGTTTTAGTTGAGAACGCAACGATTTGCCCTCCTTAAGGGGGTTAATTTACTAAATTATTGTCAATCGATTTGTTTAGAAACTCACATTCCTTATTATACCATCAAAGCTTTTTTTTTAAATCAAAATTTCAAATGATACGCCTCACTAATTATCAATATTATAACAAAGTCTATGAATCGCTCAATAACCGATTTTCGATCGCCAGAAAAAATCTTCAAACATTTCTTACAAAAAATATTTTTTTTACATTATTATGTCTCTTGAAGAAAAAATCATATTTCGGCGAACACCACTATAATTCATCTGAATCGATTCCCTCATTCACGCCCTACTTTTCCCCATAATTTCCAACGAGTCGTTTCGGAGTAAATTGCAGTGAAAGTTTCGCTCTTATTTAATTTATTCGGTAACGCAGAACTCGAGTTTTCTCTCGAGAGCAACGGTTACATCACTTGTCGTGTTTCTGTAACAACGAATCGACGGTTACCAACGTTTATCAATACGATTTTTGTTCGCGAATGTTTGCCTTCTCCCTTCCCTCTCCCCTTTTTTTTTAATGAGAACGTCCGTACGTACGAAAAAAGAAAGCCGCTCGGCTCGAAGCTCCGGAACTGTAGTAAACAGTAGAAACGAAGAGAAAGAGATATATTCCGGGACGCTGGTGAATCGGTACTCAGTCGGTTCGAGCAGCCGGCGAGCTTCAACCAAAGCTTCTTGCTTCTCGCTCTCGCATTCACTGGACCCCTATCCAGCCCCCGAGAGAGCTTGCTGACTCGACAGGCACACGATACGAATTCTCCGGGTGATATGAATGTTTGTGAAGGATTATTACTTTTCAAGCTTATGGCCTCACCAACCGAGTTGATATAGAGCCAAGAAGTCAAACACTCGAAATCGCAGCGTAGTATTCGCATAATTATGCGGCGAAAGCCTCTTGTCGTTGAGAAGAAAACCTGCCCTCCGCCCGTCGGGGGAGGAAGGAGAAGAAGGGATGATGATAAAAAAGGAAATGGAGTTTTCCACTGTACCGGTCGCCCGTTCGCTTCGTGGTTCAGTCTTGAAATATTCGATTGGAAAAAAAAATTTCTACTTTCCGTCTAAAAAAAAAAAAAAAAAAAACAAAAACAAAAAAAGACAAAAATACAAACAAAAATTGGAAAGTGAAATGAAAAAATTTTCAGTCGAAGCGTTTCTCTGTTTTTCCGCAGGTAATAACGGATCAATTGAAAGACGCGGATGAGAATACGAAGATAACGAACGACTGGAAATTCGCGGCGATGGTAATCGACAGGATGTGCCTAATCATTTTTACTTTGTTCACCATTATCGCAACAATCACCGTCCTGTTCTCGGCGCCTCACATTATCGTCACGTGATTCATAAAGCCACTCTTACGATGGACAAGACAGCGAGTCGATGACGACGATTATGAAGACGATAAAGAAGATGAACACGATAATACGACGATTATAAAAACAACAAGATATAAAACAACAACAATTTTTTGCTGTTACGCGAATTATTGTTACATCGGAGCCGTACAGCGAATAAAATTCATTTTTTTATGCTTGTAAAAAAAAAAAAAGAAAAAAACACACATACATACATATACACGCGCGCACACTATAAAAAAAAAAAAAAACACGTCGTTGCCCGATGTGAAAAAATTTTAGGAGGGATATAAAAAAAAAAAAAAAAAAACTGTATCGCAGAATATAACGTGTGCAGTAGTGCATCTTCGTTACGCTAGGAAGATAATCGCCACCGAAGATCTTCGTTAAAACTGCAGCGACGTTAAAATCGTGAATCGTTCTTTTTTTTTTTTTATCGTCGTTAATTCGCTACGAACATTTTTCTCACATGAAGAGGTATACAAAGAAATAAAGAAAAATCTGCGTTTGCGTTAGAAAAAAAAAAAAAAAACGAACGAAATAATTCCTCATTGTTTCACATAAACAAATGAATGTTTATAAGCGACGAGAAAAACATTTTTTTTTTTTCCTTTTGCATTTCATTTTCGCGCGAAGAAAAACGTTGATTAGCGGGAAAAAAAAAAAATGAAAAAAAATAACAAGAGCGAGAAATGTGAGACGAATGCTCGAGCGACGATAGCGTCGGTTCAAACGCGACACGATTCACGGCTCAGCGCAGTTAAAAAGAAAAATGCCGATCGAAAAAAAAAAAAAAAAAAAAAAACACAGTGTGGTATATACTACACACAAAATACTTTAATACTCGCGACGAGAAGAAAAAATAAATAAATAAAACAACACATAAGGTCGCGTGCTACGCAACACGCACATCGTATGCAATACATAAAAAATTGTCATTCCCGCCGCCACCTCCGCAAAAAACATCGCTAAACAGAACTCAAACATAAAAACAGATACACATACACGCGTGAGAAACAGTTACACGAGAAAAAAAAAATGAAAATAATAATAATGGTAATAATTATATGATAAATAATAATAATAACGTAAACAACGCCGTCACTTTTTCCAACGTCGACGGAATTATCTGAATTTATAAAAAAAAAAAAGAAAAAAAAAGCAACAACAACAACAACAAAAAGGAGGGAAATAAATGAATGAATTTATTTCGTTACGTCGCACACGGCTATCCGTGTAACTCGAGCGAATAAACTTCAAGACATACATATATTATATATACGTTCGCTCATCCGTGGAGCTGAAAAAAAAAAACACACATAGACACACAATTACACACACACGAGAGAAAAAAAAAATTTTAAACAAATTCACAAACTCATACTACTACACTATACGCAAAGAAAGAAAATGAAGAAAAAAAAAAACAAAAAAAAAAAAAAAATACTGTGCAATGGAAGCATAAAAGCGCACACATTATACTCTCAACGCAATGAACTGCCAAGGTGATTCAAATGCCAGTGAATTTTATTATCCGTATCACTAGTACGTAAATAATGACAACTATGGAGATTTATACTACGGTTATAAGTGGCGTGCGAAAGAAGAAGAAAAAAAAAAAAAAAAAAAGAATCAAGTAGCACCGTATTTCTTCATTAGGTTTAAGCAATCCGCGCGTAATTAAAGAAAAAAAAAAAAGAAAAAAAAAAAAACGAAGGTCTCCCGTTAGACGATTAGCTTTCTTTAGTTGTTAAGCGAAGTTTTACTTTATACGTAAAAATAATAACAAACAAGAAGGAAGGAAGATTTAAAAAAACCATCTAATCCCCACCCGCCCCCCGTGAATCCGCAAACCTTAAACTGCATTTACAAACGAAAAAAAAAAAAAATAAAAATAACAAAAACGTACGTAATTAACTCGAGGAAAAAAAAACATAATGAACAGAATTTCACGGCGTATATAAATACTTAAACTATACATATATATATATATGTATATACATATATATATTGTATTATAGTTGTACGTACCTTTTACCCCTTTATCTCGCTTTCCGGCCGCACGCCACTCACTACTGAGGGGCTGAACAGCGATTATTATGTATTACGGAGAGTCCACATTGGATTATCCGTCAAGTAATGAAAAAAAAAATGACAAAAAAATAAACAAAAAAAAAAAAAAAACGAAAACTATAAAACAAACTAACAAAACTAATTCTCAAATAGTTAAAAAATACACACGTTGGACACAGGTTGACACACGATACACCAGTGACACACTATTACACGGACACGTAATCCACGCACATCCAAGAATTTCGATCGGACACGCGTGCTTTCGCACTCGTGTGTTCTACATTATCGCGTCTTCCAAAATCGACACGAGGACCGTTTCATTGGCTTACGTTAAAATTTCGAAAAAAAAAAAAAGACATCGTCGTTTTTTTTTCCAGACGAAAAAAAAAAAAAAAATCGATTCAAATGAATTTCAAGTCGATGAATTTTCGTTTTATCGCGATATTTATTCATAGATTTTGGATTTTTTTTTTATTATTAATATGTTATGAAAACGAAAAAAATTAATTACGACGACATTTATTGATAGTATTTTTTTTGTGAGAAGCGAATGAAACAGTTGAAAATTACGGTCACAAAATAGAATTCTATTGATGCCTATTGGATCTCGTTGTCATTAATCACTAAATAAACTCGGAACTCGCGTTCCATTAGTTATCAAATTTCAATTACAATTAGTATTATTAATAAAAAAAATTGCTACTATCACTACTCACGTTGTTGACGCAAAAAATAGTCGTTATCGAGAATATTTCGTTTCACTTATTTTTTTCGTTGTTTCACTCTCTCGCGAAGATGAGTACACGGAGGGATAAATAAATATTGATAGTAATAAATTAAAAATGAATACGAAAAAAAATAGTAATTAAGAGAAACAAAGAAATGCCAGTGAGTTTTTTTATTTTTGTTCTTCTAAAGAGAAAAAAAAGAAGAAAAAAAAAAACAAAGTATTGAAAATTCTTATTTATTCTTCGAAATCTCCACGAGTGCATTTAATCGAAATGCTCGTCAAAAATTGACGAAAATTATCGTCGATTCGTACGATAAAAATTGTACGATCGAATTTTTATTATTTGTCAAGTCGAAGATATTCAGTTGAGAAAACGAGCTAATAAAACGATCTTAAGTCACATCAAACGATGAAACTTTGTTTCGATCGCAAAAAAAAACAATTTGATTGCTATATTTCGGCGACGAAACAGACCGTTCAAACCACAGGAATTAAATCGTAAAATCGCAAATTCGAATATTCGAGACTTGTGTGATTTTGAAACGATTTTATTTTTCCCATAGCTGGTACTCCAACAAAACCGTCCGTGTAGCAGACGCAAAATACTGCTTGTGCTATCTGATTAACGGTAAATGGTAAAAAAAAAAAAAAAAAAAAAAAAAAAAAAAAAAAGACGTGAGTCGAACGAAACTCTAACGTTCGTCAGTGAAACAGTACCGAGTAAGTCACTCTTCATCAATTTCTCTTTATCTGTCGTTTTCCACACGTAAATTTATTTCTTCGTTTCTCTAAACTTTATTATTAATCGCAATTACTGCTTTCGTTATTTTCTCCATTATAAACATTTTCGTTTTTTTTTTTTCGTCGAACGATTGAGGACTGTTAGATATTTGTCCCCCTTATTAAAACTTGTCTTCCTCTACGAGAAATCAGCTGACATACAATGAAATCCACTTATATATCGAGAGCAGAATTTGCCTTTGTCAACGATTGAAAGTGTATATTACCCAAATGCGGTTCCCAAGTCGAGGCTCGTTTCCTTGATCGAGATTAACCAACATTCGGATTAGAGAAAAAAAAAAAAAAAAAAATTATACATACGTGTATATTATATTTCCGCGTTGTAGATTGAAAGATTGCGAGAGTATAATTATTCCAGCATATTTATTCCCCTCTCCCCCACCTTAGGACGGACTAACGTAATCATTGTTTGAATTTTTTTAATTTTTTTTTTTTTTTTTTTTTTTTAATTAATTATCATTTTTACAATTCAGTATTACAACTGCAACACTCGATGGACACTCGATATCGAAAGACAAGTGAATAAAAAAGGAGAAAAAAAAATAACGATAAATACGGAAAACCGAAAAAAAAAAAAAAAAACGAACGGAAAGTGTCGGGAGAGCCACTCGAAACTCCAATTTTATTAATAAAAAAAAGACGAATCGACGAATTCCGTTTATCGCAGCTCAAACGGATGATTAATAAAAAAAAACATAAAATAATAATAATAATAAAATAAAAAGAAAATAACGAAAAAGAATTAAGCTTCTCCTGGTCTTGTTTACCAACAGTCTCGTACTCGTAGACGGGATACTGTCGAGATTAATTAATTAAGATGAAAAAAAAAAAAAAAAAAAAAATACAGTTGTATGTACATTTGGCCAATGGCATTGACGCGACAACCAATCACATTATCTTTTAAATAATATTAATGTTATAATTAATGAAGAAAAAAAAAAAAAACAAATGTTGTTAATGATGTTACTCGAATGAATAAATAGTAGATTATTATAATGATAATCGATACGGTCCGATCGGTTGAATTAACATTTCGGTCTCGGAGTGCAATCGAAGACGAAAAAAAAAAAAAAAAGACCCGATTAAAAATTTCGCGAACGTTCAGAAAAAAAAACGGAGGAGTAAAAAAAAATAAAAAAATAACAAATGGAGCAGAAACGTTGGAAAAAGATCGATAAAATGTTGCCTAGTTAGGTATATATTATGTACGATCGGCAAGTAAAAAAGGGGAAAGAAAAAAAAAATGGCATTGGAAAATCGCGCTCATGCCGCTTCAAGTTGGTGGGTAATATTTCCAGTTTGCGGAATTCTCGAAATTCTCCGCCTCGGAGATACTCGCTCGTTCGAGCGATTGACTATAGAGGATATAGAATTTGTTTCTCGGACTATTGGAGAAAATTTTTGAAAATAAAAACCAAATAACAAGAAAAAAAAATTGAAGTTTAGATTAAAAAAAAAAATTATAAAAAAAAATCAAGATATGTTCGCGGCTCATCTGGCTTCTGTAGATTAACTACAAAACGTAAATAATACGCTCGTGTAGAAAAAAAAAAAAAAAAGAAAAAAAAAAAAGTCTCGCGAGCTCGCGAAATATTTGCCACTTGCTTGCCGAAACGAGTAGCCGTTCATCTTGAAAAATCATCTCGAAGAGAGGGTTCGTTGACGCGTATAAACAAAAGAAGCAAAAAAAAATAAATAAAATAAATTAACAAATAACAATAAAAAAAGTAAACTATAATTTATCGTTTTCAATTTTTTCATTCGAATATTTAAAATTTTTTTTTTATTTTTTTTTTCCTTCGTGAATTATGAGATGTAAATATAGGTCTCGTGTGATATGTTGATCGTGTTTGCTGAAGCGTGTCGTAATCGAGCTTTGAGCTGATGATCCCCGAATTATAATTAATTAATCGACGAATTTCTTCGCTGTATCGACTCGAAAAAAAAAAAAAAAAACACGTTTTATTGTCACGTGGGTTTGAATTAAAAAGTAATTGGGGTACTCGCGACTAAAAATGCTCAAAAAACAAACGTTCTGCGACGTAAAAATACGCAGCACGCAAGTACCTGGTGCAAGAAAATTCGGATAGGGTGAAAAATCATCAATCGTATCGTTGCTTTAGCGAAAAAAAAAAAGAACAAACAAAACAAAAAGTATTTGAAATTTTTTTCATTCGTAACGAACGATGTAACTGGACGAGAAGGAAGGGGAAAACATATGAGAAATTGCTAAAGAGTTAGACAATGAAATTATTCGAGCTTTTCACTTCCAGATCACTCGAAGAATATATATATCATAACGCTTCAGTGACGAGTAAAAATATTCTTCTGCCGAATTTTCCAAGCCGATCCTTATTATCTCCCCGACAACTACGTAGAAGTTCGCGAGAGACTCGTTTATCGAATTTTTTATGGGATTCGATTCGAAACAACTTAACGACGTATGTTTGATTGAGAATTTGTCGAAAATGCCAATAATTCTTTTTGTATTAACTCGATATATTAGGGAAAAAAAAGAATACAAAACGGAAGAAAAACATTGAAAAATAAATACGCGTAAGGAATACTCGAAGCAGTGAATCAACTCATGAAACACATTAATTTATTGTTGTAACTATTCAATCCGATGTGTCCGCGATTACGAAGCGATTAAAAGTCAAATGAAAGTCCTCCGAAGATAAAGCAGCTATCTTTCGAGGAAAAATCATATCATTAATGATTTTGTCCCATTAAAAAAAAAAAAAAAAAAAAAAAAACCGTCGTCGCATTAAGATGATGTGACAAAACTCCGAAAAACATTGATTAACACAATGCATTTTTATTATGAGATCGTATTTCGAGAGTAATGTCGTGGAATCATTAATAATACGATTTTCTCCTTACAGAGACCTGTTTTACCCTTCGAGTGCTTTTAGTTTATCTTAAAGGGACTGACAAGTAAAATACAATCATAACACATTATTTCTGCTAACTTTGCACCCAAAGAAACTCTGAAATTACCTTCGTAAGAAATTTCAAAGAGTCTTTCAAATATGCGTAGCAAACGATAATCTGGTTGACAAAACAAGTCGCTGGGGAAAGACGTAAAGTAAAATTGTAGTTTTTTTTTACCAACCGACGTGGAGACGGAATTTCACATCGCGTTGCGACTAACAATTTTCATCGATCGAACTATCGTTTCGTTACATATTTGAAAGCGTAATTCCTCTTGCAGAGAATTGGTATTTCACACATCGAAAATTATATACTTCGAAGGATTAGAAAAATTGAACATAAGATGATATTTTACTTCTCAGTTCTTTTAACGTGATACGAACCTCCCGTTTCACTCAATTTATTTTGACAGTCAAAATTTGATAGAATCGATTCAAAATAAACAAAAAATTTCGAAAAATACATTTTCTTGATTTGCACGTAAAAAAAAATTGGAGCTTCACACATCACCCGAATCGAAAACGAGTTGCAACAATATGTCGATTAAAAAAGAAATTCAAAATAGTCGCTCACCGTCAGAAAGAGTTAAAGTGCCAAATTCATAATTAAGATAAATAGAAAACTGGACCGGACAGCACGATTTGCGCAGAGACGAAGTTGGGAGCGTAAGAAATTCTATAAAAACGTAAAACAATTACAACCGAATGTTAACGCCCTAACTAAATTGAATTAATACTTTTGCGCTTCTAAAAAAAAAGTCTTCGCGTAAAAAAAAAAAAAAAAAAAAAAAAAATAGTGCGAAGACGCATCGAATAGGCAGAACTCAGTATTAAAAAATTCGTGCCAAAGTTTGTAAGATAAATCGATCGCGTTAACCTAAAAAAAAAATTCGATTACGAATAAACATCGCGAACGATGTTACGAAAAAAATTAAAAAAATTGCCAAACGAGAAAAAGAATTATCGCGCGGTGTGCCATGAAAATTGCGTCAGTGTTGCGAAAAAAAAAAAAAAAAAAAAAACCAATTGCTTCTTCATAAACATAATTAAGTTATGCTGGAACATAAAACTCCGTTAGTCTCATACAACTGCGATTGCTTATGTTTAATTTAACGTATGTCTCCGCGTATGTTTGCTCTAGAAAAATTTTCAAATTGCGTCCTCGCAGTGTCGATAAAATGAAAAAAAAAAAAAAGCCAAATTACGAAAACATAAAACAAATGCATTCTCATCCCGTTTGTTCTGTCTGTTACATAAGAAATCCGATTGCTGTCTGTTAGTTATAATAATAGATATTGCATCGAGCGCTTATATTGAAACTTTTACACGAATGGCTGACTTATCAATCTGCGCAAAAATGTGTAAAAACAAACAAACAAACAAAAAGAAATGAAGTAAAAAAAAATAATATTACGTAATATCGCATGAATACGCCGCCGCCTGTGCTGTACGCGACGCAATTTTTACACGGACATAGCCGTAGTACAGAAATTGTAAAGCTGTCATCATGAAGATAAAAAAAAAAGCCCTTTGTAGTTAGATAGACCCGCATCTGAGTTATCTACTGATAATTTCCCGATCGTCGCACGAGTCGCGATGAAGCTCTGTGCCCTCCTTCCTCTTCCTTCTCCTACTCCCCCCTCCTCCCCTTCCCCACTCTTCCGCCTCACCGAAACGAGGATCTGATAGATGAACGATAGAAATATTAAAAAAAAAAGCTCTAAATTTAAACGGAACTATTAAACATGTACCATTAAACATAATCTATACATATTTAAACTATTGAATGCTAAAATCATATTCGTATAAACAAAATGAAAATGAATAATCAATTACCGAATGTTAAAGAAAACTTAGTCTGTAATCGATAGTGACGTAGTAGCGCTATGCCAGTAATTTAGGGGTGGTTCAAGGTAGATTACTTAGAATTTAGGGTCAAACTTTATCGAGAACACTTTCTCTCTAAACTAAACCTAAAAAATATCTCAAACTTACCTACGAATTTTAAAAGAATGAAAGGAAAAAAAAAAGAACAAAAAACGATGCTGAAAAGTAAAAGAAACCGATTATAAGGATCTAAAAAAAAAAAAAAAAAAAAAACCAAACTCTTCTATACTTTTATCTCCTATACTTCAAGAATCGTATAGAATTTTTCGGGGACAACACTGTTTCCGTTTGACCGATTGTGCGCGGTTTGAGAGCGTTATACGATTGCGAAGAGTATTTTAAACGAATCTTCCGTTAAGAATAAAAAAAAGAAAAAAAAACGAAAAAAAAACCTATATGTTACCACAGTTGAGGAGAGAGCTGTTCTCTGAAAACGCTCGTGAGACGATGCAATGGAATGACTCACCTGTTCTCACTTGACTTTTCATTATGCCTCGAGAACAGCCTGGTTTAATAAATAGTAAATTCATATTGAAGGAGTATAAAAAAAAAATAATAATAAAAATAAAAAAAAATTTGTTATATTTCTATGCTGGGCTTATTTTCGAGGCAACGTTGATTGATATGAGAATCCCTGTTAACTGGTGAGCACATAATCGCCGCATTGTAATATTATTAACATTATTACGTTATTATGAAATTGTTGAAATAAACGAAATGAAAATAAATGTCTTCCATTTGCTTCTAATTTTACTTAATTCTTCATTTATCGAATTATTACGAAATATTTACGAAAGAAAAAAAAAAAGGAACGGGACAAAACGCATCAGCTGAGGAGAACTACAGACGTCTGACGTTCGTCATGTTTTACGAGGTATGAATTAACCGTTTATTACCAAATTCGATTTATAACGAATATTTTGAGCTTCCGAAGCAAAAAAAATAGTTCGGGAGCGGAATGGATCATCTTTTAAAATAGAAAAATTCCAATATCGAGGCTTTTCGATCTATTATAACCTCAAATGTTGTGCACCTCCCGAACTAAGACGATATAAAACTTTGAATTGTTTGCATTGAATTGATTTTTGACCGATTACTTTAACTTTGAACTTTATGATACCCCATTTTGCGTCGTATATCGACTTTTGGTTCAGTCCATATTTCCCCAGTCTTCCCCTATATACATCGACACCACTGCGACGCTGTCGGCGCTATCGCACCGAACTTCGATATTCAACAAGAATTACGATAATCGTAAAGGAAGGGATGTATTAAAAGTAAACAGTATTGCGTTATCATTGCTTTATTAAACTTTGCATTAGTAGAATCGTATAAACTACGAATAAACTCGATAAATCGCGTTTACAGACCCCTGTTCGCTGCTCATTCAGGTTTATGCGTTTTCTACTTATTCTAACTGTCTTACGTTTTGCGTCGCGCCATTTCCACATTGTTGTGCATCGATGATCGATACACGTGACACACTTCGTCGTCGTCTCTATTTTCTCTCTCTATAGTTCGATTCATATACAATAAATCTTCATCTGATTATCGTAACAATTACACTGTTAGTTAATGGAAACACGTTGCTTTCGGAATTTGTAGTCACGTGGGTTTACTAAAGAGCTTCAATCAAACGATTTTCGCCCAGAAAAACTTCTTTGTTGTATTATTGTTCGTATTTTATGCTTGCCAATGATGAAATTATGGTTTCAAAAGGGTTAAATCGATTAAAAACCGTTAAATTTCCATTTTCCTTTATTAAATACGTTACCTTTGCGCAATTTTACGAGGGATTCGGCTAAATTTATTGAGTGCTCTGTCGGCATTCGTGAATAACTTTCCAGATGTTAAAAAAAAAAAAAAAGTTTATGAAAGTCATTCAGGTCATAGAAATCCAACGGTTTTTAACTGATTCTACTTTATAGTGCCCCTCACAGTCCATCGGTATTTATTATCATAATTTTCGACAACGAGACTCGACAACGAAATCTACAATAATTAAACTAAAAACTCCGTTCGAATTACAGCCAAAGTTATCGCAAAAATACTTAATATTTTTCATTTAAAATAGAAAATTTGATTTCCAATGGCTTTAGTAATTTATCGATTTACGACGAAGCTAATTAAAAACTGCAAAAAATCGCGTTGTAATCAATTGTCGAAAATACGATTAAAAAAAAATTACAGATCGATACTTTTCGATACAAGAATCTGAAAAATGTTTGCCGACAAATTTATAGCACTTTGAATTTATTTTTCTGGGACGAAAAAAACATCAAATGATTTAGTTGTATCGTGAAATATTCGGGTTTCGTATGTTTTTTTTTTTTATTTTTTATATTGAGCTCTGGCGTCTATCGCATACATGCTGATTTATTAATATTCGGGTTTCTCGTTTAAATATACGTAATAATACATTTTTCGGTACTTGGTATAGAACAATTGTAACAAAACGCATTCACTAACTACTTCACAAGTGTCGTATTATGTTTTTCTTTTCTTTTTTTTTTTCTTCTCTTTTTATGCACTTGGCTATTAAACCCTAATTATTGTATTTATTGTAAGGAAGACTTGTCTCAAACTGTTAGGGCTAACGACAACGTAATTTTAAATGATAAAGTATTTGCGTGAATCTCCTCTCGCGACTTTCGGGGAATTACACGAAATTTAACCCTTTAACGCTTCAAATTCGGAAGCTAAATACGAAGATAAGCATTTAAAGTTCTCATTTTTCATTATTTTCTCATTGTTTTTTCTGGTTTTTTGGCTTAAATTCGTTTTCGAGACGTTCACAGGATTAATTCAGTTTGAATTCGATGAAGACGCGGGAGCGACGTTATCGCTTCTATGCTTCATCTCTATGCACGGTGCGCTTAGGGGGCGCCAACCCATCGTACGAAATAAACATTTCTTTTCCCATCTCGCCGCCCAACATTCGTGTAGGATGTACTTTTGTTTTTTTTTTTTTTTTTTTTCTTTTTTTTTTTTTTTTCAAATAATTATACGCATATATTTATATATACTCGATCGTGACGAATCAGTAGAATTATAAATATAAACACCAACTTTTTTTTTCAAGTTGCGAGTTACAGATACAATTTTATAGCTATAGGAGAAGATTATGGAATTTTTCGGAGTTATCACCGAAAATTGGGGAAGAAGACGTATAAGGAATACACACGGTCCGCATAGGTGAACATCGAATCTTACAGAACTCCGGACATAAGTTCGATGCGCATGGATTACCGATCGTGAATGACGAAGAACACAAAAACGAGTGACTTTAAGGTCCCTGAAGAAACCACAGAATTTTGTAACGCGCCGTCGGATTTCAAGAAATTTAAAAATCTTTAACATCCCCAATGAAAATGTCGTAACTTAGAATTGAATTTGCAGACGCAAATACAAGGAAAATACAAGAAACCATACGAATTGGTAATCTTGTAATTTAGATGAAAATATCTGTTGCTAAATTGCGTCTTTAATTTTTTCGTCAATTTTAACTGTTACTGTGCTGAAGATCATTCAACACTCGATAATCGAAACGTTTCCGTAATTTCGGGAGTAAACGATTTTTCATTAACTGATAATCGTGGAATAACTTTATAGTCACAACAACACACACAGGAAGCTGAGAGCCGAAATTTGCTTCTGCAACTTCTTCTTTTTGTGGAATTTAGAATATACGGAATATACGGAAGTCAAATTACAATATTTTTAAACAACCAAACGGAGAGCTTTGATCAGCCGGTGCAGCTGGCAATACACTGAGCTTTTCAACAGTTTATATATATATATATATATATATTTTTTTTAATTGTATTATTATTATTACGCGTATTAGTTATCGCATCGATCGCGTAGTCAATAAGCTGAAGCAGCGAAAGTTTACCTATTTTAACTAAAATACGATTTTTTTTTTTTTTTTTTTTTTCTTATAATTTCTTATATCCGACATAGCGATTCAAGGTGAGTGGAACGGAAGGCAGGGACCTTAATTTTCGGTATATGAATATTGCCGATACATGGCAAGCGTACTAAGGTATCTCTAATTTTCGAATCGTTATCACGTAAATAATTCTGAACACGCAGTACTTCGTAAGTTTCATTGAGCCTTCGGAAGTGAAGAAAGTTAATTTGATTTTTTTTTTTTTTTTTATAAAACACACTTGACGCGTCGGCTCGTGCCTCTGTGAGATGTTTGACAAGATTATTGATTTTATTTTAGTTACACGATATCGTGTATCAGTCGCCTAATTTTTTTTTTTTTTTTTTTTTTTTTCGTTTCGCGAGACGATTTTTACGACTCTCATTCGATGTAACGATATAAAAACTCAATAAAGATATACCCGATCGTCGTCGCGGTGATTTAATACGAATTCGAAATGTTATGTACGCTAAACTGGAAGCGGATACCGGCGGCGAGTTGTTAGTTCTTTTATAAAGGTGTAAAATGTGACCCATTACTTTCCTCGATAAATCTCTATGATGCGATCTTGATCCACGTATTCGAAGATGTGAGGAGCGTCCATCAGAATACCAATTGTTCCCGCCGTTGTTACGATAAAGAAAATGTATAGTTGCAGCCGATCGATCACCATAGCCACGTATTTCCAATCCTCTCGAGTCTGTGCGATAGAAATAATTGCAGTAGTGAATTTCAAGTTTAGTTTCAACGCATCGAAAACCACATTATAGTTTCGTCGGTACAATTTTTCATTGCGAAAGTACGAAGAGAATTTGTTATCTCACAACCTGAAGATTCCAATCGTTAATCTTCAACCGGCACACCGAAAGCTATCGGATTCAAATAGTGTCGTTTTTTCACATAACATCGTAAAAAAATTGTCCGAATCATTTGATTTTGTAAAAAAAAAAATTTGAAAAAACTTTTTTCGTGTTATTATTTTAAAAAAATCATATATCGCAAATTACGTTTACAAATTAAATTATAATGTATCAAATGCAAAGCATAAAGTCCAAACAACATTACAAAGAAAATAAAGAAAAATAAACGTTTGTAGTTCAGTGAGAAACCGAAATATCTGAGAAAAAGTTCCAATAGCTCCCGATGTGATCGTTACGTAAAAAAACAATGTCTCGCCGCCAGGGGTCAAATATAAAAAATGTATCGCGCAATTGCTTTTCCTTCGTTCGCTTAAATTCCCGAATAAAAATCTGCGAAACGTTGAAATAAGTGTGTTGAAAGGTAAATAGCGGCGAATCGGTGAAAATAAGAAAAATCGGTGATCTTAATGATCAATAAAAATACCTGTATGTAAAGATCTTCGTTACGCAGATGTTCGGCAATGAATTCGACGGCTTCCGTGGCTTTGCTAGCTTCGGGACTGAGAAGAACCGAATCGGAGCTCTCCGAACCCCTGCGGTCTCCCATTCCGTCGTTACCACCGCCGGCGGCATTGGAACTGCTTGTGGTGTGATGACTCTTGCGATTTATCTTGCAATTTGGGTGATGAAGATCCGAAAGTTCCATTATTTCCATCTTTGACTTGGCGATTGATCCGGGCAAATGTTTCGGTAATTCCGTAGGGCTTCCGGAATAAGTCGACGCCGGTAGTGTGACGTTCGGTATCTCCATCATCCATCGCAATCGGGTTTTCTTCGGTCTTCTCATGAATAACATTGTCGGCAAATATTTCAAGAATATTTTTCGTATTATTTGCGGCATTCTGTGAGTTCTCGGTCCTCGGAAGTTCCAATTTATGATGATAACCGTGACGAGAATACTCACGGTGTTCATGATGAATGTGAAGAGAAGATATTTCGCGATAAGCGGCAATACGAGAGAAGTTGGTGGTAAAATTTTACTCACGAGTAGAAGAAACACGACGAGCGAAAGAAGAATACTTATGCCAAGAGTTACTTTTTCACCGGCTTCGGCGGGTAAGTAGAATACCAGAACGCAGAGGAAAGAGATCAGTACGGTTGGCAATATCAAGTTAACCGTGTAGAACAAAGTTTTTCTTCTGATAATAATGTAAAACGTAATGTCGGTTTCCGTCGGATATTCGCTTTGGATAACGTTGAGAAATGCCGGAACGCTTATTATATCCCAAGTTCCGCTCTTCCAGTAATCCGACAAATCAACGAAATTCTTGTCGTTGTAGAGGGCGAGCGATACTTGATCACCGTTGAAGGTCCACGAGCCGAATTTCATAATACAGGTTTGCTGATCGAAGGGAAAATACGTGACGTCTATTGTACACGAACTTTGATATATCGCCGGTGGAACCCAAAGTACTTCTCCGTTCGGATAAATCAGAACGTTACTCTTGTAACGAACTTCGTAATTACCGTCGGCGCTGAAAATAAAAAAAAACAAATGCATGAAAGACTAATTCGTTGCATATGTGCGATAAATCGCGATAAAAATAATTAATTTTCTCACTTATTGAACAAAACTATGTCGGGTTTCCACACTTTGTCGGGCGGCAATCTTAGAACTCCGATGCCACCGTAATCCGCCTCATCCCATTGCAATTGATAATCCGTCCAAACGAATCTCAACCATACGTTCGATTTCATAATTTGATTTTTTTCGTTCTGAAAAAAATCAATAAACCTCAACGAGAGTGATGAAAAAAAAAAAAAAAAAAAACAAAAAAAAAATAGTATAGGATAGAGGTACCGTTTTTGGCCACTTTAGGTCCGTTTGTGACCATCACATTCGACGCAATAAAAAAAAATATAATCGAAAAACTTCGCTTCGCTCATCCGGGATATTTATATGAGAAATTTCGAAGAATCAATATGTGGTTTTGAAAAAAAAATGATTCGAATAGTGTAATAATAAAAATGGCCATAAATGGTACTTTATACGTGATAAATATAACGGAAAAAATATATATATAATTCTTACCACGTTAATGAGCTGTACGAACGCGAGTCCAAACCGCACGTGTACTTTTTCCGTCATGTTTTGCACGGGTCTGATGAGTTTGTTGTATCCGCGAAACAAATCGCGCACCAATCTCTCCTCATCTTCGGAACATAAACCTGCGAAGATAATATATATTTTATGACACCGTAATGCAAGTTTTTATCACCGAAACGATTGTACGATGTTATCACATTACGACGATATTCTTACCGACGCAGAATACCGTTGAAATTATAATAAATCTCACGATTCTCGAACAACAAAACATTTTTGGGCGGATTGACAATCCACCCTGTTACGAGTGGCGGTTCGCGTTCCTTCGCCGCCCGAAAATCAATATAAGAGTGTCGCTGTGGAGTAGTAAGGGTTGATGCTTCCTTCCTTGCCGTCCTATTCCTCGCGCTCCACCCGTCGCCGAGCGCCTCATCACACCGGCGCACTGGGGCTGTTTTTTTCTTTTTTTTTTTTTGTTAACTCAGCTGGAAATCCCCAAAGCGTTCTGTTCAATGAACTAATCGTCAAATCGATAAAATGTAAAAAAAAAATAAATAAAAAGATTGCAAAGTCGAAATGTGCACATTGCTTCCTCATTATTATTCGACATTCGCAAAACTCCATCTATGAGAAAATATGTTGAACAGTTTTAGTTTTCTCGTGAGAGAAGACTTTGCGAAAGTGGGAAAATAATGAGGAAGCGATGTGCATACGTACATTTTTCTCTAAAACTCTTTTCTCGATGTTTTAGATGATTTTGAATGTCCCGACGTGGAAATTTGCTGAAACAAATTGTTTACGAAACCGAAGGTTTTTCCATGCGAATTATGCGAATTAAATTTTGTTTTTTTTTTTTCTGTGAGGATATCAACAAAAATTTGAATGAACAGTGAGAACATTTATAAGGTTTTCACTGAAATCCCAAAAAAAAAGTGGTTTTTCGGATAATAAGGATTCTCTGCGAAAAGGTAAAACAGTCGAAGTTTTATGGATTTATGTTATATGAAAATAATCGATATTATGCTAACATTCATGATACTTTATTCGGGTAATAAATTGTTGCCGTTACAATTGCAATACGATGGATTAAATCTAAGCTTTCAACCCGCTGTTACGCGTTAAATTGGTTGATTTGGGCGCAAACATTTTCCCATATATTTTCTATCTCACTGAATCATAGATCGCGTTACTAAAGACCAACGGACGAGAAGC
The DNA here is from genome assembly GCA_934046635.1 of Buathra laborator. Classification (NCBI taxonomy): domain Eukaryota; kingdom Metazoa; phylum Arthropoda; class Insecta; order Hymenoptera; family Ichneumonidae; genus Buathra; species Buathra laborator. Next base: position 9,872,508 of record OW203898.1, on the reverse strand, counting down.
TGTATGCAAAGTATCCATTTTCATTATTACGAAATTCTTCAATTTTTTTTTTTCAGTCTTCCAATACATCGAATATCATTATTTCTTAGACTATAACGTTACGTGGATCGATCGGATAAAGTAATCTAAAATAATGGCGAAAAATTTGATGAGTTTAAGAAATCAATGGGATCGTTTAGCAATCTTCAATTTTTTTTTTTTTTTTTTTTTTTTAACGCGTATATAAGGAAAAACGCATTTTTCAGCCTTTAGTAACGCGAAACATTTGCTACTTTAGTATTTTATTATTTTTCATATTTTACCGTATCAATATCTCACTGAACAAAGACGCATGTGAGGATATATTTTATGCCGTATATATGGTAAATTAGGCATCAATGACAGTGTATATTATTGACTCACCCCGAATGAGGATTTTGTGTGTATTTTTTTTTTTTTTTTTTTTTAAGTTTAAGAAAATTCTAATCTAATTGCCCCGTCGGAAGCATCGACCGCATTTGATTATTGTCGCTACGGTTAAACTTTCTACTAATTAAATCTTTACAAAACGTAGCGAAATCAGTTCGACTAATGGAAGGACTGTGCTTAACTATTAATAAAATATCTTTAAAGTTTAAGGATATCCTTACCATTCAAAAATTCCATTTTTGCTAAATTATGAGTAAAAAGTGCGCAGTCTTCGTGATGTTTATCACCTTAAAATATTAGGCTTATCGGTGCCGCATTCGTTAGCGTTAGCATTCGTATGCGAAATCGTTTAATTTAATTCGAAAAGAGAACTTTTGTGAAAAACTGATACTAATGGTTTCTTCGATCATTTGTTGAATTCGATTTTTTTCTTAAATTACGAATCTTAGAACGAAAGAATAACCGAAAGATTAAGATAAATTTTCGATATTTTTCTGGACTTCAGTTTTCGGTTCAATTCGAATAAAATGAAATTAATTTTTCACATCGCCTCTATATCGCGCGGTAAAGATATCCTTAATATAATCTCGTAAATCGCTTTAATAAACGTGAAGCTCGCATCGTTTTGAACATTCGAACGTTCGAAAAAAACGATAAATTCATTTGTTCCCCATTATTGGTTTGAGTTCATAAAAAAACTGCATCGTCAGAAATTCCTTCGTGTAATATTAAAGAATGACTACAATACAGTTAATCATTCGATATATATGTGACAATAGTGTATATGACAATTCGGTTTGATCGCTGGCTGCTATAAATTACAGAAGTATATCACAAAGATAGAATGTGAATTATTATATTCTTAGAGAAATTCCATTCGCAGTATAGTATTTACGGAATGTAAAATGCACAATTTATCCGCAGTGTGTATCGAAGATAAATCGATTGTACTATAAAAAATATACAGAGTTTTAAAGAAATATTAACTTTTAAATCGACTAACTATTTTATTCAATTATTCCTTTGTGCCATTTTATCGCGTCGTTGTGAAAATATATCGCGCAACAAAAAAAAAAAAATACGCGCGTAACTATCGAAATTTCGTAATATTTTTTTTCCGTCGTTTCCGTCGCGCATTTCGTATATCAAACATATTTTGTCCTGCGGGACACGTACACCCGATCCGCAAAGACAAATTTCTTTAATTTTCGTCACGCGATATAGTTACACTGACAATTATTTAATCGTAAACCCTGTAAGTGAGAAGTACTATGCCAGAGTTCGAAACGTAGTTAATAGTTAGCTAAGCGCACATCTGAGTTGCTACAAAAAAAAAAATTTCGAATCGGCAACGCCATTCTAGTACTCAACGTACGCGTACTACGAATGTACTACGAATATTTCACTTATACTAAAATTCACTATATGCAGTCCGATTTCCTCTGGTCTAATCGAATTGGCACTGTGATCGTCGCTAAAATATTAACGTCTTTCTTCGATTCCCGAAAAAATTCTACAATTATACTAATTTTGTCGTTTTTTTTTTTTAGCACTATGCAACAAACAAACATCGATCGACCCGTTCTGCGGTCGAAATAAATTACCAATCTAACAGTATCAATCCTTTTTGGAAGCTAAATACAATAGTTTCCTTCCGAATACTTTTTTTCATCGTAAAATCTATCGTCCTTAAGATCACCAATTTGTATTTTTTTTAATCCTTTTTTTCGTCGGTGGATCGGACTGCGCGGATAGATCTTTAACATCGTTAAATATATTTAATATAAATAAATTTGTCTGAGAAACATTCGTTAATAATAGCGCATCGTGAGGCAATCAGCGATAAGTTAACATTCAATTTTATGGACCATTCATACGAACAACAGTCGCGAGTAAAACATGAAAAATTGCACGGCAATCGGAAGTACATAATCGACAAATTACGAGTTTGCGGCGTTTATACTTATAAACTCTCTGTTATCTTAACGATAATATCGCAACGAATAATTTGTTTTATTTTATAATCGTGCGACGATAATAATTCATTTAGTATTTGTAAATAATTCCATAAGCATAAATTGGCATTAACGACAAAGAATCTTTTTTTTTGTTTTTTGGCGAAATGATAATCGTGTTGCTTCCGCAACGGATTCTCATCGGGAATCACATTGTTCTCAAAACTATTTTATACTTAATATTCAAATTAATTTGTACTTCATGCATCATAGACGAGCGCTTTGTAGTAATTGAGTTACCTAAATGGAATCGGTATTTATAATAAATACATTTGAAGAATTCTTTCTATAATCTCTGATAATACGTGGCATTTTTTTTTGTTTTTTTAATTTTTCGTATTTTTTGACATTAATCTCGAGTTTACTTTCGGTGCGAGTTTTGTGCAGAGGCAATTTATAGTAATCTAATATCATTTTCATTAAGTATGGCCGGCAGAAATAGGTACGCGGAGTTTCGCGATCTCGAGAGAATGTGGACGCAAAAATGCAGTGTAATTCTCATTCCAACGAATTAGGTCCGTTTAAGCTCATTGGGCTATTAAATTCGATTGAAGCTATAATTCCTCGTGATTTTTCTCTCGTAGACTCGGACCAATCACTTCTGATATGCATTTTAAAATAATGTTGTACTTGTATTAACGCCTGACGTACGGAGGACGTAAATATGCGTCCGAATTTTTCGACCGGTCGTTACCTTTAATCGCTCCGTTTAACTATAAAAAATTGCGAAAAAATTCTAAAAAAAATGGTGAAATAACGTGGAACTGTTGTTTTTTTAATGCTTCTAACAGATTTGTTTTACGCTCTTGCGTTTTATTGTTACGAATAAACGAAAGTAGCGTTTTACTTTGTCGGCAAAAAGTCTCCCGTACGTGAGGAATTTTAGGGTGGCGACGACTCACTGGAATTATAAGTATAAGCACCACGTTTTCAGACAAGGAATGTCGCAGAAAATGTTATAAAAACAATTCTGCGCATCATCGCAGAGTTTGTCTGACAAAAATCTTCGAGTGATAAGTTTAACTCTCTCGCGTATAATTTTAACAAATATTTCCAATGAGTAATTTTTGTCGAATTTTTATAATCGTGAATACGAACAGTCATTCTGTTTGTGCGCCTATGTTTTTCGCTGTGCGTAGAAGAATACGAGGTGAGAGATTTTTGTGCGTAGAAGACGAAGGATTTTAGTAATTTTTGCAGAAAAAAAAAAAAAAAAAAACGTTTTTTTTTTTCTGCATGGATATTGAAGGAGCGTCGAGTAATGACGGTGTTCCTCTAAGCGACGGTGATGAGATAATTATGCGTAGTTATTCACGATAAACACGAAGTGATCTTAAATGTGATATAAATAGTTTCCGTATAATAATAACACGCATTCTAAGTTATTCCTAATTTTACGGTCATTGCAAGACGCAAATATATTTGGTACGTTGCTTTTTTTTTTTTTTTTTTTCATTGAGCCTTCGGATTCGAACAAATTAATTTGATTTTTTTTGTTTGTTATAAAACGTACGCAACGTCTCGTATTCGCTCGCGATATCGCGGGCTGTTTGACGCAATTGCGCGTATTTATTGCACGTGCGATAGGCCGGCTGCGCGGAACCTTTTAACGTCGTGTTTCGTTCGATTTGTATACCAATATATAAAAAACTTTGTGTTTCTCACTGACCGGAAGTGTTGATTGATAAGAATGTGAAAGTTAATAATGAACGCTATTGTTTTTTATAAAGGTGTAAAATTTCGAAATATTACTTTCCTCGATAAGCTTCTATAATGCGATCCTGATCCACGTACTCGAAGATGTGCGGAGCATCCATTAGAATGCCGAAAGTACCCGCTGTTGTGACGATGAAAAAGATGTACAATTGCAGCCGATCGATTACCATTGCAACGTATTTCCAATCCTCGCGGGTCTGTTGAAACGCAGAAAAAAAAATTTACATTTGTACTTTTCGAGTGCATCGCTGTGTTTAAAAAACAAAGCCGATTATTTAGTTAATTTTTTTTCACGAAGCTATATAAAAAATTGTTGTCTCAGTAAAATATCGACATTACTTCCATTTTTTCGGCGTTTATAAAGGTTTCTCTATGAAAAATTAAAAAAATTGATTAACTGAGTTTCCGGTAGATAAATTTTCAAATATATGATATTGTATATATTTCCGATGATATATTTTCGATAAAAAATTAGAAGGCGATGTGCAAATATTATTTGCATTCGTATTTTTTTTTTTTTTTTACGAAATCTGAAAAAATTATGAAAATAATCGTAATGGTGGTTCCTGTATACCTGTATGTAGAGATCCTCGTTTCGAAGGTGTTCCGCTATGAATTCGACGGCTTCGGTGGCCTTGCTGGCTTCAGGACTGAGAAGAACAGAGTACGAGCTCTCGGAACCCCTTCGATCTTCGTTTTCGTCATTAACGCCTCCAGTGGCTTTGGGACTGTCGGTGGTATGATGACTCTTACGATTTGCCTTGCAATTCGGGTGATGAAGATCGGATAATTCCATTATTTCCATCTTTGATTTGGCTATTGACGCGGGTAGATATTTCGGTGGTTCTGTGGAATTCGCTGAATAGATCGAAGTCGGGACCGTCACGTTCGGCAGTTCCATCATCCATCTCAGTCGCGTTTTTTTAGGTCTCCGCATCAGCAGCATAGTCGGCAAATATTTCAAAAAAAGTTTTCGTATTATTCGCGGCATACGGTGAGTTCGCGGTCCCCGAAAATTCCAATTTATGATTACGACGGTAACAAGAATACTGACGGTGTTCATTATGAAAGTAAAGAGAAGATATTTCGCGATTAGCGGCAATACGAGCGAAGTGGGCGGTAAAATTTTACTAACGAGCAATAGAAAGACGACGAGCGACAGAAGAATACTTATTCCCAGAGTTACTTTTTCACCGGCCTCGGCGGGCAAATAAAATACTAAAACGCAGAGAAAGGAGATAAGAACAGTCGGCAGTATCAAGTTAACCGTGTAGAAGAGAGTCTTTCTTCGGATAATAATGAAGAAAGTAATGTCGGTTTCCGTCGGTAATTCGTCCTGAAAGGTGTTGAGATAAGCCGGAACAGCTATTATGTCCCATGTTCCGCTCTTCCAGTAGTCCGAGAGATCGACGAATTTCTTGTCGTTGTAGAGAGCCAACGATACCTGATCGCCGTTGAAAGTCCAAGAGCCGAATTTCATAATGCAGATCTGCTGATCGAAGGGAAAATACGTGACGTCTATGGTGCAAGAACTTTGATATATTGCCGGTGGAACCCAAAGTACTTCGCCGTTTGGATAGATCAGCACGTTACTTTTGTAACGAACTTCGTAGTTACCGTCGGCGCTAAAAAAAAAAAAATTATAATATTGAATTACTTCGCGTGTATCACGAGAATTGTATGGGAAAACATCTTCGGTAGTTTTAGCTTCAGAATCGGCATTGCGATTTTACTATAATTCATAGAAATGATAATTTAAGGCTCTGAAAAGCATTTTCAGGTTTTAATTATTCTAAGTGCTTCTCGAAGCGACCGGATAACGCTTTTTGACGATATTTTGGGTTTTTTTATCTTAATTTCTAGAAGAATTCCAACATTTCTTGAAGATATTTTTTTTTGCATTTTTAACTCAATTTCTAGAAAAGTTCCAATATTTTTTGAAGATATTTTTTTGCATTTTTAACTCAATTTCTAGAAAAGTCTCAACATTTTTTGAATATATTTTTTTGCATTTTTTAACTCAATTTCTAGAAAAGTTCCAACATTTTTTGAAGATATTTTTTTGCATTTTTAACTCAATTTCTAGAAAAGTCTCAACATTTTTTGAATATATTTTTTTGCATTTTATAACTCAATTTCTAGAAAAGTCTCAACATTTTTTGAGGATATTTTTTGCATTTTTTAACTCAATTTCTAGAAGAGTCCCAACATTTTTTGAGGATATTTTTTGCACTTTTTAACTCAATTTCTAGAAGATTCTTAGCACTTTTTGAGGAAATTTTGCATTCAAAGGCTTTGCTATAGACATTTTCACATCAATATAATCGATAAAAATGGTGTAACGTATCGTCCAATCGAATTGCACAGAAAATATGACAGAAAACAGTTTCTCACTTGTTGAACAGTACGATGTCAGGTTTCCACACTTTGTCAGGCGGTAATCTCAAAACTCCTATGCCACCGTAATCTGCTTCATCCCATTGCAACTGATAATCGGTCCAATTGAATCTCAACCATACGTTGGATTTCATTATTTGATTTTTCTCATTCTGAAATTTTTTTTTTTTAAATATAAGAAAAAATTGTTTAACAAAAAAATTATTTATTATAATAAACATAATAATAATGAATGGAATGATTAATTAGTATTAAATTATTATTGAAGTTGCTGAATACCGACGTTTTTATTTTAAATAACATTTTAAACATTTATTTTAATAATAAATTCGAAATGATCTGCGAAATACGTGAAATGAATGATTCCTTACCACATTGATGAGCTGCACGAACGCGAGACCCAGTTGCACGTGCAATTTTTCCGTCATATTTTGCACGGGTCTTATCAGTTTGTTGTATCCGCGAAACAAATCGCGAACCAATCTTTCCTCATCTTCGGAACAAAGTCCTGTCAAAACAATGAATCTTTAATTTCATCCGTCGGGATTTTTTGCTTCTCGAACAATCGTCAAAACAAAATGTGAGAGTTTAGTTTCCTCACGAAAACAAAAACAAATGGCTTACCAACGCAAAAAACCGTTGAAATCAGAACAAATCTCAGAATTCTCGAGTGACGATACATCGCGTACGTCCCACCCGGCTCGCTGTCAAATCGGACCTGGGGCTGTCGGGACCTCTTGACCTTCGCTTCTCCCAAAAATCAATACGACAATTTGGGTGTGGGATGTTTAAAGCACACGCAACACCCCTTTTTTACGCATTGCTCGCGATAATTCATTCGTGAATCATTGCGACTATGTCTTCGCGAAGATTTGGAAAAAAAAACCCCCGGGAGCTTACGCCGGGTCACTGAGTGCACGCAGACGACGCAGACTGTACTGCATCGAGAAGACTATATAGTCACGGAAGAATATCAAAACGCTTTCTGCGTAACTCCGTACTCTCTCCTAGCGAAAATTTTCTCGAAGAAATCTTTAATCAATGGTCGTCAATCCGATTTAAAAAAATTGAATTTCACGCGGACTCGCGTCGCAGCACTTAAATCGATCAGCGGTTCATGGGGGTAACCACATAAGCACGTGTTTACGACTGAGTCGCGGTGACACAAGTCAAGTTCACTTATTCGGTGACCGGTGTCCGACTCGGTCGGACCGTCCAGGACCGACTGAAATTTTATAGTAGCTGCGGAGTTTTGTCTCGTTGACTTTAATATGCTATATATATTTCAACATACACACGTACATGAATTTATCGACTTATCAGGGAAAGGTAAAATCATTTTAGAAAAACGTTTTTTTTTGTTAGATGCTTTGTCGTTTATGTGCTCAATATTTGGTGTTTATTCTACAAATTACGACAGGCAACAAACTCACGAGGATTTTATGCGCGAATGGTTTTCAGCGAATGTGCGCATCAGTACCGCGCAGCTAATAAATCTATTAATTATGAACAATATCAGCCGGTTCCGCCGCTCCCATCGGTGATAAAATTGCGGAATAACCAATGTTTTTCTAAATTCACGAAATTAAGAGCATATATAGCATTAAAAGAAACATCTTTTTTTTTTATTAATACGGAACAAGTGACGAATAGAGAATACCGTAAACGTAACGTTTTTTTCGTACCGTGGATTTGGAGAATTTATTACGTGACGCATTATCGACCAGCAAATAGATATATTTTTTCTGATATATTCCATAAACGCGAAATTCTAGCTATTTTTTTGTTGTTCTTTACTGCTCCAAATATGTTTAAAATATTAAATCACAAGCTGTACTCGACGTTTCATTTACCTCGGGTAACGAACGTTTAATGACGTTTAATCCCTTATCAGGACGCGTAAAAACGATTGGAACTCGTAAGCCAATGCAAATTTATACGAGATAATAGAGGATAAGGAAAGGAACGACAGAAGGGTAAAAAAAATAATAAAATACACGTGAAAATAATAAAAGACTAGATACGTATTTTTTTTCATTATTTTTTTCTTTTCTTGCTTTACGATTCTTAATATATTCAGAAGTGTAGTTTACAAACAGGCGGTAGTTAGATGATCTGAATTCCCGGCCATGTGGAGAATTTTACTAGCTGAAGGTGCGATTAACGGACGCAAACGTTGATCGCTATATTTTTTAGATCCTTCCAGGGAAACGATTCTCCTCGACCTGCTCTTGCCACTTCTCTATCCAGCTGTTCGGGCAGAGGGAATTGTAAGCCCTCTTAAAGTATTGGCACGCCTCATAATTCTCTCCGCGCACCTTTGAGCACCGATGAAAATCCAAGAAATTCTGGTAGCAATTCCTATTTTGTTGCGAATTATTTATTAATCATTGTTCGATCTATACATGAATTGGCATTGAATGGAAAAAAAAAAACAAAACTCCGCAGCATAAAATACTCAAATATCTTTTTTCTTTCCTCCTTTTTTTTATGAGAAATACAAACGTTATCGATGCAAAGAAAATATATTCGGCAAACGGATAATCAGTGATTTTTTTTTTTCGTTTTTCGTTAAATATTCAAATGGACAAAAATGAATTAAACTCGACAGTCCAAAATATTCGAACATCTTTTTCTTTTTTCATCAGAAATACGAAAGTTACCGACGCAAACAATATATATTCGTAAACGAATAATCAGTTGTTTTTTTTGCGATAAATGTTCTAACAAGAAAAGAAGAAAAGTCCGCGGAATAAACAAAATTTAATATTCTTCAGCTTTTTTCTTTTTTTGATCACGAAAAATACGAACGTCATCAACGTAAACGAAATATACTCGGGAACGGATAATCAATTATTATTATTATTTTTTATAATTTTTCGTTAAACGTTCGTAAGAAAAAATAAAAAAGATAATTCGATAAGAGATTGGATTGGTGGTGAATCTTTACCTTGTCTGATTTTGATTCGGAAATCTCGGATCGAACTGTGGGGTACGGATCTGGCTGAGGTCAGTAATCTCGCCGGCCATCGTTGATACGTTATATCTCGCTGCTCAACAAGTTATATTCACAATTATACTTATTAGAATAATTCAATGGAAAGATATATATATATATATATTTTATCAATGTCGTTCGATAAAACGAAAAAATTTGATGACCGAAATTAAAAAAAAAAAATTATAATGATCGTGTATCTCTACGTCTCGTCTCTCGCTCGCTGTCTCGTATCACTTAAACACTAAACACAAAGACTCCCCCGTCTTTCTTTGCCCCTCGATAATGTTCCTTTAGCGTTAAAACTAAAGATCGCCTATGTACACTCGGTACATACAAAAGTTTATACATACGACACTTGTTTTAAAAAAATGTAATCAATGTCGAGACAGTGCAGCGGTACCTTATTATCGAAATGAAAAAAAAAAAAAAAAAAAAAAAAAACTTAATGAATCGTGACGAATTGTTTGTCCGTCTTTTTCTCCCAGTAATTTTTTTTCTTTTTTTCTTCAATCTTCCAGAATTTTTTTTTTTTTTTTTTCAATCTTCCAGAAGTTTTTTTTTTTTTTTTTCCTTTCAAGCGTTTCGGTGCGTTTCTTAAAGCCTCGTGAAAAGTCTTCTTTTTCTTCGTGCGTACGCTTAGCGCGTAGTAAAAGAAAAGAAAAATAATTGGAAGCGACGAAAGTACTGTGTGTCTATTTGACGAGCGGCCGTGTATTGTCCTCTTCCTGGCAGCAAACTTCCCGATATTTTTTAACTTCCGCCATGTACAACGACCACGCGTCCTTCGGAGTTTCCACACTCTGTTCGGTCTTCGGTTTCGCGACCATACCGGTCTTGAGTATTCTTCCGCCTCGTCTCTTGCCGACCATAAGCGGTGGGGGCGCCGCGGGTTTTTCCTCGAGTACCGAAGTCGACGGTTTCTCGGGGGGTTGCATCTGCTCCTGCATCTTCTTGAACATCTCCATGAAACTTCCATCGTTCGCAAATGCGTTCGGTTGGGACGCCATCGTCGATTGTTGAATTATACCTTCCGGCGTTTCGTCGTTGTGCTCCGAACCGTAAGACGGTGCTCTGTGGTGCCGACGATTCTCCCGATGTCTGTGACGATCCCGACTTCTGTTGCGACTACGGCTACGTCGTCGCTCTCGCGAACGCGAACGTCCGCGCGAACGCGATCTCGTTCGATCCCTTCTCGAGTGTTTTCGCGATTTCGATCGTTCTCTGTCGTTCTCCCGATCGTTCGAACGCGATCGGCGGTGCGAAGGCCGTTGCGGCGACGAGCGCGAATCGCTGCGCCGACCGCGTCGACGATTATCCTGTGGCGAATTGTTCCTCGACGTTCTACACGATCTGTGCTCTGTCGCCGGCGACGACGAACGACCCGGCGCTACGGATCGGCTCTTGTGCGCATCGTGCGACGTTGTTGTCGTCGATATGCCTGTACTTAACAACGGAGGCGACGGCGGCGTGGGCGGCGATTCTGACCTTCGTTCGTGACGATTTGAATCCATCGCTCCTGTGAGATATCTCTATTCGGACCCTCGTGGCCGGGCCAAGGATGAACCCGACGCTCGGAGGATACCTATAAGGATAGAAACTGCCTTCTATAAGTACAACAGCCCAATTCACGACTCCTTATGCCGTTACTGATTGACTTTTTTTTTTTTTTTTTTTTTTTTTTTTTCTTACGATTATAACTTATAGCGTAACAAGACAGACTCAGAGCGAGAGAGAGAGCGAAACGGAGATTTATTGATACATTATTATTTTTTTTTTATAGCAAATCACACAAATATTAAAAATAAAAATGCAAGTTTTATTTTTTTACGAATATTTGGACTGATTACTCCGTATTGTCGCGTCGAACTTATGTCTAAGAAATATATATATATATATGTTGTTTTGTATAACGACACCGAGGAAATCGCAAATATTTTTCTAGACGCTGTCGATCGACGGGAGACTTTTGACAGAACAAAATTTGGGGAATGTCAGCAATCATTTTTTAATACGTTGATCACTTTCGTGGTCAATTTTGAGACTGAACCACGCTATCGTGTCGGATGAAACTACCGTTCGACAGTCGATGAGATTGGCTGCGTTACATAAAACAAAAACTTTCGCGATTCATGGGCGTGACATTGACTTTTCGGTAAACTTTGCGTTTCGGCGATATTTGACAAGAATCGGATACTTGAGATAGGAATCGGTAAAAAAAAATGACTGTGCGTTTTGACGATTGGAAAAATTATACGCGTCAATTTAGTTCTTTTTTCGTCGTCGTTTGTACCTCGCGAGGCTCGAAATATCGGAGGCCTCGTCGGTGACACTGGATAATAATTAAAGCGACCCAATTCGCCGAAAAGTTAAATAATTATTTTTTTTTTTCTTCGTGTTACAGCCCCAAGGTCTTGCGGTCAACACAGGTGTACGGGGAAAAACTTCACTCGCGAGATCGTTCTTATCTTTGAGCAGTTGAACGATATATTTTTTTTTTGCTTTTATTCGTTCATTTTTTATGATAATTTTCGTGAAAATAACGTACTCTGAGTTACGAAGTACCGTGAGGATTTTTGTGAGGGTCGTTTTTGCCTAAGCTACGATAAAATTAGATGGGATTATCTTTGTGTGTAATACCTGATTCAGCTCCGCGTCGAAAACAAAATGGCTACTGAGAAAATTGTGAACGAAGATTCGTTACGTCACGAGTGTGGGGAAACGCGCGAGTGCGCCACTGCTGCCGCAGCGGTTGTTGCAATAACGTTTAGACTCACTGTTGCTTTATCGCTTGAGTCGAGTTATCCGAGGAGTCGGGATACTTTTATTAACGTTAATAATGCCGTTAAAATCGACGAACATGCCGTGTTGAATGTGACACAACAATAGACAGGTTTATTTTAGCTCAATCTTTTCACTCCGCATCGCAAGAAAAACAGGAAAAATCGCGATATAAAAAATTGAGAAAAGGGCGCCAAACCCCGTGCGTTACATCAGCTGATATCAGCACCGTAGTTGACAATATATCGAGAATCAAGAGCGAATCGAAAGTACGCGCGGCAGGGGAACGATAAGCGGGGATTGGCGCCCGATGTCTTCTGTTCCCCGAGAGCGAACAAAACAATTGTCTCGATACGAGTCAAATTCAATTTTAAAGTTTCAATCCAACGTATCGCAACTTCGTGAGGCCCGGGGAGTCAGGGATTTTTTATTCGAAAAAATATTTATGTCGAAGAGAAACATGAAAAATTTCGAACGAGTTTCGATAATTTTGTTTCGAGTATGTCGCGCCACAGAAATTTAATTAAACCGACGTCGCGTCGCTGATAGGGTGGCTCCGATCAATAAGATAGTCGGAGTCGAATTTTTTTTTTCCCCAACACAGCACACAGCAGTCCCGCACGGCTCAACCCCGCGAATGGTCAATGCTGCGTAATTATTATTGACTTTGAAACCCCTATGTGGCGGGATTTGTCAATCACTTTAGTTTGGAAATTGTTCATACGTCTGTCTTAACGAAGACTACAAATATGTGAGTATAATATCAGCATTTCAACGTTTTATCTTAATATTATGCCGTTTAGTGGAAACCCAATGATGCGTATGTAAAAACTATCGATTTATCGTTGTTCTAAAATCAACGCAACTGTTTTTCTCACGAAATAGATGTTCCGAAATTGTTTAATTTTAAATCATTTTACACCCTTAAAAAATCGTTCGCGAAATGCTTCAAATAAAAAACTTATTTTCGTCGTTAAATTATAATTATTAGTCGATTATTTTATATCGTATTTTCGTGTTCAACGTACAGAAAAAAAAGTGTATTTTGTTTCACAGCAGCATAAAGGAATTATGGCGTCAGTGGAGGACAGCTGGAAAGAGGCGACCGAGGGATTTGATGCGGACGTCTGTGATGTCTGGTTTGGGAGACTGCGAGAGGTTTACTCTGATGAAAAACGAACTTTTCATAATTTGGACTCGTTAACGGAGAAATTGTCTCATTATAACGAAATTAAGGATAAATTGAAAAATCCGCAAGCCTTATTACTCGCCGTATTCTTCCAGAAGTATGTATAGTCGCTATTCATCCTTTTTTTTCTCCACAGCGTTATAAACACATTTTTGTAATTTTTTGATAAATCGCATTGTTATTGCAGCTTTGAATACGATCCAAAAGCATTGGACGGCGAAAGTCAGAATTTGGATCATTTTAATGCATTCGCCGACGAAGTAGGAATTTCACCTGTAAGTTAAATATAAAACATATATATATATTTTTTTTTTCAATTTTGATTTTCTTTACTATTGGACATTGAAAAAATAATACGAACAAAAATGGTTATTTATTTATTTGTTTCTTCATTTATTTTATTATTTATTCATTTTTTTAGGAGTTTTATCTTCCGTATTTTACAAATATTTTTCAAATTTGCATTACGTCGCCCAGCAGTTCTAAAAATCGTATTATTTTATTTAAACAAATTGGTCCTTTTTTTTCGCGTTTCTATTTCTATAATTTTGAATTTTTCGGAACCATTTAAATTTATCGACGATCCATCGATGTATTTCTATCAGGAAACACTTATCCTCGTGATAATATAACAATTAATCTATTATTTTATATTTTACGAGTAATTAACGCCGGAAATTGTTCGATAATTCATTTCTCAGGACAACGAAGTACGTGCCGAAACTTGCGCACTGCTGAAAGTTGCGAGTACGCATAGTACCGAAGAACATAAAGTCGGAGGTGCCTTTGGTGGTGAGGACGCTCACTACCTGTTAGACTTAGATATGGCGATACTGGGAGCGTCGCCCGAGGCGTACGCTGATTACAGGGAACGAATACGCGGAGAATATTCGTTTCTCAGTGAGCCGATGTACACCGCTCTCAGACTCAAGGTCTGCAGTATTTCTATTAAAAAAACAAAAAAAGAAAATAACTATTCTGAAGATGGTACACTATGCCGACACAATAATAAATATCATACCTTCGTTATTTCGTTTTTAGGTGCTGCAGAATTTTGTACAAATTCCGAATATTTTTGCAACGAAGGAGTTTCGCGACAAATTCGAGGAGCAAGCGAGACACAACATACAGGCCGAAGTTGAATTGTTATCTTAGAGTTAAAAGCTCGTGAAAAAAAAAAAAACAATTTCATACGAGTTTTTGGATCGTCGGAGTTGTGCAAATTTTCTTGTTTTCGATTATACGAGACGAGAAAGTATCCGAATCATTATCCAAGCCGTTCCCGCGCATAATTATCGGAATTTACAAACTAAACGCTATCCGCAGTGTTTCGTGCAATTTACTTATGGAAATTGCGCGAAAAACACGAAAGCGAGTAAATTGCTTTGCGAATAATTGTTCGAGTGTAACTCAAAAAAAAAAAAGGAACGTTACGATATTTGCCGACTCTGATAATGCTTGACTGCGCAGTCGATGAGATTTCCTCGAAAAATAATCGATGGATAACGCGGCTTTCGCTCGTTTTACCATCGAATTTTATCGATCTTCGAAATTTTTTCTCGATTGCGCGGCTATATTGAGTTCAATGTTCCTCTAACGTGCGCTACGATTATATACGCCGATGTTTCGCAGAATTTAGAGCACAAATACGATTTTGTCGGATGTATCGAATAATTTATGTATATTTTTTTTTTTATTTTTTTTTCTTTCTCGTTTGACTCACGATAATTCATTCGTATTCGATAGGCAACAATTGCGCGATTGTTGATTAGATTGTATCGTAAGTTAGAGACAACAGTAGAAGTATCGTTGGTACGTAAACGCGCAAAAGTATATCGTGAAGTCGACAAAGTTTCGTCAAAAACTGAATGAATAACTCTTTGCTTTTTATTTTTTTGTTTCTCTCAGTTAATTATCGTCTGATCTATACGCGTGTCTTGCGTCGCTGTTATAAATCCGAAGAAAATACGTAATTCAAGAGAAAACGAAAAACGCGATAAAGTTTATTTAATTTCAATTCTGTTTCTTATGATTCAATATTAAATCTTTTTTTTTCATTTTCCTATTCAAAACTTTGATCATCAAATTCTCAAAAATCAGTCCGGACAATATGTAAATAAAATCAAAAAAACGCTTGCGATTTGTACTTTGCGTATTCTGCTTATCTTAATAGTTGTTGAAAAAAAAACAATATATATATATATATATTATTAATTCAAAATGTTGATCTCACGTTTCGCCTGATCTATTGATTGCGATCAGCGTCCGACTCTAGTCATTTATTATAAACGTAGCATCTGTGGATAAACGTGACGTATATTTATATCTAAAAAAAAAAAAAAAAAAAAAAAAACGATGCATTATCTCGCCGCTTGTGAGATGCATCCAGTCGGTTGTATATTACATAAACAAAGTATAACGTATTGTCAAATAAATAAAATATATTAAAAAAAATGTACGAATGTTATAAAAAAAAAAAGAAAAAAAAAAAAACGAGTCTTTCTTGCGAAGCGACGAATCCTGCGGCGATCTACGAAATTACATACAAGAGTCGCACATATGTAGATTAGATGCATGGAATATGGTAAATGATAGTACGGTACCAGTCGTGAAGGCATACAACATAAAGTTTGGCAGTCTGCCTCGTCGATCGAAAACTTCCTCTCACGCAAATCGCGAGTACAGACTACGGAGATAGAAGGCTTACGATATTTTCGCGTCAGTTTCAAATCGCCTTTCGTGACAGCCAACAATCGGTGCAACACGACGGTGCGGTGCTGGTAATTTTCGTTTTTTTTTTTTTTTTCTTTCGTTCGTTTTTTTATTTCATTCATAGAACGGCAAACGCAGTGACGAATTTCACACGATAAATTTGTGACTTGTTACCGTAAGTTAGAAGTGAACTAAGCGAATGGATGAACGTTTTGTTATTTGTTACGCGATATATTAAAGGTGTTATTGGAAATTTAGCGGAAATTGGTGAATACGGAAAGTGTATATCCAGTGTGTGGGAGAAATTTCGCAATATGCAATATTGCTGCCGTCTGTGTTCGACAGGCTGACATCGCTCGTCCGACTCGAATCATATTCGTGATTGTTGATACCTATCATTACCATGTCGTTCCGAATTTCTTACGTTCCGAAACGAGAAACGTCGGTTTCGGCGGCTATATGCGAACCTTTTGCTGCTATTGGGATTTCCATTCCTTCGTCGCGAACAACGCGAAATCTCAACGTGCATTTTTTTTCTTGCCTTTGCCGCTCGCGATGGCTGTTAATTTTTGGAAATGCGTGAGTTTCGTTAATCTACGATGATACGACATTATTTTATGTGTTTGAAATTGTGATATTGTGACGTTTATTTTTTTTTGGTACCGCAGTTGGAAAAACGGAGCGACGGACGACTGAAGTTTCAACATTCCACGCATCTTGTCAATGCCGTTAAACAAGTTAAGAAGGTAATTGAAAAAAAAAGTACAAAACTGTTTATTAATTTTGATAGCATTGTGAAATCATTATAGAAATTTTAATGGTCAAAATTATATACCAAATTAAATTTATATTTTATTTTTTATTCAAATTTATATTAAAATTTATATTCATATTTTGTCTTCAATTATTTTATTAATATTTGTCGAGTAGACAGGAAGTGTCTAATGGTGAAAGATTATTCCGAAAAATTCATTGATTTGCTAAAAAAAAAATAATCATTATTGCAAAGCTTTGTATATTTTTCTTTCGTAATCTTCGCGAATTTCTAGTTATGAAAATTCAAGCGATCGCGCTGTTGCCCCGCGTCGCTCTTATCTCCATCAAGGAAATAAAATCGATCGGCAAGTTGTTTGGGTACCTAAGTAACAAGATTAATCCCTGTAAATCTTGTGTACGCGTAAAAAAATCTTCGCGAGAAGGTGAAATTATTTTCGTTTTTTTTTTGTCACGAAACGTCGTGTGACAAAAATCTCGTTGATATGCCACTGCACTTTGATCTGTGCGACAGGGCGAGTGAAGATTCCGAGAAGGTGTTTGACGCATTCGAAAATATATTAATCTGAACCTAAATATCGAATATTACTAAAAGTGTGCCGTTTAATAACTCTAATCTAATTGTTACCGAATAATCATTTTACAGGCGTCGAGATACCAAAACAGCTACAGACTCGATCCCGAAAAACCATTTAAAATCGATCCTGTCGACAAAATTGTGAAATCCGTGATGATCAATCGACTCGAAGATGCCTCTTACGACCCGAATGAATGTCCCAAATTCTGCAGCCAAGTTGCAGCGGAGATTCGCAAGAAAATATTGAAACTCGATTACGAAAGGTGCTGTGGACTCGTATTTCTTAATTCGATAATAATTAATAATAAATTAATTATCGTTATCATTAAGTTAATTTTTTTATTTGATTTTTTTTTATTTATTGGTTTTCGTTTTATATACGAATTTTTTTTTTTTTTTTCAAATACTCGATATCGTTTACAGACACAAAATCGTCGTGGTAGTGACGATAATCGAAAAGGCGAGTCAATCATTGGAAACAAGTATGGGATTCATTTGGGACGCCGATAGAGACAATTATTCAACTTACACCTTCGAGACTCAAACATTTTTCGCCTATTGCGCGGTCATTGGTACTTATTACGAGTGACGAAAAAAGAAGAAATTAATTTTTAAAGATACTATTATTAATTTAATTAATTATTCTGCATTATTCGCATGAAGCATTTGTTGTTCTTTGCATTTGTTGACGTCTGTTATTGCATTAACATTGTGATTAAAGAATAGAATATATGTTTATGAATATACCACTGTTAAACTTTTGCATATGGAACATTTTTTTTCACGAAAGGTGAAAAAGATTCAAATTAATTAATTGATAGATTTTTTTTCGCGCCGAATTATGAAATTGTGTATTAAAAGGGTAAATGTACTTTGCGGTTGAAAAATCGAGTGAAATATCGTCTTTTTTTTTTCTCAAAAATTATCAGAGCTGATAAAACTATTATTCAGTCGTTAACGATCACCGATAAAAAAAAAAAAGCGAATTAAAACGGAATCAGGAGAAACCTCTGAATTCTCAAAAGATTTTCATATTTTTTTAATATTCACGAAAAAAATCAACGATCGCGGTACTGTACTATAAAAAAAATGTATTTTATTTCTTCCGATAGTTTTTGAAACAAAAAAAAATGGATGCTTCCTTAACAAGTCAAAGGGACTACCGAATAATTTTCTGGTAAAAACGATTGATCAGTTCTCAAGTAAAATAGCGTCAAACGCGATCGTGAAAGTTTCAATAACGTTTATGTAGTTAAAAACTTCGGAGGCCAATGGCTCTCAGTAGTTACGGAAGTGTCGATCAGACCTTCAGTGGCAAATAGTTGTTCACGAGTTTTTCGGCATCGTGCCAAACGTACGCTTACAACACTTCGACGGCCTCTCGTATGGATTCAAACAGTTATTGAATGATTCAGGAGCGGTAAAAAAACTTATCTACTCGTGTTGTACTCGATGTCTATAGATATTCCTTCTTTGAATTTTCTACTCGATTTCTTTGACGCGCAGCTATTTCACAATACTGTCGGTGACACACTTTTGCTCGGCAATACGACAATCGGCGCTAACTATTTTCCATCACAGTGAAGCTTCGTATACGACGTTTATTTTCGTTTCAATGGTTCGTAAATTTTTCAACGTAATTATCGTCTATTTCTATATTTTTTCTTTACGGCAATTGAATTGCGAAATTTAATATTACACTTTGTTATTTTCAGAGCTGAACTCCCGTCAACTCCGAAGAAAAAGAACGGGAAGATGATAAAAAAAAAGAAAGTTCGGCTATCCGATCGGCGTTCGTTGGTATATCAATGAAATTTCATTGAATGTCGTAGAATTGAATGGATAGTTGAGAAACCAGAGGCAAGGAAACTACGATACAGCTGCATGGGCGTTAACGAGGTCATCGCGGTGCCATTTACTATCCCGGTACATACATAAAAATAATGAAAAATATCAGCTAATGAGAAAAACTATTATCGTCATCACACGCTTTCGGTTAATGTGATACTTTACATCATTTTATTCATTGGAAAACTATTGATAAATTTGAAACTATATTACCGATGGTTCATAATATTTTTCAGTCTCAATATTTGTCAAAAATATCAATATAACAAATTAAAGATGAAAATCAACCGGAAGTTCGAAAATTGAAGGAATTTTTTTGTTCTCAAAAATTGTTGGAGAAAATTAATTCATTTTTTTTCTGAAAAGTTGCATTGAGAGTATTGCAAAAAAAATTGTCAAAACATAAAAAAAAATAGCAACACGAAGAGTGACTCGTTTTTTGGAGACGTTTAACTCTCCATTGGAAAACAATGCATAAAAAGAAGAAAAAAAAGAGTAATCGCGGATTATTTAAGTTAAAAAAAATGATAAGTTGTTGAAAATCGCCGACAAAAAGAAACTAAGATAGTCAACTATTCGTCATCGTTATTAACTTGTATAACTCGTTTTGCTTTTTTTTTAATGCGTCGTTTCCTCTGCAGAGGAATAATTCGAAATAATTTACTCTTTCAGCGGCCATATCTCTATTTTTTAAATATTTTCCGACTATTATTCATTATCAGACTTTCAATACATGAAACTTTCGGTAAAAAAAAATCATTTCATTACATTATATTATTAGTTATTATTATATTCCCTTCTTTTACGAATTGCTTCTTTTTCAAAATATATTTTACAAAGTTTTTCCATATAATGTATTTTTTTAATTAATTTGTTTAACTACAACTGATATGCGTAATGGAAAAAAAAAATCACTCCTTTCGATTCCAATCGCTAAGTATTTATGCTTTCAGTTCTTAACAATATCTTCCCTTTTGCAATACCAATGGCTATCGAATAAGGAAATAAGGCGATACACGACGCGAAGGAACTCGAGGAAAGGAAAAGCAACTCGTCACGGAATGGGATACGGATGATGCAAGCGGCAGAATTGCGTTTGTGTGGTGTGGAGTGTTATCGGTGCTCAGTATGAAAAACGCGAAGGTTCCAAGTAGGTATACTAAGTCTGGATAACAGACTTGAAAGCAGCGAGCATAGTACGTCGTGAAAATAAAAAGTCGTAACCGTGAGCTCCGTAACGATAGGTATACACTGGCGGGAGTCTGTCTCGCGGGTTCTCGTGGTCCGGCGACCAATGAAGAAATCGTACGAAGTCAGTCGGGATTCGGTCGCGACGTTCGCCAGTATATTCTTCATTCGCGGTGAGCTATCCTCCGCAGTTACCTATCGTTCATTGAAGTTTTTACGTCATTGCAATGATGTCATCGTAATTAACTTATATATACGTGCATTGGCACGCTTCGCGTATTTTTTTACAAACCGCGGGAGCGGCCGTATCCCCTTCTATCGCGAATGAAACTCTTCCGGAAAACAACCGGTGCTACCTGCTGTTCAGGTGTTGCCTGTCGTTCTCCAGTGTAATAATATCCATGCCTTGTACTTTATTCGTCTGCTGGCAGTGACAGTGAACGCACTTATCTTCGCGTGGAATTAGATCCGTCCGCCGACGTATGTTTTTTTTTCTTATTTTTAAAAATAATTTACGTCAATTAATATTAATCTTAATTTTCATAATTTTTTTGCTCCAAAATTTTTTTATTATATTTTTCTTAAAAATTATTTAATTCACTGAAAATATATTTTTTTTAATGGATATTCGTCTTATTTTTCGAAATTTTTTGGTAGAAAATATTTCTCATTTATTTAAATTTCTCTGAAACTTGAATACATTTTTAATAGTATTTTTTTCTAAAACGATTGTCGCCTCTTATCAAAATTGCATTTGTGCAAATAAAGAGATAAGAAAAATTGCTATTGCTCTGTAGCAAAATGCGTCTTGATTCGGTTCGTTTGATTGGTTAAGAAATTTTTTTTTAAACTGAAATTCGTTTAAAAATGATTGGGTAATTTTGGCGGAAAAGTCGAAACGACTATCGAAATAATGTTATTATTATTCTTTTTTTTTTTACATATATTATTATGTCTCGGAATGTTGATAGCGAAGGTTATAAATGATTTAATCGCATAATAATAATGAAATGATTGCGAAGTACCCGGTCACGCGGATTTAATGCGACAATCACCAGTGGTTATTTTTCTTTTTCTATTATTTGAGCGAAATATCATTGTTGCTCGTTAGCTTCATAGGCAGCGATGTGTAACACGCGAACTCAATACGCTGATTAAACGAGTCCTTCTGTGAGCGGTAATCCAGGTCACTGATCTCTCGTCCGGTTAATAATGCCGCGTGGGTTCGTTACCTAAAATTCATCTCGTTCCACAAAAGTGCAAAATTTTCCACAAGAAGTTCGAAATTCCGTCGTTTCAAAACCCAATCGAATTTTTATCCTCGTGCAATTGTGAAAAAAAAAAAAAAATAATGCAAATTAGATTCGCCCATTTCTTCCTCATTTCATTTTTAACGTCATTTGCAAAGCGGCCCTATAACTAAGTTTCTCCAACAGCTTTACTTTCCTCATAGACGAAGCTATGCAAACCAAGATAATCAAGAAATGCGGAAAATCATAGGCAAAGCAAATTTACATTTTTTTTTATATCTCTAATATCAAAACGACTAAAAAAAAACCAATTCCGATCATCTGATTTGATAAATTTAGTTCGATAACTAAAAATCTTAAAGTTATAGAATTTAACATTTTTTTCAAAGTTCTCAATCGCAAATATACACATTTAGGAATTTTTTTTAATGCGATTTTCGATCGTTTTGGAATCCGTTTCCGCGGAATACAAAAAAAAATGCATGAAAACAGCTTCCGCTATGAGGGAGAAAAATAATAAAAAATTAAACATTAAATTGTGAATTGTTTTATTACGTTCAATTTTAATCGTTCGCTTCGGTAGCAGCGGGACAGCGAAGAGTTGAAAGTTACAAAGAAGTATATATAAATTGATCGAACAAATGCAGCGGCGTACTTTTCCGCGACCTTCCATTTCATGAACGGTAAAGTTCGTCGGTTCGATCAACGTGAGATGTAGCTGACGGGCACGTTGAATTATTCTTTGGTTTGGTAGTCTTCAGGGTTAAAGGGAAGAGAACAGACGCACGCACGCTGTAGTTGTCTCGTTCTCGATATTCTTTCAGTTATTTAGTGCACCGATTCCAATGAATCGATTTCTGCTGTAAATTTCCTAAAATTCAATAACAGTGATAATGTTATAAAAAAAAATTGTAAAAAATATCAATAAAGTAATAAAAAATAAAAATAAAAACAATTATTATTATTATTGTTATTAATTTTGAATTAAGAACCAAACAACTAAAAGTATCCATGTATCTCCGATTTATGACGACGATGAAGATGAATAATTTTGCAGACTACAGAGCAGGAAACGCAGCATGTTTCCGTGGATCGATACAACTGATTGATACTCATTTTCAACTTCCGACAGGAATTAAAAGCCCCCAACCGTTCGATATGCGGGTCATTCTATTTTTTTCGGCGTTTCTCGTCTGTTACGCGGCCGCTCGGCAATCGGACTTTTGCTACGCAACCGATGATGATCCGTATATGCAATTTGCGACGAAAACTGCATACCACTTCGTTCGCGGTGGCAAAAAACCGTTTCAAATAGTGCCGCGTGCGTAAATTATTTCTATGTATAATAAAAACGAAAATTACTTTATCGTTTTTTGATGTTTGGAATAAATATTAACTATAATTCGCTTGGGGATCGAATACAGATTGCGAACCGATACAAATATGGATGCTGAGCAGACACGGTTCTCGTTATCCGAAGAAAGAAACAATCTCGAGACTCCTCGGTTTGCCAGAATTCCGAGAACAGATTGTTCGCAATCACGAACATCGTAGATGTGAGTTGATTACATTTTTTATTCTACATATATCAACATAATCCTTCAAAGATTATTTTCATTAATAATAAATTATTAATCATTTCCCTTGGGATTACGAGAGCTTCGACTGTAATCGCTCTCATCAATCGCTTCTGTGATTAAAACTGAGAGTAGGTCGACGACTCGGATAAGACGCCGATAATTGGTGCTAATTGAGTTAACGACGTTGAAAACTCTATGAGTTCTCTTCGCTCGATTGGCGCTTTCTTCTCACTTCTAAAAACGATCTCCGTGTGCAAAATTTGTTGTTTGAAATTTCAATTTTATTTTTTTTTACTTTATAATTAATGTTTTTTTGTCATGACAACTGTTCCGAAACAGCCGGTCGTCTGTGTGACGCGGATTTGAACAATTTGAAGCTATGGAATCCGGACCCGAATTTAACTGTGGAATTGGCGCATCACTTGACACCGGAAGGAAGTCAAGACACGAGACTATTGGCCAGTCGACTGAAGAGCAATTTTCGTCAACTTCTTGAAGCCAATTTTGCTAATATGACGTCACAGAATTACAAGGTACGATTTGGTTATATTATATATTATATATTATATATTATATATTATATATTATATATTATATATTATATATTATATATTATATATTATATATTATATATTATATATTATATATTATATATTATATATTATATATTATATATTATATATTATATATTATATATTATATATTATATATTATATATTATATATTATATATTATATATTATATATTATATATTATATATTATATATTATATATTATATATTATATATTTAATTCTGATAACCGAAATGCGAATAAGGTGCATTTTTTTTGTCTGTATCAACAGTTCAGGAGCACCGATACCGAACGCGCACGTTCCACTATGGAAGCGTTCATGGAAGGGCTTTTCGGCAGCAGGGCTGCCGTTACTCCTATAGAATCACCGAGACGAAATGATACGCTTTTAAGGGTAATAACATACAGTTTTCATCAATGAAAAAAAAAGTATATTACAACTGCACATCAGTTCGTAATTATTTTTAATCGGTGTTTATTTTCATGTGGATTTTGTCGATTGCCTTTTTTTTTTAATTCAATACCGGTATTCTCTTGACTCGATATAATTCTCAGTTTTCCAAAATCAGAAAATTTATAGCATTTTTTTCTGAATTGCGCAAAATCTTAAAGCGCATAAAATTTGTATGGTTCGATTTTTCCTAAAATGTAATATACATCATAAAACTTGAAAAACGCGTAAAAAAAACAATTGCATAGATTTCACTTAATTTGTTAAAGAAAAAACGAGTATTGATGAACTCCACATGCAAACATTTTTCTAAATATGATTTTTCGACGTTTTAGAATTTTTTCAACACGATTTCGTCAAATATCGAAAATCATTTTTTTTTTTGCTAAAACATCCTTTTTTTGTTACGTATATAATAAAGAAATATTCCAATAAAATTTTCTTCATTGTTAGGCATATATGAATTGCACGGCTTGGCAAGACGGAAGCCAAGGAGCTCCGATAGTTGAAGAACTCAACAACTTTATACTCGGTCCCGAAATGGCAAGAGTAATTGCGAACGTCAGTAATCGCTTGGGATTCCAGTACGATCTTTCATACGGTATGTTGATTTCTTCATGATGATCTGATAGATCTTATCTGCGAATAGCACATTTTTGTTTTGTTTTGGTTTTCTATCACCTGTTTCTAAAATTCTTCCTTCGATGACTCTTATTATACATAAAAATGTATTTCTATTGTAAAGCAATGCCATTTTTTAGACTTTCCTTCTTTACCTATCGATAATACGTTTTGCTGAAACTTAAGGTCATTTAATATAATTATTATTATATTTTATATCATTTATTCGCAGTTCCTGTCTCTAAAACTGCTAATCTA
Source organism: Buathra laborator (assembly GCA_934046635.1). Classification (NCBI taxonomy): domain Eukaryota; kingdom Metazoa; phylum Arthropoda; class Insecta; order Hymenoptera; family Ichneumonidae; genus Buathra; species Buathra laborator. Next base: position 9,847,172 of record OW203898.1, on the reverse strand, counting down.
ATAATTTCAAAAAATCTTTATTGCAGATACCATCAAAACGATGTACGACATGTGCCGCTTTGAGAAATCGTGGTCCGTCGCTGAATTGTCGCGATGGTGTGCACCGTTTACGAGAGAGGAACTTCAAGTTCTCGAATACTCGGAAGATCTTTATTACAACTACGCTGCCGGAAATGGTAGAAAGATCAACACGCTTTTAGGATGCCATCCGCTACAGGATATGTTTATGCACTTCAAGTAAATTTGATGATACATCTAAAATTAGTGATAAAATTAAAAAATTAAGAGTATTTTTTTTTAACGTTTTTTTTTGTCGAAAATAAAAAAATATTAATAATTGCAGGCAACTGGAACGCGGAGATACAACGGGGCAGCCGAAAGGCGTCTTTTATTTCGCTCATACGGTAACTCTTCTGAGTTTATTAACTTCTATGGGTGTCGCTACAGAGTCCCAGTTGCTGGCATCGAATTACCGAGAGATGGCGAAACGAGACTTCAGAACTTCGCAGCTATCTCCGTTCGGCGGTAATCTCGTAGCGGTCTTTTACAGGTAAATCGAATCACCGCAGGAAATTAATTCAAAGTAATTTTTAAAAAAGTAGTTTATTGCACATCGCTTTCTCAGTATTTTTCACCTTTCACGGAGCTCTCGCTATGAGGGAACTATGGTAATCAATGTTGACTTCTTCGTAGAGAAAGCATCTTGAAAGGTGTAAAATAGTGAGAAAGCAATTGTATAGAAAATTTTAAAAATTTCAAGAATTACAACTTAAGACACAAATATAGAGAAAAAATTTAGAATTCCGCAAACGTTGAATTTCTTGACGAATTCACGGTAAAGTAAATTCCGAATCTTATTCAATAACAGTTCACTTGTCGATCAAACTTAATCTCAATATCTCAAAAATTGCAGCAGAAAAGTACCAAAGAAAATCGGACCGCAACACACATGCAGTCATTTTTCTCTAAATCTCTTTTCTCGACGTTTTAGGAGATTTTCTGCAATTTCCCGACATGAATATCTCGAATAAAATCTTTTTACAAACAACAAAACTTTTTCTACGAGACAAAAAAAAACGGAATCGAACTTTTACGTTTCGACGCTGATTATTGCTTTCGTGTGAAAACGGAGAAAAACTGAGACAATTTAGATAATTTATATTCGCAGATGCAACGATTACAATGCGCCCAACAAAGTGATGTTCTACTTGCAAGAGAAGCCCTTGCGGTTTGAAGGATGCGACGTCGGTCTCTGCGATTGGGAATATCTGAAGAGCAAATTGGGAGATGTTGCGAATACTTGCGATGCCAATATCTGTTGGAACGGAAGCGGAGTTTCCGCTACTCGAGTCTGGAACATTATTACACTAACCATTCCGACTCTTTTACTAGTCTTCGATCAATGGAATCGCTTGAAATACGACGAATCGGTATAACCGATTCACAAATATCACGATTACGTCGAGTTCGCGCCATTAGAAAATTAGAAATGTCTCAAAAAAGTACTAAAAAACAAACATATGTTGAAAAAAAAAAAAAAAAACAGTTAAATGTATTTTAATTTTAAAGAGTGCCAGTCAAGCATTTACGAGATGCCTTCGTAACGATATTCCGTCCTCTATGATTAGCTTTGCTCGGCGAAGTTTCTTGTGATAATTTATTTTTTATTTTTTTTGCGATATTATTAATATATTTTATTTGATGTTTGATATCTACGCCGTTCGCCGGTTTTAAATGATAGATAATATATCGAATATAAATGACAAATGATAGATGAATAGTAGAGTCACCGTAAGCTATTGTTGAAAAATGTACATTCAGAAAGTACAATAAAATAAAAAGAGATGATAGAAAAATAACAAAATGGTGTTCGATGTAATATCTTCGACGTAATTTCAAGTCTTCTAAAAATTGCTATATACATTTTTCTGACTATATGGCAGCATTTCGAAAATATTCAAAATCACTTGAAATTTATGGATTAACCGATTTTCATGAAATTTTATATAAATCACCGATCGACTAATAGTCTATTTGTGTGGAAATATTTAGCATGAAAACAAGAATTCTGTTATCCTACGAAGAATCGACTCTCAATTTTCATTTACCGTTGAAACCGATCGCCGCATCTCTCTACTACTCGAAAGTGGCGAATTTTATAGCCCATTTGATAGCGGAAACGGGAAAGCATTTCCATTCGACTGTGTAAACTGTTTACCAAAACTTAACGGAAGTACACTGCGTTTCAACTCGAGTGTTTCCGCGTTATCCATCGATTTTCGGTGTGTAAAACTATAATAGATAGCAGAATATGACAATAAGACTGAGTGGACTTCGAAAGTCGGGTATCGGTTTTAAAATGACTCAAGAAATGAACGGAGAAAACCTTCAGTTGGTCAAAAAAATTTAAACGTACAACACGGATATCATGAATATCATTCGCGTATTATTTCCTTTTCTAAATTTCGTATTTATCGTAAATTGTACCGATCGCCAGAATTGGATCGGCAATTTGGTCGAATACATCGCGAAGGAAACGGACTGTCGTCAGGTGATATTAACGTCGAGTTTGTCGCCAAGTGAGTTTTTCGTGAATCGAATAATCGACGAATTATTCGTAAAAATAGTGCAAAACATTCCAACATTACGAATGAACGTAATGGATCCTGAAGATCCGAAGGATTTACAACAAGAAATCGAAATCGACGACGAGCACTTCGCTGCCAGCGATACATCGACGAGTTTTTTCGTTCATTTTCACGAATCTAAAGAATCATTGGGTTTTCTACCGTCGGAAAAGATAATCGATCTGTTGGTAAAGATGTCGGCTACGAAGAGTCGATCGAAATTTATTCTTGTTCTGGTATCGCCGGTGGTTAGCGACGGTTTCGAAGATCTGTTGGAATACACATGGAGCAGGAAATTGCTTGACTTTACTATCATCGAATTAATGGAGATCGAAATTCCTGGAAAATTATTTGACTTCGATACATCGGTCGCGATACCGATCATTCATCATTTGAATCCCTTCAGGAAGGAGTACACGCGGAAGAGTTGGACCAATAGCATCGAATGGTTTCCCGACAAAGCGGAAAACATGTGGGGATATCCATTGAAGATCGCAGTCAGTAACAGTCCCCCATTTTCCAAAGCTAAGTTCAACGATCATCGCTTACCGATTTGGGTCGGTGGAGCGAACATCAAGCTTCTGAAGACCTTAGCAAGAATGATCAATTTTTCTATAGAGTATCAGCCGAAATTAGAAGAATTTATGGAAGTCAACGGCAATCAGAATCCAACCGGTCTCTATCGGCTCATGCAGTCCGGTAAGATCGATCTTCTTGCCTATTTGTCACCCCATTATACCGATAGTGTCCGATACAACACTCTGAGAACGGGAACGATACGACTCGATCAATTGTGTACCGTGGTACCGGTTCTTCCGAGAGTAGCGATGCCGATTCCAACCGATTTTTTCGAGGCTTACCTCGTCAGTATTGTGTTCGTCGGTATTTTCTGGACGTTCAAACGATTTCTCAGATTCAGGGGTAACATCTGGCGACCCTTCAACATACTTCGCGTACTTTTAGGGGTCGCAGTGTCAAAAAAACCAAAGAGATTCGTCGAACGTCTTCTCTTCGCATGTTTGCTTCTCGTATCGGCGATCTACTCGTCGCACATATACATCGCTCTGACGAACATAAGTTTGCAGACTAATGCGGAAATGGAGTATCGAACCTTTGAGGATATCGTTAATTCGGAATTAACGCCGATGATTAATAGCTACGTGTACAACAAAACTTTTGCTCATGCTGATGATGGTCCGTTGATGGATCTGCAGAACAAAGTCGTCATGAATTTTGGTGGGATGCATGAGTGCGTGATAAACGCTGTAAAGCACAAAAATGTAACGTGTCTGATGAGCTATCAAGAGGCGAAGGTAATAGTGCGAAAGATGAATCGGAAAGAAGGTCGCCGGGTTAAAGTATCGCTGCCGTGCTTCTGGGCGGACAGTACCGGTTTTCTTTTGGGACTCGGATCTCCGTATCGCGCGCGCATAAACGGCGTACTTGGAACCATACAGAGCTCAGGTTTGCTGGAAACAATGTACAAAGATGAGTTGGACGTTTCGAATACAGAGAGCCCCGAGAAGGAAGCGGGATTGGACATCAAGGAGAACATGAAGGCTCTGCGGCAGCAGTTGCTGGCGATCGCGATCGTCGGCTACTCGGTTTCCTTGTTGACTTTCGTCGCGGAAATTCTTGTCGATGGAGCACTGAAGTACAAGCGTAGAAATTTAACAATGAACAATAGAACGTCGTGGCTACGTATGTTCAAAAATCGATCGTAACGATTCTCGAAAGCCTGCAATGACGCTGACGCATAGAAATACGGGTTCCATTACTCTAATAACCTCAGACGCTCTTTGGAAAAAAGGTTTCGACGTTTTGCGTCTATATTTCACGGTATACATGTTCGGTACAAATAAATTATTTTTTTTCAACGTATCTGGGAAATAGATCATCCAATGTACTTAGACGAACGCAATATTCTTGTTTGCTCGTCGGACAACGTTGATATATATCGCGCAAAGTATCATTTACATAGAAGGAAAGCTTTTATGGTACAATTTTTTTTGTTTTTTCTTTTTTATTTAAAAAAAAATTGTACAAAAATGTTAAATCTCAAACTGAATTAATAAATATTCGCATATTATAGTCGGGAAATTCTCAAAAGATGAAAAAATCTTATGATTCACTCGATTTTTTTTTGTACAATTTGTTTATTATACTCCTTTACCAGTGAGAATTTTTAAATTTTTTAAAAATTATTTTTATTTCATCCTTTTTATGGTGAGGTGAAATACCGACGGAGCTACTCCGATGGTAACAAATCACGATCCAAAGTTCTTTAAAAATGATTACGATTATTTTTATACTAAGATTATACCTAATAATCTTAGTTATGAAGAAAAAAAAAGACATTGACTATCGATCAAAGTATCGATGTGCCAATTTCCATTGAGTAGTTTTCGCCGTTCTCGAGAATATAGAACACAACAATTATTTCTCTCGCACCCGATTGCGTACGTTTCACATCTCCTTAAGATAAATGTACGCATTATTAGATATCGTGCAAAGCGTAAGAATGTTAGAATAGCAATTATCAAAAGTGGTATAACGGCCGATAATTTAGGGGTGAGTTGCAAAAGTAAATAAATAGAAATAATAACAATAATAAATGGCCATAGCCTTGAGTGACGTGAGTGGCTATTATCCCGCTGGAAATTTCCGTTAACGTTAGCCTGAGAAAAAAATGTCACATAACGTACCATGGAAGGTAATAGGGACGTTTAATAAGCCGCAGTATTCTTTTATCTGTCGCAAATCAATATAAAAGGATATCCCATACCACCCAATGCTCCCATTTTTCCCACATCGCCTTACAGCGTAACATGAGTATCGCTTTGCTATTCTGTGCACTTCTGTCTCTCGGACTTCCCTGCGATCTTCGCAAACCTCCCCTATGGATAAACGACTTAACAAAATATATCGCTGAAGAGACGAACGCTCATCAAGTAGTACTGATCTCGAATTTGGCGCCGAAAGAATGGTTCAAAAGTTCAATCATCGACGAGTTGTTTCACGAGATCGTGAAAAAATTTCCCACCGTTAGAATTAACATAGAAACCCCCGAAGAGTCGAAGAGTTGCCTACAAAACACCGGAAATGAAGATCACAACACGACCGATTCGTCGGAAACGTTTTTCATCGTTATTAACGAAACTCGCGGGATTCCGGATTTGTCAGCATCGCGGAAGCTGATAGACGATCTTCTTCCCATCTCCGATCTAAAGTTACATTCGCGATTTCTGCTCCTTCGACTTTCTTCAGCGTTAATCGACACTTTTGAGGATCTATTGCGCTACGCCTGGTCCAGGAAATTGCTTGACTTCACTATAATTGAAATGGTCGAAATTCGGAAACCCAGAAAATTGATTGGAATTGATTATTCAATCGCACAGCCGATTCTTCATCAATGGAATCCATTTAAAAAACAGTACTGCCGAAAAAATTGGTCTCCGAGCATCGAATGGTTTCCCGACAAAGTGTCCAACATGTGGGGTTATTCGTTGAAAGTCGGAGTTCTAAACGGAGAACCTTTTTCTCGAGTTAAGTTCGACGATAACTTTATGCCGGTTTACGTTGGCGGAGCAAATATAGCCGTGTGGAAGATCATAGCTTTGAAGCTTAATTTTTCAATGGAATATCTTCCACGACTGGACAAATTTCTTGGTCCTTCGATAGTTTTGAATCCGCAACTTCTCTACGATTCTTTGGAAATTGGAAAAATGGATCTGGTGGCTTATCTGGTGCCTCATTTCACGGAATCTCTGAGACACAACACAATGCGAACTTCGCCGATTTTGCTCGACGCATTGTGTCCAATTGTACCGGTTTTGCCGAGAAAGAAAATTCCATTTCCTGCAAACTCCATCAAAGCATATCTCTGCAGTTTCGCTCTCGTCACGATCTTTTGGTTGCTGAGACTAACATTGAGATTCAAGGAAATCGTCTGGCAGCCGTTTAACATACTTCGTATAATTTTCGGGAAATCGGTAACGAGATTACCGATCAAATTTTCGGAGCGAACTCTATGCGCTTCTTTGCTGCTTGTTTCCGCTATTTACTCGACCGACATTTACAAATCTCTTACGGACATAAGCCTGCCGAGTAACGTTGATATGGAATTCGAGACTTTCGACGATTTGGACAAATCGGGACTCGTGCCGATTATCAACGCCTATCTATTCAAAAAAACTTTTCTTCATCCGGACGAATCGATGATCAAAATAAGAGACAAATGTATTCATGAACCGATCAACCAGTGTCCGGAAATTGCTGCGATATTCAAGAATGTCACGTGCTTCAGAAGACGCGACGAAGCTCTGGGAGTGATTGAGGGTATCGAACGCAGTGGAATCGGCAGGATAAAAATCGCAAAGTGTTGCTTTTGGTGGGATAGCACAGCGTTTCCTTTGGCTAAAGGATCACCTTATCGTACGCATTTCAACAGACTTATCGCGCGAATGCACAGCGTGGGATTGATAATACAAGCATACGGCGATCGCGGTTACAGAACGTTTCGAAGTCGAACCGTCGAAGAGAAGGATGCGGAATTTGATATTAATAAGAACACAAACGTTCTTCGTGAACAACTGGTAGCTATCGGTATCGTCGGCTACACATTATCCGCTGTGACATTCATCGGTGAGATCGTTGTCTACAATGTACAAAAAAAATTTCAAAATTTCCTTTATTGATACGAATGAAATTTCCAATGGAGTCATTTTAAAATTGTAATGACTACACATTTTTCGCGTAGTTTATAGCGGCCTATTTTATCTTAATATTCCATTTTGCGCCAATCTCTCCTAATACGTCTTTTTTTGAATTTTTATTAATAACAAAAATAATAATAATAATAAAGGACGAAAAAAATTGAGAAGTCTTAAATTTGTCTGAAATTGTTATAAAAGTGTTCCGATGTTGCATTTTTTTCGAGTATCCCGCTGGTGATACTTTTTTTTCGTATTTCTATTATTCCGATTCGGTTTTCAAACGTCGTTACGAATTATCATATAGTTACGCGATTTAATGCTTATTCTTCGAAATACAATGTAGAGCTGTTGCTCCAACTCCGTGAGAACTGTTATGATGTACGTATGTATACACACTTCGTTTAAAAAAAGTTATACAGCGAAATTCTTACTACGAGAATTTGCGCGGTTTTACGCGCTTTACGCTCGGAACCGCTACCCTTTGCTGCTAGAATCTTAATTGCTCATTGTCAATTTCGATTCTCGCCGAGTCCCGACCCCAAGTCCGTAGTATATAGTACTCCCCGTTGCTGTACTACACAATGTGTAGTATAGCAGGTAAGAAGCAATTAGAAAACCGACCACGAGAGTGCCTAACGCTAATTAGCAAAGACGCACTGCGACTATATTTTCCACAGTGCGCTCTCGTCGTTGTACGCGCGGCGGTTCTATTCGTCTTGGTCTCCGCCTCGCGGAAGACAATAGTGCCGCACGAGGATTCTGTCCTACTTACGAAATTCTCAGATGTTCACGCAGCACAGCGGCAACGAAGCTATCCACCTACCGCGCAGAAGAAGACTACGCACAATTATTGCTTTGTCTAAAAAAAAAAAAAAAAAAAAAAAAACGAGCAGTTTCCCGCCACCGACGCCCTCTTTGTACCGTTCGAAATCTCATAGTTTCTCCGTTTTGTAATTTCGCTTCTAGTTTATGTTATTCGTCGCGATCTCATTTGGGGAAAACTCTCGTGTACGCGTCGAGGGGAGGGGATTGTTTCCGACGATGGATATTCGCGGGAGAATAACGAAGAAAAGAAGAATAACAGGAATAAATCATTTCCATGAAACGTATCGCACGACGGGTGAGAAAATTTATGGAACGGGTCACCCGGCCATAGAATTGGGAATGGAGAACACAACGGATAATGCAATAAAGTTGTTCGAACGCATTCGAAACGGTGCGAAATTTTCGCGATTAATTATCTCGAGAACCGTCACGTTAAGAGCAAATGTGCATAAAAGGTTTATTACGCACAATTGTGTGCTCTACAAAAAAGATCTCTTGCAAAAATACTGTCAGACCTTTCGTTGACGAGTTACATGAATATAAACATGAGTTGGTTTTAAGATAAGAAATGTTGTACAGTAGAACCTCAATTATCCGGATTAAGCGGGAATGTGGTGCCCACAGATAACCGAAAACCACAGATAATCCGAAATCGATCACAAAAAAAAAAAAAAATTTGAACGCGAAAGTTGAAAATAGTAATCGATTAATCAATAAATTTCAGATCGATAACTCAAAATATTCTCAAGCGATTTTTCAATATTTCCGGAACATTCTCATCGTCTTTTTTTAAATCTTGAAAAAAAAAAAAAAAAAAAATTCACCCAAACCAACTTTGCGAAAGAAAAATTATTAAAATTCATTTATCGTATTATTTTTGGGTACACAAGGTTTGTTCGCTTCGTGACCGGAGTCGGAAGAAACGAATTAGTTTCAACAAAAAAACTCGTTACGTTTCACCGACAGCGGTGGTCTGATACCTGCGAATCGACGATTGAATAATTACGATATAAATATCGACGGAAGTTTAATTATAATTGAATAACCGATAGCGGTCGTATGTACAATATTTGTGTTGTTCCCTCTTTCTTCATCATTCATTTATACGGACGAGTGTTGAATGGGGTTTTGTGAAAGCCCCTCCGGGCGGATGGGCTTCCTCCCTCGACTGGGTATATACCGCGCGTCGTGGTTCTGGCTCTCCGCTTCCTATCCTGTCGTCTGCGGTCCATATAACACAGAGAGCTAATAGCGTACATTGGAATATACACCAACTAACTATTCCTACCGTTTTTCCAATGTCACCAGAGGCTTCCCCTGCTTCCTCACGAATTCATGCGTGATGCATGCGTCGTGCATCCCATGCCATAAATGCCTCAGTCATTTGGCCTTCCCGAGCGGGGAGAACGGAAGTAACGATCGATGACGAGTTCATTACGATGACTCTATTCCCGCTTAGTAATACTCCGGAAAATTTATTTCCGTTTCGTCGAAATATGATATTTACTTCGTCATCGAGGAAGTTTCATAAAAAAAAAAAAATTGGATTCAAAAATTTCCGATAAAAATTCTCGAAATCCTCGATCTTTTTTTTTTTTTTTTTTTTTTTTAACTATGTGAAAAATAATTTAAAAGTTTATATATAACTTTAACTTCACTGAAAACTTCGTCCAAATTTTATGTCCCGATCGTTAAGTATCAATTAATTACGCTAATTTTAAGTGTCTTTTGAAAGAAAAAAATGCATTGCAACGAAAAATTAGTTGTCTCTATATATCGTTCGGAAGTGAAGCTAAACTTCCGTGTTGCAACCAGCTGTTTCCTTCTTGAATAGAAAAAGACTTGTCTCTAACGTGTCCGTACTTCCGCGCATCTCTAATTTAGCTTCCAACACACACAGCGCCAGTGCTTTTCCTTCCCCTTTCGCTTTCATGCGTAGACAACTCTCGTGCAACTCTAGTGGATCTACTAATACCAGTGCGGATAAGCAACGACTATATTTTTCACCCTACCGAAGTTCCGTTTCTCGTCTCACTTCGTTATATATTTTCACAAACGCGCGGTGCCGCACCGCGTACTTCTAAATTTAAAAAAGCGTGAACCCTAACTTTAGCTATACAAACTCGAGCGCGTCGTTTTATCAAGAGACGCTGCCGCGTCTTGACGCCAAGTACTGAAAAAAAATGAAAAAACATAAAAAAAAACGATATTTTTTTTTTTTTTTTTTTTGGGTATCGGTTTCTATGCCGGTAAAATACACGTATGAAAACGCATATCGTACGTCGAAGAACATTTTTTACGAAACTTCTATTTTCTAATGAAGAATTTCAGTCGCGCATTCGAACAACAAATTGCACGATATCTCGAAATTCAGAAACGATTCTCAAGGGTCACATTTAACTTAAAAAAAAAACCAAGTAAAAACTTATTGCATTCAATATCCGATCCTCGCAAATAATTATAACGAAAATTTTATTGAAAAAAAAGGGAACTCCTCTCTTTGCTCGTTAATTTCGGAGTTTTTCACGGCGTATCGATGTTACAAAATTGTCTCCAATTTTCGTCGAGAAATCCTCAAACTATCATGAAAAAGTAATTAAGTTAGGAATGTGGATTATGCTACGCGTATTAAAGTCTGAGACCCCTGATACACCGTCGATAGTGCAGCGAGCAGTAGCGTGAGTATCTATAACGACACGATTACGCTACGTGTTTCCGCTCCGCGTGTTCGCGTCCTCATGCGTAACATATAAAATGTGTAAACCGGCTAAATGCAAAAGGGTAAAAGCCCTATTATGTAACATATGCATACATATATTCTCTGCCATGTTTTGCTTTGCATGCATTTACCACTTCACAAATATATACGAAAAGCGCGGACGTCGAGGCGCTTTTGGAAGTCACGTCTCGCGCAGCATTTTATCCGGGCCTCGCGCTCCGCGAACGAAGCGTTTCCCCCACTCCTTCGTCGCGTATTCACGAAAACGACAAAACGATTCGCAATAACCATTGAGCACAGAAATCGTCCGACGTGGAAGTGGCATCGAGAAATGAATATTTTCGCATTCGAAAATTTTCTTCATTCCATATAATACGTTCTCGCATAACTCGGACGCGACTTCGGCAATTATTTTACAAAAAAAAAAATACTTGGCGTTGCCGTCGAATACTCAAGATACTGCCGCATCTCTTGTTTACATACACAGATATATTTATTCCATGCATCAGAATTCGATCGTTTTATTCGAACTAAATTAAATTTGTTGATTGATATTTTTATTATTGTTATTATTTTTTATCAGAAAACAGCGAGCGATCAGCAACAACCGTTGAAATTATGTCATTCTAATATCGCGATTACTCATGATTTATCTCAACTAACAAGTCATATCCAATCAGATTTGATGAATCATTTTATGACCTTCGAGTTTCAGAAAACTGTAAACAAATAAAAAATATTGTCGTGTTTTTTTTTTATTGCTTACGCAAGTTATGTCGAGGATCGGGATCTCGACTCTCGACTTCACGACGTACAAAATGACAGTTGCGCATTTCACGAAGATCGCGTTACTTTTCCAGAAGATAATACATCGTGACCTGAAATCGATTAGTCGAAAAGCTTTTCGGAAATTTTCGCACTTTTCGCGTCTCGTCGCCTTTGCACACCGGACGCTGGATGCCGAACGATTCATGTTTACAAACACCGTTGAATAACAATGGGGCTACCGAGCGTGTTCCCCCGGGAATGGCGACGCAAGAACTGCGAGTGGATACTCACGATACACTTGGCTTATTCGGTAGAGTTTACTCAGGCTCCCCGCTGTTATATAGAATCGAGAATCCCACTACACATAAATCAACGATGCGCTTCATTGCCCTTTTGACCCAAGAAATTCGCGGTTGCTTTGACACGGGTACACGAAACACCCGAAACACGAAATATTCGAGTGCGAGTTATCGGACGCTTGGATTGAAAACAACGTGGATCTTGCATACATTCCAGTCGAATATTGCCGAAGTCAAATCTTTATTATTGTTCATTGTGTACATTTTTCGTAGATAATAACTCCGAATATGAAGCCCAGAGCTATGAAAAATGATCTGTCGGGGATATTGAGAATATCGAAAGAAAATAATTTCGGAATGCTGCGAAAAAAACAATGCGGCACGGGGACGACACGTCATGAGACACGTAGTCGCGTCATTAAAATAAATGATTAAAGATTACAATTTTCATTTCTGTCTATCGAGCATATTAACACTGAATTGATAACGAAAAATATTGCTAAAGCTACGGAATTCGTGATTTACCGTTCGAACTATTTGAGCAAAATATTTCAGAGATGGAATTTCGCCGCGAAATCGCACGGGGACGTGGGGAAATAAATGATATAAAGGTTGCGAGCGACTTTCCCAAAGTAAGTACATTATCGCCCGGCTGCATTGCGCTGAAAAAAAGCGACTTTGATGGTATGCTACAAAATAAATGTAGTAGATAAGGGTAAAAGAATTCGCAAATGGATTTGGCTGAACTCGAGAACCTTGTCGTAGTATCGTAGTTTTTTTTTTGCAACATTTGGGTTGTATGCAGCTGTTGATAGTTCGAATCGCCGTTGTAAACAATATAAAACAAATCGGGATATCATCATGTACAGCTCTGCACCCTCGTATTACGGGCAATAAGCGTATTTTTGAACATTTCGTTTATTATTCATTTATTATTTTCCTAACGGCAGAAGTTCGCTGTCTCTCTCTGTCTCGCGCATTGTTCAATGTCGCTGCGCATGCGTCGAATTATGTTAATTTTCATGAAAAAACTCATAATTAATCATTTTTCATGACATATTGTGATAATAATAATAAATAATGATAATAAATAATAAACAATACATTAAAGTCCATCGATTTGTATTAATAAGTAACATTAAAAAAACCGTTAAAAAACCGTTACAACAATAATCGTCGCTGATTGGCCAGCGACTTGACTAGGACCTTGCAAGCCCAACGGTTTTTTGCCAGTCGCATCGGCAGCTTCGAGGGGGGCGGGCGTGCTGCCGGCGCGGTCGGTGAATCGATTGAGATCGTGCAAGAAGTTTTTCATCGGACCTGTCGAGGACGAAGATCAACCAGATGACTCCCACATGCTTGTCCATTATGCATTTAGCCGGCGAACGATAAATTTAACAGGTAAAATATGCAATTTTTTTATTCATGATGCCTACTTAACATGGCCGTCTCGGCGTCGAGAGTCAAGATGGCCGTGTTCGACAAAGGAAAATAGATGCCATGATTTGTCATCGATTAACACTATAAGCCGATTGAACAAATTCAATTGAAGTTATTTCGATTGTTTTTGTGGTATAAAATACGAAAATCGATTTTCGATTTTTCTATCCGTCGCGAGTCCCAACGAATTACCCGAATCGTTTTTCTTCTGTTTCGAACTTCACTCTTTTTTCTAACGGTTTTTTGAAGACACATCTTCCCTCCACATGAACTTTTACATCTCGCGAAACTATTTTTTTTTTTCGAAGAAATTAGAGCATTCGGCTTTTTTCGCACAGTTACAATCGAAAAAACAGTCTTCGACTATTTTACGAAAAAAACTTTTTTTTCTCTCAGCTTTCATATTTTGCGAACTTTTCTTTTTTTTTTGGAAATTTTTACGAAGTTATTACCGAAATGATTATTTCGTGATCCGCGAAAATATCAAAGGACTCGAACGGTGAGCGAGTTTTCCAAGAAGACAGGGGAGGTAGTAATTCTCGGAAGCTCTCGATGTGCAGAACCGCGATTTGTAGGATTCTACGGATCGCGAGTCCGTACATCGAGAGCTTCCGAGAATTATTATCTCCCCTTTCCTCTTGGAAAACTCGCTCGCCGTTCGAGTCCTTTATTGGCTTTCGAGGAATCGCATGCGAAAACTCTCCCCGTTTCCTAATATCGACGGTACATTGCGAGGCCCATCGATTTTTTTCTCGAACTGATCTTTCTATGGCCACTTTTTATATACGTGGCGAGTTTTTTGCTAACTTCGGAAAATAATTAAATTCTCTCGCCCCCTCAATGATGCTACTCGAATACGAAAAGTTTTTTTCTAGAATATTTTTTTTTTGCAAAAATTTTTTTACATCGAGAGCTTCCGAGAATTTTTATCTCCCGTTTCTTCTTGGAAAACTCGCTCGCCGTTCGAGTCCTTTGTTGGCTTTCAAGGAATCGCGTGCGAATCCCCCCCCTTTCCCCTTTCCGAGTATCGACGGTATATTGCGAGGCCCAGCCATCGATTTTTTTCTCGAACTGATCTCTATATAGCCACTTTTTATATACGTGGCGAGTTTTTTGCTAACTTCGCTAAAAATAATTAAATTCTCTCACCCCCTCAATGATGCTATCCGAATACGAGAAGTTTTTTTCAAAAATATTTTTTTTTCGCAAAAATTTTTTTTTCGTTTCGAATTACGAATAAATTTTATTTTAATTCGTTTTTATAATATTTTTTTTGGATTTCTTTGCGTTCATATCGTCTAATATATTTCGCGAGTCAATTTTCTTATTTTGCAAAAATTATAGCTTTGTTATTTTTTTTTTTTTTCACGCAGTTACTACCGTCCACGTTCGCGAGGAGTCATATCGCAGCGCTCTACGAGGAGACGCTACACTGCAAACTACAAGCAGATGTGAATTTCACGGGTTGATGGTGTAAGTGAACGGCAGGTTCGATTGAAATCGGTATTTCCGGACAACAAACGCCCAATCGTCGGTGGGCTATCGGGTAAAAATGCAAAAACGATATTTGCATTTAGATTAATTTCGCGCGCGCGTGCCTCGTAGTCATCGCGGACTGTTGACGATAAAAACTATAAAATTATAATCGATAACTTTACCAAGTTATTCGAAAATTAAAAAAAATGCCTTTTATCGAACTTTCCGAAATTAAACAAAATGCGAAACTCGGAATCGTCAAACACAGAGACTTAATTAATACATAACAACAAATAAAAACTATTGACTATTGACGATAAAAACTATAAAATTATAATCGATAAGTTTATCAAGTTATTCGTGAATAAAAAAAAATGCCTTTTATCGCAATTTCCGAAATTAAACAAAACGCAAAACTCGGAATCGTCAAAAACAGAGACTCAATCAATAAATAACAACAAAAAATAAAAAATAAAAATTCTCGAGCGAAAATTATCGGATTAGCAGATTAATTATCGTTAATAAAAGCAGCGGAATTGTATCGTATTTCGACCAAATCAATTAGCGCTCTGAGCAAAAATGCGAAAGGTATTCGAAAAAAAAAAAAAAAAAAAAAAATCGAAATAAAAACATTTGGACTGAACGTGTGAATGTGTATCGAGGGATGTAGACAATTATTCGGATCATTTCATCTTCCTGGGAGCCCCGCGGCAGCATTTGGAATATAGTGATGTGTGTGTGTGTGTAGTGTAGTGATTTTCATTTTATTGGTCATTTTAGTACGTAAGAAGTGCGCGTGTGCGTATCAGATTTTTCGCGACCCTTAGCAGAGCTCATCACGACACCGATAATCGCCGCCGAACGTTTCCCGAAGGATGACCCGCAGGAAGGATGATTGGTCAACGATCTATTCACCATCCCATGAATAGCAACGTAACGTGAGTCGTCCTTAAAAAAGACACCTCCGTTGTTCCTTGCAAATCGCGTAGGACAAGGAAAACGGTTGTAAAACTATGCGATCGCTATTATCGATCGCGACTCAGGAGTCAAGTAGCATACGGGGGGTTATTTCAGATATTAAACAAACAAAAAATTATCTAATGGCTTTCCGCCTGTACTTTGGTACATTTAAAAAAAAAAAAAAAAAATTGCTTTAAAGCATTTTACGATTTACGATTTTTTGGCGCTGGTCCACTTTTCAACCCATTTACGTTCCGCCGTTTTCCCCGCCCCAGGACTTCAGCGACTTCGACCATTTTTTCGTTCCCGGGAACGTTCGCGATTTTACGATTTTTTTTTAACTCGATTCGCTTCATCGATGTATCAGAATCTCGAAATGATTCGAAATAATAATTATCTCGTCAAATTCTTTGTCATTTTTACTCACGGGTTCTCGCGTTTTGAGTTTTTTATACTCGATTAATTTTTTTTTTTATTAAAAAATCGGTAACGCGGAGTGAAAAAAAAAATATACGATTTGGCGGTAAGTACCGATAAAAGTGGAATCTATTATTGCAAAATCATGCGTTACTTCTCGAGGGACACAGTTATTTCATTGACTATTATTCCACGAGAGAACGCATGAGAGAGGAATAGTATTATGTTTTGCTTTCTGTTCTCAGCTGATGCATTTCTCGAAAAATAAGGATTTTGCTGCCGTTTTTGCCGGTTTTGGTATCGGATTGTTCGGTTATCGGGGAATAATCGCCGCTGGAAACGGTGTCGTTGGGGATTAAAGGTCTCTTTACGCAGAAGCATAGAGTCGGTTCGTCCCAATGGATTGCTGCGGAAAAATTGGTATCTTGGAATGGATCCGGAAATGCTGAGGGAACTTCACCACTGAGGCAACAACTTCTCGTACATCAATCGCGGGGGTAATTATCAATTTAATAGCATTTTTCGTCAATTCGTTCGTAATCCTCTTTTCGTATATCTTTAAAAAAAAAAATCCTAACATCCCTTTCACGAGTTTACAAAAAACTTGAATCGATTTCGCCTAATCAAAGTTTACATTTTTTTTTATAGATCCGGAAGCAGCGCAGTGCTGTCCACGCGTAAGGAAGGGAATCTCAATTCACTGGAATGTGAATTTATAAGGATTCTGATGTCGATGGAAAATGACGATGGATTCAACGAAACCGGGAAAATCGCAATTATTTCTCATGCTTTCCATTCTCTACTATCCTCTTCATTCCTTTTTTTGTTTATCATAACGTCATAATTATCCTATTTTAAATAGTCAATTTAATTAGAGAATTTTTTTCATTATTAATTTTCATATTTCAATTACTCACTTCTCCTATTTTTTGTGTTTTATTAGACTCGAGTCACAATCTTTTCTTAAGCAAAATCGTTCACTTTTCCTCCCTTTTTCTTCCGCGACGTTCTCTCGTCCGGATAAAATGAGAAAAAAAAACATTAATTTTCCTCAATGCGCGTACCGTTGTGTTTTATGTTCTCAGAAATCGTGGAAGTCGATTAACAGGAGAGGAAAGTTCGGTACAGCGATAATCATTAGACACCACTGATTAATGGTATCGAATCGGAAAAATGCGTTCGGAGACATCGGCGTTCGTATCTCCAACGTATCTTCTGGATGAACAGCGCTGACCTTTACTACTGCCGTTTCGACTCTTCGATGTTCGTTCGGCGCTGAGAATTGGAATCATTGATTCTAAATAAAGGTAAAAAAAATCGTGTGTATTGGCACATTGCTTCCTCTCTTTCCTTTAATGTCTTCGATATCTTCCGCGAGACTACAATCGTAGAATTATTTTTATCTAATACAAGTTTTATTCTGTTTTTTGTAATACCAGAAACACCGCCGTGGATCCCGACGCAGAAGGATGGAAAAATCGTCGTCAATCCTTTTACGAATCTCGGAGGGTTCCGCGGGCAATGGATTGACCGCTATAATGATCTTTCGGACTTAAGATTATTCCCGATGGATGACTGTGAAGCAACTGGATAAAGATACCTGAGACTTCCGGTGATCATCACCGAGTTTACCGCTGAGAACGTAAGAACGATATTTCTTCCAACGCGAATAAACTTCGAAATTCTACGATATCGATATATCCTTTTTTAAAATCATCTTTTTTCTTTCCGATTCTTCCGTTTTCCCTCCGTATACTTTCCACGAACTGACAAACGCAATTTTCTTGTCGCCAATCAAAGTTTTTTTTCAATCATCTCTACAGATCCGAGAACATCGAGGTGTCGCCTCCGCGGAAGGATGCGAACTTCGGTTATCATATTCGATGACTGGGAAATCGGTGGACCCGCGTAATCGGATTGAAGACATCGATATTCACCAACTGATTGAAGTTTTGCCGTCCGGAGGATTTTTGCCCACTGACTGAAGTCCCTTCGCTTGGACATTGCAGTGATTTTCTGCCGACGTAATTACTACGGGAGCTGACGATTCGGACTCTTAATCGCTACGCAGGGTAATATAAGTTTAATAGAGTCTTTCGCCAATTTTTTTTTCTTGTCGTTAACAGATATTGATAATGTAGCGGTTTTCCTTCTTCCATTTTAATATTTATTTAAATTTTTTGATTAACTTAAATTCACTCTGCCGCAATGCCTTTGATAGATATGTGTCGAGAATTTCGAAACATCGAATATCAACGAAACGAAAAATGTATGCATTTCCTTAAATCTTTTCTTTGATTCTCCTTTGTTTATGAATTTTACTATTTAGCTTCGTCCTTTTCTTCGCTAAATTGCACAAACGAATTTTGTTCACATTTATTAATGGTTATCTTTTATTAAACACAATTATAAATAAACTCTCTAATAATATTGTACCTTTTATCATTTTTATTAATAGAAGTTGTATTGTATTTGATTTTCAGGATTCGAAGATGTCGTTCAACAGGACAATGCGGGATTGTTGGGCGTCACGCGAATCGTCGCTATGGAGAGATGAGAATGAGCTGAAAACATCAAATGCGTCCAGAGATCGAAACGTTCGTATCTGCGATGTTTTTTCTGTGGATGGACATCGCTAATCTTCATCACCGTTGCTTCAACTTCACGGACTTAATTTGCGATATTCCGATATCGTCGGAGGAGACGAAAAATACGAATGGATTTAAAAAACTGACCGATCTGCTGAGTATCAGAATCCGGAGGCTCTATCGTCCTCTTATCCTTCGACTCATTATCTCCATTATCTTCATTCTTGCGGTTGTTCTGTTCTCTTTCTTCTCACAATTTCCTCTTTTTTGTTATACTGCCGCAGTGTTATTAGTATATTTGATAATCGAAATTTAGCTATTCTAATTCGAGTTTTTTTTTTTTTTTCAAAGTTCTTTTACCTATCAAGTAAATTCAACAAACTTAAATTTTTTTCGTCTTTGAATTACTAAACGATAACTGTTAATATCTCTTATTGTTATTATTTTTTCAAATTATCTTCTCGTCACAATGTTTTAATTTTTTCAATAACTCTTCCACTTCATATTTTTTTGTTTCCAAATTTCGCTCTCTAAAAAAATGAAATATAGAATGATTTTCATTAATGTTCATGCGATTGTGTTTCATGTGTCTTGGAATTCGAGAGGACGACTACGATCCGCCGAACTTCGAATGATTCACCGCCACCGCGCGATTGATGGCTATACGACGCTGAAATACCGATGCGTCCGAAGACATCGAAATTCGTGTCTATTGGATAGACTTCGTTCGGATGGACATTGCTGATCTCTTCATAGTAACACCGCAGTTTCAACTCTACGATGTCAATTCAACGCTAACGATGAAATCGGAGACGCCGATATTTATCGACTAACTGAAGTTACATCGTCCGGAGGATTTATACCAACTGATCGCAGTTCCTTCATCCGGTTATCGAATTAACTGTTTGCCGACGCAGTTACTACTACATGAGCTGAGGATCCGGTCTCATCGACACTCCTTAACGTAATATCAATTTTATACAGACTTCTCATTATGCGACGATGTCCATTATGTCGAGTAATATTGTTGTTTTTTTTTTTTTTTTAATTCAATCTTTTGTCGTCATGCTATGCTTTTTTTCTTTGATTTTCTCTTGATATCATCTTATTTTTGTTTTCAATTCGCATGTTTTTGTTTTGCTTTGCCGTGCATGTTGCTTTGCTTTTTTTTGCATTTTGTTTTGCTTTTGCCTTGCGTTTTGTTTTGCTTTTGCCTTGCATGTTGCTTTGCTTTCACCTTGCATTTTCTTTTGCATTTTGCCTTGCATGTTGCTTTGCTTTGCCTGCATTTTGTTTTGCTTTTACCTTGCATTTTGTTTTGCATTTTGCCTTGCATGTTGCTTTGCTTTGCCTGCATTTTGTTTTGCTTTTGCCTTGCATTTTGTTTTGCATTTTGCCTTGCATGCTGCTTTGTTTTGCTTTGCATTTTGTTTTGCTTTTACCTTGCATTTTGTTTTGCTTTGCCTGCATTTTGTTTTGCTTTTACCTTGCATTTTGTTTTGCTTTTACATGCATTTTGCTTTGCTTTTACCTTGCATTTTGTTTTGCTTTTACCTTGCATTTTGTTTTGCATTTTGCCTTGCATGTTGCTTTGCTTTGCCTGCATTTTGTTTTGCTTTTACCTTGCATTTTGTTTTGCATTTTGCCTTGCATGTTGCTTTGCTTTGCCTGCATTTTGTTTTGCTTTTACCTTGCATTTTGTTTTGCATTTTGCCTTGCATGTTGCTTTGCTTTGCCTGCATTTTGTTTTGCTTTTACCTTGCATTTTGTTTTGCATTTTGCCTTGCATGTTGCTTTGCTTTGCCTGCATTTTGTTTTGCTTTTACCTTGCATTTTGCCTTGCATTTTGTTTTGCTTTTGCCTTGCGTTTTGTTTTGCTTTTATCTTGCATTTTGTTTTGCATTTTGCCTTGCATGCTGCTTTGCTTTGCATTTTGTCTTGCTTTTGCCTTGCGTTTTGTTTTGCTTTTGCCTTGCATTTTTTTTTGCTTTTACCTTGCATTTTGTTTTGCATTGTGCCTTGCATTTTGTTTTGCTTTTACCTTGCATTTTGTTTTGCTTTTGCCTGCATTTTGTTTTGCTTATACCTTGCATTTTGTTTTGCTTTTACCTTGCATTTTGTTTTGCTTTTTTTTGCATTTTGTTTTGCTTTTGCCTTGCGTTTTGTTTTGCTTATACGTTGCATTTTGTTTTGCTTATATCTTGCGTTTTGTTTTACTTGTATCTTGCGTTTTGTTTTGTTGATGACTTCCATTTTGTTTTGCTTTTATCTTGCATTTTGTTTTGCATTTTGTCTTGCATTTTGCTGTGCTTTTGCCTTGTATTTTGTTTTGCTTATACCTTGCATTTTGTTTTGCTTGTGCCTTGCGTTTCGTTTTGTTTATGACTTGCATTTTGTTTTGCTTTTGCCTTGCAGGTTGCCGTGCATTTTGCCTTCCTTTTGCATTCCTTAGCTCGCTATGTAAACAAGAATGTAGACAAGATGCATATTGTCTACATTCTTTCCCTACTTTTACATTAATTACGATTTTACAAATTTCAGATATAGGTTACTCCTTTTTTATTCCATCTATTGAATCCCATATACTGTGCTTTCGAATTATTGATCATTTTTCCATGCATGCAATTTCACAATCTAACGCTATTATTCTTTTCAGGTTTTCTTTTATTGATTGATATTTCGTTTACTAATTGCCATTGGGAGTCGCGAATCCCAATCGCAATTAATTCTTTAAACATTACGCCACTTTTTTCAGTACTTCTACTTTTATTTTCCACTCATATTTTTCTGGTACTCGACGGTCCGTTCTGAAAAGGAATTATCGCATAAGAATTTTCTAATGCCATTTTTATTTCATGCGGACGGTGATTCAAGAAACATCGGATGATGTTGTGGTTCGCCATCAGCGCCGGAAGTACCGTCGAAAGGATTCACTCAGAATTATTTACTCCGGAGGAAGTGGAGATTCACGACGCTTTTAGATGCGCCAAAGTTACCACAGGACGATTTCGTTTCCGCCGTTTCTCGTCGCTACTGCGTTTTCAACTTCGACGCCAACTTACCAACGATAATGTGATGTGCATTCATTTTCCTACAGCAAGGTAATTTTTTTTATATAAATAACTCATTTCTGTTGCACATATATTCGTGTATCAGAAAAATTAGTCAGAAAAAAACCGTTTATTTTGAATTTATTCTACGATTCTTGCAAATCATAAATTATTTGATTTTAATGGCATTTTTATCACTCATTTTATGTTTTTACAGATGAATCGCCATGAACTCGCGACATCGTAGAAGAAATCTTCGATCGTCGAAGACGGGAAACACGCCGGAGATTCGGCGACACTGATATCTACGAGACCTGATGGCATTTTCTCCGTTGGACTATCGCTATTCATACTACCGGCACAGTTACTGCGATCTCTGAATGGATTCAGAGGCTCCGCCGTTTATTTCTCCATAAACGAGTCTCAACGCTGCCGCATCAACGGGGACGCTGATTCATCAATGATGATAATCATTGCTTCTTCTGCGCGAAGGTAAAAAATAATTTTTACTTCACTGCGCTTTGGAAACGGAGTTTTCGGGAGAAAATCGTATACTATATTGCATGAACTTTTTTTTTAAATATCAAAGAAAATTTTATTCAGTCAATTAATTTCTTTTTCGACACCAAGTTAATATCATTTTATAACAAATTTTTTTCTTTAATTTCTTAATAAAAAAATAAATATCCATTTTTTTATTTAATTTTTTTTTCTTAAAAAAAAATATAATTTTATAGCAATAACCTTTTTTTTTAATATACAACATCGTCATTCAATTTAATTTTTTTTTTATATAATAAAATATCCTTTCTTTAAATTCATGACCCGTTCCACTTGTTAACTTCCATAAGCATATAGACACGTAAAATTTCTTCATTCTAATTTAAATTCTATTTTTTATTAATTATTTTCAGATATATCACCGAGCGAAGTATACCGAAGAATGCAGAATACAAATTCACAAGACAGCGACAAAACGAATGTAAAATTGCATCATCAATCTAATTGCAAAATGCACGATGCGATACTCTAGAATTTTCCAAGAGTCTTCGCGTTTTTTGAAAAAAAAATTTTGGAGAAAAAAATTACTGTATATCTGCAAAGATAAAATACTCAAAAATAAATATATTTTACTCACGTACAACATAGCTTTCGCTTTAAGGGGGTATATCTACCGCGCGATTTAAAAAGCCGTGCAGTTTCGCTACTAATTTTTCAAAATTACGCAAAATAATAAAATAATTTTTTTTTACTCAAAATTATTGAAACACGTCATAGAAAAAAAAAGATCGAAAAATATTGAAAAAAAAATATATATATATTATCGCCGATTTATTTAATATTAAAAAATATTAAATAAATCGATTTATTGCCTTTTATCATTTAAAAAATAAAAATAATAAACAATTTGACTCGATTTTCGAAATGCCAGGTGTACGTATCCCCTTAAAAGGCTTCGACAATTATTACTACGAAACAATACGTGTCGGAATTCCATCGGAAGTAGTTTCGTTGATTAAACTCAATTTTTTTCGCTCTCTCGGCTGCACGATTCTCAAAACTATTTCAGTTACACACGCATAGAAATTCTAATGATATTTTATCGTGGGTCGTCTTCGTCTTCGAGTTCCACGCACGGCGTGTCCGCTCGTAGCGCGCGGGCCGGACACGTGGGTGTGCATGACTCCGCGTATGTCGCCACATCGGATCCTATCTATGATTTTATTTACATTTTTATTTTTTTATTTACATTTTTTTTTTTTTTTTATTTACATTTTTTTTTTTTTTTTTATTTACATCATATAGCGTATTTATATATTACATTTTTTTTTCTCTCCACGTGTATATATCGCGTGACGAAAATCGGAAGGGCGTTTTCTATGTATAAAGAGCATAAAAACGCGTAATTTTAGTTTTATAGTCGTGAAAATATAAAATGCGATGTTTATCGACTGTTAAATAGCGGAAAGCCGTTTAACACGTGGAAAACGGTATTCGATAGGCCCATATGTTTCTTAACCGACGATTCGTATATGTAAGCGCGTGTTAATGCGTTTAGGTGGGTACGTGCTCCGGGGAACTCAATTCGTACGAAATATATCTTTGACGCACATAGAGAGAGAGAGAGAGAGAGCAAGAAAAACATTATGCATACGCGTTTCCGTAGGCAATGAGCAATGAGACTGCGTACGAGTCTTCGACGTGGGCGATTTTTTTTTTTTTTTTTTTTTTTATGTACAGTAAAATATCGTAGGCAGGTATTTTTTTTAAGGGATTTAAGGGGATATAAAACTGAAATCGCATATTAAAAAGTCTTTCGCAGATTATTAGTAATTTTTTTTTTTTTTCTGTTTTATCTTCAAAAAATTATTTTCACGCGTTGCCGATTGAGCAAATTTCAAGCAATCAAATTGAAACTTTGTCCATAAATGAAGAATTCACCGAGGATGATGGACCTGAAATCTGATCGGAATAAACGAAGGTACGTAAAAATGATAAATACTTAATTTTTCGTAAAAAAAAAACAAAAAAAATCTATTCGGTTTAAAAAATTTAAAAAGATCGCTGAAAAAAAAAATCTTATCGAATTTACGGCAATTACGAATACAATTTATCGGACCCTCGATCTTTGCGCACTTTATTCTTCGATTAATTCTATTAATTCCATTGACGAAAATTAAGCCTCCCAACCCTTTCACGATTACGATTAAATTATCGTCAACTTCACCCGCTTCGATAGCATCATAGAAAAAGCGGCGGTTATTCTTTATTTTCCTTCGGTGGTACGCGTATACTACTATACGTAATATATACGTCGTACACACGTAGACATGCGTATACGCCGTATACGTACGAAAGTGAGGGCAGTCGCTCGGCTAACGCCCATTGAGCCATTCGCTCGTCACAATCCACCAGTGAGTATAGTAGAGTACATAGGTTACGCTACAATTCACGCTGAATGGCACGGAAACGTATGCACGTGCTCTCTGGGCTCTGCCTTGCGGCTGCTCGGCCTCTCTACGTGCGTTTTACTACGTTTAGAACGCATGCGCCCGCGCGCGCGCGCGCTCACGACTTCAATAATGTTTTATCTCACTCGCTCCACTTCCCCTGCGCGACAAATGCAAGTGCGAGCGCCGCAAAGACGCGGTTTATGTGTAAAGTACACATATATATATATACACGTAGTATATGGTGTCGATGAGTACATTTATTAATGCGTATATCGGAAATATACAGTTATATACCGTATTAATATCGAATATACATATATATATACATATATATTACGCGAACACGTATTACTACGGCTATATAGACGAGAGAACGAAAAAAGAGGGGGGAGAGCGAGAGACTGTCACTACCACGACTTCATTCATATTTTTTTTTCCCTTTGGCCGCTACTGCGGTTCTCTCCACCGCGCGCGCATACACCGGCCCCCGTTCCATTCACACGTTCGAAAGATCGACGGCAACATAGCTAAGAACATAAACACGCACGTACCTCTCTTCTATATATATATGTATTACGGATTGACTCGGCTCTCCTCGTGTGCGAGACTATGTGAATCTCTCTTCGCTCTCTCTTTCTCTCGCTCACGATATCGGGACACGTTGCTGTAGGCTCGTACGGTCGTTGACGACGACGGCAACGATCGGTCGATACGACGCAATCTACCGTAGGTCGGAACACTTTAGATAGCCGCATTTGTGAAAATACGGGGAAAACGAGAATGAAACTTACGACTGAGAAACCGTTGGAGTTTAAACATTTTTTTTTTTTTTTTTTTTCGTTATTTATTTCGAAGTATTTTCTTCCGAAAGCTTTTCTAACCTAACTTTTTAATATTTTTTTCAAATTATAATATCGATTATAAGAATAATAAATAATAATAATAATAAACATTTTACGAATTATTACGTTACGAGATATTTTTGAAAAAATTCAACATTTCGGGAAATTTTAACGAATGTAAGTAAAAAATTTAAGAAACGATGAGAATTGACGGCTTTAGATTATTTTTTGATGTGATTTTTCGATGTTTTGTGTTTTTTTTTTTTTTTTTTTTCACGAAAACAAAGTTTTCTTTATGTGGAAGCAAAAAGGAGAATTTTCATTACATTAATTATCTCGGAGGAATATTCGTTAGAGAAGTATCTAAATTTATCCGAGTGACTCAACGCTCTCGCTGTTATAATCCGATTATCGCTTAGACTATCGTAGCAGCTTTATAACAAAAACGAAATGTAATGACTCTCTATACATTCACGATTTTCGCGTTATATGCGAAAATATCATCCCGGAATTCCGTTTCGATGACGACAACGTCGACGACACGTATTGCCCCACTACTCTGTAACACCGTAATGCCTGCATATAATACTCCGAAGTGAATACGCTGTGACGAGGAGAATGCGGCGGCGAGCGGAAAGTCGTCATTTCACTACGAACTCTTTTCTTCTTGTTCTTTGCCGACTCGCTGGATGAGACATTCGTCCGCCATTAATGTTTCTCCAGCGGAGGATAAGAGAACATTTAACTCATTTGTTGATTCGAGTTAAATTAAAGCCCTCCGAGAAGATTTTACCGCGGAATGCCATTTCCGTTCGAAGTAATGAAACCATTGAATTTCATATTTTTTTTTAGTCCCCAACTTCATTTTTATTTATCGAATCGAAATCGTTTCGAATACTTCGAAATCTATCGAAATTTTTGAAAAAAAAAAAAAAATTGAGAATATATATATATGTAATATGTCGCGCGGAGCGTGAGTTTCTCACTATCGACGCACCCATACACTCGGTACAGCCTACAAAAAGAGATAAGAGCGCCACGTGTTCGCCCCGCAGCTTTTGCATCTGCCGGTCTCTTCTTTATTCTCGTTGCGCAAACGCCGCGATCGTTTCTTCGGTCTCGAGTACCCGCTGGTACTTCGAGACTTTGCAACTTCAAAAAGAAAGACGCTTCATTTAGTTTAATTTAATCCCACGCGGTTATTATGTCATTTTTGTTTGTTTTTTTTTTTTTTTTGAGGAAAAGGATTCCGTCTGCGGCGAAAATTATTACGTATATTTTTTTAAATTTACGAGCTCATAAAATAAAGTCTCTTTTTTTATCATTTTCATTAACAGACGTTATTTATTCGCATTCAAAATGGCGATTTCGATGTCCAAAGAAAATATATATGTTGATGCAGTTGATCGACTGAGAGTTTTTATTCATTTTAATTTCCTTGTTTTTCTTTCGAAAAAAAAGAAAAAAAAATACATCCATGTGCTCCAAAAATGATATCACATTTTTTATAATTATTAAAAACCAAAAGTTAAAGATTTTATTTGTTGTTATTATTCATTTCGATGTTGAAAAAAAATGATATTGGTGTAGTTGATCGGCTGAAATACATTTTTATTCTTTTTAATTTGTTTTTTTTTTTTTTACCCGATAATATCGCGCGAGAGATGCCTCTTCCGTTCCGCGCAACAATGGGAGAGTCTCTTTCACGAGATTCGCGGCTTTGCCGGCTCCGTTTCTTTTCTCCCGCTGTTCCTTTCCGTTCCCGATGCCTCCGACGCACGCCATGTGCGGTTTACCACGGCTTATTACTGCGAGAGCCCCGGCGGCCTTATGCCGGTTCAAGGTGCCTGTGGTCTTCCCGAGTCTGACGGACGTGCGGACATCGGCACAGGCGATGAAAGTCGAAACGACGTACTGGGAGAAGCAGGGAATTCCAATAATCGAATTTTGCGCGAGTTGCGAGTTTAAGTGATGTGTAACATTTACTATATGCTAAGAACAGCGAATGACCCATATTTCGGCAATCGAGCGAAAAATATTAATTCAATAAAATGAAACAATAACTGCGATTTATTGAAAAAATCGTTTTGTCGTCAAATTCAGATAAAAAAAATCAGTTCAACATCACAGCTGTTCGAAAATGAAGTTAAATTTGTTTTTTTTTTTTTCAAAAACTCATGTATTTGTTAATAAAAAAAATGTTAACTTTATATGGGAAAAATATGGCCGCCGCAAGTAACTTATTAATTTATCTTATTTTTCGACGTTTCGACGTTTTTCGATGAATATTCTTCGCTGAAAACGATGCATCTAAAATGAAAAATCAAAACGGATCGTTCAGGTTAATAATAACCCGTTATTTTGGGAAAAAAAAATAATAAACAATCGGTGATCAACACTTCGTATAGTTATTAACTTGATAAATCCGTTTTGTTATTTTTTTATTCTCGACGCTTCGTTTCCACTGAGGAGTCTAATAGAAAAAACGTAGTTACACTCTTCCTCCGGCGATATACCTTTAATTTTCCAATATTTCTCGACAACTTTATTTATAAAACTCTCAATACACGTATCTCTCAATGAAAAAAAAATGTATTATCTCTTTACATTTTTAAGAACAATAAAAAAAATATAAAATAAAATTTTCGAACTCTCAAAGTAAAATCCTTTATTTAAATAATAATAACACATTACACGGTAATTTATTGCTACCAACAAAAATTAAGGTGTAAAAAAAAAAATAAAAAAAATTTACCTTTCAGTTTCTTTCCGCGTCATTCCCCAACGATCAGCGAGAAAGTTAATATTTCGATTGATAAAAAAAATTTGCTTTATTGTTATTTTATTTTATTTTTTTTTTTAATTGAAAATAACTTTTCGCTGATTGTAGACATATTTATGAGCGATGATACATATACAGATAGAGTGAACGTGGCGGAGGTGGAGTAGGAGAGGAAGCGGGCCATTGCGCCATCAGGAAGTGGCCCACTACTTACACTCGCGCGGAGTTAACTAACACACGGATGGGTAGGAGAGCAGAATAGATATAGAACGATAGAGCGAACAAGAGTGAGACGCGAGAGGTACATACGAGAGAACAGCGGTAACAAGAGCAGACGGACTTAAACGCACGAAGATAAGAAGGGAATAGGCCAGTGGCGGCAGCGTATATTGTAGGGGATTGCCGTTCGGTTTAACCCTATTTTATTGTATGTACATATCGTCGACATTACTACGAACGTTCGTGCGATCCTCGTCTCGTGTCCCGGTGCCATCCGAGAATTCTGACCAAACCGGACACTGGGTATACGCGAGCGTTCAGGAACGTACGCATTACGGTTACGTGCCATAGGCGCATAAACGTATAAAAAAAAAAAAAATTAATACTAATTTCGTAATATGTTTCGAAATTCTATTTTTTAAAATTAATTTTAATTTTTTAAATTTTCGTATCGTTTTTTAATTTTTTAATTTTTCATAATTAATGTCTATCGCAATTCACTTGAAATTGTGTTAAAAAAAAAATGCAATTTATATTTGCAGATCGATACTTTGTTTTTTTTTTTTTTTTTTTTTTTTGAGATTACAAAACCCGTTTACGAGGAGATTGTTAAAAAGAAATTTGAAATGAGACATCGTAAATATTTGAATTCTGTTGCACTATACGTAACTATTCGATGTTATTGATTACCTGTTGAAATCCAATAGAAATTTATACCGATTTCGGAGATTCTGATTGCAGTTGTTGTCGACAAGGGATGCGACTATACATTCACCCTAAACCCCTCGACTTGATTTCGAGTCCCGCCGGGCAGGTGGATAATCCTTATACCTGTTTCCGAACACTCCGATCCCCAACCCTTTTCCTACCGGCGGTTAACGTCGACGATTTCAAAGCCTTTTTTTTTGTAAACGACAACAATTGATGCGTTTCAGTCGTCGAGAATAGGGGGAGAGAAGGCAGCGTTTCGTTGGAAGGGCCGGTGGTATCGATAGACAACCGTCAATCCTTTACTATTTTCCTTCTATTCTTTTGTCGCAATACACGAGATTTTGAATATACCTCGAGTTTTCGACTATAGAAATACTTTGTTTCGATTCTACTTAAACGACCGATGAAACAGTGTAAAGTTAACGAAGATGTTACAGTGGGGAATACAAGTGATCCATACATTTAAAAAAAAATGATTTTTTTTTATCATAAAATTAAAATTACTATAAATGATAAGCGATATCGCAAATTTTATTATTTCCTACAATTTTTGAAAAAAAAAAAAAAAAATTCGCTCGGATTTCGGAGCATCAGATGTAACGCCCCAAAACTCTATCGGAGTTTCTCGACGCGGAATTCTTTAACGAGGTATCGGCATAATAAATACAATTATGAGTATTAAAAGTTCCAATATGCAGTCGCGAAAATTTGTAATTTTAATCGTCTTCGCGTTTTTTTTAAATTAAAAGCCCGAAATATGTTTTTACTCGAAATTTCTACGATTTTATTTTTTCAGCTACGATTGCGATTCGAAGTACCAATATTTTTAATTTTTTTTTACCCATAAACTAAATAATTTGTGACGATTCTCAGTGCCGAGAGACGAAATACGTTCGGATTTCCGGCATAGAAATTAAATCGGCGATGTTGAAAGTCGTCGGGGAACGAGGGCACTCCTCTCGCTTCTATCGCATTCTCTTTTCCGTACAATATACAAGGTACTTAAGCTTCTATAAATGTACCATTGTTTTCGAGATAAAGCCCCCGAGGCCGCGAAGATTCTCTTATATATACGCGTTTTTTATTCCATAAAAACCTCGTGGGTCGCATATACCCGATAAATATTAGTCCTCGTTACCTACTCGCGAATTCATTATTCATCAGGTTCATTGTATGAAAAACTACGTACCCGATGAAGAGAGAGAGAGAGAGAGAGAGAGAGATTCGTTTGCCAGACAACGAAGCTACGTGTTTGTATAGAATTTTCTTTTCATAATTTTGCTCGGTATCGCGGTGCGTCTTATTTCAATTCTCGACTCCCACTGTCCGCCGCTGCATGCTGACGCTGCTATACGCTTCGGATTAATTAGGATCGTTAGCGACGATAATGACGACGATCGTTGGAAGAGCCCCTTCGGCTTATTCCGAATGCTTTCCCGTATACGGTGAAACATCGTAACGCAAATTGCACCATAAAGGAGTGGCAACCCGATACTTTTACCCTTAATTTTCAACGCACGTAAAAAAACACCGCTTCGCAATACACAAAAGATCGCGAAGTAACATCTCGAATATCACTACTTCATTTTTTTCACCTTTAACGAAGTTTTTCTTCATGAGCAATCAGCGGAATAGGCAAATGAATTCGAAAGTTATGAACATTTGAAAAATTGATTTTCTAATGAAACAATTTTATCGTGTTGCCGATTGTGTGAATTTCAAGCAATTAAGCTGAAACTTTGCACATTAGTCAAGTAACTATGGAAATTGATTCGTATTAAATTTGATCGAAATCAGCAAAGAAATTTAAGAGTTATGAATTTTTTTACTTTTTTCGTAAAAAATAAAAATCTTTTGATCGCTGCTATTTCCGTGTTTTTCAATTTTTCAGTTGATGTTTAGTGGATAAGTGGAGTGATTAGCCCTTCATAAATATTTGTTTTTTTATTTTGATAAAAATCGATTTGTTGGTTTAATTTTTATGCAATTTTCGATGCGCAAAAAAATCAGTGAAATTTCGCATATACATCGAAAAAGTGATGAAATGAATTTCAGTTGAACGAAAAGTTAACAATTTTAACTTCGTCTGATTTTTCAAATTCAATAAATGCTTCGCGAATAAATAAAATCAATGAGGACGCAACATAAAAATTTTTATTTTCCAGAATTTTTTCTTTTGTTTTTTTTTTTTTTTTTTTCCACAAAGTCGATAATAGATGCTTCCGAATTAAAGGGGTCGATATCAGATAAATTTTATCGCTAACGAGCGAAAAAATATCGAAAACAATTGTTTTTATCGAAGGATTAAGATAATAAAAATACTAATCAGTTATGTACGATGCCTATGATTATACGCTCTTCCGGTGTTAGGCGAACTATGTTACTTCATTGGCTCTTTAAAGCGAACCTCTGAGTCTTTCTACTTTATAAGACAAGCAACAGTTCTCGGTTTGGTATTCAGGAAGCATAGTCGCGCGCGGTGAGCTTAGGAGTTCCCTCGCTTCTTCTATACATACTATATGCGTGTTCATACCATTCTGGGAAAATATAATACATGAATTATACCCTCCACTATCGTTAGAGGCAATCTTACGTAAATTGGGAAATCTTTTTCTTCCGCGAGCAAACACTCTTCTTTTTTTTTTTTCGCTCACTCTTGTCTCCGTATTTTTTAAAAATTCTGTACAATATAATCGAATTCGTATAGTAGAATTACCAATTAGATCGATAAAGTGTTATTTTTATTTTTTTTTTTCATTAAAATTAATTTTTTTATTAAAGTATTCGACAGCGACTTTCGACGATTAATCTGACGAGAGGTCAAAGAACGAACGACGAGAGCAAAATCTGCGTCTTTTTCCTATATTTTGATGGAATTACGCGATTACTATTCGATTCTGGTAACCATTCATTTTTATATTTTTCTCTCCGTGTATATATGTATCGATTATTTTTTTTATTGAAATAGCTTTTCATTGATGACATTGCCGTTATCTAATCGATTTATCAATCGTCCTCGACGAAATCGGCGCCCGACCGATCGTGCGCGGCTGTCATCCGCGAACTCTTCGATGTCTCGATGACGATTATAAACGTAAACTACGTGTTTTTTTTCTTTATACACATACGAACGACATATGTTTTATTTCTCGTATTAAGAAACTTCGTATACAGAAATGAATTCTCAAGAAAAATTCTCCAAGTCCGGAAGTACACTTATCTCATCGTACACATCGTTTCTTTTTTTTTTTTTTTATTCCGCTACTACCTGCTACTACTACTATTTCTCGCAACAATGAGATTAAGTGGAACGCGATTCGAGGCGTTCTCGCAGCTCGCAATTTCGAAATCTACGCGTTCTCTACACGCGTGTAACAACTACATAAATAAAATTAAAAAAAAAAAACATTTTACGTAAAGTTACGATCCCAAGTATCGCGTTAAGGGGGAATAGCAGCAGCCGTTTGAAAATTCCGACAATTTTTTCTAACCCCAAAAACTATTGGAAGTAACGAAGATAATTTTACATTACGATAAAAAAACTTTTTTTTTTTTTTTCGTGCGTAAGAGTATTTTTCTTACGATTGCAAACAAAAATTCAAAGACGCGAGTAAAAAAAATTTCATTGCCCAGGTATCAAATTCGAAATTTAAAAAAAAAAATTTCAATTTTTATAGACCGTTATTATTTTTCTACTCCAATAATTGCAACACGATAATAAAGACTATGCGAAACCTTTGCGCTCGTGCTTTCTCCGTTCGCCACAGTATCTCGCCTCTCCTCGTCTACCAACGTCGGCTCGATTTCTTCCCACTCCACGGAAAAATCTTCAGTTCCGAATGTCCTCGTACTCTCTACGAGGCGTACGACTATCCTCGTCATTGTCGTCGTCGTCGTCGTCGCTGCCGCTCGGATTCGTTGTAAAAGGCGCCTCGAGTACTCCCAACTACGTACGTCCCTGGACGAGAAACCCATTCACAGAATGAACGAACCGCTTGGCCGTTCCGTTCGTGTAGTCACTCAGTAGTGTCATGGAGGTAACATGGCCGAGGAGACGCGCCTAGTCCGCGTTGAAGAGAGACTAAAGATCAAAATCGGTACGAAAAATAAAACGCCAAAATGCCCATCGCTCGACCAATCAATATCACGGAATATATCGTCACGACTGAGTTTTGTGCAAAGTTTACTATTTATTATCTCGTTATTTCGTGGGTGTAAGGTGCGATTGTGATGTGTGTTACGAATAGTGCTCACGGTGATGGGTGAAAAAAAAACGAAAAAAAAAATCCGAATATTTCGCGATCCCGACGTCGACGTTATGTCTCGTCCTCGTGTACCTCCGCGGATAAAAAAAATACCGAAACGTATTTTCGCTCGTCGAAGAAAAAAAAAAAAATAATAAAAAATAAGAATCTCATCCTTTCATTATCGAACCCTCGGTGTTTCAATTTTCTCGACGTTTTCCGTGCCCTTGCGTCGACAGAGACCTCTTTTGCTCTCGTATTTTTTCTCGAAAGAAACAAAAAAAAAAAAAACGTTATTAACATTTCTCGTAATTATTGCCCTCAAAATTCTTCGGCGAAAGTTATTGCTTGTCGTGTTCCTTTTTTTTTTTCTTTTTTTTTTGACGTCGACTCGATCCACGTTTCGATTGTTTGAGGTTTGTTACGATGGTTTTGCTCGGTCGAGAGAGGCTAAACGCACGCATATTCGTGAAGGAACACCACTCGCCACGATGCACAGACGTTCGTTTCGTTTTCTTTTTTCGATTCGTTGTTTTTCTTTTTTTTTTTTTCTTTTATTTTGTTCAACGCGAAATAGCGGGGGAGCAGCAAATTGGAGCTCTGTGCGGTCGTAGGAAACTCCGCGTAAGCGTTACATTCTTGATACTTCGGAGGCTCTCGCAGTGTGCGTGGTTTCTTTCGCTCTCTGGGGCTCGCCGAGACTCCCACGCGTCGTCGTCGTCGTCGTCGTCGTCGTTGTACCGCTGCTGCCTTGTCTGATCGTTCTCCGTTGCACTCTGCGAGATTTCTTCGTCGTTCGTAGA
This sequence comes from Buathra laborator, assembly GCA_934046635.1. Lineage (NCBI taxonomy): Eukaryota > Metazoa > Arthropoda > Insecta > Hymenoptera > Ichneumonidae > Buathra > Buathra laborator. The sequence goes on along the minus strand of OW203898.1, from coordinate 9,812,733 downwards.
TTTTTTTTTTCTCGAATTTTTTCGTTTTCTTTTTTGTTTCGAATAGTTTCGGAGATATTTTTTGTTGATGGACCGGAAATTGAGTATCGAACGATAACTCGATAAGAAACTTGTTGTTTTTTTTTTTTTTTTTTTTTTTAATCGTACAAATCGAATAGATAGGATGGCACGAAATTTTCGTTGGGGAAGTCTATGGCGCAAGTGTCGCGACACACACATACATACACACGCGCGTAATATCGCACGTCGACGTTTTCGTGAATGGACGGTCACGTTCGTCGTGTGTGCATGACAGTGTTCCGCATGTGTGTTCGTGTGTTGGGATCGCAAAAAACAAGGGGCGATCTATACTACTCCGATTTTACTATCGTTCATTCATTCATGGAGGATGCGATGACGAATGCTTCGTTTCTTCGCGGTTACTTAATGTCGGATAGAACGTTGCGTTTTAAAATTCTGCACGCCAACGAACGTTTTGAGCTTCGCGATCGTTGAATGAGCTTTTTGTGCGAATTGTACGAAAAAAAAAACGATGTTTTTTCTACACGCGTCGTGAGAAAATTACGATTGCGATATTAGCGAAATGTAATATTCTTGAATAGCGCATTAATCATTAGTTTCGCGATCGTCGTTATTGTGGAAAATGGGAAATAATAGATACATCGAAACAAAACGATTTTTTTCGCGGGACACGTAAAAATTGAATATTTTTACAATGAATTCCTCGTCAAACGAATATTTTTAAATTCAATTGTCGACTGATCGTGAAACGATACTTATCCTTTAAAAATTCTGTAGCCTTCTTTTCGAACAGAAAAGCTGTGCTTTTTATTTATTCGTACAGTGTTCGTTTTTATCGATAATTTCATAAAAAAGAAAAAAATTTATTGAAAATTTATCGTCGTTGTCGTCGTCTGATTGTCGTGACTTTTCTTGTTAACTTATTCGTTCACATTGTTGTAAATGTCTTTAAATTCAAAATTAAATTTAAATTCAGCACGGAACGACCTAAAAAGATCGATAAAACATAAACTAATTTATATCGTAATTCTCGTAGTATAAATACATTATTTTCAATTTTGTTTTAAAGCTCTTTCGTCAGTACATTCTATCGAAAAAAAAAAAAAAAAATCGTGGGTATCGATATAATTTTCTCGAATTCAACGGCAAATCTGTTGCCCGAAGTATTTGCCGAATTTTCTTAAAAATGTTTTTCACGATATCTCCGACGACTTCGATCGCATGGATTACGTTTCGAAGATTTTTATTTTACCAATGTAACCATTTTTTACGGACTATTGCGCGTGGTCTTCACATAGCGCGGCACTAACACGTATGCAAAAGCGAATTGATATACACGCGTAGTACTATTTACGAGAGGAGATGAGAGAGTTGCGGTTTAAACGTTTTCAATTGTCGGATATATGGAACGAATAGCATTATCATCGTTGTGTGCATTCCTAAGTAGCATAGACAGCGGGGATGTCGGGAGAAGGGATTATAAAGCTCATTCTTCGCTGAACATTACGTTTCTCGCCATCTCGCTGTATCCTTATTTTTATTTCGTATACGAAACGGTATATACATATACCGATGTATACTCCGCTAATGACTATTATGTTCCGAAAAATGTGTACACTAATAACGCTCGCGCGTGTACTACGAGAAAAAAAAAAAAAACTGTAACGACGATCCAAACTCGATGTGTAAACGCCGGTTTATGCAACGTTGATTTCGCGGAATATAAAAATATAAAGGAAGCGCCGAGTGAGAAAGTCATTAGACTACGACCGGCATAAGTACATCCTGCGTTTTGTACGTCCGCTATCCACCCCCGCCAATCTTTTTTTTTCTTCTTCGTTTCACTCTTTCTGTTGTTACGACGAAACCGAATAAGAACCGAATTACAAAAATTGACGATTTAAATAGAGTCGATGTTTGTTTTTTCTTTATAAACAATTTTAACGCATTAAACAGTCGATTTCCAAGTTTATCGGCATTTTTTCGAGTTCACAAATTGAAGAATTTCGTTTTTTATAGAATACGAAAAAAGATGCAAATGATATTTGCTAATCGTTTCCTCGATTTCTTGTATCTCGACGTTCGTAAATCCCCTCTATGAGAAAAACTGTTTATCAACTTTTTTACTTTCTCTCAGAGAAAAATTCGATTGGAAAAACGGACCCAAAAAAATAAAAAAAATCGACTGCATATACTTTACTAAAATTTGAAAGAAAAAATGAGTACTGATCGCTTGATATATACGAGAAATTTCAATCCGATAGCAAAATGCATTTTCACGTTATAGAGGTCCACATTTTTCGCGGCAGAATCTCGAAATTGTTTTTTTTTTCGCCAAAACAAAGTTTCCTCCGCGAGGAAGCAAAATCGCAATGATAAAATGTTATCATCAAAATCGAAATAAACACCAAAAAAAAAAAGTTCGTCTTCAATGTCAACAAAAAGAAACAATTTGCATCGTCAATATCGCCGATTATAAATTTTCCGCGAGTGAAAACAACTCTTAAGAACTCTCGAGTCGTATAAATCGTTGAAAATTATTGCCGTTACGTAGTCGCGAGAGTTATGCGAAGTTAAAAAAAAAAAAAAAGAAAGTGCGAAGTAAAGTTTTACGGTCGTCGTTTTGCATCGCGCATCACCCGTTAGTCACGGATATATGCATTATTGTAATTTCATTCACGAAGCTTCTCAACGAAGCGAAATAATTATTGATGAACCGTGACTCAAAGTTGTTCGCGCATCGTTCGCTCGCGTTTTTCATTCAGCTATTCAGCCTCTTAATCAATGTAAATATCGGTTATCCCCGTTGATATCGAGGCGTCGTTTGGAAGGTGAAAAATTACCACTCGACGAAAGATAATTGCGACGATAACGATACCCCTTTTGTAATTGTTCGCGTGATATTTGCTCGAATAATAGATTATACCTACGCGTTCGACGATAAGAACTTCGTGTTTTGAGTCTTTTTTACATTTTTTTTTTTTTTTTTCGCAGGCGAAGCTAAAAATCTTTTGAGTAGAGGCCATGGATCACCGGGAACGAGAGACGTTTACTGCGCCCTATCCCTCGACCAGGAGGAAATATTTCGAACAACCACCATGGAAAGGACTCTCAAGTGAGTCTCAATTTTTTTTTTTTTTTTTCAAACGTATTTCTCATTTTTTTAACGCAAAAAAACGAACCTTTGTAATCCCGAATTAAGTTATTAATTTTTTAAATTGTCCGCAACATCGTAATATACAAAAGCAATTTTATTACGAGAGATATATGTTACAAAGGCAGCGAATTAAATTTATTGGTATTCTCGCATTATTAATTTTACTGTTTTGTCTCTTTGCACGAATTTCTTGTTTTTTTTTTTAACGCAACAAAACGAACCTTTGTAATCCCGAATAAAGTTATTAATTTCAAAGATTGTCCGCAACATCGTAATATACAAAAGCAATTTTATTACGAGAGATACAAAGGCAGCGAATTAAATTTATTGGTATTCTCGCATTATTAATTTTACTGTTTCGTCTCTTTGCACGAATTTCGTGTTTTTTCTTTTTTTTTTTTAACGCAACAAAACGAACCTTTGTAATCCCGAATTAAGTTATTAATTTCAAAGATTGTCCGCAACATCGTAATATACAAAAGCAATTTTATTACGGGAGATATATGTTACAAAGGCAGCGAATTAAATTTATTGGTATTCTCGCATTATTAATTTTACTGTTTCGTCTCTTTGCACGAATTTCGTGTTTTTTCTTTTTTTTTTTTAACGCAACAAAACGAACCTTTGTAATCCCGAATTAAGTTATTAATTTCAAAGATTGTCCGCAACATCGTAATATACAAAAGCAATTTTACTACGAGAGATATATGTTACAAAGGCAGCGAATTAAATTTATTGGTATTCTCGCATTATTAATTTTACTGTTTCGTCTCTTTGCACAGTCCTTTCTTCGGTGAGGAGTTTCAATTCGAAGTGCCAAGAAAATTTCGATACCTGGGTATCTACGTTTACGACAGGGATAGACACCTGAAGCAGGACAAGATTCTTGGAAAGGTGGCGATAAAGAGAGAAGATTTAGCGACCTATAGCGACAACAAAGAGCATTGGTTTCCTCTAAGGCCGGTCGACGCGGACTCCGAGGTTCAGGGAAAAGCACATTTGGAACTCGCGTTGCAGCCACAAGTGGGCCATTCTCAGCCCAAACTAACCGTTCGGTAAAACGAATTTGTCTTTATTTTTTATAAAAAAATTTACTGATTTTAGTTTTTTCCCGAAAAAAAAAAAAAAAAAAAATTGAGAAATCGGTGATAACTAATCGTGTAACAATTTTCATGATTCAGGGTAATCGAGTGTAGCGAACTGACGATTAAAAACGGCGGCTGTGATCCATTCGCAACAGTCACAGTACTGTACAGCAATGGTAAACAAATATCAAAACGCACGAAAGTGAAGAAGAAAACTGTATCACCGTATTTCAATGAAACATTCGTTTTTGAGGTGAGTACACGACAATCCAATATTTCGGGAGTTTTTGAATTTTTTTATTTTTTCTAAATTTCATGTATTGAAATGTTTATTAATTGAAACATTTTTTCTGTTTTTTTTTTTTTTTATTTTCATAGCCGGAATTGACCGAATCGAAGGAAAAGGATGTATCGCACTATTCGATCGATGGGGAAGTCGGCGAAGTCGTTGTCGGTCTTTGGCACGCGTCGCCGGGGATGGGCGAGCAACCGGCTTTCCTCGGCGAGGTCCGCGTGACTCTACGCGGTCTGCAGAAACAGCCGACAAGCGCAACGACTGCGTGGTACTTTTTGCAACCGCGAGCAGCGAAACATCGTCCGAGTAAAATAACGAGTAACTCAACGCCGCCGGGTACTCTTCCCGGACTCGGATCGCTTCGTCTCAAGATTCACTACACCGCCGATCATGTATTTCCCTCAGAGATGTACGAGAGATTGAGAAAATTGTTGCTACAGAGTGTAAACATACAGCCGATAACCTCGTCGGCGGTTTATATACTCGGCGAAATAGTTTCAAGTAAAATGGAAGCCGCACAACCGTTGGTTAGAGTACTCGTTCATCACGGACAACTCGTATCCGTTATGCGCGCTTTGGCTAGTCACGAAATCTCCAAATTGACGTAAGAATTTGTCTCTTTTTCAACTAAACTTCTTCCCTAAAAAAAAAAAAAAAAAAAAAAAAAAAAATATATATCTAAACATTTTGACGAATTCCCCGATATTTTTTTTTTTTTTTTTTTTTTTCGAAAAACTTGTTAAATTACGAAATTATTATTTTTTTTGTTTTCTTCAGTGATCCAACGACGATATTTCGTGGCAACACGTTAGTGAGCAAAATGATGGACGAGGGTATGCGTCTCGCTGGTCTTCACTATTTGCACAGTACGCTGAGACCAGCGATGGAACAAGTATTTCTCGAGCGCAAACCCTGCGAAATCGATCCGACTCGCGTAAAAGATTCCAACACGATACAAGCGAACTTAGCTAATCTTAAGGTGAGTAACGTAAAGTTACGTTGAATCCTTAGATGCGTAAACAACTTCTCCCGTTCGAGATCGTTGCGGCAGAACTTATACTCCGCCGCGTTTCACACGCTTCTTTCGTTCAACAATGGGAACCGCTCTCATTTTTTTTTTCTCTCTTCTTCGCACACATTACGTACACAGGAATACGTCGAAAGGGTTTTTACGGCAATAACGACATCCGGCGTGCGATGTCCACCGCTGATGTGCGAGATGTTCTGGTGTCTGCGTGAATTAGCTGCGACACACTTTCCGCAGAACAAAGAAGTTCGTTATTCGGTCATAAGTGGCTTCATATTTCTACGGTTCTTCGCACCGGCGATTCTCGGTCCGAGACTCTTCGACATCACGAATGAACAAATTGTAAGCCATTTTTTTATTCTTTCTTTCTTTCCTCTTTATCACGAATGCGACAAATTGCTTTTTAAAAGATTTTCGTAATCTCGAAGTAAAATCGATTCATGCTTCGCTTGCTTTTTTTTTTCCACAGGATACTCAAACAAATAGGACATTAACTCTCATTTCGAAGACAATCCAAAGCCTCGGGAATTTGGTTAGCTGCCGAGGCGGTGCCGGAAGCGTTTGCAAAGAGGAATACATGGAATGCGTGTACAGGTAATTGCGCGGATTCTGAACGTTTCTCCATAAGATTCGACGGCTTAAAGTCGAGAGTACCGATCCGGATAGCTGGTTTTCCTTTGCGATTATCTGTAACGATAATTTTAACTGTATAATAACTACAGTTAGACGCTAAAGCGGTTGATGGTTTTTTTTTTTTGGAATTAGAGATTTTTAAAATTGCTTCCTCGTCGATTTTCTTTATACACAAAGTTTATAGTATGCAAAGGAATCTAAACTATTAAATTATGATAATAATTGGCAATGATTCATTAATTTTCACAGGGAATTTTATACGGAAAAGCATATCCAAGCGGTTAAGCAGTTTTTGGAACTGATATCGACGAGCAGTAGTAGCGGAATAAATCGGCAACGACCAACGATACTGCAGGAGCAGCCGGTCGTCTTGAAAGAGGGGTGAGTTAATTTTTTTTCTACTCGATCAGCAGTTTTGCAGCTTTAAAATTAATCAAGTAATGTATACTAACCCCGCGCTTTCCTCTAATAGAATATACTTTCTTTTTGTTCACTCCGCTGCCGACTGTGGCAAGAGGTTTGTACGATAAATAAAAAAATTTAAATAACACATACAGATTCCTTATATCGTATGTCTATTATTGAAATCAATAAATAATCTTTTTTTTTCGTTTTTTTTCTTCGCAGAGTTATGATCAAACGAGCGCAGGGAAGAAAACGTTTTGGTCGAAAAAACTTCAAGCAAAGATACTTCAGACTGACTACGCAAGATCTGACGTACTCCAAGACGAAAGGTTCGTCGCGGAAAACTATTTTTCAACTTTTTAATTTTATTTTTATTAAAAAAAAATAAAATAAAAATTTAACAATACTGCGAAATGTGTGTATTAATGAAAAATTTGCTTTCAGGAAAGGAACCTTTGTGTAGAATATCGTTGGAGGAAATATTGGCTGTGGAAAGGCTGCACGAGGATTCGTTTAAGATGAAAAATATGTTTCAAATCGTTCAACCTCAGCGGGCGCTCTACGTTCAGGCGGGCAATTGCGTCGAGGAGAAGGAATGGATAGATATTCTAACAAAGATATGCCACACAAACAGTAATCGATTGGAAAGGTATCATCCGAGTGCCTACATCAACGGGCATTGGCTTTGGTAAATATTATTATGTATAATTTTTATTATTATAAAATAGAAAAGAAGATAAATTAGAGAAAAAAGATGAAAAAAGTAAATAAAAAAAATTCCGATCCGTAAATTCGATTATTAAACTATGGAAACGATACAATTTTGCTTCTCATAGTAGAAACTTTGTGAGTAAATGAAATTAATTAAGAAGCAATGTGAAAAAGTAGTTTTCAAGAGATTTTTATGTTTAACGGACTTAGTAATTCGACTTATCGAACATTACGAAAAAAAAAAAAAAAAAATAGAAAATTCTGTACAGTAATTCGCACAAAAATTTGAGATCCACTCTTCTTTACACTTTTGCGGCTTTGTGCTTTTAGTATATAGAAAAAAAATGTAATTTACCTTTTTTTTTTTTTTTTTCGTTTCTTAACCAATTAGTTGTCGAACGGTTTCCGAAGTGGCGCCCGGATGCAGCGAAGTTTCGCCGGGTATCGAAGCCGGTCTGCGAATGGTTCTCGATCCCGATCGCGATTTGCAGCGAATACATTCGTTGATATTCACGAATATGCCGCGACTGGAGACGCTGATGAGCGCTTGCGAGTGTCAGGCGGTTTACGGTGCCAGCGAAATGTGCGTTTTGCCCGGTGGCGGTTCGCCCATCGAGGACGTTCCTTCGTGTTTCAAGACGCTGACCGCCCTTCGGGATGCGGCATTTGCACTTCAGCACGAGCACAGAGCGTACTTCAGACGATTGGCACGCGACACCAAATACGGAAGCAAGTGAGTGCAGAATTTCGAAACAAATTTTTTTTTTTTTTAAAAGGTTTTTTTTTTTTTTTTTCGGTTATTCTGTACGCAATTAAAATTACGATAATTGCCGAAAGTCCTGATTTGTGATGTAAATGTTTTAATGTTGTAATTTTGAACAGACAAGCGCCGATCGGGGACGACAACTATCTTCACTTATCGAAACGCGCGTACGAGACCGACGGGTTGAATCAGACGGAACACTGTTACGAGGGTCTCACACGCAGGATAGAGGATCGTCGTTACGACGAGCATTTTCGAAAGTGTTTAGACTCGGAATCGATAAATCGAAGGTACGAGAACGACAACGGTACGTTGCGACGTTACGACAACAGTACGGACACTATAAGAAGTATACAAAACGATTTGCGTAAATTCGACAACAGTCTTAACAGCACAATCATGAGATCCGATAGGCACGAGAGAAACGGTAATGAAAATTTTGACAATCATCGAAGATTGGTCGACACAACGTCGTCGAGTCTTTTGACGAGCGAAGGCATTAGTTTGTCCGGTACGCTTTCTAGAAAATTGAGCAATTATGATAACGCGAGAAAATTAAACGACGGAACGCTAACGAGGCGGATAAGGGACGACGCTTCCGACATATCCTCGAGTTCTATGAGCGGTCGTGGCAATCATTGATGTAACAATCGCCTAGCATATTATTTAATACGATTTTTAACTTTCGTTGCCTTTTGTCACGCGTTTAGCGAATTTTTATCTTTTCATTGCAAAAAGAATAAATAATCTTTGGTTTTTTTTTTTTTTTTTTTTTTTTTTTTCTTTTTTTGTATTCTTCCGATACGATTCACGTTCATTCGAGGAATGAAAAAAAATATATAAAAATAACAAGAAAACGATAAAATTTGACTTTTGAATGATTTCATCGAATGGACGTGAAAAATATATGAAATTTATACGAAAAAAAAAAAAAAAAAAAAAAAAAAAAAAACGGAAGAAGCTGATAATCTTTGCAAGAAAAATATGATACACACACAGACACACACATACACACTGCAAGGCTATAAAAACATTTTTGACTCTACTGCAGCGCGTTCAGACTCGGCGATTGTAAATTCTTAATGGGTCCAATCCCGCTGTAAGCTTAGGCAATAATAATTACTACGGGCGATAATTCGTAGTTTATCCTCCATCCCCACGTCCCCGTCGTCCTCTCATTCATTTTATTATTAGCGCCATCCTACGCCCCCAAAATCCCATCCCCGCGACCCCTTCCCAAGAACTTTGTAACATCGCGTCACAACTGAAATCTCTACTATTTATTTATTTATTCGTACAAAAAAAAAATCATTTTTTTTTTTTTTTTTTCGGGATTCGTTTTTAAGAATTTGTTTTACATGACACCTGACAGTGTTAAACACTGAAAACGCTGAAAAAAAAATTAAGCAAAAAAGTAATCTCAATTCTGATGAAGAAAACAAAAACGTATATTGATAGTGATATAGCCGGTAGACTATCGTGTTTTTTATTTTTTTTTTTTTATTATTTTTTTTTTAATCGCACGTTTTTGCTGACAAAACTGTGACACGCCTCGACGTCTTTGTAGGACACATTTAACGAAAATGAGAATTTAAAACAGTGGTTTTTTGTTGTTTATCGTTGGGGGAAAAATTGTTCATGAATTTTTATGAAAAAGAGTAATAAAAGTTGAGAAATACAAAAAAAATCAAAAAATATAAGCGTTCCTCGAGACAATCGATTCGATCGTTCGGAAATATTAATGCGAAACGATATATTGAATTTTTATAAAAAAAAAAAAAAAACGTAATGAATAACCAGCATTTTGCGCAATGAGAAAAAAATGTATTCCAATTGGCAAAGCAATCGACGAAAAACTAAAACGTTAAGAGAAATTCATAGAATTTTTCTCCTCAAACGAAACAAGAAGCCGCGAGGCACATTCTAATTTTGTCGATTCAGAATTTTTCGACAATCTTTCAATCCCATCGATTCATCATTGCGATTCACAGATACGCGACGTAATTATTCTGAAAGTAAAAAAGAAAAAATTCTAACGAAAAAAAAAACGTTATTTTTGCTCATTTCCGAATGAAGCTTCGTCGCCGTTCGGCCAAATAACGTGTCTCCGCCGCTGAGCTTTTAGAACGAATTAACAATTGTTTTCGCGAGCCGCGGCACGGAATACAGGCGAATCGTTTTTTCTCGCAATGCCAACATTTTGTTTGTTCGTTTATTGTTTTTTGTAACCGTCTCTAACAGAACAGTGATCTCTCAAACGGACGAAATGCGTGATGCAGAAACCTAAAAAAAAGCAAAAAAAAAAGAAAAGAAAAGAAAATAAATAAAATCGCAAATGATCTAATTACACATTGAACTGAACTAGTTATAGGCCTACAACACTAATGACTTTGTTTTTTAATGCTGCATCGCATTTATACGAGTGCAAAGAAATTTAAAAAAAAATGTCTCTCGTACATCCGCAAAGGGTACGATATTGCATTAGTAATAATAAAAAATGAAGAAAAAAAAAACAAAACAAAAAGTAAAATAAAAAAACAAAATCAATCAGCGCAAATTTCCGTCTTCTGTCGATTGTAGAATTTCGTAACTTCGAAAATTTCGATCAATGGCATAATATACATATATATATGGAATACCGTTTTATCTGTACTATCAGCACACAAGTACGAGACATTTAGCGTCAAGTGCGTTACCCGTTTATTATAGCGTTCGAGATATTTTTTCCATACATTTTTTTTCCCTCGAAACATTTTTATGGGTTTTTAATAAAAACAATTAGAAACTTTTAAGCATTAAGCCATTGCGCGAAAAAATTAAATTAAATTACATGAAATTCATTTTTATTCATAAATGTTTCGAGGATAAAGTTTGCGCAGTTTTTTACCGGAAAAAAAAAATAGACACGACGAACGTTCGGGTGATTTACTTTACGGGAAATGCCTCGTGCGTCAACACTTTGACGTTCGAGATTCGAAAAGAAACTGAACACACATACACACAGTTTTTTTTTTTTTTTTTATAATGGAAGTTATTAGAATGTTCCATTGTCGATATTGCCATATTAAAGTTATAAATATTAGAAATCCCTCCATTCTATTAGCGAATTATAATTGCGTTAACGATGAATTTTTAATGAAAACACCAACAACTTTTTTATGAACTCTGTGTACAGTTGAGTGATTACGATTGATATAGCGAGCGAGAAAGGGAGAGAGAGAGAGAGAGAGGAGATAGAAATAAAAAAAAAAGGGAGAGAGGGAGAGAGAAAAAAAAAATGTTATTAATTATTGAATAGATAAAAGAAAATTTTAAGCTTTCCTCTAAACATTGTACAGTGTACAGAATTCTCTATTTCCATGTTGTAGACTTTAGAAGTAAAAAGAAAAATTGTTTCTGTTTTTTTTTTTTTTTTTTTTTTTTTTTTTTTTTTTTTTTTCGTTTGTTTTTTCGCCGATCCTTCAACTTTGTAGATTTAAGATTTAATTAAACTAAACGCGTAATCACGATAGATCTTTGTAGCCAAATCAAATTTAACAGGTAGTTGCGAGACGACTAATCCAAACGCCTGAAAACCGATGCGCCGACTGTTTTACAGTTGCTGGGAATAAAACTTAAAACATATCTATTCACTAAAAGAGAAAAAAAAAAAAATTCGTGTCTGATATAAAATCGTAAAATCGTATGAAAAAAAAAAAAAAAAAAAAAAAAAAAACAACAACAACACAATCACAGCTCGAAAGTTCAAGAACAACATTTTGTGGTCCAAGAAAACGTTATTAACGCGCGGCATTGTTTTATCTCGACGAGGCATGATCAATCATTAACGTACAAACCGGATGTGAGTTTTTCAATTTTTTTTTAATAGTAAAATCGATGTGTTTCCATAAGACTCGTTACCGAGCAGCGAAAAAAAAAGTTTGTTTATTGACTGCAATGAGTAATCTTGGCGCATGAATTTCAACAAAACGGACACGAAAACTTCGTATTTTTGGAGCGAACAAACGATCCGTGTACACTGGAAGATTCGACAAACTATATATTCATTTGTATTCCGGAACTTTTGATTTTCCGAATAACGTAATTAAGACTTTTTTTGTGAAGAATTTTTCATTTCTATAATAAAAAGATTCTATGCATTTGTACCGTCGGACGAAGAATTAATCAATTTTTTGTCCGAAGGTTTTGCAATTTCATCGATTTCTTTAATCAATTTCTATAATCAATTTCTTCCAAAAATAATCGTTTCTACGCGATATATGAATAAAAACTTTTTTCTACAGAATCTCGTAATCTATTAAAATGTTCTTCGTAAAAAATGTCCTCTTATGAATCGTTGAGAAATTCAAAAAGATTCGATTGATACGAAACAATTTATGTACCAATTTTTTTTTCCTACAATTTACCAACATTTTTATATTCAATGGCTTCCATTTCGATCTTTCGATACATCCGAAGAGTCTGTTCGCTCCAAGATTATTCAACCGAATGAAAGAACGAAAAAAAAAAAAAAAAAAAAAAAAAAAACATCGCGAATACAAAAGCAAAAATTGTTTATCGGCTCGGAAAATAAAAATTTGTCAGTAAAGTGCGCAGGATTTTAGTAATTCCAACTACTGATTGATGTATACACTCATTAACACGATTTTTTTTTGTTTTCGTCAGAATGCAGTAAGCATATAAATACAACGTATGTGTTTGTACTATAAAAAAAAAAAAACATTTGATGATGATGATGGTAATTCTACTTATGAACGGTATTATTTATATTAAATATATTGTATTAATAATTTAATTAATGATTTTGTATATCCTTTTTGTTGTGTTCACCAAGTAACTATTGTTATCTTGTAGTAAATGAATCCTTAGCATAGATCGTGCCTTAAATAAATAAAAACGAGAGCGTCGATTATTTTAATATATATACACACAAAACACGCATATAGTATATATATTATTATATATTATGATTTATTAGAGAAGAATGCAGCTTATCGATGATTCTCGTGTCGACGTTGCAAATGCAAAAAAAAAAAAAAGAAAATTCTTCTGCCGCCCCCGTTACCTCGCCTCCCCTACGAATGTACATAATGAGGAAATAATAACAACAAGTCGAGTCCTTACGTATACAATTTATCATTTTTTTTTATTTTCTCTCGTTGCGATTGTATTACGTATTTCATAATAAAATTATTTTTTAGTTCTAAAATTGGCTTAATATCGTTAATAATTTTTATCGCATTGTCGAAGAGGCTTCGAAGATTATTCAGTGTCGTCGAAATGTGATTTTTTAAAAATGTATTGCAAGCTTAAAGGGTCCACATCTGCTTGAAGGTTCGAAAAAAGCTTCACGTTTTTTTTTTTTTTTTTTCGAAAATTCGACGGGAATAAAATTAATTTTTTTTACCTAAAAGTATATGCATTTCGATTGAAGAAAAAAATTAAACATTTTTCAAATATAATTACGAGCTCTGCAACGACGCCATTTAAATTTCGCAATGATTTACGTCGAGTCGCTTTGAAGATACGAAATTTCGAAGAGGGTAGCAATGATATACAAAAGTATTTTAAAGGGTTAAAAAAAAGGTAAATTTGATCGGATATTTATTTTTTTGTTTTTTTTTCAAGCAGTTGCTATTAACCTTCCGAAGATATTAAACAAATCTGACAATGATTCCCATAGTGCAATTTGAAGAATTTACAAATTTAACGCGACGACGCTGTTTCACAGCGTCAATAAATTTTCCCGAATTTGTCACCTCGGATTCTTAGAGCGCGAAGTTCGTCAGCGTAAAACGTCGACGAGCGACAACTCCGAACTCCCTTTCTGACGAAGATCACGATATTATCTTCTCAGTTTCTTCTTTACTCTCGACAGAGTTGCATCGAGAGCTCCGAGTGACCAGGGCGCGACGTTGAAAATTCGTCGCCGTGTTGGCCCTGGCACCGCGTTCATTCTCTCCCACCAAAGCAATCCACGAAAATCTTTTCATCCACCTTGTACAACCGCTTCTTCGTCGTAAGGCATCTCTCTATCTCAGTAGTTAACGAATTACGCGCGCGAGTGCATCGCGAGTGAAAACGAATAAATTTAATTAAAACAAAAAAAAAAATTAAATAAGAAACATTGATTCCAAAATCGCATAACATAAACAATGTCCGGGGATGTGCAGCCGAGAAAGCGAAAGGATAAAAGACGTAAAAAAGGTGAGATAGACGTGACTTCGACGCTCGGTCGTTTCGATTAGCGAAATTTCGTAACTCAAGTCCCTACGCGGTAAGATATTTTTAGCGTTACTCTATACCGTCGCTTTCTTTATTTTACTCTTTCTTCATCATCGTCCAACGAAAAATAGCGTACCACAACTTGTCACTTTCGTTCTAAAAAAAAAAAAAAAAAAAAAAAAAAAATGTTTTCTCGGCTACAAATGAGAAAATTATTTTATTAACCATTGTTTCACGAGACCCGCGGGGAAAATGCCTGTGAATACACGATTATTATTCTATATTTATTTTTCTATAAAAAGACACTCATGCGCGCTTTAACTCCTGTCGCGAGAACCGAAGAAATAGTCCATCTCTTCGTTCCGTGCATCGCTTCAATAAAAGTCACTTATTTGCATTTTCGTTCGAATTATTATTCTTTTATTATTATTAGTATTATTATTATTATTACAAGAATCATTGAGAGCCAAAAATCATTTCGTATTATTAGAATTTTACGTGGTTACTTTATTCTTACAGTCTCTCGTCGTTCCCAAACGAATAAATAAATTCGAGTAAATTTTTTGCGATGTTTTTATCGTGTTGATAATGTTATCCGCGAAATTCGGGTAAAATTGGAGTACGAGAAATAACTAAATATCTGGCAATGGCTATCTAAGTAAGAAATAGTCGGCTTCGTAAAGTTAGCCAGACTAACATTGGAATACGAAAATAGATTTAAACGGTATGATCCAATCCAAAAGCATTTATCTCAGTATTATTTGTATGAAATTTTTAGCCGACGGGGATTACCATATCCAAAGGATACGCGGTGCAAGCTTTGGTATGCGATTATTTCATGCTGTTATGTATATTAATGATTTTTTTTTATTTTTATTTTTTTTAGGAAATACGACTGCATATAAATTCGCGTCAAATAAATGTCAAAGTAAAAACTTACATGCAATACATTTTTTTAAATCGTTTTTATTAATTTTGCACACAAATTAGAGTCGCAATGAAAATTTGAAAAAATGGCTTCCGAAAATGTCGATTGTTTATTGAAGAAATTTGAAATTCCTCATTTACAGGAAGTCATATAGTCGTACTTCCGGAATTTATTCGTTATTCATTATTTAATTGCATTTTTTAATTACTCGATCCTCTATTAGCGTCGATACATATATTGGTGGATTTCACGATCGTAATATTGAATTTTTCTTAATTTTGACTTCGATTGTTGTCACGCAAATCAGATGACGAAGATGCGGGAACTCCGCCACCGACACTCATCAATCCATCGTCGGAACATTCAACCGACAACGTGACTATACATGTGCACAAAGAGGGTGGCACGGGAGGCCACTGGTGCGCGAGAATCATTTTTTTCGCGCTACTCACTGTGCTCGTTGGACTTGTCGGCATTATTATCTTCGAGAATCGGGGAATTACCGATGGTGAGTGCGAAGGTATTCAGTTCATTTTGACAATAAGGGAAAAACGGAGCAAAATGGTCACATCGCACAATTATACATTTTTTTTTCAAATTTGCGCGCGTTGTGCTCCTGAAGCCCGTTGCCCCACCCGTCCCTATTATCATTGCACCCATTTGCGAATTAATAAAAAAATAACAACAACGAAAAACGAGGTTTTTCGTTGCTGTTATTTTTAATATCCATGTAAAATAATTCTATCGGTTTTTTCAAAGTCGACACACCAGTGGCTTCGTCACGATGGGCAGTGATCTTCGACGGTTGGGTGGACGATATATTGCCGCAGCACGAAGAAGATCACGCGAGTGAAGAAACCGAGGAGCACGACGAAGAAGGAACGGAGGAGGAAGACGACGAGCACGGGGACCACGATGATGATGAAGAAGACGAAGAAGAAGAAGAAGCTGAAGAAGAAGAAGAGACTGAAGAAGACGTAGCGGAGAAAGACAGTGCGGAAATTGATAAGGAAGATGAAGACGAAGGCATAGGGTCCGATGAAGAAGAAGGTGAAGAAGATGAGGACGAAGCCGATGGCAGTCAAGCTGATGATGATAATGATGATGATCAGCAAGAATCTGTCGAAGAAGATAACGATTCTCGACAAAATGGTAAGTTTTATTTTTCTTCTTTTTTTTTCTCATTATCGATGTTACTTTTTCGTGATAATAACAAATAAAATTCACGGAAGCAAATGTTTCATTCAAGGAAACGAGAAATAACAATTATTACTGTTATTATTATTATTATAAATAACAATTTCTATATCATTCTTCTTATTATTTTCTTAACGTTATGTTTTTAATGATAAATAAAATGTACAGCTTACGAAGAGAGCAAAGAAGCGCCCGACGACGATCAGGAGGACGACGTAGATGATGAAAAATTTGACGACAAGAGTGACGAGGGTTACGCCGAGGATTTGGAAGATGATAACGAGGACTTCGGTACTCTGGAAGAAGTCGATAATGCGAGTGAAGAAGAAGAGAGGGATGTCGATGACGACGCGACAGCGGAGCGCGAAGACGACGAGGAGGAAGACAACGTGTCGGACAACGATCTCGATGTTAGTATCGAGGGGGTCGGAGCCTCGAAAGAGCGCGAAGATGACGACGCGTCTCAGGAGTTCTTCGGCATTCCCGGAGTCGGCGAAATCGACGACAACAGCGTTGAACCACTCGAGGAAGTGAGTAAAAAACTTTCCTTCATTTTTTGATAATAAAAAAAAATGAAAAATAAGTCATTTTATAAAATTAATAAAAACATAAATTTTGAAAATTCAATTTTTTATTTTGAAAAAAGAAAAATTTAATTTCTTTGAATTTGAAAACGAAAAAATCAATTTTGTAAATTTGGAAAAAAGAATTTTCTTTTTCATGTTAAAAATAAAATTAGCGAAATCGAACGATAAAATTGTATAGTAAATCAATATTTTTCACATTACCGAAGATCGAGGATGGCGAACTCGAGGAAGTCGTGAACGATTTGGAAATCGAACCGGACGAAGAAGAGATCGAGGAAGAATCGTCGAGTGGTAAGTATCAACGAAAGAAAGAAAAAAAATATATAAAAATGATACATTTTGTAGACGATAATGTCATTTGTACTATCATATTATCAAAGATCCTCCATGCTCTCGATATCGCGTGTAAGAAAAAAAAAAAAAAAAAAAAAAAAAAAAATGAAAAATTCTTCGTCGACCGTAAAAATCCAACATAATCCATTCGTGATTGCAAGTTTTAAAAAAAATAAAGAATGTGGTGGGTTGCAGTGGCAGTGAAGTTCGGAGTCGGCGTTGCGCTTATCGTTGCAGCGCATTTCGTTCTCGTTAGACGATGGAACAATGGTAAATCGCAACAATTCATATCTACATATATATATTCTTCTCTCTGGCGCACGATACATAAGCTGTGATAATTCAAACAGTTTTTCCTTTTCGTCAATTTTTATATCGTAGTTTTACATTGTTTTTTTAACAGCTGTAATATCTCTTCTCTTTTTTTTTTTTTTTTTTTTTTTTTCGATTACGTATTTAATGTGTTTTCCGTGCGCTTGAGTGAATAATATTCGTAGCATGTTGTATGTGATCGTCGTTGACTAACCGAAAGTGAATTATTAAAAATCGTTAAAAATCGACGGTAAGTAAAAATAAAAAATATCCAATAAAAAATAAATAATGAAAAATTTAATTATTTCGGACTTCGGCATTGAATTACTTTTTTTTTTTTTTTTTTTTTTAGTCGAAGCCGAACTCGCGGGTTCTTACAGCGACGAAGTCCTCGACTTGTCTCGGCGAAACACAATTGTACCACCGATTAATCCGAAGGACACCGACGCGCCGATCGAAGCCACCGAGCAGACTGTGCCGAAGGAAAAAATTGTCGAGAGTTACGAGGAATTACGACTGAAGTACAGAGGTTTAGAAGTCGACGGTCCCGATGTGATCAGCGTGAAGAAGACATTGGGAAAAATCGAGAGTACGCCGATGAAAAATACTTCGTTGCAGGAAAAAGTAACGACGGAAGGTGCGAAATTAGCGAATTAAATTTCTTTCGAATGGGCGTTGGGGAGTGACTTTTTTTTTCTGGAATACGGGAAAGAAAAAAGTAGCAAATAATTCTTTACGGAGAAAGCGAATGTTTATGAGTCTTTAACGCGTTAACGACTCGTCCGACGGCATTTTTGCAAGAGATCATTTTTGTAGAGCGTACGATTGTTAAAAGAAAAGGTTCCATCCATATTTTTCGTAGCTGTGAGGGTTTTCACGGAAATCAAAGATCAGTGAATGATTGGTGGTTTTTTTTTCTGACTCTTTTAAATCGATCCGCTTTGCGTGATTCAGGCAAAAGAGTCACTCAGCAAAAGGAAGAAGTCGAGGAGATGCATACATCCGAAAGCGAGAGAATGTCCGCCACGGAGCCGGAGGAAGAAGACGAAGAGGACGAAGAAGAAGGTAGCGAAGAAGAAGAAGAAGAAGATGAAGACGAGGAAGAAGAGGAGGAAGTAGAGGACGTCGACGATAGCGAATTGGTAGCGAAATTAGAAGCAAAATACGGCAAATTGCCGACACCGACTGAAAGCGAAGAAGAAGAAGAAGACGAGGACTACGACGAGGAAGAAGAGGAAGACGACGAAGAAGAAGCGGAAGAAGACGACGAGGAGATTCAAGGATGGAAACGTAAATAATCGATAACTCGCAAACAAATATTCAAATTGAATCTTATGTTTCGTAAAAAAAAAAAAAAAAAAATCAACAAAAAATACAAATCGAAAGAGACGAAGACTTTTTTAGCAAATGAATAACGCTATTTAGGGAAGAAAAAAAAAGAGAGCACGGAGGATCCAGATATTTTTTTTTGCGATATTCTTCAACGAATAATTATTTATTAATTTAAAGCTCAAAATTTTCAGCCGCAAGATCGAACTTCAGTTCGGTAATTTCAGGTCAAAAAGCGTCGAATATTTTTTCTTATCGGTAAAAAAAAATAAATCTTGTCACAAATTCTAAAAGATTAATCGTTCGCACCGAAGTTCTGAACGTGTAAAAAAAAATTGGTTTCGATTTTTACATTTTTTTCTATAAAAATAAAAATTAGACTTCTCCAACAATTTGTAATATTTGGAACGCGCGATTTTTTTCCGTAATGACGAAACAATTATCGACAAGAAATTACATGGATTAGTGACACGATTTTTTTTTCACCTATAAAAAAAAAATAAGCTTTTGTAAACCTCGATATTGAATTCGAACTCTTTTTCGAGGTTTGAAACGAAAAAAATTAGCGAGAATTTTAGGGAATTTATTATAATTAATTTTCGCGTTAAAGTCATTTTTTGATACTTTTGTTATCTTTATTATTATTAAGCAGGTATCAAAGCTCCGAAGGGAGGGCATTCCGAGGCTGCGAGCGAGCAGCGTAACGAGCCGAGAGGGAAGGAAGCATCGGCTCCGAAAGGACGACAAGGTGGCAGCGGTAGCGCTGGCGGTAAAGCGGTTCACGATCACGTGAACGATTCGAGTGTCGATGAGGTATCGATTCAGGAAGAAATCAACAGTTGGTTGTCCAAGGTGCGTCGATCATAGTTTTCCGAACGTAAAAAACAAGTATATCGATGCAAATTGCGTTATTTTTGTTTCTTATGATTGCAGGAACTCGATAATTGATGTTAAGTGGCAAAAGATATCGAGTCACTCATCGTTCATCGATTTTGTTAGAAGATTTAAACTAATCGGATTCTTTCGGCATAATTTGTATAGTTATACACGACACAACACACACAACACGAAAAAAAAAAAAAAAAAATTAATTTGACGATTGTTTTGTTATTACGTCGACCCTTATAGTCGCGCATTGTAAGTATAATACGCGCAAAAAAAAAAAAAAAAAAAAAAAAAAAACGAAAAATGCGCTCGAGATTCCAAAAAATTTGTCGCGGTAACTTTTTTACTCAATGCACAAATGTTATCGTTATTGGAAAGTTGAGAGCGTACGCACTCGTTACGCCGTGTAATTAATATCGAAATAATAACTTTGTTATATAAAAAAAAATAAAAAAAAGTAATGAATTTCATGAGACCTCAATAAACGGAGGAGAGGGACGTTAGAACGACGAGTGTTTAAAAAACTTATTTCTTTCCCTCGGCGCGACATTGGATTGAAGTACTGAACGATGTACTTTCTTTCATTTTCTCCACTTAATTTTATTTCTACAAGAATTTCGTTTCTCGAATAACGAGAACTCGAATCCCCGACGAACGACGAGTCCCATGTGGAATTTATATTTTGCATTTATTTCTTACATTTTTTGCAATTATCAATTATGGATTCTTAAATTATTTTGACACGCTACGAAACAGTTTATCAAACTGTCTTATTTATTTTTTTTATTTTTTTTTCTTATATCCATGCGGCTTATACCTAAAGTTGTGAGAGAGAGTTGCGTTCGCTTATGTGTATTTCGGAACTATATAAAATTATCTTTTTTTTTTTTTTTGCGAACGATGTGATGTATGTAAGTGCCAATAGTTGATTGACCGTCAGAAGCGACGAAGAAGAAATATATTTTGGATTCGCGATAAATACTCGAACGACGCTATTAATTAGCTCCGGGAAAATTCGAGTTTTTGGTTCGAAGAGCACGTATCACAAAACTCAATCGTGCGATTTATGCGCGCGGCGATCGCACACGAGCGTTGTATTTCCGTAGGCAAGAGGCTGTAGAAAAAAAAAAAGAAACAAAAAAAAAGAAGAAGAAGAAGAGAAAAAAGACGTTTGAGAAAATTGAAACTCGAATAATTTAGTATTTGTGCTTATGGCGGTGTTTCCGCGGCGTAGGCGATGGCGGACTGTTGGCTCTGTGTTTAGCGGAACTTCGTGGTGGCGGTGGCGGCGACAACGACGGCGATCGACCGCGTTTTTTCCGCTCCGCGCGATCGCTACCGGGCGACGATCTTCGCGATAATCGCGACGACGAGGAAAAAACAGGCGATGGTGTACGACGGATTCGTGGCGGCGATGGCGTTACCGGTGCTCGTTTCTTGTGCGGCGATCCGGAACGCCGTTTACTTCTCGGTGATCTGCTTCTCGATCTACTTAAACGATGTCAACAATGATAATAAAAAGTTAATTATATTCCGAACAGTGAGTTGAAAACTTTCGGCGTAAATTTTTTAATACGCAAAAGGCGTATTGTCACGTGCGTTCATCCCGAATAAAACAATTGAACACAAGTATAACGCGAGTAAAATAGAAATCTACGAAAAGAATAAACAAAAATAATTTTGCGTATCGAAATTTGTTACTGGAGAATCGAAAAAAAAAAATTGGTATAACGCGCGTCGCGAAACTTGTTACCGATAGAAACTCATCGCGCAATAAGAAAATTTACCTTAGCAATACGTTTCCGTGTCTCGATCTCAATAGGAATTATAAAAAACCGATAAATTGATTTATAGGCCAACTAACCTGTAGCGACTTGCGCTTTTCGCCGGTGAAGCCGGAGATAATCGTCGTCTATCACGATAATGACTTCCCGGCGATTCTGGGGTAACGCTGCGCTTTTTTTCTCTCCGCCGTTCCTCGTCACGATCCTCTATTTTTGTGTCTCTATCGCTCTGTAAAGCAAACTGAAAAAAAAAAAAATTGAAAATATATCAGATTTTGTATGATGGAAAAAAATTATAGTTTTTTAAACAATTTTTTTTGTTTTTTTTTCAATACGCGATCCGTACGATTCATTTCGTGGAATAGAATTAATTATCTTACTTTTCTTATGAGTTTCTTTCTGTAGTGTTCAACTTGACTTTGTATCGTCATTCCAGTCTTCAGTGTCCGTCTGCCGCTCTCGAGTTCATCCTGATATTGCATCGTTTTCACCTCAATCTCCCGCAATCTGTTTCGCCTTTCCTCGTTGTAATCTCTACCCGTTGAATCCATACTTGCGTCCTGCGAATTCGAGTCCTCGTTTTGCCCGAGTTCTTCCCATTTACTCGTCGTCATCGCTTGCGCCTCAACCTGATCGGGATCCACGGTCTCCCATCGCGATGGTACGAAACCCGCTGGCATCGCCGGCTTCTTGTCCTCGTCTTTGCCTCTCGAATTCGTTCGATCGTCGTCGTCCATTGGAATACCGTCGATGTCCTCATCCACTGTGATACACAAATATCTTATTATCCTCGAGATTTCTTTCTCAATTACTATTTTAGTAATTCAGTTATCAGTTATCGAAATTTCGTCGAATAAGGAAATTCACATGCATTTGTTTTTTTTTTTTTTTCGACTGTTCGGCTGATACCTACCAAATTTATTCGGGATCATCGATAATCGATAATAGTTTCTTTTTAGACTGATATTTCATAAATCGTAACAATTATCGTGCGTATAGACAATTTCGAAAAAATCAAAAAACTATTTTTTAAATGTTTAATATCCAATTGATGTGATACTATCGCAAGAAGTATTTTAATTTTTTTAAGGTTTCGGAACATTCTGAACGTTTTTCGATGTTTTGGCAATCTGTTAGGATACTAAATTTCTTACTTGGAACGCCATCGATGTCGTCGTAATTAGTAGCGGGCTGCGGCGTGAGTCCGAGTTTCATAGCACCTTTAAGAAGTGCCGCACCATCGAGGGGAACACCATCGAGATCCTCGCCACCGTCACCGTCCGCGTCCGACAAGGGAGCACCGTCGATATCCTCGTCGTTTTCCGGTTCAGGTTCGTCGGCCTTAAATAAAAACGAATTGTTTTAATACCTTTTTTTTAATTTTTTTTTTTAGTTAAAATTTTTTTAGTTAATTTTTATATCACAGAGGACTCACCATAACCAAACCGAGAAAAGTATTTTGTAATCGGACCAAAAAATCCCTCGGATAAACGGCCCAATCTTCCCACGCGCGGAACATTCTCATAACCCGAACTTTGAAACCCTCCGCTTTGAGTCGACTATCGAATTGTTTATACGCCAAATGCACATCGTTGAATATCTCAAGCAATCGACATTCGAATCTGTTGATTAAAGATAAATAAAATGAATAATAAAATGAATAATAAAATGAATATTAAAGAATCCTTTAGCCTCACAATGTTCTCGATAACTTTTAGTCTATATAATTATTTTAATCGAAAGACTTACGCTTTTCTGTAGATCGTAGCATTAGTAACTTTAACACCGCAATTGTGTAAAATATCGGATATAAGGTACAATCTCGCGATCTTTTTGTTCGCCGGTGTTTGTAATATCGCCAAAGATTCTCCAATACAGTCGCATATCTCTTCGGCAGCTTCGGCGTGTTCGATACAAAATACCATCGCCTCGGCGACTCTTATACGCTCCGGGGATATATTCCGTAATAAATCTTCCAGTCTGTCTCTCTGACTGTGAAAATAAAAAATAAATTTCTAATTAATTATTAATTAATAAATTTATTATTATTATTATTATTATTAATAATTATGTAATTATTATTATTTATTTTCTTATAAAAAGAAAACGGAAAAAAAAAAATCTTATTGTTAATTTACCTATTTGACAAACTGCCCCTTCGGGGCTCTTGCCGTTCCTCCATCTCAATTAATTCGTCTGGCATTCCCTGAGTCCAAGGATTCACGGGCGGCGGTCTCCACACACTTCCGCCTTTGAACATCCTAAACTCATCCACGTGCCATTCCTTCTGCCCGTCTCCTTGGAGTATAGAATACAATTTCCACCGATAATAGGTGTGCGCCGGTGAATAATTCTCGAATAAAAATCTTGAAACAAAAAAAAGAAAACGCAATTATCGTGAAATACGAAGAAACAAGTAATTCCAATTTTCTTCGTCATATTAACCCGTTGAGTTCCACTAATTTTTTTTTATGTTCTGTTATACATTTGCGCTTTTTAAAATCACCTTTTTGTATATCCATCGGTCCTCAACGGGTTATTAAAAAAAATTAATTAAAAATGAATTGATAAAAATTTACCTAAACATCGGATTGTTGAGCTCTCGGTTCATTATCATCGCCTCAAACATCGGGCCTTCACGGATGACAAATTCCACCATTCTATGTATCAACATGACTAAGTTCCTATAACGCACAATATCATTAAAGTTTTGATCGTTCGTGTACGTTCGATGCGTTGCTTTACTGGACAACGGAAGGCAGCATCGGTAGAAGGTCGACGCGGTTGGGATGCGATACTGCTTTCTTTCTTATTTCATTGTTTTTTATGCTCTATAAATGCTCTTTTCGTTTTGTTTTCTCTGTTTTCTTTGGTTTTTTTTTTTTGTTTTTTTTTTTATAGCATTTGCATACTTACAGAGAATCTGTTTTTTTTTTATTTATGTTTTTTTTTCAGTTTAGTTTTTTAACTAAAAAATCAACAAATACCTTTCCGTTGGAATAACCACTTTGACAACTGCGTTCTGCAAAATCTGTGAAGTCCCCCACCATCATCACAGTTTGTGCCAAGTAAGCGCGCCCCACATGCCAAAATGCGCCCATGGTGATAGAACGGACGCCAACAAGTCATTACAACACAATTTTTAAACGTGGATTAGATTTGTCATTTGACGATCATTCGGGGTGTTACGAGAAGTCTTTTTTTTTTCGTTTGTTTCGTCTTTCATTTTGTTTTTTTTTTTTTTTTTTTTTTTAAACAGTTCTCTTATCGACCCGCTGTTTTTCATCGCTGATTCACCTCTTGACGCTCTGAGTTTTCCGGTTTTCTTTTTTTTTTTTTTTAATGTTATCATTTCGTCACACTTACCGAATAAGCGCGCGAAGGCTTTCGTTCCTCGACGCTTTTTTTTTTACAGCGGGTCTTTTTTCAAAGACCAGTTTTGTTCATTCGTCACAATCTACATAGTCACGTTTGCGCAAATATCTTCAATTTTTTTTTGTTTTTTTTTTTTTTTTATTTCCTAATCTCTCAGTTTTTTTTATACTTTTTTTTGTTTTTTTTTTTTCTAACAGAAGAGAACAACTTTACCTTTTCAAAGTTTTCCTTTTCCTGCGGGTCCGCGCTCTGGAGGTTGCGGATACGTGGTATCTGAGATTATGTTTCAAAAACGTGGTTATACGGTTCAATGGGAAATGCGGTTATACGCAATGTTTTTTTTTTTTTTGTTTATAATTTTTTATATGATTGTTAATTTTTTGAAGGAATAATGTTTGTTTTTTTTTTTTTTCCATCGTAATTACTATCGGTTACGTGTACGAACGAGATATGCGTATCGAGGTCCCGTGGCGTCTTGCGAACAAGATATCATCGAAGAACGCATGATAACTTCGCACCGTGCGCACCGATAGATCTCACACTTTCCAATAAATATTTTATTTTTCAACCTAAACGTTAGAACGGATTTTTTCGATGAATTTCTATCAACGGGCTCAGTGCTGTAACGCAATTTTAACGGGGAAACGAAAGCTCCGCGTAACTGGATATCACAAAAGTATCGGAGTCACCGGTGAAGTATGAAAAATCGTCGAAATCGAGTATTTGAACGTTTAGTCGCGCGAACAGTAGTTTAAAAAAATACGTAATTAAAAAGGAATATTAATAACACTAATAATATTAATTAATAATAGACAAAAAAAATTTTAAGTTTGAGTAAAAAATCGCGGGATTTAGTTAAAAAATCATTTTCTTCAATAAGTAAAATAAATTAATTGAAAAATTAATGTAAAAAAAAAATTGACTCGATTCTGTAGTTTTTAATAAATAAAATGTTCCCTCGTCAAAACTTTGCGCAATGGATATTTTGAATTAGTGAATTCGAATTAAAAGAAAAAAAAAAAAAAAAAAAGGATTGCACCCATCACCGGCGCCTCGAGCCGCAGTGAGCCCGTTAATAAAACATTAATTTTATTCTTTAAGAATAAATGAACTCGTATCCGTGACAAACCAACAATAAACTATTATTTTAATATAATCACGCGTAAAATAAAAACTCATCGTGCTTCGGGGTTTCCATGTTAAGTAATAATAAAACGTAATTCGATTAAAGACGTGATTGACAATTTTATTAATAAACGCGCCTGGACTCTGTTGTTGAATTCTTTCTTTTATTTTTGTATTCTCTCTCTCTTTTTTGGTTGTTGCTTTTATTGTGTATACCTTGTGTCTGTCGCGACGATGGGGTTGAGCGTTAAATGGAAGCCCCGAGGGTGGCGGCGGTTGTGTTATCTCCATCAACGCCGGAGGTATGTAAATCGGATATGGAGGTATCGGAACACTCTTTCCCCATCCCAATTTCATTTCGTACTGCATAATATCGCGTCCTAAATTATAATTAAATATAATTAATAAAAAAAAAAAAAGAATAATAAAAAAACTTTAGCGAAATATTTCGTTGTGTAAAAAAAAAAAAAAAAAAAAACAGAGAGACTACAAGTCTTTACCGTTCAAATTCTTCAACGCTCGTTCGCCGTCTTTTCTGCTCATGAATGCAACGAAACCGCAATTTCTTTGTCTTGCCTTCTCCTCGTCGCTACGTGGCCACATTATTTTTATACTAGCGAGTGGTCCGTACTTTCCAAATATTTCCATCAATTGCTGCTCCGTGATCTGTTGAATTACCGATTTAACAATTAACTAATCGCATGAGGTATTCCGGCGATGTATTGCGTTTTTGGAGACTTGCCTTGGGATTTAAATTTCCTAGATAAAGATTCGTCGTGTTGGGATCACCGTTGTCGAAGGAACCGTCTGTGAATAACGATCGATCTATAAACGATTTGGTTGAATCTTAAAAATCGATCGATCGTAAGAATCCCGCGATTTTCTTGTGTAATACGCGTCTATTTCAAACTTACAAATGTAAACTTTTTTTTTTTCTTATATGTTACTTTAGATAATAAAGGTTTGGAAGATTTTGAGGAAAATTCTCGATTAAACATATTATTATGATGAAAAACATAATAAAATATTGTAGTTCGTTAATTGGGTAACGGAGATTTTCTATTGGGTTTCAAAGTGTAAAAAAAAAAATTAAATACGTTTCATATTTTTGGGTCGTTATGAATGGTTTAGTTTTTCTGAATGAGATTCCGGAACGCCGTTACATATTAGTAAGCAGTCGCGTAGCGAGAACCGCTGAATTGACAAAAGTCGAATCGTATTACTGAGAATCGTCGACAACGTATGTTAAAATTAGTCGGACTTTCATTTCGTGCCGCGATAAGGAATGAAGAATCTGAATTATACCATAAAACCATAAAATAAAATAAACGTTCAAATAAACAGGAAATATTAAAAAATTACACTCATACATCAGAGCAAAGAGTCGAGGATCGTCAATGTAAGTGCGCAGATTTACTTTTCACGGATCAGGATACAGGGCATTAGGATCTGAGGCCATTTCAATCTTTTTTCGCAAAAATCCAATGAAAAATTGTTTCAAACTACGAGAATCAGAGTTTAGAGTGACAATCCGGGAAATTGTGATCGCGATGTTTTTTTTCCCGAAAATAATTTTTTTTTTTTTACACTTCGCGTTAAAACTCCGTACATTCTAAGGTGTGCAATAAAAAACGAGCATAAAAATTGTTCGTACTATTCTTGGAGAAAACATCGCAATCACAATCGCCCTGAATGTCGCTCTCCTCCCTGTCGATCCTAATTTAATAAAATGCAAACTCACCTTCGACGGATTTCATTGCCGCGAGCATCGGATCCTCGGACTGTGTGGAAATTACGGTCTTTACGACACCCTTATACTTGTGTCTCTCCTCCCGCTCCTCCTGTATCATTTTTAATTCCTCTTTGAACAATTCCAAGTTGCTTTTTTTCTTTTCTCCCTCTTTTTTCTTTTTGCCGAGTCTATCGAGCTTTCGATCATTGGATCCCAGCAATTTTGCGTACTCCTGCGCCTGTTCCGCCGACGATCTACTGTCGACCATCTCGGATATTTTCGACTGCGGCTTGTACAGCTTTCCCTTCTCTCTCGTGTCTTCCTCTGCGAAATGCAAAAACGTTACTCCATCTTTTTCGAATTTAAGTTCTGATTTATTAATTATAAATCATAAAGCTATAAATTATAAAATTGTGATTAAATTTCCCCCCCAAGTTTTGGAGACTTCAAGTCTATAAAATATTAATTTACGATGTTCCATTAACCGTTTTATACATGGAAAAAATTGATATTATTGATAATCGTGTTAAAATCTGAATAAAATAATTTTCATACAAATTTCGGAAATTTACTACATTTCCTGATAATTCCAGTGCAAAAATCATGTATTATATTATATTTATTATATTTGCTGTATTAGCTGAATAAGAAAGTCTGCTGATTGTCTATTTTATACTTTTTTTTTTTTGTAATTCTTCTCTAATTTTTGGCTTCCATGATTTTCTTTGACGCGAAGCAAATTTTTTCATAAACCAATTATTTGTCGTTTCTTTTAAATTTTTAGTCATTGCAAACGAAAATTAATGTGATCAAAAATCGTAAATTTTTATTAGAAAATAATTGCAAAAGGCAAAATGGAGTAAATTCTCTCCGATTGTCGCAAGGTACTCACGTCTTTTGCCCGCATCGTAAGTTCCCGCTTTTACCCAAACTTTGCTTGTCGTTTTGTTGGGAGTCTCTTGGAAGGTGGCTACGAATTCCTCGAATGCCTTGCAAATGCCAAGCAAAATAATATTTCGTTAGTCGCATTCTCAAGGGAGTCTGTGCGGCGAGCGGATCAATTTGTAACTCACCTGAGCGGCGGCTTGTTCTTGTTCCTTCTTGCGCTGTTCCTCGAGTTCCTTTTTGCTGTGAGGCCGCTTACCCATTGTACCGATGGAAAACGCCTTGAGCTTTTGTTCAGCGATTTGCTGAATCATCGAAAAAACGAATTGTTCACGACACATTTTCGCGTGATTCGGCGTGACATTTAACGCTGTGATAAAACTTAATGAATCAATCGTACCTTCAGTATCGCCTTTTCCGCCATCTCTGCGAAGCTCCGCGGCCCACGAAACTTAACCTAAACTCGTTGCATCCATGTAGGAAAAAAAACGGAATTCAAACACTTGAGAACTATGGGGTTAGAAATTCGATGGAATTTAACGTGCACGCGACAATGTGATTCCCGTTTCGATGACTCTCGGGTAACGACGTATTTGCACGAGTATTTAATCGCGGGTATGTACTTAATTTATGGCATGCAAAACGACTCTTTTTATTTTTTTCGATCGCGTACAGCCCCCGTACAGTCGTTAGTGAATGCGAAGTTCGCTGCGACTGAAGTGGAATCTGAAGCTCACGGAGACACTAAATAATCGCACACAAATTTTCATCGAAGTTTCATTCGGGAAAATTCTGGTAGCGCCTCCTAGCTATCTAAAAAAAATTATTTTGTTGCGGCGATTACTATTATTTACCCTTCGAAATTACGAATTTTGGTCATTATAGTTTTAATTCATGAAACGAACACTGTGTCGTAATTATTCTCTCGCTGTACTTATTCCGTCTCAACAAAACGTGGTAACATATAAATTCGTGATCGCAAACAATGGATTCTGAACTTTTATTAAAACAATAAAACTTGTTCCAAAATTTTCGTCTCGAAAATGAGCGCAAAAATTTCAATGTTTTGTCACTCAAGAGAAATTGATCGCAGCGCCACTCACTGCGGATATTTTTTTTCCCTCAATTCGTGCGTTTATTATTAAACCCTCTCTATTAATCGTCACTGTTTTTAAAACAATTATCTGACACGCGGTGCAACTCCCGCATTTATAATAACTCTTATCAGATAATAGGAAAAGAAACAAAAATAATAATTCGTACAACACACATAAACGTTGATTAATCGTTCATTTAATTTTAATAATACATGAAAAAATCATGTAAAAAATGTTCATCGTCGGCGAACTTCGCGCAGTTGCCGCGTTACGATTTTTCACCGCCGATATAAGAGGGTCAACCGAAACATGGCGAGTGTTTTGTTTGTGTGGAAAGATGGTTATGCCGTTCGGTAATGTTTAGAATTATAATTGAAAAGACAGAGTGTTGTACATTGTTTTTATAGTGTAATTGACACGCGATTGTGATCGAATGTACGTGCGAACGCGAAGGTTTTGGTGACGAACCGTAGAAAATGAACGCTACGAGTTTGTACGTGTCGACATGTCGACTTGTGTTACAAGCGGATGTCGAGGATCCGAACTCTTGGACGGATTTGTACAGATTAGTACCGTATCTACGACAAAGTTTAAGCTGCACGGTATGTTCGAATCTTTTGATCGAACCTCATACACCAACAGAGACCAATTGTCAGCATCACGTATGTCGTGGCTGTCGAGGCGGTAGAAAAAAATTGAAACCTTCGTGCGGCTGGTGTAAAGACTACGACAAGTACGTCGAGAATGTGCAGTTGAGAATATTGCTTCAGTGTTACAAAAAACTCTGCGAATATCTGACAAGCACCGGTATATATAGAAATTTGATAATAAACGTTACGTCAAATTCTACAAGCAACGGAGCCGCAACTATGGGTGCTACGAGTCTTATGGAACTTGTTCAGGAAGGCGCAGGATTCAAAGATGAATTCAAATGTACAGCGGGTCTTTCGAAATCTGCATATAGCATATTACCCTGCGTCTACACCAGCACTACGTCGACGCAGACTCAGGGAAACTCCGTACAGACGGTTGAAGCGATGCCGCAAACAGTACCTGGTATATATATGTTTATTTTGTTTACATCTTCATTTTGAAAGAAAATTTCATTTTTTTGAGAAAAACAAAAAAATTATTCAGTTTCTTTGAATTTTTTTTTGAAAAAAAAAATTTTGATTTCTACTATTTACTATTTGTTTCTAAAAAAAATTATTAAAAAAAAAAAAAAAAAAAAGTTTCAAGATTTTATATATTGTTTTTGATAAAATAAAAGAATCTTTTGTTTACTGTTGTTTATTGTTTGTTTGTTTGTTTTGTGACGGAATTTAATACTTTTGTTTACTTTTTCGTTTTGTAGAGAAATTTTTATTTTCATGAAAAAAAAAAAGTACAGTGATTATTTTTTTTTTTTATACAATAGATGATAATATTCGTAATTTACAGATTCCCCGGCGATTAGGACTGTGTCGAACGGATCATCGATATACTCGGTTATGTACGCCGGTTCCGGTAACAAAATAACGATAAAAAGAAAAGCGGCTACGGCAGTGGAAGACGCGGATTTGACGCATCAGGATGTCGATGCGTCGTCGAGAGGAGCCGTCGGAGGGGTAAAATGCATTCCGTCTTCCCACCTTACATATGGGACTTCTTCCTCTCAGAAAAAGTCTTCGAAAGGCAGCAAAGTAATTCGCAAAATGAATTATCAAGTTTTCTTTTATTTGCTCGTATACCTTGTAACGAAGAAATTCAATAACATCCGAAAGTACCCGTAATTTTATATGTATGCCTTCAATTAATCGTTCACTCATACGTAAGGTTTATAAAGAAGCAACCGTTAGTTTGTGTGCGAAAAAAAAAAAAAACAATCGATTCGTCGTCCGATATTTTATTCCGCAAAACAAAAACAAAACCGATGCGACTGATTCGAATTCCCGTTCGGAATTAGTTTTCAACACAGAAACAAGCGATTGCAATAGTTTTTCTTTATTTTAACGACAATTAACAAGTTCTGAGTCCCCGGCATTAATAATCACGAGCCTTTCCCCCGAACGCACTAATCGCGCACGTTTGCATTAATCTTTTCCGTAACGATTTCACGATACGGATGAATGTAAATATCAAATTAATCCTTTCTAATGGAAAACCATATCCCGATATATATTTCGTTTTATATTTTTACAAATTGTCGATAAGAAATTTATAATTATAATCAACGATAATTATCCCAGTTATCGTTTTATATAGAATAAAAATCACATTCATCCGATATGAATAACTTCGAAAATAACTAAACGAGAGTTGCAATTAAATTGTTTCGTTGTCAATTGTGTTCGCAACAGTCGTCCGGAAGCTTCAAGAAACCGCGATCGAGTTCTACGAGGAGTAAAAGAAAAGGATGCCGATGTGGAAACGCAACGGCCATCCCAGGAAAATTGACGTGTTGCGGTCAGCGATGTCCGTGTTATGTCGAAAGCAAACCCTGCATCGAGTGCCGATGTAGGGGCTGTAGAAATCCTCATACGGCCGATGGATTGAAGGTAATAATATTTCGCGCAATTTTTACATTAAAATTTAATCTCCAAGAAGTTTAAAGAAAATGACTATAATTACCATATTATACTTTATCTCCGACAAAGTAACGAATTTATGAAAAGTAATTAAAAATCGCTGTTAACAAAAAGTTATAATCAAAGATATTAATTTAAATCCAAATCTGTAAAAACTGTAAAAAACGGAAGAATGATATTTTCGCGATTCTTTATATAAAAAAAACCTAAAATTTCAAGTAAATTAACTTGACGATAGTTTTTTCAATATTTTGATTATTATTTTATATTTGATTTTTTTTTTGTTGTAATTTTGCAGATCCGTCCACACATACCGGAACTGCATAATCTGCAGTTGCAGCTCTCGGCGCCTCTCGACTGTGATGCACTGGCGGCGACCGATCCTCTCGCCACTGTGCAACAATGCCTCTCCACATCACCGACGACGATTCAAGTGTTGAACGTTTATTCGACTCCGCGTTTAGACATTGACAACGTGCCGCAAAATTTACCGGCCGCGTTGTTGGTCGGCGAGGACGCGATAGTCAGTACGGAAAGCGAGGCGGAGGACAGTGATATACAAATTGATGTCTGACAACGGGACTAAAGACGCCCCAATGGGTCGACCCGGGGCGTCGCAGGCGTTTCATCCCCGGAAACGTCTGTTACACAAATACAAATAGAATTAAAGACGATAAAGAAACAAAAAACAAACTAAAAACTAATAGTAGTTATGTGAACGTGTGACACGGTTATCCTAAAAATTTCAATTATGTAAATAACGCAATCGACGAGATGATAACCGAACGATAAACAGCCCGTTTTCCGGCCGTGCGAGTCGCGAGAATTTAAACATTTATTTTTTTTTTCGTGTAGACGAAACGTTCGAAACTCTGAGAAGAGTATAATTTTTTAAAAACCGTTTATAGATTAATATTCGGAGGTAAAATAATGCATTTTTAGAATAACTCTCGATTACCGAGAGCGGTGATACGGAAACTGGTATTGATTACCTCGAGAGGGTCGGAAATACGGCTGTTTAATTAGTATCAGTCTTTTTTTTTTTCTTTTTTTTTTTTACACGCAGATATCAAGTTTAGAATTTTTCTACTACGACTCCTCGATACATAAACGGTTCACATTTTTTCTTACATCGTACAGATGAGAACCTATGACTCGTACTTTTTGCAACAATTTATCACGTTACCGTAACGCAATTTAATCCTTGAAAAAAAGGTTTAAGATGAAAAATTATGGAGGAGTTGGAATTTATCGCGCGAGAGATCAGTGTATAGTTTTGTGATGCGAATAAATTCATCAACGTTGTACAGTCGAATTAACAAAGTGAAAAACAAACAAAAAAAAAAATAAATAAATAAATAAGAGAGAAATAAATTAATGAGATTAAAACGTTATTGATCGAGTGAATGACAAACGTGATGCTGTAAAGATTGTCGGAAACGAGTCGGAAATAGTATGTAATACGTAACATAAATTTCTAAGTACTTCGTCGTACTATTTTTTTTTTTTATATTCCCGAGTGAAAATATTGTATAAACATGGAAAGCATGTTTTGCACACACAACACACACACACACTCGCCTTCGTGACACTATGACGTAGAAAGTTTGAAAAAAAAAAATAGACTTTCCGCACGTTTGTGAAGAAAAAAAAAAAAACAAAAAAAAACAAAGCGTTTAGACGAGAAAATTGTATATATTGCAAACGACGATAAATGAAAGAAAAAAATGGAAATAAAATGAAATAAATAAGAAAAAAAATTTAGTTTTATCCGTTGTGTAAATGCTACGTTATATCAAAGACTTTTAGATTATATTTTTAGGGTATATTTGTTAAGATCTTCGGTACCTTGTAAACAATACGAATAAAAAGAATCACAAGACGAAATTTATTGAATTATTGAGGCGGAAATTGGACTTATCGTCACCGAAGAATTTTGTCAAATATAATTAAACGAAATTTCTATCTGATACGTTATTGTTTCGCTTGTTGATCGATATTTCGGATCCGAGAAAAAAAAAATTCGAGTAGCGATCGATTTATCGATTTTGATTTCGGGCGATAATCGCATCAAAAGTTTTTGATTTACATTTTTCGTATATACGCGTTGCGATATATTCTGTGATCCCTTGCGAAGAACTCGTCGAGTTATCCTAAAAAAACTGCAAAAATAACTTGCAAAAATTAGTGAAGACATTTTATTCATACTTTCGTTCGTATTTTAAATGATCAGTCGTTACACATATATTTATAAACGCTATAACTCGCGCAAATTGTACGGTTAGAGTCTTGTTAAACGTAAAGTCGATGATTCTTCTAATCCCGGATGACAAAATTGCTTGAGATGGTAAGAGAGAAAAAAAAAAAAAATGATTTAATTTCGTCGAGATAAATGACGGTATCGAAAGTGCACCTTATAACGCGTCAATATTGCCGACAAATTGGGTTCGATAAACAGCGACGAATCCTTGAGCTCATTGTTTCGTGTGTAGAAAAATTGCAGCGACGAAAAAAAAAAAAAAAAAAAAATTCTTCATTTTTCGCATCCATTGCAAAATAATATCTCGCGACTGAAATTGTAAAAGCGTATCTTCCGTATCCGTATGTACAGAAAATGTGTTTTTCCGATTTTAGTCACGCGATATACATATATATATTTACCGTGTGTATATATATATAATTTAAGCTTATTACGAATAATCGTTTTGAGAGTTTTTTTTTTTTTACTGTATTACACTCGGTTCCCTTGGCAAACGGAGAGCAGGACGATCGTCGCACCGTGTCGCTGTGTCCGGGAGCTCTTCATCAACATTTTACGATTCTTCGTTCGATCTCAAGATAATCGAAAAGTCTTTAAAAAAAAAATCTGAAAGAAAGGCGATTATGAAAATTATTTGAAATCAATTTTCATACACTTTTCTCTTTGCATTATAGCGTCATTTTTTTTTTTTTTTTTTCCGTCGAATATTTTGATGCGAAAGATTAACTGAAAGGCTTACCATTCAAAATGGTCTATAGGCGCTCGGATAATGTGTTGGTATTCTGTTAGTGATATGCCTGACGAAATGCTCCCATCCAAGGACCCTCGAGATCTCTACGCTCTTCTCGTCAATCTCCTTGAGTTGTTTTTCCTCGTAAAAGCGATTTAGAAGCTTCAGGTATCGACCGTAATGCTTGTTGATGTGCGCGTGCCACAAGGAAAGAATTAGGACCTGCGATAGAAAAACCAATGAATTAATAAAGACGAATCTTTCACGTAGATTCTGCGGTACAGTTAAGTCAATTCGATACTAATTTCTAAAAAAATCCGCACGAAACTCAATTTGCGCAATTTAAAGTGAATCTGAATAAAAGAATTCCTATTTAATATCGTTAAAAAAAAACGGAAAACAAAAAATTTACTCAATTTAATTATGTAATTTTAGATCGAAGTTGACGACCAAAAGCTCATTTTTTTTTCTCGACAGATACTCTAGGAATTTACTGTGATGATTTTACGATAATATTCATCGTTTATAAATTAGGGGTATTTTTTTTAATGAAAAAATGCGGAACTACGACATTAATAACATTTTTTTTCCGATTGAGAATCAAAACGAAAAAAATTCTTCGATGAATTCATCTGTTTGTTCGTAAAAATCGAAGAAAAATCAAACTGTAAAAATATCTCCATGGATTGGAGTAATCTGAGTTATTTTTCAGAAAATTCAATGGTATACTATTTTTGTTTATAAAGTAGAAATTCTTCAATCAAAATCAGCGTCAGTGTACAACAGTTTTGTTGTTTAAAACGTGTAAACGTAATTGTAGAAACGTTTTAGAATCCGTAAAACGGATTCATTTAAAATGAAAAGATATATCATATGGATATTTGAATACTTACTTTGAGGTCATTGGGTTCGGCATACTTTTGCACTTCGTTCCAAACTTCGCCGCATTCTCGAATATGATTCGGTGCCTCCCGTTGGCCTTTTCTCTCCGCGTGTACGTATAATCTCGCGAGAGCACAACCCTTTTTCACGAGTGCCTCGATGAGACAAGTTTTCTGTTTATCCATCGTAGCTTTGATTTTCGACGCGTCCTGTCGCTGATCGTTCTTCATACCGTAGAAAGCGAGTAATTTTTCTTGATCTATAGCGCCGATAACCGCGTCAGCGACGTCGATCATCTGATCGGCAAAGCTTACGGCGCTCTCAGTGAGATCGTCGTGAGGCAAGTGACGACGCGCCTCCGGTGAATCCAAAGACGTCAACATGGCAGTGTGAACCGGCAGATGATCGGGATAAGCGATCTTTAGTTCATTATACAAATGGACCGCGTGCTCGCCGGGCTCTGCGGATAGAAAAATTTGTAAATTAACTAAAATTCCATCGTTCATCGAAAACACAAAAAAAAAAAACGAAATTCCTGAACGGTACAATAGTTTCGAGACATTTTCGTCATGCCAACGGGGACTTTAGTACAAAACAAACGAACATTTTTTTTTTTCTCGTTATCAATAATAAAGCGTAATTTTTTTTTACTCCGAAAATATAGAAAGAAATAAAATACTATTATTTTTTTTTTATAAAAACGACGAAAAACTTTGTTCTAAAAAAAACGGAGAAAATTCGGGTTGTTAATGATAAAAATAATATTCTTGATGCGAATAAAAAAATGTAATGAAATTGAAAGAAAAAAAAGAAATTGTTCGTTTGTCCGA
Source organism: Buathra laborator (assembly GCA_934046635.1). Taxonomy (NCBI): domain Eukaryota; kingdom Metazoa; phylum Arthropoda; class Insecta; order Hymenoptera; family Ichneumonidae; genus Buathra; species Buathra laborator. The sequence goes on along the minus strand of OW203898.1, from coordinate 9,775,573 downwards.
ATGAAATTTTTCACACAATTTTCGTCAGTGACTATCGGTGAACGAATTACACGGAGGATTTTCAGATTACACAAAGATGCATATAACATCTCACATATCGGACTTACTTATCGACGGAGCTATAAAGTTGAACGGATACCGAGAAAGATACATTATTTAATAGAGTATACAAAGGCTCTTCGAATAATCGTTTATTTTCGTTGATAATTTTTATCGTGAATATGAAAAAAAAAAAAAAAATTAAAGGAGAGAAAAAAGTTGTACTCACCGAGTTTCGCGAGCCAAGTACACTTAACGTCTCGCAGTGTATCCTTGTATTCGTCCCACTTACTGATCTTTTCTTTGTCCGGTTTGGACGTCGAGTTGTTCTTCTTTGCGGGTTCGCAAAGGACGTATTTAAACGTATGACAATCGACTTTTTTGCCGATCTCGTCTTTACAGAAAGTCGCGGCACCTTGTAGATAAGTACCCAAAGTAGCGCCTTTGGATATTCTTCGTGGGAGCGAAAGAAAAAAAAAACGACAATTGAAGACAAAAACCTTTGAAGACGCAATTAAAGTTTTTTTTTTCCCGGACGAAATGAATTTTTTTGAAAGCTGGCGATATGCAAAATCGTTTCGTAGCGATGCGAACCACACGAAATATAGTGAAAGAGAGAAAAAAGAGAAACACGCAGAAAATGAGACTCGAAAATTCGGCGAATTATCGAGGCACAAGAAACAGATTTTTTTTTTTCAAATTTTATTGCTCGTTTAACTCGTAAAAACGCACCAAAGTTTCCGCGATCCACTCGAAGCCGATTTTTCATATATTACAAAAATTTCATTCAATTCTTCGCGGGTCAACGAGTAATTTTTCTTTCTCCGCAGGCAACATGTGGTCTTTTGGAGTATTAAGATTTTCAAGCTGTTACAGCGCTTTAAAAAATCTGAAAAAATTCACGTGGCCTCTCAACGACCTCGAGAAAGTGTAACAACGTTTATAGAAATCTGACTGTTGTTTTGTATCACTTTACAAGTCGAATTACTGTGAAAATGTAAAGAAAACTTTCGTGGGACGAAAAATTCGAAGTTTCAATACGCAATGAAAAAAAAACTCTTGAAAGCTATTATAGTTGAGGTATATAAAGAAAACTTCAAGAAAACAAATTTCCCGGAAACGTCGGGGGGTTAAAAATAACATTTGTTACGTTAAAAAAGAAAATCAGCTTCGGAGGATCACGTACTGCTGCGATTGATGATCGACGGCTAAAAGCGTTTCCGAAAAGCGGAAAAAAAATCACAATCCGAAAACGGCACCCAAAGCAATTATTCGAAATGCATGAATGATGAAATGCGAAAGATTGTTTTTTTTTTTTTTTTCAAAGTACCGATGTGACTCACTTGCATTCTGAGCTGCGATGCGATATAAAAAAGAAAAAAATAAATAAATAAATTTAATCGTCAACGAGGGTTCCGAGTAAACAAATCTACTTGTAAGATAATAAAAAATATACTAATCGGCTATAAAAATTTCTACGCTATACAAGATTTTTAAAAAATCGATTTAGAAAAAAAAAAAAGAAAAATCGAATCCAAAGACTCACTTGTTCTCGTTGGCGATAGGTGCTATGTAAACGGGAATAATGTGTCCCGGCGGCACCGACGCTGTGACCATTTTCTTCCCTCCGATAATCGCTTGGGACTGATGAGCGTAAACGTCGAGATTTATCGGCGAACTCAACTTTTGGCTCAACAGAATAGCCATATCGGTTAGACGCTCGAGAAGATCTTTCTTCTCGTGTCGTATGTGCATCTTGAGAGTGTAGTCACCTTTTTCCATCTTGTGAACGGTATACTGCAACGAATAATTAAAAGGTCGTCCAGAAATTCGCCAATCACACGATAAATAGTTCAAAAAAATTTCCGGTCATTTCGTGAAAAAAATTCACCGTATAAACTGCATAACGCAACGCTTAGCTTTTCGAAAAAAAAAAAGAAAAGACTATACTGTTGGTCATCAATAATTATTTTGTGGTCGTTGTTCGGTTGTTTATCAAGAAAAAGACTATACTATTCCGTGCGTACAGTCGTTTTGTGGTTTTACGGCAATTCTTGGAAATCCCGCGGTTTTCTAGAAGTGCTTTGCGCGAAATTAACTTCAAAAGATAGTAAAAAACATTGTCGACGCTAACCTTCGATGGATAAGCGTCACCGCAGAATATGAGTTGTTTGTTGCAGTCGTAAATCATCCACATCTGCGACTCGTATTCACTCTCGTAGAGTAAATCGCTTAGCAACGCGGCGTTTGGCGTAACCTCAGTGGTTTTCGCCACGTGGAATGTGTACGTCAACTGCAACTCGTATATCTGTCGGGCCGGTGGAATAATGTCGCGGTCGCCGAGAGGCGAAATCTTCGAATCATTCGGACGCAATACTTGTACCGCCGTTTTCAGCGTTATACTCGGCACGACTTCCTCGTGTCTCAAGGAACTGCGTAACTCGAGACGATGCACACCATCGCCCGACTGCATCGTCGTGTTACCGTCCACAACGTGTATACCGTGAAAATCTATGGAGTAATCAACGAATATATCGCCCAAATTCGCCCAATACTTCGCGATCGCTACCTCCAGTATCAGTCCACCCTGCGAAAAAAAAAATATATACATATCATCACAAATGTATATACTATAAAAATGCAAATCCAACAATACAATTAGATTAGAGAATCGATACTCAGCGTTGGAATTTACTGGAAAAACGCATTTGGAATTCTAAAACCGCGCGAAGGAATTGACTCCGCGATTCGAATAGTATTACTTACAAAGATAATAATTAATCAATAATATAATAAAACGATGATTAATACTTATCTATTTAAAAGTAAGAAGAATAATTGATAAAAAACACAAGTGTAATTAATACATTTTTTAAAAGGAGTAATCCGTAAATAAATAATTACAATAAAATTAAATACGTATTTTGGAAAATGGAAAAATGGTGTTAATCGTCACTTTACGTGTTTCTGCTGCAATGAATATGATTTTTATACCTGTACAGCAAATCCTTGGACGGTTTCCGATTGGGACGTGACGTTAATCATTTTGTTTAATTCGATAGTTTTGCAGACGAGTCGGGGCCTCAGCTGTACAGCATGAATAACGAATCTGCCGGTCTTCTCTTTTTCCGTTCCCTTCAATCGCAATACTGTAAAACAGAGTAACATTCCGCATTAATTATCTTGAGATAACGTCGCGCTTGTGAAACGAATAAATATACGTAAAAAAAAAACAAACAAATTACCCGCCCATGTCGCATCGTCGGGAACGAGAATAAAGTGTCGATTTATTGTATTGGGTTTGAAAAGCACGTGATTATAATGCAAATCCGGTAGATTCGCGGTCTTTGGTATAGTCAACGGTTGAACCACCGTTATTGGTATACGAAAGACCGGTCCTTTCTCAACATTTTCCACATCGTAAGCGCGAATAACAGCCGAATGCGCTCCTTCGGACAATTTAACAGCGTCGATGCGAACCGCGAACGCTCGGGGCATATTCATCAACTCGAAATGCGCGGGAAATTGGACCCATGGTACATCGCATATCAGAGACAGCCGAAGATTGAAATCGATCTTTCGTTGAGGATCTGCAAAAATAAAATTATTCATCAATAATCGTGAAACCACTTGATTATTTTTTTTTTTTTTTATTTTGTTTCGTTTTCGTTTTAAATAAAAGGAATGAAAGAAACTGATATTTATATACGATCCCTTTAATAAACCCTTTTTTTTCTATCTTTTTATTAAATTTTTTCGCTCATATCGTTACGTCCGGAATTTTTTACCAGTCAACACCTTCGGATTGTCTTGACTATGAGATATCGTGAAAAAATATTGAAAAAAAAATTGTAGAGTAACTTGAAGTCTTTTCCGATAGTTTAAAGAAATTCTTTTTCGGCGCTCGCGAAATTATTCTTTGAGAGAAAAAAAATTAAGTCAGTATCCGGCAAAAGGTCTGCCGTACCGACGAAAACTTACCAATGTTTTCGGTATCGAGAAAAACAGGTTCGATAGTGATGGTGCAGTCCTTCGGACGATCGATTACTCCGGATCTCATGTGTATACCTTTGGAAGCATTTACGCCGCAATTAATGGCAAATCTCACGTCCCTCTCGACGGCGTCGCTGTATTCGACGAGATTTTCGAAGGCGCGTTCTACTTGCAACAGACCGCATCCCTGAGCGAACGGATCGAGATTGTCAATGTACATTGCACTATTTTCCAACGCTCTCTTGATGCTGTACGGCGAGTATGGGATGTGCTTCGCTTGGAGTCCCGATATTAGGACCGCTGTTTCATGAAAAGAAAAAAAAAGGAAAAAACCCCAATTAATGGACTATTTTAATTAATCGAAGATTCTTGAGATATTTTTCGTAATCTCACCGACTGCTCCGGCGACGTGAGGACTCGCCATACTCGTTCCGTTCATAAGTTGACTCTTTCTCAGCGTAAAATTGGGAACACTAGTGATCGCGCCGCCGGGTGCGCAAACGGTAATACCAGCGCCGCCGTCGATCATCGGACCCCTCGACGACCAAGTATACGGCATACCGGGCAGTTTTTCTCTCAACGAATATTCAGCGACCATCATATCGGGCGAAACGTAAGCGCCGACGCTTATTATATTCGCTGAACTTATGTCGGGCGGTGTGCCGATAGTACACAATGCCGGACCGAGATTTCCCGCAGCGGCGACCCACGAAACACCGTATTTATCGACGACTTCGTTCATAAGATCCATTATACGTCCCGTATTCGTCCAATTCGCGTGTTCACCGTAACTCATGTTTATCACGTGAACTTTTATCTTTTTCTGCATTATCCAGATCATCGCGCGTACGAGTGCCGTTCCCGTTTCCATTGGATCGATCCTCCCGTCGCCGATCGTCAAAGATATTATCTGAGCTCCCGGCGCAACGCCGTTCAACTCTTTGCTGTCCGGAAAATTTGCGGCTGCTATCGATGCCACGTGAGTACCGTGACTCGCTGAAGAAAAAAATACACGACGAATTTCATTAAATAGTCCGGATAAATATTATCCGATGAGATCGTAGAATTCGTTATTTTGGTTTTCTTTTTTTTTTTTTACTTACAGCAAAGACTGACGATTTCCAGGATATTTCCGTCGTTGTGAATATTGATGGAAATGTTTAATTGATCTTCTTGAGTCAACGGAGCGTATTCGTGGGTCACAGCGTATTCCCCGAGGCAAACACCGGCATCCAAATTGCCCTCTTCCGAGGTGTCTATAAACGCGCGCCATTCCCCACCGTCGTGAAATACAACGCAATCGTACGCCGGACCGGAGTCGTGATACTTCTTCTCCGCGTTCGTCAGCACCTCTATCCTCGCCTCTAATTCTTCCTTTTCTAATTTATCCTGCGGACTCGTCGGCTGGGGATTTTTTGCTTCGAATTCCTGCGAAAAGAAATGGCCGCGGATTGGAGAAATAATTCACGATGATTTTTTTTTTACTCGCTAATTCGCATCTATTGTTCCGATAGGATATACAATTTATTGATGAATTTATCGCGATCCCCCTGACTAGAAAAATAAGTTTCTCTCTCCGCCGAGCTTCCGCCTGACGCCATTTCCGATATTTTCTTTTTCGTAAAGATTATCGGATATTCGCACAGTTCTGGAATTATGTGGATAACATATGAGTTACCGAAAGCAAATGATTTAAAATCCTTTTTTAAATTGCTTCTTCTCCTTTATCATTTCAATACCTTTTTCTCTTTTCCTCCTGCTTAATTTTTTTTTAAACTTTAGTTTCAATTGTTATTTTACGTTATAAAAGAAAAATAAGAATATAAGCTGAAAAGTTATTTAATTCTTTTTTCGACGCAAGTTGCTGAATTTACGTTTTATATACAAAAAAATTTCACAATGAGAAAAACGTATTTTTTGGGAAAGAATTTTCTAAGAATGGTTATAATTTCGTTAGATGTGATTATCGAATTTCGCTGTTCTAAAAAATGTTACAATGAGAAGTATTGCCGTGCGAATGACCGTTGAAATCGGTGCTGAGGAGTATTGATCTTTAATTAAGAAGACCTCAGCAATCTCGCGGTGGTAAAAAATAGCCGATCTCAATATCGCAACCGTTCGAGTAATCGAATCGCAAACACGTGTTTACAAGCCGTCTTACCGCAATCCTCCTCGCGGCCTAATCGAATTCACGCAATTATTTTATTGCACACCAATTTTAACGCGTCTATCGTCGATCGCGCTGTCGATGGCTCTTGCGTAATTGGCGCCCGGTGTAGCTTTCGCGAGTGTTCGCTCCCTTCATCAATCCTGCCAATGACAATTATAGACACGGGCCGAAGACCACTACGGCGCGCTCCGAAATACTTGGCCCAATTAAAGCCGTTGTATTTTGTGGTTCAACGCACCCCCGCCCGCCGCACAACAACACTATCTTTGGATGACTCGGTTTCAAATTCTACTTTTTTCCCATCGTTCTTCCTCAAGGACAGCTCGCTAAACGAATTAACGTCTTCGGAAATTAAAAAAAGCGAAAAAAAAATACAAAAAAAAAAATTTCGAAAAAGTGAAATCGAAACTTTTCGTTTTCTGCTCGCGTAGAGCAAATGCTTCCTCATAGCTGTTAACTCAACTACAAGAGTACAGAATTTACCTGCAGCTTCCTGGTAGCTTCGGCCAGACACGTCTTTTGGCTATCGTCCCAAAAACGTTTCTTTCTCTCCGCTGTTATTTTCTCGGCCAATTTCGCCGGATAAAGAGAATACGGATACGTTACGCCGATATGATAATCACCCGATGGATTCGACCACTTGAATGGAAGCTGAAATTAATGAAAAATCAAATTATTGTCGCAGTTGCATGACGATGGAAATTATCGATAGATCGTTTCGCGTTTTAAATTATAAATGTTCTTTTATCACGAAAGCGAGAAGACGTAATTCGATATACAGAGATTCTAACGTAATTTCACTCGAATTTTTTTTTTCATTTCGTATTTCATAACAATTGTTTCGATGATTTGTATAATTTTTTTTTTTTTATAAGATTCGCAAGAACATCTGAAGAATTTTTATCGATAAACCGAAATCCATCGAATAAATTATTGTAATTAAGATTTATTGTCGCGAATCGGTGTAAAAAATTGAATTTCTTTTACTCGTCTGATCAACTTTTTTTCTTTTTTGAATGCTTCAAAAACATTGAAACCTTCGAGTGGAAATCTCTACAGGGAAAAGCTAAATCGACTATTTTTTCGATGTATTTACCGATATCTAATTTATTTTAAACATTTTTTAAAACTTTATTTTATTTTTTTTTTAGTCAATATATTTATCCTTATCTTATTGTATGATGTTTGTCAAGTTAAAAAGATCGGCAATATTAAGAATTACGAATACATGTGTCATTATCTAATGTATACACACTGTACTAAAAAAAGAATATATATATGTATCGTATTTCTAAGTTGTCACCATTTTTTTTTAAGTCCTCGTAAAACCCATAAATAATTGAAGAAATAAATAAATAAATTTGAAGTATGGATCCGTTCCGTTAAAAAGAATTTGTTTAAGTCACAATAAATGTATGTCTTCAAATTTTATTTAAATTTGGAGTTAATAAAAAAAAAAAAAAAAATTCTGCAATCGCGTAAACAAAAAAGAGTCAAAGTATTTCCTGCAATTTTGTTGAAGTATTGTGTTGACAAATTTTGGAGAAAAAAAATTTGCCAAAATTGTACAAAGTTTAAGATACCTTAAGCTTGCGGCCAGTAAGTCCAGTGATATATCCTTCGTCGGCTTGTACTATGGTACTGGTGTCTACATCTCCGGCTCCACTGCAGTCAAAGCGCCCTATAATTTTTGGCTTTCCGTCTGATGTCACCTATACATTTTCATTAAAAAAAAAATGCTGTAATATTCGTAAATGGAAAAAAATAAAAATAACATGTCACTCGACGGAGGTTATTATTTTCTTATCGAAGTTAAGTGTTTCGTCAAACGTATCCCAATGATTTTACAATCGCCGACAAACGGTACGCAAAGTAAAATAAAAAAATTGACAGTCATCGCCCATATACACCAAACAGAAAATATTTTTAAAAAATTTACGAAGATTCAATTTCTTTTTTGTTCAATCACATCGTAAAAATAATCGAAAAATCATTAAAAGGTGACGTGTCTGAGTTTTCGGAGCTATTTTTCTGTCTTTTTTTTTTTTTTTTCTTTTTTTTTTACCTGTAATCCAGGAGCTCCAGGATCGACACCCGAATCGAGAATCGCGATAACGGTACCACGTCCATCGTACTCCGGATACTTGATGAGGAACTGATTAACGCCGGTTTCTTTCTTCGGTAATAATCCCCAAACGGGAAAATTGCAATCAATGACGTCTGCCATGTTTAGGGTTCGCCACTGCCACCGTGACCGTAGAAAAAAAAGTCACTTTAAAAAGCTTCCTTTGTACTGGCCACTCGTCGTTTTTTGTTCTGCCTTAAATAGGGGATGGCAGAGGCCTAGTCTACGTGGTTTTGTACGCGGGTTAGACAGTGCGATGTGTCAACGATAGAGGCGTTGGCGATCGAGAGAAAAATGTCAAACTTAGCATCGCGTACATTGATATTCCTACCTAACTTCGCGAAATAACCGGGGAGCGCTGGGATCAGAAATGCCCCCGAGAGAAAACGAAGGTAACAAAACACATCGAATAACCCTTTAGCCAGTCAGCGATAAGCTATCCCGTACTTTGCTGAAGAGCGTAAAACGATAAGCCATAAAGAAGAAAAACAATCGTTAAGTTGTACCTAACTCCGCGTAAATCTTTACTCATACAAAAAGTTTCCAACAATAATAATGAAAAATTAACTTCTTACCGATCGTACCCAACCGAATCGATAATAACGAAATGAGATCAAAGTTGCGGAGTGGGGATAACTCGTTATTGGGGAAAAATCGACGAGTAAGAGTTCGCGTTTCGTAATAAAGAAAAAAAAAGGATATCTCAAATCGAACAAGGCAACGGACAACAAACGCGTTGGATGAAGTGGATTAAAGTGCATCAACAAATGTGAATCACAACAAAGGAAACGCAACATTTTCGTAATGGATAAGTGACGGTAAATTTTCGAATTGTAACCACGACAAAAAAAGTATTTCGTCTCTACATTTCTGCGTTTTCTCGAAAAAAAAAAAAAAACCAATGTCAATGTTTTTTGTATAGACATAACGTCCCACGAAAACCGTGGGTTGTCATCATAAATTTTATATGTTTGCTTACAAAACAATCATTAATTCAACTCGAAAATTGAATTTATTTACCTTTCTTTTCCCCCACTTTCCGTTGTCTGTCAATTAAACACGAAACAGTTAAACAAATGTGAAAAAATCGGCAAAGAGAAGTTGCCAAAAATTTCCGAGAATGGGAGAAGCTTTTGGAGTGAAAACGGCAATGTGAATCTGCGCAAGAAATTATGCCGCTTACCCAGCGAAAAATTAAACAGATTGCATTTCTCGTGATCTGCGCTGTTCTCAGTGAGTACATTTTTCTTTTTTTTTTCATATTTAAAATTAAATGAAATTTCGCTTAAACATTATATCGTCATTCGCAGTATTGGGTTTTTATCAAAGTCTCATAAACACAGAAGATGTTCAGTCGTATCCGGATGCTCAGCGGGACAAACATAAATCAAAATTCAATGCAAACGCGGAGAACAACATAGAGATGAAGGACAAGCGAGATTACGAAGACGAAGAGCCGCCTGATGTTGCGATAAATGATCTTCGCGAGGCAAAAACTAGAATACAAGAATTAGAGGACAAGTTACGTCACATAGAGGCGAAGATCGATAATCGGATACCGAAAAATTTTCCCACTGTGAAATTTTTGAATTACAAGAATAGAAGAAGAATTTTGGTAACCGGAGGCGCAGGTTTCGTCGGTTCGCATCTTGTCGATCGTCTGATGCTTGCGGGACACGAAGTCATTGTGGTGGACAATTTTTTTACTGGCAGAAAAAGAAACGTTGAGCATTGGGTGGGTCACGAAAATTTTGAGATGGTGCATCACGACATAGTTAGGCCTCTTTATCTTGAAGTAGACGAGATTTATCATCTCGCGAGTCCCGCCAGTCCGCCACACTACATGCTAAATCCCGTGAAAACCCTGAAGACCAACACACTGGGAACTATCAATATGTTGGGATTAGCAAAGCGCGTGGGCGCCAGAGTCTTGATCGCCAGTTCTTCGGAAATTTACGGAGATCCGAACGAACATCCGCAAACGGAGACTTACTGGGGTCACGTTAATCCCATTGGCGAGTATTTCTTTATTTTTTTAACGAAATTTTCGATCGCATATGTGATAATTTTCTATTTTAATTGTTAAATGATTATTAACAATTTATTCGAATTTATTTTACATTTTACTTTTTTAATTTTATCGGAGATTTACTGGAGTAATGCAAATCCCATTAAGAGTATTTCTTTTAAAAAAAAAAAATTCGTATGCAGACGTGACGATTTTTTGTTTTTATTATTTACATAATAACTAACAGTTTACTTGAAAAAAAAAAAATGATTTTCTCAAATTTTTCTATCTTTGTGAATTAGAAAGATGATTAAACGATTTTTTTAGGTCCCCGCGCCTGTTACGACGAGGGAAAGCGTGTAGCGGAAACTCTTAGCTACGCTTACATGAGACAGGAGGGTGTTGACGTTCGCGTTGCGAGAATTTTTAACACTTTCGGACCGCGAATGCACATGAACGACGGTCGTGTCGTATCGAATTTTATACTTCAAGCGCTGCAGAATGATTCGATAACGATTTACGGCAACGGACAGCAAACGCGATCGTTTCAGTATGTTTCGGATCTCGTGGATGGTTTGGTTTCGCTGATGGCTTCGAATTACACGATGCCTATCAATATAGGAAATCCAGTCGAACATACAATTGAAGGTGAGATTAAGAAAAACAACATAAATTTACTTATATGAATTTTTAAAAATCTTTTCAGTACTCAATGCGATATTTTTTGTTTTAAAGTAGTAATTGCTGAGTACCCTATTTTCTTACGAAATCGTTGAAATTTCGTGTCGTTATAAAATAAAAAAAATATTGAAAACTTGGAACGTCAGATAACAATTGTTTAATTAAATTAACTCGTTATACATATTATCTACAGCAAGAAAAAAAAAGCATGTCTCTCCTCCAGTCGATCGCACGATAACCGTTTTAAGTTCCGAAATCAAACAGAATCGTTTCTAATTTTCAGAATTCGCAAGAATAATTAAGGATCTCGTGGGCGGTACAAGCAAAATCATAGAATTAGCCGCCGTTGAAGACGATCCGCAGAGAAGAAGACCGGACATAAGTCGCGCCAAACAATACTTAAATTGGGAGCCCAAAGTTCCGCTGGACGAGGGGTTGAAAACGACAATAACGTACTTCGCTAAGGAACTTCAGAGAACGAAACATTCGCAGAAAGATATCGCTAGAAAGCCATTCGTCAACGATCATGACATTGTCGAGCAATTGTAGTTCGCCTAAAATCGTAATCGCCATAACTAATGTTAATCTTTATGCACAAACATCAGACATTAACTCTTTGAAGCATTTTTTTTTTTTACGAATCCCCTTTTCCGATGCCGAGCCGAATGCCGTAGCGATTTATTTCGAAATTATCTTATCAAAAATGCGTCCGCAAATTATTAATCAATTTCTACATAATAATACGATTTTTTTTGTTACTTTTAAATAAAAAAATATTCATTTAGACTTCAAAGGGTTAATAGGAAATAGTTGAAAGTTTAAAAAGCGCCATTAAGCTGTTTCTATGTTTGACTTGTTTTGTAGAAGTTGTGTTTTATTCCTTGGATTCGATTGCAGATTGCTTACCTACTCACTTAAAAGAAGTTGCAGAAAAAAAATAGGACAGTCGATTCCCCGAATGTGTTGTTTCGTCTGTGAAATAATTTTACGAAACGATCGATTGGGCAGTTTTACAATTTTTTTTCTTGTTGACTATAAATAGTTTGTTCACAAAATGATGGAAATGTCCTCATTATCGGGTGTCGATCTTCAGAAAGCGATTTTGTAAATGTAGCATTAAATTGTGTCCGTATTTGCAGGCAAATATGCTGCAGGGAAGTGCAAAGATCAGAGAGGCGGTAGTAAAAGCGCAATTCACTAAAAAATTGGAGACACAGTTCGACAACTGATGTTTTTTCATGTTATTAATTTCATGTAATTAATTAACTATAAATTCGAGCGGAAATTTTAACCAAAAACAAAGGAATCGTTCATATTTTATGGCAAAAGTTGCATTATTTAAGTTTATAGTTTTTTTTATCGTTTTGTTGAAAGTTTGTGATGCAAATTTGACCGCAAATGCGGACACATCTTTATGAAATATTAAATTAAATTGAAATTACTTTTCCACAATTAAGAGACCTATCAGCAAAATGTTTTCCGGGTAATAACGATACTTTTTTTTAAAAAGGTTCGCTTCGGTAAGAATCATCAAATTTCAATTTTGCATATTAAGTATGCGAAGTATGGATGATAAAAAAATAACAGTATTACCCCGATCAATGCGAAAAATGAAGGAGGTGCTAATACTTTACATGCCTTCAATTAATTGTCACGTGAAATACTCGTTTGACGCTGAAAAAAAAAAAAAAAAAAAAAAAAAATTCCATTATTGATGGTTTTTTTTTTTTTTTTCAAATCTTATCGTGAATAAAAATATCAAAAAATCCTATACAAACAAATGAAAGTAGAATTGAGTTTAAGATTTAAATTTGATGATTTTTATTAATTTCGAACGCTCAATAAAATGCTTGCGATTTATAGCAATGCATCGACAAGTTTTACATAAGAAATCTACGAAAAATCGCAAATAACATCTTTTAAAATGTAATTCAATAATTTTATTTTGATTATTTCTACTCAGGTCTTTCCGCGATTTCGGAAAGTATTTTAAAAAACACGCGCTGCAACGACCACTGTGTGCCAAAACGATGATCCCGCGATCTTTACACTCATTTTTTTTTTACATATTCCATGTTTTTGACTCAATTTACATGCGTCGCCATCGGTTCTCTCTATCATTGTACATATCTAATATATATTCGTTTCGCATCATTGTATGGCACCGCGGAGCGCAATGAGACATTTGATATTTAACTTGATAAGCGAAAAAAAAAAAAAAAAAAAACAGAAACAGTAGTATTTCTACGAATTTAGTATTGATGAATATCTGTTGTCATCGCTGTTACTGTCGATGTTTCGCTTTTGTAAAAAAAAAAAATATATATATATATATGAATGCCGATACCAGTACCGCGTGTTGTGATTGTGAGAATTTTTTATAACGTGTTTCGCTGAGATCTTTATGACTCTTTGTAAATATTGTGTAATTTGTGATGAAATATTTTTAAGGCGAAGTGAAACTATTCGTGAATTCGGAAATAATAGATTAAATTCCTCGATATATTTTTTTTTGTCATTCTGAAGAGAAAAACAAAGTTACGACTTTGTAGATTTGCTCTCTTCGATTATACGCGTCCGGACTCCGATTTTTCCTTTTTTTTTTTTTTATTAAAACTTTAGAAATTTCCTCATTAGCTTCTGATACCAATCGCGGTAATTTACTTCGCCTTAACGTGAAATTGACATGCGGAAGATAGAATCGTCGGTGATCGCGGCGGTACGAGAGAATGCGTGTGTTGTCCTTAAGGGAGACGAGGAATTCTCGCAGCGATTAAGACGGAAAATTACGAAAAAAAAAAAAAAAAAAAAACGACGAAATAAATTAAAATTGATAGAGAAGAAGTACCATTACTTTTTTGAGATTCGGAATTATACTTAATGATTCTTCACAAATAATTTTCTCCGACAATTGGATATATGTATTTTTCGTTCTAAGAGAACTGGTGATAGTCGGTAAAAGCCGTTGCGAGAGATATTGAGTTCAAACTTTCAGTCGCGAATTCTTCCGCCTGATTTATATTTTAACCGAACTTAAGTTTAAACGAAAATATTAAGGGACACATCTACTTGGTGGTTCAAAAAATTGAATAAAAATCGAACCGAATCGAATAAATCGATTTTTCGAATTTTTTTTTTTATCTATAGATGGTAATAAAATTATTTTATTTTACTGAAAGATAACTGTATTGACAGTCTTTAAAAAAAACAATTGTCAAAATTTATCGAAAATCAATAAAAATAAAGTTGCTGAAACAGTAACTTGTTTTTTGTCGCGACGTTTAGCGATGGATGCTCTCCAGTGGAAACGATGCATTTACCATCAAAAAAATTATGCGTTTTAATGCGGTATTCGAAGAATTCTCGCGCCTCAAACCCGTCTGCGGATTTCAAACGTTGAATGCGTGTAATCATCGCGTTCTCTTATCGTCACGACTCGCCTATCGTCATTATGTATATTGTGATTTGTAAAATATCGATATCGTAAATGTTCGAAGAACGAAGAGAAAAAACGTTAATTTCACGCGTGTGGCTGGATATAGTTTATAATTCTAGTATAGCATCTTATGAAAAAAAAAAAAAGTGTGAAAAATGAAGTTTGTGATTTGAAGTTATAGCGCTGAATATATTAATTGTTCGTTAACGATTTCGTAATTTTTCTTTTTTCCTTTTTTTTTTCGGACAAACATTCGTTATTTTTTGTCTTTTTCCATTTTTCTTTTTTATTCGAAATAGATGTCGAGGAGTTTCGCAATCGTTGGATAAATCTCGCGACGTCTGTTTAAAGGGAACATTATATCTAATGGGTGTCGCGTGGGCCCTGTGATAGGGCGCGCGTGGTCGTAACTATCGTCTCCCGTTGCGTCTTCGTCGTTATTCTTAACGGTAATCGTTCCATCCGGGATATGCACCACCGCGACCGTGTGGCGACAAGCGAGACGAATAATAACAATAAAAAGATGAAGAAGAAGACGAAGAAAAGGAAGAAACGTATAGTCGTCCCGGAGTTGATGCGATGAGTTAATCTCTTCTCGACAGCCATAAATCCAAATCCCCGTTAGAATCTTATTAATTTCTTTCATCGCAATCCGACTAATGTCTCTCGTTGTTTCATTCCGGTGAAAACTTTCCCACACTGATCATTTACTCCGGAAAATCATTTTTAATATGTGATTTCATCATAGTTTCCGAATGAAAAATTTTATTTTTATTTTCTTATCGAAGAAACTTTATATGAATTTTTTTTTTTTCGAAATTTTTACGATAATATATCCTGAATTTTCCGAGACGTCGAAAAATCATATTTAGAAAAGATTTTTGGATATATGCAACTGACTGTGATTACCAGCCACGAAAAATTTGAATCCCTGTAACTTAAAAAAGCTATAGCTATCAAACTAAAATTAGTTACGTGTATTGAAGAGTCGATGCAACCCTTTCAGTTTTTTGGGTAATATTGGCGATAGAATCGAATCATCAGAAAAATATGCAAATTACATCGATACATCGCTTCTTGATAAACGCCGATTTCATCAGCCAATCACGAAGCGAATGTGTAAATGTAATTTGAATCTTTTTTTAAATTAAATTTGAGTCTTCCTATCATAAATTCGAATGATTTTTCGTAATAATTATAAGCTTTGGGCGGTGTGACTCTCCATTATAAATAAATTTATTATATCGATGTTTCGATGTATCGAATTTAAATTTCACTGAAAACAGAATGCATATACCGTATCGGTATACATTGATAAATATTTCAATAACGGAAAATAAAAGTTGATACGAACGTACAAAAGAGACGCTGCGATAGAAATAGCAGTGTCGCGGTATAAGATCGAAGTTTTCCCACGCGAAGGTCCATCGTTCTTGGAGCAAAAGATAGGAAGAGAATCGAGATCGTCGAAGAGGCATCGTTCTCGCGGGGATGCTGTGAGACTTTTATCTCCGCTCTGTCCAGCAGCGGTGTCTGCATTATGCATGACGCAGCGAGCCTCTTGGCTGCGTCGTGTCACACACAGCGAGACTACTACCGGAGAACCCGTACTGCTTGACATACTTCCCGGTATAATACTTCCACTATGCGAGCGGTGGCCCCAACCATTGGATCGCACACGTTGTGTGTGTACCTTCGCGCTGTACTCGCTGTCTCTTTCCGTCCACTTTATACGTATACCAATCACCCCCTTCTCTCTGCGGCTTGTTCTCCCGCACACGCGATATCGCGCCAAAAGAAAACTTTTGTGCTTCGCGTGAGACGTTCCGGAAGGTCGAAATGGAAATGGGCTTCGATAAACGTGTCATCGAGGGACCGCTCGACACATTCGGAGTTCGAATCTTCGATCGTGTCACGAATTCTAAGCAATTGATTTGTTTTTCGTTCTTTTCTATACAGTTACGTAAAAAACGCTTTTATTTGTTGGAGAAAAAAAATCGACAGTGAATTTAATAATTACGTAATAATTGAATAATTTTTTTGTATGCGGAACAAATATCGAAGAAATGGATGTTCCATTATATTCGAGTGTTTTGCAACCCTCCGAAGCATTATAATTTATCTGTTACCCTTATCAAAGTCCCGAAAAAAAAAAAATCTTCCAAACACCTCGATGAAAAACCATAAATATCTTTAGCTTTAATAGAAATATGTAAAATAAAAAAATCCGATGTTTCGTATTCGTATAAACACAGTATTGGTGCAATAAATTAACGCATTCGACGTATCATGAAACCGTTCTGCATTATTATTAATTTGTTATTTATTTTTTTAACTCCCGATAACACCGCTCCTCCTCTCGTCGTTTCTCTCGTCGATCTTTTGTTCCTTTCTGCGCGTCAATTCTTCTCGCGCGTCTTTCATTTATCGAAGACGTTATTTCGAAGTATTACAGTGTCAAACTATCCCTCGCGATAAGGATAATTTTTTTAAATTGATTTATGAACCAATTCATTAGTTACATTCCGCCAATAATCGACTTCCATAGTATTATCATCATTATTATTATTATTATTATTATTATTATTATTATAGCGGGTGGGTAGCGTTATTGTCGAAGAGATAATAGAAATTGCGCCAATGCATTTTACTCGTTTCAAACGACGTAATATATGCGTACATCTGTATAGTATCATACAAGGGGAAGCGGTGATACCAGCTGTCGACAACCTTTACTCCCCGATCTTCCCATTGTTGTACATTGCTTCTCCTCCGTATGACGTAATTGAGAGCTCTTGAATTTTCTATAATAATCGACGTATAGACTCTCGTTGAAGGGTCAATCGTCATAAGTGATATTGCGCGCGTTCGCGATTGGCTTATACGCCATAGTCATCGGAAAGACTTCGTCTCTTCATTTTATACGAACGGATTCTGCGAGCGCAGCTACTGTCGAGCGGAGTAAAGCTGCTGGGTGCGACACAACTCGAGGGATATAAAGCTGTGGAGAGATATGTGACAGCGGGTGTGAAGAGAGTACCCCTCGAGTGTTTTCACACTCGAGGACTTCAAACCCATAAGCTCTCTCGCGAGTCGTTACCTATATCTTCAGCTTTCGTCTTCCTTCTTGCATTCAACGACCCGCAAGAGATTCTCCTCTCAATCACACGCAACCCGATGTTCTTTGACTGTGTAGACGTGTGCATGAGAAGTGGGGTTCTTATCATCTGCCTATAGATGTATATATGTATATATACTATGTATGGACGATGTATGTATATACTATAGATGCACCAGACGCGCATACGATCGGAATCTACACAATTACTTAGCACTTCGTGTAGTCCGAGGAACTTCAATGCCTCGAGAGCAGCGAAGTCGCGGGTTAATGGTCGGCTCTTCAAATTATTAAGAGGTTCACTGCCCTTCGAGTTTTTCATGTCAATGTGTTCGGAATGTTCGAAAACTATAGCGTGCTGCCGTCTGCGCGCATTTGAAGCAATTAAACCCAAAATTTACATACGCGTCGAATGGCCACGAAGGGTGTTATGTTTATAATTCGGGTTAAATCGATGAATTGATTCGTAAGTTATAAATATTTTTGTTTTTTATATTAATGAAATTTTTATTCGAATTTTGATGAAACATTGATAAACGAAAAAACCGACAATTCGTGAGAATTATATGTGATATTTTTAGACTCCGAAATATTACGGATAAAAAAAAATTCTGGATATTGTAAAATTCTCAAATTGCTTCGTCATTAATTTATTTTTTAATCTTTTTGAGTAAAATAAATTATAGAGGAAGTAATGTGAAAATTTACAAATTTCAGGGTTTTTTTTCATACAGCTGAAAGAGACCTCTCAAATATATATGTATAGCGAAAAAGTGTGTTATTCGTTAGTTGCGCTCATTTTAAATCCGTTTTGGTCGGTTTAATACGAGAAAAAATTGAAAGGGGAGGTAGTCAGGTAGATGTACCCTCTTAATTGCGTTTTTACTGCAGATATTGTAACGGCTGAAATTTCAAAAATTTCTACAATGATAATTTTCGTGAAATACAAAGGGTAAAGGGGTCGCTACCCTCGAGCAGCTTCTCTCGATTTCATTTCCTCCCGAATTCCGGTACGAAAGTTTTACGCACCACGCAGATTTTCATCTCTGCATCCAATGTTGGAGTATCTGTTCGCTTATACATGCAGATCGGCCGGTATACATATATATGTAACTATATGTATATCTATACGTCCGACACTAGTAGAAAGCCGAGGACTTCCTCTCAAAAGTTGGCGAGGCAGAGATAGTTATTCGAAAGGGACTCGTCGGTTCTTATCTACCAACCATTAAGCTCAGTGGACGTTCTCGACCCTCTATAGTTAGGGTTTCTACAGCCGAAAGACGACTCTTAATATACATATGTATATATAGCGGTAGCAGCGGAGAGAATGGGAAGGACCCGGGGGGAGGGGAAGGGGAGGCCTCAGGCCTGCATTCGAACTTTCCTTCAAATCGCCCGGAATAATCGGCCTCGTTAGAGTCCTCTTGGTCGTGAGAGGGTGGTCCGGGTGCTACTGGATACTCTACCGCCTTCCCGACGAGGGGTGAGATTCGGCCAATCCGAGGAATAATAATCGCACGAATTGCCTGAGCTCTCCAACGGCTACGAGTCCCTCTACAAGATCTTTCGGGTTTTTCTTCTCTTTCCTATTATTTTATTCGAACGATAACTGTATACAGAGATTGTGACAAAATTGAGTCACACGAAATATGAGATCGTTTTCGATGTATTTGGCTTTGAAATATCTATACAGTAGATAACATCGACAATAACATGTCGATATTAAAGATACTTACAGATACCGGCAGACGAATAATTACGAAACTTTTCGAAATCAAATGAATATAATTTGTTTATAGCGCGTATTTTTTATTCCAAGCCGATTCTTCACCGAAGTACGAAATATTAAAGCGGAATATTAAAGTGGAAAAAATTGGATTCGATGTTTTAATGAATTGATGAAATTTTTTTTACGACTACTACTTTTACGCGTTCCGATGATAATAAAGACATCAAACGCATACCTACGGCATGAAATTCTGAATATTTTCACTCAACTATTCATCGTATTGTTTGATGAAAATCCGCGTGAATGAATTTTAGCGTCAAAGTAGTGGGATTCACATATACTCGCTGACATGGACGCGAATGGGGATATTTACTTTAGTAGTTTTCGAGATACGAAGTGTGCGAAAGTTTCGGTCAATGGGGGATCGTTCGGAAAACGGTGGGGATTATCGCGCGCCCGTTTCTCATTGGGGTTCTCATTGTGCTTTCGCTCTTCGTGACGGAAAAACTATGCAATTTTATCAACGAACTTTTTCACTCAATTTTTAATCGAGAATCAGACAGCAGTTTTTTTTTTTTTTTAGGCTATTTTCAGAAACATCGCGTATACATATAATAACAGGACGATAAACGCAAATGGAGTAGAAACTCATATTTTCCGCAGTCAAGCTGTGTTGAGAATCGCGAAACATTGGATGCGTCCAGGTAACCGAGACGCCGGTGCGGAGAGGTCAGGTAGGAAATACATACAAAATAGATACCTAACGAACCCAAACCCTAACCTAAGTGTATGGGATGCGCTATGGCTCGTTGTATTCGCCGCTCGTGCAGAATAAAGCGTAAAGTGGAGAGTGCCATATCTTCTAACGTAATTCTACGACGTGCTTGTTATAGTATTAGCGCGATAATAATCCACGTGGCTGGCGAGAATTTTATTATTAGCAACACGTTGAAAGCGCGGAGAGCACGCAGAGAGCAAATTTTAATATTAACCGATGTCGTAAAATGTGTTATTGCCGTCAGGGAGGTTACACGGATACGCGGGTGAGTCGTTAAATTCTAAATCGCATTGCGCCGTACAGCGCTGTGCATGCCGAAGGTCTAATATCATTCAACCCCTACTATAATCTTTTTATCGAGAAGCACCGCTCTAGACAGTTTTTTTTAACGGAAGGGAGTATCGAAAAAGTACATTAACGCGGTATGAATACGATAGCATTGGATTCTGTTGAACTATTGTAGGGGGGTGCGAATTTTCGATATTTCGAATAATTCTGTCCGAATCAAATACGAATAATTCGATTCGATATTAAATTCGAATATTCGAATAATTCGAAAAAAATTTGAAATATTTGAGTAATTCGAAGAATTAATCGTAAAAATTCGAAATATTTCAATGATTTTAATAATTAGAAAAAATCCACACATCGAAATTTTTTGAATTATTCGAATATTTTATTTGCATTTCGAATGGCATGGTCCGTACGATGCGTTTCTAACCCTACTCTGTACACCCCTAAACGATTCGTAAAAATATCCTAATAATCGGCGATATAAACAAAGAATATATTTGAATCTCACGTTATATTGGAGAAAGATTAAGATTTAACCTAAAGACCACCTGACTACGGCGCAACCCTCGAAATTAATACATTCACGCATTCTCGTCTCTTCGTTTGGACGTTAATACAAGTTCGTCAATTTGCACCAACGTGTTCAGCTGTCAATCGGAAATATTCCGAGAACCGGCAAAAGTAACATTTCATTATGGCGCCTCGTATGACGCGAAAACTAATTAACATACCTTTTCTCGCGGAGAGGAGTCTTCGCGCGAACGAACGAAAAACAATGAACGAGCAATGTGCAAATTTAATTAGTAATTTCTGTTTTTTCTTTCGTATTCTCCTTTGATGGGTTATGACACTTGCCGGACTTTTGGATAAACGTGAATAACCCAATACTATAGACAAGGGGCTTGGCGCTACTCTCACTGTATGCGTTTATGTATAGTTATATATATATATATACGTATATACAATATAGGATACACGAAACGCGTGCTGAGGCAGCGCGCCTCCGAGCAGCTGTTTCCAGAGCCCCGGAGCTCGTCCGACTGGAATTCAGTTTCGTTGCGACCGCCGGCGGTGTCGCATCGCACTGGCAGCAGCACTGCGGTTCTCCGTCGCGCGTAGAGATACCTGATGCTGATGCTGCTCTGCTCTCTTACAACTCGTTCTGTATCTTCTTTCGGCGAATGACCGAACGGCCCGGCGTTATTTTAATTCCACGTGCACGCGTTGTACATCGCAAAAGGAGAAAAATAATTCAATCGAGATCGCAACAAGTTGAGAAAAAAGATCGCGATCAATCAAATTTACGCGCTCAATTTCGATAAAGTAATCGAAAGTATAATTTACTTTGTTTTTTATCTGGTTTTTCGGGTATTTAATACGAACGACAAAAAGTTTCAGTGTAATTGGTGAATTTGAGTGATTTTCGTGTTGAACGGAAAAAAGAAAAAAAAAGACGATGACAGTAACGAGAGGATAATAATCGTAACAATAATAAAAGAAAGAGAACAAGATCGTGGAAAAAACTTGAAAGGCAACGAGGGAGGGCAACGACAATTATCGTTCAACGAATTCTAGGTAAGCGAAGGCGAGATAAATACGTGTAAACAAGTAACTTGTATCGTTTATTCGTCGCGGACAATCGCGTTGAGGTCGTTCGCGGTTCGAACGACGAAGAAAAAAACGGCGTAGCCGCGAGCCGCGAGAAGTGCGGAGGGAACAAAGTTGCTACAGTGTGCGACGCGGTTCTCTCCTCCAGTTTTATTTTTGAGAAGAGATCGCAGACGCGAAAGAAGCGGCCAACGCAGAGGGGAGACGGGGAATCGTGCGAGACGCACATTGTCGTTACTCGGTATTTCGCGATCGGTCCTGAATTCGAGTGCCACGTTTTTTTATCACAAAAATCGTAACTTTTTTTTTTTTTTCGTCAAGTTTTACATCACTTGACGGGCCGAGGAGAAAATGGTGGTGTCAAATGTTTAACGAAAAAAACAAAATTCGCTTCGTAGTTTTTTTTTTTCGATTCTTTTTCCCATAAATTTATCAACAGTCACGTGGCGCAGTGATTATTTTTTTTCACGCCAACCGTTATTGAATTTATTAACCACAGCTGTCTCGGCTGCAAAAGCAACTGAAATTTTAGCAGGACGATTAGCGGTTTTCTTTGTCTACGATTTTTTTCAAATCAAAATACGAACTCGTACCCCACGAAAATGTCATGTATATGACATATATATGACATGGATTTTGTAAGTCTATATATTGCGATTTATCGGTATATCAATAGTAACTATTTCCAAATAGATTTTTATCGATACACTCTAAAGATAGACACGCGTTGATTTTCGATCAATATATCCTCCGGTGAATCGCGAGATGATATATGATTGCGATAAAATTAGATCGAATCTCTAACGCTACAAAAATATTTACAATTTCCCTCGATTATCGAACTTTTCGTAATAGCGAATCCCGCGCGAAGATATATTTTCGAAATACATATCGATTCTCTAAGAAATCACGTAAAAAATACGAAACAAATTTACGTCCCATATTATTATTATTGTTATTGTTTCCGATACATTAATATAATATCGTTGTTTTAAAATGATTTTCATGATTCCGAAAATGTTGAGTAGAAAATGCGTCTTATCGAAAAAAAAGCGAACACCTCGAACAATGAAAGTATAAAAAATTCAATGCAACGCGGAAGTTGAAAAATCGTTGAATGCATCTACATGCACGCCGTCGAGTACGAAAAAGAAAAGTTGTCCAAAAAATTTCGATGCACAACCCCAGAGGTCGAAAAAGGTTGAATGCAGGTATAAATATAATATTTACACCGAAGAGTATGGAATTGCAGTGGCAATTACGTAGTTTACGAGTTGTTGGCCCGAGGCACTGGCGACGTTCCGGCGCAAGTTGGTCGAAAGATCCGCGAAAATTCGGGTCAAACCCGAAATTCGAGTCAGCAAGGCCAGCATTCACCCCGTGCGAGAGATTCATAAGTTAAGTTAAATGTACATAACACTGCTATGTGCACAACCCGTATATGCACCTACGCGCATACATATATATATCCATATATATGTATATTTGTAAATTTACATAGGTATGTACTACGGACTTATATACATATATATGTATATTGATTAACGGCATACATACATATATACATGATATACACGTGCATATATATACAGGATGATTCACAATTAATATCGAAACTGTTTTTTTTTTTCATTAAAAAAAATGTACTATGAAAACTAAAATGAACTTTTTTAAAAAAGAGTAATAATAATAATGATAAAAAACAATAACAACAATAATAATATTAATTTTTTAATTTAAATTATCGATCGACACGATTTTTTTTTCGAAAAAATGAATTCACGCGAATTTCAAAGAAATACAATTGAATCTTTTTTTTTACATCGGATACATCGAACTCACTGTCGAGAAGCCGATTTGATATGTATTTTGAATCAATCTGTATTCGTTTATATGTATATCAGTTACGTACGCGGATAAGAGGGCCTACAATATCGCGTTATAAATTTCCTTTCAACGAGTTGCGAGTAAATTTCGTACCTTCGACTTATACATTTATACATACGTATCGTCGAGGAGAAAATAAATGAGCGGTGTATACACGTAAAAATCCGTGAATCCGCGTGTTATACGTATACGTAACCACAAAAGGGCGATTCAACGCGGGTAAATCATTGCAAATGGAATTGGGTCGCGAACGGTTTGGAAGATTCGTCTTTGCATTACGGAAATAGTAACTACGTGTATATATACATATATCTATATTTTTTCTATACATATGGGACGTTCGATGCCAACTGGACGGGAAACCGAACCTTGACCTCTCGTAAATCAGTCCATTTTTTTAAACTCTGATAATTCCAACAGTAAAAATAACACGAAAGTTGAAAAAAAAAAAAAAAATGTTCTCATTATTGTTTACGATTATTTACCTAATGAAAAAATATTTTTCCAATATTTGGAGAAAAAACAAATTTTACTGAATTTTAGGATTTGTAACGAATAAAATCGTAAAAATCGAATAAAAATACGCGAGGTTCGCGTTGGGATATTTTTCGAATCGGCATGAAATTTTTCGTATGTATTGCGCACTATACATATGTATAGAGAGCGTGTAGTGGATTCGTAGAAAAATGCTTTGTCGAGAATTGGCGAGAGTCACCGGTGAATTTCGATTTGTTCGCTTGTGGTGAAAAGTACCATTTAGGGTTGAGGTGAGGAGAACAGGGCGTGTGTACGACATATATATATAACGCACACAAGTGAAGTTCGGTTATTGGGTCGCCTGGAGCACAAAATGGTATATACGATGAAATTCCATTCCATTTTCTCTATATACGCGATTTAACGATATATCGTACGAATAAACTGAAAATATATATATGCTATACTCTTAGGTAGGCGAGAGGAAAACTTGGCTTCTCGGAGCAATTCGATGCTTCATGAAGCAACGATCGTTATTCAATTTCTGCGTAATACGGAGTATACATATGCATTCCCGGGAAGATTCAGAGGTGAGGTACACACATTCATATACATATATGTATAGTATATGCGTTGTTGCGGGGGTGGAATTGCAGCGCGATGTATTCAGAAACAGTTTGATAGGCTTGAGTCACTCTATAAGCTTCGAACTATACGAACGTCGCGCGAAGTGCGGTGCAACGCCTATCGGAGTGCCGAGAAAACGGGCCTCTCGGGACGACGGACGCCTCGGCACTCCGGCAGAAGGTGTATATTCCAAACTTTCGCGAACTTAGTTTATGCAATGCCTCCGGATTCGAAATTATTTGACTAAAATTCTTTTGGTATTTCAGTAATTTGTATTAAGCTTTATTAAGGTATGAATTTTCGATCGTGAAAATTTAAAATTCTCTCAAAGCGCTTTCGTAATTTATAAAAATGAATATATTAAAAAATATGATACGCGTATAAATGAAAAATATTTTTATTCAACGATAATATTAATATTAAGATTATTATTGAATGAAAATATTTTTATTTTTTATTTGAAATAAAATTAAATTGATTTTCTATAGATTTTTCTATAAAAAATATTTAGCGCCCCGAATTTCGAGCGCCGAGAATTATTTCGGAGCCAAAATTTCGCTGAAATTTAAATTTCTAATTTTTTTTCGTCTTTAATGACGTAAATCTCAGATAAATGATATTGTCATGTATGCGGAGAATTTTATGCGTGTACGTGTGAAATTGCTCTTCAACTGCAGAAAATAGATTTTCAACCAAAGTTCATAATCACCTGGGTACACAGTACAAAGCCGATTACGAGACGGGAGCGTATAATGCGAATTGAACAATTGATCGGCAAACCCATGCGATGCTTTCAGCTCGAGTCCGATTTATTGGACGATATTCTCGTACCACGAATAGAGTCGCAATATTAATATTGCTTCGTTGGAGGAATCCACGCGTAGCTGTTAGATCGATGTCTCGTCGACTTATCGGAAATCGAAGTAATACCTCATGCGCTTTTGTTAGTCATACACGTTCATACGTTCCTCTAAATTTCCGTATATATTCCGATAAATGAGGAAAATGAGGAAATAAATTCAAATTTTTCACGATTTCCATATTTTTCGAATTTTCGAATAATTTTTAACACGTTTTCACGAGAAGATCGAAAAAATATTATTACACGGGAATAAAATTTCTTTCCCACGCGGAGACCAAATTGCTGCGTAGTTAAAAAAAATTAATTTCGATTTACACGCAAACGAGACGCAACATAAACGCGTAGACGTTTTTTTCTTTTTGTTTCCCGTCACCGTTCGGTTTCTCGTTCGACGTTCGCGTTTTTTTTTTTTTGTTTTTTTTCGCTACTCAAAATTATAACGAGTCATCGATATTTCGCTTGATGTATAAAGCGACGCCGGAGTTTCTCTTCAACGCGAGAAATAAACGACCGCGTCAGGCGCGGCTCGTGTTATAGCGATGGCAATGCACCGAGACTATGGCGCGTTATGAATCTATATTTACTTGTTCTCCAACCGCTCTCCCTCTCTCTCTCGTCGCTCCTCTTGTCCATTATCCGTCGATCGTTTTACCCGGCGAATTAACGACTTCGGTTAATGATTTCGCTCTAATCGTTGCTCCGTTTCACTCTCTCCGAGCGAGAAACGGCCGTTTCTCGCTTGTGCTCCTCTCCCGAGAGATTCGATCCGCGAGACTTGTTTATACAACCCGTTCGATACGAGATTTCGCCGCATAAACGCAACGAGGATTAATCGTATGACCATAGAAGACACGCCGGTAGACCGGATGCAGCATTAAAAAAAAAAAAAAAAAAATCGATCGATATACGATTGAACGATCGATTCATCATATCAATGATTAGGTGTTCGTTGTTTTATTGGCATTTTTATCAACAACTCATTTTATATTTCGATGCACGTTTTTTTTTTTTTTTGCACTTTACTTATTCGCTGATAACAGATACATTTTGTTCGGCTTATCAGAGAGATAGAAACGATGTGAGACGCGCAGTTACATAGCGTCGCTCGGGGAAACGATAAAGAGCGGCCGGATTGATCGATAGTCACGAAGGACGATCGCGTCCCCGAGAGTTAGGTAAATAGCTAAATAAACGTGAGCCACAAGACTCGTCGATAAATCTTAGCATTTTTTTTTATCCTTTCTCACGATTCGGCATTAAAAAAATGTTGCAAAGCCAAGTCTGACGAAATAAAGACATTGATCATCTCGATTAGCAGAAGTTAATTATAGTCATTCGTAACTCGAAAACAGTAATTAGCCGCGAGTTTATTGGCATTTGAAATAATAAATTACGAAATATCTACACTTATTTTTTGTTGAGATCGGTATCTGAAATTACTTACTTTGCAATAATAATTTTGTTTTTAATTTTTTTTTCGAGTAACTAATCGACACAATCCGTTTTTCACTCGATGGACTTTGTTTCTATCTGATCACATGTTCTCTTTCATTCGAGCGATTTGCGAGGTAACGAAGCGACGGAGCGTAAGACTCACATTCTGCTGTCGATGCATGTAACTGTCTGTGAACCACGTGAAAGCTTTGATCACATTTTTTTCTCGACAATTCTATACATTTTCTTTTCATGAAAAAAAAAAAAAAAAAATGTTAGGCAATTTTCGGAATAGTATTTACAATGGTTATCGATCGAAAATTTACAAGGCGTTTAAAGGGATCAATTTTCATAGTTGCTTTCAACTTTCGTTGGAATCCTTACAGTTATTGTTAAAATTCCGCGGGGTTTTGATTTTTTTCAAAAATATCTGTTAACACGATAAATTTCACAATTTTCGGGATGTCAGGCATTTTTACGCAAATTACCTGTTACTATCGGTACGATCGGCATTCACTTTTTGCGGACATAATTGGGACTGAGTTATAAAAAAAAAAATACAACATCGATATATATATCATTTCCTCATTGCCCTTTTTTCGTACTCTCTCTCGAGAAAGTTAAAAAAAAATAATAATTTCTATCCGAAAAAAAAAAAAAAAAAATGAAGTCATCGAAAAATTATTTTCGTCCATCCCGATAAAATTCACGAGAGGGAAAGAGGCGGCGTCCGGGGGAGGGGGGAGGCTGACTGCGATGTACGTCGAGGCTTTACAAAATCCTAGAATATTTTGAACTGAGAGCGCATAGAACGCAGATTGGTGGTAGATATTGATGGCGAATGCGCGAGAGTACGAGAGGCGTGGGAGTTTCATAACGTTCGTGAATAGCTCGGTACCGGCGTATAGTATATAGAGAGAAACACGAGTATCCAGTATGAGACACGAGGAGGTCGGTGTGCCACCGCATTATCCGCTCGAATACCCACTCTTTTGCTCCTCTTATTCCTCTTTAGTTCCCTTTCGTTCGTACATATACACAAACGGTATTCCGTGAGATATTACTAGCAGCTACGGCTCCAGTGAGAAAGAATTTTTCACCTACGCTCGGTCCGTGTGCAAACGCGAACTCTTCATAAATATAGGTAGCGCACGAGGGCGTCAGTGTGCCTCTCTACCGACGGGTATATATAGAAGAAAAACTCGAAAAAAAAAAAAAAAAAAAAAAAAAAAAACAGATAGTAGGTACACAGCTTCGGCGCCTTGCACTTGCTGCAGCTTCCGCTGTATGCATTCACGTTTCATCCGCGTACTGTACATATTCGTGGTATATGTACATACGTTGCGTATATAAATAGTATACATATGGACTCAAGAAACATAAGGGCTTATCGAGGTTTACTTTGCATGATAAATGACACGATGATAAGTCTTTCTGTTCCGTAAAAATCGATGTGCAGAAGGCTCGCGGGAGCGTTAATGAAGATGGAGTTTCGCGAGTGAATAATGACAAACCGGAGAGACAGTAACGACGAAAGAGAAAGAAAAGCTGGCGACCTGGATAATTCGTATCGACAGAATGCAACGCAATTATCTTACGCTATATATTTTTTTTAGACTTTTTCTGCCGACTGAAGGAAAAAATCATATTTTGGCGAAGATCGAGATAATTTAACTCGACTCCTATAATCGTATTTCGACGTTTTTTTTTTTGGTTTATCATTTTGTGACGGAAAATACCGGTCACGTATTATTTTTATATTTATCGTCAATATTTTTTTTATTTTTATTTTTATATCGTCATAAAAGCACAAAACTTACCTTATCCTTTGATAAGTCTAAAAAATAGCGATAGGTAATTTTTTTTTTTTTTTCGTCATTTTATCGTAAAAAAAGTTCAAGAGAATTGAGATAGTAGCGGTTTGTGACAAAATGGTATTTTTATATGCGTTCACGTATAATTTTTTACATAACACTTCCGCGAAATTACACTCCACACTTGCAGTTTCGAAA
Source organism: Buathra laborator (assembly GCA_934046635.1). Lineage (NCBI taxonomy): Eukaryota > Metazoa > Arthropoda > Insecta > Hymenoptera > Ichneumonidae > Buathra > Buathra laborator. Next base: position 9,746,292 of record OW203898.1, on the reverse strand, counting down.
GTATTATTTCTTTAAAACGTTGAAATAAATTATGAAGCGAAAGGGTTAAGGGATGTTTAATTTGCTCAGTGTGTTGATATACGAGTGTTTCACCGAATGAATTTACGGCCTGTTGGCAGTTTGGTACAGGCAACCGTTGCACGCATAACATTAGAACGTAATACACGTTGTTTGACTTTAAGTATTGCGATACGAAAGGAAAAAAAAAAGAGATCCTCGAAATCCCATTAGGACGGCAATTATATCGTAAATCATTATCTCCGCATGTTTTTACGTCTTGCCACGTCGACTCCAAAGGAAACATTATTATATCGTTCCTTACGTACGTGTATTCACAGTCGGTAACCCGAGGCAACTTCATCTTTGCTCCAATATTGTTGCTGCACGAGAATAGCGTACAATTTTACGATGCACAACCGGAATTTCCCCCTCTCGCCGAATACCTATCCATTTTCTCTATAAATTCTTTACAACCCAATCGCTCGTCGTAACTCACACACGTAGGCGTCGTAAAAATGTATTCCTGTCCGTAGAAGAGATCGTGACTCAATGTTTAAGGGATTAACGTATGTCTTGGAAGGTTGTATCTGACGAGGATTAGAAGTGCTTCGCGGCTTCGTATTCTCTCGCTTTGTGACGCACCCAACTGTAACGCGAGGTGAGTAACACAGACACACACGTAGAGTCAGTAGGACACAGAGAGAGATGGAGAAACGAAGGTAATAGAAATGGAGAGTGAACGAGGCGCCGAAATCCCATTAGATACAAATTACCTCGTAAATCACTAATATAACAGAACTCGACTTCCTAATGAAAGTATCTCTGGATCCCTCTTTTGTTCCTTCGTGAACATTTCGCACGCGGTCAGGAGTCGTGTCTTGAAAGTAGGAGTTTATTGACCTTTAAGACCGCATGAATCGACTAACGAGGATCAAGTCTTCGAGTTTCGCGACTTCAAATTACCGATACATTATTGATATTAATTTATTAAAAAATTCGAAATTTTATACGAATGATACGTTAGAACGATTTTTTAAATCTCCGAAACTTAGTCTCATTTTTTTTAATCTTTATAATTTACGGATATAAATAAATTCGAAAAAAATAAATTTGAAAATTTTAATTCATTTTTTTTACCCACAAAACTACCTGTATGATAAATCCGACTAATTATGAATAAAGAAAATAAATGAGAAAGCAATTTGAAAATTTCCGATTTTTAGGTGTTTTTTCAAGTTATACAGAGAAAAAAATCGATTGAAACGACTAAATCGGCGCTCGCGGGTGGCGCAAAAAATAATCGATTGCTTAAAAGAAATAATTGTCACAATAAGGGAAGAAATAGTCAATTTAACTAGCAGTTAGTATGATTTACTAAGTATTCCTTTCACTGAATTAAATATTTGTTTCGCCACCCGCAAGCGCCGATTTTTTCGATTCAATCGATTTTTTTTCTCAGTGTATTACGCAGCTATGGAAATATCATTGACTTTCTATGGCCTATTAAGGGATCGGAATGAAAAAAATGTTTCGCCATGAGTAACGGTAGATATATTCTCATTGATGCACGTATGTGTACATTACGAGGTATCTACTTCGTTGCGGTGAAGAGTGGCAATCTTGTCGAGAGATAGATAGATAGGTACAATAACGTAGTCGGCAAGTGTTAGATTGCAGTCGGGGTAAACGTTCTATCAAGTCGAAGAATGCCGGGGCTTCCCTGGATGTGCTCTCCCCGTCTGTCCGCGTGTGTTCGCCGTGATTGCCACTGGGTAGTAGAAACAGCGAGTTGTGTACAGCCACGCGAGATCTCTCCGTACGATCTGATACTAATACACAGGTATAGGCACTTAGATGAAACTTCTAGTTTCAAAGTACCTTGCAGTATTATAACTACCAATAAAGTGGCGCAATTCCGCGTTATCGGATTCTCCTTCCACTTGCTGCCCGGTATCAAACTTTAATAAAAACGAAATTACAGGCTCCTAATACCTTCGCGGAAGTAAATATACCGGTAAATGTGGTTTCATAGCCGTTGGATATAAATGCCGTAACAAAAAGTTTTTTTTTTTTTTTTTTTTTACCGACCAAAATGATTTCGTACGTACTTTCTCAGTCAATCTTTTTCTTACACCGTAATTTTTTTTTTTTTTTTTCGTAATGAATATAATACCGAACGCGATGTGGGTATTTCGTACACTGTGTATGTATGAACCAATACGAGTCTTGCAAATCAAGAGTTATTTCCATGATCACGCCAACCATCCATCGCTCTTCCCCGTAAACCCAAACGTCCGAGACTCCGAAACTCGTTGTCGTCGTGTCAGGATACTTTGTCGTCTCTCGAGTTCAGAAACGAGAATAGCTTCCGTTTGTGTCCGCTTGGGAACACGAGACGACGACGACGCAGCGAACTCGTATAGTGCTTCGCGATGTTTTGTTGCCTGGTACCCCTCTATCTCTTTCCCTCTATGATTTATCTCTTTCTCTACCTGGTTTATATTCCGACTTCGATCTATCTTCCGAAACTTTCGTTCACTCGGCGAACTAAAAAGTTTCTCGTATTTCAAGTCATTGAAACCTTTTTGCATTCAATTATAATTTGATTCTGAATGAAGAGCTTCGTTACTGTGATTTCTTGGTTTTTTTTTGTTGCTATCGACTTTCGATGAACAAAACTTAACTTTTTAATTAATTTACGCTAACGAAAAATTGCAATCTCATGATAAATCACGAAATCGAAGATTATTCGCATGAAACTTTATCCAAATCAAAGAAAAAGTTTTACTAACGAACGTATGAAATGAATTACGTCAAATATTTAATTTTTAATAAATTTCAATATATTTCAGTAGGTAATTTTTAACTTTCAATAAATCTATTTATATCAATAATTTTCAATTTTCAATTATTTTCAATAATTTTACAATATGTTTAAGGAATGAAACTTCATTGAAATTCGATTTTCCTCAAATTTTGCGAAATACTATTAATTCGTAACAAAAATTTCACTTCGCAATAATAAAAATGCAAATTACTCCAATATAATTAATTTGCGAAAATAAAAAATATCTTCAGTTCCGCGGAATGATAAACAAGACAACGAAGTCAAATTATTACCAAAAATGCAAACGACGATAATAGATATTTAAAAATCAAATGTCAATTTGTCACATATCATCAACGTGACTGGCAGTCGATAAATAAAAATTGTGGGATCAAATAACGCGGTTATTAAAAAAAAATATATGTGGGGCAAAAAAAAAAGAAAAAATAAGATAAAAATCATCGAATGTGAAACCTTCATATCGGAAAAATATTCGAATATAATTCGACTGTTGTTGGACCATATGTGTCGCTACCACAGGGTCAGCTGTCCCCGACGGTTGGACGGCTCGTTTGGCCATCGGCAACCCTCGATATATCCCCTTTCTCACAGTTTCCTTTTCACCCTCCGTTCCAATATCCACAACATATATATATATATATGTATACTATATACAGTATCTGCATGTATAGATATCCATCGATCCCTCATTTATCAATTCCCCCGACGAAGAGCTGACCGGCAGCAGCAGCAGTACTACCATGCAGTCTCGTGTATCGGATTCACCGACGAGATCGATTGTTAAACGATATCGGCACGCACGCTGCAGGCTGTCCGTACGGCCAACACACAGCGTAGTGCATGGCACGAAGCTTCGACTATACATTCCCCAAACCCCCGTCAGTCGGTCTATCTAGTTGCCTTCAACGCCCAAACAGTAACGGCGACGAGTGTTCGCAAACAAATCCGTAGAATGTTGAACGACCGGTGATGCACGGGTTTGAACAACGGAATCTTTGTGCTGTTCCGTCTGTGTCTACATGCACGCAGTCCCCGGACGTTCGCGACAGAAAAGAGAAAATCGAAGGCTTCAATTCAATGTGAACGAAATTTACACGCTTTTTTAAATCAGCGAATCGATTATTCGCGTTGCCCACGTAAATTCTAGTGAAATAGTCATTTTTCGTTAGCATATTTTTTTTTCGGATTTATTTTTGGTTTCTTCGTAATGTGTTATAGGTGATAACAAAATGAATTTGTTGACGGAAAAGTACCCCAATTTATTGAGAATTTTACAATAAAGGAATTGTTAAAATGTATTGCAAAAAAATATTTCAATATTTCTTGATATTTTTTTTTTACAACTCTCAATACACCTTTCAGTACAAAGAAAATCATTTTGTCTTACGGTTTTTGAGAAAAAAGAAATTCCACTTCGTTTTCGGAGTAATGTGCAAATTACGTATTTGCACTGTCATTTAAATTATTGTAAAATGACTAAAATATGAAGAGCAACCGGAAATCGTATTTCGCGACTGACTTTATTGATTATGACGAAACTGAGTTTATCTCTTCGATAATACGTTTTCCGTGTCCCCCATCCAAGGAATCGAATATTTTCAGCCATTTTCAATCGAAATAAGAGGATTCTGTCCGTAAAGTCGAGTGACTTTTTAACATCGGAGCCGATCGAGCCGCCACTCGTGTCTGTGTCTCGCGAGGTCACGCGTTAAATCATTTCGGTTCCAAGTCGCGCGAGTCCACGACGAATCTGCCACTTTGAGACAAAGCCCCGGAGAGAGAGAGAGAGAGTATCCTGCATCGAAAGAGAACAGAGGGCTCTCGACAAGACCTCTCGAACGGCTCGCGGAGCGAAGCAAACTTGACGCGAGAGTGGCGGCGTAGAAATTTTACAAACGCGCCGCTCGCCCCGTTACATATTCTCGTCTAACTCACAGCATACCTATTCCGCCTCTGTACGTATTCCGCCTCCATATCTGCCGTTACTTGTCGGAAAATTTCTTCTCCGGATTTATTTTAGTTCGCGATATATAATGCATATAGTAATATACATTGGAGTGGAGGGCGGGAGGGCGGAGTTACAACGATCCTGTATCGTGTTCATCAAAGCTATTGAACCGAAATAGGTAATCTCTCGTTTCTATTAGTGAGTTCCATTGAGCGAAAATCAAACGAATGATACACGATGGAGAGTGAGCGAGAAACGGATTTCTATTCTCTCATTTAATTACCTTAATGAAAATACCTATGTCGGTATAATAGAGGAGTAATATGGATTACCGGGGCAAAACGGATCAGGCAAAAGTATCGTGGCGATGGGGCAAAATGGATTACCGCAAAATTAAAAGTTAAAGTTGTTACTCCCTGTTGAGGATATTAAAAATTTCATAAAATGCGAACCACCGTATAAATTTTCGTTAAACTTAATGGTATTAGATCGCGTTCTGCACAAAGTTTTAAACTAACAAATCGAAAAGCTTCGATAATTAAATTTTTCTATTTTACGAGATGCTCCATTTTGCCCCCGCGATCAGTATTTTTTTCCCTCGGATACGCGAAATATTTGTAATGAATTTCGTTCGATAATAAATAGCTGATTTGTTGATACGCCTGACATCATGACAACGGTATGTATTCCTTAGGCAGTCCGTTTTTCCCCCGGTCTACCCTAATTAATTTCCATGGGCGTTCTATCAATCGACTTAAAACTTTGTACACCACCGGTACTAATACCGTTATGATTGGCAGTTAGTTTGACAAAAATCCATACTACGGTACGCATTCTATGAATTTTTTAATTTTTTTAACAGCGACTGACTACTTTAACTTTTAATTGTATGGTATCCCATTTTGCCCCGTATTGACGTTATTTTTCTGGTCCATATTGCCCCACTCTCCGAAATTATATGCAGTATATATACATATATATCGTTGGCTACTCGCAGGAGGAGTTAATTGATCCGGTCGATTGACAAAGTCCTTCACTCCGTTTTCCATATCCCTTCGCTCACCGCATCGATTGATTGAGTTCTATTTGGGGTATTGTCGCAACTCTGGAGCTTCCTGGTAACTACGTGTACTGCAATGTACGTCAAACAGTCGAACAATGAGCGATTTCGGATAGAATATATAGAGATAAACGGGTGTTTCGGGGTGCAGAATCGGGAGGTTATTATAACGATTCCCTAAACTTGCGTTAATGAAATCATCACAGGAGAGAAAGAGATTTGATTTGATTTGGATTTATTAATGCCCTAGTATCAACTATGAGGCAAACTTTTTAATTACAAAGTTCGACGATAATCTTATAATTAAATATAACAAAATGTAGTAAATAAAATATAATAAAAATAAAATAAAAAATGAGATAATAGAGTAGAGATAATGGTTGATCGAATAATAATAGGATGTGTGATAACAATCGAATTAAATTGAAATAAAAAGTATATCATATGATAACAAAAAATAACGAAAAATAGGAGATATAACAAAATAAAATATCAACGATGTTAACACCATCAAAACCCTCAAAAAACTTCAGCACATAAAACTATACTTATTTCAGTTCCGAAATATAGCTATACACGCGAGAGAGAGGGAGAGAGAAAATTTGATTTAACTTTCTAACAAGGTGCACTGTTTTTTTCGCACACAATTAAATAATTGAGTAAATGAGTTATGTATCTGACGGAGATATTTCCACGTGGAATATTACGACGCAATATTAAATTATTTGGTGGTTCGACGGGTTAACTTTTCGATTAGATTGCAACACTTGCTGAGGAGATATTTTGTTGGGGTTATCTTTTTTTTTTTTATATTGCGACGAGAGATATTTTATTCTGCGTATTATGACGTCAGATATAATATGACTACTCTATTAGGAAACCTGATAAACCCGGAAGAGTCAAAAAATTCAAAAAAATTTTGGAATTTGAAATTTGGAGAACAATACCGTTCGTTGCTATGGCTAATATATAAAGTTGTGTTGAATACAAACAGTTCATACGGTTAAATAAAAACACAAAAAATTATCTTGTTATTTAACTACGAATTTGTAGTTAGTTGCCATAACGATTTGTTTTCTCTCGGCGTTGCAAAGATTTCCATCGATAATCTCCATGATATATCCTTTCGTGATGAAGATTTTTAAAATTGCAACACGTTGTCGTAAAATAATGGCCCACGATATCAAATAAGACGTCTGAAGCAATAATTGACCAATCGAAATAAATTGCACACGTTTGTTATTTATGTTTAATGCTGTTTTGCTATTAAATTGCCAATATGCCGACTACGATAATCACAAGTTTTATCCGGAGATCTATCACGCTGAAAGTTATTTGTGTAACGCATGTACTTAGCATTTATGTAATTGGCGCCGAACGAAAAACGTTGAAGGAAACAGGTGGCGTTGCGGAATACGATAATATAGAGTCGTATAAATGGAAGTGCGAAGTTTATCGTGCAGGTAAATAGTATCGTTACTCTGCGACTCGCACTCGGTAATAACTGCATAGACCGGTTGACCTCACTCTCTATAATTTTTTTTCGTCGCCTCGTTAACGCTTCCCGCGGAGATGTCTCGCTATTTCCATCTCACTCGCTCGCCTTTTCGCGTTTCAACGCATCTGGCATAATCACCTTCGTTGTTCCATCTTTTCTCGTTGATTATCTCCTCTTCCTCGTTTCTTCGTATTCAATTCGAAATCTTTCGAGATCTTTCGCGTTATCGCCGTCTCCTCGTAAAATCGCGTTCCTTCATCGCCAATATACCTCGAGGCACGGAATTTATTCAATACTCAGCGAAACAATGTTTCGGTCGATGGTAGGTAACGAGTTATTGAAAATAACGAAACGCTCTGTCTGATTGAGCGTTTTAATGGTATGCGAATATATTTGAGAGGTAATATGGTATATAATTTACACTAATTGGTGTATAATTAAAGTATTGTTAATAAATACAATATGTAACGTAAGTATAGTATGTAAAATTAGTACGTTAATTTAATTAAACGTATTAATTATATACAATATTGTGTAATGTATCGTATTGTTATTGTTATATCTAATTAATTTATAAAAATATTATTAATTAAATACAATCAAACAATATTAATTGACATGGAAATATTTATAAAATATTTTGAAAATATTCATTTTAATGATCCATGAAACTCTAACGATCGTTCATCGAAAAATGAAGAGGACGAAAAGCGGCTATAAAAATTATATTCTTTTTGCAAAAAAAAAAAAAATGTGTTCGACTGATAAACGTTACCAAGTTTAACGGGTATTCGAACATTCGATATAAAGGGCTCCGTATCGGTTAACGTGGACCGGATACGTGGTCAATGGCTGTAGTAGTCGTAAAAAAAAAAAAAAAAAAAAAAGGTAGTGAGAGTGACGTCTCGTGTACGTGCGAAGAGACTCCGTAACTCGTGGGAAAAGTATTTTTCGCGTCCCATACGACGATTGGGGAGAGAGAACCGAAACTATATATACATATATACGCAATACGTATGGTGCGGACTTCCAAGACTTTGCCAAGGAATGCAGCCTGATCTTCAGAAGACTCTCCAGAGCTCAGAGAAACGTCTCCGACTTCTATACTCAAGGATAAGAAACTTTGTGAATTCCTTCTGGAGACCCGCTAAAACTGTTCCGTAGGAATCTCCGCGACTGACTGAGCTACGAACTGCAGTTACTTCCGTTGATCTCGCCGACGCCCACTCCTTTTCATTTCCTGAGAATTTACGTGAAATAAAAAAAATTTAACAATTATTTGCAGCTTCAATTATGAAATTAATTTTTAGGCTGAAACTCGGAATATTAAAAATTAAAGATTCCAATAGTATTCGAATGTCATTTATCGCGTAAGAATATACGTCAACTACGTAATATTCGACTTTTGTCTCTGAAATTCCCACATTTTATGAAAGAATAAAAAATATTTTTTTTTATGATTTTTTTTTATTATTTTTTGCCTGCAGGCATTACGAAATATATTATGAGCATAAAGTTGAGTCATTTGCCATGAATGGAACACTGAAAAATTTAAATACACTTCTGGACTACTTTTTTCGTAAAATATTTTTCTCACAGCAACATTGAAATGTTTATTAACATTTTTTTTGCGAAACTCTCATTATATCAACCATTTGGTAAAAAAATTATCCTATTTCCTCCGATAGGATTACAGAAAAAAAAAAACATCGATCGAATAACCGTTGACTTTCTTCTCTTGCCATTGTCTACCAATTAGTACGATAAAATTCCGGGAAATGAGTTAAGAGAGGTATGTTTTACAAACTTTTCGTGCCGAGAGAACTTGAGAAGGAGACGTCGTCGGTCGTCGCGGCGACGTCTAGAGAGCCGCGCCGGCAGTTCGCCAGTCGAGCTACGAGGGCATCGAGACGAGGGAGGAAAAATAGAAGAAGTTCTTGTCTCGGGTACCTGTGCCCCCACCGTCTTTCCGTACTATAGACCATAGTTATACCATACAAGTTTTAGTAGTGGTAGTGCTTGTGGTAGTATAGCGGAGTGCAGAAAGTGCGGCTAAGGTATGCGGCCGTTCCGCACCTGTTTACGATCGCGTGGCGCGCGAGAGAGACTCCGGGCTCTCGAGTCTGGAGAGTCCGCGCGCCCCGAAGGCTTCGATCCTCGATCGATCCTCATCCCAGTCCCGTCCCGTCTCGTCTCTCACTTCCACTGTACTATACACAACGTAGAGACTTGAATTCCTCTCGTAACGAAAGTAAAAAAAATATATAGAAAAACAGAAAACAGAGAGAAAAAAAAAGCACACGAAAGGGAAAGTGCTAACGGCACCTCCGACAAGAGCGTTCGAAGGCAATGATAATAATAAAATTGCACTTGAAGAAACGAGATCGCGGATAAAATGTGTGTAAAGTAAAAAAAAAATCGATATTATTTTACCGAAGCCCGAAGGTTTGGCAGTTACTGGTCGAGACGAAAAGATCGATTCTGCAACAGCGTACGCTACATGCGATAAAATCATTTGACGCTCCACATAGTAGCCGCCGTAGACAAAAAGGAGGCAAAAAATCGATGAAAGGTCATTTTAATAGTCACTTTTCGTCTTTTTTTAATGAATGCCTAAAAAAAAAAAAAATTTTAAGCCGAAATTAATAATAATAGCAATCTGTCTTTCCCCGTGAAATCGCAATGATTTCTTGCATCTTTTTTTTTTGTTTTTTTCTGGAAACACCCTTCGGTACTCCAGCAGTCGAGTCTCTCAAGTAAACTAATGATTCTTGTAATTTAACTTATTTTAACAAATCAATGTACAATTTGCGGTATTAACCGGTAATAAAGAGTAACCTTCCCGAGTATCTTCGCTGTCTGGTCGGGACCTTTGCCTTTCTTGCTTCTCGTATCCTCCGGATCCTCGGTCTGGGTACGGCGAGCACCCTGCCACACCAACCACCGACAGCTGTCCATTCTTGGAAAGCGGACTCTCAACCGAAACCGAGAGGGATACCTCAGCAATGCCTCTGAAACTTTCCCCGTCTTTCTCTTTTGTCCCAATATCAAGTAAGATAAAGGGAAACAGAGAGAACAAGACGGGGACGTGAACGAAGCTCTTCGGCTACTATATATCAGGGTATATAGAATACACTCGTGTCAGATTCGCCCGAAGTTCTGGACAGTCCTGAACACCGGTAGACCTTCGCGCGGGGTAATTGGACGAAGCGAGATAGAAACATTGGCTCCGAAACGTTTCAACGGAAAGGTGGAAAGGGATCATTGCAACCCCTCGTAGTGTATATATATATGTATCTATATATGTGTGCGCATTATATGCATATATATCTTGAAGAACTGCCCATCCGTCGCCCCTTGTAATCATATAGGTGGATTAAACGGAACATTCAATTCCTCGTGGGATCGTTTCGCTTTATTCAAATACGAATTTTGCGACCAGCTTCATCCCTCTCCCTCCCCTCTCCCCCCGGGCGTTATATTCGTTGGTTTTCTATCCAATTCATCTCTACTTCTCTCTTTCTCTGTATCTTCGTATCTCTCTGACAGTTTTGATTTTCTCGAATGGCTCGGCAACCTCACGCTCTGGCACTTCAGTTTATACTAATTATTCAATTAGATCTTAGCGCGAGACTTCGCGAAATTCTCGTCGAAATTTGCCCGATCTTTCGATGTGTCGCGCAATGTGACAGACCGTAACGTCGTCTCTCGTGAAATTTCTAATTGACGAAACTTTGCTCTCCATGCCACGTTTCACCTCGACGGCTTCACCGATGAGAGCTCATGTGCGCATGAAAACTTGACGGTGTCTTCGGTATATATATATGTATATTATATATTATATTATATGTAAAATTTATATACATATATATTAAATGTGTATAGAGAAGACGGAAGCATATTCGTTGCAATGCAACCAACTGCACCGGAAATGTCCGTCATGGAAATATAACGTTGGAGCATAAAATTTATGCGATATATAATTTTTACGAATTCCTTTGACGCGCTATTTTTCTTTTTCGGTAGTCATCTTTTTTTTTATTGATGATTGCTTTGAAAGTTCAGACTCTGAGACGTTTCGGTATAAAAACATCGATAATTCCGCAAGGCTGACGGGTTTGATGAAATTGAGACGTTTTATTGGAAGTTTTGCAAATTTTTTTTACCGTTTCAATCGCTTTATGACGTCTGAACCGGCGATGTCTGTAAAAATCATTTTTTTTTTTTTGCTAAATTACCGGTATTTGGTGTTCGAACTTTTTTTTTGTCCGAAAGGATACTTCTACGTAGCGGTTTGAACGTTAAGACAAAAAAACATTTTTTTCTGAAAATCGATGGAGTTTCGTAATAAATTAATTTTTTTTTTTACTTAAAGTTCAGAGGCTTACAAAAAAAATGAAAAATATTGAATGAAATATATACAGTACGGGGAAAGCGGAACTGCGGTGTTCGCAGATAATCGTAAATATGGATAATTCGAAAAATCAATAAAATTTTTTAGGTTTAATAAAATCGAAAAACTATGAAAAACGCTTTCTCCGCGTTGTAACGAATAGTTCAGTATTAGAATTCCAATCGATTCTCTTACTCTCCATCTTTTTGGATTATCGGATTAATGGACCCCAAATTTTCATCAGCTTAATGGCTGTACGCGGAAGGAAGGAGTGAAGAAATTTCGACAAACTTAATCCGCTATTCGGTTAAATGGCTCATGGTTAATCGAGGTTTCAGTAGATACATATCCTATATGGCCGCCGGAAGAGTAATTTGTTCTTTTTTTCAGACGTTTGGCGGTTAAACGCTTTTCCGCAAAAACGTTGCATCTAAAACAAAAAAAAAATCAAAATGGCTTATTCATATTAATAACAGTGACGAGTTATTAACGATCGCTGATTATTGAAATTTTTTTTACCTAATGACTTCGAATAAAAAACGGAGCATCAGAAATTAATGAGAGACAGTCGCGATTTTTACGTAATAATAAAAGAAATAAATGTCGATTTAAAAAAAGTTAAATCGCCAACAATTCGTCATTGTTATTAACTTGAATAACCTATTTAGTTGTTCACTAATACATTTCAATATTTTTTTGTAAGAAAACCTTTTTAACCTTCCAGTAAAAAAAAAACAAAATTTATTAACCACCAAAGATGTTGAAGAAAAATTAATTTTTTTTAGATTACTCTCGGAATAAATTTTTTTTCTTTCGGTAAAATCGCGTGTTGACTATCGACTCGCCGATAGCGCGGTAGAATGTAAATTACCATTGCAATCTTAAATTTTTTTTTTTCCGCTAATTAATTCGCTCCATCGTTTCTTCTCTCTTCCCGTTCTTCTCAGCGTCTCTCTTGTTTGTTGCAACTACGACGCGCCCTACCTTTTCGCTCGTCTCTCTTCGCCGAAGAGACAGTAAAAAGTAAAGGATGATTGAGAAAACGAACACGAGATACCCCGCCGTGAAAGCAACGCGCACACCCACGTATCTTATCGTATCGCGAACGACTCGTAGTTCACAGAAGGGATCTCTACAGCAATACTATGTCCCGCTATTGCTGTTGCTGCTGCTGCCGGTCGCGTCGGTGTAGAGATAATTCGTGGGACGAAGGAGCGCGACATGTAACATACCGACGTATGTGCGGGAAGTATACTCCGATCGGACAAAAGATAAGGGATAAAGAAAATTCGCTGTCGCGATAAATCATTCCTGTGAGCTTAACACCTCGATAGAGCTTTTACCATAACGAGATCGTAAGGTAGTAATTCGATGAACAATTCGACAGGCATATCGCGTTATGCTCTCTTTTGAGAGACATCTTTATCGACTGACTCCCTCGGGGGGTTACTGAAATATATATGTATATATAGAGAAATTCTTGTACCCATTACTCATCTCTCATACGAGTTGATTTTATATCACGCTGTGAGAGAATAAATTATAAATTATCGTGGATAATAAATTGACTTGTAACTTCATTAGTTCGATGAAATTACATGTTTCTCACTTTATTTATTTTTTTCAAATTAATATTTTTTTTATTTTTATACAGTATAAATGACTGTACATTTTTCCATATATTTTCGATATATATATTTTTTTTTCATGGAACATCGATCTTTTTGACAATAAAAGTTTCTTGAATGTAATCCAAAAGATCGTAAAAATAAAATTAACCGAATTGATGCTATCAATTCATGATGGTAATTTCAGTACCTCATTTACCCACCCCTCTGCAGTGTATCTTGCGGTCGCATAAAACTCCGCCCGGCATTGTAAGATTTTACCCCGGCGTATAGAACGAAAGAGATTTCACGAGCCAAAGATTCGCGCGCGAATGGCTTCCGTACCATTCGCGACGCGAGTAAAATAAAAGCTATTCCGCTACGCTACTTCCACGGGGTAATATGCGTACCTATTCTCCTTTTGCTGCGGCGAGAAGGGTCGTCTAGGCGCATATACACGCCGCGCGCGATAGATAACGAGAACAAGCCTACGGAATGCAGGTCCGTTGAAATGCTTATAATGGTTCTATCCTATACTACTTACTCCTTTGCTTCCCCCGTTCGACGAAACGTACCAAACGTACCAACGAACGGGAGAACCCAACCGGTCGTTCGTGTTCCTCAGGCGCAAGTTGTAAGTAGCTTACCTACCTGTTTAAGCCACTATACTTGAGGCATTGAACAGCCTCTGGCTGCGCTCTCTCGCAGTCTTCGTACGGCTTTACGCATTTCCATCTGCCTCTGGCACTCTCTCGCTTTATACTTCTATTCGTCCCTCTCAGTTTCTTCGTGTCTTTCTTTTCTGTTTTTTTTTTTTTTTTTTTTTTTTTTCCGACAGCTTTTTCATTATTATTATTCGTCTCCCGGCATGAAATATCCATTTTTTCGTATCTCGAGCGTGAAAACGAATGAATGAATGAGAAATGAATGCAAATATTAGAGGAAAATGCAAACCCGAATGCGACGACTATACGAATAGGTAGGTACAGTGGGTCGGGTAATAGCGAAAAAGCCGGCAATGCAAGGGGTTCCCCAAGGGTTTGGGCAACCGGTCCTCATATTCACGGTTTATTTTTCTTATGGAAATTTTCGAGTCACCACTCTATTTTCATTTTTTTTGTCAAAAGTTCTTCTTTTTTTTTTTTTTTTTTTTTTTTTTTCATTTTATACACTCATCTCCGCTCGTCTCTTTGCGCAGACATTTTTCTCTTCAATGGTTTATCGAGATTTTTCTTTGCTGCGAGACGCACGGAAAATCTTTGGAAATCAGAGATGGAACTGTGAGAAACAATACAGCTGTCGCGAAGGGACGTGTGGAGTATGACGTCGAAAGGCTGAGAGCTATTTTTTTATCACTATTTTTGTACTCTTCTCGACACTGCTGGTAATGCACTTTTCAGTACAACGGCGTTTCTTACGTTTCGTTCGCAGATTGATTTGCTAAAGGTTAATGGCGATTGATTTTTTTTTTGTTTTTTTTCCCCTCAATGCTTTATTTATTTTTCTTAAGATAGTTTGAAAATCGATCTTTATCTTTAATAACTACGTAGAAATGGCGACTTATATTCCATTTTCAAGGCGCCGCTATTTTATAAATATATATTTTTTTTACAGTCGACTATCGCCAACGTTTCGTTTTTTTTTAGATGCATTGTTATCCGACGTCGATATATTTATATTATTTTCAATATTTTTCGGCAATTTTACTTGAGAGATTCATAATAGAGATTTTGGAGTAAAAAAAATTGCATTTTTTTACCCTCTACAGATTTTAAGAAAAAAATATCAAAATTTTGTCTCGTTTTTCGTAATATTAGTCAGTTGTATCCCTTTAAGTTATAGTGTAACCGAAATTTCAAATTAATTTACAAATTTTATCTGAATTCGAGTTCTGATTTATTTCCTTATTTACTCGTTTATTTATTTACTATGACCGATGTATTCTTCACAAATTGTATTTTATTTTTATTTTTTTTTTCGTTCAAAGATTCTGACATTACTTTTACGATACTTTTATCGCGATTGGTTTTCCACGTACGTGAAAAATATAACACGAGCGCTTTCGTTCATTTCTTTCTCCCACCATAAAACATCTCCGCGTATTTTTCCTCGCCCCGTACACGCTTCTCATCGGGGTGATGCGCAGAGCGGCGAGAAGTCGCGACCGCAAACCACTGCATTAGCTAAAGTGCACATCAAAGCAACAGCATCAGCGGAGCAACGCGCGCACCGACGAAGGCAGGAACAGGAGATGTAGAAGGCGAGGATGGAGCGGCAACGTAAACCACGTCTGGGTGATGCACGTCAGCCAAACCAGCCACGTCCCATCGAGGGAACGTTAAAGACTACGCTCGCGGTCCCCCATTTATCTGATGGCAATTTTCCTCTCGTTTCGCAAACTTTTTTTTTTTTTTTATAATTTGTTATTTTCAACACTGCGATCTTCATCTCCGCATGCGAAATAACGCTTTGGATTTGCTACGGATTAGTCTCGTTCACGAAACACCTTACATAACCTCAATCGTTATTTATTTTATTACGAAATATACCCATTTTTTGTCTTTAGTCTTTTGCTTTTTTTCTTTATGCCGAAAATTAATTTTATATACGATATATAAATTTAAACAAATCAATTGATGAAATTAATAATTATAATAATAATAATAACATTAATTATTATTCAAATAAATTTTATATAAAATATATTTGAATTTATTAATACTTAAATTTAATTAATACATAAATGTACCAACAAAGTGCAAATGCATCCTTAATGCAACAGATTTTTTTTTTTTCTTTCGGGATTCTTCGCAGAACGATCGAGAGAGCTATTACGCTTTTATTCTCACAACAAAATCGTTTCCGGGACATGTACGACGCGATAAAGTTAATTTAAGCGTAAAGGAATGTCTTCTCTATTCACGCGAACAATTTTCACGACAATACTCTTAACTATTATTCTCGGTCGTCAGACTTCGTTGTCATGGTGAGACTAAACGCGGGAGTATCGTCAAGGTGTACGCTCGCTAATGCGATTAGCATTAGTCTAAAATCCCCGTTACTACTAGGCGCCGAGATTATATATATATATATACATATTTACTTATATATATATATAAATGTATATACATCGTCTCTTGTGCATAGCGCACTGCACAATGCAGCAAGAGTAACTTAAGTCCCGAGAGCGAGTCCCTCGACTTACGCCAACGCGAACAACGACGACGACGTCGACGACGACGTAAAGGAATTCTTACACCTCGCAGCGACGTACTTAGTTGTATATATGTATATACATCTATACCTATATCGGATGAAATTGAATCGCTCGGACGATCGCTCGTCCCCGAGCGTGACCGTTCGGCGACGCCAACGTGTTAGCTCTACGATAAACACAATAACGTGCGCCTCAGTCCACCAGTGACTCCTGACTTCTCCCCCAATGTTCCATTCCCTCGTGGATTACGCGAGGGATAGCACGAAGTTGAGACATGAGAAAATTAGTTCCAGACTTAGCCACAACCCATCTCTGTTGTACACAATTTTCTATCAAGCTGTCGTGTATTTCTGAGGCTTTTTGCAGTTATTTATAGACTTCTTTGTTCGTAGCGAAAAAAAAAAAAAAAAAAAAACAGTAAAACGAGCCGAGGAGCGGTCATTTCGGGTCGAAAGTGTGCTTTTCAAAAATCTGCTTTATCGGCGCGAAAGGAAAATAAAATGTTCGTTCGAGAGAATAATAAACGATTTACTAAATATAAAGGTGCTATGAAATTGAAAGAAAAATTGCGGCATTTTGTAGTATTTTGAAGGAAATACAGTGTAACTTCGATTATCCGACGTAAATGGGACTGCGGTGTATCCACCGATAACTGAAAACCACCGATAATCCGAAATCGATTATAACATTACTATATTTTTGCAACGAAGTATTGAAGTCGTTTCTTGAAAGAATTCTATAGTTTTTATTGCTTGTTTCAACGATTTTCAAAAAAAATAAATAAAAATATCGTCTTTGATGCAGTCGAATGGCGGCACCGAAATTCATGATAAACGCTTCCGCCGCGATGTTCAAAATATTTCAGTGGGATTCAAATCGTTTCTTCATCTTCTTGGGTTATCGGTTAGACGGACGTTGATTTCTCATACGTTTTTTCGCTGCACGCAGAAGGAAAGAGTGAAGAAATTTATTCACCGTTAGTCCATTGCCCCTTTAAGTCGTTCCGGTTAATCGAAGTTTCACTGTACATCGATTATTGACAAACTTATTTTCGACTGAATTTTATCGTGTGCGGCATTGATACTGCGGCATAACGCGTTCGATGTATTCACAGTAAATCGACTTATTCTTTGGGAACTATACATATAGGAGGCAACAAAACCGATTTCACGACATGGGTTTTACTTTTATTTGAAAAGTGCGGCTTTTTCCGCGCCAGTGAGGAGCTTTTTTTTCGTTTTTTTTTCAAGATTTATATTTATTTACGACACTCTCGTTCGCTAATGCTACCAACTCTATATTTCTCCCATCTGGCAAAGTCGAGTCGAGGGAAAGCGCGATATCTCTCGCGTATGCTGACGGAGGGAACGATAAATCCCTCGCGTAGTATTGGCAACCTTCCAATCCGTCCGAATTCGATACGAGAGCTTTTTTAACGCTTCGACGAACACGCCGCAGTAGCCGTCAGCCCCACCGGCGGATCTAACATAGACTTGCACTACTGCGGGACTTGAGGGAAATCCGTTTGGCTAGACTACTACATAATTCGATCACTTCGAGGCTCTAAAAAAAAAAACAAAAAAAAATAAATAAAAAATACATTCATATAATAATGGTAATGCATAACATAAGGTGAAAATAAATTATGCACAGTCCTTTACTATGGTCGTTCAGATAATCTACGAACTCTACAAAGGGTTAAATCAGTTTTGATATATAACTTATTTTTCATCTTTTATTTCCGAAATCTTTGGATCGTTTTTTACACCAAAAATCGTTTTAATTTAAATTTATTCAATTATAAATAAATTTTAAAATAATAATAATAATAATAATAATAAATGGGAAACCCCCGATTTCTACGAGGAAGAAATTACATTTTCTCCTAACAATAATTTTGTTGCATTAAAATTTTTTTTTTTTAAATAAGAATTTGAAATATTTCGTCGATGTTGATTTTCATGATATTTCGAGTCGTTTGTACGCGAAGAGACGATTTCGTCTCGCTAAAAATGCTCCCGCAGAGCTTTCGTCGTCACCCTCTTCGATATACACTCTTTCTCCATACAGCGTGAGAGCTTCGTCATTCATGCGTACAGACCTCTTCACATCTCAACTCTTTTTACGATGGGAGATGCTGTGTGTTACACGAGTGAGAAGTAACGGAGCGAGAAGAGGGCGAACCGCTGAAGCTCGAACGTCGTCTCGTCTCACGCATTATTATATACCTATACCCCCTTTCTCCCCCTTTCTCCCAGCCGCAGCATTGGAGTAGAAGGCAGACGTTCCAAGCTTTCGCACGCGTGGGTCGCGACTTGTGAGACTCGCGCGCCGTGCAGTCTGCTTGCTCTGAATTTCTCGTAAACCGCACGGGCGGTACAAAACACACCGCTGTACTGTCGCTATTGTATACGTTATATTTACATGTGATGTATATAACGTACATAAGCGTTTTCGAGAATTGCTCGCCACACGCTACGTCTCCTCGACGTGCAGACCGCTTTCTACTTACGTTCGCTTAATCGCGAATGAACTTTGTCTCATAGGCATTATTAAGCCACTTGGGGGAAGCGAAAAATTCAATTTCACGTAAAAATAAAATTCATACTATTTTTTTTCGTATTTATTTTGATTTTATTACATTTTTGGTTTTTTTTTTCATTTTTGCGAATGTTTAGCGAAAAATTCAATTTTACGTGAAAATTAAGCTCGTCAGACATTTATTTTGTTTTTATTTATTTTTATTATTATTTATTTTCAAGTTCATTTTTGGTCGTTAAGCACTCAACGTAACTTCGTACACTCAATTACATCCTTCTTTTGAAGCAAAATTCTCTCGAGTTTTTGAAACGAGTGTTTCGCGTGCCGGAATTAATGTTTTCGTTCATTAACACAAAGTATATATCGTACAGCAACTGACGCTTTTTTCGTCTTCCAACCACCAGCCGAGAGTACTTAGTACACGACGATGTTCTTCGGGATAGAAATGCTCAGCTCGTTCCATCATTATCGTAGTTGTAAGATATTACACCACAAGTCTTTACAAGACTCTCTCGGCGCGGACTAATTCCAGCGCGTGGACAAACACGAGATCGCCCGGGGCGAGTGGCCTGAGAAAAGATTCGTTGTAGAAAAAAAAGAAAAAAAAAAGAGATGAAGTAAACTAGACTCCAGTTCTTCGGTGTGAACGAGTCCGGGACAACGCAGACTTGCCGAACGTGTGAGTCCCCGGCATGTGTTATGTGTGGTAACACACGAACCGGTAACGCGCGCGGTACGTTCGGGCGCTCGTTCGAGAGCGTGAAAATGAGAAATGACGAGGGTCAGAGGCGTGTGGGCGGTCGAATCATTGTACACGACGAAACGTGCGACACGAGGATACGAAGGTAGAGCACAGTGCGTCCACCGAGGAATGGAGATTTTTTTTTTTTTTTTTTTTTTCAAATCGTAAGAAGAAATAATAAGAAGAAGCGAAACAAGGGATGGTAGAACGAAGGAGAGAGTTGACGCGTTCTTTCCAAGCGACGAAATAAGCGACGAGACAACCCGGATCGTTATCGTCCTCACCCTTTTCCCTCGGCAGATGAGAATCGCAAAGGGTACGTCGAGGCGAGGCGTCGAGCATTAATTTCTTTGTAGAGCGCGCGTTCCGGCAGAGCTGAGAGCGAAGGGCAGATAAAAAAGAAGCGTGAAAAGAGACGAAGAAATATAGAGGGAATGGAGAAGAAAGACGAGGTTTTGGAATTGAATGGAACGAATGAGGCGCGAAAGGGCAACTTTACGCTTGTATAGATGGGGGGAACTCGGAAATTTCAGTCTATCAATTCTATATTACGGTAATATCGGCTCATTCGTCGCTGGTAGCGGTGGTTTTAATTCTTGCATTTTTTTAAGGAGCGAAAGAAACTTCGATAAAATTAATTTCACGAACTCCCGTTATAATAATTCCGCGAGAAATTCGTCTTAACCATAGAACACCGCAGATACTTTTTGCACCCCTTTAATGCCGCACGTGGGTCTGGGAGACTCAATAATTCTGTTACAGCACCGAAATCTGGTTTATAAGTAAACCGGTCGACAACCATTTTTTTTCAACCGGCAGAAAAATTCTTCAAACATTTCCTGATATACTAGAATTTTTCTAGATTTTTGGGTCGACTGAAAAAAAAACTATACTCCGGCGAACATCGCCGTAATTTAGCTGACTCAACCCCCTTAAATGGGTTAAACGAGGAAATTTGATGCTTAAAAAAATATCATATCTCAGAAATCGTCAGAATCATTATTAGATGCGCCATTGTCGGCAAAAAGTGACGCGTATGTCAATTAATAGAGATATAGCAAAGATTTCTGAGAGTTTCACACTGATACATCAATTTACAACGAAACAATCGCACGATGCGTCAATCGGTTCCAAACGCAAGCACTGTCCCCTCAACGAGAGATTCGTAATAAATTTACGACTGAGCGTTATGTACCCTCGATACGATTCTATACAATGTCCCGTTGACTTCTCGGCAATCACTCAATCTACGCACTCGAACGTAACCGCGTATTGCGAATTCTCTATGTGCGTATAGTATACATACACATTATGCTGCCTATACAAAGTATATGCAATGAAAGTACGTATATGGATCTGATACGTAGGCCGTTGCTTCTGTATGCATAACCAATACTTTAATGCGTAAAGTATAACGCGTAGTTACTTGATTCCTTTCGTAACTTTGCATTATCATTTTCATATTTCTCTCGTTGCGCAAATTATTATTATTGTTTTTTTTTACACGTATCTTCATAATTTATTGACGTGAAAACATTTTTAACGAGATTTCTCGATGCAACTCCCCGTCGAAAAGTGTTACGGCGTTTCTAGAAATTGAGGAAAAAGTGCAATGTGTCTTAGAAAACGTTATGGTGCTTCTGGAAATTGACTGAAAAAGCGTTATTACGACTCTTTTTGAAGAAATTAGAATAATCAAAGATCTTTTCCCGTACAATTTTCGTAATTACCTGCAGATATACTTACTATTATTTTTACATATTTGCAATAATTATTAAACTTGTCGCTAGCAGCGCCCTTTTAAATTGACTGATCCTACAAAATTTACCTTATCCTAGTAATAGTAATTTTCAATCCTCAGTTACAATATGGAGAAAAAGTTCAGTTCGTATTCAAAAACCATTGCATCAGTAAACAATTTACCTTTCCTTCCATATCCAGATTAGGTTTTCTATCCGTAATAGAGAACAAAAAGGCGTTGAAATACCTTCTGTATCCAATACCATTTCTCGCCGCAAGTCTGCAGCGTTGCAATGTCGCAAGTTCGATTGTCCCAAATACCCCATAAATCTCTATCGTCCACCAATCTCCATACGCGTACATAGCATCCTCAACGAAATGGTCTGCGGACCGGTTGCGTAAGGCCAGTGGGTTGCAGTTACCCGACTGGCGAGTAAGAGGACAAGGAATGGAGTACGAAGAACCACAGACATCCAAACAGATGAACACATGCAAAACACACACACCCCGGTGATTACGTTATATCCGATCGTCCTAAATTCGGCGTTCCTTCCTCTCCCCAGGCGAGAATCGCGGAAATGACGTAACCAGAATGACATCCATCTCGTGCCATACCCGGGCAACCGAATGCCCAGAGAAGTTACGTTCTCCGGGGCAAAGTCCGAAGAGGCAAAATCCTACATGGCTATATGACGTATATACATATACATATATACCTGAGACAGAGACACTATAATGGAACTATACAACACATAGCGTATCGGGAGAATACGTGTCAGCGATCATGGCGAATGTCCGGTGTGTCCAATTGTTCATCTTTCGCATGTGCGACACTGTGGATATGTAGATGAATGTGTATGAACTCCCAGAGCCAATATATGCGGTACAGTAGAGGTATATCAACCACATAACGTTCACAGAGTTTAATCGAGGCAACGCGTCGTACATACATTCTCCATGGCGGAACGGAGGTTTATATTGTTGCAGAATCGAATTTAGCCATATTGCAAACGCAATCTTCTGATCTTCGATAATGCTCGGCCGTTGGACACGCTGCACGGAATATCCTGTGCAGCGTTCCGTGGATATACGAGGGTCCCGATAACTACCATAGGCTTCCGGACGTTTTATATAGACAGCGGGGATGGAGGCGTAAATTTACGAAAGATTGAAAAAAAAAAAAAAAAAAAAAATTTGATGACACAAAAAACAGATATGCGAAGGGGAAATTTGGGGGAAGTCGCTTTTGTACAAATGCTTTCATGCGTCAGAAGTCTGATAGTGCGTTTCCGGCTTTTCTAAATGTAGGTATCTGTTTTTCAGTTCGATAAATATAAAGAAATTATGAAAAATTGTCGATAAATAGATATCGAGATGGGAAAAAAATGGCACATGTAATAATCTATTATCGGAAACGAGCAATGAATGCATTGCGAACATATTTTTTTATTTTTTATTGATTGTCGTGGATAGAAGGTAATCAATTTGGAAGCAATGTGAGAAATGGAGCAAAAAAGAAAAGGCAATGTGGCGCCTGATCACATGTGTGGATGTATGGGTATCGTAAACCACCCACCTGTGGCCCTGTCCTGTCTACCTGCTTCCTCTCAGAAGCCCACGGACCGATTATCAATTAGCGGTAATTAATGCCAGTCTCTCGGTCGGGGCCGCGAACGAAGGCCTCGACATCGGGTGTATCTCCACTCTTTCTCTTTGCTTTACGGTTTAACCTTCTCGCTCTCTCTCTCTCTCTCGTTTGGCCCTATATTCGCCGCTACCGCGCGCTCGATCTTTCATCTTCAACGAGTCGACGAGCAGAGAGAGACCACTCTTCAACGTCAACGTCGATCCTCGACGGTACGTAACGAGTACACGAAGAGGCAACGGATTAGCGTGTAATTGGTTTTATCTCTCTTCTTCTCTCTATCATTAATGCCTATGCTTTTTTTTTTGCGTGACATACTTTTTTTTTCATCCGTCGGCGCATCCTTCATCTCTTTGACCGTCAGGCAAAAGATATAGTCTATACCGACTTGATTAAAAAATGGGATGCAGTTATAGCAATTTAAAAAATGTTCAGGTCGCTATTTCGGGGTTTTCCGGGATTATCTTTTTGGATCTTTTTGGAAAAGGACATTTTTTCGTCTATAGACGAAAAAATTTCGCGATAATAAATACAGAAATGGCGGTTTTATCTAAAACCTCTGAGTCTTAATAACGATCGCGTTTCATTTTTTTATTGGATTTCTAGAAGAATTTTGATGCGTTTTTTTGAACACTTTGCATCGAGAAACCTCACTGAATTCGTCTCCAATAATGACGAATTGAAACGAAATCGCTTGCTGAACTCAAGAAAGTTCTGTTCCCCCGTAGAGTCTGCTTCGGTTCGAGTCTTCTATCTTCCATTGCGTGAGAACTCTTCGGACCCGTATCATAAATCGACTCGCGTACGCGCAAAGGGTCATCTATTCGTTGGCTTCGATGGCATCCATAATGCACTTCATGCCTTAAGCTCTCGCATCTCTGTGTTCTCGATCTTCTCTCCGCGAGAGCCGATGCCGCTTGGACCCGTTTGTCTCTTTTTGCCTATTCTTCGATCTTCGCCTGTTTCATGTTTTCCGGCGTCAATGAATCGCGAGAATTTTTCAAACAAGAGAGGGTTGTCTCGCAAGACGCCGCGAGACCGAGCGACTCTTTAAACACGTGAATCACGACTCGCTTATAAACTTATTTGCTACCAGCATAGTTACGTGCCAATGGCATCGCGTGTTTCAACGCTATGCTATTAGGGTGGAGTTCCATCCTTCAAGGGAATAATAGAGACCGCAAATAAGAGGAAAATTGAGTCCGATGATAAACGATAGACATTAATATTAATTATAGTAGAAAGTGTCTATTATATCTTTAAAGGGGAGACGATGACTGTAATTTTTACGGCTCTTCAATTATCTTATACGATGTGTACTATTTTAAATCGGTGAAAAAAATTATTGTTGGATCGGCAAAAGAGATATTCACTTGGCGGAAAAAATTGAAATAGCATTTTAAAGAAAATGCTGAGCCGCACGACAACCCTATGAAGATGTCATACAAATGCGGTATTCTTTTAATTGAGCCGTTTAAAAGATACGGAACTTTAACGAGGTACTAGAAGTGCGCGGATGTGCTACAAAGGCTAAAAAGAAACATATAGAAATCCATATTTCCATAGAAGAAAGGGTGAGAAAAAAATGAAAAAAAAAAAAAATCTCGAGCGGGTGTACTACATCTTTGAAAATGTCATACAAATTTAACGTTTCAGTACGTCATTCGCAGGATATATCACTTTAATGAAGCAGAAGAGATTTACCGCTTCGAAGGGTCGAGTGTCCCTTTGAGTGTAATTGGAGCGTATTTAATAATCGTATAACGTGACTGAAATAGGATGAACATATATTTGTTTAATCATTAATTAAGGGGTGACATGTATCTGCCGGTCCGAAAAACGAGTTAACTTGTCGTTTATTTTTTTCTCTAAACCTGTAGAAGTAAATAAATTTTTATTTTAATTTAAAAAAAAAATCGGGTTGTTCCTATGATTTTTCATAATAAAAATAATAAATTTGACTGCTTTCGAACCGCCCGCTTCTTCCTTAAGCATTTTTTTTTTTTTTTCGTAAATGTGATACGAAAAATTGTTGATACGCAATGTTGTTAGTTTTTTTCGTAATCAGCAAAGAAAAAACTTTGTGTTACAGATACTATAATCATGATCTGACCCTCACGCGTACGGTATCGATAATCGATTCAAAAGGGATATATACAAAAAATCCCGGCAAGAAAATGAAAGGCTCGATACGATTTCTCGGCTTTCTGCTGATCGTGGGAGCGAACGCGAGAAGAACCGCCGACGACGTCCCTGCTGAGGACGTTTTCGGTGGTCAACGACGCGGAGGCTCCGTTCACAAGACCAATAGTTACAACTATAACAATCAGGCCAACTCGCCGTATCTACCGTATCAGCAGCCACGGGAAAGGAAGCCGAACATCGTTCTCATACTCACTGACGATCAGGATGTCGAACTCGGTATGATCAATCAATAACAATTCTACAAATTGCATTGAGCATTTTTTTTTTAACCACAGAATATATAACGTATAACAATAGCGACGAAAAAAAAAATACCATTTCGCTTTTATCTTTCACTGGATGCGGAAAAAAATCAATGTAAATTTTTTTTACGACAGAAACATTTTTATGCCAAACAAATTACGAAAAATCATAATAAATTTTTAAAATATCTCAAGTTCAACCAAATTCTGACTCGATTATTAAAAAAAAGCAAATTGGATTTTAAAAAAGTCGAAAAAAAAAAACCAATTAAAAAATTTGACAAAAAAAACAAAAGTCGAGTTTTGCGATAAATTTGAAAGATTTTTTTTATAGATTATTTTTAGCACCAACAAAATATTACTATTCCGTTTTTGGTTTACTGGAAACGTAAAAAATGGCTGTTGATTTTTTTTATGGCGCTAAACAGACAAAAAATGTTACTAAAAATGAAGATAAATTCAAGAAAATCTTTTAAGAGGCTATTTTCGAGGGGTTTCTTCTCGAAGAACGTCTGAAGAGTTAAATCGAGTGAAGAAAAGGGGGTCTGCTTTCGCGATGATTCATCCTTTCTCATTCACTTCTTCGAAACTCTTCATGATCCGATCCCTTGTGTTGGGGTCTCTTCTTTCGACAGGTTCGCTGAACTTCATGCCGCGTACCTTGAGGCGAATAAGAGACGAGGGAGCGGAGCTGAGACACGCATACGTGACCACACCGATGTGCTGTCCGAGTCGAAGTTCTTTGCTCACCGGTCGGTACGTTCACAATCACGAGGTATTCACCAACAACGACAATTGCAGCAGTCCACAGTGGCAGAGAGATCACGAGCCACACTCGTTCGCCGCTTATCTCAGCAACGCTGGTTATCGCACCGGTGAGTCTATATCTCGAACCTCCCATTTATTTTTTGAAGCACTTTAATCCCCATAAAAAAAATATTTTCAAAAATAAAATTCCTGGAAACTTTTCGAAAAAAACCCTAAAATCGAATTAATGTTCACATCGTTTACTCATTAATGTTCAGTATTCACAAAACTTTTACTATGGAAAAGCATCTTCTGCGATTTATTCGGTTTCTCAAGGAGGAAACTTTGCAATGTGAAAATTTCTCTATGAGTCTCCATTCTCAGTCGAGAGTTTTTAAAACATTTTCTCACCAGACAAATGAAATACCAGTCAGTTGCAAATTTCATACGAATTCGCTGGGAAGACCCAAAAAAAAAATAAAAATAAATTTTAAAATTTAAGTGCAACTTTTGCATAAACATATTACTTAGTGGAGTCAGCGAAGCATCCCGTTAAAATTTACCAATGATTTCCCTATTAAAAAAAAAAAAAAAAAAAATTATTTTTTTTACAAATTTACAACCGAATTGCGATTTTACGGAAGTAATTCGGCAATTTCGATTTATTTCTTTTTAATCGATGCCCCATCTTAGTTTTTTCGCTAAGAAAACGAAACCACGAATATCAGTAGCTGAGAAAAACCGGAGGGTGGAAAAAAAAGGGGGGGGGGGGGATACCTGTTTGAATTATGAGTTGAGAAAAACAGGTCGAGGGCCTCGACGGGGTCTAGTTGTTGGGGCTTGTCGACGAGAGAGTTGAATAACAAAACAAAAAAAAAATAAGAGAAGTTATGCAGTGTCTGGGAGGGCGCGCGTTCTAATCCAACTGTCGCACGCCCATTTGCATTCTAGATAGAGCAGACGTGAGAGACGCGAGTGTTGAAGAGTGAAAAAACGAGAGCAACTCGAAAACACACACATCGCTCCGTATTTGTGTCCACCGCTCTCTCTTGAGAATACGATAAAGTGGTTGATTCTGAATATTCTCCAAAGTGTCCATAAAAAAAATCTCAATTCAACTCCAACGAAAAAAAAAAAAAAAAAAAAAAAAAAAAAAATTTAATAAAAGAAAAAATAATCGAATTATTTAAAAATTAATAATAATATAATAAAATTCAATATAAATCATTAATTTACATATTTTATCCGCGGAACGCGCAAAAATAAATATCATTACCTTTATTTCACGATTGAACTTCCGACTATAAGCTCCGCGACCTTAAAGCAATTTTTCAAAGAAAAAAAAAAAAAAAAATCGGCGAACGTAGAGAGGTATTTTTCGAAGGATCGGATGCATAGAAAGAATGAGATGGGAGAGAGAGAACGATTTCTCTTCCTTCTCCTGTTGGGTCCACAGGCGAGAGAGATCTCTCTTTCTCTTTGCTCTCGATATATCGAGACTCCGAGAGGTGCCTCGATGGTACGAGTCTTTCGTACGATTTTTTTGGTTCTTTCTCTACCATATCGTCGGGTCGGCCAGCCTAAGGAGCGGCTTCTTCGATCCTCCTGCGTTTATCCGGTTCGCGAAGGCGAAGTCTTCTCCTGTTCGCCCCGTCGTTCCTTCCATCCTTCTGTCCGGCTGACCATATTCGCGAGAGTACGCTGTACGTGCTTCGGCCGAACTATACTATATATATATACATACATAAAAGTTTTATATACCATACATAGATACATATGTGTACATGCAATGCATCGACGAAGGTGTATAGGCCGTTGCTCCCCGAGGGCCGTCCTAAGACTCTGCACAACTTCTTCTGCTTCTTCTTCTTCTTCTTCTTCTTCTCCATCTTCTCCGTCAGGACTATCTTTCTTTTCTTTAAACTCGAGACTCGTACATTCAATTTCGTTGTTTCTCCACCTATACATCACTGATATCGATAGCTTCAATCTTATTTATTATTTATCGATAATTATAAATCTTAAGTCTCCGATGAATGGTTGTTGCATACATGTTTCTCAAAATAACCCTTCTGGAAGAAAAAAAAAAAAAAACACGAAAGAATTTGCATGACGTTTTCTTGCAAAGGACATTAAGGACGAAAAAAAAATCGAGTTAATGTCATTAAATTTTTATAGTATATATAATTTTTTTTATCCCACCAAATTACAGCTGAAGTGTGAGAAATCCGTGAAATTCGCAATTTTTTCGTAACTATTAAAAAATTAAAATCGATTTCAAATTTTTTAGATCGTCAATATTTCCGTACCTTGTAGTGAAAAAATGAATTTTATTATTTTTTATTTAAAAAAAATCGCAAGTTTGACTCGGTTTTGGAACCGCCAGGTAGATATCCCCTCCTTAAACTTTTAACCGGACTGTTGCGCATGCAAGCAATACCACTTATTATCGATCTTCATACAGATCTTAATCCCGTTCATTAAATTATTAATGGAAACGTGATTTCCTTCGCAATATGCATACGTACACATATTTATTGAATGGTATATACACCGGTGCAGTTGGGATATGAACTTAGCGTGTCGAGCACCGAGCGTGCTGAGAGCGATCGAGAGAACTGGTTTCCTTATCGCCGGCTCGTCTCACTCGTGTGTACTCAGTGTCCCTGACCAGAAATCGTCGTCGTCGTCGTCGCCGCCGCCGTGCGCGCGGGCGTCCTTTGCTCCTTATTTCTCGACGAGGACGACGACGACGACGCGGAGGAGGACGAAGGCGACAAATTTCATTCTATATCTTCCTGGTAGGATCGCGTCACGCGCGCATACATCATTATATCTCGACTGTTACGATGTTTCTTCGAACTCGAAGGAGCGGTCGGAACTCTGTGCAAAATTATACTAATACGAAAATAACTTCGAAAAAATATATTTCCTCGATAAGTTCTCCTTGTTTTTCGAAGTAATGCATTAAAAAAAAAAAAAAAAAAAAAAAAAAATTGTAAATGGTTTTCTATGTGAATTTCACATTACGAATACAACAAAAGTACACATAACGGCAAAGTCTATTTAAATATTGACATTTATCTTATAAAAGTCCGTATTTTTAATTAAATGTTCGTTAGCAGTATTTGCATACGAAACGATTTAATTTCTCGTCAAATATCGAGCGCGCGAGCGACAATCATAACCTGCAAATAAAAAAAAAAAAAAAATCTGCATCGATCCTACAGCCTTGCAAAATGGAGTCGTTGCACAAGGCAAACTATATCCGAACCGTCTTGAGACACAGCGGTGCTCCGATTTCCAAGGCGATGTTTTATCTAAATATCATATCGCATCCCTCGTCTCCTCCCTTTTCTCAATCTTTGAGACAAGACTCTCGCCTCTGAGTTCGCCGCATTGTTCGAAGATTGCAACCACGCGACCGACTAAGAAGCGTCTGGCGATGCACCAGCACCGGCATCACTTCCCTCGAGATTTTCTTCTCTCTCTCTCTTCTTCTCTCGCGTTCTCTCGCGTCTTTGAGGATCTCTCGCGTGCACGACAATCACGCGGCAAATTAACGCAGTCCGGAAGACATAAGTCTGTGAATCAGGGACACGGAAAGAGAAGAGGGGACTTTAAGTCCCCTCGTTTCCACTCGAAGAAATGAAGTATGATGAAGTGTGCGAGCGACGTATCCTCTCTCATTATTACACACGTCGTGTCCTATCATCGCGCAGTCTCTATTATTACCATACCTACCTATCTGTCTACTTACCTATCTATCTATCTGCCTACCTAACTACCACTACCCGTGCATTATCACTATAACTTACAAGAATTAATAACGCGAAAGAGCGAGAAACGTAGAAACGCGTTGAACTACTTCTTAGCATACGTTCTATTATACGGGCATCGGGTTTCCTTCTATTCCTACTACCGGGTTTACCACCTCCTATATCTTGCATCTCAATCAAGCGAAACCGAGGGATCGTAATAGATTAAGGTTGGGGAATACGTATAGGTAACTCCGTGTTTAGCAATTTAGGACGGGCAGAGCTGAGAAATCGTATCTCAGGCAGTTTAGAGTTTGGAATCAATCGACCGACCCGATAGCTGGTTAAGAGCAATTAATCCAAAGCCTCTCGCGGCAAATTCTCCGTGCAATTCGACGAGAGGCTATAATTCATTTTCCATAAGGCATTCGGAGATCGAGAGCCGCAGGGATTCGTGAATAATATATTGCAATGATAGGAAATGGCTATGTAAGAGAAAATGGGGCAAAATGAACACAAGGAAACGGAAATTATTGAGGAAAATTGAGAAGAAATTTGAAACAAATCGCGACAAAATAATGGTATGAAATGTAAAAAAAAATTGATACGATTTTTAAAGCATTTCTTTTAAATTTACATTATCGAAAATATTTTTTTCAAATTTTACGTGAAATGTGAAAAAAATTTCTTTAATTCTCCTGATTTCGCTACGGTTGTCATTTATTCCCGTTTTTACCATTTTTGCGCCGTTCTCACCTATACGAAGAATTTTTCATCGAGTAGATTTTTTTTTTCTATCCATCGATATTGCTACGTGGAATTGGCTGTTATGCAAATACTCGGAAATGGGTTACCGACAAAATATGGCTATTCTTCGTTTTATTGGTAAAAAAAAATATGTGATAACGAAAAATATTGGGGTTCCCAAGGGCTCGTTTTTTGACGAATGAAAGTTTTCGTTATAAAACGCTTGCCAATCACTGTCACGTTTACGGTACCCGTTCTGACGGAAGCTGCGGAGATCTCCGTGGCGCGTTGCATCGCGAATATTCACATAAATATTCCACTCTCGTGGCATTATAACTCGCCTCTTCTTGGGCATTATACGAGAAATATGCATATCCATGCGATGCAGAAGGCTTCTAATGGTATATAGGCGAACGGTGTATACGTGTCAGCGTCAGCGAAAGATCCGAAGTGGAAGGCTGACTTTGACGCTAGAGAAGTCCTCTCTCTCTGTCCTCTCATCGCGTATGTATCGCGTGATTAAAATTAAAAAATATTCTGACCTTCCGCCGGATTTTAGAACGACGTATCTTTGTACGCTGAGAACACAGTAACGACGTCCTTCTGATTTCAGACACTTGACACATATATTTTCTTCGTGACTCATTCATTTTTTCGCCATTCCGCAACTGTACATCCACTCGACACCGATCCATCAAAGATTACACGACTCTACCCGGTGATCCCGGAGTCTTGTGCCCTCAAAATTCAGATCAGTGCGGCTATTTCTCTACCGCTCCCGTTTTCCACCGTCTCGTTTATTAAGACGGAAATAAAATTTCGTTCGTAATTTCGTAACTTCAACGCGGTACACGACACGGAAAAATAAATAACGAATATCCGTATCGATTATGGGAAAAAACGACACGGGAACCCCAATGAATTTCGTCTGCCGTCGTCAAAGGTCATGTCGAGAGCCGGAAAAATTTACTCCAGAAGTGACCTATTTTTAGTTGAAAAAAAAAAGTATTCGGTAAATAATGAAACGCGATATCGGGTACTTCATCATTCGAGTTTTTTTTTTTTCCTCTTTGTTCCAACATTTGTAAGGATAAAGTTCAACTCTAAATTCACTTAAACAATGGGTAACATATATATTGTTCATTTTTTATGCGTCATTAATGGAGTACATCTACTCGGCGGTTCGAAAATCGAGTCAAATTCTTGTTATTTTTTTTCTCAAAAATTATACGAAAAAAAATTATGTTTTTTTTTTATCGAAAGGTATCGAAATATGTTGAGAGTCTCGTATATCTTTCGGCAAAAAAAATTTTACTTCAAATAGTTCTCAAGAAAAAATAAAAAATTTGTCGCGATTTCCGTACCGTCGGATCATTGATCGATCGTTAAATTTTGATACAACAGCTATGAAATATTTACGACGAACGTTTCGCCGGATTCTCGGCGGGAAGTAGAACCCTTCGAGACAATATTTTACTTATGTAGAATGTATACAAAGAGTATGTGATACATAGATAGGGGTATGAGAGACCACCGGGACTCTCGACGGTTATATAGCTAAGCTACCGTTCCCCGTTCGGCATAGACGTCTCAATAGAAGACGCGAGTCGGCCGGGAAATACTCTCTGCAGAACGAGAGGAACGAGGAGAGAATACGAGAAATAAAAAAGAAAAATAATAATAAAGAAAGCAAAAGTAAGATGAACAGAAGGAGATGAAGGACGCGAAACAAAGGCCAAATATAACGAGTCTGCGCTCAGCGTCTCATCTGCATAGCCGAAGTGAATCCTCTGTCGTGTGCATTCGTCGGAGAATATATGAAAGGGAAATAAGGAACCCAAAGTCCATTAATCGATGCCCTGAATACTTTAACCTCCGAAAAAAAAAAAAAAATCACTTATTCTGCTCAGAATTTCGCTTATTATTATCAGAACGAAAAATTAAAATCTATATAAGGAGCCAAAAGAAAAAAAAAAAAAAGGATACAAAACGAAAGAGAGCGAAACACCTGTTGATCCATGGGAGACGATACGGCGCATAGAAAAAGAGGGCGAAGAGAGAATGGAGTTGATTAAAATGTTAAGGTCGGTGCATGGCGATGACGTTGGAGATTAATTTAAAAACGGTAAAACAAAACGAAGAATACGAAGACCGAAAAAAGCAGAGATGAAAAGATGGATGGAAATAAAGATAGGTAACCGAACGAATGAAAAAGACGGCAGGACTCCTTGAAACAAAGAAATAACTCACTTGGCAAAGGAATAGGATACGGGAATTAGGGTGGCAGTTTTATACATATGCATATTTAATTAAATAAATGTAATATTAAATTTTTAAATTATTATATATTAATCAACATTTTTTATATTATTATTATATTAAGTAATAATTATATAGTAATAATTAACCCCATTTTTTTTTTTTTTTTTTTTCGTCGCGGTTTTCGATTTTTTCTATAAATTTCCTTTTTTGGAAAAGCCTGTACACGATTCCTGTAGAAATACTTTATACACTGCCAACCGAGAATGTTATATGCGATTCTTGCGTGTTTGTGAACAACTCGTGTTTCACGGTTTGTTCACTCTTCATCCCCTTCTACCAGCCCTTTCTCTTCTCTCCCCTTATACCCCTTTTCTTTACTCGCGATCGTCCGCGCTGAAATTCTCGTACCAGGATGGATCGACGCGCCCCAAAAACAACTATAGCACCCCACCGAGTCCTCCACCTCCAGTCCGCAAGGTTCGGCCCAAATCCTCGTACGACCTCCTCACGTGGTACCGTCGAATTAATTATTTGATGCGCCCTCCCACGATGAATTATTCACGATCTTAGCCTCTCGCACCACCGCGGAGAGAGAGATTTATATCGAGGCCTCGGCAAAACCGGGGCGGCCTCAGCGAGAGACGGCGTACCTTTGAACAATCTGCATCGCCCTCTCGTTTCCTCCTCCAACCCCCTCTCTCCCTTCCTCCCCCCGCATTCTCTTTCTCTATCTTTCACTAACGTGAAAGCAAATGGAATTAACTGAGAATTTATATCTCGCCCCCGTTTAGCGGCACAACGTAAATTTCGCTTATTTCATTTTATATCGATTGAATTTTTTATTTTTTTTGCTTCTCTTCATAATACTCATTTTCTTAATGCCTATTAAGAAATTAATTGAATAAAGTAAACACATTTTTTATATTCTCTCTGTTCGACGACTTCATCTGAGACGCCAAATTGTCTCTCAAAAGTCCTTATAATAAATTTTTAAGCGTTCGATCGAAATATTAATAATAATGGCTTCAGAAGTAATTATGAGTATTTAATGGATATCACATAGACGTAGAATGTCATCAAAATACAATAATTCATAATCCAATTAAATTTAATATGTAATATTTTTTTAAATAAAATAATTCTAATTAATTTAATAAATAATGCAATGAAAGAAATCTGATCTGATACAATGAAATTATATTTAAGATGTAAACGTTTGAGACTTAAAATTATTTGCCTGAAATTCCTACGATCGATTTAATTATCTAATTTTTTTTTTTATATACTTCATTTTTTTTTTTTTTTTTTTTTTTTCAGGATATTTTGGAAAGTATCTGAACAAGTATAACGGTTCTTACATACCACCGGGATGGCGCGAGTGGGGTGGCCTCATAATGAACTCGCGATACTACAACTACAGCGTCAATATGAACGGAAAGAAGATAAAGCACGGATTCGAGTACAGCAAGGACTATTATCCGGACCTGATAGCGAACGACAGCGTTGCTTTTTTGCGGCAAAGCAAGCATAATTTTGCCCGGAAGCCGGTGATGCTTGTCGCTAGTTTCCCGGCGCCCCACGGTCCCGAGGACTCGGCGCCCCAGTTCTCTGAACTCTTCTTCAACGTCACGACTCACCAGTCAGTATACAACTACTATTCTCTCTTCACCTTCCGCCTTTTTATTCTCCTTTCGTATTCTCTTTTTTTTCTTCTCATATACCTTTTTACTTTTGCCTTTCCGGTCTTTATACTTGCATCTTAGAAACTATCATAGCGCTTCGCATCCCTTCGCGAATACTCTCTTTCAACGATAAACTTTGCAACATTTTTATAGCCTTTTAACCCGCAGTTTCGCACTTCTTATTCGCACTGCTTTCGCTAAAGTAGTTCCATTACGAGCTTCGAAGCTTTTTTTTTTTTTTTTTTTCGAATTTTAGCGATGTTGATAATACTTTTTATATGTTGTTATTTGATATTTGCTCCTTTTCAGCTATTGTTGATTTATTGTATTTATTAAAAAATCAATTATATGGATGGTGTTAAGAACTTTTATATTGCATAATAATAATGCTATAAAGTTAATAACAATTCTTTTAATTGTTTAATGAATCATTCAGCGATTCAACTATTTTTGAGCAGAAATTGGTCCATTGATTTTTCTGAACACATAGATTTTTTTTTATTTTTTTTTCCAATTTTCAAAAATTAAAAAAAAATCTTAAAAAAATTCATATGCATTCTGAAAACATATCGAATCAACTTTTGCCAATAAAAAAATTTGTTTGCCGGATGTCTTATTGAACAATTATTTTTTCAACGATTTTTTAAATAATTTTTTACAATTATTATTATGAAAAATTAATGTTTTTAGCACTTTCTGTATAATTGATTTTCAGGTTTGTATCCAATTTCAAAGTATTCAAAATTCTTTCGGAATCTCACTTTTAGTTACGTATCTAACGGTACACTTTCCAAAAATTATCGTATTGTCTATTGGCGAGTATTCGCATGTTGTAAAAAAGCGGCGATGTTAAAGTTATTGGTACATGAGACCCTCGTAAGCATTTAATTATCATACTATGCATATTTGTCGTCGTATAACTATCATTCGCCACCGTATAATTGCGCTTAGTCTGCGTCGCTGGGATAACTGCGAAGCGAAGCGTTCCCGGCTACTCGTGCGAAGTACGACACGTGCGGAGTGAAGTAACCCTGCGGGTGGGATTGAGAATGAAGGGGACATAAAGAGTACCCAGAAGCTAAAAAAAAAAAAAAAGAAAAAAAAAACCACGAAAAAAAAGAAGTTGAAGAAGCGGCGAACGACTCCGCTCGAAATATGAAGCGCGACTAGACAACCACTGTCTGGTATATGCCGTTCCGTAGCGTTATATGGAGAGCACTAGAGTCTCCCCAGTGTGAAAGCCCTGAAAACATGTACCCCTTTCCTTTACTCCCTCTCCTCGATCTCTCTTCTGGTCCTCCTGACTCCTTCTGTGTCTATACCCCATATCTTCACGCATCTTTCGTGATATATACACCTGTGTGTCTCCAACCCTTTTGGAAACTCCTCCTCTCTCGCATTCCCTCTGCGTACCTTCGAACCCTTTTATACTTAGAGCTTTACTTCAAGAGATCGAGTCCAACGTCTAGACGTTTCTTTTAACTTTCACCAAACGGCAACTCCTCTAATTTCGTCTTCGTGATCATTTATTTAAAACTCCGTCTTGACTTTTGCAAAGACGCACGACGCGGTAAAACAACTTTCAGCTATCAAAGTTCAACCGTTCAATTGTTTCTTTTGGTTTCTTCTCCCCGAATGATGTTTACTACGATATTTTCTTTCATTACAACGGCGAGGAATCCCCTAAGAGGATAAATCTACTTGTCGCATTAAAAATCAAAAAATTTTCGACGGAGATATTTAGCTTCGTAAAAAAATTCTTAAAATAAAAAATATCTTTGAAAAATGGTTAATTCATGTGAATTATAATATTCTTTAAGTTAATTTAAAATCCATCATTTTTCAATGTTTCTCAATATCTCTGAATCGTTCGCGTGAAAATTCTCTCGGAGCCCAAAGAAAGTGAAAGACGACTTGCGCGAGAGCGTTGCATATCGAATTAATAAGAATTATTAATAGTCAGTCCGGTGAAGCAGTCTCGTTAAAATACCATTCATTTTCTCCCACCAACAGTCTCCTGACTAATCGACCACCGAGTTCTCGTGTTCACCACTGCCAAAGGGGTACTCGACGGTGGATATATATACATCTCTTCTCCTCTCAGTTTTGACCTTTTGCTTCCTGGCTGTGACCAAGCAGCCAATTGCATTTAGTTCGCGACCGCAATGAACCTCTTCTTTTTCACGGTATTATATTACGTTTCATTATATTTTAAATTAGCCGTGAGCTCTCGTCGGGGGAATGGGCTTTTGTTGAACGGAAGTGCATCGGTAACCGCACGACGAATACGAGAGAAGAGTAGAGAGGGACTGTAGTTCCAAGGGATTTAAAAAAAAAAAAAAAAAGAAAAAAAAAACGATGATTTCTATGAGAATTAATAATTTTCGTTTCGTGGAAACTCGGCAATGGGGTCGTACATCAACGAACTCGCGCTCTCCGCTGTTAAAACTCTCTTCGCACTTCGCGTTCTCCGTGTTTATCCTTTTTTTTTTTTTTTTTTTTTTTTTTTTCGTTCTCATACGTCACACCATTGCTTCGAGACCCTCTCGTTCTGTGGGTTCGCGTGGCATTATGACCTTATGACTAACGCGTATACCCCGAGCCAATCGCGATCCCGTTGCGACACGAGAGCGTTAATAGCCACGTGCCATTTGTCAATGTCCTGTACGCGGCTCCGGAGCTCTCCTTCCCTTTCTCACTCACTTACTCACTGTATGTACCTCTCTCGTGTTTCTCTCTCAACATTTCTCGCGGTACCGACTCGATTCGTATGGATCATTGGGTTTCGCACTTC
This sequence comes from Buathra laborator, assembly GCA_934046635.1. Classification (NCBI taxonomy): domain Eukaryota; kingdom Metazoa; phylum Arthropoda; class Insecta; order Hymenoptera; family Ichneumonidae; genus Buathra; species Buathra laborator. Next base: position 9,708,616 of record OW203898.1, on the reverse strand, counting down.
CATGTCTGGTATTTCTCACTCCATCTCCCTGATCTCTCGACTATATACGTGTGTAACTTTACGAGATATCGGACAACACGCAAACCTCTTCGATCGCTGAGAGCTAATTTTATCCGTGACAATTGAAGCCTCTCGTTACAGCGATATCGAATGGCATAAATCAAAGATATTGCGTTATTAGAGACGGAGATGAATTGCGGTACAGTTGACTATCACTTAAGTTAATATCAGATAAGTTAACACTGTCGGGTAAATTAAGAAAATACGAGGAGATAAATTACCGTCGATCCTTTCTTACGATCTTTTTACCGACTCAGTTGGGAGTAACTTACCTGGTGGCGTCCCATTGCTTCGGTTCCCGAAACATTGAGTTTTCTGATCGTATACTGTATCGAGAGAAGAGCGAACTCAGCGTTAAAGGGTTTCAAACGATTGGAATTTATTGCAAATGCAAATTCAATTTATATGTCGTAAAATGGCGAATGATTAATATTCGAGAGACGAATGGGACGCCGAAGTTTAAATACCGATTACCTTAGGGACATTAATCGACACGGATGAAATCGTAAAAAAAAAAGATCGCAACGCTTTTTCAGGACTTTTCGTATTTTTCTTTTCTCCTTTTTTTATTCAATGCCCGGAAGAGCGGTAAAGCTTTTCAAGAACACTTCATATTTTTCGCTCCATTTCCCGGAGAACAATTATCCATTTTGTGGGCACTTTGCATGCATTTTTTTCAGTGAATTTTCAGAGGTTTCGTAACTTTCTTTGGCGGAATTTTTCAGCGCGAAACCTTATTAAATACGTTTTGATTTTTATTACATTTTTCGGTACATTCAATGTCACGATAATTCTATTTAAATTCTAACACATTGCAACGAATTTGGCAATTCTATTAGCCGTGTCGAAGCTATTAACGCTTCTCAACGTAGCGATAAATAAAAATGCCAAGTTCAAGTGTTTCCGGCACCAAAATGCATATCCAAGCGGCCGACTAAAGAGTTAAGTGGCTCGCGTACTCAGACAGTGAGTCGCGGTATTTGTACGCAGAATGGGCGGCAATTAAGGAGACTAAAGTGCACCGTCTGGACGTTGTACCGAGACTAAGACCTCGAAGAAAAAAAAAAAAAAAAAAAAAAAATTCCAAAGACACGAAAAACGAAAAACTTGAGAACGAATTAAAAATAAAATGGGATGTCTTTGGTATACGAGAAGAGTAGAGAGGTTTATTGCGGGAGGCCTGTGGGGCCTTCGTATTCCTCAAACGACAACGTCTCAGCCAGCTGTTCCGTCAGATTGCGGTGGTTTAATTTGAATTTGCATAAGTCGAGAGAGTTCGTCGTCGTGGCTTCACCTTCGCGAAATATTAAACAGCGAAAATACCTACTGTACATATATATATATTAAGTAAATATATTCAGATAGTTATATTTAACATTGTACGACGCGACTTTACGGATTTCAGTACACCGGCTTACGACTACGCGCCGAATCCCGACAAGCAGTGGATTCTTCAGGTCACTCAGAAAATGCAACCGATTCACAAACAGTTCACCGACCTACTGATGACGAAGAGACTTCAGACTTTGCAGAGCGTCGATGCTGCGGTCGATAGGGTATGTATTAAAAAAAAAAAAAAAAAAATCATTTATTTATCACTCATTTATCAATGAATTTTATTCAATTATTTATCTTTGATCGAAGCATTGGAAATAAAAATAAATAATTATTATAGAAAAATACGAAATCGATTTATAAATTAAATTGAATTATTTGTAAATTATTCTTTTTTACATTCATTTATCGTCGATGATTTATGGTAATTTTTTTTTTATTTTTATTTATGAGTTTCCGCATTTAATGCGCGCGATACGCGAATGAATTATTGATTAATCGCTTTGTACTTTTGCGCTCTAAAGATCTATCAAGAGCTCAAAGATCTCGGAGAGTTGGATAACACGTACATCATCTACACGTCGGATCACGGATATCATCTCGGGCAATTCGGTCTTATAAAAGGAAAGAGCTTTCCTTTCGAATTCGACGTTAGGGTTCCTTGTCTCATAAGGGGCCCTGGAATCGAACCGGGATCCATGTAAGTTGAAAATAAAAAGTTCTCAAAGGCTGTTTTTCCCGAAAGGGAAGAATACATTAATATCAGTGATCTTATAATGCCAGAAGAGCGCATAATGATAAGATTCACATGCGCCATACGCTTTTATTGAATTACTGCGTCGATATCAATTCGTATTAAATGAATCATCAATCTTCCATCGCGCCAATTATTCTGCACTTTGTACACAAATCGACTGATGTTCTACAGAAATAAGTCGACTTGAAAAAGAGGGTAAAAAATTCTGAGTACTTTTCATTTTTTTTTAAATTCTCTCTTCGTAACGCCTATATAATAGTTAATTTTTTTTTCATATATTTCGGATTTTTTTTCGGGTTCCGAAATATAATATATAATATATGAAAACATTATTTATATTAGAAATATTTCTTAAATACATTTTCAATAATAATATAATTATATCATGCATAAGGGTAGTTATACATATAGCTTTTTCGGAGTACCATCTGTTGGCGCGGAGTGTGATGAATGGTTTTTCTGGGTGCAACGAAGTACAAGAAAGAAATTCGTCCCGTTAATAATTGGTTATTATTGTTATTATTTTATAATATTAATGAATAATAATATAATAATAATATTATATCAATAATAATTAATAATATTATTCGTCTTTTAATACAAATAATGTTTTCAATATTAATATAATTATATCTCCCATTAGAACGAACATAGAAAACAGATTCAGAAACCGGTCTTTTATCCTTACAAATTATAGTTTTTGTGTCTTTTTATTAACAAAAAATTTTTAATTCTCTACACTTTTATTTTCCAAATTAAAAAAAAAAGTAAATTTGTGTTCTTCTTTTTTTTAAGTATTTTTTTAAAGTTATTCTTTGCTTTTGCATGGAACAAAAATATCGCAAGTTTTCCCAACGAGATATGAGGAAGCGGAGCTCTTTTTTTTTTTTTTTTTTTTTTCTCCGAGTTATCCGCACTTCAACATCTCAAGATCCGAGGAGTGTCCAAACTTCAACGTACCGCGGTGCAGTTCGTGTATTCCGGGTTCTCGACGCGACAAAACGAGAGAAATGAGAGAGAGAGATAGAATGTCTGGGAGTTAAATTTAACCAAATTAATTTGCCGACGCGAGAGAACGGCGTCGAACGAGAGCGGAACGAACACACGTCGTCCGCGTCGAGGTTGTCCGCTCCGGGAACACATCTCTGTATCTCTCTATATATTTCTCTTTGGCTTTCACTCTCTCACTCTCTCTCTCTTTCCGACCCTCGGTAGCTTTCGAAAATCCTACGGGGAGTTGCATCGAGCGGGTTTCGGTTTGGCTTCCGTGTATCCGCCGAGAGTTTAGCTTCGACTTTTCTAATTGGCCGGTAGCGAACGCGGGAGGTTCGCAAAGCCGGTTCAACGTCGTCGTCTCTATCAGCTTCCCTTTCGGTCCATCAGATTCTTTCTACCGAGAGACACCGAGAGCCATCGCGCAGAGAGGGATGAATCCTAAGGGCGAAAAGACGTTATATATACCACTTTGCTAAGCGGACAAAATTTAACGGAAATTTATTATATATATATATTTATTTATAAATATTTATTTATAAAAATATATATATACATCGGAAAAGCTTTCTCTGAAAAGCTGCTTTGAGTTCATTTAAACTTTTCTTCTTTTTATCTTCTTTATCTCTTTTGCCATTCACCGACGACTTTTTTTCTTTTTCTTTCGTTCTTTCGTTTCAAAGCTCTTTAATTCGTAAAAATGAATTCCGCGGAATGGAGTAATAAATTCATAAATGGCCGCGTAATGTTGTATGGAATAAATTCGCACATTTTTTTTTTTTTGTTTTTTTTTTTTTTCCATGAAAGCTCACTACTTACTTGGACGATGTAATGTTTTTAATCCGAGCTCAGCGCACTTTTTTTTTTGCCTGTGCCTTCGCCACACTGCGGTTTTAAAGTCACAGTCGTTTATCCGATAATAAATTATGACGAAATCGAGGATTTCGCCGTATTTCCACTTACCGAAGAGATCTTAAATTTTTTTTTTTTTTTATTATGCGGATATTTTTTTTTGCATGTTTTCTTGCATCTTTTCACGGATCCCGAAATTCGCAAAATTCGAGAGCCATAAACTACATGTTAAAAAATATCTTATGAAAATAAATATTTTTCGATACCCCATAGCATATGTATATCTATCATAAACATTAACGAAAATTATGCGAACTTTCGTATATCAATATTGAATTTCTATATATTAAATTAAATACCGATATATGAATTTCAATAATTTCTATAGTATTAATCATCACGTTGATATAAAAACGTCGTGATATTTATTTCACCTGTATTACACTTAATATGGATTTATTAAATTCAATATGAAACTCGCGATATTACTCATAATTCGCAGAAATGTCAATTTGAAAATTGATTGTTGTAAATTTCAATCGCACCATTATAATGAATTTTTTTTTTTTTTTTTTCTTAGAATTAAATAAAAACTTCCGTGAAAATGTTATTTCAATTTTCGGAAAATACTGAAATTTTAGTATCGATTTTTTTTCGATAGGTATTGCGGGATTTAAGTATTCGATATTTCATCAATTTTCCTTTGAAATGACGATTCACAAAAATTTATTCAGATAACAATTGTTAAATTTAATTATTAGTAAAAATAAGGAAAATAGGGATTTAAATAAAAACTTCAGTGAACATTTTATTTCAATTTTCGGAAAATACTGAAATTTTAGTATCGATTTTTTTTCGATAGGTATTGCGGGATTTAAGTATTCGAGATTTCATCAATTTTCCTTTGAAATGACGATTCACAAAAATTTATTTACATGACAATTGTTAAATTTAATTATTAATGAAAATAGGATCTCCATGAAGGGTACATTAACGAACGCTTGTGCTCCGTTTTATGACGTTGCAGAGTAGACGACATAGTTTTGAACATCGACCTGGCGCCGACCTTTCTGGATATAGCGGGGGTCGAAACTCCTCCGCAAATGGACGGTCGCTCGTTCAAGAAACTTTTCCTGAAGTGAGTATATATACCGTGTTCTGTAACGCGTTACGCGACCTGCGGAACTTACACCGAGAACTGGAGATACTTACGTGCGAATTTATGATCCTTATCGAGGATAACGTCGAATTCTCGGTCTGTAGGTACCGTTCTATTCGTATTGACTACAAGTACCTTTTTTCTCGGTGTGTCTTATAAATTCACTTGTTTTTCTCGACGCTGAATAAGTTTTTTTATTTTTTTTTTTCTCGTAATTCCGAATAGTATAATTCTTTTTTTTCCCCATCAATTAGCAACAAACACGGAAGAAGAACAAAGTTCAAGTGGCCCGATACTTTCTTAATTGAGTCTTCGGGTCGCCGTGAAACTCCGGAATCCATAGCCGAGGCGAAGCTGCGAGAAGCGAGAAGACACAATGCGACCCTTGCGAAGCAGTCGTTGAACGCCGCTCCGGAGGAGGAAACTATTGCTACCGATACGGAAGTCGAGAGTGAAGGCGAACCGCCGAAAATTCTTGAAAACGACACCGGCAGCGATCAGGATATCTCCGAGGATGAAGAGTTCGAGGATTCGATAGGCGACGAGACCAGTAAGTTAGGAAAATAATTTCACGCGTAATATTCACATTACGTGAAAAGAGAACCTGTGAATGTCCGACATTAACATGAACATTAAACTCATTATACAAAAAAAAGGTACAAAATAAATTTACACATCGCTTCTTCATTTTTATGTCGGCGTTTGCAAAGCCCCTCTATGAGAAGAACATTAAGCAATTTTTTTGTTTCCTCATAGAGAAACCTTTGTAAACGCCGATTTAACATTTTTTCAGGGTTATCGCGCATATAAATATTTCATAGATACGAAGTTTCTAATTTTTCCAAATACGATTTTTCGACATTTTGGAACATTCTAAAAATTTTTTTACGAAAATCTCGAATTTTTATCATCAAAACATCGCTTTCTTCGTAAAAAAGTAAAAACACCAAAATCACAAAAAAAAAAAAAAAAATGGAATAAAAGTGACCCATTCGCGTTCAGCGGAGAATTTACGCCTCGCAATCATTTTTCTGATTTCATAATTTATACGAATAATTATAAAGACCCCCCGCGCGCAGCGTTGATCTATTCACAGTCGGGTGCGCAATTGTTGCTCCGAAAATTGACCGAAAGGCTATTCGGTTGATATGATTCAGCGTAATCTTCTCTAAATCTACAAACTGCTTGTAAGAAAATTACGAGTCCACTTGGCGGAAGTGTTCGCGGTGTCTCGGGATTAATATCTCGCCTCGCCTTCGAGTTAATTTCATTGAAACGACGCGCTCTGTCGTCGTCTGAATTTACGTCGTCGCGGAGAGTCGTTGAGGTCTCAAACGAACGGATGCTCTTGCGGAGAGGAGTAGAGAGCGGAGTTCATGGTACGGTGGATCTCGAGTTGTTGCCTGCTGCTGAATCCATAGAGGAATTCGCGCACCTTGCTTACCGTGATTGAACGACGAGGGCCCCTGTCACGCCAGATGTTACGCATTACGCATCGCTTCCACGCGCGCGCGCGCGCGCCCTCGTCTCGTCTATAGCGAACGTACATAATATATATGTATATATATATATATATATACCTAAAGCTCGTACTACTTCCGTCTCGCTTTCGCCTGTCTCCCGTCTGTCCGTCTGTCCATCCGTTATACCATCGCATCTTCGTTTCACTCGCGAATCTCTTGCTTATTCAGATTTCGTGAAACCCTAATTTATTATTCCATTCATCGTTCCTCTCTGCGGAGTTGAGACTTTTTTTTTTTTTTTTTTTTTTTTTTTTTTTTCGTTTTCATTCTTTCGTGTTTTTTTTTTTTTTTTTCTTTTTTTTTTTTTTTCCTCGAGTCCTTTTCAGCTCTATTTTTCTGTGTTTCTCTCTGGAGAGAAAGAGAGAGTCGGGAAGAGAGGTTGAAAGTTTCAATGGGGCAGTGTATTATAGTATATACGTATTTGCTGCAGTTGCGAATAGCCCGCGGGACGAGAAACACGGGGGGGTTGGTTAGTTGGTTTTTACCCAACCCTCTCCCCCGCAAGCGTGGAAAATTCACGAGAGATCTCGCGGTACCGCCGGGAGTAACGGCGAACCTTGAACTATTTTGTTCGCTATATACGACGCGTCGTACCTGTCCAGTGAGATCCGAGAGAGGCTTCGGACTCTCTTGGTTTGCCGCAGGACGAGAGCTAAAAGGATTTTCAAGCTCCGACAGAAATTGCTGTATTGCCGCGCGGCTCGCGGGTACCACACGAGAGAATACGTGTTCCGTTGGGACGGACCGGAAATTCCACGGTACTGCGTGCGTATACCGGACTTTCACTGAACGTCGAAGAGAACTCTCGAGTCTCGAAATTACACGGGAACTGAAGTTCAAACTTCATTTCGAGCGCCTCGCGCACACGGAGAACGCGGTCGGCGAACTTGCGCGAAATTTTGTTTTTTTTTTTTTTTTTTTTTACGTCTGCGGACAACGGAAACGCGACGATCGTTCGGGGAGAGAAAAAAAAAGTAACTAACAAACATGTTATGAAAAAAAAAAAAATTCCGGACGGCGGAGACTAATGCAATGAGGGGGATTATGGGTCTCCGGAGGGACGGAAAAATTAAGAAATTAACGTCGAGAACTGAAACGTTTAAGCATTCAACGTCGTTTTATATTTTAACCGACGTGCGGTTCGGCAACTTTTGTTTCTCAGGAATCGGCGTTACAGTTATTGTATTTAAGCTTTAAATAGCGAAGTTTAGGGAATTAAATTTTTTTATTGACAAATTCGGAACTATCGTTTTGTATTTCTGTTAATCATTTTTATAAATGTTGGTAATTACTTGAAAGGAGAAGAGGATTGATTTTTTTAATTTTTTTTTTTTCATTGATATTATCGTGAATAAAGTTTGCTATGTAGAAGTCGTGCGGATTTTTTAATTTACGAAACGAAAAAAAAATTTTTTTCACAGATCCGGATCTGCATCTCGACAACGGAGTTCATCCAATAGGTCAGACGCCCTTCAGTTCTAAACACGAGCGCCTGGCTTTGGAATGCTCGCGACCGGAAGCTCAAGCGGATTGTTTGCCGGGACAGAAGTGGAGATGCGAACGCGAGGGACGTAGATGGCGAAGGCACAAGTGCAGATATTCACCACCTCTTCCACCCCCTCCGCCGATTCAGACGCAAAGAATAACGAAAAAATGCGCCTGTTTCACCCCGAATGGCGTTGTCTATACTCGTCTCGAATCCAATGACTTCGATGGAAAAAAATTTACGTTCGGACGCGAGAGACGGGGTGGAAATATTTACGACGACGAGGCCAATAGCTACACAACGAGAAGAGGTAAATCTCGAAAAACAAAAAAAAAAATAATTTATGAAAAAAAAAAAAAAAAAAATTTCAAAGTACAAATGTTCTAAAAATAATTCAGTTTACGCGTTAAAAAAAATGTACACTAAAGTGATCGAATAATCGATCGATTATTTAAAATGTAATATTTTATATATAAAAAAAAGTAATGATAAAAATTTAGTAAGCAGCAATCATTTTTTATTATCATTATTATTGATTTTTCTTTCAGGCAAACGTGAGATAACCGACGAGGAAAGAATCCTTAGCAAGGTACGAGCCGATTTTAAGCACAACAACGACGACCGCGATACGGAAAATCTGGACGACAATCGCGACAAGCGTGAGATAGACGAAGAGGATGACGACGATTTCGCCGAGGAATTGAGAATTCTATCGTCCGAATTTTCCTACGAGAAGAAACGACTTCGTCGCGGTATCCACGACGACGCGATCTTCGATCCGGAAAATACGATCGAATCGATATTCCTCGACACCGCTAATACCCCAACGATATATCCTTCTTACGTCTATAAAAACGCGTCTAATCGCGCGCGCAGTCGCGGCGTGAAAGCCACTTGGCTCGCGCCTGACGAGGAGGACGAAAAAACATCGAAAGATCGCGACGAGAACGACGACGAAAGTTGGGCGGAATATTTCGACGAGATGTCCGCATATTCGCCGGAAGATTTCGATCCGATTCTCCATAAACTCGTTGACGGACGTCTAAACGTCGACGATGTTGTTCGACGTCATCGTCGCGTGCGTCGCGGCGTAACGAAGAAAGACACCATTGAGCACGTGACGAAGATAATGGAGAGCATCGAAGAGGAATTAGACGATCTGAAGAAAACTCAAGTGCGCAATTCGAAGGAAACGGTTGGGAACAAATCAACAACGATACCAAAGTGTCTCGTGCTCCCGCGCGGCGGTGTTAATTGCACCCAATCGGTTTATCAAGATCCCAATGAGTGGCGAATATCGCGCCGCGAGATCGAGCAACAGATACGCGAGATGAGAACTCAACTTGAAACACTGAAGGAAATTCGTCGGCATTTAATGACGAAACGGCCACAATTCGTACCGGAAATCGACGACGACGATTACGAAGAATCTTCTCCCGGAGGCGAAACTCAAAATCCTCACAATACTAACAATGCGAGACATCATCATCACAGTAGCAACAAAAACAGAGAAAATAACGGCGATAATCATTCGAAAAATCATACGAGTCGTCATCATCGTAAACACGAGAGAATTTCCACCGTTGCAACTCCGAGCACTCCGACACCTCTGAGACACGTTACCGAAGATATTTCACCGATTGAAAAAACTACCGGTAACACTCGACCGAAAGTTGAGAGTACCTTAGTACTCGTCGATTCTACGACGAGGGAAAAAAGTTCGACGATCGAAGCGGAAAAATTAACGACGACGTCGACGACGCCGAAACCGAGAAAGGGACCTCGCAGGCAGAAAGAAAATAGTGATAATCGATCGGAGAACGAGGAAGAAAAACCTCCAAGACGCAGGAAACCTCATCATCACAAGAGAAATAACACGATTTTGACGAACAGCGTTCACGCGGAGGAAATTTCGAATGGAACGGACAATTTAGCGACAACTATGCCGACGGCTGCGACACCCGCGCATCGTCATCATCATCGGTTTGTTAACAAAATGACGACTCTTCCTGCCGTACAAACTACAAGTATCGGGATTACAGAGGGAGAAGAGGATTATGAGAAGGAAACGACGTTTGTGGAAGAAGATTTTACGAAAATGGTTACCAGACCTCTGATGCCAGAGACTGCTGTACCTGTTACGAGTCCTCCTACGACGACGACGACAACAACGACGATGAAGAGTACTACAACGACTACGACGACAACGACAATGTCTTCCGCGGCGCCTACGACTCAGAGGAACGTTCCTACGACGACAGTCGCCAGAAGACTCGTTAAGAGTCAGAGAAACAGGACTAACGGAGTCTTAGGACCCGCGAGGATTGATGTTACGATCTTAGAAGCACCGGATCGAAAACACAAACAAGGCGCGTATTACTTTTGATTTACAAACGATACAAATCAAATTTGCATATCGCTTCCTCATTTTTTTTATCACCGATTACAAAATCGATCTATAAGAACGATAGATGATCAATTTTTTACTTCTTCACGGAAGAGTTTCGCAAAAGTCGATTAGAAAAATTACGAATGGCTGTGCAAATTTTATTCGCAATTTTTTGTATGAATTCCTAATTTTTTTTTATTACGAAGTACATACGTTTTGATACGACATTTCTAAAAAATCAGTAAAAATATTTCTCTTAAGGAGAAATCTGAATCGGAACTCTACAAAAGTCGCAGTTTTAGCGATTTTTCTTCTCGGATCTTACAATTACAGTTTTATAATTTATGTTTTTTCCTAAAAGGTGTTTTTTGTTTTTTTTTTTATTCTGTTAAAGAAAAAGCTGCTAAACATGTGTTTTCGTTTTCATTTAGATTTTTTAAATGCTATAGAAAATATTGAAACCTTAACTTGTACTCGTGATATTTATTTTGATTTTTTTCCGTCAATGCAGCTATTACGACGACGAGTAACAACGGACGATTGCCACCGATGTTGAACAGTCCTCTCGAGGCTCGTCACAAGTGTTACTGCGAACCGGATCCGGCGCAAGCGAAAAGAGATGAGAAGGAAATCGCGAAGGAGGAGAGAAGAAGACTGAAGGAGGAACGGCTGCGAAAGAAGGAACGAAAACTGAAGAAAAAAGCAAAATTGGAGAAAGAGTGCCTAACCGAGAAAATGAATTGTTTCGAACACGACAACGATCATTGGCGCACCGCGCCGCTTTGGAGTTCCGGACCTTTTTGCTTCTGCATGAACGCCAACAACAACACGTACTCTTGCATACGAACGATAAACGCTACGCACAATTTTCTTTACTGCGAATTCACGACCGGCTTGGCGACGTTCTACAATCTTCGAATCGGTAAAAATGAACTTTTACTTTTTTTTATCTTTTATCAAATCTTTTTACAAATCTGAGCGGAAAAAACAGAGTATACCTTCGAATTTAATAGACTACGACCTCAATTTTCCGAAGTAAACGGGACTGCGATGTCCACGGATAACGGAAAATTACGAATAATCGGAAATCGATCATTTCTTACTTAAAAAAAAAAAAGATTTCATTGTACCGATGATTGCTTAGTTATTTTTTTTAATTACTCCGAAACCAAAATTTGCAATTTTTTTCGTTCTGCAAAAAAGAAACGAATTCTCGAGTATTCGTATAGATGTGAAATTGTCTTCGTTGCTTTTCAGATCCATTCGAACAGTGGAACAGACTGTCGTCGTTGACGAGCGCCGAAAAATCGTATCTTCACGATCAATTGGAACATTTGAAGGGATGCAAAGGTACGAGAGACTGCACGGTCGGCAGCGCTCGCGAAACAATACCACAGACTCAGCAACATCAGCGATTCATTACCAAGAGAAAGTATAGCAATTCTTTTGGTACGTAATCTTATTGCAGACATAATTTATCGATCGGTTGTGCACACGACGAAAATACGAAATTGTCTGTTTCGCTTTTCATTATTAAAAAAAAATAAAAAAAATATTACAATAATTCTAAAAAAATGTTTTGAACTTGAAAATCATCCGCCGTTTCGCATTTTTATCGCGAATTCGCGGAATCGATGTATCAATCAAATTTTCCACTGTGCAGAACTGAAAATTGACGCTATAAGATATAAAATAGAAATGCGACGAAACGATGAAATTTATTCGACGAATCATTTCTTTCAGCAGAAGACATGTTCGTGCCGTCGGCGTTACAAATAATACGGGAAAGCGAACTCGGCAGTCCGCCGAATAAAAGACGCAAAAAATTGCCGAAGTAAGAATTTCGCTGATTTTCGTGAAGTAATTCACAGAATTGAATTTAAAAATTGCCGAGACTTGTGAACATTAATATTCGCGATTCTGTTACATCATTAAAAAAAATGCGTTGACAAAAGCCAAATGAAATATTAAGGCGCACAAGACTCGACGATTTTCGTGTTTCAAAAGCTTTTATTAATCGAAATTCTTCGCAGTTTGTGGAACAGGCGAAACCGAAGCTGGCAAAGTAATTGGCGTCATCACGAGGACGCGACGAATTTGCGACGGCATCGGCACCAATACTGATAAAGAAAAAAAAAAAAAGAAAAAAAAATATCATTCAACGAAAAAGCCGAAATCGAACGACAGAAAGGCGTAGCGATAATAATGATATGTAATGATAAAATGCGTTGAAACGCGTCGCTTCGTCGGGTTATTTAGATACCAACGAGTTTCTCGAATCGATCTCGTCGATTGCGCGATATAATATTTAAAAACAAAAAAATAAGCAACGAGCATTTTACCGACGCGTGTTGGCGTTGGGATTTTCGAGGGAAGAGAAACGTTAGTTCTTAAGTTAGACGAAAAAAAAAAAAAACATTGAGACATTTATAATATTTCATTCGATATCTATATATTTTTTTTATTAATTTTTTTTTATTTTCGTTCATAACTTCGCTACGCATTTCGTTCATTCCTCATTCTAGTAGAATACGCGAAAGAAAAAAAGAAAAAAAAAATGATAATAATAGTTTAAACAATGAACTTTGTCCGATTACTTTGACAATCATTGTTTGGCAATGTTGAACGATCAGCAAGAAATTTCTACCTTTCTATCAGAGATTCGATGGACAATCCTTAAGAAATATTCTACTGTTATCGAAAAAAGTATAATAGACAAAATAAAACTAAAGCGTTGCGTGCTTAATGCGTATTTCGCGTCTCGATGATAAACACTATAGGATTGGCCTCAACGCACAACGAAACAAAGAAAACAAAAAACGATATAACTTATCCATAACCTTCCTGACGAATGAATAATTAGGGTGGTTAAAAAAAAAAAACTTTCAAGAATAACTTATTCGGTAAAAGCACTATTTCTCCCTTCGAAATAATAGTTCTCGCGGGGAGGCTATACGATCATTTTTTCGAGTGGTAAATTAAATTCCGTATGAAATCGAATTTTTTATAGTATTATTTTTTATCGTTCAAACGAATAACCGCGTAAGCAACGAACGTTGAAGCGTTCATAAAAAAATTCAACGTTTATAAAGCAGTGGAAAATATAATCCAATATTAAAAATATTATTCTTCGTTTTCACGAAACATTTTTTTTTTTTTTTTTTTTTAGGGAACAAATATCTTGTTAAGCGGTCGGGTGCTTGAATATTGCCTTTTTGTGTTAATTTCATGATCGATGATGAAATACCAAACATTATCGTACGAGCTGAAGCCGTTTTAGATTTTTTTTTAATTATAAATAATGATACCATGAATAAGCAGTCGGTTTTTACAAAAAACCATTTTTTGTAAACCACCCTAATGAATATTTATTCTTGTCGATAATTGCGCTGTTCTCGATAAAAAAAAATAAAAATAATGTAACAGCTTAGAAATAGTTTCAAGGAGCTGCCATTTTTTCATTTTTTTAATCAACTTTTATTCAACTACTCGTGCGTTACAGCGTTTCTACAAACGAGTCTTATATTATTGATTCAATTGCCACACTGCCACGAAAGCATTTTGAACAATCATTGAATTATATAACTTTCAACAGTAAACGAAACGACGCGTATATTCTAACGGTAATAAGTAATATTACGCGAAAGAAAAAAAAAATTAGTTGAACGGTTGTTTAATCCGCTAATTTTTTTAACTTTACATTTAATCGACTTGCCGAACTTCCAATTGCGTTCTGTAACAATTATGTTAACCGTTTTTTTTAAAACTTATCAATTTCTTTCCAATAACCGCAATAAATTTCCTTATTTTTTTTTTTTTTTTTTGCGTAACTCGATAGCGCGCGTTGTTATCAACGCGATAGACAATTTTTTTCTACTGTAAATAACGCGCCGTAGGCGCAATTCGAAATTATATAATCGCGTCTATGTCGACGAAACAATGACGAGAATAAGCGCCAAGAAAAAAAAAAAGAAAGAATTTACGTCGCGCCAATCTCTTCCAGATGTTTTACAATCGTATTGTAGCGAAAAAAAAAAAAAAAAAGAAACGAAAATTAACGAGAAAAAGCGTGTGAAAAGAATAATAATGTACTACGAAAAGAAACGAAAAAGAAATCTGAGTGGTTATAGATTTAAAAAAAACCCCAATTCATGTAGCTATGTGATATATAATAATTTATTTAATCGTATAAAAATAAATAAACAAAAAATGAAATCATTTTATGCGCGAATTGCGCCGAGTAACCGGAAGAGCCTGAGTCGAGAATACTGATTTATGTTTTTACTTTTTTTTTTTCTTTCAATTATCTGTTCTTCCTCTCTTTATTTATATTCTTCGATTGAAATTAGAGTGAAGATGAAAAAAAAAAACAAAACAAAACGCTACTCGGCGCGCGAGCGCTCGCGATATTGTTTTTCATCTCGCAAATATTTTCCATAGCGCTGCGTAAGAATGAAATTTAAATGAAATTATTGTGATTAAAAATCAACGGTAAGATCCAAGTCGTCGTTGTAGTCTTCGAAAATATTACACTTGGTAGACTGACGATTATTCGCTGTTAAATTATTATTCGCAGTTTCTTCGATGTCGAAGGTCGATCCCTGTCCGCTTTTTGGATCCTTCAAACACCCGTCCCACTTGCCGGGAAGTTTTTTATCGAAAGAAGACGTTGCGGTGTCCGAAAAATCGTTTTTCGACGATGAATCCCGCGTTTCTTCTCCGTTATCCAGAAAGTCCTCTCGTTTTTTACAAAACTTCGAAGAACTTTCGGTCAATGAATAATAATTAGTCTCGGAACCGCGAGTTCCGATTTCGAACGATGAATCGTGATAATTGCTACTCGACGAGTAATTCCGGATATTCGCATCGGGAATAGCGTGGGGCACTTTCGGCGCGCATCGCGGTTCCCCAAAGCTTCGTTCGTTTTTCGGAATCTCCGAAAACTTGTCCCACTTGCTGACCAATTTTTTGTCGGAGGAAAACATCGCGGCAGCGGAGCGATCGATTTTTAACTCCGAATCTTGCATCTTCTCTACGTTAGTCAAATATTCGTCGTATTTGTCGTAAATTTTACGAGAATGTTCCGTCAAAGGATAAGTTCGCGGCTTGGAACTGCCGGCCTGAGACCCGGAGATTACGTCGGAAAAATCGGAACTACGAGTTCCTGGAAAACTGTAGGATTGTGTTGAGCATCGAAGTTTTTGAAGATATTGGATAAATTCGGGATTTTCATGAGAACCAAAGTTCTCTTTATCATTCGATACATCGCTATGGTCATCATTTTCATTGGAGGCGGACGAGGAGGACGGCGACGACGGCAGACATTGAGACCACTTGCCGTTGGAATGTTTAAGCCGTTTGGGACATTGGCAACGATCAATTATTTCGTCGTTCTCGTCAGCTGCACAGTCGAGTCCATAGATGTCTATCGTCGGCGAGGAATACGATCGTTTCTCAGGTTTAGCGGATTTTGCAGCATTGAGGCGTTGAACTTGATGACGACAATCGATTCCGGAGCCTCGAAAATAAACCTGTTATAAAAAAAAGTTTAATTTTTGGGTGTAAAGTTTTTTTTAAAGGCATTTTTTTTTCTATGAATGTTAAAGAAAAATGTTTTTTCTCGTAAATTTAAATGAATAAATCTCACGTACCACTTGGATTGACTGCTTTTCGCCGCAAATTTTGCACTGCCATTTGTTTAATTTTTTCACTATGTGTCCCTGCCGCGTTTACGAATATAAACAAATGAGAGACGAAGGGACGAATGAATTATTTGTTTTATAGATCGTTAGAAATAAAATCGTTACGAATAATTTAGTGAATTACCTGATACATGTTGCACGCGTAGCAACAAAGAACATTCATTTCTTGCGGCATCGTGCCGATTTATTTTTTCGTCAACGGATAGACGCGAGAAAATACATGAATTCTTCGAATACTTCGGGGATCGAAAACAATAACACACGCGGCCGGCACGTGAATTCTGTGACACAGCTGATCGTTCGAATGAATCCGAATAATGGCGATGCCGCGCACTTATAGGCTATGCCGCGGAGGCATATTTTTTGCGCGATGTTACAGAACTTTTTTTCAAGCGCGAAAAACAAATCTTACTGATCTTTGGTTCGTGCGAAACACAGATAAATCGCGAATGATGGCAATGAAGATATTAATCAATTTCCTATTGTACTCTGCTGTCAGCGAAGAATTGAAGCGCTTTTATCACTTTCCGGATTGCCGCACTCAAGTTTTCGAACTAAAATCATTCCTGAGGATTTGACGCCGAGAATCCCTTTCGAGACGACAAAACGTTCTTTTACACGATAATCAAATTATCGGCGCAACGCAATTATCTGTATTTTTATCCGACACATGAGGAATTTTGAACGCACAAAACGCTCGTCGTTCTCAATAATTCGTACGCCAAGTAAACGACGGTCTGCTTTGGTTTACAACTTTTGTTACCTACTCAGTGCGTGTCACGGCACGTGAATTGTCGTCAACTAACGAGTATAGCATACCCTCGATTATCCGCGGCAATAATATGCTTTTATTTTGCATAATATAGGAAAAAGGAATCCGAAGCTAATAACGTTTTATTTTTAGTTATTTTTTTTAACTGTTTTTTTAAATGATCGCTAATGCTCCATTTTATTGAGTACTATATCAACGCTACACGTTTTTTCCGCGTTGAACAGAATTCAAATCGATTCTTCATCTCTTTGGATTACAAATTTAACGAACGCAAAAATTCGCATCCGCATATTTGCTGCTGCTGTACACGTGGAAGCAAGTGAAGAAATTTACTTCCACCGTATGTAAGAAAACACGATAAAAAGTAACACATAGTTAGTTGCAACGTTTTATTGTAAAAAAAATACAGTCAATAGTATGCATAACGTTTCTTTGGAGATTCTTCAAAACGGCAACATTCGTATGTCCAAAATCTAACGCGTAGATAAAAAAAAAACTTATATACTTAACAATTTATCAGTATCTAGAAATACGATTCGATGCACTCGCGCCATTGAATTTAATCGATAAATTTTTAAAGGTAAGGAAATAAATCGTAGTAAGGCACATATTTTCGCTATATACGGCGAATTAAAAACTCGGAAATCGAATGGCCACAACTCAAAGCTGACATCATCTGAAAGTTAAAAATCATCTGATAAAAAAAAACCATTGACTCGCGATGATGCCGTCATTTTCGTACTGATATCTCATAGATGTCGGCGTCGAATTATGGTCCGTATTTCGAAGAGTCATTCACGAGTCGTAAACTGCAGAATTAGCGAAGTTTTTTTTTTTTTACGATCTACCGACCAACTTCAATGTCCGCGAGGCTCTCAGCTAAATTCATTTTTCCGCAAAAAACACAAACAGTCGGATTCGACATAAAAATTAATTAATAGCCAAACAAAATATAATTTACTCGTTCACTTTGTTTTCCGTAAAGATACACGAGTCGAGTATTAAAAAAAAAAACTCCGTGCGGCACTTCCGGTGCTAAACTTATATCTTAACGTACTTTTTGTAAATCAATTTTTCCGTATCGGTACGAAGTCATTTTTTGCACGCTTTGCGCCCAAAAACTATAATTACAGTTCTCGAGTGACGTTACAAAAAGTAATAAATTACAAATTAAAGTAATACTTGACGAACTGAGCGTATATCACGTTTTTCTAGAAACTGAAAGTAAAATTCGATGTATCGCGGGCATCGAATTCAGTCAAAGATGTTGTAACAACAGTCGTCAATAGAAAATTTCGGCTTTTTTGCTCGTAGTTTTCGCCGATGCAAATAAACAATATTTGCGCAAACGATCTCATTAAAAAATAATAGTAGAGTTCCTAATTTATTCGTCGATGTAATTATAGGCAAGTATCGTCGTTGATTATCTCAGACATCATCTGCTTGTCTCGCAGAGCCGATGCGAGTTCCTGTTGATCCCATTGAAGATTAACTTTCGACAATCGCGGTTCCTTCTTGCCGACAACTCTCAGCATTCCGCGCGTCTCTATCAGCGAGCAAAGACTCACGAATTCGGACATATCGACCGCGTGAATTTTACGCTTCTGGCAAACTTTTTTGTATACCTCGTGCAGCTGCGACAACATAAAAGATTAATCATTACAATTTTTTTTCGTAAGTATTGTTTCGATGTATAAATTAATCGCATTAAAATAAAGCGATGGGAAGTTAACGAATGATAAAGCAATAAATTACCTTGTGAATCGTTACGTCTTTGTTTCTTCCCTTGTTGAGTATCAGCATCAGGGAGCACAGTAAAATTTTCTGTTGCAACGGGAAAGTGCTCTCCTCCTTTTCCATGTTCTGCGAAGCGCCGTAAACTCCGTTCAACACTTTGACGACTTCCTTCAGATCGACTGGTTTTTCGGTTGTTGGCTGCTGCTTTTTCGGACTTCCACCGTTCGTTTCTACGATGATATTTCATTCACGAGTTAAGAATCCGTTAAGTCATCGAAAAAATTACGAACGCGTAAGTCAGCGATTTTTTTTGTTCGGCATTCGGAAGTAATGAGTGGAATTTATCGTATGTGAATCGTTATTATCAATTAATCAAGTCGTCGATAAATTACTAACGGAAAAACACATTTTTCCGATGCCGAATCTGCCGAAGAGAATGGCAAATCGTGTAAAACAAATAATAAATCGATTGAGTTGCTTACCGTTGTCGATTGTAGGCTGCAAGACTTGCGCAACGTTTTGCGATTCCGCGAGTTCAACTACCCTTCTGCTTATATCCAAAGCTCTTCTAACATCACCCGATATAGCGGCAACCTTTCCCGCCAATAGCTGCACCGCCATTCCCGTAAAAACTTCCGATACGTTCGCCTCTTTTAATCGCACCGTAATAATGTCGGCAATCTGTTTCTTATCGTACGGCGCAAAATGCATCAATTTCGGTTTGAGTTCACATCTCGCCTGCAGTCGCGGCAAAATACGATCTGTGAGATCGAGAGCGTTCGCTATACCGATCAGCAAAAGTTTCGAATTTTCTCTCGCCGGCCATTCGAATATAGAGTACAAAACCGACTGCCGTTTGCTCTCCAGTTGATCGATTTCGTCCAAAATCAACAAAATCATTTTGTGCGAAGACGACAAATATTTTTCTACAACGGCTTTGCTGTTTTTCACCGATTTCGGACTCGATATTCCCAATTCGCTAATTATTTTCGCGTATATCGTACCCGCGGATTTCATCGTCGTGCAATTCACGTAAACGGTTTTGAAGGCTTTCTTCAACTCGGGTTGCGATATTATTTTCGATAGACACGCAGTTTTGCCGGTACCCGGCGGTCCGGAAACGTACAACGAACCCGAAGACTCCGTTTTCAAGTGTTCCTCGACAAACGACTTCAACTCCGCCAATTGTTTTTCGCGTCCCGGCATATTTATCGGCACCGAACTGTGCAATGCCTTTCTCGCGTTTTGATATTTCTCCGATCCGAATAGTCTTTTGGGAGTCAATTTTTCCGCGCTGTCCGGCGAACTCGCCAAATTCAAACGATCCAGAAGACTCGAGGGCGTTGTAGGGGACAATATCTTTGACGATTTTTTTTGCTTCGGCGGAGTCGATCCGTGTTCTTCTGCGGAAATGTATAAAACATTATTTTAGAACCACTTAATAATATATTTTGTTTTTATAATGATTTTTCATAATAACGCATCCAATCGGTATTTCCTATTTTTTGTAATACAAATTTTTTTAAATACAACACAAAATATAAAAAAATGATGACTATGATGATTATTTTTTATGATCATTTTTGGATTGTGAATCGAATGATTTTACTTTTGAAAAGCTATTTCCGAGTTTTCGTAACAGAAATTCGAAAATAATATTTTTTTACAAGTAAAATAATTAATATTAACATTAATATTAATATTTTTACATTGGAAAAATTTACGTAGAATCCATAGATCAATTTTATTTTAAAAAATTTATATTTTTTTCCATAGTGTATCTCTGTGAATATAAATTGGAATTTCGATACAATTTTTTTTTATTAACGACAATTTATAAATTTTCTGTATTGCATTTAAAAAAAAAATGTGTTAAAAATAAAATTTAATAAGTAACAATACAACGGCAAAATCAATATTCTTTTTTTTTTTTATGTTACATTCAAATTGCGATGAAAAGAAATGCTTGTAATTGTAGTTATTATATCAATGTATCGCCTCTGGCAAAAAAATGTATACTAAATAAATTATAGGATACAATTTTTTTTTTTTTTTTCTATTTTAACGTTATAGCAAGCGCAGCGTTAAGCGTTGAGTTTAGCTTTGGTTTGACGTAATGAGACTTACCCTCTGAATCGGTGGATATTTTTCTCGTTCTCCTTGGTGTAGCGACAACATTGTCTCTCTTACGTTGTTTATTATTCAAGTTTTGTTTTCGCACTGTATTTTCCATGTCGGAGTCGGAATCAGACTCGCTACTGCTGCTTATGGCAACAATTTTTTTCACAGTCGGCGTGTATCTTGTAGTCGGTGTTCCTCTGAGGGTGGCATTGGTGAAGTCTTGTTTTGGCGTATTTTCTTTGCTCCCGTAAAAAGAGGATTTTTTCTGGATTTTGAACTGCAATGTCGTTTGTACGCTCGTCATTTTCGCGGACGAGGAATGTGTTATTCCTCGGTGTCACTTAAATTTTGTTCAATATTTCACAAATTATTATTTTAGCGTACGTTCGCGCGGCAACGCGTTACGTTGCAGCTGAAAATCGGTGCACGAGACTACGACGCACTGTGCAATAAGAATTTGTAACCTATCGATATTCGGATAAAACACTTTCGCGATTTATTGAATTGACTAATTTAATAAATTGACGAATTTTCCAAATTTGGAGCGTTTCATTCGGAGAGGTAGCTGACGTGTTCACTCGTATTTACTCTCTTGTTGCTCGCGCACTTGTTCGTCCGACTGACTATGCAGGATGCAGCAACAAGTGCAGTCTGCTGTAGAATTCGCGGGAAGACACATTTGACGCGGGAAAAAAGTGCGGAATGATGTGTGTGCGCATGCGCGAGGCGTACAGCGCGCGTAATCATCAGCTGATTAAATACTCAGTAACGTAACAATAAATGTCACACTCAGCTATAGAAAAGTACGACTAATATAATTGATTGCGTGGTCATTGAGGCATAATCATTGGCGTTATCGATCCAATTTCATATATTGTATGTTTCTATCTATCTAGTTTTTCCGTGTATATTGAACGACTTTATCTTATCTATTAGTTTTATAGATAACTGATGATCAGTAAAAATCGGACATGATACACTATATTTTTTCATTTATTAAATTGTATACTCACAAATAATCGTATTACAATTTTTTAAGTATCTTAAATATTCATATATTTTCAAAAAATATATATTTTTTCCCTTTTCTTATTTTTATTTAAACATTTTTTTAATATCACGTTGGACTTTTATACTCCAAAGGCTGACTATTACCACAAAATGAAAATCATAAGAAATATTTCGGACATCCGAAGAAAAAGCAGAACAATTAGGAGGCAAAATGGTCTCAAACCAAAAAAAAAAAATATTTTCCAGCTTCTTTTATACTCCACTTTTATACTCCTAAAGGCTGACTATTACCACAAAATGAAAATCATAAGAAATACTTCGGACATCCGAAGAAAAAGCAGAACAATTAGGAGGCAAAATGCTCTCAAACCAAAAGAAAAAAATTATTTTCCAGCTTCTCCACCTATTAAATAACATCTTCGTGGACAACTTTAATACTTCAATAATTCGAAATCTTGAAAAAATAAGTTTATTTTGCTCCAATTTCTCCTATCTTTCGTTTAACGAGCCTTTTTACCAATTAATCAGTCATAAATAATCTTTTTTTTTTTTATATTCCCATCTCTTGCTGCCGTCCAATCAGATCACAGATCCCTGTAGAGCGCAACCAGCATGTCGATTTCAGTTTCTTCTATATTCGGCCGGTCATTCGTCGGCGTATGATTGTCGCGGCCCGCTGGACAAACTTGAGACTTCGATTTCTTGGAAGCGGCGTGTGCTTTCTGACGTGCTAATTTCGCTTCTTTCTTTTTATTTATTTTTACCGCTTTTGTTGACAATTTTACTGCCTCTCCTCGTTTTTCTTCATTTCCATTTTCATCTTCTTCTCGTTCTATGCTTCCCTCTTGTTGTCCATCCTGTTCTCTCAATTGTTTCGCCGCAATTTCCGCTTCCTGTTGTTTTTTCGATTCCCGTATTTTTTTACTTTCCGCTTTTTTTCCCAACTTAATTACCTGTTCCAGTATTTCGGAAAAACTTTTTTGCATTGTGACGTCTTTTTCGTCAAAGTAATGCAACATTACTTTATCTAATAATGCTGCGCAATGTTTAACGCAACGTCCTTGATGCAGCGTATGACTCCACTTCAATTGCGCTTCAGCCCCCAAACGATGCAATGTGAGTGAATCACGTTCTCTGGTAGAAAACTTTTTTTCAAACATACCAAAAGTATCTCTAAATCCAAGAATAACTTTGCCAAATTCCGTTTCCATAGACTCCTTGCGTATAACTCGTACCAAACATTTAGCGTCACGCAAACAAAGTTTATGGCGAATCAAGATGGACGGCTCTTTAAACTGTTTCAAAAAATCCAACAATCGTTGAAGTACCACACGCAAAGGGCGTGACGGAAGCATTCTTCCGTTTCTATACAAATGCCAATCGCGAACGTGGATATGATTTATCGCACTCTGTTCTGTATTGATTGGTTTTGTGGGATCGATATATTCGTTGAATATAGCGGAACCACATTTCATCGCTATCTGCAGAACATCGCTGTCCTGTTCCGTGATGGAAGAAACTTCAACGCCAAAACAGACCACATTGCGTTTGGTTGAAGACATGTTGACTACATGTAGTTATAACGTCCAATCTGAGGAAAAGAAAAAAAAAAAAAAAAAACGGTGTTTGTAAAATTATTAATAAATGTTAAGAGGAGGTGCAATCCTATGGAATGCGAGAGAGATAGTGTAGCTTACGGCGGAGCGAGAGAGAGGCACTCGGTAATGTGTTTCACCTTTTTTTAAGGTGAAACTTATTTACTTTAAAAACTGCGCAATATGTGATCCAAAATCGATGTCGAGTTCTGAACTTTTCGTCTTCTCTTTGTTTTTCGCGTAATTATTATCGTTGCTTTTTATACAACAGAAGATGGGACTATTCTGTCGCGTAGCTCACGGTGTAATGCGATTAGATTCGCCGTGCTGAGATAAATATACTCAATCAGGTAGAGGAAAATTGGATAACCCCCGGATTCTAAAAATATAATTACGTGTTTCCTCGAAGAATCTGCTTGCCACGTTTATTGGTGGGTTTATTCATAGGGGATCGCGCGTAAGGCTGCTGGTTTATGCAGTTGGCGATATTGGAAACAGATGAACTTCACAACCAACCAGAATCCCGCTATATCAGTTTTCCGTGCGCTGATTCGATGATTTTCATATATTTACGGATTTACTGAGTTTCCACCGGGACTCGGGGGTCGTACTACTGGAAGACTGACGACTAAACTAGTGAACGCGAAACTTACCAATAGCCAATTGCGTACTTGAATTTTGTCACTACATCCATAACTACTTATCGATAAAAGCACATGATTGTTTCCTTACAACTATCGCATTGTTAACGCCTAGCGACAAATATTTATCGATGAAACTTACGCGTTTCTATTGCATACATTTACGACGCAGTAACAAGGCGACGGGCACAAATAATCTTGACGCGATTTCAATATAAATCCACGAAATACTGCACCGTGAAATTAATCTCACTAATAATTGTATAAAATGTTATCATTTTGTGTCATAACTTTTTATGATATCGAGTTTTATTTGCAAGCAATTCGGTGGTAATTGATCAAATGATTAGTACAACTTTACTTTTATATCATTTGAAAAAAGCGTATAGTAGAGAAAAATTCGATAAGGAGGCGCTAGTTGTTCATCGAACCCTCTATCGGTCGGACGGAGAACTCGCGCACCCGAGGCCCGCTTCCGGAGATGCCAACGAGCCCGTGCCTCTTCCATATTGGTCTCAGAAGCGGACGGAGCAACAGGATTTTTAATCCGTCGCAATCGAGGTTTTCTAGAGTGATCTAGACTCCTCTCCACCGCAAGGATGAGAGCGAAGGTATTGTACATTCGTAATATTATATTATTTCAACGATTTATCGCGATTAATGCATTATTTGCGAATTTTTACAAAACTCGTGTTTCGTGCCGACGCATTTGTCGGACTTGTATTTTTGGCAACACGCGTCGTCATGTTTGACTCACGCGGAGACGCCGCGGTCCTATCAAACATTGATCCAAAGACGATTTTTATGTTTTCTTGTCACGAAACTGCTTGATATAATTATTTCTTTCTTGTTTGTTACAGTGGCGTAAGAAGAGGATGCGCAGGCTAAAGCGTAAGAGGAGGAAGATGCGTGCGAGGTCTAAGTAGACTTCCACCTTCAAATCTGTAAGTTTTACTTTCAACTTGTCTTTTTTTTTATCATACGCTTTCATTCAACAAATTCGCCGTTTATTTTCTTTCGTAAAAATATTTACGATAAAATTATCGTAATTCACAAAATAATTAACAAATGCGCATGTAGAAATTTGGTTGATGATGAATTTCTTCAATATCCAAATACATCGAAACTCAGTAAAGTTTGGTTTTAACACCATTCAGTAACCTCAGTGATGAAAAAAATTAACAAAACAATCGATAAAAATGATGAATTTTTTTTTTTTTTTTACTTTATAGTGAATATCGAAGATTCTGGTTGTCTATTGCTACATGTGCTTAGAATTAAAAAATTTTCTCCATCGTCATGTTAATGCTTTAAAAAATTACATTATTATTTTATTTTTATGATGTATGTGTCAATTCTATTTGCGAAACCGTTTAAGATACATAACGAGAAGATTTATAAATTAAATTAAATAAACGATTTTTAAAATAATTTTGTCGAATCGCTAGTTTGGGAATTAGACTAATTCGTGTTTTTCGTTTATTTCAGCTGCTTGAATAACTGTCCGATGCAAATTACCCGAAGAACGCAACCCGCACTCTCGCAGGTTAATTTTTTTATTCATCCTGGACATCTGAAGGATTCGTCCAACGCTAGCAGTTATTCCAGCAGAGATTTCACAACTCAACAAAAGGACTGTCTTGACTGGTTAAATAAAAAAAATGACTACTCACGATAGAAAATATTGGTACCGCTTTACTTTTTTCTGAATTTCCTTATCCTGTTTTTCCCCTCTTCCAACTTACTTATTCCATTAAATTAATTTAAGTTTTAAGTTTTTTCATTAAAGAAAAATGAACGCGAAATTTTTTTTTTGATAATTGAATTATCTTGCATGGCGACGTACTTTTCAATCGCGAACATTTTTACGAGGTTATAATATCGAGAAAAAAAGAAACAATTTTCTAAGAAATTGGGTAGTAAATAGAAGATCCATAATTCAAATGGCACAAGGCGAAGTTTTTAAGCGACGAACTTTCCGCGCTTGCGAAACAATTATTAATTTCTTGTATCGGAAAATTCGCGCGCAAACCGTTTTATTGCGATCTCATCAATTGTCACTAATGATCGCGGGGGCTTTTTCATTCGATCTGTTTGTTTAGAGCGAACGAAATGTTTGTGATTATATACTGCGATACAACGCAAATCTATGTAGAATCCACTTAGAATAGTTGCATCGTACGTTAATGAACGTTCTGTCCAATTGCGAAAAATTTACGAGGTCAAAACATCGGAAACGAAATATGCACTTTTCTGTACGTTATTGATAAAAAAATTTCATTTAATTTCGTAATTTAATGAGTGAAAATACATTAACTGTTAAGCACCACTAAGAAATTGGATTGGAAATAAAATTAATAATAAAATTAGCTTTTCAATCAAGTCGATGGTTCCTACCGAAGCTTTTTTCTCATTTGCGACAAAAATTGCGAATTTCTCGAATAGGAAATTTTGCATGCAAACTATTTTATTACGATCTCAATTGTCATTAATGATCGGGCGTTTTTTAAAAAATATTACGTTCGTTTAGAATGAACGGAATGCGTTAATATATTGCTTTCGTAACAGACGATGAAAACGCAACGCAAATCATGTACCGGGAATAGATACATACATCGTTCTCGAAAGAACGGTGCGGAGAAAAACATAACCTTGTAGACAAAACTCGCAAAACAATGTGTAACCGTGCATCGCGACTTTTGTCGTACGCGAATAGAATTTTCTACGGATCGTCGAGTTCATACACGTGCAGAGTTCTCGTTCCGCGAACATGTGTTCATCGAAGAACATTGTCGACGGACAATGTTCCAAAGAAATTGGACGAAAAGTCTAGCGAAATCGAAGATGAAGAACATAACCTCGCCGGCGCAATCGGCTCGCAGTATCAAACATTTCGGGACGAGGATGCGACGGTTATATTCGACGTCGACGAGGAGAAGCAGAAATTGATAGATCTCGAGGAGATTAACGCATTGCAAGAATTCCGCGATCCTTACGAGGGATTGAACATGAAACGTGAGAATCAATTTTATTAGCGTATATAAATACAACAATAATCGTTCCAATCGCTGACCGCCAAAAAATGTTTACGACTCGTTTGTTATTTTTTCCCCGTGAATAAAGAAAAACACGTCATAGTATGTAACGTATTTTTATCAATTGAAACTTTTTCACATTAACACAATTCATTCAATCGTTAATTTTTCCCATTTTTAAATTTTTTTGAAAAGTTTTCTTACCTCGTAAATTATTTTTATAAATTACACATGTCGATCTGAAGCCCCTTGAGCAACGAAATGCAAAAAAAATTTTAAAGACTGTCTAAAATAAAATAAAAATAAATTACAGATGGTATCAAAGGAGTTTTCGACATCGAAGACTTGGTGGAACTTCTCCGCCGAGACAACGCAAAAGATATATTTGTTGCCCGAGTTCCGGCTGAATTATCGTACGTCGATTACATTGTAGTGGTAACGGCAAAGTCGCCGAGGCACATGATTGCACTAGCAACGTTTGTCCGCAAAGTTTTCAAAGCCAAAACGAATAATAAGCACAAAGCGCCGAAGATTGAGGGTCCCAATTGCAAGGATTGGATGGCTATGGATCTTGGTAATTAAATATTTTCTTCACTCACCAGTTACAGATTTCCATTATCTGCATATTTTTTGGATTCTTACAATTTCCCAAAAATATCGATATCTACAAAAAAAAAGTGCCAAAAAAAAATCTTTAAAAATCAATTTATACAAACAAATTTACAGGTATCCAAAGCCTTGTAGAATTTTTTTCCAATTTATCAATTTAACAGAATATTTGCGACAAACGCTATTACTGTACTATTAAAGGGCGTAGTGTCTAAAACTAATGTACACAATTTTTATTGCAATAAATAATATATAATGTAATAAAAATCATAATAATAATAATATTAATATTATTATCTTTATTATATTTATATTATATCGATCTAATAAATACCGAAATTAAATAATATTATTTTTTGATTCATCAGGAAACATCGCACTTCATATATTCGCGAGAGAAGCTCGATTGACGTATGATCTGGAGACACTGTGGACCGTCGGAGGAAAGTTCGATGTTGAATTAAATAAGCCGAATGCCGAGGAAGAGTTTGAGGCGCGATACAACAAATTTTTGACGGGATTGCAACCGGCCGACGACTGAACGGGTAAAATTTACTCTAAAAATTGTATATGATTCGAATAAAGAGTATTAAAAACGGTAAATGAAAAATGAAAAATCTCGAGTTTATCGATAGCGGGTTGTTCACTTGGCCGCGTTTAGTTTCCTGTATAATATTTACTATCGTCCAGCTGTTGGCGTATCGGAAATGCTTTTATGTAGTTATCGCAGTCGTTGACACAATGCGGAAGTTTTGCGAACGTACAGTCCGATCAAATGAGAACCGAAAGTAATTTACGTAATATATACGCATTTTGCGTAATGTTATTTTTCGGTCCGTCGGATCTAATAATTTTTATTGATATTTTCTAATCATACATCGGAATTTCTCGATTATCGATAGCCATTGCAAAACATAAAGATTTGAAAGGCGTCTGATTAGGTGCGAACGGGTTAATACCGATATTTCTAGAAAGACGATAATAGTACAATTTGCCTAAAAAAAATAATATATATCACAAACTTCGTAAATAATTATGTGTCCCAAATGAGAATTGCAATTTCTAAAATGTATTCCGTAATTAAATTAAATTTTATTTGCAGTTCGATCAATAGTTTTCATCGCTATATTCTCAGTTACGGTGACCTTACGGTACATTCGAGTCAATTAACTACTAACCTTTTGAAAATCGTTTGTGCACAATATAAACGAGAAACTCGTATTATCTTAGGTAGATCCGCATTAACGAGTATCTACTTTATGTAAAAAAAACAAATGATAACATTGAATTTACAAAAAAAATAATAATTTTTAGCCAATAAATTCCGATATATTTACGCAGTTAAATTTTTAATTTTTTTACCGAAGATTTTTTGTCGTTTGGATTCTCAATCGGACGAAAAGATTAATTAAGATCGAAGCTCCTTTTTTTTCATAAATAAATCGCTCTAATTTGCAAACGATGAATCATCGATTCATTCCGAAGATTCGTAGAATATTTATCGAGTAACGGCCGTTGAAAAAATTGCGTACAAATATAACCGTCGATTTATTATCGTTAATCCGGTTATTTTTCTGTAAATTAATCGTAAACTTTTGTTTTCATAATATAGAACCTCTTTAATCCATATTCCCCTTAATTCCCACAAATCATCGTAAAAAAGGTGCAAAAACGATTTTTGATATTTTGGCACTCGATCGACGACTCTATCGCAAGGAATATCTTAAGTAATTTTTAAAGTTCGCCGGGTATTCCCGACTTTCGAAAAAAACTAAATCCGAGTATCCGCCATAGTATAAAAATAGAGGATCGTCAATTAACATCTCTCAATTTCCTCAAGTAGAACCTTCCGTCTCGATCGGCCGAGTTTAATTGCCATTCGTCCGTTCAACTGCACACATCTACTACTTAAAGTAGGTACCCACTTCCCATTCCCCTCGAATTTCCCCTTCTCCTAAAAAAAAAAAAAAAAAAAAAAAAAAAAAAGCCTCCAACAAAAAAATAAATCTTTTAACTCATCGCAATTCGTTTGTAAACCCTTTATTTTCATCCCCAAACTTTCCTCTAATTATTACTTCGTTCTGTAACGAGTGTCCATTTACCCGCTGCCTTAGTTTGGCTGCGCAAACACACGCGTCTTTTATCACGCTTCGGCGGCCTCGCCTTATCGAGTTATCTCCGCGTCGTACAGCGACGCACAGCCTGAGTAATACAGTTCAAGCACACTGCCTCATACGGCTCGGCGCGCGTCGCTCCCTCTTTCTCTCTTCGAATACCATAATATTCGTTCAATTTTTCGTTATTTTTATCTCTCTCCGCATTTCCCATAATTCGCCAGGTGTGCGCGGGCCGCCACTAGTCAAGGCTGACAAAGACGCGATCCGTAGTTCGTTGGGATTGCACAACTGTTTTAATTCCTCATTTTTTATCGTTTTTTCGTTATTTTTTTTACAATTCTTTTATTCGGTTGTTCAGCCGGGCGTATCGAGCCGCGAGTAGGAATTCCATCGCTCGCGGTCTCCTCTTCTCTTTTTCTTCTCTCTCTCGTTTGTATTACCGTTCGTTGCGTCTCTCCCGGCGCACGCGTTTTCTCTCGGAACCCTCCTCCGTTGACTCTAGACGCGCGCGTGTTACATCTCTCGTCTGTTTCCATCCGAAGTTCCCGTAATATGCGCGAAAGATTTTCGATGTTTATGCGTTGAGATCGTCGGGAATATTATCCAAGAATATACGTTCGCGCGTTAGGAGGGGGTTAGGGGGTTTGTTGATTTTTTCGTAAGCGAACACAAAGCGAAAATGGGCGATGTGAATGATAAATAATTCGGGGAGAATGGGGCAACGTGTGGCGCCGAACACGCACGGCTTACACTTGTGAAGCGTCGAGCGACGCGAGTGGATCTATCGCGACTTGGCTCGCGCTCCGTGGTTTTCTATTTCTCGTCGTCCGAAGTGCAAGAGTACCGACGATAGTCGGAAAAACGAGTTTTGTGAATTGTGTTTTTTTTTAACATCGCGTACGCGCATACAACGGCGTCTAACTTCGATATTTGAATAATTTATTCGGAACTGACAGTGTTAGTGGCGATACGCGTATCAAAAGCGCCCCCACCACCAATTGGATATGTCGGAGTGATCGACGTGTGTAAGTTCGAGTACACGGCGATTTATTTATCGAAATATATATTGACGATCGCGCGGCGCGACGTGAGTCACCGTTATGATAAACGATAAAATTGAGCGTTCATACGGGGATTTATTAAATTTATGCTTTGAACGAAATACAAGTAGAAGAATAATTGTTTGGATGATTTAATGAATAAAATATATTTCTTTTTCTTAATGGTCGTAGTAGTAGTTTTATTTACAAAGTACGGCTTCAATTTTTTTTAAAGAATTCCTTAAATTAATTTAAGTTTAATTTGGTAGAAAAATACAAAGAAATAAATAAACATATTTTTTCTTTCATATCGCTACACAAGATTCGGTGTACAGCGAAATTATTTTTTGGACTCTTAAAGGGGGTTTTCCGAAAAAAAAAAATATTTATGTTGGAGAAGAAGACAAAAATATTGATATTTCTATTGACAAAGACGGGTCTTAAGGGGCATTTACTTCGAAAACTTCGAAAACTGAGTAAATTTTTATTTCTTTCCTAAAAAACTAAAATCGTAGTTCACGTCTGTTATTAACGCAAAAACCGTTTTTATCGGCAAATCTATTGCTATAAACCGAAACGTAATCAATTAATTATTCATTAATTATTTTATTATTATTATTTTTTAATTCGATTGCTTTTCTACGGTTTTTCAAAGCTTCGATAATGAAATTGGCTATTTTAATGATCGTTTGCGCCGACTGCATTACCTGAAAGCTTTCAATCCTTTGGACGAAACTTGTAGCGTATTCATACTATTCGCTTTTTGCAAAATACGTTGCATATGGAAACATAGGGCTTCTATTGTAAAACACGTTTCAAAGTTATTAAAAATGAAAAATGCCGAAAAAAATGTTAAATTAACGCAAGAAATTCATCTTTATGAGAGATTCTTAAAAGTTATTAAAAATGAAAAAACATCGAAAAAAAAATTTAAATTAACGCAGTAATTTCGCGGGGATCGTTATTAAATATTTACTAATATGAGATTTGGTATTTATTCTATTAAAAAAAAAATCAAAAGCATATACACGCAACAGGGTTAATCGAAGGCTCAATTATAGCGTTTATTCATTCTCCAGTTACTCGCATCGTGTTCGGCCGATCGATTAATTACCAAAAACCATCAAACTAATAGTAACGACCATTACAGCAGATTACGCAATCCGACGAATACTCGATTTACTGCAAAGCGGATCAACGATGAAACCACGGATTCCGGATTTTATCAACGAACAGATCGAAGATAAGCGGCATTATCGAGTTTCGATAATAAAAATAACTCAACGATGTTAAAGTGATCGCCCCGCATCAATAACGCCGTAGCAGCTATAACGAAGCAAAAAAAAAAAAAACTTAACCTTAAGATTTAAAGTTAATAAAAAAAAACAAAAAAAAATGTCGAAAACAGCGGCACCGGTTTGCCAGAGAAAGGCGACCCGTTGCCTAAAAATTCCGCTACGATCGACCGAGCAAATTTATCTAATTTTTCTCATTCCGATTCTCGTGAGTTGTTGCGTTTACGTGATAAATCTCGCGGCCGATCTCGTCGTAGCTGTTCAACATATACGCGAGGGAAATCCGATTTGGGGAAGTTGCACGATCGTTTTAATGTACGCGCCGGCGATCGCGTATTTCGCACTCACCGTATCGCGACCCGATTGGTGGATGACGGAGGACGAAAAAATCGCGGAAGGCGTATTCGCGTGGTTCGCTCTTCAGGTCTGTCGGCTCGTTGCTTTTCCGATATTCGCGTTGTACAGATACGCGGGACTTATCGTACTGGTCATCGATGCCATAATGCTCAGCGGCGAGGAAAGGACGAAAACTCTTAATGTCGCTGCCGCACCTGCGGCTATCGAGTTGTATTTTTTTTTGCAAGGATGGTTCCAGGCGGCTCCCCAAGCGGTTTTTCAGACGCATCTTCTGTTCAGAGAATATACAGCTGAAAGGACGCATCAAACTGGTAATTTTGTAGATTATCACGTTGAAAAATAAAATTATGGAGATTAAACTGAAAGTCATCGTGGGCGTGCGACCGCCGCAAAGAAAAAAAGAAGAAAAAAAAAAATTCAATTACAGCAAAATTTAATTTGTTCCGAGTTCACGGCGAAACTTTTGTTTTTCTCCGATATTAATGCCGCGAGCGAAAATTGAGAATAAAAAACGCGAAAATTCCATGAGTTAAGTTTCGATGTTAAAAGCGCTTCACATTTTCAAATGCAAGTTATTAAATTCCCTCTCAGCACATCGCAGAGTTTTTTATTCTTTTTGTTTTAAATATTAAATCCACAAGAGAAGATGCAGCGTAATAATAGAACGCAAGAAACGCACGAGTTAATTTTTATACTAATTATGCTTCAAATTTAAATTATTAAATTTATTCTTCGAACATTGCGGAGTTTTTTTTTAATGTAAAATCCGCGCTGCTAATTATATTTTATATAATTAATTTAAATTATATAAATTGTTCCGTATTACAGAGTTTTTAAAATTATAATATCAAAATCGTAGAGAAAATAATGAAAATAATAAAAATGCAAAAAAACGCGCGAATCGAGTATTCCAAACCATTTTTCAAATTTTAAATTCATTTTAATCTTTTGCTCAATGCATACGCGACGTTACGCAATTTTTCTTAATTAACGAAATTGCAATAAGCAAATAAAAATATTTATCCTCTGTTACTGTATCTTAATATTTTGTTTTCTATCATTTCAGTCGTTGTCCACATGCTGTGCATTCTGATGTCGATAGTCGTCCTCGCGGTCGAGACCGCGTCGTTCCAAAGATTCGAATCGCAGCGAGTAAACGGCAGAAAGTTACCGTGGGCCATGTGGCTAAAGAAATATCGTGAAGAGGAACTCAGCAATCTCGACGAGAACAAACCGCTTCAGAGTCTCGCCGTCGAATCATCGTCGGCCGTTCGTAGTTCGGTAGCGCCTCTGATAGATCCCGAAGAGTCTCGCGGTTCGGAGGAAGAAAATCGTCCACCGGAGAGCGGCGGTGTACCAAAACCGCCGCGCGTAAATTTGGAGCGTCAAATCTCCACGACGCCGCCGTTACCCCCGAAAAATGCTCAAATAAAACCTCCGCCAACGCCGATCCGAGGAATAACGAGTGTAGCTTCGCTGCCGGTGCCGGAAATGCCCGCGCCGCCGCGACCCGACTCGATCGTCGTTGATCCCATTAATCCCGAAACTTCCGACGCACGGACCGGAAGAAACGTTAACATAGTCGACGAAACATCGAGTCCCGAGCGAAAAAACAACTGGCGAAGCCTCAAACTTCCAAAGAGAACGTATTCCGTCAAAGGATTAGACGAAGACGATCCCGTCGGCAGATTCGTCGCTTTCGTTTGGTGGTTCTTTTTCATTCTCGCGCGGGTATTCGCCATAGCGATTTTTTACGAATTTTATTCATATTGGGTATTCGTCGTTATCGGATTTCACTACGTCGTTATGCTCGCTTATCTATTTTATTACGCGAAATACTACGACATTACGACGTTTTTTGTTAATCTTTGGCTCGGTATGGTTTACGTATTTAGTGTTATCGAGTATCGAGTTAAATTTAAACATCCCGAGGCTTGGCTATTCGCTTACTATACCTTCGTAATAATTCAAAATTCCGTTATGACCGTTACGTGGTTCGTATACGCCGATTGGAGCGGTTTTTGGTACAATTACATGTTCTTCGCGATATTCATTAGCATGGGACTCTGCATACTGTCGGCGAGCGTTTATAATGTTTTGTTGAAACCGAAGAAACGACGAATTTACGCGAGTTGACAATACAGCGACGCGGAACAGACGAACCCGCGATACTTTCGCGAGTTAATTGTATTTTAATGGAACACTATTCGTTCGTACGAATTTATATCGACGATGAATTTCCTTTCCACGACTGAATTAGCGTTAATTTTCAACTGTGACGGTGACTATCGATGTAAAAAAAAAAAAAAGGTTACGAATTTGGTGCGAAAAATAAGAAAAACTCTTCGTAATGTCATTCTTACGCGGAACATTTATTCGTAATTTAAATTAATTATAGTACAATTATCGATGTACATTTTTAGGCGATGCAAAAGTTATTCATCTATGAAACAAACTCTTTTACAAATTATATGTACACATAAATTTTTGAGATTTTTTGACAATATTTCTGAAAAAAAAATTAACTTTTCGAGCAGAAAAGATTTTTTTTTTACATTTTTTTTTTTTCGTGAAGCAATTTTTAAACGAATTTTTTTTCGGAAATTTGTCAAACACTCAAAAAATATATGATGTAACTATATGTAATTTATCTATAATATATATACCATAGTGTACAATGCCTGGCAGCAGTTATCGCGTTAGTTATACAAAATTTATTTTGTTTTGTGCAAATAATTTTTCTTTTTCTTTTTTTACTCGTTTTTATTTTATATATATATTTACAGTATTCCGATCTTCTGTACAATGATTTATTGTTTCTGTTATTTATCACGAAAACGGTATTGCAATATTCTATGAGAATAAATGGAACCGAATTTTTCGGTTATCCGAATATTCTTCGCTTTTTTTTTGTTTTGTTTTTTTTGAGACTCAAACGTGGAGATTCGAATCTCTGTGAAGAGTTCCTAGTTGCGCCTCGAAGAGGACATCGTTCAAAAGTTTTTCCGCTACTATCCTCTGATCGAGACGCATGTTACGCAATTTCGCCGCTACGTTTCGGCCAATTGCGTCGAATTCGTCCTCAACGACGAAAGAATTGTTTGCCGGTAATTTCGATAATTCTGTGGATTCCGGCGTTTCGTCGTATTTCCGACGACGTACGGCCGGCGACTCTGGCCAGTTGGCCGACGGCTCCGCCGCGTCTTCGCTACAGGTTTGCGGATCGTCCTGAAAATATCGTGTTTTTTGTAGTGAAAGTTTTTTTTTTTTTTCATTCGAATGTTACGGTTACCAAAGATACGACGGATTTGCTCATTAACTTCTCGAAACTCTGTAGTCGCAACAAACATTAATAAAGTCAGCGAGTAAAATTTGGAAAAATAGTTTTACGCAACACGCGATAGACGATAACAAAGTTATATTTTGTTAATTTGTTAACAAAAGCAAAATTTCTTTACTTTACATCGATTTTCGTTTCGATCGTTTTATTTTGGAAGCTTCGCCGGTCCCCGCGACGCATGAAAAATCAATCGGATACCAACAGTTATAAAAATTGTTTCTGCACATTTCGAATGGAAAATTCGTGTGCCTTAACGTCGATCTGAATGAAAGAATATGTAAAAAAAAATGCATAACATTGAATTTTGTGAAAAATAATTCAGTTAATGTTAATAAATTCACGTGGATACTTTAACGCAATTTTTTGAAGTTAAATTTATCATTTTTCTTCGACTTTGATAAACTCATTCGATTTGTCTTTATCGTAAAGACTCTTTAAACCGGATATCCACTTTCGTTTAGTTTCTCGTTAAAAACGCATATAAACAGTATTTAATTTTTTTTTTAGTACCCAATTGACTTGTATTTACCGCAAGACTGCCGCAATTTTTCTGCAAAACGATCAAAACGGAGCTCTATGTGAAGTTAACAGATTTCGTCGCATGTTAAAAACGTGTTATCAAATTTTTCCAAATATTAATGTACTACAGTCGCTCGTGTTTTTTTTGTGTTTTTTCAACTTTTGTAATCTTCTATACTTCGTTTCAAAACTACGAAATCTTTCTCTTGAAGATTCTTTTAAATTCCGTGAAATCTTTTTTCTACTTTAACCGAAATAAATCCCCTGACGTATCGCCTCTCGTTCGATTATTCGTCAATATTTTCAACGCAAATTACCGCTTTGTAACACTTTCTGTATCCCCTTTTTGTCCTCACGATTTCCGTTGATTTCTCTGCCGACAAATCGATGTATGCTATCGCTGGTTTTCTCTGATTCGATTTGCACTTTATCTTGTCAATCATAAACGGATGTACCCTCTGAAAAAAGTAAAATATGAATTAATAAAATTTATAGAAAAAAAAAAAAAAATCTATTAAATTTTTTTTATTTTTAAATTTAAAAAATTTTTTTTGTAAAAAAACAGAAAAATTTATAAAATTACTTTTATGTGACTAAGAAAATTTCCCGTCGATTTGAGATTCCCATTGAGAAGTTTTTGGCACTGAAGGCATCTGACTGTGACGTTGGTATCTTCGACTCTAATTACGGAGAAGAATTCTCCGTCAAGTATTGCGGGAAGACGAACGGGCGTTAGGGTCATATTGGTAGTGGCGTTGGATTGTATCGTCGCTATTTGCGTTACATGCTGATCGGCGTCTTCCTGCATTACGGAGACATCGCGATTCTCATGATTCTCCGTATTTTCCTGCGGCTCTTCGCTCGCCTGTGTCTGATCTGTTGACTGCGTCATTTCTGTTTGCTGGCCACGGACGTCAATTATACACGGATCAAAAGTTTCAATCTTCGTTTCGAAGCGTGTTGTGGCGTAGCTTTCCATCTCAGGCGCTACGATTTCAACTTTCCGAGTTGAAAGCTCCGCCAATACTCGGAAAATTTAAGAGTTAATATATTAAAAAAAAAATAAAATGACTTGCGTTACGAACGAAAAAAGCGTAAAAATTCTCTCCGGCGTTTCATAACTAAAAAAACATTTTTCCAATTTTTCTCTTTTTTATCCTCAATATTGTTTGCACAGTTTGAGATAAGCGCGAATTCGCGAAAGATGAAGGAGGATACCCGCGAAAGATGCGCATCTAGATTAGATAAATGAATAATAATATCGGCAAATCTTGGGAAATCTCGAGGTGCCAACGTGTGCGAGGAATTCCCGCGTTTTTGATCGACGACTATTATTCGCTAATGCGATTAAAAAAACACTTTCGTCCGAACACACAAACTTTTCTTTAAAAGCGGAAATAATCGCTCGATTTTTATGGATTCATTTATTTTTTCACGTCGGAATTTTTGATAATCGCAGCATCGTTGTTTTCTTTTTTTTTTTTTTCTTTTTGTCACTTTGCGCACACAATATCAGCGAGAAAAAATAATTGATGCGTAAAAAAAAAGCTTCGACTAATTTTTTTGTACCCGAAAAAAAAAGGAATTGCACTCGCGGATTGTTTTTTTTTTGTCGTCTGCGGACGGGGAGCAGATGAGTGTTCAGATTTTTTTTGGAAAGATCGGAGAATTGCAGACGTAAAAGATCGCGAGATCGACGTTGACGAGAAACAATCTTGACTGTTAGATGAAGAATTATCGCGTAGTCGTTCGCGACGCACGTGTGTCTGTTCTCGTGTGTGTTCACTTTTTTTCCGTAAGTCGGCGGCGAGTGTTGTGTTCCGTCGGGTTGAGGGTGTGAGTTATTATTCGCCGAGTGGCCGTTGTACGTGGCTGGTGGCGCAGCGTTGTAAACACGACGCGTCGGTGTGTTCTTGCCCGTCGCTGTCGGCGGTTGTACGCGTCGGAGGGTAATAGAGTGTGGTAAAGAGGCACAAACAGCGGCACGGCGAGGAAAGCGACTACGATAAGTAAGTACGTAGCGAGATTATTCGAGATTGTATGAATGACGAGGAATTTGTATCGCCGACGATTTGTTTTTCTTCGATTTTGAAACACTCGCGAATACGTCGGAAGATCGAAAAAAAACTAAACGTTGTAAATAAAGAATTTTAAGATAATAGAATTAGTCGACCACGAACGCGCGAGAGACTTTCAAGACTAGAAAATCGTATGGTTTCGCATCGGGAGACGAATTTGCGGCGACATCTTCGTAAACCTCGTGTGTTTTCATCCTGCCAAATGCACACACGGCTTTGTTGTGATGATAAGTGTGTTTTCGTTTACTTGCAGTTGGGAAGTTTGAGCCGCCGAACCGTGCAACGAAGAAGAAGTCTTCTTCATCGGCGGAGAAAGCGATGAAGAGCTAAAAGCTGTTCGTCTTGCAGAAAACGTTTTTTGTTACTGTAAGTAATGTATTACCATCACGCGATACGAACAAAATCGTTATTTAAATATTATTTGTTAAAACAAAAAAGAAAACGTTATCTGAATTTGCATTAAGAAATCAAAATCATTTTGAATTTTTTTTTGTCAAACTTTACGGAAAAATTTAAAAAAAAAATTCAAAAGTTACGAAAACAATAATCTCTCGAATATTCACTGTAGTACCCTCCGTAAATCGCAGATTTTACTATTTTTCGTACCAAATCGACCATATGGCGCGTAATTTATATATTTTCATTCAAATCCGCAATTTCGATTTCATTGTGATGAAAATCTCGATCCCATTGCGATGGAACTGAATGGTTCATTCATTTATTAATTCAATTAAAATTAATTCACAGTTGTATATTCAACCGAAAGCCGGATCTTCAGCGTAGAAACTCTATTACGCTCGCGTGAATAAAGCGGCGGAGTAAGCAGTCAAAGACCAAGTCTTCGAATACCCGTAAGTATAATTCCGCATACAATAAAATACAATGTAAGACAAATAGTAAATAGTATGTAGAGCGAAGGTAGGTCGTTCGTTCCTCTCGAAGAATCCGCCGCGTTCGCGGTGAGACTGAAAAAAAAAAGATATATATATATATAAATATCGGAGTTAATTCAACGCGCGGAACGTTAGGCGCCTTCGGCTCAACTAGCGCCGTAAACGAATGAAAAGCGAGCATCCCACTCGGCATTATAATTTTAATCTATCATTCATTTTCGTCAAGTAATTTCGTTTCATCGCGCGCGCGATCGCAGTAAAGTACTTTTTAAAAAACGGGCTTAACGCTCATTCTGAGAAACATTACCTTATTTTTATTTGTTAAATATCTCTCTCTCTCTCTCTCTCTCTCTTTTGCTTTGACCTGAAATTAACGCGTTAAATCATTCAGCCATTTCGCTGAGGAATTTATTTCCAAGCATCAAACAACATTTTTTTTATTCATTATTTCGACTGCAGAACACCACACGTATTTTTGAAACTCTATAATGCCGCACATTGGTACAGCAGACGCGATGTCTTCGTGTTTACGAAACTTTTTGAAAATTCAATGATTGTGACTTCAATTTTAGCGAAATCGGTATGCCACGACGTAAGACAGATGCTCCTTGAGGCGCACGATCGATATAGTAAAATTTATAGAACTTTTTGAAAAAAACCAAAAGCGACGAATTCGAAAAAAATCGAAAAAAAAAAAAATTGAAACAGCTCGGGTCCAGGAAACATATGCGGTCTTCTAAAATAAAAAAATTCACATGAAAATCGTGTCTAAAATTACGACACTTTTTTTTTTTATACTTTTTCTACAATAATTTTGCACCGAAAATTCTGAAATTGAAAGTTCTTCAGTGAGCGAAATGTAACTGACGCAAATTTTGCACGAACTCGAGATTGAAATTGATCACAGAATCTCGAATAATTGAATTCGCGACTCGGGTCACACAATCTCGAGTCTCCCTCGTGCCGTGAAGATCGAAATGCTTTGAGTATTACGGGGATTTACCTTTTTACGAAAGCGATTAATTTGCGACTATCCAAGATGTTCGGAGCGGCATTACGCGTTATTAGTATCGCGTACATGCAATTAAATACCATACATACGTATTATAAAGATACCGCATTCATATAAATGGGTTCCGATCGGTTTTATTCGTAAATTTAACGCCGCGACGGGGGCCGCCGCCGTTGGTGCTGTTATATCCAATTAGGTAGTCTGGAAAGCACCGTTTCGCTATCGAGTATTGCGCTCGTTTAATATCGTTTTAATTAATACGTGCGCTGCCTTCGGATATGCGTTTCTTCCACAGACGGAAGTCTCTCGATGCGCCAAGTGACCGGAAACGAATAATTCGGCAATCCCCAACCCCCGTTCTCGGGTATCGAAGTTACGTATGAGAACCCATACGCTACCGATAATATTGCGTGCTTCGTAGCTGTACAATCGTAACGAACACTCTCTTGTTGCCCCGGTAATCGCGAGAAACTAAAGACTCGACTGCACTCAACACTGAAGAAGAAGAAGACGAAGAAGAAGACGAATATTGCACCGCCAGCTTATTTAGCGAAGGTATGGATCGTGAGACGCCTATCATTAGTATACCCCGGCAACTCGTCCCTTTTGCTCCTGTCGGACTTTGCCGATGTACTAAAAGAATATTACTGCCCATGTATTTTTATATACATATATATATGTATATATATATATACTGTATAAGCGGCGAATGGGGCAAAATGCGCAAATTCACTGAGAAAAGAGTTATTTATAGTTAACAAATGTATAGTTGGATATAGCGAAAAAAATATTGAGTTATTGTTGTTTTTTATTTATGTTATTTAGTTAAATCTCATTTGAGTCAAATAAAATCATTCGTAAAAAAAAATAATAATAATAATAATTCGTTAACTATTAACAAATGTTGTAAGGATTCATATAACCGAATTAAATATAATTTTGCTGACTATTGGTATTTTTAACTATAAATAAACTCTTTTCTCAGTGTGGTGCGATGGAAGCAAAACGAAAAAATAGCTGATATTTTTTTTGTTTTATTGACGTAAAAGTACAGAAATTCGAAGCAAATTCGTAGATCGTAAATTTTATTTGGGTTTTTGTTTTTCAGATTTTAACTCAATTTTGTTGAAATTGAAAGTCCATTTTTTTTAAATTTCATCGTAATTTTTTTAAAATTGAATTTCAATTTTTTTGAGATTTTTGAAAAATTGTTTTAACTATTTCTTTTGTTATGTGGTCCATTTTGCCCCGGCGTTTTGCTCGGTTCGCTCGTTTATACGTGTGTAGCTTCGAGAATTGCGCGTAATTCGGTGCGAGGACCATGAGAACTTTATGATACCTTCTGCCGGAGGCTCTCGCTCGACTTTCACGAATATTACCAGCGCATGAAACAAATCGTTAAAATTTTATTCCGACTTCAAAGTCACTGCAAACTTTTGTCTTAAATTTTGAAAATTATTTGCAAAATATTTAGATTTTTACGATGAATGTAAAAGTCAAAGAATTGGATTCAAAACTTCGTATCAAAGATTAGAAATTGTTGGGGAAAAAAAAAAAATCAGTGACCATTGGACATTTGAGTGTCGAATCATCGAAGGCATACAAAAAGATTTTTTCCTTCTTTTTTATTCTTTTTTTTTTTTTCGAACGATGTTCACTACGAATTACAAGAGCCGCGGAGTATCAGATATTCATGTTTACGCCGTGACGACGCCCCCTCGGTACTCTCCCCCTTTCGGAGCTTTATATTATTATTTCCGCGAAACGGAACCGGGCCTCGGCGACTGCAGCGGTCGCCGCGATAGACGGACGAGAGAGGAGAGCTGGCGATGGGCAAAGTCGTGCGAGCATCGCACACGCGGACGATGCTTCGTGCGCGGAACGCTCGAGTTGGTCCGCGTGTACGACTTATAAACTCGACACGCTGCGCTGAAGTCCGTAGTGGAGATTCACAAGTTCTTTCACGACGTCGAATATCAGTAACGCTCTCTGCAAGAAAATTCGTTACTTTACGATATTATATATGTTTTGTGAAATCTACAAAGAGCTGAAACATTACGAAGCGTTTCGCGTCAAGTGGGCCATCTGTCCGTCACCGTAATTTTTTTTTTTTTTTTCATTTATTTTTACACAAATTACGACGGATATCAATCAGAAAGATTCGGATGGACGAAAAAAAAAAAAAAAAAATAATTAAATTTCTTAATGATAGTGGTTAATGCAATTACGTATTTCTCGGTTAATCTTCAAATTTACAGTCGCAACATCGATGTTGGGGTCAATTTTAAGATCGAATTCCGTACAATTTACGCGCAATAAATGTACAGGAAACTTCAGTTCAAACTAATGAAATAAAAATGTTCATTTAGCGAAAATTAATTGCCGGGAAAAATTAATTATTTACATATTAATCGAACGATATGTACTTTCGCACATTTGGCACTCGGGAACGGCGGGCATTCGCCGATAAAGGAGTATTTATATATCTAGAAACTTGGACCTACGATCAGGAAGCGAAGACCGGGAATATCTGTGAATCTTATGTGAAACGTTCCTCTAAACTTTCTCTTTCCTCGGGCAGCTTTATTGCCAGGATCTTCCGAACGCTCGGATCCTCTCTCGTCATCAGTTTTTTTTTTTTTTTGCTTTTTTTTTTTTATAATTTTTTTTTTCTTGCAATAAGTGAATGTCCGTAGTCATGGGAGTCTCGTTAATATTATAGCGCACATGTCCGCGTGGAGAGATATATATACGTACGTAAATACAAATGATTATAAAACGGTATAAGAGTAACGACGACGAAGCTGATGAGCGCCAAGCAAAGCTTCGTCGTTCACCACAATATGTATAGAATGTGTAAAGAAAGATATATACTATACATACATATATATATATATGTATATATAAGTTTTCGCTGGTCACTCCGCCGGCACAGTGCGCCCCGTTAATGGACGCGCATCACACACGACACTTATACTCACGTAGCCACGGGAGAGTAACGTTATCCTCGAGATACCTCGCTGGCTTTATCGTCGCGATGCGTGACGGTTTGTTCCGTACCTTCCATACGTTCCTACGTATGTACGTTATATACCCGTTTCTCGAGAGTGTGTATTACGCTCGAGCGAACCCTCTGCCTCTTTTGCAGACTGGATCTGCTTCCGACGTTCCCTTCGCGTACCGCAACTTTAGTCTTACCTTCGTCACTGCGCGTCTACCGATCTGTAGATTAGAAAAAAACGTACATATACCGATTCATTTTCACAGTATTACGGTTTTTCTTTCTTTTTTTTTTTCATTTTTTTGTAAGTTTCGATGGTAGAAATTGTGGTGAATAGTTTATTTTCGTAACTGACGATATTTTAGGTCGAAAAGTATCTTTTATTTTATCTTATTGGTAAAAAAGATTTTATTTAAAATTCAATAAACGAATTGGAATTTGATTCGATTCGATTTTCATAAATGCCAATGCTTCAAAAATTCGAGACGTAAGTCAGTAATTACAATTTCTTTGAAATTGGAATTAGCGATAAGATTTTTTTCACTTAAAAAAAACGAAACACGGCTTTTGTCCGAAAGTGCCGAATCCCCTCACTTCCCTTAAAGTATTAAAATTTATCTTCGTCA
The DNA here is from genome assembly GCA_934046635.1 of Buathra laborator. NCBI lineage: Eukaryota > Metazoa > Arthropoda > Insecta > Hymenoptera > Ichneumonidae > Buathra > Buathra laborator. The sequence goes on along the minus strand of OW203898.1, from coordinate 9,664,561 downwards.
AGTGACTGTTAGGTACAAAATCTGAGAGGGAAATTTCTTAGTCGCGAGAATCCTTAGTACCCTTAAGTTTGTAAATTGGGAACTTCGATTTCTACTCAAAGCTCGAACTCTCGCCGACATAACTCGATAATGAGTTTAATGTTTATTCTGAGAGGCACATCGGTTAGAATCCGATAGGATCTCCGCCATGCCTGGCCGCGTACCTATGTACACCCACGCAGTTGCTCGTCATAACCGAGCGGTTGTTCTAAAAATAATCGTATATGTATAATCGAGAGCTCGATTTACGCCTCGTCCTGAGCAGCCGAAGACTCTTGACGTTCTTTCGCCCAGTGTTTGCGAAGAGAGTTTCAGCAGCGGATCATTTTATGTAGTAAAACGTCGAGGTCAACGCTTTTGACTCTGACGCGCTTGATCCTCCGTCAGATTTCGCGGAGGAAACGTAGGAGACGAGTCCAAGTGGCTGTGCGCGATTAATCAAATCCTTATTAACTCTCAACTCATATTTTTCGCATCGTATAATCGATCAATCAATCCGTAATAGCTATTCTATTTGTCATCGAACTTTCTCACAGAACGAAGCTGCAAAATATCGCGTATCGCATCAATTAAACCCACACGCGGGTCTTTCAAATCGAAGATTTATCAAAATTGACTTTGCTGAATTCATTAACCCTTTATATGGGGAGGAGAATAGTATGCTTTGTAACTTAACCGTTTCTGCGCGCAAAAGTGTTCAACACTTTATGGGTCACCGGCAAAAGAGATACCGACCCCCTATCCACAGTGAAGCCTATGATTTTTTTCTAGGATTTCCGTTTTATCCATTAGCATTTCAGTATCCCATAATTTTGACTCTTTTAAAATGAAAATCGATAAGTAACTCTTAGCCGACCCACGTTACCCCATGAATCCTCTCCCCCACCTTATATCCCATATTAATTTTGCAATAGTCGATCGAACAAACCCAGTTTTGCTCTCCTACATATGTAGACGGTGCAGACGATAATTTTTCATCGAAATGGCCATCACCTCGGTTGCGGTACTGCTTGCGCCTCGTTAGTTAGCGTAGGTGTATCGCATATAGCAGTACACCTCTATCGGCATCGCGTTGCACACTTCGTACATTGCTAAAACTACATAAACATGTATATATGTATGCGTATATGTATACATAGAATGTGTAGTACTTGAATGTACCTACACATTGATGTTGAGTACTGGTAGGTACTCCCGCGCGTCATTACGCGATGGCACATCAATTAACCGTCGGTGTTCACGGTAATACCCCCGTAGCGTATAGGCAGAGAACGTCTAGAGACGAGCATCGACGACGGACTCTCGAGATACCGGGAGAAAGGTTTTCGTGTCGGGGCAACCGAGTGTGTGCCCTCGCGAGGCTCTCCATGCTTCTGCTCGCTTGCATCTAGGCTCCCTAGTTACTTGCTTGGCACAACCGGTACGCCGGTAACGGCTCTCGTCGTGGTACAACACAAAATGGATAGTCAAGCTGTATTACGATGCGCACCTATTTCTTTATATCTATAGCTTTAAGTGTACTAAAACAGACGTATACGATATTATATATATATATTTAGATGTATATGTATATAAACACATATATTGGAAGAGGATATTGGAAGTTCGTTCCCTATTCCGCACATATAAACACACATTCGCTCGCAGTCGTCGTAATATTAAGTACCCCTGCAGCCATGCAGCAGCAGCACCGGGACTCTGGCACAGTCTTCATTTACATTCGATCGTTATTATCGCTCGTACGAATGAACAAAGAACCCGGATAATCGACGGAATAACCCTTCGTTTCGCACTACAGTCATTCACGATGTACGTGATGACTGATTTCCAGCTGATTACTTCCTTACTGATTATTTTTCGTCGTGTTTTCTTTACGGTTTTACGTGATACTCACCTCCCCGGCGCTTCGACATTGAGTCTCTCGATTCCTTGTTCTTGTTATCACAGCCTTCCTTCTTGAATCTTTTATCGATGTGAACAAAAATGTTTTACATCCTGTCGACATTATAAAGCGGTTAGATTTTGTATGTATAATTGGACTGACTGATTTTAACAGCTCGGATGCTTTGCGTTCTCGCATGCGGTGTACATTTCAGCTTGATATCTCAATCCGTTCTCAAATTATGAGGCTAAATGATGAGCACACACACACATATACGGATAGACATTTTTTTAATGTTTTTTTTCGACGTTTTGAAACTGAACACGTTTACATGAAAATCTAAAAAAAAATAGTACATTATGCTACAAGGGAGGAAAGTGCGTGATTTTCACCGAGGGTGAGGTTTGCTGGCCCGAGCGCCATTTTTTATGCCTGCAACGGCTTGGCGGCACAAATTACCGATAAGAGAAACCAGGGCCGCGATTCAGGAGCGGTCGATTGATGCGTATTTTTTATTTATGAATAAATAAATTGAAAAAAAAAAAAAAAATTTCGAAATTTTTTTTTTCAAAAACAAAATAAAAAAAAAATTAATTAATTGATTATTTATTTATTTATTTAATGTCATTCGCGGCTTCATTTACTTTTTCTCCCGCTCAGCTACTTTTACTCCCGCTGGTCAAGAATAGCTAATTTTAGACCCGCGTTGCAGGCATGAAATATGGTCTTTTTACCGCAGTCGGGAAACTTTTTTTTTTTTTTTCGAAAACAAAGCTTCTTGAGGAAACAAAATTGATGGAAAGTTATTTTAATGGGCACTTTTTATACTTATTTTTTTTTTTTTTTTTTTTTTACCACTTATGGCAAATAATGTGTATTTTGGGTTCAACTGGGAATCCGCTCTTAAAGGATTTCGTTTTTTTAAACCGACCAGGCCTGGCTAGCTCAGTCGGTAGAGCATGAGACTCTTAATCTCAGGGTCGTGGGTTCGAGCCCCACGTTGGGCGTTATTTTTTGTTGCATTTTCACTTTAATTATCCAAAAAGTTGTCCCGTAGTTAAGGGTTAAACATCGTTAATTAATCAGCATACTTTATTGCCAATAACGCGAACAGTTGTAGTTACTGAAGTTACTCGTTGATGTTTCACATCGTCATATCGATGTATGAAGATGTCCCCGACGTCATTTTCTACTTTTGCCCCTGAAATTCCCATTCCATACATTATAAAAAAAGAAGGGTTTTCCAAAATAAGTTTAATAATTTTTCGTTCGCATGGATTCCGAAATAGACGAGCATAAAGGTGAGTTATTTAACATGAGAAGCATATGACGATGAATGGGGATGAAGAGTATCATTAATGCTGAAAAAAAATGCATTTTTAGTGTATCTTTTTGGTAAATTTATTTTTTCACACAATATTACCGGATAACATTTTGGTGATAGGAGTCTGTCAATACGTGGTTAAACTTTAACAAGTAATTTAAAAAGTATTAAATAACAGTGTGTCATCATTTGTGGGCAAATTTACATCACGACAATTCCCGTCCATTTTTCGGCAATCATCGCCAAGAAATTTATGGGTCAAATCAGCAACGACGTTATTAAAAAAAAAAAAAAATCGAAAATCATATTTGAACAATTTGTTGGTTAGTCGATACCCTTACAAATGTTCTAACATGCAAAGTTCACGTGTGTGTGTATTGTATCCACGAGTAAGTGACAAATCTTTGAATGTTTCATTCGCCAAAAATATCTAATTTGCCTATGAAGTTATCAAGAAATAGACTCGAATGGTCATTTCGTAACTGGGATATTTGACTCAATGCCCAAAAGTTGAACGTCGCGCGAAGCAGGATCAAGTGTTTCCGACAAAGTTTTTTTTTTCGTCACGCGAAGAAGAAAGCGGAAACGAGAGACCTGCTAGTTGTCTCGAGCGCCTTACGACATAACTGCACTGAACAATGCCGACGGGACGGACGCGTTAAAGAATCCAAATAAAAGAGTTTTCGGTATGCACAGTTGAACCCCAGTAATTCATATCTCGAGCGCTCTATATAAACGCTGCTTTTTTTTTTTCGTTATCTTTTTGTTTTTTACTTCCTTGAATTGTGCCCTCCTGTGTCGCGTCATTAACACCGAGCAAAAAAAAAAAAAGCACCGGCCGTCCTCGTCCGGCGAATATAATACGCGAGACATTCGTCGTACGAATTACAAAGAAATCTCAGGTACAATCGGTACAGCTATATAGGACCATTATGTCCTTTTGCGCGATCTTTGAGAATCGCGATCCCCACGGAATGCCATTGTAAGCGAGAAGAGAATATTTTCGCGAAATCATTACTACGCTTTACGATGTAACGAAGAATTTCGTTTTCTGCGTTGAAAATTATTACGAAAAGTTGATTAAATTCATTTTTTTTTTTTTTTTACTGTCAGACGTTACGCTAGGAATGATTTTTTGCACAATAGCTACTAAAGTAGATATTCGATGTACGCTTAGCTATTCGACGAAGTTTCCTTTTTCTTTTTCCTATTAAAACGTATTTCCCTTTTTTAACATCGGATTTTAATCAACTCGAAGACCATAGGCAGTAAAACTTCTTGTTAGACGATCAAATCTCGTAGACAATGGTGTCTGGAGTGAAAATCGCCAAGAATTTGCAGAAGATTTCCTCCCGGAATTCTATTAAACACGCAGACACGAATTCGTTTCCCGACGGGAATATTCGCAACGAAATTTCATCCGCGTACACCGCTCCCTACGATACCGAATTTAATTAAAGTGTAACCGCTCTTCGACGAGTCAAATTCTCGACGATTGGGTTATGAATCTCGACGTTTGCTAATAATAATGCGATGAAAGCGGCGATGTACAACGCCGAGAGGGAATTAGCTAACAGCGGTCTGTACGTAGGAGATGGAGAACGCGAAGGCGAGAGACGTGCATTCACTAGTCTCGAATTAATTACGCGCTGATGAACGGCAGTGGTAACAGAAGCGAGGAAGCAAGTAGTACGTGGCCGCGGTTACGGTTGTCGGACGCTTAAAGCCAACAAGTAACATAGTAGATCCTTCCTTCCTTCCTTCCGTCTCTGTTACACAGCCTGTGAGGCTTAACCATAGTCTTAAGCTTGTTGTCGGTGCAATAATCGCGTTGGCGTCCACACGAACGAGTCTCGAACATACCGCGAGATTACGCGCGACAATGGGGGGTCCATCACAATCGCACCGTATCGTACACTGCCCTGCTGTGTCGCGACTGCAGATTCAAAAGCGTATTACGTTCGAAGTTAAGATGAAATCCGCGTATTATAAATACAAGACAAGATTTTATTTCTTCAATCACAATAAATACATTTTTTCCAATCGAAAAAAAAAGCTTATTGCTTCAACCAAATATTTAGCTGCAACTCTTCGATGTCAATTTTTATCTCACTGTGTGCTTTCATGACGGAAAATTCGAGATAAAAAATTGTGACCGATATTTTTGTATTACGAAATGATGCGTGAATAACAATATATGTATATTAGGTCACAATTTGGTAAAAAATGCGGCATTTTAACGGTAAATAAAAATACTCGTACGATTCCATCTCTGCGATAGTTAACTCACTTTCCAAAAGAGCCGTAACGATTTTTACGGACATTGCACCGAGAAGCTATTTTCACATCGAAAAGATGTAAATTTCTGGCAGTTTAGTGAAATCGTTAAGATCTTTTCTATTTTCTTTTTTAACGTTTTCAATACCTATCTCCCGCTTTAGCCTCATTCTCTATCGGATCCATTAATGGTGCAACTTCGCTAAACTCGTCCTTCGATCGCATAGACTACCCCCCCTCCCCTCTCCGCGGGTTTGACTGCGAATTTAAACGACCTTACATCTGCCAGCAGTAGTAAGCACGTTCGGTCGTAGCCTCCTCGGTAGTTCTTCGTCGTCGATGTAGTCGCTAGTCGTTTCCGCAGGAGCGAAGGTTTCATCGCTCCCGGGTTCACGGCGAGTGTTCCCAGTCGCGTAGGACTCGAAAATTTATCAAAACTTGAAACAAAAAAAAGTTTCTTCCACGTTTAAAAATTTAAAACAATATTTCTCATCTTTTACGAAGTGGCAAAACAAATATTGACAAAACTAAGTGGCAAAAAAAAAAAAGAATAATCGTAATTTAGGAATTCAAAGAAAGCTGAATTTCGACATTTAGACGATGTTTTCAAATTTAAATATATAATAAATGAAAAAAAATATCGTTACATTTTCTCATAGCTGAGTAGAAAAAAGTTGCGTACCAATTCACGGTCGGAGTTCGAATAATTTCCGAGTCTCGCGGGGGAGTCGTCAAGAGCCGATTCGCCATCGGCGCGACACACATAGCGAACGGTGGAGAGAAACTGGTCGAGAGAGTCGAGTGAGAAAACACCGTGAGACACATAGATGAGAATTTAAGATCCTATTAAATCTTTCGATGCCCCAAGGAGCCATTGATATACATGTAGGACACTGCAACTACATACGTGCATATAGATAGGGTGACTGAAATCAGACGGACGTATCGGTCGGTATGTTAGGGTAGGAAATACGTCTTTCTGATTTTAATCAGGAGATATACTATATATATATCTTTATATATGATCATATAGTGTAGTAGGTAAGTGGATGGAATATGTACGATATAGTGTAAGGTAAACACATGGAGTACTTGACTAGTAGGAGGATAGAGCGCAAGAGTGGCATCCAGAGCAGCACGTAGATCACGAGAGGATCCACCTGACTTCGGTGACCCCGCGCACCTAGAAAGCGAGCAAGCAAAGCACCAAACGATGCCAAGACGAGAGCAAGACGCTTCTACGGATTTCCCATTAGGATAATTATTAGTTTGCCCACCTCGGAATACCCTCTAAGCGATAGAAATACGAAGAAGATGGACAGACGGAGAATTAGCCGAAAGAATGAGAAGAAAAAAAAAACATTCCTTCGAGATTCCATAAGAATCAAGGGTCGAGATCAAGAGGCGATTTTTGTCTGAGAATGTACAGCTAATTTGATTTTATAAAAAAAAAAAAAAAAAAAAAGAAAGGGAAGTAACAGGTGTTCGATCGATTAATTTCTATAACGATTCGATAGTTTTTAATTACAAAAATCGTACGTTGAAGAAACGATTGAATCGGAGATTTGATCACAAAAACGGCACTCATAGCATTGTTGGATCTTTTATAAAATAATTTTTTATAAGATAGCAGCAAAATCTTAACAATCGCTGAATTATGAATCCTATGAATCCTTCGAAGAAAATAATGAAATTTGTATGACACAGGATATCCACAAAACTGCGCATGCATCCGAAGAGTCACTGTGGTAATAGTAAATTTTCAGACTTAGGAAACATTCCGTCTTTAGCTTATAGTTTTAATTATAACTATCCGAGTGGAAAAACTTTATGCCGACTATATACAGTATATATAAATTATATGCACTCAGCGTATTAATTAATTACGGCCAATTCTACATAGTATACCTGTAAAGCAGATTAATGTGAAATATCTCCCTATGTTATCAAAATATTTCGGCGCCATCACCGTATACAAAAATCGATAAGTGACTAACTTTAGATCATTGCTAACTTTACATCGGCACCAACTTCACGTTGTAGGTTAGGTTTTCGTTAAAACGGATTCAAGTAAAGCGGCGATAAAGGTGATACTTATATAATACAGAGATTCCATACATAAAAAAAAAAAAAAAAAATGATAAATAAATAAATAAATGATATATGTCCGATACATAACCTTTCCGGCTGAATACGCATGAATGCATTCTTTCAAATGCAGTTATGAGACCATATGAAACTTATGGTTTGCAGTTGACGCCCTATTGGTCAGCATGGGGGTTGTGAGCATCCAAATAATTCACTTACGAAATATTTGCCCCTCGATCTCCATCCCTCATTACCCTCATTACGCGTTCTATAGTATAGATGCACTTGAAAAAAAAAATCGCGTTAGAGTTCCCCGTAAAGTGCAGGGCGGTTGGGCGGTCTGGATTTATCGCATTGCGAAAGGAACAGATGTAGAGCAGAAAGGGAAGGGGGGTAAAGCAACGACCCTAGACAACGAAAGCGCAATCTCGTCCTCGAAGCCGTCTAGGATTTCTGGGTCGACACCAATAATTAGGAATCTCTTGCCTCCGGGCTCCCGATGGTGTCCGTCTATGGTTCGTCTTCTTCTTCTTCTTCATTGGCGCTTGAAGAGTCTCCTTCGATCTCCGCAGAAGTCTCGAAAGCGAAGATCTTGACCATCGGGAGCTCCGCGCGTTCTCTCGTAGGGTTTGTCTATAGAGAAGAGATTCTCTCTAGGTGAAGAAGGCAATCTGTCTAATAATATACGTTCGACACTGCCTCTAAACAGCTGGCTCACCGCGTGGCGGCAAAGGCGCGGCCAATGCTTTATGTATTGGTAGGTATATATATCGTCAGGTGGATGTACCGCGCCGGCGCTACCTCAATTATACGTAGTGATGATCCTGACGAAGAGGAACAAGAGAAAGGAGCAAAAAAAAGAACAGTTCCGAAAGCGCTCTATGCATGTTCGTCTAGTTCGGCTATAGAACTCTAGTACTACCTGTGTATACTGTGCCGCGCTGATTACGACGACCAGAAGTTCGGGAGCTGTGTATGTCTGACCGTTTGCCCCGGGGCCGATTCTTCTAATATAATAATTGGAACTGCGTGCTGAGGCGGTACCGCTGGTGAGGATCTCGATCCTAGACGATGAAAACGGGGTAATGGGGGTCATCGGTATTTCGGAAGATATATACGGTAAAGTTGGTACCTTAGTTTTACTTGATTTTGTGCTTAAACTTGAAATTAAGTTTGCTTTCGCGATCTTGACGAAGAAATTTATACCTTAAGGTAGTCTTTGTTGTACAGTTAAGTCGATCGGATACTTCGGGTACGAAAATTAAAAAAAAAAAATTAATTTAAAGAAATTGAGAATTAAGGCGCATCTGTATATATAAAAGAGTTGCTATTGGATGAAAAAAAAATAGAACATTGAATTTACTGAAAAATAAGGATTTACGCCCTTAAATCATTCTATGGTACTGGTACTGGACATTTTTATGCATAAACTGAGACATTAAATTAAATGTACAATTATGTTGAAAAATTCATATACGGTATGTTAAAAACTCTAAAGTTCCTTGATTTTTAATAATTAACATCAATTTTACAATAAAGTTACTTTAAATCCAATAATTTCTTTTACTTTCACTGTTTAAATTATAATGATTTTTCACTATTGTACATCAAATCTAATGTACGAGTTTTTGCATATTTTTGCAAATTTCGAATACCAGTACGTGAAATTGACAATTTTTTTTAGTGTAAAAAAAAATAGTTTCCGAACATTGCTCGACGTCGACATATGTGATTCCCGAAACCTGCAGGTAGCCCTCGTGTGGAGGCATGTGCCGCAGGTTAACTCAATACATTTCTTAAACGTTAACTCATTAGGAAAAGTTTATTTTAGGGACTACGACTTCTCGCTTCAATGACCCGAAAAGTTCGTTCTTTCTATATTAAAAGAAGAAAAAAAATATAGAACTGATGCGAGAAGCCGTCGAATAAGAATCACTCGAACAGTAAAGCCCCGAAAACCGGCCAGCCGGTGATGATGATGAGGTAAAGAAAAAGGTAGGAGCAGAGAACTAACCGAGAGAAACAGGAGGGATACATATCGGTAAGCTATGGGAGCGAAAATCTGGCCCTCGGGCCCAACAACGCAGGGGCCTTTGCTCCGAATTTAAACGGCGGAACAAGCCGGTGCGCCGACCGGGCGAGCTAGCAGGGTCGAGAGATCTCCAAAAACCCTCTGCGTGTGCATCGCTCTCATCCCGTGCATGCTTCGCTGCCGGCAGAACTCTTTTCCCCGCGGGGTCTCCGTTAATTCGTGGCCCCGAGAAGTTCCGAGCCCGAAGCCCAAACTTTGCGCGAGTGTCTGTGTTTCCGTGTGTAGTTGCGCGTTAATGACGCGCGGCTGGGTTCCCCGCCGCGGGGGGTAGACGAGATCGCTTGCGATATTTGCTTTCTCTTTCTTCCCCATATTTTTTTTTCCCCCAGTTTATCATCAATTTTATATTTATTTATCCAAATTTAACTTTTTTGATTGACGAAGTTAAAATGTTCGATCGAAAGTCTCGATTAGGTGAAAAATTCTGGAAGAAATGTTAAACTATTTATCTCGGTCCCGGAAATGCGGAAGAGTTGGAGGCAACTTTTTTTTAACGCATTTTTCTCGTAGACGAGCCGATAGTATCGATATTGAGTTCAATCGCAACAATGAACTTTAGCTTCATCTTCGTAGTAAACTTTGTACCGATCTTAATTAAGATTGAACTTCAGTTCGGATCTCTCTTCTTCACCTTCACTTCGATCTTCTGGTTGAACTGTATTTTCACCTTCGCTGTTATTAACTTCTACTTCAATATCGAGAGGAGTTGAAAGGTATAGACAAATTAAACACCGCTTTGAAGTTTTCAACATTTAATACCGAGTCAAATTTTTCATTTTTTTTAGTCAAAAACTATAATTGATAAAAAATATGATTTTTTTTACTGAAAGTGTCGTACATCGTATCGTTTATTTTACATTTGGCGATAAACACTGTTCAGTGAAATCAATGAATCTGAAATTTAAAAAAAGTAAATTTAAAAAATTATTTTTTTTTTATACTCTTGTCACCGTTTATACACTCAATGTCTTTATAAGACGCGTCATCGAGGATCGAATTTTTTTTAAATCGATCTTCATTTTTCAATAATTACGTAAATATTGTGACTTTCTCTTACGGATTTCTCACGCTCCAATTTTCAATCGCCGCAATTTTGTAAAAACAAAAAAAACAAATTATAAATATCAGAAGTGATCACTGATTCGTCATTGCCATTAGGTAACTCAAATAACTTGTTTTATTTTTACATTTCGAATGCATCATTGCCACGGAAGTGTCTATCACCAGACCAGATAAAACCGGCCGGCGGCGGCGGCTGGTGCAGATAATAGAACAATCGACGATCTTATATTTAAATTTTTCCGAATTTTTTTTTTTTTTCGAAGAATCACAATTCATCATTAAAAAAAATAATATTTTGTTATCCTCAGCCAGATTTTTGCGAAAACATAACCAAAAAATGTAACTCTTTCATCAATCGGTAGATAAAGTCTGTCGAAGATCGGTTTGCCACTCGAATTTCCCTATTTGCTCGCGATAACCGTTGCGCTTCTGCCTGCTGCTCCGAATATATAATTTCCTATAGTAGTTCCTGGAGAGGTCGTAGCCCGATGACCATAGAATCCGGTGGTTTCCATACCTCGAGGCTATCGGTTGGCTACCGGCTCTATATTACCCTTTCCTCAGGGTGCCACGGACTATGGTGTATAGCCGCAAGCCGAGTTCTGTAAACGTTCGCGCGCGGGTTACAGTGCCCCCGAATATGTAATTTCCTAGTTCGCGGAGGTCGCATGAGGAGAGTGCTATTGCCGGAGGCGTTCGTAGACGAACATCAGGGGCCCCTCGGCGGCTCCGACACTGCAAACCCTCACTGTGCCTGATTCCCTCCTGCTGCTGTTGCTGATGCTGCTATTGCTGCCGCTGCTGGTGCTCTGTGTGTGTGTGTGTGTGTGTTGCGCGTATGTGTGTGCGTTGCCTGCTGCATGCTTCAAGCATTCCGATACGAAGAAGCCTCGACTCGCGCTGTTCCTCGCGTCCTCGCGTGAAAGTTGTTCACCTCCTCTCTTCGACTTCGAGAAGGAGTCAGAGGCAAAAGGCAATGAAGTTTCCTATACTTGCGAACCCTGCAGAGAACCCACGCCAGGTAAACCTTATATACTCCTTGTGCAAACGGCGCTGAACACACTTCCTCTTCATTGCTCATTGTCCAATACAATTCTTTTCTATGCAAAACGAAACTTCTTCCTTCCCGAAAAGTTGAACATTTGTTGTAACAACGATGTATTTATATCGTAACACGATTTTGAGGTTATTTTTGTGATCGAGTTATTGGTGTTTCGATTTATATCGAATCAACACAACATCGCGACAATGCAAAAAACGCAATAATCGCTAAACATCGCTGCAACGGAATTGACGATAAAAACGACATAAATTGCAGATAACACAACGCAGGAAGCACACAATTAGTTTAATTGTTGTTCTCTGTTTGTAAAAATTGTTCATTCATTGCTAATAGACTCCGAAGCGGACTTGAAAATGTATGGTCAGTGCGTTTTTGTTTATTGCCGCGTGTCTTGAAGAAAATGTGGAATAATAATTAATAATAATTAAACACCTATCGGTAATTAATTTGATTAATTATTTGAATGCTCTCGGAATTATTTTAATGAATTATGTTAAGTTTATGACTTGACTGATGGGTCGATTGTTTTAATCAACGCCTTTATCATTTAATCGTTAATTAAAATTTCCGTTTTGATTAAAAATTGCGCTTCATGTTCCGTGCTGCATATGTATATATATAGATAGGTATACGATCGCAGTACGAGATTTTCGAAAGGCGGAAGGCCTACCGTTCGATTCCATAAATTATAAGCCGCGCGGGTGAGAAGCAAGCGATCTCCATGTATCTCTGTAAGGGTATAGGTGGGGTACACCTATGGATATCTCACCACTATACCTATAATACTTCTCTGATAGCCGAGCAAATGCACAGCTCGGCAGATTGCTGGCGCACAATATTCCCAGACGCGTCGGGAGCATATTGCGTCATTGATAATACAGTACTTTGAAGCGTTTAACTTTAGAACCTTTTAACCCTTCGACTACTTCGTGTACATTGTTTTTTTTTTTTTTTTTATTATTAATCTCGGGAAAATATTTCTCAGACTTTTTTTTTTGGTATTTTACGATATCGAACGATTCAAGTAAAAAGGAAGATATTACCGCCGTGATAATGTTCGGCAAAAAAAAAAATTAATCGTTTGAGGATATTGTGGCAATATCGTAACGTTCGACTGAGCCGTTTAAACGATACATTACGTTAAAATGATCGGATGGAAATGCTACAGTGATTCACAGGGTTAAGAAGATATCTTTATTTATCCAAAGAGAGTAATAAATTGATTGTGCAACGTAAATAACCGGATACATCATTAACTCGTAATGAATTGTGCAATTAATTCTTTTAATTGCCTCCGATTCCAGAAGCGCGAAATTTTTTTATTCGCGATAATTGTTATCTCATTTTTTTTTTTTTTTAAACGCGTCCGTTTCGCGATATCGCTACGAGATTTCTTCAAAAGCTTCTCCGAAAACTCGTAACGCGTTGGTTCCCGTTTCCAGCGTCTCGGATGTATGACTCATTCGGAGTAGAGTTCCGAGCCGCCGGGACAACTGTGAGAAACGATATCGTGCGAATGAAAATGAGAAGAGGAAGGATTCTGTCGTTTTGTATTATACGCACTGCGAAAGCCGGACGATCCTATCCACAGCTTCCCATGTCCTTCGCAATCTTCGTTTCTTTTTTTTTTTCTTTTTTTTTTTTTCTTCTATTTCACCGTTTATTCATCAGCATTTGTGTGAATCACTACCATATAGCCAACGAGTATATGAGAATCCTGGATGGAATAGTCCGGGTATACATGTTGTCCCATTGGCGCGTACCCTCCGTTAGCGCTCTTCTCTCAGTTCTCTCTCGTGAGTCATTGAGTCGCGCGGCGCGCGGTCCACGCGGAGAGCTTTCCGTGTGGACTGCGCCAACGAGAGGCCAAGCGCCAATGAGAATCTCTAAAACTATGCATACTTACGTACAGTGCCTTTCATGTCAAATCATTTGATTCAATCATTAATCGCCTTTTAATTCAATCGATCGATCGATTTCCTTTACTTTGTCGCGCTGATGATCAGCGCTATTTATTCATTTCCGAACAGACGCACATTTTTATTTAAGTAACTTTCACGAAAGAAAATACATTAATTTGTGGTTCTTATAGTTTCGGAGTAAAAAAAAAAAAAATTAATTTAATTTAATTTCCAAACAGTTCGATACGCGTACTTAAGCGCCATTTCGATACATCGAAATTCGGCTTCCGATAAATAGACATTTACTTTCGTATATACATAAAAAAAAGTATGGGTAATAAAAATAATAATGTTGCGGCAATAAACCGCTCAAAATTGACCCGTAAAGCATAAGTATCGATGCAATACTCAATAACCTAAAAGTTCAACAAAAATTACGATACAACAGTTCGCAGCGTGCAGTTACATGCCGAAACGTCTGACGTATAATTTGACACACATCCCATACCTCCGGAAATCTTGCAATACCGCCTTCGGCAATCAATTTAAAAACCAAACGGACCGAACTCTATTCCCATCGATCTTATCGTCGCGGCGACATGCATTAACCGACTAAATTTTCGCCATTGACACATAACACTGCCGCGAGCCCCTCGGAGGTCCGGCGACCATAAAAATTCTTCCAAACTTCGAACGAAATGTCCTATACGCGAAAAATACAACACATACCGCATTTACAAGTATATGTATGCCGTACAGTACAGGAAAGCCTTTTAGTTCTTGCGGGAGAGCGTCATATATGCCTCTCTCGCGAGACAAAGCGGATAGTAGGAAGAGAGTAGGATGGCAAATTCACTGCGGAGACCAAGAACCATCGGTATATAGTCTTAGCGTTGGCTATTATATAAAATAGAAGAAGACAAAGAGTTAAATATAGAGAAACGAACAAAACGAGATATACACGGGAAAGATGACTCTCACGTGTGCCTATATAACCCCATACGCGCGTATATATATATGCATATTATATACGAAGACATATATATGTATATATATTTAGCGTTCGAACGGTATACTCTTTACTTCGTATGTTTATATATATTTATATGTCGTACTATACAGGTGGTAAAACTACTACTACTACGACTAATGCTTATACTCTATGCGAAGTAGGATCCTCGAGAACCTCGCTATAGCTTGATCTGCGGTCGCGGCGGAATGACTTAACGCGGCGAACACGGTAATGTAGTCGAATGCCACGAGCATCTCGTGTCCGCGAGGGAACGAGCGTGCGCGCTATACAGACTCTTCTATCTCTAATGGAACGAGCACCCGTACGTGGATACATGCCGCATTGAATATATATAGATATATAAGTAGATCCTTATGCGTACAGTGGCTGTATCTCCGCGGCAATGTGCAGCATCTTCCGATGTTTTTTTTTTTGCGATCCGAACTTTTCGGCAATTTTTGGTTTGGTTTTGGTTCGGGTAAAAAATTTTTTGAAAATTTTTCAATATTCGTTACGATTTATAGTACATATAGGTAATTTTTCGATAATAATAATAATAGCGATGATAATTAATTTTTTTTTTTTTTTTTTTTTTTCGTATGATACTCCATTTAAAAGTCGAGAGTCATCGTCGTATTTTTTTCCATGGGTACTCCGTTTAACTCCGAAAAACGAACAACCCATTGTGATACTTTCGAACCGGAAATATAGGAGTCGAGCGGCAACTGCGAAGGTAACAGACTGACGAAAACACCTGTAATTCTCAAGGTTCGCGGAGCCTCAAATTTTTTTTTTTTTTTTTTTTTTTTTTAAGACGCAATCGTGTGTTATACAATGCGAAATAGTTACACACACGATAGCGCACGAGGTTGCGTGTAGTCTTCTGTGAAGATAGACGCGACTTACCTGAGATAAAAAAAAAGAAATAGATCCGTTCTTTGTATCGCGTTCATTCATATTCGCATTGCCTGAAAATTGGAAAAAAATGAAATTAATACGTGTAAAGTGAAGATAAATACTCCTTTTCGAAAAAAAAAAAAAAAAAAATTTCTTCAAATTAGTAAAAGCACTTTGACCCCACAATCTCGCTGTTTCATTAATTGATAAAAAAAAATAAGAAAAATATAAAGAAATATTTATGACGAAATAAAAATCGATAAAGTCATTACTTCCGGCGAAGTTTCTCATTTGCATACTGTATGATGTTTGTCTTTTTGTGTACAAAGTCAAAATACTCTTTTTCGAAAGAATAAAAGAGAATTCATCAAATCCGATTTTCACTTCCCAATTTCTTTCTTTTCTTAAATAAAAAAAAATAAAAAAATTACGTTAAAAAAAATATATGACGAAAAAAAAAAAAAATGAATTGAGTGTAAAGTCATAATTGGCTGCGAAGTTTTTCATTTGCATACCGTGCGCTCTTTGTGGCTGAGAGAAAGATGCGGCAGACCGCGAGAACGAGAAATCCGAAACTGTACCGAACGTTGTCCGCGTTAACGTGCGCTGCGTCAGAGCGCATCGTCCGCAGGGGCATCACAAGATACGACGGTCCGAGAGTGTAAGTCTGCTGGAAACAGCAGAAGCAGCAAGTAGCAGCAGCAGCAGCAGCAGCAGGTGGATGACGCAAGGGAGATAGAGATAGATGTCTATCCGGGGCTCTCCCACTATCCCTTTCATTTTCGAACAGTGAAGAGATCGCGACGCGTCGAAGGCCTCACCGCGTAGCGATTCTCTTCTATACATACATATATAGATACATATATACACGTGTATATCTATATATATATACTATACAGATATATATCTACAGATATATATAAATTCTTCGCCTCTCTCACTCTCGCTACTCTATCCTCCGTATCCTCGCTCCCGTCCACCGCTTATTATATTATGTTTTATAATACGACTACGACTTCCCCGTGTTTTTTTTTTTTTTTTTTTTTTTTTTCGTATAATAATGACTCTTGCGGTAACAAGACGTTCGAAGAGCCTCTCATCATCGTACACAATATACACATAGCCTCTCGGTGCACTTTCGTTTCATTTCATTTTTAACCTATAATCACTGATTATATAGATACAATTAAATACGTAATGAGTATAACGGGTAAATTACTGTTTTCTCGAAGGGTTCTTTTAGTTCACTTTTTTTCTTTTTTTTTTTTTCATATCTATGAAAAAAAAGGTGTTTCGTTGATGTTGGAAAAAAAAATAGTTGTTGGGCTCGAGAAACGAGAACGAGCGGTGTTCATGCGATATATAGGTATATAGCGTATAGTAACGATGGAGAGAAATATCATTCCAGTGCCGTGGCTTTTCTCGCTGCACTCTTCACCCATCGGTTCATTCGTAGCGTAATACGCTTTACGCGCGGTCCAATTCCTCGTTGGCGTAGATGTATGCGTTTATACAGTATATATAGATATATATACTATATATGTATATCGTACGGAGAATAATTGTGCCGAAGCTTGGCGTCGCGGAAAATAATTATGTGCGGAGAGTGTGCGTGGCGGCGGAATAGATATGCTATGATAGAAGGGTTGATCAGACGAGGGTGAAGAGATCCCATGGGAAGTTTTGAATCTTCTGATAAAACTGCTCATGCGATACGAAGCGTGAAAATGCGTTAAGAAATTATTACCATAAAATTAGAAAAAAAAACTTTATTCGTTGAAAGGATTAAAGAATTAACTTTCCGAAGGTTTATTCTTGAAAAAAATGTATTCCTCGGTCGGTGTGTTATTCAAAAATAATCTCGGTAATTGGGTAGAAAAATCTCCCTAAAGGATCGTAAAATCATGAAAAACGCGATTTTTCATTAAAATAATAATTTTTCAAAAATATTTTTTAGTGATAAATGTTTTTTCAAAATGAATTCCTCACGATGAATCAAAAAGATTCTAAAGATATTTAAAAAAAAATTAATTCCCAACAATCTTTTTAAAACGACGCGGACGTAAATCTAAACCAGGATACGCGGATAGATTACACATGGCGACGTAGTTAATTGGTAATAACAAGATTCTCGAAGGTCAGTACTTACTAACAGTCGGCGCATCGCAGAAAAAAGAAGCACAGGAATAGAAGAAGAAAAAAAATATATATATATATACAGAAACAGTCGTGAGAAAACTGCGCGATGCGTCAAAAGTTATTTACCCGCGAAGTATAATAGCGCAAATTAATGAACTGAGAACGAGTCAGCATTACGCTAACGCACACGCAATCGACCCTGAACGCGGCTCCGTTTGCAGCGGGGGAGTTACTGCGAATACGATGATTAGATCGCGATGATTGAAAATATCGTCGAATCAGCGTGTTGCGTGAAAAAAAAAAATATAAAAAAATGACATAACCTACGATTGCCCGGCGGATATATCAGAATTGCGATACCATTATTAGTTCATCGATAAAAAAAAAAAAAAAAAAAGAATCGTTTCCGATGAATATCTTTCGCGAAGACGGAATAATGACAAAATTATTATTTTTTCGTCGAGGACGTTGTCATCTTCGTCATCGTTATCGTCGTCGTGCGCATTTTCATCCTGTGTACGACAGTCCCAACGCAATTCGCCACATAGAGAATACACGTATATCATGACTATACGACGTCGCGCGTAAATCACGTTTTACGCAATCGTGTCGAATGGGGTTCTCTTGATTTATATAATCCATGGACTTCCGTCCATTTTCGTGATGTGTAGCTGGTATTTGTCCCTCGTCACCGCATACTATGAATATCTATAGTACACCCACATGTTCGAAATTTTTCCCTTAACCCTTGAAACGCTCCACTCGTCTGCCGAGGATTCGGAACTTTGGCTGTTCGCGAACTTCGAATACGTTATTTTGTGTTGAGTACAATTTTGGTTAAAAAATTTAATTTCAACCAAAAATATACGATTAACCTTCGAACTTTAACGTGAAACTTCGTAAGAATTACGAATTTTTCTTTAAAGTGAAGTAACTATAACAAACTTAACTCTACACAGTTAAGTAGACAAAATCAACATCGAACTTAACTACGAACTCGAAAAAAGCGTTTTCTCAGCTTTTCACCGTTTCACATATGAAAGCTCACCAACGTTTCACCTTCTTTAAGTTTTTTCATCATTCCCCTTTCACCGACGAGAAACGGTTCGCCAAACGGTACGAAGCGCGATACTTGCGTGTATTTGACTTCACATTACGTGAGACAAATTATACTATCAATAAAATTCCACTTTTATTATCAGACAACATATCCATAGCGCATTAACGATTCAAGTACCTAACTTCGGTACGCAAGCATTCGTGCATTATCCGTGTAATACACCTACGTGCCCTGTCTTCGTACTTCGCGAGAGTTTCGTGCCGCGATACTTATGCACTGTACTTCAGCCGCGTTGACTCCAATAGACATTACCGAGACTATAGTGTTATGTACCGACGCTTATGCCTGTGTGCAAACGAGGCTCTCCCTCTCCCTTTCTCTCTCTCTTTCTCTCGCTCTCTCGTGTACCGAGTTTTCTTCGAGTACTTCGTGTGAGGCCACCGAGCGTGGTGAGCTCCTCGGGCATCAGCGACTGGTGGCATCGCGGCGCCGAAGAGAAGAAGTACATTGCTCGCAGGGAGCGTGGCGCGGCGAGGAGAATACGACGTCGCATAGGACGCGAACGAGAGGAGGATCCGTGCCACTCGGTCATTGGTGAATGTACCGTATACCCCGTGCGGATATGCGCTTAGGCCGCATATACCCGTACAGTATATCCTCCGAGATATCCCCAACCATACGGCTACAGCTAGACGACGATCTTCGACTATCTCCCTCTCGTATACATACATCGCGGCTCTCCGCATGCCGTACGACCAATATCGGTTCTTATCTTTTCGTCTTTCTCTCGTAAGCTCGACGTTGATCGCGTGTACGGAAACTTTCTATCGCATCCTCACCGTCATCGTATCTTTATCTGTAGGAAATATCCCGCCGCACGTTTCACCATTCCCGTCTCATCCTCGATGAAGGCCTCCGACAGACTTTTTCCGCAATCTATCGACTCTCGCATACTATCACCGCAGAGCCCCATAGATCCCCGCGCCGTGTGAACCGCTACGCTTGTGTACTTGAGTTTCGTCGGCGACTTGATCCTTACATACATTTATCGTGAACTCTTGAATACTCGTGGAATTGCCAGAAGAATTGCAGAGTGCAATATCGGATGCGAAAAGATCGATGAAAAAACGAATATTTTAGGGATTTATTAAAAAGCATTTTTTTAGGGTTGTTTAGGGTTTTGTTAAAATTCATTCGATTTTTTAAATACATTTTCCGTCTTTAACATAAATATAATAATAATATTAATGATTTTATCAAAATTTGGAGATTTTGCGGGAAAATTATGTACGAAATTTCGAGAAATAGGAAAATCACGATTAGTTACCCCCGATTACTTCATCATTCCGAAAATGTATGAAAAATTGAAATTTTCGTTGTCGTTGATTTTTTTAATTTATTGATCTCCTCGATAATAGAATAATTCATATTTGCATTCTTGGAGTTTTCTTTTCAAAAGGGCGAAGCAACCAATAAAGTCGTTACGGCAGAGGTACAGACAGATTCATAAAGACAGGCATCACATAGAGAAAGGATGAGATATTCACAAATGCCAAGAGACTATAATAGCGCATTATAACAATAGTACAATTGCATGCCGCGAGTTACTGTTATATTCCGCTCGACAATGTGTAATAATACATAACGCAATTAGATATTTTTCGTTCGTTTTTTTTAGGGAAATGATAAATACTCTCGAAATATTGAATTAATAGTTAAGCGCAGTTGATTGTCATTTATTTTCATCTCGCGCTTAAAAAATGGTGAATAATCGAACGATACCGCCTGATTGTCTGCCCTACTCGCGGCATCAACGGGTCAGTAGCGATGCGGAGTGTAGAAAAAAAAAGGTGTGCAACCGCGGATTGCGGGGCGTAGAATGGGGTAGCCGATTCCGGGCGATGTGTACCGGTTTGTCGCCGATAATAGAGCGTCGATAATCGATTCGGGGGAGGCGGGTGGGCGGCGCGAGGGCGAATCCGGGCTGAATCCGGGCTGAACGCGTACACACAACGCGATCCGTAGAACGCTCTCGTGGGAAACGATCGGATTGCATCCGGCAATTAATTTTTTCCATCCTTTCGATCCTATACGCCTCGATCGATTATATTAGAAGATTCGGGGCGTGTAACAATGCAGGGGGGGGGGGGGGAGAGCGCAGTGCAGAAGGATCAAAAAATTGACCTATTCTCCTCACCGATTCCGTCCGTCTTTCTCCGTCAAAGAAAGAAAAAAAAAATACTGTTTAATCATATTATTTCGATGATGCATCTCAGATTCAATTACGATATGTCTTAGATATGCGGAATTTTTATCGTCTTTCATATTTTTCGATTCAGTACTTTTTTTTTACGATGGAGAATTAGCAGCGTAAATTTTAAACAATTGCTCTAGAATTACCGTAAAAGCTTTTTATTTATCAATCTTCAATTTTTGGAAAATCGTTTAAAGAAAAAAAAAATTTCGTCACGCGTCGTACAAATGTTACGTTCGATGTATTTTTTTTTTTCACTGATCTCGAATTTGGAACTTTTTTCACTGGAAGAAGGAAAATTCGTGACAGAGCATGAAAAAAAACTTATGCTTTTCGTATTTACTATATTCAGAAATTTCTCGAGCGCGTGAGGTGCGCCTATGACGCTTCGATTTATTTTTATAAATGAAAATACGCCCGATGCTAATAATAATGACAATGATAATGGTAATAATAACGACGATGACAAAACAACAGTATTTCCTTGATCCGTATTTTTTCTTTTCACTCGCGTATTAATACATAGACAACTCTTTAACGTTTGCACGATTGCGAGTGGCTGTGCGTGAGATATAAAAGCCCAATGACCCATTGCTCATTCGTCTCGTGACCCCCAATATACATACACATTCGTCTGCAGCGAGATTATAGTTTCTTCTTATTCATAATTGCTTCGGCGAAAGGAACGCCGAGCGTTGCCAACGCGTGGGGCCTTTTACGCTCACGATAACCGGCAATTAATTAGCCACGCGACACACGCGTTCGAAAGGACTCGTCGTGTGAATCGCACTTTATCGCGCGGCAGATGAGCAGTGAAGGGAAGAAACTCACGAGCCCGTGTCGCGACGTTTCGCTCTCACTGTATCATACGCAACGTAGGAAACCGGACATTAAAAATCGATTGGGAGCAGCAGCCTGACACAAAGGGTAACCGAGAATTCTTAGTCGAATCATTTCACCATCTGCTCGTGTGCGCTGGTGACTGTGCGATCCGTTGTCGCATACCAAATTCCGCGTATAATTACTCGTGATATTCAATCGAACTTTCGGATTTTTTTTTAATAACGGTTAGCATTCAAGAGAAGATTTTTATCTTCTTTCAAATATTTGTATAATGTTTACCATATAATTAAATCAAAACTCCGAAGAGAGAAAATTAACAGAAGAGACAAAGACAGACAGACAGACAGAGAGAGAGTGAGACACTGATAGAAGCGGTTTAAAAAAAAGTGTTAGGCAAACATTTGTTATTTTGGTGGAAAAAAAACGGACGTATTTTGCTTATGACGACACGTCATCGATTTATAATGAGTCAAATTCAGGGATGTGGACGCGTAGAACTGAGAAAACTTAATAAAAATAGATATCATCGTTGGTTGTTAGATTAATTCGAATAAAAAAAAAACACGCGAAATTATATTTTAAAAAAATTGTGATTCACGCATTTTATACAATTTTCAAGAATAAAATATCTTTTATTATTTTACGATGTCGAAAATTAATTTTCTCGATTTCGGGATGAAGTAAAAAGAGAGACAGAGAGATAAAGTTCGTTGATATTCCATTAATTTGGAGATTATTTCTCGAGGGATTATACTCGAGACTTGCAAGACTCAGTATAATGGACAATTAACAGTAAAATTATTGTCACCAGACAAGAAAAATGAACCGAACGCGAAGAAGTCGACAACAGACGCAGGATGACATCGCCAATTCCGGAATGAAGAAGTTCCACGGTTTCGCCGCGTCGATAAGCATAGAACCCTGCAATCCCCTTAATCTCGACGAGAGCGATCGATATTATGTTTACCGAAGTCGCGAACAATTCGGAACTTTTTTTTAATTCCCGAAGTTCCATTTTCAGCACTATATCGTGCAAATTTAACTCAACTTAGAGGCAAAGGTTCATTTTGCTCTATCGCACCAAACGTCTTTCCTCGAGCCAACAATCGGCATAAATCTCTCATACAAACCGCATAACAATTCCATACATCGACAGTATTAACTGAAAAAATTGCTATCGTTATAACGCGAACTCAGTATCATCTTTTTGAAAGCAAAAACCTGCAAAAAAAATCTTCAAAAATTTTCCGACGTGAAAGAATTTTTTAACATTTTTATATCGGCCGACGAAAAAATTATGACGAATATCGTTAAAATTTATCTGACGCGATCCTCTTGAAGGATTGCATCGTAAAACATCATTCGCTTCTCAGACGAATTGCACTAAAGTTACTGTCAACAGCACGAGTACTATGCAGAGACGTTCGCAAGGAACCGGACGCGGACGGCGCGGAACGATGATGAATCGCCAGCCGCCGATAGACGATAAATCGATCCGTGGAATGGGTCTTTTAGGACCACTTTTCTCGACCGCTCGACAAGATCGTCTCTTCGAATTGGGCGGCGTATCCGAGGAATTGGCGTGTCCTTTATCGATATCCACACGAGGAATCGGTTTTATGGTTTCACGTGTCGTATCGAAACTTCGCCGAGAACTACCGGAGCATCGCGACGAAATTCCCGATTCCGCGGTGATATATCGCGCGAGTTTAGCGCAACTTCAAGAAAAAATGGACAACGCACGAGCGGTTCGTCTCTCGTTTCCTCTTGAAACGGACGCGCCGATTTACGACGTGTGGCCGTCGTCTTTCGCCGTCAACAGACCGACTTGGATACTCGAATCGAACAACGTGAACGTCAGTCAAATAGCTTTGATAATCAATAGTATCGGCAATTTCGAGTACAAAAGCAAACAATTCGGTTCCGTATTCACCAAAGAACTCACACCGCTGAATCTTCAGATAACGAATCTACGGGAATATTGTCTCGAAATGTCGAATCCGGAAACTGATAAGTGGAAACGTCGCGCCGGATTCGAACTTAACTCGATTCCGAACGCAATTTGGGAACGAAAAATTCCCGATGATCCGCAATCGGTGATTCTTACGAATCCCGACGATATTATTCCTGACGATTACACACACATTTCTCTGAGTCACGATATCGTTAAGTTACACAAATGGGTAAACGACGTCGGAAAAATAATACCGGAACTGAGGGGCGAAATTGATTATAAACGGGACGGTGATTCGAGTCTTTTGGTATCGACGCACGTCGCGCCTGGACAGTGCTTGCGATTGGATAAAAATGTTTTAGAAGGCGACGAAAGTGTTTTCTGGTCGCGAGACGGCATCGATCATGACGCGTGGTGCATGGGGATCCTTAGTTTGACGGGAGAAGTTTTGAATCCAATGGATGGAGGACATCGATCCAATATCGGTGGTTCACGATGCACTCTAAGTTGGTCGTCGATCTCCGATATTCTTCTGTAGCGTTGCTAATAAATCTTCGAGACTTTTACAATGATTTTTTTTTTTATAATTTCGAAGTTTGGAGGAAATTCTATTTTTCACACGTATTCTTGCGATATTCACATTCGAAAGAGAGAAAGAGAGAGTTCCCGGGGGAAAAATATTATACATATGTAAATGTTTATAATTTCGTCGGGTTAATTGAATTCATTAAATGACAATTTCGTGAAGTCGGATATCCATAATCTATAATTCTAAGTTTCGAGTTGAATTAAAAAAATAGAGGAATAAAATTAATTGTAATATTGCGATATATCCCCGAAGTGCGCTGATTTCCTAACTATATCTATCGCGCGTTCTTGCGATGCGTATTAATTTGGGAATATTGAAATCTGTGGCTGTCGATGTATTATCATATATTACGAGATAAAAGAATATCGATAGAAATATTTGAATTCATTTATAATTATATGTGACGATATGCGGTCGTATGATCCCATTAGGGTGATTGAAAAAAATACTTTTTTGCTAAAAATATTTGATATTCACGATAATTTTCCATATTGCCTCATCGATCATGAAGTTAGCATTGAAAGGCCATTTACGACTACTTTTACTGTAGAATAATTCCTGCGAAACTTAAACTCTGTGAGATAACCTTCGGCACCGTCTCATCTATCTAAACTGTCTGAGAGTAGAAAAAAAAAAATCCTGAAAGTTCTCTCATAGATCGCGAATTTTGCAGAAAGTCCATTAAATTGAAATGAAAACTCTCGATGATTAGCGATATATCCAAATTTTTTTTTTTATTAAATTTTTGGAGTAAAAAAAGTTTAACGTCCATAAGATGGTTCTCAATATTATTCTACTGATCTCTGCTTTCACAAAATATTAATATTTTTAAAGGAATATGTATCTCAGTGACTAATTGAATGCCGGAAGATGGAATGTCCGAAATTGCATTTTCGTGATAAATTTCGGATTGATAACTCGGAACTAAATATTATCGTACATTTTAATCGCTTTAAAATCCGTACATTATCACATTTTTTATCATGCAAATCCATATACATTGATATATAACAATATACAATAATCCGTAAAAAGATATAATTTTTTATGTTTATTCATAATAATTTTTTCCCGGGAATATTTTTATCCGAAACTCAATTTTTTAAAAAATTATTACTAAGATTTTTTTTTTTTGTAAATAAAGTTAAAACTACAGTATTGAAAGTTATTGTCAACAGATAAATCATAAGATGAAACGAACGCGAAAGGCGCGCGGAGGTACGAGACAATCGCAGCTAACGAAGCAGCGACTGCAGGGAGCGGAGACGGATCCGACGTTGGGACGTTTGTTGAGTCTCCACTTGACGTTACCAATAATGGACGAGGCGTGTCCGTTGTCGGTATCAACGCGAGGAATCGGTTTTATGCTTTCAAAAGTAACGAATTATCTGAAGGAATGTTTTCCAAAATTATGCGCAACGATTCCGCTCGCGGCGATGTATCGCGCGAGTTTAGCGCAATTGGAGGCAAAAATATATTTCGCAAGAGGGCAACAGACGCGTCCATTTTTCTTCAGATCGGCATCGGAACGTCCGTTGTTCGAATATCAGCCGATGTTGCCGTATCAACGAGCGCAGATGATACGCGACAATCGAACGAATTTAAGTCAAATCGCTTTTATCGTCAACAGCATCGGTCACTTCGAATTGAGTCGTATGCACTACGAACCAAAATTTATGGCCGAAACTTCACCGATAAATTTGCGAATAACAAATCTTCGGGAATATTGCGTCGAAATGTCGGATCTGAAAACCGAAGCGGCGAAGAGAATCGTCGGTTACGAATTAAATTCGATACCGAACGCGGTATGGGCGCGAAAAAATGAAGACGATCCCCAGTCGGTTGTGCTGACGAATCCCGACGAAATTATACCCGCCGTATACACCAATCACATGCTAATGGGCGATCTTATGAAAACCGTGAGTTACGTACAGAGAATAACTTCCAAAAGACCCGACTGTCGTGGATTGGTAGATTACGAACGACCCGGAGATCCCGGTCTTCTCGTCTCCAACAACGTTATATCCGGACAGTGTTTAAGATTGGATGAAAAAAATGTTGTACAAGCCGGCGATGCAGAGAGAAACTTTTGGTCTCGCGAGCCGATCGATCGGTACTCGTGGTGCGCCGGGGTCAGCACACTCGCCGGCGAAGTTTTCAACTCGACGATCGTTCCTCACAGATCGAAAGCGCTTGCGACCCGAGAACGCTTTCTCAGTTGGAACGACGTTGCCGATGCTTTATACTCATTGGAATTCAAGAAATAGAAGATATAGCCAATGAAAAACGTTGGGTATCGCTCCGCAAAGCGGATGAGCGAAATTCGATTTTTTTTTTTTTTTTTTCTCGAATCTCGAAATATTTTTTTTGTAAATCTGAAACTCGGGACAATAAAAAAAAAAAATATTGATCGATTTTTAATGATAATAATATTTAATTATATTATTATTATTATTATTATTATTATTATTATTATTATTATTATTATTATTAATTGATCGATAGTGCTGATTATTGGCGAACTACTAACGTGCATTTGTATAGATATAATGCGTTTGTATGAGTCGTTATCCAAAGAGACGAGAAGAAATATATGTTTCTCTGTCAAATACGAGTATCGATAAGATGCCGCGGGAGGCTGATTTTCGTAAAATTTGTTAATACGATTGACGTTTTACTTGAGAAGGGAGAATGAGCAAAACGCGTAGGGATATTGCGCAGAGAAATTATATTCCATCGCCGCGAAGATGAGAATCTTACCTCCGGGCAAAGAGTGAATATATACCCCCACCGCGGTCACCGAAGATGCGTGAGCCGCGTGCTAATCCAACCCGCGAGCCCCATACCGTTATCATATTAAGCGACCGTTCGGAAGTGCATTCATCTTTGTATCCCACAACTTCGCGTAGAATATATTACTATTAAATAGATATATTTATCGTTTAATGTAATACTTCCGGGATAATCGAACTTTGGCACCATTCACGATAAAATTCGCTTTATGAAAGACCTCTTATTTCATCAATTGCCAATCGCGCGTTTACTTCTATAATATTTTCCCATAGCGTTTTCGTACGCCCGGTTATCGTAATCGCGGCATTACGAATCTTCCAAAGAATATTCACATTTGCGATATTACATTTTACGAATAATCATCAAGAAAGTTACGATCGTTCCTTACGAATAAATAATTTTTATTACTTTTCTGTACTTTCAAAAGTAATAACGGAAGTGAAATTCGAACGAATGATAATTTCTTATGATACGAATAAAAAAAAAATAAATAAAAAAAAAAATCACACGAAGTAATCAACGATTCGTCGAAAGATTGAGATGTGCTTTCGAGACGTATATTTTCAGACTTTCCTTCGGAATGTAAAATGCAATGAAATTGTGCGGAGGAATTTCTTTTTTTTTTTTTTTTACGCGGCGATAGTAGCATTTTAGATTGAACTTCGGGAACTGCAGAGTCATGTATTTGCTCTTTGTTTCGGCGGATGGAAGAAGCAGAACTGAATCGTATGGGATCGCGTTGCACATCGATGTAAAACGTTATGGGAAGTAATACACTCGTAGATCTCTGAAAATGGTTGTCCCAATCTCAACCAATTCGTTTAATAATAATAAGTTCAGTGTACATACGAGACTTTCGAACTTTGCGTTCACGGGATTCGAAAGGATTACCCTAACTGCGTGTGCATATGAATATATATATATGTGTGGTATTTGCGTTTGTGTGCACAGTAAGTGTATGTGTGGCGCGATGGAATGGCACGCTGTACGTAATCGCTTTTCTGGAGATGTAATAAGCAACTTCGACGTATAGTAGTGGTTGCGCTTCGTTTTCATCTACACATTCCGTGCACTCTTCGTTTTCCTGTGTACCACACTTCGCCAAATAAATGTGTGTTTCGCTGAGTCTACTACTGTACTATGTACGACGAGCGGTGAATCTGTCGAAACATGCGATATTCTTCAGAGAGAAGGGTCTTCGGCGCTTATAACAAAATCGCACGTTTGAATACGTGATTCTCCTGCGAATACAGTTCCGAACACTTATGTATTATAGCCAATAGCCCATTATTTCTCGATACTCATTTTTTATTCGCCATTCAATTATTGTTTTACCATTTATCTGTATTCAATCGTTTTATCATAATAAAATTATTTTTTCATCGTAATATTACGCACAATGATTTGAATTTTTTTTTGTTGCGATTTTTTTACTTTTCGAATTGTTTTTGTGAGACGTCAACGAAAGAGACGAATCTTCGAAATTTTGTCGCGAAAAATAAAGCGAAACGTTTTTATTTGCGTTACTGAATAATTTAAAATAAAATAAAGAAATTTGATCGCAAACATCGATGTATTGTGTTATTTAATATTTTGTTAATGAAAAATAAAGATTTACGCAAAATCATTTTTGTTTTAATCCCAAAATTATGTAATAAACGAACTTGAAATCTCCGACATTCCTGCATTTTTGTTTTTTTTTTTTTTTTTTTTCGTAAAGTATCACTATTTTTGTGAAGGTAAAGGATGAACGGGGAAGGCACGTCGAATAAATAAATTTCATAAGACAAAAACCACGATATTTGATTTCAGTTATATCATTATTAATCGTTCACTCTCCCTCTCTTGCGACATCGTTATATTGACAGTTCCATCTATTTACACGATACAATAATAATATTAATAATATTAATAATAGTCTTAATAATTAGATGATAATAATAATATAATCATTGATATTATTATTAAATTGTACACTTCTACTACAAATATACAGATCTGCGTGATTCTTTCATTTTGTTTTCTATCTCACAATCGTGTGGGTGGAAGGGAGGGGGGGGCCTTTGTCTGTGGGGTTTATACAAAAGAGGGGACAAAAAAAAAAATAACGAAGAAAGAAAAAAAAACGAAAAAATACGCACAAGTTTTTTTTTTTCACATATCGTCAAAAGTCTTTACAATGTTCGCGCCTAAGTTCTATTACGAAATGGGGTTTCACGGGGTGGGCGATATAGGACAGTTGGGGGAGGTGGGGGCGGGGGTAATTACGAGGTGGGTCGAGGCGAAGAGTTTACATTCGTGAAAGTCACGAGTCGACACTCTCACGGTTGTCTGTCTCATACGATCGTAAACGTAGTTATTACAATGGAAATGTAGTTCGTAGTGCAGATAAGTACAAAAAAAAACGTTCAAGACGACACGACTGAAAAAACGAGAAATCGCAACGTTTCTGCTACTTTGTTTTTGATTTTTTCTTTAATTTCCCGCGTGTGCAAAGATTGAAAAAAAAAAAAAGAACGCCGACAACTCGATTCTTGCGGTCAGTCGCCGCAGTGGCGCTGCCGGCGTTTCGCATAGTTCCCATAGCCGCCGCGACGAGCTCCCGAGACGTAATTTAATGTTTTTTTTCCACGAATTTCGTAATAACCTTATTGTTTTCTCAATGTTGTGCGTACAAAGCAGACGAACGTTTGACGATTTTTCGTTCAATCGTCGGCGATCGGTTGTTGGAAAATCGTTCGAAGAGATCTACGTATTGGAATAATCGTATGAATCGACTGCGTTCGAGATATTCGACGCGGGAATGAAAGACGTGAGATTTTCTTTTTTATCCACGCGGCCCGTTTCGCACAAACGAAACACAACCCGCGTGTTTCTTTTTTGTTTTTTTTGTTTTTTTGTTTTGCTTCTCTCATCATCAACACTAAATGGTATAGTTATTCACCCGAAGCCTGACTTAGTTGGTAATGCGTGTATTTTTTATTTTGTTTTATTTTTTCTCATCTTTATTAATATTATTAATTAACAGGAACATTATCGAATCTTTGTTCATCATTTATCATTATCGTCGTCATAATCGTCGTTTATATATTCATAAATCGGCATTATCACCACCAGCAACCAACTTATCTTCATCTTCCTCTTCCATCCATCATCATCATAAATAAATAATTAATCATATCCGTATAATCGCTCGATAACAAACACATAATTGTCATTTTGTTTTTCTCAATTCTCTCGTTACATCCACGCGCGCGACGAATACTTCGAAATTTTAGACAATTTCTTTTTTTTTCTACATCACTTCCAAAATTTCGATAATCGTACAACGGTAGAAAAAAATGAAAAAAAAAATGCTTCTCATCGGTTCTCAGTGCGCGAATGAAACTTAACGAGTCTCAGGAGTCTTCAGGATCGCGTCGAGTTCGCGAGAGCGACGGCACGAGTGAAATTCTTGCCGTCGTTCTCGAGAAAGTTTTTGGAAAATTTCAGCTCGATCGATGCGCAAAGATTGTCAGTCGATGAAAACCTTTGCTCCCCGATTAAAGAACCGTTTATTATAGGCGAATTTGCAAACGCGACCCGAAAGGCTTGACGCGCGAAATTTCTCACGCGAACAGATGAAATTATTAAAAAAATTTATCTGACAAAAAATGTTTATCAATTTTTTTTTTTTTTTTTTTTTTCGGAAGTTCATCGAATCTCGCACTCGTGGACGCACACGCACACATGCACACAGACAGACGCTCACGGGACTCAAAAAAAAAAAAACATTCTTACACTCGTAAATTACTGGAACAATGATAATGCGATATAATATAATAATAATATTAATAGCAATCGTAATAATAGTAAATAACAATAATAATAAATTAGTTCTGTACAAAGTTGCTTCAAGCATGATAATATTAAATACCTAGACGTTTCTTGGGGGGGAATATGGGGTTTTAGGTTATGGGAAGGAATAATTATAAGATTGGGGGAGGCGGTGCGCGATACCGCCGACACAGCATCTCTCACTTTTTTTCATCGGTCTCGTCCTCCTCATCGAACTCTGCACACACTAAATTCTTTTTTTTTTTCTACCTTTCTCACTCTCACCCTCTCCGCCGCGTTCGACGTGCATCCAATTATCGCCGAAGCACAATCTTCTAATTGTTTATCGATGTTTTTTTTTTTTGTTAAATCTCAACGAACAAATTCGCAATTTTTCTCAATCGAATATCCATCGAACGCGAACGGAGCTGAGAATAATATTTTCACGTACATAAACATATGTAAATATGCCTAATTATATATATATATATGTGACACATATATATTTATATCGAAGAAAAAGATCGTTAATCGAATCGCAAAAAAAAAATGCGAATTACCGAAAATCCGAGCGATTCCATTGACGATATTTTTTGTTTTTTTTTTTTTCTCAAATTCGTACACACAATATTTGTTTTTATTTTATTATTATAATAATTTTTTTTTTGTTTTTTTTTTTTTTTTTTTCTTTTCGAAAAAAATTATCAATGAAATTGCAATAACGATTGCATTGATAATTTTTTGTTTCTCACATACCACAAACTTTTTCGCATACTTGTTTTTTTTTTTTTTTTTTTTTTCCTACATATACAAGATCTGCGTTAATGTGCGTAACGAGCCTAGGAAAACAGGAGGACGAGTACTTAGTTAAATAGTCTGTTTCACGGTTTGTTTTTTTTTTTTTTTTATAGGTAAGGATTAGTTATTTCTGTTTAAGGTTTTTTCTTTGTTGGGGGGGAGGCATGGGGTGGGTGTGTGGGTCGCGAAAAAAAAAACTTAATTACAAAACACTACACTTCCGTCGCTAGCGTGGCCGCCAGTGCCGCGTCGTGCCTATAGTGATCGTCTATAACGTAAACCCCGCAACCAGCGTCGTTGACGCCGTCACCTAACGTCGACGGCCTTTTCATGAGCGCAGCTTCGGCGGCCCCGCAACACGAGTCCGTGACACCGTTGTTACCGGCGTACACCGACGTCCTCTTGGCGTCTAAAACACCGACACTAACACCCCCTATCAGGTCCTTATCCTTTTGAAAATGATGCGACGCCCGATGCGCCGCAGCTTCGGTATTGAGTTGTTTCGCTGTTCTCGTTGTTCTCGCGTCTTGCATAATCGGCTCGGGTTTGTAGCCGTTGCAAGATATATCGAGACCGCCATCGGTAACGAATGACGAGTCGAGATCGTCTCTGTTTCCGCTGTTCGCGTTATTTACGTTTTTATTCGCTGTCCACGTGTTTTTAATCATATGGGAATCGCCGCTACCCAACGAACAGCCACCGACGACATTGCCGTTGCCAACGCCTCCATTCGCGCCGCCATTGCCGCCCACGCCGAGCAATCCATTGCTTAAACTGTTGGCGTTACCGCCGTGTATACCACCGCTTCCGGTATTACCATTTCCACCGTTGCAACTGACCCCTCCACCCCCGCCAACGCCGCGTTTACTCATACTGCTGTGTACCGCGTTTCTCTCATTCTGTAATCGCGCTTCTTCGTCGGCTCTCGCTTGTTCTCTTTTCTGTCGTCTCTTCATACACATTACCGCGACAGCAGCAACGAGAACAAACGCCGGTACGGCAGTCGACAATGTCGCTATAACGACCACGTGCTCAGTCGTGAGACCGGCATCGCGAGCCTCGGCGCTCGGTCTCGCGAGATTTCCGGACCACGCGCTGCTCGCCCCCGACGGCGGGGACGCCGCTGGATTACCGCTGCTCGATGTTCTTACCGCGACCCCCATCGCTCCCTCCTCGTTGCAAGTTTCGCCTCTCCATCCCTCCATGCATTCGCACAAAAATCCATTAACCCGATTTCTGCATGTGCCTCCGTTGCGACACGGTGCGCTGCGACACTCGTCAACATCGACGCTGCAATCCTTACCGGTAAATCCGGGTTTACAGGCGCACTGATAATCATTGGTACCGGATAAACATTTACCACCGTTGGCGCACGGCTTCGCAAGACAATAGTCCACCTTATCTTGACACAGACGACCCACGAATCCAGGAACGCACTGGCAACGGAAACGATTAACAAGATCGACGCATGTACCACCGTTGAGACACGGATCACCCTGACAATCGTCGACGTTTATGTCGCAACGCTCACCCGTGAAACCGATCGGGCATTGGCAACGATAACCGTTCACCATGTCGCTGCATGTACCACCGTTGTTGCAGGGATTCGGCGAACACTCGTCTACCTGCGTTTCGCAATCGGTACCCGTGTAGCCCGGCGGACATTGGCATGTATAACCCTTCAGGGAATCCTCGTCGCACGTTGCACCGTGGAGACACGGAGAATCTCGACACGAACGAGAACTGACCTCGCAGTGACGACCCCGCCAACCCGGCGGGCAGGTGCAGCGATAGTTACGCGCTGACAAATCTGTTGATGATGAATTGTTGTTATTGTTGTTGTTGTTGTTGTTGTTATTATTGCTGCTTGATGACGCAGACATAGATGCATTCGACTTGTTTTCCATGGTACAAGATCCACCGTTTAGACACGGCTTCGAGTGACAATCCAAAAGCGGCGTCTCGCAGTCGGTACCCGTGAAGCCCGGAGCGCAAGAGCAGGTGTAAGATCCCTGACCGGTGTTGAAGCAGGTGCCACCGTTTTTGCACGGCTTGTGATTCGTGCAGTAGTTTAGATCCTGATTACAGAATAGACCGCCCCATCCCTCGTTGCACATGCAGTCCCATGGCTTTTGGCAACTGCCATGAAGACAACCGGGATAACGGAGACACTGATCGCAAAATGCACCCTCCCAACCGCTGTGACATCTGGAAAGAGAACAAAAAAAATTTTCATTAGTTATCGGGAATTTTTTTTTATTTTTTTTTTACTACAGGAATTATTGCTAATTAGTTTCGTTATTAAGATTTTAGGGGGAAATGATAATGGGAGGAGATTGGGACAAAATGGATAATTGCTGAGTTTTTTCATCGCGTATTTTATGAATTTTGATTTTTTTTTGGTTTTTTTTTTTCTGTGCCGATTTTGCCTCCGGCTTCCGCCGCACGCGAATTTGCGATGTTTTTCGAACATTTTTTTTAAATTTCAGTCGAACATTTCCGGTTAAATAATTACGAACGATCGATATACCTTCGACGATCCCATCGACCCAATCACAGTCACGAACAGTAGAACGTTTTTTTTTTTCTATCGCTAATTGAATTAACAACCGTTAGTTTAGAGAGAAAAGAAAAAATGTTAAAAAACGAAGATTCAAGGGTCGAAGGACGAAGCAATTGGAAATTTCGAAAAAGTTTAATGAGTCACAAAGTTGAGTTTCCGAGACAAGTTTGAGTTTTTGCGACGAGACGAAGAAGGTAAAGACGATGGTTGGGTAAAACGTTGAGGGGAGGAGAGAGTCCGGGGGAGGGAGAGGCGAGAAGGTGGAAAGGATGTGGTATGGTCTCGTCGGCCATTACGTTGTCCAGGGGTCTGCACGGCGACCGGGCAGCGAAGGGACCACGAGAGATGAAAGGCGCAGGGAAAAGAGCGAAAGA
Source organism: Buathra laborator (assembly GCA_934046635.1). Lineage (NCBI taxonomy): Eukaryota > Metazoa > Arthropoda > Insecta > Hymenoptera > Ichneumonidae > Buathra > Buathra laborator. The sequence continues at coordinate 9,629,741 of OW203898.1, read as the reverse complement.
GATGAATTAAGGGGGTTGGTGAGGGCGAGAGGAGGGTAAACATAGTATAGATATACACATGTATCACCCAATATATCTATATATCTCTCTATATATATATACATATATCCACACATACATATATAGTTTAGTCGAGAGAATCGAGCGTGGAATAGAGAGAAGGTACAGGGAGCGAGAAGGTGGCGGAGGTGAGCGTGCGAGTGAGTCTCTCGCGGCTCGCGCGCGGTGAAGTAGCGAAGATGAAGAAGGAAGGAGCGAGGCGAGCCGCGACGAAGGAAAAACGAGAAGAAGGGTGGAGAGGTGAGAGGCGCGTAAGGGGAGGAGAGGAGAGGGGGCAGGGGAGGTAAGAGGAGGGTCGCGGAGAAGAAAAAGGAGCGACAGAGGAAAGAAGCAGAGGAGTAGGTAACACTCGAGAGAGATGGAGTGAGAGTGAGCGGAGGCGCGCACGGGGATCCCGGTCGTGGTAATGCCGAAGTGGGGATGAGTCGAGTAGTGTTCCCACGGTTCGAGCCACGGCACAGCCGTTCAGTATGCGGGTCAAGGAAAGGTTACGCTAGCTATGTGTGTGCGCGCGAGACTCGCTCTGCCCACTAATACCACCGGCAGGCAGTCAGCTCAGGCTGATATGCCGTGTGCGCCTCCTGCTCTCCTCCTGCACAGCCGACGTTCTGCTGCTGCTGCTGCTGGTGCTGCCGGTGCTGCTACGGCTGCTGTACACCGTCGTCGCATGACTATACCATTAAATCCCATATACCTACAGCGCGCGCGAGAGGTGAGTCGCGAATGAGAGATGATGGAAAGGAAGAGAGAGGCATGGAATATACGCGGAGATGAAAAAAAAAAAAAAGAAGTGTAGAGCGAACTCTCGACGAGAAACGGATAACTCATCGACTTTTGTCCACAGATTCACGCGACTGAGTTATCGTCGAAATTTTATCGATTTTATCGAAGGAATAGTTTTAAAAAAAAAAATTTACATCGAAGAAATTGCTATACCGGTATATTGCTTATGGAACTTTTCTGCGGGAAATACGCTAATAAATTTCAAACGAATGCGCGTAAAAATTTTAAACCATTTGAAATATCACGAAATTTCTTGTAATTTTGATATAATTTTTTTGTAAATTTATTAAGTATTTTGATTTTACGATTATTGTACGATAATCGAGAATTTTTGGTTTTCGAGTGCATTGAATTTATCATTATTTTTTTTTTACCGTTTTAATCTTCGTCTGGCACGAGATTCGAGGGGTTCAGGTTTATTCGATCTATGGATCGTTATAAGTAATGAAATGATGTTGGAAAGTAGCCGAATGACCCGGGTGCAGGTCGTATCGAGGTCGAAGGATACGAGAGTCTATGAGTATAGTTAACCAAAGGTTCTCGACAACGTCCCGGGGGCTACGCCACTGGGATCGCGGGGACGGTGCATCGTTCGCCTCGGTACGCTTAGTTCATCGGTATTCAGGCTCCCACACGCGCGCGTGTTCCGATGGAAGAGTCACACGGAGAGCGCGAGCGGTGTGGTGGCGTTTTTAAAAGAGTAAAAGCGAGACGGATAAAACTCCCTACCCAACTACACAGAGTTCGCTCGCGCGCGCGATAGACTCCGAAATTTCAATCGGACGCGCTTTCGTCCGCGATTCTTTCACGTAATTCGAATGGGGGCCGATCCCACGGCTGCTCCCACGGCATTCGCTTCCCTCCGCCTCGTTGTCCCACTCGTTCGTTCATTTTTTTTTTTTTTTTTTTGTTTTCCCCCCTTTCTTCGTCGTTCCCCACCCCACGAGTTTTAGCTTCGCATTCGTAGAGTTCCCTCTTTGCTAGTTAATCCTCGTCGTTGTGTCAACCGCGGCGAAGTGGACGACGAATTTACGAGGCGTACTAAACGCTCTATCACTCGATCACTCGTGTGACTCTTCCGCGACTGAGATTACGCGCGCTTTTTGATGGGATAACGTTTAAACCTCTCTATCGCCAATCGAAATGAGTGAAGAGTGAGATTTTTTTTTTTTTTTTTTTTTTTTTTTTTTTCGAAAAAAAAATTTAGGGGATTTTTAATTAAAAAAAAAAAAAAATTATCAATTTTTTTTCATAAGCGGAGAGATATGCGCGACTAGAATGAGAGGAAAAATTAAAGAGGGGGGAGAAGAATCGGTGACTCGATCGTTCGGAGCTCAGTATGCACACAGCCGGCGCAGCACTAACGGGACAATTAACCCCCCGGGGCCTCGCTGGATGAGGAACACAGCGAGAGAGTGAGACAGTGGGAGAGTAATTAGATGATCGAGTTAACTCTCAAAAGCCCGCGGGTTAAAGTCGCCCGCGGTTAGCAGGGGACAGAGAGAGAGGGAACCCCGAGATTCGTTCTTCTCAGATGCACTGCGCGTCCTCCGGAGTCCCGTCACGCGGCTTGAAAGAGAAATAAAGAAATTTGCTCTCGCCGAGAGTTGGAAGAGACCCTCTCCCTGTCCTCGTCATCGGCATCATAATCCAACCGCTTTACGATACTCCTTATACAGCTGATCAACATTTCTTTAAGCGTCCCAACGTTTTCGCAATTAGAAGATCCATTACCGTATTTCACATTTGTCAATTAATATTCTCCATATTCACGATATATAAATATTTTTTCTTGAAAATAATAAAATTCTTAATGAATTTATTATTATTATTATTTCATTTTTTTTTTTTTTTTTTTTTTTTTTTTTTTTTCATTTCGTAAGTAATGGACGTTCCACGATGTGTGTATGTGAGTTCAATTGGGATCTCTGCGAAAATCTCTCGCCTCTCATCGAGCCGCCGCGTCTTTTCCTTTCTCCGCGAGAAACGGCATTGCTAGGCGCATAATAGTTGCACCGTCCCACACGTACGCGCCGTAGGGAACATAGCTACCTTACTACGAAAGTATACAAAAAGTGTCTACCGGAGCGGCGAGATATCGTATATATAGAAATAAGAGTATTAGTACGAGTCGCGGTTCCGCGCTCGACGTTCTACTGCGCACACACAGCTAACATATACGCACGCGATCGCACATACGTATAAATCTCCTCGATATGTGTATATATGCGTATAAATGAACATATGTTCCTACGTATGTGTTGTCTCGCTGGAGCGTTACGAAAGAGCGATGCACCAGTGCGGAGAGTCTCGTTCTCGTTTCTCCCCGAGGGATCCCTGTGCCCTTCTACACTCGTTCACTCGATCGCTCGTCTCGTCTGTACGCGAACTTTAAGAAGACTCGAACGATGGCAGACGCGTTCGATCAACTCTCGTTAATCGAGAAAATTTACTTCGCAAGTTTCCACACGCGAAATTATACTGAATACGAAAGGTAAGTAAAGTTTCGCAAATCGAAAAATTTAGACTCGAATTTCGTTTCACATCGGGAATTTTTTTTTTTTTCCGCCGTTTTTGAGATCGAAGATTTAGCATTTTTTCGCGTTGTCGCGTTTAATACGAAAATGAAAAAGAGATTTTTTTTTTTTTTTTTTTTTTTTTTCGCGGAATGTTGGGTATTAAAGTGCGGAGAGGAGGATTCACCGGTGAGCTTTTGTGCACATAGCCAGCAGAAGCAGAAAGAGGAGGAGTAGGCGGGGGATAGCTGTGTGCAGAGAGAATGCAATATCGGTATAGTAATACTACTATAAGGGTGGGGGAGGGGGTAACGTCGCTTATAGTGTATGCTATACATATATATATATATGTATATACGTTTATATATATATCTATGTATACTTACAGGCATTCGTTGGGCTGTGTGCAGTGTCCGTGCTGCTCGTCGCATCCGGGCAGGCAGCGAGCTGAAACGAGAAAGAAAAAAATCCCAAAGGTTAAGGCAACTCTCCAGGAGAGGTCGATCGCGTACCTCACGACAACACACGAACATCAGCGGATTCATGCGGGAGCAGAAGCTGCAACAGCAGCAAACCAGCACACCGACTCTTCTCTTCTCGTTTTTTTTTTTTTTTTTTTTTTTTTTTTTCGTAACGAGATTTACCTTCGTAGGTGTGTATGTGCCGATGTTCGAAGGTTGTCGAGACGAACTTTTCAATAAAATTAATACGTAAAAATAAATTTTATTTATAAATTTTTTTTTTATTACGTTCGATATTTACGATTTTTTATAATTATTATATTTTATATTATGTGACGATTAATGATTAAAAGTTGTTATTATTATCAATAATTGTATTTTTTTTAATTGAATTATATTTATTTATATTTAGATACGATGCGGCGAATAAAATAGTATTTTTTTTTTTTCACTCGAGTTGTGAAAATTGTGTCACGTGTTGAGATTAAAGCGAGAGAAGGGGGGGGAGGGGGTTAAAGCGTTGATGTTAGCGGGAGCGCGCGGCGGTTGTCCAGTCCGCAAATATCCAAAGGCTCGCCTGGGGTCGGCGGTACGTTGCTGGCGTGAAGCCCAACCGCACACGAGAATGTTTCGAGTGTATATATTGTTACACTCTCGCAATAGACGGTACGCTGTACAGTGTTGAAGAGCCGATGATTTCGCGTGTGTGCGCGCGGCGCTCTCTCACTTTTAGTGCGTACAGTTTCGCGTGTATATCGTCAGCGTGAATCGTATGCTCTCTTGTAGTCCCCGATACACGCGAAGAGCTGTAAACGGTGGGGGAGGGGGTGGGGGGGGGGGGGGGGGAGGAGGGGAGGTTATGCGCGAAGGAGAATCGCGAGCGAGCAGCTCGCAGCTCGTCGAGAGCGGAGAGATCCCGCGCCTGGAACTTGTAAAGAGAATCGAGGAATTCTGCGTTCCCTCGGTAACTGCCGTATGCATATATATCCACTATGCATACCTATGTTCTATAGAAACAGTATACGCATAGTATCGAGGTGACGCGAGCCTCGAAAAAATTCCGATGTTTTCGAGAAAAACGATAATTTCATGGATTTTTTTTCGATTTACGAGGTTTTGGATGAAAATTAGTGGTAATGATTTTTTTTTTTCGATCGTCAATCGAACGCAAAAGTTTTCGGAGCTTCCGAAGCTCTAGCGCCGCGTGTGTGTTTCTGCGACGCCAAGGTCGCGCGCGTTACACCGGACTCGGGATCGTTCGCCGACCGGTAAACCACCTTCAACCCCGAGAGTTCGAAGCCGGTGGGGCCCCCCCTTCCCTTCGGCTTGTTCGCCAGAAGGAGAGGATGAGAGGACGCGCCCGCGGCGACGTCGGTGCGCGATAACTATCTATACCCGGCGGGTGCTTCGAGGGAGAGAAGCGCCGAGATAGGTAGTATAGTTGCCCGATGCCAGAGCCGCGCGGATCCAGCGACCGAAAGTAAGAAAATAAATAAAATAAAAGGCAAACGCAACGGCGGCACGAGTATGTGTAGTATGTATAATACCCGCCGGTCGATTAATTATCGTGATGCAGTGGCCCCAGCGGGATAAGGGACTACGGCGGCGCGGAGAAATAAATAGAAAGGAAACGAACTGAAATATAGCCGCAAATAAATAAAATAAAACAAAAAAAAAAAATTTTACAAGTAGTTTCAGCCGAACAAATCGGAGTTCGATAAAAATTCAACTCCAAAAGTTTTTCGCGAAAAAAAAAAAAAAAAAAAAACCAAAAGATCGAAATTTTTCGTACGAAGAAACAATTTTTTTCAAATTTTATTCGATGACGATTGAGAGGGCGCGATCGGTAAACACGGAGCTTCTGCAACTTCTTTCGCGTGAGAGATACACTCACTCGGCGGCGCGGTAGTACAGAAACTTGAAAGTATTTATAGTTCGTCGGCAAGACGGAAAGAGACGGATAGAGGGTTGAAAACCGTCGGACGTTTATATATATGTATAGTATATATGTATTCTTTCTCTATCCAATGCACGTTCATTTCCCCGCGCTATCCGTCTCTTCGGCTCGCGGCGGCCTGTGTTGGTTACCGCGCGAAGATCCGAACGACGAAAGGAACGGGCGAATCGCAGAGATTCCGCGCGATCCCGATACGCTTACGAGTCGGGCAAACCGACCCGAGGAAACGACGGGATGGATGAGAAAGAAAGAGCGAAAATGTCTATATACATATATATATATCTGTATGAAAGACTAAGAAAACGTGGAATACGGGGGATAAAAGAAGAATGAGCGAGAAATCGAAGAAGCGAATGAGAGAAGGCGGCAGCGCATAATTCTTTATTCTTCTTTCTTTCATTTACCTTCTTCGACCACTAAAGTCTCGGGGGACATTCGGGTTCCTCGCCGAAAACGACCCAAAGCTTGAGAAATACTGCTTTTCGCCATTCTTAGATTTTTTTTTTTTTTTTTTTTTTTCGATTTTTTTTTTCTTTTTCTTCTTTTGATTTTCTTATTCTTCTCTTTCCTTTCATGATTCCATCTATTCTCGGTTACACGCGCAGGTTTCTCGGTATTTGCTTGCGTATAGTTACCAGAGGACGCGGAGTCCTTGCGCGTTCGTTCGTTCGTTCGCTTCTTTGCGTTGTTGCACCGGAAAAATGCCTTTTGGCCAATGGACGAACGTTTTTTTTTTTTCTTTCTCGTCTATACAGAGGAGAGTTGGCTTCCGAGTAAAAAGGAGGGGGGCGCGACGTTACTGTAAGCGCGCTTCCTATGACGACGCAATGTGTTCGCGACATGCTTTGCTTCCCTCTCGTGTATACTTTTGTACACTTACGGACTTTTGACGCCCCTATTCCTCTCTCATACCTTTAAATACCTGACCTCGGGCGTTACGCTAGAGCCCTTTAAACGAGTCATCGCCACTATACAACTCCTCTGCTCCATTCTACTGTTTTTTTTTTTTTTTTTTTTTCATTCCTCGTCCTTCCCTTAGCTTCCGTCAACCCTCGGCGAATGCCGGTTTTTTTAACGTACTTATCGATTTTTCCGAACGCCCAACGTTTTTTATTTTGTCTGTTTGAACATCCTGTTCGCGAGACCGGGTTCGATGAAACTTCGATGTGTTTATCTTCTCGTAGATAAAAATCGTTTATTTTTTTTACGATCTTTTTTTCCGTTATAATTGAAATTAAATTTTTTCAATTTTCGAGATATTTTAATTACCGGTATTTTTTAGTATTTCTAAATTAATAATTTTTCATCGACGAAATTCGACGAAATTTTAAAGGATTTTTTTTTTTTTTCTTTTCGCGTTTATCCCATTTTTCGGTGGTGTTAACTATAACTAGGTGAGTACGGGGGTGAATTTCGGGGTGTACAGGGGTTGTAGAGCAGCTCATCGTAGACGACGGGCGAGTAGGGCAGCTGCAAAACGCGCGCGACGGGGCCCAGGGCCCCCGACAGCTGCCGTCGGGTGCTTTAACCAACAGCTGCGCCCGAACTCGCACTGCCTCTCCGCACTCCACTTCCACGGATAGAGGAAGGTATATACCCTCGTCTCGCCCCTCGTCGTCGCACCTTCCCGCGTAATATGTATATACATTTTTTTTTCTTTCTTTTTCTGTCTCCTCTATCTGTCCCGTTCTTTCTCGACTCTCCCGATGACTTTCGAGACGTACCTGCGCTCTGTCGAGGCACTCGCACGGTCACAGGGCTTTTCAGTTCGGTTTGGTAACGCGCCGGTAAGAATTTAGTGCGACAGGTATAAATTCCCGCCGAATCAATTGTCACCGAAAAAAAAAAAAAAAAAAAAAAAAAAAAAAAATCGTCGATATTTTTCATTGTTCCTCGAGGATCTTTAAAATCCCCAACTTTAAACAGTTTAAATCCCCGAAAACTCGATTTTTTAAAAAAATAATTTTTTTAAATTAAATTTCGCGTATAGAGAATTTATATGCTCGAGGAGTACAAATATCGATTTGACGAACGATCACGAGGTTCGATTATCGATCGTTTATTATTACCCGTATTTATATATATAGATCGAAACGAGAGCTCCGGGGTATAAAGGAATTTAACAACGAGTCTCACGAACGTTGTGGTACAGGAAAGGTGCCGAGGAGATCGAATATAATAACGTATGTACTCGGTGTACCCGGTTGAAGTTTTACGAATTTACTGACGCCCGGCTCTTGGGCGTCTTCTTGGAAGCATCGGATCAGGGAATAATCGAGGAAGAAGAAACTGTACGGTACGCAACGCTTCTCACGTTATACAGATGTGTGTAACGTACATATATATCGATATATATATTGTGTTGTACAGTAGAGGTATTATGCGAGACGCGTATCAAACTCGGATCGGATCGAGCTTCGTGCGTTCGGCCTCACGAAACTCACGTACCAACACACACGTACGCATAAATATATAGGTATATATGTATACGATATTTATATGTATAAAGCGGTAGGTATGATTCTCGTGGTCGCGAGAGCCATGTCTCGTTCTCGAAACTTCTTGTTACGCGAAATCCTCGAGAGGAGTGTGCGCGACGGCGACAATTCCGCGTAAGCCCGGTGTTCGCTTAATGGTCACTTCGTGGCAAAACCACGTGGTGCGCGTGTATCCGGCACTTGCCAACGACAAAAATCCGAGATGAAAAGAGAGGGATCACCCTCGGGGAGGCGTGAAACGCGAAGAAAATAGAGCGAGCGAAGTGCGTTCGTAACGAAGCGAAGTGCACGGGGGATAAACGTGCGTGACTGCGTTAACGCTCGGGGCACGCAATAGAGATTATCCGTTTTGTTTCACGGCCAATGGTTATTAAAACACAAACCCCGCGAAATCGCGTTTCTTCGAAGGCTCGTGATAAATACTCGGGAATCGATTTTTTTTTTTTTTTTTTTTTTTTTTTTTTCGTATCGATATTTATGATTTCGTGAGCGTTAAATTAAGATTACGTATTTATTCAGAGCCTTTGAAAAATAAAGTAAAATTTTAATTTGAAATTAACTTTTTTTAAGAAATTTCTTATACCCTGTTTCACACGCGCGTATTTGTAACTATATATATATACGGCAGAATCTTATATATATATACATATATAAGATACAGAGGACGAGTTTTCTGCTGCGACAACGAAAGAGGGACAAGTGCAACGACCGATTATTGTCGAGAGAGAGGAGAGACTCGGCGAGTAAAGAGGAAACGTCGAACGTACTCAGTCCGGTTTCGAGGGAGTCGAACGAGAGAAGAGACTCTCTTTCCTCCGCAGGTGAAGAGAGCATCGATCGAACATGCGAAAGATATTAAAAAGAAGAATATAAAGACGCGGAGAGTGGGCATCGGGCGAGTGGCCGGGTGGATGGTTCGAGCGGCGATTTCCCAGGCTCCACCGAGAGCAACTAACTCTCATCGATGATCTTCTCTTCGCTAATACATTTAACTATAACTATACACAGTAGTAAATGCCCTCACGGCGAGCGGAAACTTGTTTTGCCGATTCGATATAATTGCCACTTCAAGTTACCGCGTTTTTTACTCTTTTTTCATCAATTTATGTACCAATATAATTAATTCGCGATGCAGTTGGAGTAATTTTTTTTTTTTTTTCTCCAATACATCGCGACGATTATCGAAACTCGAAATACGAGAGATGGAAACGGTGAGAATTGAGTCGCGAGAGATGAGACTTTTCTTCGGTCTAATATACGGCTCGCGAAGTATAAACTTCGATACGAGACGCGGCGGGTTTTCAGAACGACAGTCGTAGAATACACACGCGGACTTCGTGTTCATGTGCGTTATGCATCGACGAGAAAGCCGCGAAGGAAGTAAGAGCTCAATGTACTTATGGGATTATACTATAGATATAGATGGGGCAATACCGTTTGCCCCCGAGTGCTCGGAACGAATGTAACAAACGTTAGGTGCAATATCTCTCTCTCTCTCTCCTCTCTGTGTGTACGCGAGCGCACGGTGTACGTAATGTGCAGTAGAGGTATATAGCGGGACACAGGGAGAGTGAGAGACGATGCGAAAAAAGGAAACGACGACAACGACGACGACGACGGAACGGGAGAGAAGGATAAGGAGGCTGAGAAGAGAAAAGAGAGGGGGGACTCCGCGCGTCCGCGAAACGCGAAGGTACAACGGCGCGCGGCAAGGAGATAGACGAGACGACGAGACGGGAGACGGCGGTGCATCGCGAAGCGTGGGAAGCCCGGACGAGTGAGTGAGTGACGATGACGTAGAGGCACCTCCGCGGGGCCTCTCGTGGCTATCGAGAATGAAAACTGGTGTACGATACTCGACTTTCAATTTTTTTCTTTTTTTTTCTTTTTTCACCGCCATTTTTTTTTTATTACACGCTCACGCACGTCCGTTAATACCGCAACTTTTAATGCGCTCGACGAACTATTAGCAAATTATTATCACTCGATTTGTTAATTGACGATTTTTTTTTCCGATTTTTTTTTTTATTTATCATATTTTTTAAATATTTTTTAATTATTATTGTTATTATTATTGCTAAGGGATCGATGTTTTTTTTACGACTTTTTTAATGATTTTTTTTTTTTTTTAATTGTTTTAATGATTTATTGTAAATATTGATAAAAAAAAATTGAGACTTACGAGTTGCACAGTAGTCGCCCTTCCATCCGGAGAGACAAACTCTTTCGCCGGTCGGGCTGCAGCTGTAGTGACCGAAACTGTCGTCTCTCGGTCTGCAGAGATTTTCGCATCCCTTTCCGTAGTAATGAGCGCCGCAGGTGGCTCTGTACTCGTAACTCATCTTCGACGCGGCACTCTTGTGCTCGTCTTCCGTCCATTCAGGTCCAACGTCGAGCCACCTTTGTGTCGCTAGTCTCGTTATCAAGACTTTTTCTGCAAAAAGAAGAAACAAAAAAACGCCATATTTAGATTTTGTGAAATATTTAATTTGAGGTAAAAAAAACGAATGAGAGAAAAGAGAGGTTATGTTTCTTCGAAGAAAAAGATTGAATGGAGAAAAAATAGATCGATGCGCGGGTGCGAGTGAGGCGATAATTGCATCGCGGTCTCTCGTTGCTCACCCAATGATCGAAGTGCATCGGCCCCGTAGGGCAGACCGGACGTTCGTCCGCTATTGCTACTCCGCGCGTCGGTCGGCATCACCGGCACGCATCCGGCAGAAAGAAGAGTAAAACTATACGCCGCTACAGTATAATACAAAAGTGCGGCCGGCATTGCCTCGATCGGCAGCACAAGCTGCTGTTCGTGTTCTGTTGTAGAGAACCAAAGAGAGGAGAAGGTTTAGTCCGCAGAGAGTATGCGGTATACAACCGGAGCATTGACTATAGTAAACGAGAGTATAGCGTCTGGGAAAGAGGCGTTCTTCTTCCTCTCCCTGCACCCTCTTTGCTCCTTAACTCCCTTCTGTTTCTTCTCTCCCGCGTACCGGTAGTGCGGCACCTCTCTCGGTGCGGTATCGGTTTCAGGCCTCTCGTGGTAATTTCATCAAACACCGTTATCTATTCGTCGCTTACCGCGGAAAGTAAAAGCTCCGAAAACTAAGGCGGCGCAACGATCGCGCGAAATTCGGGAAATAAATTAAGATTAATTTTTGGAGAAGGAGTCGAATTATAAAAAAATTAAATTAAAAAAAAAAAACAAATTTTTTTTATAAAAAAAATGATTTTAAATAATGTTTACTTAAAAAAAAAGATCGATAAAAAAAAATCCATTTTTTTTACATTTTACTCCGAAAGACGGGACACAGGTGTTTTTTTCGTGGTAAGGAAAAGAAAATTGTTGTAACAAAGAAGTAGCACGGGGGACGGAGCAATTAGCTCTTGGTTAGCGGGCGGATCCTCGAGCCGAGTTAATAAAACAGTCGATGGTTAAAAACCCTCCCTTCTCGAGCGTTATTCTCGGAGGTTCTCGAATCTCGAGGGTCTAAAGAGTAGCGCGCACCACGAGGGAGTCTATATCCAGTGTACCCTCTAGTTGCTAACTCGAGAGTTCAGAATCTCGAGGATGAGGCCGGGGGTCTGCCGATTCGGCGCTGTCGCGATAGAGAGGAGCGAAAGAGAGAAGATCCATTTTCTTTTTTCTTTTTTTTTTTTTTTCTCATTCTCGATCTTTCTTCTTGACTCCCGAGTTTCGTAGGACGCGATTTCGCTCGCTCGGCATCATCATCATCCTCCTCATCGTAGCCGCGACGTGGCCGAGACGAAAGAGTAGCAGAAACAGCCCAGAAGCCTCGGCACTGGAGTGGCCCGCGTGCTATACTTCCCTTCTGGGAAGACGCCGCGCTTTTTAAGTATCCCGGGGCACGCCATCGGCAAAACGGGTTTATTCCTTTTGTTTCTTCTCATCCCTCATCTTCAAATTTTTCTCTCTTCGTCTTTCCGGACTCTACTGTATACATATATATTGTTTTCGATCTCGCGGCTTTGTTTTTCTTCCACGATTCTTCTTCCTGACGATAAAAAAAACAAAAAAAAAATCGTGCGAGCGTGTCGAGATTGCCGGTTTTACCTCCTCCCCCCCCTCTCCCCCCATTCCCGGGGACCCACGCCCCGTGGGACTCGAAAGTTTTTCAGCTGCTGCGAATCCACCGGCTCGCGATTATCGTCCCAAATCGTTCGACTATTATCGCGATCTATTTATTTTGTTTTTTTTTCGTTACGTCAAAACTTGAACCATCGCGGAGTTTCGAGGAGTCGAAGAAACAAAAACAAATTCAAACGTAAACAATGAAATTGAGTCGAATTACGACGAAAAATGAACTTTGGTTTTTTTTTTTTTTTATCACGCGATAAAGAAGTTGGAAAGACAGCAAAATCAGCTGTTGGCATACGTGTGTTTACTGGACCGCAGGAACGTATTAAATATTTTTCTTTGCCTCTTTGCATCGCGTCGTACTTAGCTATAGACTATAAACTCCGTGTGCAAAGACTTTCTGCGGTCTTAACGAGAATTTAAAGGGCTCTCTCGCGGGGGAAACGAAACAACATATTTTACCGTCGTTGCTGCTTGTGGCGCAGTGCGGTGGATTTTTAAAGTCAATGATAAACACGAGAAGATCGACTGGGAATCAGAGATCATCGAAAAAAAGACACAACTTTCTATGCCAACTAATCGTATGGATTTCCGCGCGAAAAAAGAAAAAAATGATTTCCAACATGTTTTTTTTACGATTCCCGCGATGTAATAAGAGACGCGTTGAGATCAAAAGAGGAAAGGCATTCGACCAATTATTCGTCTCGTTACATTTCTCGAATCGTTCATACGGTGCGCGGAGCAGGTGCACGAAAACTCTTTCGTTTTCTCTCAGTGCATCTCGGGCGCTCCGGTGTCGCCGAGTGTATTATATTATTAATTCCCATCGAGTATATCACCCGAATAATCGTCACTATCGTATTTCTCTCTTTGCATTTTCATTCTAAGTTAACATTTCTTTCCTTCATTTCCATCGTTTGTTTCGTCTTTCCATACGATACAACGGTATTAAATCGCGAGTCTCGCGACTTGTGACTCCGTCAGTAGGTTAAACGAAAATACAAATATCGTTTCTTTATTTTTATTTTCATTACATTTTTTCATCATCATCATCATAATCATCATCATCGTCTTATTTCTGTTCACTCGAAGGCAGCAGCAGCAGCACGAAGCGCTATCGTGCGAAGAGCGAAAAGAAATGGGTACGAGTAATTTTCGTCTTTCAGTATCGTCGAAAGAGGCGAAAGAAAGAAGAAGAGAGACGAGATCGCGTTCTTGTATCGCGGGCGACAAGGAGAGGGAAAAACATTGAAAGAAGAAGAAGAAGAAGGCAAAGAAGAGGCGAAAAAATAAGAGCGCCAAAAGTGAGAAGCCTGAGACGGAGGTAAGAGGCCCCGGAGAGCGCAGGTGTACGAGAGCGGAGTAGAAACAGGTATACAAAAGTTTCTTGTAGGTATATAGCGCACGTATATACAATATAATACATATAAAACTGAACGTTTGGGAAGCGTGTAGCTCGCGAGCGCCCGGGGGCCGAAGGAGGTAACCGAACGAGGCCCCCGAGGAATCGTAGTAGTATTAATAGTGATATAGCCGGAGAGAGAGAGAGCCAAAGGCAGCGGACACCGCAGCAGCAGCAGCAGCAGCAGCAGCAACAGCAGTAGTTGTAGTAGTAGCAAGGGGGTGGGCCTGAGAAAGGAAGCGGCAGAAGGGAACAGCATCCGTGAGGGATATACCGCGGAGTGAGCACCGGGGCAATAAAGGGCTCGTTTCGCAGGACCGAAAGCGTGTTTCGTGCCGATATTACGTACCTCGCTGCAAACGCTACGCTATATAAGAAACCGCGTATACTTCTCAACACTCCTACGAGTTGTACAGATAAAATCCCAAAGGTATCTCTGCGTTTCCACCGCGAATATCGTATAACTGAGAAAATGGTTATTCGCGATATATATGTATATATAAAGCGTCGTTTCACGTCGGGATAAACGGAAGCGAGAGGAAAAATTTCTTTTCCGGAGGAATGCGGATAGTCGCGGATTCAATTGCAAAGATGTAAAAAAGATTGTAAAAATAATATCCATTTTTATAAAAAAAAATAAAAAAAAAAAAGAATAATAATAATAATTTTATTTAAACAAAAAACTCAAATTTTACGCGTTTTACATACAAAAAAATATATTAAACTTTGTGTAACGCGAAAATAGAGTGTTTCTGTATATTCAATATTTCGCGATATGACGCTAATAAAATTATCATAGACGCGAAAGACGCGGAAGATACGAGAGTAGAAAATTTTAATATCTTTCATCGTCGTTCCAGAGGTGCCGCGAGGTCGGGAATGCTGAATGCTTGGCGATGCGTTGGTTCGCCTCCGTTAATTAAAATCGTCGGACCGGAAGTGAGCAAACGTTGTTGCAAAGTGCACGTGTACGATACTTCAGTGTCTACATAGAGAGAGAATCGCGCAGAAGCTCCCAAGGAACGTCCGTTATATTCTGTACAAAATGATCTCGTTGCACCTTCGTTATGGTATATAATAACAATAATAATAACAATATCTCTTGGTCGTCCCAAAGGCCTCCCTTTACCCGTGGAAATTCCTCTATTAATTAATTACTCGCGGACGCCGGTGTGGAAGACCACAGTGGTCTCGCCGGAAATGCGTTCTCGTACATCACGGACGTTATGATCTTTATACGTATTACAGTATATATATATATATGTATATCCATATAACTTTATATAAATGCGCGGAGAGCGCGTATATAACTATACAGTGAGTACACGAGCGAACAACGGTGGTTTTCTCGGTGCAGATGGAAACGGAGAGGGCTTTCCCCGGACGCGGAAGCCAACAAAAGCGGAGAACTCGACTATTCCGAATTGCCGGCGTTAGGAAAACGGGAATGGCGAAAGATCGCGGGGCCAAGAGAGAGAGAACCGAATAGATGAGAACAGCAACGAGAGAAAGACGAGAAAAAAAAAAAAAAAAGTAACAACGATGAGAGAAAGGAGGTTTGGAGAAAAACGAGGGAAAGAAGGGAAGAAGAAGACGAAGAAAAAGAAAAAAAAAAAAGAAAAATAAAAGTTGGCACGAAGCCTTCGAAGGAGGAGCCGCCGGTTGTTCCCGACGTGGGAAGCGAAATAAAAGCTTTCTCGCGAGATAGATATAGACAAATGTATACGAAGGTTGGATACACAGTAAGAGGGAGAAAAAAGGAATAGAAGAGATTTTTTCTCTTTTTTTTTTTTTTTTTTTTTTTTCCCGGACTTGCAGACTCCCATAAAAAAAGGACACTTCCTGCGAGTGACAGGGTTTGTGGATATATATGTGCGTCAGTGTGCTCTACGTTACTCCATTCTCCTCCCTCCATGAAAGTTCGGGAGAATCGGTAGTTGGAAACTCCCGTATTATACGCGCGGAGAGATAGCTACTTCTCGCAGAGGGAGAATTAGGAGGAGAACGAAGAGAAGAAAGGAGGATGAGAGAAAGGTAGGGAGTTAATGGCTCGGCAAACTCGTGGAAGTCGGTGCTACGCTTCTCCGCCGCGGACGATGCTGCGCGAGACACGAGGCCGAGAGGCTTCGGGAGTGCAAACACAACGAGGAGACGCACGAGACGACAAAGTACTACGGCCCCTTTGTACGATACTAACGCGAGAGGGAAGCCTACAACTTTATAAAAAAAAAAAAAAAAAAAAAAAAAAAAAAAAAAAAAAAATAGCGTTGCGTAAAGAGAAACGAGAAAAAGAAAGGAAAACGATTAATTTGACGACATTAATTAAAGGGACTTAAATTAACTTTTTTTTTTTTTTTTTTTCGTCAGAAATGATTTTATGGTTATAGTTAATTTGGGAAAAATGAAGAAATTTAAGAAGACGATAAATAATAAAATGGCGTAACGTTAGTTCGGAGTTCGTCGTACGTTAGATTCTCGTAAGAGCGTTGCAGCGGTATAACCCCGCGAGGCATATAAGTACGTTGGGTATACGATAACACAATGTTAGGTGTACATAGAATCGGAGTCGTACATTCTACCATTTCGCTCTGTGTTACACCGGTAGAAAAGGACGAAGAAGAAGAAGAAGACGAAGGGGTGTCGTGTTACCCCGGTGTGCGGTGTGGAAGGTGGATATACTATACGGTTACACAGGAAGGAAACACTAGTGCCTCTCCTCCGTCTCATACCGCTTCGCCGCTTCCTTCTGCTACTCACTGACTCCCAAAGCCTTCTAACTCTACCGTGTGCTTTCGCGATTCCTCATACGCCGCACAAATTCACTGATATCCAAGACGATGAAAAAAAAAAAAAAAAAAAAAAAATTTGCTTCATTTTTTTTTACTCCAAAAGTATTTTTTTTTCGTAAATTCGAGTCATTGTACTTAAAAAAAAAAATTCAAAATACGAGATTTAAAAAATTGATAAATTTATTCGGAATCATTTCATAATTTTTTTTTAACTCCGGCTATTTTTTTTTTTTTTCGTTAAAAACGGAGCCGTTTTGATTTTTTTTTAAATTCGAGTTTTCCAAAAATAACTACGATAACGAATATTTTCATTAATTTGTCGGGACGTTGAAAGGGTTGAGAAAAAAAAGTTAGCGAAGACACGAAGATTCGTAGGTGAGGAGAGACGGTAACGGGGCCTATATTTTGTGTGTATCGTATTACGGTGTATACTGTATATAAAAAAAAAAGGAAAAGAGAAGCGAGACGACAGGGTTGTCGGTGGTGAATGAAAGGAAGGATGACGAGTAAAGGTATAGTAGTGTAGTATCGTATCTGGTGAATGTCGCGGGCGGTTCTCGGTGAGTGAGGGGCACAAGGAGGAGGAGAAAGATACGATATGGCTCCGGGCGGAAGTGGCTTCTTGGCTGTCTCCTGTTAGCCGGACCCGAGGCATCGCCTCACACCCAGCTGGCATGCACATGCCTTGGTCCGTACATCCCGTATAGGTATATAACGGCAAAGGTTTTTTTTTTTTTTTTTTTTTTTTTTTTTTTTCGTATACGCGATAGTAGATCGAGCGCAGGTCTCGAGTTCGTCATCTTTCGAGTTATAATTTAGAGGGCTAATCGTGGTATCCACATTGCCAGACATTGAAAGGGTTCGGAAACGCGTGTTAAAGGAAAAACAATAAATAATAAAAAAATAAAAACAAAAAATTTGAAACTCACCGGCTGCGTGATGCGTCGTGTTGGCCGCGTCGTGATACGCCTCGACAATCAGCGAGAACGTGCCCTGCAAAACACGAAAGCAGATGTAAAAAAAAACGAATTCCAATAGTACCAAAACTCTACAACGTTAAAATAAAATCAAATAAAATAAAATACATGGAACAAAAAAATAATCGTAATAAAACGAAAATATTTTATGCAAAGCGATTAATCTTTGACTCATGCGAAACCAGACACGAAGTCGATTGCATGAGATTATAAGAGTCGAAAGAAAAAAAATAAAAATAAAACACATTTTCAATGTCAGATCTCCGATCGCTCGCGAGAGTGGAGGAATCGTAATAAAAAAAAAGCTCGGAGATAAAAAATGTACGAGGGTCGAATGATCAGATAGGGTCAGACACGGCTCACAGGTAGTTCTCGGCACGAAAGAGCCTCAACCTGCCCTTCATCCGCGTTATCGATTAATTAAAACAAAAAATAAATGTGAGAAAATGTTTTGCATCGTTTTATAAACGAGTGCATGAGAAAAAAAATGACGATAAAAATATTTAAAAAAATTAAAAAAAATAAAAACAATAAATATCGAATATAACTTTTGTGCTTTTCCGCTTCGTCATGCCTGCGGAGAATTCGGGTATGCAAAACGCTACTCTCGGAGACAGCTGCTGGCATCGGAGAGCGTCGTTAGTGGTGCACCGATACACGCGTGCGCCCGCGCGCGGACACGTTACGCAATTAATTATGAATTAAAGTGTCGAGGCACGGAGCGAACCACCGGGCCCCAGAGGGACGCAGCGAATCGTGTACTCGCGCGCCAAACACCTGGCTATTGGCGTGCGAGGTTTCGGTTTGATACTGTTAAAGAAAAGGGGTTCTTTCGGTTTTAGTCGCTATGCGCAGACGGAGATGAGGCAATAGCGCCACCGAAGAAATAATTTCTTTCGCCGTATACGTTTGCACGTTAAAATAAAACTTTCGAAAGCAAAAATTCGAATTCAAAATGTTTTCAAAATTCCGAAAAATACGAAATTTAAACTAAAAATAAATAATATCAATACTTATTATTTATTATTATCATTATTATTATTATTAACAAAAATAAAAACGATTTTTTATTATCGGACAGTTATTTTCGGTACTCAAGCAGAAAACATACGGAAACTCGACAAAAGATCGTTTTGTAAGTCTCGAGGTATCGGAAGGGGTGAAATTTGAGTTTAGCATCCGGGAATTGCGTAAGAAGGGTAGTGTAGTCGAGTAGAGTTCAAAGGGTGGCGCATGAATGCCCCCATGCAAAGGGTTGACTTCCTCAACGACGTGTAACCGGACATAAATCATCCGTCGTATGTATAAAAATAAAAAAATGAAAAAAAAAAAAAAAAGTAAGAAACCCTCGAAGGAAGAACCGCAGTATAGTAGTCTGCGGGAAACGCAAACGCGTGCGCGAGAGCGACCGTTCGACACGTGTTCTCCTTTCCGTCCTTCCCTCGTGTCAGCATATGCTTTTGCTCTCGGAAAGCGTGCGTGCAATCGGAATCCAGACACGCACGTCGTGTGACGGCATGCGCGGCGCGCTTGTGTACTCGCAATAACACAGAGAAAAACTCCTCAACATATCGGAATAGCGAAAAAAAAAAAATTATAAAAAAAAAAAATAACGAAACGGCATAATATTATCGATTACACGTACGAAGCGTTACAATGTGTACGAATCATCGTTAGCCGCTTATCCGCGAAATAATCTCGAGCTCGTAATTCATGGAGATTTGCATTGGGCACTGATTGACACGGGACTGACAGATCGCTGGTATATCGCGATGAAAAAAAAAAAAAAAGATCGTGCGGAATTTTTTTTTTTTTTTTTTTTTTCATTATTTTTTTTGCGCAATTGCAGCACGTGCCGCATAGTTATCATTATCAATTATTGCAGCGGCAACGTGGCTCGCGGATCTATGCAGAGACGCGTCGTGTTATTAGAATAAATGCCGCGTGCTTGGTAACTGCACACTTTTAATTATTAAACGTAATTACGTACGGGTATTGCTAACGCACATACACACACAGCCCCGTTACGTACGTTGAATAATAAATGTTTATATCCGCGTCGCGGTCTCTCGCGTATTATAATACTCGGTGGAGAAAAAAAAAAAAACTTGTGGAAATGCTGCATAACGTCGCGGTACGTGTACGCGCGGTGTGTATCCATACCGCGCGCGTTATATGGCTGTACCACGAGTAACGTCCGGTGATTCGTGATGCAGCGACTGTACGCATTATTACACGATCGTGGCGAACCCGTAGTAAAGTATTAACCCGCGTGTAATTGCGTTTCGCATCGACACATTGGCGGACGAAGCTTCGGTAAAGATTTTTTTTTTTCAATGCGTCTAAAAAAAAATTTTTTTAACAGTTATTTCCTCAATTTCCGATTTTGGTAAAAAAAATATATATATATATATATTTCAGACACGAAAAGAATTTTGTTCGAGTTTACAATTTAATTTCGAGACTCAAAATTTCGGGTCTCAAGAGTTTCGACAAACTCATCATTAACTCATCGAAGTTATTACGTTTTTTTTTTTTTTTTTTTTTTTTTTTCACTACGATTCCCGGATCGATATTTATATATATATCTTTTTTTCTTTCGCGAAGCCGTCAATCATTGAATTTCGAACTCCGCAAATATAACGTTTTCACCTTCGACCGTACTTAAAGACACACATTTGTGTATAATTCTTTCCAAGATTTCGGTAGCAGTGCGCAATAACAATTTTACCACTGATGCCGATTTCGCGAATGTTTCTCTCGCGTGCAAAGTATCCCGGACTCGGGTGCGCGCGTGATGAGTATAAGAAACACACAGCGCACAAAGATCGAGAGGGAGGTGAAACGATAAAAAAGAAGAGAAAAAAAAAAATGAAAAAAAAAAAAAGGAAAAAAAAAAAAAAAAAAAGTTCGGCCTCGAGGCACGAACCCGAGTGAGATTCGCCCGAAGCAGGTAAGCGATCGTAGAAGCCAACGGGCGAAGAGATCGCTCGATGAGTTTATCCCTCCCTCGACTTTGCCCCGTGGATTCCACGCTTCTGAATCGCCTCTGGTCCCGCGAGTTGAGAAAAATCTCTCGCGGATAAGGATAAAGAAATAAATAGGTTGTACATCGAGACACCGCGGGATAGCGGAGCCATCGAAACCGCGACGATCGCGATGAGTCGGGAAAAGAAACGAAATAAAGAAGTTCGATCCCCGAAGTTAAAAACGCCCTTTTCTCGCGGCAAGGACGCCTTTGCCGTGTACACGGCAAATTCTCTCCTCTTTCTCTCCTCCGTTTCCGAACAACGATAGGTAGCTTCGCGCACAGTAACAAAAGGAAATAAATATCGTATATCTATATATCCAACGTTACGGTATACCTGCAAAGTTTTCGCGGCTCCGCGAGAGTGTGCGCGAGCGATGAGAACTAAAGGAAGAGGAATAAGAAGAATAGAAAAGAGTTAAAGAGTCGAAGTGGAGAGATATAAATTGCCGAGGAGACAAATGCCACCGTGATCGTCCGCTAATTTATTACGGGGGATTGGAATTGAGCCGCTCTCGCTATACCATTCTTTACTTTACAGTTTATACATATATATATATATATATATATATATAGGCAAAAGTAAAAAGCTGAAAAAGCACCGGCATTCGCGAGCGGTAACAATGTTGGGTGTGTTTCGTGAACGCGAAAGATAAATAAAGATGGAAGATATAACGATGAGGTCGTGTGCAGAAAGGTTCGGCTGTGTGTTCTTTATTTCTTTTCTCTTTCTATATACCTGAACGAGGCGATGAGCCAAAGAGAGATAAAAATACATAATATATAGTATATCTATATCTCGTACGGTTGAACGAGGAACGGAGGTTGAGGGTTGGGAAGGGGGGATGGTGAGGGAGGTTCGTACGGATGATGAAAAGGAAGGAAAAGGAGAGAATGAATATATAGGTGTGGGCACGCGAGTGAGTAGGAAACGAAGAGACCGCTCGGGAGTCGGTTCCCACGGCTGCGCAGGCATACCTCCACCTTCTCTCGCCTCGTCTTTCTCTCCTATACTACTCTTCTCTTCCCTCTTCTTCTTCTTCTTCTTTCTTTATTCTCTCGTTCTATCCGCACTCACGTCGTCTCGTCTACCTTTATGTCTGACTTACTATAGCGAGCACGTGTGGCATATTATCCCTATACACATTCTTGATGCGTCAGGCAATCGTACGATGATTTTAAAAAGTCTTTGGATCGATAAAAAAATCGTAATTTTTTTTTGATTTTTTTTTTTTTCTTTTTCGGGGAAAAAAATGATTTTTTGCATTGCGAACGATGTTTTTTGAAAATATTTTGGAGTTGTGATTTTTGTTTTTTTTTTAATGATTTATGCGACGGAAATACGCGTCGAATAAGAAGTTAATAATCATCGATAAACGATCGGGTTATGAGGATGTCGCGGGTCGTGTGTGCGTGTGTGTGTGTTGGTGTTTTTATTCACAGACTCTTCACTCTAACCGGTGCTTAGAGTACTAAATGCGCGAATGCCGAGAGCCCTGACGCCGGTTAACTCTCTCGATTACATTCTCACCCGTCTGGCGCTTTGGCTTCTGCCCCTCCCTCGCCGCCGCGCGACCCGACAGCCGGTTTATATTCACTGTTTCCGCTTCCTACTAGCAACGCGCGCGCGTTCCCATTGCGATTATTCGCATCAATTTCCAAACGTATAACTCAACGCACATCGACGCGGTGCGAATTTATCATCGCGCGTAAATTACTGGTCGATCTTTAACGATTTTCGCGGGCATCGAAATTAAATTAATGACGAGAGATAAATGAAAAAAAATAAATAAAAAAAATTCATGGAAATTCGACGTTGACGCCCGCGAGGAGATCAAAGTCCGTCGTCGCCACGAACTTTTGCCGGGCGCCGCTCGTTCGTTCGCCGCGGCGAACGACGAGACGACGAGACGACTCCCTCCTCTCTTTGCTCGGCGGTCTTGAGCTCTGGATATATTCCGGTGTAAACACAATCGAGCAGAAGAGCTTTCGCCACTCTTCTTTAATCATCGTCTATGTAGAGCTTTTTTTTCTTCTTTCTCAGACCGCAACCGACAATTCTATTTTAAATTCGCTCCGATGAAAAAAAAATCACTCAAGCGGTAAAAACTTAACGAAATTTATTAGTTTCGATTTTTTTTTGTTTTGTTTGCTATAGTCTAAAAAAAAGTGTTCCTGTACCAAATTTCGTAAATTTCGAGGAAGAAAAAAAATGTTTAATTATAATTTTTTTTTTCAATATTTTTTGTTAGAAATATTACTATCCGCGAAACATCGAAATCTTCGATATAATTTTAACGCCGAAAACGCGAAGTTTGGACGATAATAAATGTTCCGTTTACGATGAATGAAGATTAGAAATGATCGTAGGCCGGTGCATCGGGCTTCGCTCGGGGCTATCAGCTGATGTTCCTCTTACTGTTCTCGTGTGCAACATACCTGAAAGACTCGAATGAAACACGTGTGTCGCGCCCGCAGGGAATAGCGCTCTCGTTCTCAATATCTTTCGCTCCCTTTCTCGTCCGTTCGCGACTACAGCGGATATATAACTGCGGCCTATATATATAATATTGTGAACGAGAATAAAGCCAATCGGAGAGTAAGAAAGGAAATCGAGTCTCTGAGTACCGCAGGCGGCGATTAACTGCGTCGATTTTCCGCGTTAAAACGGACACAATTTCGTATCGTAGTTTTTGATTTAACCTCAAAATTTATCGAAAATAATGATTTTTTTTTTTTTAAATATCAAAATTTAATTTTTTTTCTCATTCGGAACGTTTAATTTTGTCGTGCGAATTTTTTTTTTATTTTTACGAAGCGATCGGAGCCAAAGTTACGCGGTAGTTGAAGGGTTGCGCGCTTCCTCTTCCCGCGGATCGAAGATACTCACTGGCCGGGGGGTACGAACCCGTTTCATCATTATTGGCTCCCATCGTTCTCGCTTTCTTTCCCCGCCGCGAGCTCCATACTTCGTCTTTACCATCTTTCCTTCGCGTTTCTCTTCGGTATATCGCCGCGGCTCGTTGTTAACTCCGAAACGATTCCCCGTCGTGAAGAGTCGAAACGATCTCGTACACCGCGTGACGACTGCTTGATAGCCCGAGGGACGAAACACACACACACACACACCGGGAGAAAAAACACGAGAAATAGTGAAGAAAAAAAAAAAAAAAAAAAATCTAATTCCGCTAATACGTACATCCCATTCACGCGTCGTCGACTCGATTCGATTCCAGAATAGAAATAAACCGTCGAGACTCGTAAACACATAGTTACCAACTCTCTCTGGAATTACTACGAGATTTATACGTTCGCGTAAAAAGAACGAATATGCGTAAACATTCTTGTCCTTCCTATCCGTGACCTTTTCTATTTTTTACTCAAAGATAAAAAGAAAAAAAAAATATATATGTATGCAATAAAAAAATGTCCATCTATGCACCATTATTAATTTTAATACGCTATTAATTCAGTGTATTAAAAAAAAAAAAAAAATCTTCAGACTTATAATGGTTAAATTTTATAAAGAATACTATTCGAAAGCTGCATATATATATATATATATATATATAATTTTTTTTTTTTTTTTTTCACTCTTTGCGGATCTCATTTTTATTGCTCTCGGTTGACCGGAACTCGCAGAGGTCTAGCGGCGCAATCCTTTGGAGCCGTCCGTACCGATTGGTCGTTCTGTCTCGTGGAACGCGAAACGTGCGTCATGTGAGATAAGCGAGAGAAAAAAATAAAAAAAAATAAAATAAAATAACGACAGCCGGGTGAATTGGTGATGTATGAATGTGTGCGCGCGCGGCAGAGTTTGTGTGTTCGTTGAGCGTACGGCGGGCAGGTGAGACGGGCGGAGCGAGCAGAGGTACCCAAGACGAAGGATGCCGCTTTCTGTTGCTGCTGCTGTTCGTTCTTCTCCGGTCCCACGGCCAAAAAGCCTGCGTGATTCGCGTCCCAGACGAGAAGAAGACGAAGAAGACGAAGAAGACGAAGAAGAAGAAGAAGAATAAGGAACTTACGGGGAGCTCTCCGCGCGGCCGAAGGTATAAGAGAGTGAGAAGCGAACCGGAGAGTCCGAGGACTATGCTTTCGGAGTACGTGTGTTGTACTATACTCTATAGACACAGAGAGCCGACGGACGACGCGAACGGATGAATGGCTGCCGAGCGATGCGCAACTCTTCGCGAAACGTTTAGCATAAATTACCGAGAGGGTCGAACGAATTCATTGTATATAACTCCCACCCCCCGTCCAACTACTTTCCAACTTGAAGACAAAATTTCAATTTTTTTTTTTTTTTTAACCCCCGAAATATCCGAATTTTAATTTTTTCGAAATTTCAATTTTTCGTCATAAAAATTTCGTAAATTGTTTTTTTATGCAAAAATTTCTAACGAAATAAAATTAGCATAAAAAAAAATGAGAAAAAAAAAAATTAAGTAAATTAATTAATAGGGAGCTGCGGGAAGTTTCGTAATTCGGAGTTGTCGCGTTCCCGCGTGTCGTTTCAATGACTCGAAAACTTCGCAGACCTCGGACGCGGGTCGACGCGAGCGGTCGCACGGGTCATGCGAGATTATGATACCCGACGTTACACAAAGGCGTACATATAAACCAATTAAAGTTGATAATCGTCGCTCGGATTTGCGACGAGGGTTTTGTGTTGTATATATACGCTTCTTGACACAGTGTTTAAAACGCACCGCGGCGCGATCTCCTCTCGTTGTGTGTGAGAATAACTCTTTTCGCTTTCTTAATTAACGACAGACACGCGTAGACTTGTATCATTCTTCGGGTTTCACGTAATTCTCTACCATCAATAAAAGCGTTTGTATTCCCCGTTGACGCTCACGTGTCCGCTCGCGTGTGTTCGTGTTCGCCAAGTGCGTGCGGCCTTCAAAGTCCGAAGACGTTCTCTATTCGCGCGCATAACGCAATTAGATTATATACCATTATTGTGGAAAATTAAAAGCGATATTCTTCGTCGTCTTTCTATATATATATATATATACATATATATATATATATATACATAATATATAATTATGTATCGTATTATGTGTATTTGTATATAGGAGAGCGTAGATGCGATTCCGCTCTCACTTCGCTCAATAGGGATGTTTATCCCGACGATAACCTATTCGAAACCTATTTTCGTCGATCCCTAAAAAAAATTTTTTTATTTTTTTTTATTTTTGTACCGGAGATTTGGCGCTTTAAATTTCGATGCCCCGTAATCTCGAAGTAACCCTCTCCGCTATAATCTCAGGGTAAATCCGTTTCTCTCTGCGCGATACCTTGTTTTCTATCGCTTCGTGGCCACCGAGAGTTTCTTTTCTTCTCGTGTGTTTACGTGTGCCGCTCTCGTGAGTTTGGCTTTTCGGCTCTTTCGCGGGGATCCGAAAGAGACGAGAGACCATGTGGTCTAGTGGAGCGAGAGAACGGAGCGGCTGGTCTCATCTCATCTCGCTTCCGAGAATAAGAAGTCCGAGACCTCCTCCACTCCCCCATCCCCCTCCATGGATATCTTTCTTACTTTGGCTCTTCTTCTCTCGACGCTTCGCTCTTTCTTTCGACTCGAAACTGCACATCAAACGAGAGGTACGAAAACAAGGAAGAAGCGAGAAACGAATGAGTCCAGAGAAGCGGGAGATGCTTCTCGGTAGAGAATTCTTTGCTCTCCTGTAATATCGGTCCGATACAACCGAAACGTTCAGAGAAATTAAATGAACGAATGTGAGTTAAGGGAGAAGAAGAGATCTCGAGAATTACGAACGGAGCATCGACCATATGGGATTCGTGAATTTTATTTTTTCGAGAGCCACGAAAATCGGAGATTAAAAAAAAAAATGTATTACGAAATTTTTTTTTTTTTTTTTTTTTAATCGAACTGTAGCCGTTTCTAAATATAATTTTACGCGGAAGAGGAAGAAAAAAATGAGAAAAAAAAAAAAATGAATCAACAATCTTTATATCTTTTTTCGGCGCTCACTGGATGCACAAAAGACGATGCCATCTGCCATCGGGGAGTAGCAAACTCGTGAGAGCTCTCGTAAGCACCGCGCGTTCTTCTCGTATACGCGGGCGGGCTGCTGTTTTACTCCGCAAGCGCACACAAACGCGCAGACAAACTCGAGAGAGCCAAGAAGATGCCGAGGTTTCTTACTGAATGCCCGACGAGAGAGCGATGCACACACGGTGCATTTAACGAACGGCAGAAACGCCAGAGACCGGTGGCGCACCGGTAGGAGGGAGAGACAAGTGCTTCGACCGAAGAACCATTCTCCTTTACAATATTTCTATCTCTCGCGCTCTCCACCATCTGTCGCGCGCTACGAGAAGAGAGCCTCTCGCTTTTTCTCTTAAGGCATCGGAGCCAAAAAATCGTTTCGTTATCGTAAATTTATTTTTGTTATTAACGAATAAAAATAATTTTTTTTTTTTTTTTTTTTTTTTTTTTTCATTTACTTTGATACTATAAATCGAAAATTATTTCGTATCGACAATAAAAATCGTAAATGTAAATACTTAATATTAAAAATTGTTAATATATTTTTTTTAACTCACCGGCCACGTAAAGTCGAACGGAAATCTGATTGGATTGGTGAAACTCGGAAGAGCAACGTTCGGACTCAGGTTGACGACATTTTCGCCGAGTACCGGCGTCACAACGTCACCGTAAGTACACGGCGTCGCAGTGTCGATTTTAACTTGATACTGCTTCAGACATACCCTGAATCGGGTTTTACAAACACCGGAACATTCGCCGGTACGCGAGGTACTGCCTGAGCAACAATTGCCGAGGCTATCCTTGCCGTACTCGTTGACGAACGATTTTAACCTCAACTCGAAAACTCCCGAAGCGTTTACCTGTGAATTAGAGAAAAAAAACATATATACAACAGAATCATAAGAAAAAAAAAAAAAAAAAAATCTTTAATTCATAATTTTTTAAATTTATAACACACAATATTTTTTTTATAATTTTTAACTCATTTTTTTAATTAATCGAATATTTTGGTTACGAAATACTAATTTCTTAACCCTTAAATCGGTGATTATTATTTTCGTTGTTTTCGGCAATAAAAACGTTGAAAAGGATGTTGCGGATAGACACGTGTTAAAAGAACAGGAATGATCCTGCGCGGGATCTCGTCTCGTTTTGGGATTTCGTCATCGTATCAACGACGTCGTACCCCTTTATATATATATATGTATATATAATGTATACCGAGTATAACAGTCGAGTATGCGACAGATGTGCGGCACCCGAACATTCGCGCAATTTCGTATCGTACGCGTCGTCTCCTACCGCCTCGGGGACATTGGTTTGTTCTTCTCCCGTTTGCGCGCGCGTTCTCTCTCTCCGAAACACGAAAAAGAAAAAAAATAAAAAAAGATCGGCAGACGCGCCAGATTCGTTGCTGCACCCCTGCGACATTCAACCGATGTATAGTTATATACGGTACACCGCGCTGTATTAGTGTCGCGATATTCCCCACGACGGGAGTCGCCTCCTCGTCACCGAGAGACCGGGAGCTTGCAGCACGTGGTACTTAAAACTGTAAGCCCGCTTTTTGCACACGTGCGCGTTTAGCGAATATCGCGCACCGCGGACCAACATCACCGCAAAAAAAAAAAAAAAAAAAAAAAAAAAAAAAAAAAAAATCTTCGAGTTATCATAGCAAATGCGAGCGAAACTAATAACTTGTTTCACGCGTTTCGAAACGTAAAAAAAAAAGTAGCAACTTTTTAATTCTCTGGAGAGTAAAACTTGTGAATTGATTCGACGAGGGCGCGTTTAATAGTTCGCGTTTTAAATCGTATAATACATATATATATATATAACATAAGAATTCTCCGCGGCTAGACGAGTCTAATCGTCTTGCACGATTGTTAGGCGTAATCGTAGTAAAGCGTTTGTTCTCACACGCGAAAGCGAGAACATCGCGAGAGCTATTATAGAGCGACGGAACTCGCTTTAGCGAATGTGTATATATATATACAAGTTAAACAGAGAAGATAATACTTCTCTAGGCATCACCTGGCTTCGAGACTTGGGCCGTTCCAATTAGTTTCCGAGCGCTCGAGCGCCCGCGCGCGTGGGTAATCAGTCGCATTCATTGCGGCGCGTCAACCCTTTCCCTCACTGTCATAATTTTTTTTTTTTATTTGTTTACACGAAAGAACAAAAAATATATATATATACACATATATATGAATATATGTAATTTAAGTGACATAACATCGCGACATCGCTTCTGCCCTCGACCCCCGCATGCTGTCGCGGTTTTCCCACCGGTAACCGTCAATGACCGAGTATAATGCGAACGGTAACATTGTTGCCGAGCAACGTGAATTCCTTCTAACATTTGTTGCTTCTAACTTTCTTTCGACTCAACGACGGCGTTACACAATCTTCGCGAAAGCAAAAAAAAATATATAAAAATAATTAGATCACGTGATCGAGTTATTTTTTTTCGGTAATTTTTTTTTTTTTTTTTTTTTAATAAGCAACGTAATTGTTATTTGAGAAGGAAAGTTAAAAAATTATAGTGCGCGTTTCACGAAGGTAGAGGAAGTCACGAGACGTTTCTTCCGGGTTTTCGATAAATACCAATATTCTGTTTACGAAGTTTCAACACGAATGATGGAATCGTCGTAATCGAGGGATCTCATTGGTTCTCGAGTAAAATCGTTAATAAACTCGTCTCGGATGTGCAAACAATTTGTTTTCCTCGTATTATGCTCGCTGCGATTATTAAGTATCACGAGAAAGAAAGGGAGGGGGGAGGCTGACGCGTCGGGAGGTCGAAAGTACGGGGATATCTCTTAGCGGTCTGCTAAAAAAGTATTATTAACCGGACGAGTAACGAAGGGTGAAGATGGGGAAGTGGGGTGCATAGAGAAAATAAGGCAACGGACTGTAGTTCTTCGTCGGCGTCGGGGAACGCGTCGGCGTTTATCGACGACGCGCGCTCTTTACTCCCGAGTCCGCGATGCCGCTGCACCGTTACCTCGTAAAAGCTCAGCGGAGAGACGAATGAACACAGAGAAGCTGAGAAAACGATTGTAGGAAAGAACCGAAAAAAAAAAAAAAAAAAAAAAAAATACGAGACGGCGGGTCGAGAGTCGCGAACGAAGATGCAATGGAGTGAAAAAAAAAAGAGCGCGGAGAGGGAGATTTAGAGAGAGAGAAAGAGACAGATAGTTTTACTCGATGGAGAATTCAGTTTTGGCGCGGCAAGTTCTATTCCTGGATAGCAATGGCCTCCCGCTTATTTATGGACCGACGGGGCTATTTCGTCATAAGCGATTTTCGAGACGCGAGCTTTAACGCACTAACCCCCGACACACACCCGCGCAAAATCTATCTATCCTCCAGAGTGTCGAGACGACACGGATCGTCTGTGTTACGATTGTCGTTGTCGATGGTGTAGTAAAAAAAAAAAAAAAAACAATAGATCACTAATTTTTGGTCAAATATCGAATAAAAACGATAACGAAAGGATTAACCTAACCAATAAAAAATCGAAAGTCTAAATCATAATACATCGAACGTAAAAAATAAAAGTGATTAAAATTTTTTTAAAATTATCGTCTGTGTTTTTATCGCGATGGGGTAATAAAAAAAAAAAATAATTCGTTAATTATAAACCGGAAAAAAAAAAAAAAAAAAAAAAAAAATTCGATTTGCAGAAAAAAAAAAAAAGTTTGAAAACTCGGTGACTTTGTAGACGCAGGAGGTGCGTGACGGTCACGGGCCCGCGAAGATATCGGCCGCTTCAGCGTTGTTGAGAAATAAACTAAGTAAGAAGGAAAGGGACACGCGTTGGTATCGCCGAAGCGTATAGCTCCCGGAGTTCTACTAGATACACGCATAAACACATACGCGCGCGGGTACGAGAGAGTGAGTGTCGCGTACACACGATGATCTTGAAATACGGAAGAAGGATAAAGAGACGAAATGAGAGTGGCGAGGAGGCGAGAACTGTAAAGACGACGACAACGGGGACGAGAGACCCCGCTAGACGATTCTAAAAGAGTGCCTCCAGATTTAGAGTTTTGTGTTTTGTGAATCCCGAGCGACTACGTCGTTGTCGTCGCTGGATAGTCGTGTCCTGCGTCTCGTTTGGCTTTAGTCGCAAGCGAGCAAAATTCCGACGTGGGATTTTTCTCTTTTTCGGTCGAAACATTGACGCGAGAGACGGGGACAAGAAAAAAAAAAAAAAAAAAAAACAAAATCTCTCGGAAAAAAATAAATCGTAATAGATAAATAAAAAAAATCCGAATAAATTTTTATTTTTCAATAATTATATAAAAAAAAAAAAAAACAGTTAATTTTCCGAAATTTAATTATTATTTGACGTTGCAATTTCAAAATAAGCCGAATCCCGGTTAAGTCTCGTGAGATCGAGGAACGAAAATATTTACCGAATGTTCCGCGAAAAATAGATAAACAGCCGGATAACGAGGAGCGGAAGAGAAAGAATGAATCGCGAAGTCTTGTTGATTAGATTTTCTCGCATTGACTACAAAACGGGGGCGACCCTTACTTCCGTAACATCCAATTCTGTTTC
Organism: Buathra laborator; assembly: GCA_934046635.1. Lineage (NCBI taxonomy): Eukaryota > Metazoa > Arthropoda > Insecta > Hymenoptera > Ichneumonidae > Buathra > Buathra laborator. The sequence goes on along the minus strand of OW203898.1, from coordinate 9,598,591 downwards.
AAAGTGGCGTCAATCTTTCTCAAGCGTGACAGAGCGCGCGACCGACTGACTGGTGCGCCGCTGGCGCGGTTCTCTTACCGCCGCTACTAATACCCCGGCAGCTACTACCACTACACGGAGTTCTCTCATTCTCGTCGTCATCATCATCATCATCATCGTCATCGTCATCGCAAAACTATACGCTATACCTATAGTCGTAATAGTGTCTCAATTTATTCTGCTGTAGTAGAAACGGGGAGATGGAAGGGCGTACTACGCGCACGCCTCACTGAGCGACTTTGATTCCGGACCAAACATCGTAATCATTCATCGGAAACAGAGTCGAAGGTCGGGATAGTAAATCCTCGATGAATGAATGGACATTCTTTTTTTTTTTTTCGTGTATTTCAAACGCCAAATATTACGAAGACAATTTCTTTCATTTTTGACATCGCGTAAAAATTTCGCGAGTTGAAAAAAAAAAAAAAAAACGTTTTTTTTCTGTTTGTTTACCGTTGTGATTACGAGAAGTAGACAAGTTGCGCGAATGAATGATATAGGAATGTATATGTATAGACAACGCTGACGATACGTCGATGACGACGGTGACGAAGTATATTACGAGAGTTAGTAAATCTCCATCCCCCCCCCCCCCCGCCGGAACGAGTTCTCTCTCGGTAATTAGTTTAGTCTCGACTGATAGATCGAATCTGTTAGCAGGAATTAAATGCCCGAGTTAACGAGGAGAGACGAGCGGAAAGTACGCGTTACTACAAACATGTCGTTGAGGAAACGCGCCTAAAGACTCTGTTCACAGTACTTTTTGTTCGTATTACGAAATTTGCGGTTCTTCGTAAAAAATGAAACTTTTTTTTACGATTTTTTTTTTTTTTTTTTACGCAAAACATAAATTTATATCGTATATTTAATTTTTTACCGTTATTTACAATATTTTCATCGATTTTTATTTATTTCGATTGTTTACATAGTTCGAAATATTCCGAGTCGGTGAATCGCGATTCGCGATAAATGTTTGCAGGTTAAGACAATCGGACGATTAGTTTCGGAGTATAAAATAAAATGTAACAAATAATGATAACAACTTACCGCTCGCGGTGAGGGTAGAAGCACGACGGCTGCCGTCCACACGAGAATCGTGGTCCACATGTTGTTACACTGGGGGTGCTTAATAGCTACCGCCTTCGATGTTTACATACACGCGCCGGTTAAGGCGGCGAGGCGTACGGCACACTTTGTCGTCGCACTCACAGATCTATTCGGACGGTACCCGCGGTGGGGTTGCGCGATGTGTTACCTCCTCGACGTGTTTCCCCGTCGTTGCATAGCCATAAGTGGCTCACCAAAAACTTTTCGAATCTCTTAATACTTTTTTTATTATTTTTCTCTACAAAAAAAATATAGACGCGAATCCCTCAAAACACTTTCGAACTTTCCGTGATGCGATTCGATTCGAGGGAAAAAAAGTATCCAAGTCTCCCCCAAAAATTGGCTCGAAAATCGACGAAAATATAAAATAACACTCGAGGCAGCAACAAAATAATAATAATAATAATAATAATTACTCGGAAATTATTAATTATTTTATCTTCCCCTTCAATCAATTCACTATCGACGATATATTCTTCGGCACTTTGATCACTTTTGTAAACGTAGCGGTAGAACAAAAAAATATAAAGAAAGGTAGAAAAAAAAAAAAAAGAACACTTTATATTCCAATAATCCGGCAAAGTGTGGCAAAATCCTCGGCAACAAGGTTCGTCGTTGATTTTTGTTTTATTTTTATTTTTTATTACGTTGTCAACGCCCGTAATTCGAACGTACTTTTGTTATTTTTATTTTTGTTCGATGTATATCCAGAATGGACTGATCGAATTATTATTTCGATTTATCGAAATTCTATCGTAATTTCGCACCGCACGAAATTTCACGACTCGTAAGTGTCACGGGCAGCATTATCCTCTACGAAGCACCGTTGTTGTTTTTTTTCGTTTTTCTTGCGTTTATTTATGTTGTTCTTCGTTTTTTTTATTACTGAGTTTTAATGTTCCGTAAAAAAAAACGTAAATCCCCGTGTGTAAAGACTCGGACGTGTCGGGCGAACGAGCGAGTCGCGCACTGACTCTCTCACGGAGCGGCTCCGAGGGACTCGACGAGGAGAATCCGTTCTCGACTCTACTCTCGGCGTCTCACTCACGCACGCCTTTACCCCCGTTGAGCGGCCAACGTCCGCGGAGTGGGGAGAGGGGGGTTCGGTTGAGTCGATCCTCGTTCCACTCACGGAACCTCAACGAAACTCTTTCGGAGCTTCGATAGTTTTTCTTTACCGAAAATATTGAGATTTTCGATCTTTTTTTTTTTTTTTTCGAACGATCGAGTTTTGTGGAAAAGTCGTGGGACGAGCGACGAAAATTTAACTAAGCGCCGAATCAACGACTAGTTCGAACGCACGTATACATATATATATGCGATCGAGAAAGTATCCACTCTTCTTCCTCTTCTTTCGAGAGAGCAAAGTCTCTTGGTTCGTAATATTCTCGACTCGCGTGCACACTAGCGCCACACAGCGAAAACTTCTCGAACTACGTTTACAAAACTTCGACAGAGTCGAAGGTACGTTACTTTTTACACGGATATATAATCCACAACTGGTTTTTCGGTCTCTTCAATTATTCGCCGTATCGACGAACGGTGAGGAAGAATTGTTTAGCGATGAGCGGGAACACAATTCTTTCACGGTCTCGTAGTTTTTTCTTTCCGAACAATAATAATCGGAATGCACGAAAAAACACACACACACAAGCACACTGTTGTTCAGTTTGTATATCCAAGTGCGATGACGTTGAGTTTTTGGTTATATTTTTCACCGGCACGATAAAATAATGTCGAATAAAATTTACAAATAAATTTCGGGTGCCTTAGAATGTTCGTGTATCTTGTTTATGTCGTATTCGAGATGTACACGAGCGCGACATATGCACGTGCGTACGTCTCAGAGTGCAACCCTCGACTGGAGGTTGCGGCTGACGAGCACCCCTACTTATAATCGCGCGGCAGTGTTGCCGAAGGGAGGGGAGAGACTACAGTGTGTAGAGCTGCTGCTGCTTCTGCTGCCGCTTGCTGCTGCTGCTGCTGCTGGCGAACGTGAGCGCGAAGGGTGGCGGCGGCGGCACGCCGGGCGAACGGCGGGTGCCGGCCGAAGCGGGACGGGAGAGGAAAGGGGGGGGGGGGCACCGGGGAGGCAGCTGCAGGCCGGCTGCACGCGTCCAACACCCCCACTACCAACGCGCGCCGAACGATACCGAGACTCTCAAAACCTTACGTGAGTAATGTTTATACATTATAGTTAACGCGGAGTTTAGTATATTTTGTAGTACGCATCACCACCCTGCTCGTTCACCGACCACTATAGGTTACGATCGGTGAAATTCTTTTAGGCAATGTAAAAGAGTTCGCCGAAAACTTAAAAACAAAAAAAAATTCTTCGATAACGTTAATATATTTACAATTTAATTTATATTTCAATTTTTTTAAAAACACTTTTTTTTTCAACGATATTATTGTTTGGAATAATTCGAACGAGTTTGGAGGTTATGAAAAAATTGCATGGGGTAAAGTGGACATCGCGGTTTGATAGAAATTTCCGCATCCACGGTAAATTCATCGGTCGAAGTCTTTTCGGGTAATTAAGTTAGCAATTTTTTATAATTCATAATATCGTAATTTCGCGATCGATTCTTAAAAAAAAAATCGTTTTTCGTAAACAAACGAAAACCCATTAAACTGCGCTGCACAGTGGATATGTGAATTTTTTTTTTTTTTTTTTCGTTACCCTTGTGAAACAAAATAATAACGTAATGGTAATCATTTTTTTTTGAGAGATACTATTTTAACGATAATTCGTGATTGATTATAAAAAAAAGGAACTGTTTCATTGAAAACTTGAATTGCATGCTATCGCGAACCCCGGGGCCTCGCACACACCCAAACACACGAGCGAAAGTCGACGCGCCACCGGTGGCGTCGTCACGATAACCCGACCCCCATCCCCGGATCCTGCGTGGCACGCGCCGCGTGCCACCTTCCTCGTGACGTCACGTAACCGAGCGAGTGGCCCTCTTTTTCTCCTCTCCTACCGTCGTGCGTATTATATACTATATGTGTGCTTACTATACAACGGGGTACTGGCGAGTTCTCTCTCAGTGTACCTCACGCGCTTTCAACGCAACTGCAATATTCGCGAATGTCTCGCCCCAGGAGCCGGGACAGGGGGGGGGGGGGGGGGGGAGAAAAGGGAGAATATTTATACGGGACACCTTGACGCGACGTTACTACGTTTCAAACTCACCGCGCAAAAATGCAAATCGGCGATCTTGAACCTGAAATTTGAGGCTACGAAGTATATACTGTGAACGCGGGTGCACACAGGCGCGTCGTTAAAATTGCAGCAGAATTCAAAATCAAAAAAAAATATATCACAATTAAAAAAAATTAATCGCTTCAATTTCGGAGTCTGCGATCTAAAATTTTCGGAAAATTTTTTTTCGGAAGATAAAGGATTAAAATAATTAAAAAATATATATATCGAACATTTTGCGTTTGAATACAAATGCGAATATAAGAAAAAAAAGAAAACGATTTTTTCACAAAAATAGTCTCAAAGACAAAAATCGTCATGCAAAAAATGTATCTAATCGTGAAAAAAAAGCGCCAAGAAAAAAACTATGTCTCCCCTCGAAGTTTTTATGGTTGCTGATCGTCGGTAAGGACCCCATATAGTATTCTATTCATATCCAAAGTCCCTCGACCAGTAAATGACGTCAGACGTTACCCGGGGGACTCAAACGAATGGCGAGCCTCTCGATCATCGTCCAGACTGCGGCCTCTCGTAACTTTCGTTCGTATGCACTATGCATTAAAACGGCTGCTATGCCCCCGTCTCTGCTACTATTATACGCAACATATAAACGGACTCTCGACGAAACGCCCGGGGGGGAGGCTTCCGACGTATTTCGTAAGGGTGAAAGGCGATTCGATGAAGGGGTTGAAAATATACTGTAGGGATTTCCTGCGGGGTCACTGTGCTACGATTATTACGGCTTTTGCTACGCATCGCCAAACTCGTCCACTTTGTACGTTCGCCGGATTATCGTTATCGTAGCGGACTCTCCGGAATCGTATCGCCGATACAAATTATTAAGTTGAACCGCGTTACAGCGATCCTGAGCAATGATCGCAACTGGGGTAATAATCGTCGCGGCTATGTTACGGAAAAACGGCGAGGGGGACCGATGGACGCGCGACTGACCCTTAGAAGGGGTAGAAAACGTCCCGCTGGACGCTTATTTGTATTACGATCACAGTTATGGACGAAGGGTTGAATACAATACAAATTAGGCTTTGAGTTCTACACACGATTATTTTTCACCGCGACAGGATTTACTGCGATTTTTTTTCGTGTTTTTTTTTGTTATATGCATCACTGACGTGAATTCTACGAGACGTCCTTCCCGCCCCAAGGGATGTAAAATGTGTATAAAAATCTTTATGAAAATATCGTTTTCGTTGTTTTGTGTACGGAAAATATATATCGCTGTTTCGCTTTTGGCAATATATTTTTTGAGAATAAAAAAAAATATATACGGCACCAATATGGCGGACCAATATTTATCCCATTTGTTGCCTCGGTGCGCCCATAAGAACCGTCATATTCATGATTACCGTGAGAATTATTATTATTTACTTTATTAATCAACAGAAAAATAAAAAAATACTCATTATTATTGTTTAGTATTCATTATTTTTAAATGTTTTATTAATTAATAAACATATTTTTCATTCTTTTTTTTTTCTAAACTCGTTTCTATGTCTCGTAATTATTACCCTTCTAAAAAACCTCTCAGATAGATGGTTAGAGAGAAATAAAAAAAAAAAAAATCAGCTCTTTCGGTAATATTTTGCTTGATATCTCCCCTCAAAAACATACAGTGGTTTCATCATCGTGTGACGTAGAGGTGGTAAATGCAAATGAAACATAGGGTGATGTATTAAAAGGGTAGTGCTTCGGCTTATAGCGAGAAAGGAACTGGAAAAAAAGTCAGAACGACGCGCGCGTATACGCGTCGGGGGAAAGAGCGCAAACAAGACAAGGGTAGTAGTAGAAATTCCGCGTGTGTATATGTGCGTCTGTGCGTGTTAACGGCAGTGCCATTCCACTGGGTGACAGATTATTACGGTTGCATTGTTGTGTTCTGCTCGTGAACCCAGCATAATGCCTTCGGACCTGTCTCGCGCACGCATCGACCTCGCATTGTTCACCGACGCGAATTGCATTTTTTCCCCCTCTCCTTCTCGTTCCATTTCTCTTTTCTCTCCTTTATGAATTCGGCTCGTACGTTCCCCATCCCCTACTCGGCTGATCGACGATTCGATTCTTCGCTGTACGTAATATATAGCGCCGCATATTGTACACTGTGCTATACGTTGCGAATGGTCGGGCGAACACATACCGCGTTGGGGCGGTAATACGAAGACGGCGCCGCAAAGTGTCGCGCGTAAATCTCGGTCAATGACGCTTGCACCCGATGACGACGGGATCGAATAAGAGACGCGACAAAAGTTAGGACCACACAACTCCGAGTGCAATTCAGGAGATTCGATAAATTTCGACGTAACAGGTAGAGCCATAGATTCATAAAAATTACATAAATTTTTATATTTAAAAAAAAAAAATAATTTTAATATTTACTATTTTATTTAAAATTTTTTTTTTTTTTATATTTAATGTATGTATATTGCAAATTTGATGAAAATAAAAATAATATCCACGAAATTTTTATTGAACTGTCGTTACATTTTTGAGAGGTGCAGACATTTTTTTTTTTTTTTTTTTCATTTGTAGTTTATCGTTCAATTGTTACGTGTAATTCTTCGCAGTTTCACCCGATACTCCGATTCTTCGGAATCACTCGTGCCTCGCGTGTTATTCGATATTCGATAACGATCGTTGTTTCAATTATACGCGTTTCTCCAATTGCAATTTTTTTTTTTTTTTTTTTTTTTTTTTCAATCAAATTACATTGGTGTATCGAACCGCGATATAATTTTTTATCGTCTCTGATATTAATCGGTAAATAAAAACGATACTTTCATTGTTTCCTCGATTGCGCATTGCCGCGAAAGAAGAGCACACGGCACGTGTCTCAATGGAATATTGTTCCATCGGGAAATTTGACCTTTTATTCTTACTACTCGGATAAAAAATTTTCAATTTTTTAATACGAAAAATTATAGGCGGAAATTCATTGATTTTTTTTGCCGAAAAATACGTGTATCGAGTCTTACAAAAAAAAAAAAAATTGTCGAAAAACATTTTTACAAATATATGTTTATATTATTATTTTTTTAATGATTTCCGACACACATACCTATCAGTAAAAAAAATAATTTTACCGCCTATAGTCCGCCTATAGTTTTGGAGAAAAAGAAGTTAAAAATTTGACTTTTTCAAGCAATCAGATTGAACCCTCAATAAAATACAAAAAAAAAAAATGTATTTCGATGTCTCAATATATTGCAGGTGTAAGAATTATCAGGTGCGTGCGCTACCGAAAAATTCTTGCACCGGTCACCGGTATTATACCGGAAAACGTCAGTCAGAGTGTCTCGGCAAACGATGACGATAATAATCATAGCCTTTCCAAAAAAGCTCTGCGGTTTCGTGAATCAGGTAATGTTTCGAACCGCTGTTTCGTATTCTGGTCAAACGACAGGGTCTCGTTGGTGCTGTTCCTCTTATAATTCCCTCTCATTAAGCAATTAGAGCTGTCGGTGCCACTCGTTCTGTCGGTCCGTCCCTCCGTCGTATTGTTCGCCGTATGGGGTATTATCTACGCGTGCGAGAGTCGCAACGTGTTTATTTCACAGGCGACAAATGGCAGTACGATATTTAACTCCTTGAAGCACTCCAACCCCTATATAATATATATTTTATATCCGCGAGATCGATATATCGATATAATCGAATTATAATACACTATAAAATATAAAAATAAATAATAATAATATTATTATATATTTTTATTTATAGTGTATAAAAAAAAAGTAATTATTATTATTATAAGTGACGAAAAAAAAAAAAAAAGTGAAGTATCAACGGCTTTTAAAAGTATTAAGAATTCCCTCCCATTGTTTTCGATATTTTAATTTTTCTCTAAATTGCTCATATATATAGTTTATTAGACAGTGCCATAACCTCATAACACTTTCCGACACCTCGCCGCGTCTTTGTGGCTCGTAGGCCCGAACCTGTCCCGCAGGTGTCACCAAAAAAATCGTCGAAACAAACGAGAAGCAGCAAGAGAGAGCCACGAAAAAAATAAGAGTCCGCGATCTAACGGGGAGACCGGTTTATGACTTAGTCCACTCCGAACGTAGGTAATCGGGGTAAACACGGGCGTCGCGATCCCTTAAAAAAAAAAAAAAAAAAAAAAAATATATATATATATATATATACATAAAGTTTGCACACGTACACAGCGATGTATCGTGTATAGGAGAAGCAAACCGAGAGTCGCTGCACCGTCGTGATAAGGTGTCGTGCGAGCTGCTGTTGCCGCCGCTGACTACGGCGTTGCGGCACCAAACCACGAGCAAATAAAAGAAGCCTTTGTTATTTTCGTTTGTGCATTATAGCGAGAGCTGAGGTGGCCAACAGGGAGGAGAGGGAAATGGCGAGGAAAGAAAGAGAAAGATAGTGAAATATAAAATGTGTAGGAAGTGTAAAGAAAGAAGGGTAGGTATGGACATACACTTGTATATGCATATGTATATATATGTATGTATGTATGTATATATATGTTATGAATGTTATGTACCGGCGGGCACGGGCGAGAGCGGTGTATGGTGTACTTCCGGTCACGAGGTGGTTCAACAGGTCAGACCAACGGGGGAGCCAGATGGAACCACTTCCGGCCCGGCTTGCCGCGACTATTTTCCGTCTCTCTTCTCTGTTTTTTCTTCCTCTTCCTTCAAACTTCCCTCCTCGCACCCCCTACCCTACCACTGGTTTTCTCGCTCTTTTACACACGTTTTTTTTTTTTTTTTTTTTTTTTTTTTTACGAAGGATGTTAACTATTCCGCGGTATTTTCCTGCTCGGCGAGCGGCTCGCATTTCCAAAAGGGTGAAACAGCGAATCTGTGTATCATAACCCTTGCCGCGGAAGCCATGACTAGTAAACTTCGATCGATATAACATTTCATATTTCATCTTGAATTTTAATTCGATTCGAAAATATTGTACTGAATTAGCAATTAAATATAAATAAATAAAATAAATACGTTTCCAAAGCGCGTGTAAAAATAAATAAAAAATAAGATGATGAAATAAAATCAAAAAGAATCGAATACATTTTATAAATAACTCAAAATTCTGACCAAAACTCTTAGAATCAAACACAAATAACGAAAATAAGTTAATTCGAACGAAAACTGCGAATAAAAATAACTAAAAGCGATTGGAACGATGATTGTATATTACGAAAAAAAAAAAAAAATGGCGATGCAAAACCATTTGAAAGGAATGAAAAAAAAAAAAAAAAATTGAGAATAACATCCGCAGGGTGCGTGGACTATGAAGATTCGCGAGTAGTATGCGTTGTGTTATGAATACGAGTATATGGGAAGGAGAGTGTACCTCTCTTGACCGAGGTCGACCGACACGTGAATCCGTCACGCGACTTCCTCTCCTCTCCTCTCACTCTTCTTACCGTTCGCCATTTCATTCATACGAGCCTCTCGAGCCCTCCGCCGCTCTGTGGGTACTTGCCCCGTGCTGGAGGGCTGCTTCCTCCTTCTCATTCTTGCTTTCGCGTGGCACGGAACCGAGAGGTGAAGCTTCGTACTATATATCGTATATACTATATACATATGCGTGTATTTAGAGTACCTGCAGATACGAACGTATTATGCTTTACGTACGTGAACACGTGCAGATCAAAACTCCGCGAATCCTAGTGAGGCATACGAAACCAAAGCTTTCGTAATAAAAAAAAAAAACGTTTCGGACGATTTTTCGTTTTTTTTTTTTTTTTTTTTTTTTTTTTTTTCAGGTTAATGTCTCATATCGTTTTTCAATATTTCTCCGCCATTTTTCTTTTTTCGTTTAATCACTTTGATGATTATTCGAGAAATTTCGTTAATTACGAAAAACAACATTAATAATAATAATAATGATAATGATGATAACAGTAATCATAATAATAATAATAATCAAATTCTCACCCACGTTTCACGCGCGATGAAATGCAAATAAGGCAAATTGTAAACGAGAAGCGAGAAGTTGGGACAAATTGCTCGGTGATTTGTTACGTTACTCTCACAGCCGCGAGTTAACGTGCGATGTCCACGATATAAGATTCAATGCATTATTCACATTCAAATTTGGCGTCTCGCATTGTAGCGACAACTCGAACAACTCGCCACTGTGTTCCGTCATTCTAGCTGTTGAAAACGATGTGACAAACGGGCGTATAGACGAACACGCGCACTGAAAGCGACGTCTTTCTCTATTCAAAGAATCTTCGTCTTGAAGATGTGCGTCTTAACATATTTGGAAACTTGAAAAAAAAAAAAAAAAAGTCTCGTGAAGGAAGACACGCTTCAGTGAGTCACTTTTGTCATTTGCTCGTGCCGAATAAAGAACTTTCTCTTGTTTATATTTATTTTTCTTTATTCGATTGCTTTTCGCTTTAACTTCTGATGACTGATTTTTTTTCTTGGCGCTGCACGTCGAGTCTGAGAATCAGACACGGAGAGATGCGCTATGCAGCATAATCGATTGTAATTAAGAGACACAAAGGGCTTTCATGTCGTCCGATGAAAGCCACGCGCGTGGGATGTGTTTTTTTTTTTTTTTTTTTTATATACGCGATTCTACGCATCGGAGTTTTTTTCGTGCAGTGTAAACAAATGCACAGTTGCGTTGTACAGTGATTCATGATGGGCGTAAGGCGATGTGAGGCGATTAGCCAATGCGCTTGATAATGAGTAGGAGATCCGTAAATGTACTACGAAGTGAAATGTTTTTCTAAACAGTTGCGTGTTCGGCGGCACGAGCTATGAGTACGCGATCGATAAAATGAGTTGAAAGCTGTTTTTTTTTTTTATTTGAAGATTCGACGACAAGTTGAAAGAACTATGCAAATTACGTTCGCACAGTGCTTCCTTATTTTTTTAAATCGACGTTTATAAAGCCCCTCTATTTCAAAGACAGTTAACCAATTGATGGTTTCGATTTACAGGAAACTTCGTAAACGTTGAAAAAAAAAAAAAAACAGGAATCGATTTATCTATTTTTTTGGATCTTTTTAATTGGATCGCTAAGAAATCGAAAGATCTTTCGCGCGAATCAACATTTTTAAAAAATTCAAAGATTCAAGATTCGCGATCGTCGTATCCACGATTTGGATATTTATTTTTTAGCTCAATTAATACGATTTCTTGTTTTTGAAATTTTCAAAATTCAGACATGGAATTTGAATTTCCCATACGAAAAATATCATACGAATGATCCATTGAGAATAAAAACAGAAAAATTTGAGACTGCAAAAAATCAGCGAATCTACAGTCGCGTATTATTTCGGCGGGAGGGTCCAAGTTTCCCGCGGTAAACTCTCTTTGGTATTCCGAATCACGTCGCGAGGGCTGTTCGCACTCGGACAGCACGTTTGTCAAACCATTGCTTTCCGATGCAACACATCGTCTCTTACAAAAAAAAAATGATAATTTATCGTTTCACCGATTCCCAAGCAACAAGAACTCTCGGCAGTCGCGCGCGCGTGCTTCGGCCCCTACAATGAGTTCTATAAGTCAACGAGCGCATTGTCGCTCACGAATTGTTCGCGCCGCTATTCGACGAAAAAATAAAAAAAATGGAAAGAAAAAGAACAACGACGTGGCGCCTCGGAAATTTGGAGACTGCCAGTGAAAAAAGAAAAAAACATCGGAACATCGGAATAAATACACATTAGGCTGAGAAGCGTATTAGCACGTCGATTAGAAATCCGCATAAATCTACGTAGGGCAACAGAAAAAATGTTTTTCTTCGTTTTTTTCATTTTTTATTACCAGGCTGCTGATTCCGGAACGTGTTATCCGGTCCTTGGAGTTAGGAGAATCTTTTTCTCTCGTAGTTTCGAAAGTTCCCAGGCTTACGACGACGTACCGCCGTAGGGTTCTGTTGGTTTCCTCTCAGTCGTTTTCCTCTGTCTCTCTGTTAGTCCTGGCAAAGTGGCTCGGAGTTAATCCTTCCATAGTCGCTTTAGCTCCCTGTTTACTTTCCCAGCTCTGGCTTTCCGGTCCTCTCCAGTCGGAAGGGGGGCTTTATCACTGCATCAGACGAACACGTACCACCACTCCGAAGACCAGACGCGCACTCTTCGTCTATCGAAATAATTCTTCTAAAGCAGTCGCTGTCGGCTAATCGGCTCAGTATACTATAATGAGGCGCTATTTCAAATATCCCGTAAAGCGGGGACTGCATTTATTAAAATCGTATTAAAAAGGAAAAAACTCAATCGCGAGTTTATCCGTTTTACTTTACGTTGAAGTAAGGCAAAGCGGGGAAAAACGGGTTCGTGAGGTAATCGGAGAAAAACGCGAAATCCCGTGAGATTTTTTTTTTAATTGGACTTTAAATTTTGCGAAAATTGAGATAAAATTTGAAAAATCGTTTTTAAAGAATGGTAATTGGCTTTTACAAATTCAAACTCAATTTTTGAAAATATTACTTTGATTTTTTTCAAATTTTAACTCAATTATTTCTGTCCCTATGAGCCCATTGTACCCCACTCTCCCCTATTGCTGAATCAATGAATGGCGATTTTTGATTCATTACAGAATTTGACCGATTTTATTTTCTTTTTTTATTATTTGTTTTGGTCTGATATCCCTTTGGTTTATTCTGATATAAACGCGTGTTTTCGATTGAGATTAATATTCGGGCCTTCGAGTCAATTTAATCGGATCGCAGACGATTTCGCCAGAGTACACGAAAAATCGAGCATTAAATTGATTTTAATTAATTGAGGTTAAGATTAAGAGTGATACGAGGAGATTTTTGTGGGAGGATCAAAAGAACGCTCGCGCGTTCGTAGAAATACGAAGAGGGACGGCCTCTGGCTTCGGGGCCCTTCGTTTCTTTCTTTCGTTCTTCGGAGTAAAAAATTGAAGGACCGAGATGGGCAACGCGGAGCCTCCGAGTGGGAGAGACTACGCACGAGCGCCACGCGCCCGATGGTAGCCGAAAATCGGCGAATATAGCCGAAAACCTTCCGAGATATACTATAACGATAATAATCTCTCGTGACCCTCCACCACCGACACAAACCATCGGCACAGCGTAGTCGATACGTATCGGGTGTTGCAGCTGCTGTTTCTGTCGAACCGTATATATGCCCTATTCCCTTCGTCTTTTCTTTATTCCTTTCTTTTTTATTTTCTCCTATTACAGACTTCTTGGCCACTTTCCCCCGATCACTCTACGAAACTTCAAAATTTATTTGCCACACGATATCATCAATTCGATCGGCTCAATCTATCGCGTTTTATCGGAAAAAAATATTCAACAAAAAAACGAAATTCTTTTGCAATTTCTTGTGTTCAAAACTGTACATTTTTTTTTAATCATTATTTTATTTTTACCATTTTTTTAACGGTAAAAAAAAAACATACGCCTTTATTAATCAAATAATAATTTGATAACATATATCCAATATATTGCGTTTCAGCACAGAAAAAATATTGACATTTTTTTTTTTTTTTCTTGAAATTTCTTGTATTCGGAACTCGATATTTTTTTCGAATTTCTTTTGTTTTTACCGATTTTGTTACCGATAATGAATTGGTACGAATTTTTACCGATTGAATTCAAGGAATGTTGATGTTTTTTCATCTTCATGGAGTACACGAATTTACCAAAGTATCCGCGTACATTGAAATTTGCATCTGCGAAGAAAATGCGAAGGGAGGAGATACGAGAAGGGAGGTGCGTAGCGAGAAGGTCCGGGTTTACCTGGAGATTGTCGAAAAGAGGCAGCATCTGTTGTTGGAGCTTTTCTTTTCCTCTCGGTAAGAGATCTTCTGCGTTCCGAGTGAGAAAGCAAGATGAAAAAAAGTGTATGAGAAAAAAAAATGAGAGAAAGAGCGTAAGGATATGTCCCGATTCATCTTGAGCGCAAGAGAGATAAAAGACGAAGCCTGCTGCTGCTTCTGGTGCTCTTTGGACATCAGGACGTGCAGCAGCAGCAATACCAACGAAGAAGAAAGACGAAGAAGAAGAAGAAGACGACGCCTGAGCACTCTGCAGATGATCGAAGAAGCAACAAAGAATAAGAAACGCTCGGTCGGTTCACGAAAGAAAGGGACTAAGGTGGCCAGCAGCAGCAGCAGAAGCAGACTGACTTTTGAGGATTTTCTTGGTCGAACGCCGCGCAGCCGGCCTTCTGCCGCGCTTCTGGGATCATTGAAAATTAATAGCCTCTCCTCCTTGCCAGGTACTTTTGGCCTGGTGGCCCCAAAAAATATTTCTTCAACGGGTTAAAAACGATGACGAAACCGCGAGAACTCGAACTCTAAGATCCACGTGTCTTTTCGATTTTCTTACCCCTCTAAACGTCCGCCGCGTCTTAATTCATATCGGTACCATCGGCTCTTATTATTTTAATAATTTCACCGGATCTGAGTACTTTACACTACGGTAAAGTTCATTACATTACTTTACAACATAAAGTACATTATTTTACAAATGGAGTCAATGAAGATATTTCTTCTCAAATACGCAAATTTTTTCAAGCCGCAAAAAATAAAAAAAAAACGAAATCTACTTGGTTACGAATTAAAAAATTTGAATAAGTCGAAAAATATTGACGCCGCATCGTAATTATATCGTTATCGTAATTTGAAATTCGTAATTTTAAATTTACGATTTCTTGAACTCCGATAGAGTAATTACGATAATGCGATGATGCGAATCGATTTTCGTTCCTTTTCTTAACCACTTAAGTGACGAGAGAAAAGAATGTGGTCAACTTACATGCACTGTACATCGTGTGCATTTTTCGCGATTGTCACGTTGTGCGCGAGTCGTCTCTCACTTTTACGTGCACATGTTTTGAAATTTTATCGGGACCAAGAATGAGAGAGGGAGAGAGAGAGAGAGAGAGAGAGGGATGATACGTTCGTCTCGAGAAACCAGAAGCAGAGACATTCGTCAGGTGCTTTCGTTGTCTTCGCTCCGACAGGTCCTCGATGACCACCTTGCCTCATATTCTTCTCCTTCGGCTTCCCTATACGCGGCCACGTGCAGTCGCCCGCCCAGGGGACGCGCGTCGTTTTCTCGCTTCGGTCAATTTGGTAGCGTGTCCCGCTATCCACATAAGCTACAAACGTATAACTATGGATACCTTCTGGTCGATGGACTCCAGCAGAGTAGATACGAAAAAAACAACAAAAAAATGCACTTTCCTTTCATTTAATCGGGTTATTTTTTTAACCTTCTGACACGAATTTCCTGTTTCGCCGAATTCATCGCAGGAAGATGTAATTTTTTTTCATCGATCATCGCTTTTTCACCGTCAATGCGTCGCGTTCTGTAGAATATTTGAATCGATATTTCATAGTAAATAAAAAAATATTTATTGTTATTAATAGTTTATTAATAAAAAAAATTGATTTAAAAAAAACAGTATTTGTGGCAATTTTGCGTTTTTTAAAAATTTTTTCCGAAAAAATTTGAGTTTTTTTTTTATTACATGAGATCGTATCTACACCTATTAGCGCAATAAAATTCGCGGCACGTACGACGGTGTGCCTCGGCGTGTGAGAAACGCTCGGGACAATGCGACCGTCTGCGACGAGACCCGGGCATTGTTATGTTAAAAACATAGTTACGACGACGAGTGTGCCGATCGGTGGTCGAGAGGTCGGTGTCGCTTGAACCGAAAACGTTCTCGTACGTGGGACGGCTCGTCCGCCTCGACGCTTGGACACTTATGCTTACCACCGCCGAAGCCCGCCAACGAAGCTCTACGCGGCCGCGGGACGCGGTGATTCTGTCGACTATGCCACGCGACCGGAAGTTCGAGGATGTCAAAGGGATTTTTTTTCTTCCACGATACAAAAAAGGATCGAAAACTTGAGAAACTCACGAAAAGCCGCGATCGGCGTGTCACGTTTACCAAAGATTTCACTATAACTGAAGCCTTATGTACAGATGTATAAAAAAAATCGATGCTTCGGCTGCGGCAACGGAAGTTCGATGTAAAAAAAAAAAAAAAAAATTCTTATCGTCATTTACAAAGTTTTCTTTTTAATTTCTCTACGAGAAATTTCAATTCACAAGAATTTCTCATTAACGTATTAAAAACTTCGTAAATATCGATAACATTTTTTTTAATTCCGTTTTATGTCGGTATCGATGTTTTTTACTAATTTTTCGTTACCGTTATATATTATTTTTCTCACGGCGGAAGCCTTTCTATAATTGTCAATGAAGAAAAAAAGTTGTGTGAACACATAAAAAATAATCCCGACGCTTAATTTCCCGAAAGTAAGAAATGCCACCGACGTTGTATATCCCAAGAATCTCTGCACGTCGATTGGCGTCTTTATTCGTTGATGAGAAATCGATTTTTTTTTTTAATCTGAAGATATAGTTATAGCGGACATTTTTGTAAATGCTATCTTAATCTTGGATCTCGTGGTGATGCAATGCGTTGCTGGGATGCTGCATGGTATGCCGAAGATAAGATAGAGAATAAAGTATGATGGGGAAGAAGCTCTATAGGAAGGACGGGGGGGGGGGAAGGTGGAACGCTTAATAATATCGATTCCTGCTGCTGTTGCTAGCGGTGGACGCAATACCTAATTAACTCGAATCCCCTTGCCACACATAAATCCCGGTCCGCAGCAGGTGTCGCGCAGCGCTCGACCGCGTTCTCAGTTCTCTTCGTATATTCCCCCTTCCTCCCTTCTTCCGCACCTTACACACTCCTGCTGGTCTTCCTCTTCCTCAACAACAACGTTCTACAACTCTGTAGTGGCTTCCGACCGCCACGACCACAACGACAGAATCCAATCTTATGATACTTCGGTAGCCAACAAAATTCCCAACTTTTTTTTTTTTTTTTTCGTATTATTCGGTTCTCTTTTATTCTTGACTACGAAGCGACGTTATACCGCAATAACACGAAGGCCGGCGCAGAGCTTTGAAATCTTTTAATTCATGGAAAATACAAAAAAGGAAAAGAAAGGAGAAAAAACCGTATGAAAGAGAAATATGGGACTGTAAATGAGTTGTGTATGGCAGTGGTTGAGCGACGTGGTTACTCGTGGTCGGTGAGGGAGGGACTACTCTCGAGAGCCACAACAGGAAGGAAGGAAGCGAACTCTTTTATTTTCGGAGCCACTTGTGAGAAGTGGAATCCTATATATACATATACATAACTATAGCTCATTGTATACACACTGGAAAGTATATGTTCCTATTGTCAATTAATACGTACTGTAAAAAAAAAAAATTGTTGACATTTTTTTCGGAAACTTTTTGATGAAAAAGCATTAAAAGGCTATGTGTACATAGAAAATCGAAAAATGAGAGAATTTTTTTTTTCGTTTTTTTGCGTAATAACTATTGAAGAAAATAAAATCATTTATTTTTACCAATAATTGGGAGTCTTACGAAAAAAAATTGTCAAACAATATTAAAAAAAAAGATAAGTATATGGCCACCGGGAGAGTATCTGTTGTTTTTTTTTAATTTTCGGTTAATGTGTTAATATTTTTTTTAAAAGAATGGCGGCTAACTAAAATCGAAATATTAGAAATCTGTGAGAGAAAGTCGCAATTATTGCATCATTATCGACATTCGTCGACTCGTCATTGTTATTAAACTTAATAACGCGTTTTATCTTTTTATGTTAAATATATCGTTTCCACATTTTTTTAAATTTACTTTCCCATTTTTTTTGTTAGACTCGCCTGTGCTTTTCATTAAAAAAATCATTCTATCCCGCAACTATTTAGAATTCGATAAAATTTTCAAAAAGTCCGTTTTACTCCATTTACCAATATCGAAAAATGTTTATCTAAATAAGTGAATCTATTAATTTAAAGTTTATCGTAATTAATTAATTCAATTTGTTTGATAAAAAAAAAAATTAAAACTAAAATTTACGTTTAGTTTAAGTTAAATTTCTTATTACTCATTTTTTATTTATTTGTTTATTTTGGCGATTTTAATCAATCAAATTTCATAGATTAAAAAAAATGATCAATACCTCGAACTTTATCGTGCAATATACCATAATATTCGATGTACTAAAAAAAAAACGCGTATACATATATCCGTATGAGGAAGTTTGTCGCACGAGGGTCGTGCGAGGGCAACACGTGTGCTCGAGCAGTTTGGGGCGTCGAAGAGGAGAAGAGAAGGAGGATCGAGGGTAAAGTAAAGAATATAAGGGATACGAGAGGAGAGAATAGGAGAAGGTGGTCGTGTTTCGTTCTCAATATAGCGGAAGCGAAGGTGGTCGGTACCTCCCGCTGTACGGGCCACTTCCGCCTCTCGGCTCTCTCATTCCACTCGTCGTCTCGTCCTTCCTTCTCATCTCGCTCCTCTCTTTCATTCTATTCTTTCTCAATTCACACAGCTTCGGCCTCGGCCTCTGTCTTCATTCTTTCCTCTTCACTTTCTCGCTCGCACGCACCTCTTGAACGCATTTTTTTTTAATGCGCGAGTGGCGCCGTGCGTTATAGTATACGAGGCACAACACGAGGACATTCGCGTTCTCTTTTGCTCTCGGATAGCCTTTGGTTATTTTTATTATTTTATTTTATTTTTCTTTCTGTTTCTCCGTTGCATCCGGGGCATCGTCATTGCGGATTTATTCGTGGCACGCTTTTCTGAAATATTTAAGTGTAGCTTAATGATGACCTACGCTCCTTGCGTCGCGCCATCACTATTGTTGACACAATAACGCGAGAATGAAAGAGGAAGAAAAAAATTATGCGTGAATTGTATATAATTATCTTCTTTTTTTTTGTAATTTTTTTTTTATTTCATCCGGATGTTTATATCGTGTATCAACGATGATTTGGGTTCGCCGATTGTGTATAGAGAGAATTCGTATGCGCGCGGAGTATACGTATAAGTATGGAGACGAAGGAATCGCAAATTAGCGGCTCGTGCCGCTCGTCCAATCGCGACGAAAGGCCCGCGCGCGAGAGCCTCACAGGTGAAAACAAATCGTCCTCCTTTAAGGCCGCGAAGCCTCGAAAGATCTCTCCTTGCCTTTCCTGGATTCTTTTTTTTTTTACTCAGCACAACTCGGCTCCGGACGCTTCCGAATCTCTCTCTTTACTATGCAACTTTTTTTTTTACAATTCATTTTTACTAATAAAGAAGGAAAGGGGCAGCTGAATTTAATCGAAAGGATCGTGCACCATTTTTGGTTTCTCCAGACGAAACTTTCCGACGAATAAAAAAAATTGAGATTTCCAATCATCAAAATCTTACGGTCAAAAGTTCTGCTCACAAAATTTTTTGATTTTTTTTGCAGTACGAAACTTCGTAATGCGATAATTACTGGTTTTTGATATTGAAATTTTATTAAAATTCATTGAAAAAAATGTATGAACATTTTGTTAAATTTTATGCAAATTATGCATTTTTTTTTGTTATACTATTTTTATTAATTTTTCTTCATAAAAATTTGTTTACAAAGGAATTTTGTACGATTTTTTTTAAAACCGTTTTTATTTCGAAACTTTCGAAAAAATATAGAACGGAAAGAAAAAAGATTACCTGCGCGGCAACGCCTCGCATTCTATTAAAAATTACGAACCCTGCTGCCGGATTCATAACATACCCGCTCTACATACATAGTATGAAAAAAAAATGTATTCCGGATCTTTCCGGTTCCATGCGAAGATGAGACGAGAAAGATGGGAGGATCGGGAGCGTCAGGTCGAAACGTGGATAGGCCCTCGGGGCCTGAACACCGAGGGGAGGTGGACCAGATGCAGGATTCACCGACGGCGAACGGAAGGAAGCACTTTTTATTATTTTTTGTTAGGCGCCTTTTCGCCGGGATCTCGACGCCCCCCGATGAAGAGGCCCTCGCGTTATATTCTTCAACAGTAAAAAAAAAGTAGAGGGGGTATGTGTATTGAGAAAAGAAGGAAGAAGGCCCAGAATGAAGAATCAGCGAGTTTCCTGTCGCAATTCTTCCTTTTTTTTCTCCCTTTCGTTTCATCGATTGTACAATGTTTATTATTTATAAAATAGTTTTTTTTTATTTAAAAAAAAAATTTTATAAAATCAAAAATTCGTTTTTTTGTCTATTCGTTAAGGATATTTTTAAAAGTTTTTCCTCGCGTCCATGACGCGGTCATCGAGAATAAAATTTAACATTTTCTATTCACCAGAAATTTCTATACGTCCATAAAAAAAACGAATGCGTAGGTGCGAGAATGAAGAAAAAAAAAGCCCCTGCACTAGCGTGTGAGCGAAGGATTAGTATTTCTCTCCTCGTCTCTCGTTCTTCTCCATCTCAGATTTTATAATCCCACTGTTTGAACAGGAACTCGAACAATTAATAATAAGAGGCTCCGGAGCCATAGCTAGAGAACCCCACGTTTCTCGCTGCCTCTCTGTTTCTCTTTCTGTCGATTGAATTTTTTTTTCGGGGACAGGATGTCGCCGAGGCGTCCTGCATCCGTGGATCAACAACGTTCCAAATACTGCCCTATGTAAGCTCTACGTTATATATCACAATTGCGTAGAAACGAAGCAACGCGACTCGTAGCTTTTTCGGCCATCATTTTTCAAACATAAATTCTTCGACTTAATTTTAATCCTTCGACAATTTTCTGCGCGTATTTTCACCTCGAATTTCAAGTTTATTCCAAAATCCCGAATCTGGCAATGGATTTCCGTCTTCCGATCTTTTCGTGACGAATTAATCTCCCGAGTTAAGCCCCCGAAACATATTCTTCCTATTATAAGGATTTTTGAAGGAATCGCAGTCGCGCGTAAATAAACATCGATGTAGAACAGGACAGCGAAAAAAATGTCAGTCTGTTCGGACCCTCCGATCTTATATAGCACAGCGAAGAAACGAACTTTAGTGTATCTCTTGAGAAGAAACGAAGGGACGAAGCGAAGATGTGAATCCAAAGCCGATTGTCCAGCTTGTCGGGATTTCTTTCGTGACGAATTCATTCAATTCATTCAGTGACTTCGAGGTGTCGGAGATGGCAGGGAAAAATAAACAGGGTGCCTAAGAGTCAATATTTGAGTATATAAACAGACATTCCCACCTTTTTATACTTTTAGAAATTTGGTTGGAGACTGCGAGACACCGGTAGGGATTTCTCTCCACTACCTTTACCGTGTCTATCTCCGTTGCCCTTCATTTTCACGATCGATCGAACTTTAACCGATTTCCGATCGTAACGAAAATGAAATTCCGAAATTTGACAATTCCGCGAGATTATACATATATCTTACCGATCGGAAATTTCAAAATCAAAGAAGAAATGGTCAGCAATATGGAACTTCATTGTGTCGACAAAGTTCTCGAGTAATTCATTCAAATACTACGAGTAATTCATTTTATAATAATAAACAAAGAATAATAAAGATAATAAACAATAACTTTTTATCGATATATTCGCTCGCTGATTGATTGCAATACAAGGACGAAGCTAGAAGCTTTTCGTCGTTTCTTCATCTGCACAGAAATGCTGAAATGTTGACTTTGACAATAACTTTCTGGAAACTGGTCCACTAGCGACTAAATTCATTCTCACGACTGGCAATGGACATATTTTCAAATATTATTAATCCCCGGCAATGTTTCCCTTCGCTGGTCCAACGAAGGTCTTCCTCTCTCCCAACTTTATCTCGAATTTCTCCAATATTCTCATGGCAGGTTTTATCGCTTCCGTTTTCCATATTGACTTCCGCTATGTATTTCGCCTCTTTCTTGTACCATATCGCCGGAGTGACTCTTGTGAACTTTTGGTAGAGGTCGGAATCGCGAGATCCCACGGATCCCGAGGAAGCAGAAGAGACGCAGGAACAGAAGCAGGAATATTGCGGGGCCACAAGCAGCAGCAGCCGCCTGCTTTTTCGGGGCCCTTGCTGTTCGCCTCGAAGCTCTCAGCTGCCGGACCTTCCCACGCTGCTATGAAACGAGCCTCGACGTTCGTATACACTATATGCACCTATCCAACCAAACGAAACCCACCTTACTACCTGACTCGACGTCTCCTCTCCTCATTCTACTCTCACTCTCTTCGTTCTCTTCGTTCTGGTGCATACATACCCTAACGTATCCGGACCACAAAGACGACGATACATGAATATATATATATATATAAAAAAAAATAAAAGAGGAATGAAAAAATAGAAAAAAAGACATCGGTATATGTCTAAATTACTATATAAATATATCGTATAATTATAAAAAAATTTTTTTTTTTTTTAAATAAGGTATATATTTATCCATATACATGTGTACATAGTTATGTAATAAAAACGTAAATGATACATTTAATATACATATTTACTATATAAATATATCCTATAATTATAAAAAAATAAGATATATATTTATCTATATACATATGTAGATAGTTATGTAATAAAAAAGTAAATGATACATATAATACATATATATGTATACAAGCAAATAGTCCTCTAGTTTAGCATTCCTTTTTTTTTTCCCGCGATTGCTACGACCTAAAGGACGAAGGTTGCGAGCCTTCGTCCTCTTCATCCCACCGGTTTCACGGGACTTGCCATTTCCGTCGTAGAAAAAATGTTGGGATTGTTTGCACATTTGACGCCGAAACAAGTAGCCTAAAGAATATCGGATTCAACAACAACGACGAAGAGGGACAGGAAGTACCGAATTTCCTGGTCTGTCGATCTCGTCCTCGAAGACACACCTGCCATCGAGATGAGAGGGGAGGGAAACGCTTGCAGGATCGAATAACCTGCTGCGAAACATTGGAGTGAGAAAATCCCGTGTAATTATAGGTATCGATGGAAAATACGAAAGCGATCTTTTACACCTTTTACAACGATAGCGTTGATAACCTTTTTTTTTAAGGGAAACAACAATACGTTAAGTACAGATGTTTCAATTTCTCTTTCCTTGAACATCGAATATGCGAATTTGAAATGAAATGAAATTGCAATTCATAAAATGAGGTCTTGGGGTTGTACGCTTCTCTTGATGACCTTTTGAGGCTCTGATGCACATTGCCTTTGGCAAAACATCATCTTTAGCGAAGATTCTCTACGACCTTCGTATTTTATGATCTCAAGATCTGGTCCCGTTGCTACCGAATCCAAGATGTTACATTTCTCATCCCAAAACACATCCCACTTTGCTGTTGCCGAGTGAGCCGATCTCAGACTGTTGGACGTTCTCCACCCACCTGCCCGCAGGTTCCCGATCGCCGAATCCGACCTCTATGCCCATTGAGACAGACCCGGTGCATCAGAAACTGCCTGCAATCCAGAAGATCGTACTGCTGCTGTTCCTACAACCCTTTTTTTCCCCCCTCGGCGTTCCCAAACCCCCTGTTCGTTGATGCTGCAAGGTTGCTGCTGCGAAGTCACTGCATCCAATGATGAGAAACAGAAGATCTTATCTCGGATCGCTGAAGACGTTGAACGATCATGGGATACGACTTTCTGTGTCCAAGTCGTCGATGTATAAAAATACGCGAAGGTGATATAGGGACGCAAAGAAGATGGAAGGTGTGGGAGGGGAATGAAACGAAGAAGAAAGAAGACGATTTCTTCTTCCGCTTGTGTGCCGGCAAACGGCGGGCGAAGCGCAAGCGAGAGGAAACCCGAAGAGGAAACAGCAGCAGAAGCACCGGAGAGGAAAGGAAGAGGAACACGAAGGGGTTGTGCCCGCCGCGGGGGCTGCCCAGGATCACAGCTGCCGTTCGGAGCCGGTGATCCTTCGCGAGAGAATCCATCGTCTCTCTTCTTCTTCTTCTTCTTGTTTCTTCTTTTTTCTTCTCGTTGTACATTCTTTCTTCTTTCGGCACACAGAAACTTCCTCTCTTTCTCTCTCGACGGCGAGAACTCTCGTGTGTTTTTTCCTGCGTCTTCCCACGCCCCCCCGACTCTCTTTTCCCCTCGCGATAATGTTATTCCTTTTAACCTCTCTTGAATTTGAACCACGAAACGAGCGTGGGATACATTGTTGGTATACTGGCGGCAACTAAAAGCCCGATGAACGTATGGCCGACGAGCTTCGCGACTCTAGTAGCTTCGATCTTCTTGGAGGGGAGGACCAAAAAAATTGTTTGTATACGAATTAGAATGGGGATGAGAAGGTAACGGGAGAGAATTTTCGATCAAATTAATTGACGGGGAAGGCGCGGTGGAGCGGGGGAGGAGGGCGGAGATCGGGTATTTTCGCATCGAGACAAAAGAGCGAATTTCGTTTGTAGTCAACAAACAGAGGCGATGCCAGAGGCGATTCAACTTTAACTGTCTTTGGAGGTCAATTAAAAACTGACAATTGCCCGAGTGCGGGGGACGTTGGAAATAAAATGGATTTATCAATACCTGTGACAATATAATAGATTGCGAGATTTTTTTTTTTTTTTTTCTGTATGTCGCTTATGAAGAAAAAAATTATTTTTATTTATTGTGTAAAAAAAAGAAAAGGGAAACTACGAGCGGACTAGAAATAAAAGTGATGCACGCATTGCCATAAAAATTAAATAAATTTGATTACGTTTCATTTGGTTAAAATTGAACTTGTAATTGTATAATGTAAAAATTGAGTAAAGCGATCTGATTTCGTGAGAAAAATGCAATTTTTTTATATTTGGATCCTTTAAGAAACAATATTCCGCGTAGTGTACTACAAAATAATCATTTTTAATCGGTGGAAATTAGTTGAATCGCCTTTTAAATTAATTTTTTTTATAATAATTATATTTTTCGAAAAAAAAAAAAAATCAAAAATAAAAAACTTAAGTGAATACTACATTTTTTTTTTAAATATATTTTTACGCTTTTTTTGTAACACTCTCCGACAATCAATATTTTTTCTTTTCGTTTTTAAAATGAATAAAAAAAATTAAAACATTTACTCGGTTTTTTAACCGTCGGGTAGATAACTCCTTAACATAGCTGTTGTAGAAAAGAAAAAAGTTATAAAAAAAGTAGCAATTTTTCAATTGGCACATCCGCCTGTGATCGCTCGGCCGACTGGTTCTTCTTGGCCGGAGCCACTCCTCTGCCGCATAGCTGTTGTTTACCGAAAGGAATCGATTTCTCGCTATTTATAACAAGAAGCCACTATAACGCGAACAACTATAACACGGACTATGGAGAGAAATGGTAGTGAGTCCGGAACGCGTTTAATTAGGTCCGAACCCGAGCGTTGAAACACCGTACTGAGTATGCTGAGTGGGTTTACGAAGTATGCGGCGACGATGGAAACGTCGGTGGGATTTTGCGCATTAGGAATTTTTCCCTCTCGCCGACGTTAAGAAAGGGACGTTGAAAACTTTTTAACATTCTATCCCATCAGATAAAATCGATGCATACGTAGAATTTGTTCACACGTACGATCGACAACGTAACTATCGTCGTCGTCGTGTTTGTTCGAAGCATCGAGTCGCCCGAAGACGACTTAACGAGGCGAAATCGGGGCCGTTCGCCCGCACCGTTCCGCCAACTCAATTTTCGCGCTTCGTGATCACACGAGCCGACTTACGTGGACTCACGTGTCGATGCTAATAAAGTCTATGAAAATATACACCAAACCCCAGCAAATTTTGACGAAAAACGTTATGGAAATGCTGTCGGAAAATTTGCATTAATTCTTCAAAATGGTGAAACCTGAATTGCTCTTTCGTTGTAGCAATGCTGAGTTCGTCGGTTTCAATAAAATAACAAATAATTATTTGTTATTTCATTGTTTTTTTTTTTTTTGATAATACAATTTATTGATTACCAGTCGGGAGTTTTTTTATAATTATTTATTATTTGATCGTTTTTTTTTTTTTTGATAATACAATTTATTGATTATCAGTCGGGAGTTTTTCATTTTAGTAAAAAAAATTTTATAGAGTTGCAATTTCGAATGAGCGCAATGCTGAGTCCCACACGGGTGACGCGGGGTACGACAGTTAGTTTTATAATATGCACCCTTAAAAATAATCCGAAGTCAGTTATGACAGTGAGGATAAAATATTATGTGGCCTATTATGACATAACAAAGGATTGTGACCTCTTGTGTACGGCAGTTAGCGTTGCTTCGTTAAACATTGCGATATCAAGTGTCTTGTTGAAAGAGTTGACAGAGGACGAGTAGAATGAGAATACTTACCTGCCGTTCGCAGGGGTAAAAGCGTTTCTCCATCAGGATTGCTCGATGGAAGGCAAAACGGTCTCGCGACGTCCCATAGTTCTCGCCGCACGACAGGTATCCTCTTCTTCGTTGCACACTCTTCCCCAACGCGGCTAAATGCAATTACCAGCAGTCGGAGGTCAAAGCCAAAAATAATTATACCCCGTTGGCTCGTCGTCGACGCAAAAATGTCTGAAAGCACATGAAAGAGAGACGCTGATAGGCGACACACAGACAAAAAGACGCTTGTAAAACAGAAGTCATCAACGTAAATGAAACCTTAGTAATAAACGCTATAATTTCTCAATTGTGTTCGCGGTCTCGAGACCTTGTAGTTCTTGACAAAGACATACAATTTGTTCAAAAGCTTTGAAGAACGCCTTCGGTAATCACAATTGCGCGGAAAAAAAAAACACGCAAACCCCATAAGAATTACTTTCGGCGTTCCTAATTCATTCTAACATCGGTATTACCGCTGTAGTCATTGGTAGCTGGATATTCCCAAAAATTGCAATGTGCAAGAAGAATATTTCGTGAAAGTACAACACGAAAATACGATACAAACGCCACTTCCGCTAGAAAACACTATTCTGTTATATATGGCGATGACAGCGCCACCAGTTGCCAGCGGCCGAAGCCGCAATCTCATGCGGTCGAATTTTTTCACCACCCGATTTCCGGAAAACGGTTTTTTTTAGGAAATCGCTATTTCGGAAAATTGAGTTTTAGGAAATTGTCATTTCGAGAAATTGAATTTTAGGAAATTGTTATTTGGAGAAATTGAATTTTAGGAAATTGTTATTTCGAGGAATTAAATTTTAGGAAATTGTTATTTCGAGAAATTGAATTTTAGGAAATTGTTATTTCGAGGAATTGAATTTTAGGAAATTGTTATTTCGAGGAATTGAATTTTAGGAAATTGTTATTTCGAGGAATTGAATTTTAGGAAATTGTTATTTCGAGGAATTGAATTTTAGGAAATTGTTATTACGAGGAATTGCATTTCTGTACTCATTCTTAACTGTCGACCCGAAAGATGAAGGTTCCGATGAATCAAACGATATTTGAAAGTGTAGGTTTGTGTACCAAATTGTTTTAATATGCGATTTTTATTTTTTTACACACAGTTGATTTTTACCATAAAAGATATCGATATATATTGATTGCACATAAATGTGTTTATTAACTAATAGTATTTAACAGTTATGCACTGGCGACCTCCTTGATCCAGTCGCGGAAATGGTAAACATTGGTGAAAGTATTACGTAGTCCTGCCTGGCATTGGCTTAACGATGTAACACCGACAAGTTTTCCATCGCCAACCAACGGACTGCCACTGTCACCCTGAAAACGAATATTAAAAGATGATCACGTGATACGTCCTTTTTTTTTTAATTTTTGCGATCGTTGCTATATTTTTATCCATATATGTGACTTACGCTGCAAGGAGCTCCGGATTCGTGATAACCACAAATTGTTTCACCTTCCTCTTTGGAATCGTCGTAACATTCAATAGGATGAGCTAACTTTACGTTGACCTTCTTGAGGTCGGAACTAAGCTGTAGCGAATTCTCGTTGGTTACACCCCAACCAGCGACGACATAAGTCTTGCTGCTGTCCGGTTGCTTGGGTTGCACGTCCGTCAATTGGATTCTTCTTATACGGTCGCTAATATTGAGGTCTTGATCGAGCTAAACGTCGTCATAGTTCATTAATTGCCATTCGATGAATTTCCGTTATCGAGCGGGCAGTTCAGTTGTAACTTACCACCAAAATCGCGAGATCGTTCGTCAGTCTACTATATTTCCGATAATATTTCGGATGCATGATGATTTGTTAAACATTGATCGGGGAGTCATTCGTATTGCTATCGCGGAGATGATGAACACCGACACGAACGGAGACTTCCTCAGCGCGTCTGTTTTCAACGCAATGTCCAGCGGTAAGAATGTGTCGACGACCGACTATGGTACCTCCGCAAAAATGCTCTCTAGTGTTTCGATAAGTCAGGGCAACGATAAACTGGAATTCATCGTCACCGGCAAATTCACCTCCAATAATCTTGCTGGGTGGCTTTGCGGAAACGCCTTTAAGGTAGAATCAACGTTGGATTATGATAGATTTCTATTGGTTCGAAGTAATTCGAAGTAATTCGAGACGAAGTACTTATCTCAAATCCGACAAAAACAATATTTTATGGCGATTGACTGATAATTGGACGAGTTATCAGTCCACGAAGAATGCTTCAACTTACCATCGATTATGCCTCCAATCGCCAAAACGGCAAATACAACGACTACTGCTCTTCTCAGACTCGACATTGTCGGAACTGTGTGACTATACTTAAGATTGACCATTTTTTTCCCGCTTTATATACTAATTTTTCAACGAGAAAAGATGAGAATCTCTTGAATAAACAATTATTGCAAAATTATGATTTAGAGCCAATTAATTCATTGCGTATTTTGCTCATTAGTACTATTCACTGACGTATACAATTACGATGGCAACGTTTACAAATACGAATTCATGCGAAGCAATCATTATGTAGATTACCAATTATCACGTTTCATTTCATGTCTCGTGGCAGTAATCGTGCGAAACAGCTGCGCAGGTGTGTAGCGTTATTCAAACATATTTATTAGATGCCCTTTCCCAACGCGATTATCTCATTAATTCAAATACATCAAGCAGAACATACTATCTGTATCAATACGGAATATCAACAATCGTTATAATCCAACTAAAATTTTATCTGTTTTGAATCAATTTTTGATCCTTTTGTTGATAATAAGAGCTGTAAGAAAAAAACTTCTCGGCGAAATTGAACGCAAAATGTTTCTTCTTTGCCTCCTTTTTAGTCGGGTGTTAAAAATACTATTCAACGAGTAGCAATAATACCATTGTGAAAACCCCATTAAATTATAGTTAATAATGCTATTTAGTGGATTAATTTTATTTATTTTTTTTATTTTTTATTTAATTTTATTTTTTGGAGTAATTTAGTGAGATTTTTTTTATGATTGTTAATGAAAGACCCCTTCCCTCCGGTAGCAGTGCCCGTATATAAATATCCACGTTCTTCGTGGCTGTAAACTAAAATTCGAACTAAAAATCTCGAATTCCAACTTTTGTTGACAATTCATTACAGCGGAATTTTTAAATATCAACATAATTATAAAACGAAAAATCCGAAATTTCGCAAGTTCTGATTCTGATGTTTAAGAATTCAAAATATTTTTCAGATCATTACACTGAGATAAAAATTTGGTGAACAGTTCTTTGCATGAAGCAACCAATCAATATTTGAGACAAGCAAATATTTTTTTGTTTCAGCTAAATATTTAGTTAAACGTAATTCAACCGAATATTTTGTTAATACAACTAAATTTTTTCTGAGTGTTGATATTTTCGAATTGCCTTTGTGATTGCGTCGGGGAAAGAATCGTTCAAGAATTTCGGGTGAACGATCGATCGTCAGCTGTACGGAAATTCGGAGATTTTATTATATTGGCTTCAAAATTGGTGTCCCCGCAGATTCGTGGTTCGGAAGGCATTAAAAGCGATTTCGTGAATATTCCCAGCGTGACTCGAAACACCGGTTGAATCGACGAATCGAACCGGGACTGTCCCGTTCGCTACGGCAAGCGTCCTCAGGTGTCCACCATGCGACGAAAGTTGTACGGCGAAGTGCCGAGAATGGCAAATCTGCATATTTCATTTTATAATACCTGAGCTCATAATCACAATGGGATCCGAATACCTGTACAACCGCACGGTGTGGAAGAATGCAGAGGGGTATACCTGGTGCCACTGAAAGCGCACGCCATGTACACCGTGTGCGGCGTTTCTCGACCGGTGTTCCCTCGGTGTTGCACCCCAAGCGAAGAACCTCCATTGAGGGATCGCCGGAAAGAACAAAGGGAGTGAAAGAGGGAGAAGAAAAGAAAGTTTCGAATCTTATTGCCAATCGAAAAGAAAATCATTTTAATGAATAATAAAAATGATTATCTGTCCAAAAAATGATTGTAGAAATACTTCGAATTTTTATACGCTTTTGACTCGAAGGCTTCCTGAGGTCATGTAAAGTTTACAACTTAAGCACAAAATATCGAAAATGCGGTTATAGATTGGAACCGAAACAATTCTCAAAAATCATTGAAACATCGTGAAACGCGTAGTTTTTGATTTTTCTAGTTTTTGACTCTCAAACAAATCTCGATTCATCGTATCGCGATTTCTCCCTGCATCTTAAAAAAAACGAACTTGAGTGTTCCATTGATGCAACCGCGCATTCTCCCCCTAGTTGTATACATCCCCATGCACTTGTAAATATCCTCGAAAAAGAAAAAAAATCAGTTCAATCTTTTCTCCCCTTCATCGTTCCCGATTTCGAATTTTATCCGATCGACCTTTGCCCAACGAAAAATCCGTGATATCCGCACCTGCTATCGGTGCGGCTTCCCCTGCTTCCCTTGCCATCGCCGACTTCCGACACTCGCCCTGGTCGTACAGGGATTCATAACCACTGCTTGTTGTCTGCCGAACGAGATTCGAACATCTACCATCTTGCGCTTGTCGGTGTGTCGTAAAAAAAATTAAGGGAGGAAAAGGAACCAAAGTACAATAATAAAAGTGCAAGCGAGATCGGGACACAACAATAATAATAATAAAAAAAAAATAAAAAAGAAAATGATAAAAAAAAAAATGAAAATGCAGATCCAAAGTGGGAGACTTCTTATAACACAAAATAGCACTCCGGGCCGTGTTTTTTTTTTTTTAAGGTGCGTGGTGCAGCAGCAGGGTAGGTGCTGACCCGGCAGAAGGTGCTCGACGTTCTCCAAGTGCCGGTGAGAGTGCCTACAAGTTATAAGGACAGATATACGTGTGTCCCGCACAGGGGTTGAAAAAAGAAGGAACAGAGAGAAAGCAAAGGATAGAAAATGAGAGGAAGGAGGCATTGAGGGGAGGAGCGAGAAATTGGTGGTAGTTGATGCAGGCTGCAGATGGTGGAAATCTCGGGAATAAAGCAAGTATATAGTAAAGCGGGGGGAGACGAAGGGGGGAGCGAGGATATAACCCGAGGAAGGTTTCCTTTTTTTCGGCATCTCTTTCTGAACCACGGTGCTTCTGTCATTCCCCATTTCTGTCTGACTCTCGTTTCTTCATCGTGAAGACTAAGGGGAGACAACACGGAAGGTGGGTAGCACCTGGTCGTGTAGTGGTGGTTCGGGCCCCGATGCAACAGATGCCCGCGCGCCCAGAGTCTTCCTCCACGTCTTCGGACGCAAGAAAAAGGCCCGACGAGCACATGTGCTATTTTGAGACGCGGCCCATGCTTTTTTTAGAGACCAAAAAATCGACTCTGGGATTTGGTACTTTTGAAAATTAATTGTGAAAAAAAAATAAAAAATGTTTCATCGTCAAAATCGAACTTATCACTGTTGGTACGAAGTTTGAAAATAAAAAAAAAATTATAAATTGAATTTTTGCACGTGCATATATTTTTGCAGCTCTGACGATCGAAAGGTTCGGATTTCTACCTCATCATTCTTACGTTCAAAATTCTTATTGCATAAAAATTAGCATGCATTAGCATGCATTAGCATGCGTAACGTATGAAACCCCATATGGACGCATATCGATTTTTTATCATTTTTTCAAAATCACTGTAATTTTTCATCTGAATTAATTTGATACTTTTATTTAGATTTATCTGCATTGATAACAGTATCTCGATAAAACGAAACATTTTTTTAAAATTTAATTGTTACTTCTTCTTTCCTGCCTCGCCCTTTGTGTCACCCTCTTCTCTTCATTTTTATTTCAATTTTTTAACTTTTTTTTCTACTTGTTTTCCTTGACAACTCGTTACAATATTATAATTAAAATTTATACGGATTTTTTTTTTTTTTTCAATTCTTCGTTCCTTCTATTTCTTTTTTTCACATCCTCCATCTTCATTTCATTAAATGTTTGCTTTTTTATGAGATCATCCCAATTTACCCCAAAGACTCTTCTCACCCCTTTGCGCTCTCCATCACTGTCCAATTTCTATCCAGAACCAAATCTATTTTGAGCGGCTTGAGGCATATACTTGTAGCGAGCACAAGAGAACGGATACATTCACGATGCCTACTCTCTTTTTTTCTTCTTCTTAAGCATCACCCGCCACGCCGAAAACGAGACTTATTGCGACACGCACGTGGTAACACAGCTCGGAACATCACGAATGGAATATAAAAATAGAGAGTGCGTAACAGACGGGCGAGAGGCGTTGTTCTTCCGGGTTTCTCCCTTTCAGTTATATATATATGCATATGTAACGAGAGGCTAAAGGGTTGTTTCAGGCACCGTTACTTCCGTGACTACAACGCAGATGACACACTGACTATACGGACTCTATACGTACATTTTTTTTTTCGACCGAAATAAGTTTTCACTCAACCTACGCGACCCGCCGATAAATAACCCTTTTGCCTCTTAAACTTTTGACCCGAAATTCTTGCAGCGAAAAACGTTTTACAGATTTCCAAGAATTTGTCGAGTTGTTAGAAAGGGGCGCCAACATTTTTTTTTTCCATAAAGCTACAAAATGATTTTTTTTTTTCCAATCGAAAGGTGTGTATTGCATTCCATGAATTCTGAGGATTACAAAAAAAAAAACGTAAAAAAAAGAAAACGTATCTTACGATTTCTTCGCATGTGTAACTTTGTTATTGCGTACTGCTGAGCCGAGAAATCAGATACAATCGTATAGCAATGTTTCCTCAAAAATTCAATACAACTAAGTAAAATACAAAAAAAAGTATACTCATCAGGTCTATGATAGGTTAATAATTTAAAAAATTCCACTCAGTAAGCAATGCGTAGGTACCAATTGCTACATGGCGACGAAAACGGATTGTCGCAAACTCAGGGGGTGGACAGCCGTTTTTCGTTCTCTATCAAACTTTCCTCCTCCCCTTACCGATCGCATCCCTTACGTGTTTTTTTTTTACTTTTCCATTCTCAGAGGACACATAGAAAAACGACGAGGAGGATGAAGCAACCCTCCTCGAGGATGGACTGGAATAATAACGTCTATAAACGCGGGGACTCTAAATCTCGAATCATTCTATGATATATAATATAACGGTGAGGGGGAGCTTTGGATTCGTCGTTGGTATGGTCGTCCTTCGCCCTCGTTGTCCTACGTACCTACTAACCGATCATGGCATGACCTATTCCATTATTCGTGATTCTCTTGGCTCTCGGGGTTCTTTGCTCTCCCTTACAGCGAATGCGCCAAGATACGCACAACTATAGCATTCGTCGACCGTTGCGCATGCATCCACAACGTTAGATCTATCAACTCGGTTACGAAAAGAAGCCAAGAGAGACCAAGGGAAGGTGCCCTGGGGAACGTGCCAGGGGTTGGAACGAGACATCGAGGGGCAAAGGGGGAATACTTCAACTGAGGCTACAGGAACCTCGAAACGATTCAAAAGATTCTCTCGAGGCTTTTTGGGGTGTCTCGCAGCTGTTCTATCTTCGACCTCTCCCTGTCCTGTCTTCTTCTTCTTCTACTTCTCCTTCGCCTGCCATGATTTCTTACGCTTCTTCTTTTGTACTCCGCGCCAATGAGAAAAAATATTTCGATGGATTTCTTTTTTTTTTACCAATTATCAATAAGAACAAAAAAAAGAGGAAGAAACACTGATAAAAATTAAAATTTGCGCGGAGAATGGACCTAATGAGTTTGTTTGATCCGAGGTTAGGTTTGTTTTTAAAGTTATTCAGCATTTTTTCGATAGCATGGATCGACAGGTAAACCTACATTTGCGAATGCTACTTTTTCGTTTTAATTTTGATTTTTTTTTGGTGTTACGGTACTTTTATGCGAAAATTAATAAAAATCTGAAATTTTATGCAATACATGGGCGATTTTTTTTATTGGGAACCGAAGTATCGAGTGGCGGATCCTCGAAGACGAGGGAAGCAAAGAAACCTCAGCCAGAATCTATTAGCCGCAACACGTGCGTTTTTAATTAAACACACCGGAACCTGAGACCATTAAAAAAAAGTTCCTTCCAGCCACATGTTGCACGTTCTCTACCCATATAAGGTACAGTAAATGTTTTTTTTTTTTATAATTTTTGACTGACGAAAATACGAACCGGAAGGTATATAAGCTCAGGGAAAGATTTCCCCGGGGTCTTCGCACAGATTTCTCGAAGGTTAGTGGGCGCCTTATTTTTTTTTATCCCTCGAAAAAAAAAAAAAAAAAATTTCGAACACCTTGCACACAGGGGTACAAGCAGTTGTTGCGAGGATCTGGCCGTATATAAAATTCTGACGGATAAATCCAGGTATACAAGAACGAGAGGAACACAAGCGCAGAAGTTCTCGACGAGAAATTTACTTTGACGATCGCCCAGACGCGATCGAAAGAGCCGCTTGGCTTACTTTTTTTTCCACCTCTCTACTCGCAAATCCGCTGCCACCTTTCCTGCTTCGCACGGAGCACGTGTTGCACGTACGTCGAATGTAACGGAGGCAAAGGATGACAAAAAAAACATAGTATCATTTCTGCCATTGGAATATTACAACGAGGGGTTGCCGACGATGAAAATTGGCCGAAGCGTCCGAGGGGCTTGAAGTCGCGCAGATGCATATTCGCATAATCGGCATAATCCTCGAGGTCTCTTCCTCTGCGCCCATAACGAGGAAGACGTAGAAGAAGGAGAGGTACCTGCGATACTCGTTTTCCAAGTTCTCTCGTTTGCTCGTTTTTTTTTTTAAATTTTTTTTTCGTTCTCTTATTCTCGACATTCGACGAAAGATCCTGACAAACACGTTTTACCATTCATTCGACAATGTTACCTTTTTTCCAGACTCCGTATCGCGTTTACTATATGTGTAGTGCCGATTCCCGTGAAATCGTTACTACGGTTCTTGGGGACTCCGAGGTACAGATTTTGCACAAAGATTTCGTCCGTTATCGGGGACAATAAACGATAATTTATTGATCCGAGAATCATCTGCGGAGATTTTGTCAAAGTCGGGGATTTGAACGATGAAATTTTTTAGAATTTCGATCCCATGAATGAATTTTTTAATTTTTTTTATTACTAAAGAAGACATCTGCCACTTTTGCCTGATAAATCAAAAATCCAGTTTCTTATCTATTTTTAAACTAATTGTCTCAAAAACTATAGAGGGTAATAAAATAATTTTATTAAAAAAATCATTAAAAAATCGTCGATTGTTATCGACTCGTAATTATTATTAACTTGACTAACTATTGATTTTGATGTTTGTTTTGGTGTATTAACTCGAGATTTCGATGAGTAATCCGTTATCCTTGAGTGCACATTTTATTTTTTATTTACAATTTAAAAAAAAACAGAATCTTGATGTTTTCGAGACTGTTACGTTGAATCAGAAGATTGAATTAAAAAATCGAAGTTTCGACCGAATATTCAGCCTTAGAATTTTCATTTTTTTTTACCTAACGAATATAAATAAGCGGGGGCGTTCCACGCACATGTAGATCGTACATCTCTCGAATTCGAAGCGTCGTTGGCCTCGCGGTGCCGCAGAGCGCCAGACTTTTTACGAGGACCATAAGGTCTTGAAAGGGTGGGAGAGAAGGGGAAAAGATTTGGCGAGGAGAATCGAAGAGAGGCGATAGAGTCTCAGGGGCAAGCCGACAACACCGAGATTCGGCAAGGGTCGTCGCTGAGATACGCCGCTGGCCAACCACTCCTGCTGCTCTCACTCTCGCCCGTTGCCCACGGCGAAGAGCGACAGATTGCCTGCAGCCGTTCTGTCCGCTTCGCGACTGACTCTCTGCACCTCCTTTGCAGAGTTATACGCTATACGCCTCGGATTCTTTCTCGGTGTGTGCCAGAAGGCGAGGATCGCTTATACCTCCTGGGCCCTCGCGACCCTTGCCATGCACTCTTCTGGCTCTGTTTTTGCGGTTTTTTTTTAAGAAAAAAGGAGCAGACGCCCCTGACAGAGAGGGAATGAAAACAGTTTATTCTGATACGAAGAATGAAATCGTTCGAAACAAGAAAAAAGTAAAACGAAAATAAAACATAGGCTGCGAAATAAAATTTGAACTTTCGATCTAAAATTTTGTCCATCATTACCGAAAAAAAATACTTCATTTAATCAAGAATTATGATAATTGTTTTTTTTTTTTTATTCTCGCATAGAGAAAATTGAGAAAATTCAGAAAATTCATTTAGTTGGAACTTTTTTTAATTTATACCTACGACTTATTATTCAACAATTAGCAATATTTCTTTTGTTTGAATCTAAATGAATTTTTTAAAAAATAAGAACGGATCGTCTTTTTCGAAACCTAACCGAACGACAAGAAAAACAATTCGTACACGCAGCGACCGCGGAAGATATCGAGAAACGTGTTTTTTCCGTAGATTCGCTATCGAGACAGTCGCGTAGCCATTCGAACCGACTAGACAAATACACTTACGCATCCTCACGAATTTCCGATATAAATCTGTTCGATTGCTCTTTCCTCCCCTCGGGTTCCCTTCACTGGGAGGGGACCCCCTCGAAGAAAAGTGCCGAATCCTCGGTTTTTCTTGCCAACACACGCGAATTCCTTTTTCTTTTTTTTTTTTAGCCGACACACGCCTTTATATACGACACGAATCTATCCGGTGCTTCTTTTATGTGGCCTTCCGACTCCGTACTTTAAGCTCCAAAAAAAAAGAATAAAAGAATGAACTTTAAGATTTAAGGATCGTTTACGCACGAGCGGAACGGAGAAGATTTTATTACCGATCACCGATCTGACTTTCCGATCGATCGGCGTTTGATCGAAATCCCTGAAAGTCCTATTTCACCGAAAAGGGAAACGAAAACCCTCCCGATACGGGAGAAAAAAACGTAATAGGGGAGATAGAGCGAAGACATCGCGACTAGGGGTTGAGACCCCATCCCCTCCGAGTACATTATATTTTTCAACCCCTTTCATCCCACTCCGCTTTTCGATCTGTGTCCGCTTTTTTTACCGCAGTTCCCCCTTTAATTTTTTTTTTCAACCCCATCGGAATTGGTGAGTGCGATGCCACAGCGAAGAAGCCGCGATGAAACACCAAGAGGGTTTCCTTCGGTTAGTCTAGTCGCAGCCGTTCATCGTCGGGAATTAAGAGCGTCTGTACGAACAGATGCCGCACTTTTCCCGAATGACAAAACTTCGCTAAAGAAAAGAAACCTTCGTAGACTATTATCGTGAAGTCTACAATCAGTGATTGGCCACTTGAAAAAGTTTGGGTACTCATTCAAAGACTTCGGAAGTTCATTTTTCGTTATTAACGGCAAACGTCTAAAGGAACAACTGCGACTGGTTTCGATATAACTAAAATTACACTCCAAAATGATTTTTGACAAAATTTGTCGATAAAGAAGAGATGATTTCAGTTCAAACGTAAATTTTAACAAATGTATAAATGCGATTTCGTTGGTTCGTCATTCTCACTTCTTCATAGGCCAATCACTGTGAGAATGTTTTCAATGCAAAGACGACCGAAAAAACGAAAAAAAAAAAAAAAAAACGCCCAAAGTTTTTATAAGCTCATCTGATGAAAATAAAAGGAAGAACCCTCGGTGATGCAGGATCAACAGAGGGTTACAAATCGGGTTATAAATCGGCTCGCGAGTTACGGCGCTATACACTGTATAGGTATACGGTATTATGGGTAATACTTTGTACGATACTATATGCGTATCTAAAGCTTCGAAGGGGGAACTCTAAGCCTACAGATCGAAATTCGTGATCGCGCCCCAGCCAACGAGACGGCAAATGATCGAGAATTTGTAACGCCAAAAAAAAAAAAGCACCATATAAAAAAAAGAACACATAGCGATAAGGGTGGAGGGTTTACAGTGCAAGCGGAACGAACGGGGGTGAGAGGAAAAACGGCGAGCGAGCGATCCGCGCAAAGTCGTCATTGGGAAGGGGTGAGAGGAAATAATCCGTATAAAATTCAAAGTAGAATGCGCGTATGTGGATCGACAGTAAAATGGAAATTCGGAGCAGTGATCAGAGAGGAAAAACACGACGAGGCGAAATAAGGACGTCCAGTGAGGGCACTGAGAATCGAAGCGAAGACGCGACGCCGCACGCTCTCGTGAGAGATACACCTGCCGGCCCCGTTATCGTCCTCGTTAATGCGAGAGCAATTCTAACGAATCGCTTTTCGATATATTCATTCTCGCGAGACCCATATAGAAATAAACTTCAATGGACCCATCGTATATCGATATTATAACTCGTAAAAATTCAACGAACCGCTTTAATTAGTCCGCCTTTTTTTTCGTCCCATTGCCATATCTATGTATATGCATAACATAACCAATAATTGCGTGTCGACTCCGATAAAAAAAATGAAATATTATTTTCAATTAATTTCTAAGTGTTCCAATATTTATTCGATTAAAAATTAAGTAATTTTAATAAAATTAAATTCACTTGAATCGGAGAAATGTTTATTTTCGCCCCGACTTGAGAATTCCTGTTAAGAGCGAATAAATCTTCCCTTCACCTTCCACCGAATATGGATTCGACAGTTACCATATGGAAAACTATGAGCCCTCGACCTGTCCCAATGGTACGACCATTTTCGTAATTTACCACCGCATCTGGTATTATACGACCGGATTTTTCGACGAGACGAATTTAGTCGCAGCCGTCGGACGCGACAGTAGGTGTAAAAGATCGAAAGAAACAGCAGGTACGAGGATATTTGCTCGATGCTTAACTGCAACTCTCGATGCAAGGGTTTCTCCACAAGCTTTGGGGTCTTTTGTAACTGTAACTATAGCTACTGTCTTGACGGATACGTCGACCTCGCAGTTTGAAAATCAAGTTAAATTCGAAATTTCTTTCTCCAAAACTACAGAACGTAATACAATACATTTTTTCACCTGAAAGTACATACATCGAGATTCTTGCAAAAAAAAATTCGAAAAGATATTGAAAAAAAAAAAAAATTATTATAAATTAACGCAAATAATTATTACTTGAAATTGTTGGTAACTAAAATAATTAAGAAAGTGGCCACCGCCCAATGTTACGAAAAAAAAAAAAAAACAAGTTATTCTTCCATCGGCCATTTTTTTATTTTTGTATATATTTGGCCAATTTTTGTTGTAAACCCCTCGATACATATACCATTAATATAAAAAAAATTCTATAGTTAAAAAAGAATCAAAACTTTGACTCGATTGTCGAATCCCCAGGTAGGTGTAGATGCACCCCGTTAACAGCGACGATGCTGAAAGTGCAGCAACCGGAGACGCTACAAAGCTGTATGAAGGAAACACAAAAGTTTGTTTGGACTGCCAGTGGTTGCCAGATGCCCGAAGAAGAATCGGTTATCCCTTTGTCGAAAGGATTGTATTATATTTGTCCCCTTGCTGTGTCGATGTATATGCACTTTTAATCCGAACAATCGAAGACGCGCGGTGCACGATGAAAAACGCTGACGATGCCATCCGTTCTACTGTCAGTGCACCATGCGAGAATTAACCTGACGTGCAAAGAACCCCTTTTTCCGAGAGGAACAACCCTTTTACCCAGTGAGCCAAAAATGTTCCCAAGCTATGTATTCGTATATATTCCATACACTCTTTATTCGGATTTTTGTGTCGACGCACCTGCCTATTTCAACGTGACTTCTCGGACTATGTGCACCGGTTGACCCGGTAAACGTGTGGTGCATAGAGCAAATTTTGGGTATCAGGTCAACCCTTCCCTACGAGAAGACCAGTTTAAGGTTCAACCCTAAAGATTCGCGGGAAGTTCAGCGATTTGTGGCAAAAATATATTATCATATATTTTAGCCACAAATCGCTGATAAAAAAGAAAATTAGGAATCTTAATTATACCAAACATTTGAATGTTATTCACATTTTGAAAAGCGAATTATTTCGATAAAATCCTTTATTTTCAATAACGTAATTTTTAAAAAATTGGAAACATCGAAGAAACTCGAAACATTTTTTTTCCGTTGTTTTATACAGTTTTTTTATTGGAATAATCAGTGGATTAAAAAAAAATCAACATACTTCCGTAACAAATATCCATATCATCTGTTTCAGTCGAAATAACTTAACTGTGCAGATGTAGTAAAAGTTGCCTTATGTCCGGAGAATCGTAAATTTCGTTTTTAACAGCAATTTCCTTCGAGGCTATTCGTTAAATGCGAAATGTAAAAAAACATTTGAAACTTCCGGTCTTCTTGCTTCTCTCGCCTCGGTGGTTGAAAAACCACCCTCGCGTCTTCACGGGCGCCTAGTGATCCGAATTTTTCCAGATGTCGCGTGCCCACGTTCTCCCCTTCGTCTCTTCTCGTCATCCACTTCACAGTTTCCTTTTCCTTTCCCTTTGACCTCCCTAAATCTCCATCGGACCCTCGATCTTCACGTTTCGGCTTCGGCGATCCGAATCTCAATGAATGTCGGATGATTGTGTCATTGTGACGACGCGAGAGGAAATGATTGTTCATACCGCAGGATGCAGATACGCATACGCATTATTATTCTACCGTAGGAACTTCGAGAGCGTAAGTCAACCGCTTGGAATCAGAAGGACATATCCCACGTGGTTTTGCGCGATAAATTATTCAGAGATACTTCCTTATTTTTCTTAACTGTGGATATGTGGGGAAGACATTTCCGAATTTCCTGTGGCGCAACATAAAGCCATACGATCGCAGCATCTTTTCCGACCCTGTGGACGATCGACAGGATGAAGTCCCGTACGAGTTCCTCGCCCGGTGGTTGAAAAACTACCCCCCTCCCTCCCTCTTCGTTACCCTCGTGTCCCGAGGGTGGATGGAACCGATTTTCCACAGATGGTCCCGGGACTCGGGCGCGAGCTTCAGTTTTCACATACTTTCAAAAACCATAGACGCCCCCGTCATCGTTCCCTTCTGTGTTCATCGTTTCCTTGATTCTCGACGTCCCACTATGAAAATCTTTGACACTTCGAGTCAACGCCGTCGTAAACCCAGCGACCCAAATCACGAGGAGTGCGTCATTATTGCGTCATCATGATGATACGGTCAAAATATCATTTTTGATGATTTAGAAACTATTAGTCGGAATTGTTATAAACCGGATAATAGTTCTGAGTTTTAAACGTTTTCGTTCAATTATGAGTAAAAGATTTTTAAATTTTTTGTCGCAAAACTCTCAATGTTTACACCTTTCAGTAGAAAAAAATATTATTTGTTTGTATTGTTTTTGAGAACAAAAAAAATTTGACGCGATTTTTCGAATTTTCCTCTATGGAGATGTACACCATAATTTTAGCGATGCAAGAATATCCATATTTGTCGTCCTTTAAGGTCAATACTTCGAACCATTTTTTCAAAGTTTTATTCCTGCGGTTGATGCAAGTTTGCAGAGAAAAAAAATGAGTTTAAAGTAATAAAAACTTTGAAATTGAGAGCATTTTTTAGATTTTATGTGTCTGCGGCCCGACCGAATGACGATAATTCCCGTCTGTAGCAGCGGCGAGCGGTCGAGTGTTAAAAAAGATCTTTACAGCTGTTTTATTTATTTTTTCCGCGAGGTATAATATAAACTCCAGAAAAGTAGATACGATTTATTTATAATTTTTTTTTTTTCCAATTTATCAACGTAAACTGTAAAAAAAGTTGAAGGTCTTGCAAAGTTATCAAAGTTTTTGTTATTGTTTCCGTTTAACCAAATTATTTTCGAGAACAGAATTTATTTCGAAGTTATTATAACGACAATTTTTTTTCTTTTTTTTTTTTTTTTTTTCAAATCGCTAAGGGGTCGAATCTCGCGAATCACGGACGTCTTTATAGCGCGGAATCCGTACGAGGATGACGTCGAAGGTCTTCCCCCGTGTCCTATATGCAAGGTCTCCTTGTGAGTAGCAGATGCACGAGTAAAACCTCGTACGCGGGCATTAATGCTTCCTCTTGCTCGCTCTCTCTAGCGCAGTACTTTGGAATCGTATTTCATATATGAAAGTACTTCCAGGGAAGAAGACCTCGGTTTACGATATATACATACCCTTTCGCCCGCTTCCTTCGACGCTTATATATATATATTATACCTCCATATTCCCTCCTGCACTGTTCGTGTTTGTACTGTGCTTCATTCACTTGGCACGCTCTGTCGTGAGCGCACCGGTTACCACCGAGTCAATCAGTGCAACTACGAGAGTGCAGTGGCGGTGTCGCCGTGCAGTGGTCATTTCGCAGGTGTTCAATAAAAGTATTTCCATTCAATCCCTTCGATCTCAACTACGCGACACAATACCGAAAATTCTCATTATGTTCAACGACAAAAAAAAAAATCAAAAAATTTCAAACTCAAATTCAAATTTTCGAAGCCAAATATCCGAAATTTTTTTTTTTCATCAAAATAATTTTTTTTTTGCACTCGGAGTTAAAAAATAATAATAATAATAAATCATCCCTCTGTTTCCCCAAATCGCGATACAAAGAACCGAGAAAAATAAAGCGGGAGAGTGGGAGAAGCGGGCACGCGACATCTGTGAAAATTCGGTCCAGCGATGGGCTGCTGTTGCCTTCTTAGCCGATGCTGGTGGTTTTTCAACCACCGGTCGTCCCAGAAGAGTGTGCCGTATACACGATGTACGAGAAGAATAAGAAAAGTTTTTCGAGAGAAGAAAGACGGATGAACGTAAGAGCGTCTGTAGCCGAAAGACGAGGGTGTCTCCCTTGACGTGGCAGAGGGCGAAACTTGCAAGGAATAGATCGAGAATTGTAGCGGTGGAAAAGTGAAAGAGGGGAGGAAGCGAGGGATGAAAAAGATACGAAATAAGAAACTTCGCCCAGAGTCGGTGGTTCTCTTGTACTACACAAATACAGATACCGTATGGAACTGTGTACATTTATACGTATATTGTATGGTATATGGTGTTAGTATGGGACATGGCTATGGGAAGCAGCGGCAGATGTTTCGAACAACTCGGTTGGCGCGTGCCCGCTGCCACTTGGCTGCGAACTCGCTGGCTGCATGGGTGCCGGACCATCTGCCCCTCCTCGACCTTCCTGTCCTTCTTCTTCTTCTTCTTCTTCTTTAGCGACTACGACGACGCGGTTTCCCTCCTACAGTTCCAAAGCGGCACCTTCTTTCCTTCCTTTTCACGGCCGAAATGTATTTTTCATCCGGCACGGGCCATTTCAATAAAGACTTTCAAGAAGAATAAGAACTTTTTGAAAGTTTCTTCGATTCTTCGCAATGGTCTTTATTGGCAAGAAGAATACGGGTTGAGAAATATTTTCTTTATTTATTTATTTATTTTTTTTTGACAGAAGAAGAAAAATCGACGGGAAATTTTAAGAAATTTTGTTACATTCGAAACGTGGAATTTTTTATTCGTGAGATGTTAGGATTTTCCTTTCTTTTTTGTAGGGAAGACTTCGCGATGTTTTGTGTAGTTGTTAGAAGGTATGTATATATATGCGATAGATGTTTTGATACCCGCGTAGCACGTGCCGGTGAGCGGCAAAAATCTTTCGCTCGGTTCGATGAACGAATTATTCGAACGAATGTGGATAGTGAAACTACTCATTCGCGGGTTTTTCGTCCCTCTCACCGACTATACGCTTTCCCCTTTTTCAGTTACTGCGGCAACCGCATATTTTAGTTTCTTTTTTTTATATATATATATTGTTTGCCATTATTTCGAGGAAAAGTTAGAAAATGTTGCAACGATTAGTTTGATCGCATTATTTTGTCGTAAATATTGCAACTAAATCATTTTTTTATCGTAAACCATATTAATTGATTGTATTGATAATCAACATTACGTAGTTTCGTAGATAAAACACACGTGTCGTACATTGACGACTCAGATTTTCGTCTCTTCTCTAAAATTGATGTTTTTTTCATCTCCCGCTGGAAAGATGCCATTAGCGACTTCACGATGAATACCAAAAGCCCTGCGGCAAAATATGCAGCGGGAACAACCATGCAATCTGTAGCAGCAGGACAACGTGACGATGTAGTGCCGTTGTGCATTCTGTTCACTGGATCATCGCGGTACACCAGACTCTTCTCGGATATTCATCTGGTCCGCTCATCTCTACACTGCCGTCTTCTGTGTCCACCGACTTCGCTCGTTATCCTTTGCGAATGAAGCCGACACTTTGGCGAACGCAAGCCGCTTCGGCTGCCGTTTGTCGCTTGTTAGCTCTCTTCTCTCTTCTTCGTCATTGCCATTGCTGAGCAACCGGA
The DNA here is from genome assembly GCA_934046635.1 of Buathra laborator. Taxonomy (NCBI): domain Eukaryota; kingdom Metazoa; phylum Arthropoda; class Insecta; order Hymenoptera; family Ichneumonidae; genus Buathra; species Buathra laborator. The sequence continues at coordinate 9,553,874 of OW203898.1, read as the reverse complement.
GAGTAAAAAATTGGTCGCTCGATGCGTTTAGATCGTCGCGTGCCCTCCCGGTATCGACTATCACCCAACAGCAGGTTAAAGAGAAAACCAAACGCTCTCGTATTAGGTTCGCAACTCGCTATTAATATCTTCGAACATACGATGAACCTGCGTTCCTTCTCGGCAACGAGATGACGAGCGAACGCGTCTCAGTTTCTTCGGGGTTAACGTAATGTTGCAAATTTGTCTGAAGGCAAATTCCTTGCAGTGAAATTCCAGGCGCAAAGCGTTCCTCGACTATTTTAATATGACGAGCGATGTAAACGTACAGCACCTGCTATACACCTTTCGATGCTTTGGACATTATGTCTCCTTAGCAGCTTCGTAACTTCGATGCATTCCGGGGTAATGTCACCAATAAGTTTACAGGTAAGCAGACAACAAAATCCAGAGATTGCAGGCATTTTATTAGCGCACTTTAACGGAAGGGGATCTTTTTTTATATCTTTACCCTGTTGTTTTACAAGCGAAATGTCCGAAGAAAAAAAATGGTCGCCGCTTTATATTTTCGAAAATACATCGAAACCAAAAACATGAATCATGAAAATTACTCCTATAAAAATAATTTTTTTTTGTGTGCGTATTTCGTGTAATAATAACATAAGACGAACACCTGATGGCAGGAATTTATGAATTGCATTGCAATGAAAACAAACCGCAGAATTCCATGCATAATTCCGAACCAAAGAGGACGCGGCGTCACCAGGACTTCTGGAATAATCGAGAATGTTGAGGAATCAACAGATTGCTGTTTCCTCAAGTGTAGCAGAGAAGAAGGAGCTTCAGAGGGGCGGACGGGGGGAAGAAGGGGAAGTGAAAATCCAAAACCACGCGCGAGCGAAGAACAAACGACCACCTGCCATTTTCGTACGGATCCAGGCGTGCGCGTCCGATGCCAGGTTTCTTCGGGATGATGCCCAGCGCGTCGGTGAGGTCCTTGTCGGGAACACGCGGCGCGTGCAGCCCGTCAAAGAAGAATAAGAAGACGAAGAAGTAGGGGAACGAACAAGGAAAACGTACGCTTGCTTTTTGGCCTATAGATAGATGCAGCAAGCGAAAGAAAATACTATGATCGCTTCACAGATAAAGAAACTTTTTTTTTTTTTTTCGTATTTTTCGAACCTCCGATCGAATTTTTACGAAGGGTCTAATATTTGATAAAATAAATAAAAATAACAAACAATATCCATATAAAATGTAATTAATATATTACAAATATAAATTATTATTTTTTTTTTTTATATGTAATATTATATATAATTTCTCAAATTTTGCCGCTCCTTTGAATGGAAAATTCGGTTTAGATTCCTCGAGAAAACGGATATAAGGTAAGAGAGACCGATACTTCCGTCTCCAGCGGCGTCTTCCGACAGCGTACAAAAACACAGAGAGCGCATAAATACTATAGTGCCGCCGCGTATGCTACGTATATCCTATATCCTTGCCATCGGGCCGAAAAGTTCTCGAAATGAAAATGTCAGAGGAAGCAACAGATGGCTGGGAACCGCGGCGTCTAACATAAAGAAAAAAAAAAAAAGAACGCGAGCAAAAGCAGCATCCGCGTCTCTTTTTTTATTTTCTTTTTTTTTTTTTTACAATTCGTCTATCTTCGTTGCTCCGACGGTTTTTCGGGTGTCCCATACTCGAGGAGAATCTCTTTGTACAACGCGCGGCACGTGCCCCCGATCCGTGCCTTCGAGACGGTACGCGGACTTAAGGGAAAAGATATTCGTCAGCATGAGGATACGAGGCATCATCGAGATCTCTAGGCAACCAGTGGCAGCCCGCTTGTCCGTCCGTATGTCGGTGATCCCTACACAACGGTGAACCAGATCCGATGCCTCCTTGAACAAGCAACCAACTGATCCTAAGCCCTGGCATACGGATATCGCTTTTCCTTTCTTTGAATGCCTCAGGGTTCCTTTTGATCCGACAGATCCGTCCGAATTTCCTCTCCGACGAGAAGAAAACCGAACGGAGAAGACTTTAACCGATGGAGATCGAGGAAGAAGTTGAAAAAAAAAGCGATCCCGCGTTTCCTTCGGAGAGTCTGTATAAAAGTCTATAAACATCGGAGCAGAAGGCTTTTTTTTCATTGTTTGAGGGTTAAACGGGGGTAAACGCCGAAAGGACGAAAAGTTCGTCGAGAAAAATGGTTAAAATAAGTTCGTCAAGTTTTTTTTGCGCCGTTCGATGTTTAATCCTTTATTTTTCTTGATTAACTTGAAATTGTTCGTTTAATTTCGTTTAAGACGGAAAACGTTTTTATTTACAAAATTTCCGTCAATGACGACATCCTCGAGGATGTTTTCAACAAACGGGAGTCGATTAGTCGGTCGAATCGATCGCGTCACCGGAGCCTTTGTGTATCAATGCATAATAAACGAGAAGCGCCGCTTCGACGACACCGGACGCCGCTTCGATTTACATCGACGCCGGTATTAATCGTCGAGACGGAAGAGACTCGGGACAACCGCGTAATTAATGTTACGCGGATCTATTTTCGTGAGTTATACAACGTTATCAGAGACCCGTTGCTTTGTATAGTTAATTCGCTACGGTTATCGTCGTTTGATACATAGGTATAACTTTGAGAAGATATTGGAGACATTACGGAAGGTTACATTTCCAGTCAAAAGTGAGATTCAGAGAAAAGTTCGAATACTTCCGAAGTTCTTAATTTTTCTGAATACATATGAATTTTTTCCGATTTTTTTCGAATTTTTGTGGGTAATGCGTAGTCTTTTTGCAAAAACATCCAAAATGCACGATTTTTCCTCCATAAAAAAAAAATTCGAAAATAAAAAAAAAATGTATGAATCAATTTCTGCTTTTCAAAAAAACGGTTATCGGATGATTTATTAAACAATTTTTTTTCTTACTAATTTGTTGATAAAAGTTTCCCATTATTATTACGCAAAATTAATGTTCTTAGTATCTTCTATATGGTAGATTTTCTTCCGATTTTTATTAAAAACTATTCAAACTTCTCTCTGAATCTCACTAAGATAGTTATCATCAATAATAACGATGCTAAAGTTTTTATGGTGACGCGACTTTTTTTTCTTCCGCACCTCCTTTCGGCACAGAATTTTTTTTCGCTCTAACTGAATTTATCTGCCGTTTTTCGTCGAGTTTCTGGTTAACAACACTCGACGGTACACCTTTGTATCCTCGTTATAATAGCCATGGCGAATTGAAACGTTGCGTCGACAGTACGGTGGTCAGGGACCTCTCGTCCCGTTCCGGTTTTCACGGTGGACAAGTCAAATTTCTCGAGTAACAATGAACCCTGAAGACTGTTGCGGACGGGTCAGAGTACACGAAGAAGAAGAGATGAATCGTCTGGGGGTCTGTGCTTCTCGTACTGAATCGACGGAACGCTCAGTGACCGGTGTGTCATTCGTTTCTCGTTCCCAAACGATTTATTTCTCACTTACACATAATAGACACCCAGTAAAGTCTGTAGCTATTGTACGAAGCTATTGAATGAAACGCGCAGGTACGCGGATTCTTGTATTTTCATCGAAGAAAAGTCGAAATACGATTCACGGTCAATAACACTCGTGACAAACCTATCGATATAACTTCGGCACGCAGTTATATTTACCACGACAACTATATGTATATAAAATATAAATTTTTCTTATAATTATATGTTTATATATAAAATAATAATAATAATAATATATGTATAATATATCGATATACTTTTTTTATATATCTATAAATACGAAACAAGATAGTAAAAATCGAATTGGATTTCGCTGCTGTTCGGCTGACCGAGTCGATTTTTAACGCGTTACCAAGTTCAGCGGAACGAAAGAAGATAAATTTCGTTTTGGACGTCACAGCTTGCGATTACAAAGAAGAAAAGAGAACGCCGATCGTAAAGATCGCGACGCGAATGGAGAGACGATGAAAAGCTCGATGAGAGCGCCGAGAAGAAAACGAAGGTCGTTCCTACGAATCGCCGAAGCTAAGAGCCGTATTAAAACCGCCAGATGACATAAACACACCTCGTACCAGAATGCAAATCAGAGACCACAATATAGATATTAGGTATGTGTGAACTCGCGTAACGCATTAATACTTCGCAATCCGCGTTGGCAGGCAACCGGCCAACTTTGTAGGCGCGAAGTGCTTTGACAATTGTACGGATACCGCGTCGAATCAAATGTATCAATCTACATTATCGTATGTATCATACGTCGGTATAGTTGAGGAAAATCAGAAGAGCACTTATTCTAAAAAGACGCAATGCATTATGCTACTTTTTTGTTTTTCGTCACGAAATAACACGCGAGATTATCGAGAAAAAAAATTATTAAAAAAATCGGCGGCCGTCAATGACTCGTTACTTAATTTTAGACGCATCGTTTCAATTGCCGAATTTCCGCCACCAAACGTCCCAAAAAACAAATAAAACACGAGTCCCGCTTCCGGCGGACATTTTTTTTTATTACCATCATTTTTTTGGTAAAACTCTCAATATACATATGTATCGTTCGAGAAAAAAATTACCCTTAAAAAAGTACCCTTAAGTCAGGGAAACTTAGTATGCAGTGTACAGTGCAAAATTCTTTAAAAACGACTCGAAACTATATCTGGGTCAGTTGTGTTGATTTTACTTCCCGTATTCGTTGAGTATTATTTTCTTGGCGTCGTACCAACTGGCGAAAGATTTGACACGTTCGTTCGTTAACGTGTATGTTGGCAAACGCAAATCTGTCGCGATTTGTAAATCCATCATCGTAGCGGTACTTCAAATAAATTTTTTACGACGTGATTCCCGTGAAGTGATCGTTGCAAAAGCTTTCCCGATAGAAATTTGGAACGCCTCTGAATCTTTCATAATTTTTCGGGCAATTTTCACAAAAATGACAACAGAAATCACCTCCTCACGTGATTTTTCTATTATAATGAAATTATCCAAAATATATTTGTCCGCCGAATTTTTGCCATTTCGATTGAGAACCCGTATTTTTTTTTAAATCTTCATACGTAACTTTTGTATATAAATATATTGATGTGCAATTCACGAATGCATGCGAAAGTGTAAGCGTCGTTGCATATTTATGCGGAGACACCACACGGTGCTCAACGATTTCGAGATATACAGGTTTTCCGAGATTCCCGGCGTTTCCTGGCACCGCTGACCTTCCTCGTGGCCACCGGTTTGCACGAAGATCGATGCATTCGCGAGGGGTTCATCGCGACTTATCGGAAATTATACGTAGCCCTGCGCTTCCGCTCACCGGCCGACGGTCGTCGCGTGATTGTTGGAAACCATACCGAAGGTCACACATCATTCATGTGTGCGAAAGAAACTCGCATTTTAAATCCTTTCACCCTCCATTTAAAGCGCAGGTTCGCCTGCGCAAGATTGACCGCTTACAGTATATTTCCTGACGCCACTGGTGCACCTCGCGATATACGCACCGACCAACCATCGAGAATCCCCCCTCGAAAATTGAAACTCACGTAAGTAGCTAAACCGAACACCAGCTGGACACTGTGGCGGCCAGCCGAGAGTTATCGGAAGTTACTAATATAGTGCTGCCATGCATCCCCCACAGTAGCCTCACTTCCTGTAAGCGGAGAGTCCGTGATTCGTTCATCCCCCTGTTACTTGTAGTCGTAGGACTTTGGAACGCCGGCAAGTAGACACATGTTGAATAATGCGCCAACGCGAAATATTGCAAAAAAATATTGAAAAAAAAAAAAATGCTATTTTTTTTTTACGCAAATCTAATTCGATTGGATGATTCAAAACGAAAAACGAACTATGTTCGTAATTTTTTTGTTTATTATAGTTTATTTTTGTGCACGTGAGTCCAATGCACGTATTTTTCAGTAAAAAATATTATAATTATTGTTTTAAACATATTTACGAATGAAAAAAATGTTTAAGTTATTATTATTTTTATATATAAAAATCATTTTTTTTTAATCCGTAAAAAAAAAAATCGTTCTATTAGATCCTACAGTTTTCGAGGGAATTTTTTTTTTTTTTAAATTGACTCGGTTTTCGAAACACCAGGTGGATGTGCGCCCCTTAATGCAGGGAAAAGGTTGCTCTCCTAGTCATAGTTATGTAGAATTGGCGTGAGGACACACATATGTTAAGAAATGTGTGATCAAAAAAGCGAAAAAACATGAGAATACATATAGGGTAGTAGAATGAGTTATAGGCCGCCCCTTAACATGTGTCCCCTATATCTATATATAGGGCAGTCATATCTTTATATATACCTATATGCATGTGAAGCGAAGTGAACCGGCAAAGGCGCACCTACGACCCATCAGTAGCCACTGCCTTCCTTCCTTCCCTCCTTTTTGCTTTACAATCTACAAAAAGACTCACCTATAACCACTGTGCACGTACCGCGCGCTGCTACTCTCCTTTTCTTCTCGCACTCGTCCCGTTTCGTATCTCGACAAACGGAGAGAAAGAGCGACAAGCGCACAGTGGTAGCACGTGCTGAAATCTCATGAGCAGCTGCCTGCTTTGCTGGCGGGAAGAAGCTAACATAGGCACGTTGTAAGAAGGGAAGCAAGCAAAGACTTTCGGGAGGATATTAGGAAAGAGAAGGGGAGGGACGAGGGAAGGCAGGAAGGATATATTCGCTTTCGACCCTCGAACACACCCACGCGAGCAGCCACTTCCTCTTTGCCCCCATCCTGCACTGCTTCCCGCGCGGCATTTTTCCTCGACATCATAGTTTCCTTTTTTCCTTGTTTTTATTGTTTCTTTGTCATACGTTATACATTTTTATAAATAAAAGCACCAGAAAAAATTTGTTAATCTGATTTTCTTTTAATAAAAAAAAAATCCTCGCTTTCGTTTTGCCATAGCTTTATAAATCAATATAAAAACAAAAAAATGATTTATTAGTGTGAATTTTTTTTTATAAAAAAAAACGTGGTTTTTTTTTGTAATTTTCGAAAAATAGCCGAAAATTCGCAGTAATCCTGAAATTTTTTTGAATTTGGAGATTTTTTTTTTTTCTTATTTCGTAGTGTAAGAAAAAAAATGAAATGAGTGGTGTCGTTCATTCACGATACAATGTATAATAGGCAAAGATAGCAATATTTAGGCTGATATCCGACGCTGCAACTGTACAAACTTTGCAGGGTGAGTTTTTTTTTTTTTTTTTTCGTGAAGATAGGAAGATATATGTATCTCAGTATGTACAACACGTCCGGAGGAACAACAAGACACGGATAAGTCGAACAAGGGATGCATGCATGCATTTATTAACGTTCGGTTAAAATTTGTAAATTTATCCTCAAGGTTATTGGAATATTTAACACTCTTCTTTTCGCACGACGAAAGAAAAAACGTAAAAACAAAAGTTATCTTCAGAAGAAAAAAACTGTGCCGACACGAGGTGCATCCAATGAAAAATCTTTTTTTTCAAGGCTCCGCGTCCACAAGGATCGCGACAGAAGCCAGGTGCGAGGAGCCTTCGAGACTCCCGTAGTCTCGCGTCTTATCCTTCCCTCTATCCGCGCGTTTACTCAACTCTACGTTTGTCGCCGTTGTCGCCGGTCTCGTAGCCGAAGAGATGTACACGAGGCTCGCATAGCCTCAGGCATATATTTCTCTCTTTTTTTTCCTCGGTCTATCGAAATTCGCGAGGTATCTCCTCGAGATCCCGGACAGCTGCATCGTTCGGTAAACGCGTTCCAATGCATACAATCGCTTTCGGATCCCGAAGTTTTCGAAATCTCGGTACTACACGTCTTGGACTTTGCGACACGAACGTATAATTATCTCGCAGCATATTTTAGTGACACTATTATTATATATTATTATTATTCGCCGTTCGGCTTTTGTCCGAAGAAAAAAAAAAAACTAAAAAATTATTAACAATAGGGCGCGTCGGGAGGGTGCAATCCGTCTCAAACGATTTTTTATTTTTTTATTATTTCATCATAATTTTTTTTATTTTAAACTGTTTTGTAAAATATTTGAAAATTCCATATATAATAATATATTCCATAATTAAGATATATCGTATATCGGAATCATCGAAATAAAATAGATTTAAGATGTTTTATTAATCGAATGGTTCAATTTTCACGATTTTTTTTTTTTTTTTTTTTTTTTTTTTTAATTAGATTTTATGAAAAATTTTACGAGCTCTTTAGCGAGCCAAGCAATCGCTGGCAAGAGTATGCGAATGACGACCTTGCGCCGTACTCGAGGCAACTTCTCGTGCGTGACTTTGAAGGCGGAAAAATCCCGCGCACAGCAAACCACCGCACGTTCATGATTATCCACCGGTGGTACGTACTTACACGCCGGTTTCTCTTGAGCCGAGTGGCCTATGGAGACAGCTGCAAGTTTCCCCGTACCGAATATATTTCTGACCGTATAGGAGTTCGCTTCGTTTCGCCGGTTCCACGTTAAGAGACGAAGAACGCAAAAGATGTACGGCGATTTCGAGTCTCAGCTTCCACTTCCCGTCACACGGGACCCACACACCCTACACTTTTTCTCGGTTCTCTCCCTTAGAATATAAATCCCCCTTGTCGTACTCTGCACGGCGAGGGACGATGGATGCGAGGCGCGCTTAAGCTTTCCCTGCGATTCACAGGGCGGTGTTCGACCTTACAACCACCTTACGCACCTTCCAACCCCTCGTTGCTTCTCTCGCCTCTTCTAACCACCGAGCGCACCAATGATTTCGTCACGAAACGTCGCACACTGACCTACCCTACTAAATTTTTTCCCTCATCGAACGACAAAGTATCCGCCGAATCGATGCCTTTTCGTTGTTGAATTTTGGCCGATGGTACTGAGTCTTGACGAACCCATTTCAATAAAACAACGAAAAATGTTCTTTTACATGAAAATCGCTGTATGAAAATCGAGTGCAATTTGTGTGTTTTTTTTTTTTTTTTTTCACAAAAACTACTGGAGTAAAGAAAATGATTACGCATTCAACTTGGCGCATTCAAGATTCACAGAAATCGCAATTCCGTAGAAAGTTTTTTTGTAAAAAGGGCTAATCAACCCCTACAATACGTCGTCAGGATTTTCTTCACAGAATCGTAGAAAAGATCTGATTAAAATTGTTGACGATTTGTCATTTGTCGATTGTATACATGCAACTTAGAGTATAACTGCGGAATTCCGTCTGCTTACGTAATGCCGAAAGAAGCGAACTATTCCAATCGGTTAAAATTGTAAATATGCTGTATTCGTATTTTTTCCTCAAAATAATCCAAAAAAACCCAACAATTATTATTTATTCCTTCGATTAGAAATTCCCGTGACGAAAACATTTATTTTGGATCGCCGAAGTAGCCGTTTCGATTTCATCGAATTTTACGCGTTATCTGAATTCTGCCCTAATAAGGGTTGAGATCGAAACAGTGACGAAGGAAGCGGATCAATGTATAGAAAATATGGGATTTTTTGATTACTAATTTTTTTTTTATCCCGGAAGAAAATACTGCAAATTATCAGAGGACAAAGCGTTCCAACGTCCAATGAAATTATCCTCTGCAACGCAACGTCAGAGTATAATTCGCAGCACAGTGGAGAGCGGCTGATTAAAATTGATAACGATTTGTAATTTGACGGGTATTCATCGTCTAGTCTACTCGAAGGGGAAGGGGAGAAGTGCAGACTGTGAAGAACTTCACAGTCTGCACCCGAGTAGATAATGGAAGTTGGTATCTCTCGCTGCGGAGGACCCTGGAGAGAACAGCGAGAGAAGCGAAGGCCGCGCCAGTAGCCGCCAGCACTCCATTACGTCGCGGGAGCATAATCTCTCCCCCGAGGCGTATGAGAGGCTGAATGACGCACAGTAGCTTGCAGAAGCAGAACCAGTAGAAGTAGCAAAAGTAGCGGAGGGGAAAGGGGCACAAGCAACGAGAAAGATCCCCGGCAAGGGAAGTTGATGCCAGTCGAGGAACCGTGCGAGAGATTATTATTACGAGCTTATAAACGAGCCACTTCTTCAATCCTGATGCAGTAGCTTCTTCGCTTTACTATCCTGAATACCGTTCGCAAGTCTCTTGGAAATTGCTACACCAGAGAGGATGAAAGATCGCGCGGCTCATCTATTATCCGCTCGACGCCACTCGCTCCCACTTCGTTACAATCTTCTCGTTATAGCATACATATGTATGCGTACCGCAAAAGATTTTCACAGTATGCCAGAAGACTTTTCAACCCACGGGAAACCTTCATCGCAATGATCCATTTTTTTTTTTTTTTTTTTTAGAAAGTTTGCCCGTAGTATTTTTTTGTCGGGTAACAGCAACGATAATGATTTTTGAAGAATTTTGTTTTTTACGTGAACCAATATTTTTGATACATTTTTAACAACATGCGAAACAGCTGAACATTTCCGCTATTTATATGCTCGTTGCATTGTATCGTACGTAACTAAACTATACGCAGGCGGTGGGAGAAATAGACGCATAAAAACAAAAATTGACAAAGTTTGAGGTGAAATTTAAAAAAATTAGATAAAGTTTGAAAAGCTATAAATAAAATTTAAATAATTGAGTTCGAATTTGAAAAAATTAATAAAAAAGGAAAAAATGCTATAAAATAAAAATACAAAAAAAAAAATGTAAATTTTAACGTTGCAAACTCAATGAGGATTTTTAATTTTTCGAATGTCAAATAAAAAAAAATTACTTTGTAAACATTTTCCGGTTTTGTTCCGATTGGGTCACGTGGCCCATTTTGCCCCGTTCTCCCGAACTCAATGTCGAAGATAAAATTTGGCACACGTCAGTTGAAATCGAGAATAGAAATTCCAAGATCAAGAAAGAAAATAGTGACCCGAATTTACGGACATCCGATCTCATTCTCGATCTGTGAAAATTATTGCGTAATATGTACGGTATCGGTCTGCATGCCGCTTGCATATAATGCCGCGCTTTCGTCGATGCTGTAAACGTCATATAAATAGAAACATATCGTCTACGCTCTGCCCGACCATTCCTCAACGTTCTTTACGACCCGACGCTGATGTGTCCATCCATTTGTCAATTTATCGAATACGTGATTTTTCGTTTGTCAGTCGTGAATTTCAGAAAATCATTAAAATCTGAAAGTTCCCGAACCCAGACGTCGGCTGAATAAAACAGTAAAAAAATCGGTACTCTCGATCTTTTTTGTTTTTTTTTTATTCGCCGAAATACATGTTTTGCACAACGTTAATGCAACATCATCTCGTTAGCGAAGATTCCTTCGAAGAAAGTCCGCAATATGCCCGATCGTTAAACCGCGGATGCCTCGATGATTTTCCACATCGAAGACATCGAACGGGAGAAGACAGGGGGGTGGGGGCGCCGGTCTTTGCGACACAGTGCGTCCACCCAATTCTGCGGTTTCTCGGTTCCAAACCGCACAATTCGGTAGCTGTACGCACTTTTACATACACATAAACACACGTATACTTTATTCCTCACTGACAAAATCGTCGCGCATCGGTGATGAAAAGATCGAAAGACGAGCCGCGATCTTTCATCGCCCCGATGTCCACTTACTTCCGTTCTTCCATAATACCCAACAATTTCGTCAACTAAACCCAAAAATTGTGGAAAGGAAATATAATATAAAAAATATCAGAACCGCAGAAAAATGTCTCAAAGGCCGAATAAATTAGTTTATTCCGATAAATTAAGCATCTACAACGCATCTCTACTTTTTTGAATATATACTCCGATTCAACAATATTTCGATTATTTCATCGAGAAAATCAGATCGATGATTTTTGCGGTTAGAGAAACGATCCTCGACGACAAGGATATGCGCGGTAGAAAATAAATAATTCATACATTTTTTTTTTTTTTTTTTTCATCGGTACTATAACGCAGGACTATAAGGCATTATTCTTCGGGGCGCAGGTACCTGCAAAGTTTTTCCGAAAAAGATCCAAAAAGAATTCTCTCGGGAGAAGGAGACTGTGTGAATAGAGCGAAGTGAAAGAAATTGAAGAAATGGAATAAGAAGAGTGAGAGGAAAAGCAAAGAAGGCCCAGAGACAGCTGCCGCTCGCCTCGCGGCGACGCCCGGCCACGCGGTAACATCTGGCGGTATACGATACTTATTGCCACGCGCCACTTCCCCTACCATGCAAACTCTCTCGTCGAAGAAGAAGCTCTTACAGTCTCTTCGCTCTTTGCTCTTCGATCGTCGTCTTTCGATATACTTACGGGGCATTCCGCTCGACTCTCGATAGCCCCCCTCATCCTCTTTCCGCAATATCTGAGTCCTTCTCAACCTCTTATTCCATTTTTTTTCTCCTGCTTTCTGCTCCATCTTTTCTCTACACAATTTTCCTGATTCCTAAGAGACGACAAGCGGGAAACGCGATCTATAGAAGTTGGCGAATAGATCCCACGCGTTCCAAAGGAGAAATATCAATCGCGGATCGTTCACAAGAGATTTCGAGTCGAAATTGGAAGACGCAATTTTTCGTAAATTTTTTATTTTTTTAGTAGTTTCGTTGAATAACATTTTTTTCCATGGCATTTTTTTGCTTTCGTAAAATTCTCGATAGTTATTAACAAATTTATTAACCATTTTTAATAGTTGATAATATTGTATTCATTTCGTATTTCTTTTTTCGGATGTATCGTAATTGCATCTTATTTTCACACCAAATGACACTGGTTCCGCGTATACGAGAAAAGGGCTAAAGTAAATATGAAAATAAAGAACGATAAAAAATAATGTGTCCAATTAGGGGTTCGGTCTCGAATGCGTTCCCTTCTCGGGACAGCATAAAAAAAATTCTGTAACTTTCTAATGCGATATTCCGAACCCGAGCCCCTCGCGCATGTTTTCGGGAAACGACTTTATGCGATTTTATCGGACAACCCTATCCTCGGCCGCTCTCATCCGGAACCATCATCGGTAACTCGTACGATGCGCGCACCCGAAAATACCGTACTATGGACGATATTACAGTATACATGTATATGGGCTTTTCCACGCCAAACCGACCTCTCGAATGCGATTCACGATTTTTTTACTTTGGTTTTCGAAAGGAGACTACAGTGCCATTAAATCATTTTTATGCTAAATTTATTTTATTTGTGATAAAAAAAAATCCTGAAAATCGGAATTTTTGCATTCCTTTCTCATTGTGTTCTTTTACTCACATTTTTGAAAAACATTTTTCTAGAATTTTTTGGCTTCGTAATCGAAAGATATTTTCAATGAAAAATATTAATCAATATTCAAAATTATAAAAAAAAAAAAAAGTTCAATAAAAAATAAATTAAAACTATAAATAAATATAATTTCTTTTATTTCTAATATTGAATTTTCATTTTTTTTCATTTTTGTCGGTAAATCGTAAATTACTTAAATTTCGTGTCTTTTGAAATCGAAAAACAGTGTGATTAAAAAAAATGTAAAAAAATAGCAAAGATCGAGGATCGAGATTCAGGTTGATTTGGCATGAAATCTCCTATACACAAGTGTATTCTTTACGCGTTCGTTCGGCTCCTTCCTCGTCCGGGTGTCTTACCGGACGACGGCATCGCCACCGAAACGAAATGTTATTATAATTCATAATGTAGTCAGCCTTTTTGGGTTCGGTTCGTTCTCCTCGAGTCGGCTGTAATTTCGTCGGATACATACAGTGGAAACTATACGAAAGAGTACTTATATTCTTTCGGTCGTTTGGGGAGGAAGGCGCTGGAACTCGCGCATATACCAGTCGTGTCGATTACCCATTCGAGAAATTTTTGTTCGTATCTCTCGCGTAAATCGCGAGGGAACGGAAGGTTCGAACTCCCACCGTGTAGTCAAAAAATCGAGTTCGGTGAAACCGGCAATCGTACACATAGGTATACGGGGGACGTTAAGATGAAACGGAGTATAATATATACATATATATACGAATACTGTTCGCTGGTACATATTTCCGGTCTCGTAATACGGTTACTGGAAAGAAAATATATACATGTATCCGAATACAATTCGCTCCGAAGTACAACAATCGCGGAGATCACGCACTTCTCGAAGATTGAGAAAAGAGGCAAAAGGAAGCAGAAAACATCTTCGGCGCTCTTATTCAAGTTTTGTTGGTTCATTCTCGCACGCATCGAGAGAATTCTTTCCACGTCGACGTCGTCATGCCCCGCCGCCTTATGGTCGGTTAATATGAATTTTCATATATATATTTTTATGATGATAATACAGTGAGCAACTTCGTGCGCCAATTTATAAAAGAAGAGAGGATACAGCAGTGAGAAAAGTATTAGGGAAGTGTAACAAAAATTCTCGGAAGCAAACGAGAGCTTCCGGTCCTTTGAAACGCAAAAGGACTCGAAAAAAAAATGTAATTTTAGGCCTTTTCTAGGTTTTCGCTAACGTTGAAAGGAAGAGGGATGCGTGTCGATGTCATTGAGAACATTTGGAATCGTAACCCTTTATCAGTCGCGTCCAATTTTTTTTTATCGAAACCTCATTTTTCGGCACAACATGCAAAACATTTTTATTTATTTTTGTTAAAAACTATCGAAAGAAATAAAAATTTTATGTTTGCTGACCATTTTATCGCGGTATTGAGTATCGCGAAAAAAAATTGTAAAAATTGTTTGACGGTGGAGACTCCTCAGTGGAAACGATACATCGCGATTAAGAAAACAAAACATCGAGAAAAAAAATTAACTCGATTTTTGAATCACTTAGTCGATGTTAAAAAAAACCTGAATTCCGATTGGTTAGTGAGACTAAGCGAGAATATCGACGAAATATATCGGCTCAACGTACACATTTTTTTTCCGTTATTATTAGAAAGCACAATATGTGCCTTCGAGAGACTGGGGCACTGAGGAGATCCATACGTACAGACGTTGAAGAATTCGGGTCTAGCGTTGCAATAGTCGGTAGAGCAGAACTAGTGAGGCCCATAAGACCATAACGTCGGAAGCAACGATCCGAGAGTTAATAAGAATGAGAGACGGTACACAAGAATTCGAGGTGATAGAGATAGAAAACAAAATTGATAGACGGGAAGCTTTCGACAAGAATTCGGCTTCCTGTTTGCATAGATTCAGAATGGTTGTAAAAATGACTTTATCCTACGATTTCTTTTATTTTGGTACCTTGAATTCACACTCGTTACTCCAATAACGATTTTCGTATGCTTTTTATTTATTTTTATTTATTTTTATTTAATTTTATTTATTTTTATTTATTTTTATTTATTTTTATTTAATTTCATTTTTTTTTTTTCGTTTCGGAGTCTCCGATACTCCAAACGATTAAAGTAGATCTCAACGTCGAGCTTTCCAACCGTATATCTCCGTTTCCCGCTACGCGTTATCGTTCTAAACTAATCGTCACGGTAATAGACCGCTCAAAGGGTTGGTAACATCCTCATCGTCCGAAGAACTCGCAACGTCATGCATATGTTATTCTCTCCAACCCTTTGCCGTATCCTAAAAACGTTCAACCGAATTTTCCACACCGTCCGTACGCCCCTCGCGACAGACGTTGGAAATGCTGCTGTCCGTCTTGATCTCCCATTTCTTTTATTCCCCGAAATATCTTCCCTACGCACAATGCAAGATCCATATAAAAAAAAAAACACCGATTGTCGACCAGTAAAAAAAATTTTTTCCCATCGAAACATAATACAATATATTCAACTTAGAGCTGTGCGTGTATCTCCGGATGAACAATAAAAAAGCAAAAAAGACACGAAGAATGAGAGGAATCAAGAGGTGAAGGGTTCAAGCTGTTGGAAGCGAAGATCCGAAGACGCTTAGGTGAACTTCTACAATGAAAAAAAAAAAAAAAAAAAAAAAAAAAATCGAGAAATGAAAGAATCCGCGCTATAGTTTGCGTTCGGATGGTCTATGACGATAGAAACCGTGGGTACCGCGCGATGTATAGTTCGCGTTCCGATGTTTTTCCTCCCGCTTGCCTAACGGACTTTACTCGGCGTTGAAAAAGACTAAGAACCACCCGAAAGCGAAGGTACTTCCAGTGCGCGTTATTTTTTTTATTTTTTACACGCGCCTTTCGTAGCATACAGACGGTATGTACCTACAACTCCTATGGGGTCATTGCTTTGTTTCGCTCCAAAGTTTCTCCTCCTCTACGTAACTTCTGTCTGACTGTCCGTCCGTCTGTCTCTTTTTTTCATCAACATCGTTTTCATTCCGCGATATATGTCCTCTGCTCAGCCATACTGTACTCAAGAAAGAAATAATAGAAGTTCGTTTGTTCGTTCGTTGCGGAGATAGAGAGTAGAGAAACCGTTTAACCATGCGAAGGATGGCTTGTCGTCCCCGATGGGTTGGCCTACGAGGTCCGCTCACGAGGGTCAGGTGCCGTGACAGATGGCCGCGGTACAACGAGGTCGTGTGCCTAACGCACATCGGTTAAGGGACTTTGTTGTTGTGACGATCTTTTTTATTTTTTTTTTTTTTAATTTTTTACGTAACCTCGGAAGCTATTATTTACATTCTATACGAGACGATTTTCTTCCTCGTGTATAAAAATTTTTTTTTTTTGCTCACGAAATTATATACTTTGAATCTATGAATTAAATGGTGTAAAAAAAATTATTTAATAAGGCAATTAAATTTTTGAAGTTTTAAAAAAAAAAAACTTGTTCTCGAATTGAAATTTGGGTTTGCGATCGATTCAAACTTAAGTTACTTCGATCGTCACGATCCTATGTATTTTTCTACAAAGTTCTGAAAAAAAAAAAAAAAAAAAAAAAAAAAAAACGATTTTTTCAAAATTTGATTTGTCGATTTATCGCGATTTTAGTTTTTATCGACCACTCGATGAATGAAGATCGCGGAGAGTTGTAAATTATACGGACTATGTGCGAAGGGAATGTTGTGTATGAAGAGACTATAAGTTCTTCGTATATTCAGGTTGTAACGACGCCGAATCGTTGTCCTTGAGGCGGTTGCGCTTCGCGAGACTCGGTAGTCTCCTCCCGAGGGAGGTAAGGCACAAGGCGAAGAGGGGCTCTCGAGACGATCGTACAAGAGTAGACTCGGCACAAGCCGAGTTAGAGGCAAACTGCCACCGAGACGGTAGATACGCGTAAGGAAGCGTAACGCCGCCGCTGCCCTCGTAGCCGCGTAGAGCCGTGCCTCTGACTCGCGACTTCCGGTCAACGCAGGAAGCACGCTCGGTGCCCCGCCGCCGCCGCCGCCGCCGGTGCTTTTGCAGACGACGACGATGACGACGACGCCGAAGACGCGGGCTATACGTCGACGAGAACCCTTCCGCAGGTAATCTGCCTTACATACGACGAAGTTTTGCAGCATCGTGACGAAAATCACGTTAAACGTTAAAATGAAAAAAAAAAAAAAAAAAAAAAAATTGTCACTCACAATACTCCGATGAAAATTTAACATGGAATTTTAAGTTTACTGTGATAATTGGTGTTAATAATGCTAAGCGAAGGAAAAAAAAAAAACTTCGAGATAAATCGAAGTCGATGACTTTAAAGTCGATTTTTCGAGTCTAAAGTTTAAAATCAAAAGTCCAAAGTATAAAAACTTAAAGTGTAAAGATTGAAGTTAAACGAGAGTTTGCCATGCGTTCGTAAATGCGTTTAATAATTGAGTCAAATGTATATTTTTAACGAAATCGTCACGGTGGAGTAACGCCGTCAAGTATCTTTCCAGTAAGCGCGGACATAGTTACAATATGTATAAGGAGTTTACCGACCTCTCCGATGCTCGCTCTCATTTATTTATTCATTAGGCACGTGCGAGTCAAGGCGGACGTGCTAATTATTTATTTCTCTTGGGGTTACTGTGCATACTTGGTGTCCGGTGTTTCTCGTTTTTCACCCCTCGCGCGTTGGGGTCATATCCCGACAATCGACAAACGAGTCGTTAGACTTTACGATATTTTACGCGACAAAGTAACAACACGCTATTTATTAGCTGACGCGCAATTTTTTTTTCTGATGCGTTTTGATTCAACGAAACTTCGCCAATTAGTAAAAAAAAAAACAGTAAAAAATAAGTTATTAATTAGTTAACGCATTATAAATGATATATCGATCGTTGCACTTTACGATACTTCGCGCGACAAAGTAACAACACGATATTTATTAGCCGATACGCATTTTGCGTAAAAAATGCGTTATTAATTAGTTAACGCATTATAACTGATATATCGATAGCTATTTCGATCGTTGCACTTTACGATACTTCGCGCGACAAAGTAACAACACGATATTTATTAGCCGACGCGCATTTCGCGTAAAAAATGCGTTATTAATTAGTTAACGCATTATAAATGATAAATCGATAGCTATTTCGATCGTTACACTTTACGATACTTCGCGCGACAAAGTAACAACACGATATTTATTAGCCGACGCGCATTTTGCGTAAAAAATGCGTTACTAATCAGTTAACGCATTATAACTGATATATCGATAGCGATTTCGATTGTTACGATTTACGATACTTCGCGCGACAAAGTTACAACACGATATTTATTAGCCGACGCGCATTAAGAATACGAAAGATTTTCTTTTTTTTTTTGATTCAACGAAACTTCGCCAATTAGCCTAAAGAATGAGTTATTGATTAGTTAACGCATTGTAACTGATATATATCGGTTGCTATTTCGGTCGGTGAAAGCGAATAAATATCGGCAATCGATCGCCAGTCTACTTTTCTCCCTTAAACGATATGATGAAATGATGTCGAAACTTTCGCACAGAAACCATTGGCATTGTGATACATTGTAATTAAGAATACAGGTGATTCCTCATGGAGCATCGAACGTCAATGAGGACGCGCCACTGAAGAAACCAATGATAAACGATATTTGCAACTTTATACGCGCCGATCGACACTTTTACTTTTATAACACATTGGCGAACGGTGTGATCAGTGATCGGTCACAGTTTTTTTTATCGCATATGCCCATTGGAACGGACGCGAGTGGCTCATCAAAATGTGGACTGCGTAAAGTTCCATCTCGCGAGGAATAAAAATGAAAGTATGTATGCCGAAAGAAAGAAGCAGTGGGTTCAATGATACAGATGGTGCGAAATTCATTTCAAATATCATTATTCTCGTCATTATTATACTTACATATAAATAATTCGCATTGAAACAGACACCGGGCGAGCAGTGAAAATAATACATCGATCATTTTCGCTCTTTTAAAAACGCATTAACCCTTTCGCTCCGCTATATTGCTTTCGTTGCAAATAAACAAAATTCACATGCGGCAACTTTTAGATATCTTTGTATGATTTTTTAATATTATTGTATATGATATTAGTATTATTATTATTATTGATAATAATAATATAATATAATATACAATAATATAAAAAATTAAAAATAATACAAAAAACACATATATACAAGAGATAGATATCTAAAAGTTGCCGTATGTGAATTTCGTTTATTAATAATAATAATAAGTAATAATAAATAAATAATAAATTATTATTATTATTATTATATATTATAAAAAAAACTCGAGTAAATTTCTATGCAGACGGGGACTTTCGAAATGCGACAATCTTTGTTAATTATTTAAGGAGTGAACGGTCTTAATGCGATCGTTTATAGTCACATCAAATTCGTTAAGCGACGATGCACCACAGAGAACGAACCGGTGAGTAATAACTCACCGAGTTTTGTGGATAACGATCCAGCTGACAGAGTCACGAAGACTCGTTTGGACTGTATATACCCGTGACTCGCGAAGAAGCGTTAATGCTGTTAAAGATTCTACCGGCCGAAAAAAATCGAGATAGCGCGGGACCCGTGGTTCGCCGCGATCGCTAACTCCAAAAGCGGGTACCCTCGTGGTTATTTGGTGAAGCATGCCGCCCGGCAGGTGTACCAAATATATTTTGGAACAGTTTGAGCTTCGCGCACAAATTTTTCGGGGAACGACCGTTTCTTCTTACGTATTTCGCCACATTTTCAACTTCGAGTGAACGGCGAAAATTTTTCGCGGTTTCTGGACCAATAAAGACATCGAAGAACCGGAATATCGGAATATCGGACGATATTCGAAAATGATATACAACAATTCTCCTCGTTTTACCTGACAGCAAACAGAGCCACCGAAAATTTTAACGGGTTCTGTGTTTCGCTCACGCGAACTTCACGCTGATCGTTTTGTTAATGTTTAATACCTACTTTTCGAACATTAATTGGTTTCAAGATAACTTATTTCGCGAGTAATACGGAACGATAACAGTCACCGAACTTCACAAACCGGTTTTGATCCTCGATCTTCAATGAGAAGTACGCACTCATGTGGGTTTGAACGTAAAAAAATTGCCCATTAATATGATTAACGAGAAAAATGCCGATGGCACGAGCAGTAACACCGGGACCTTGAAAAATAATCAAGGCCTCTGTTATTCAAGGTCTTTCGAAAACTACTCAATTAAGAGGTGCAATTCGATATCGTTGGAAACTATAAATTATAAATTATTGGCAAAATATGCCAATACCAGTATTTGGAAAGTTCGAAACGGTGTCATCGTTTATAAAAGATAATTTGTTTCGCAGAAAAACTCGAAAAAATCACGCGATTATTTAGTAAAAATTTTTAGGTTATATTGATTTTTCGGGATTTTTCATTGCTACATATTTCTTCGATACAGAAGTTAAAATTTACCGTCAAACGGTTAAAATGCATATATATAGATGGAATAATACCGATCATACATTTTTTTTTCATAATTTCACCGTCACGTAAGCTAATTAAAACAAGACGTGGAGGTTATCACCAAAGTGATTATTGTCGCGATCTCTTTTGATATAAAGTGCAAATTCAATTTGCGACCTTTTTTTTTTAGTAAAACCCAGTAATCCGGGTAGCATAAAGGATTGAATGAAGCAGAAACTAACCTCAAATGATGTTCCGCATTGCCAATTTCCTCCCTTCGGAGTTTCGGAACGAGAGATCACTTTTTTTTCTTTCTTCTCTTCTCGCGTCGAAGGCGTGACCCCCATCGTAATTGGTACGCGATGCGATATATTGGAGCTCAGTCAGCATCAATTTTCTTCTCTTCGTTCACACTATGTCGTTTTGCTGCGACTTTAACAATAGCCAGACGGGCCAATTCCCTGTTCTACGATTAAGAATTAGTCGCCCTTCGCTCGATCTATCGGTCGAAGTTCTGACCATCGTCCATCTGATGAGTCCATCGAGGGGATGGAACGGGGACGGGAGGCCGTTCCGTCGAACGGACATCGAAGCACGAGTGTGCGTAAGAAGCATTATAGTCCGAGGCAATAGAACCTTCTGTCAGAGACTAATTGGGAGTTTTGTTTCGACCCCACATTATATAGCTTCACCCTTCTTTCTGTTTCTACGACCGCTGCTGCCACAACTACGAACTATAACCTCTCCAGAACACAATAATTGCTTTGCACGCCATAAGAATTACAATCTTATTTATCGTTTCCAAACCGATCGAGACTACATCGCAGCTGCCCGTCAGACTTTCTATCGAAACGAGAAATTTTTCCGAAACTTGAACGGCAATCGTTTCGATCGGTATCGCGGAGTATTTCTCATGTTATATTCCGGTTGACAATTATTTATTATTAATCGGAAATTTCTATAAGATCATTTTCTTATTTTCTTTTATTTTTCACATCTGGTTTTCTGAGATAACACATTTGGGTGATTACTTTTTTGCACGAATATATTTATTGAAATGGAGTTAATGGAATACGATAAGATGTCACGACAAGGAGAGAAAGCACAGGGACTGGGGGCGAAGCGTATACCGACGGGTTGACGAACTTCTTTCGCTCGAATTCTTTTCCACTACTCGCGTTATTCTGAATGTCGTGTCGTCCATCGGTCCTGTTTTCTCTTTAAATACGAGGAGGACGTTGCAAACCGGCGTAGTACTACTATATTCAGTAAGCATAAGTGGGTTTGCCCCGCGCGTCGATGCGTGTACATATATATGTTTCTCTCGGAGGGAACGTAATGCCCAGCGGAAAATCCGGTGTGGGCACGAGCTCTCGCACTCACTGCGTAATTAACATCACCGCGGGCACATGTGCGTTCCGCTTGTCGTGAAGTAAAACGCTGTACAGTAGAAATTCTCTTTGCTTAACCCGACTGAAACCCCGAACACTTTCGCTGTTTTTTATTTGGCGCACGGCCCCGCGATCGCGATCAACTGCGGGCATAGTTGACGACACGGCCGCTAGTACCTTCGCGGCGCTTCGACCGTGCGAAGCACTGCACGCGATTGTCCGGCAAAATACTTAGACAGTGTCGAAAAAAAAGCTTTTCGCTGACGTGTTCTAATAAATTCATTAATTTTAACACACGATCAAATATGTGTTTCATTCGACGAATCTTGCAATAAATGTTTGTGATTAGCGGAGTCTGCACCGATCAATTTCTCATTCAGGTACGAATTCTCTTCGTCATTGTTTACTTACTGGGAATCGATGTTTACTGTAATCGAAACATCGAAAATCGAGAGAGTGAAAACAAAAAAGGTGCCCGCGGGCACGTCGCATGCCTCCGCGTGTCAATCACAAATGAGCAATTAAAACCAACTCGAACCGTCGAGTTGTGTTTCAACTGGTTTGTTCAACTCGAACTGTCGAGTTGGTTTTAATTGCTCATTTGCACGCAGTACCGGGGAACCACTGTAGCGTGTGCGACATAACCTTTTTTGTTTTTGCTGTGACCGATATGCGACATCGACCGCATGTATCGTATCGATCACGTCAACTAATTTTCACGAGTTCGAAGAGACATTGTTACAATTGATATGGACCTAGAATTCGAGATGAGCTCTTGGTGCGACCGAAGATCGCGAATAAAAATTTATTTGTCACTTACAAAACGATCGGAGCGTCGTGCAGCTGTCCATCTCGACTTTCCACCACAACGAAAAACAGTGCTGAAAACGGAGCGGCAATTGCGTCGACCGATATCTCACAATCTTATTCATACGTTTAAAAACTTTTTTGAAACGCGCTTGACAGTTATTAATTTCTATCGGTTATTTCGCGATATTAGCTTTTTTTCGCATTGTCATTTCTTTACGAAAATTGTTTGAACGACAAATTGCGAGCGGATCTATTAGTTATCAGATCGCATTGATCAATCGCGATAAGATGATGCGAGAAGACGTCAAAAAAAGAGAGTGCACGACGTTCCAACGGGTTGACGACCTTTTTTAAAAAATTCTTTTTCACTGCCTGCGTTCATTGTATATCGTATCGTTGATCGGTCATTTTTTTTCGCTTTAAGCGCGACGAGGACGTCGGGAACATGCGTGTATGTAGTACTATATCCAGTAAGTAGGTTCCCTCGCGCGTCGGTGCGTATATGCACACCCCTCCGAGAAAATAAGTCGCGAAAAGGCCGATGGGCACGAGCTACCGCACGCGAAAAAAAAATCATTGACAAATTATCTCTTCAACGTGATTGTTTACGTGTTGTGCACAGTGGTGCATTATCGTTATTCTAAGTTATTTAAAAGATTATAAAATAGTAATAATAAATAATAATAATATAATCATTTCAATAAAAAATTAAAATATCGATAAAAAAATATATATATACATAATTTTTATTAATAAAAATGATATTTCGAATATTAAAAATCCACAGTTTCATTATTCATCGATATTTACTTCAATTACATATAAAACTATTCAATTTACTTACGAAAGTATCACACCAAATCGCCTTTGCCGACCAAACCTACAGAAACTTTGACACTTTCCGTAATTCAGTTAAAAGTCGAAAAAAAAAAAAAAAATGATCTATATTCGGCACTTTCGCCCGACATTTTGTTAACTTTTTAAAGAATTTTTATTCGTATCGACCGAGGCGCCTCGATGATGAAGCGCTCGATACACAAATTTCCTCATAATAATCGCCGCTCTACAATTACAACTGTCTTTTCGCCTTCGTATTTTGTCGGCGGTTTCGATGTATTCGGCACCAAGTCGTATAATTACGCCGTACTAAATCATTAGCATCGATGCGCGCGAATTAATTGGATCGACGAAAAAATTATGAAAGTAGCGCACCGGCGCGATAACGAGAAGTGACAGAAATATGATTTTCTTTCGTTACTTTATATTGCTTCGGTACTTATTCGTCGTCCGAAGTATGGCGGCGTCTGTACGCGTGTTCGGCGAACATTTCGTATTTGCGTCGTGGCATCGCTGGATCACTAATTGAGGCTCGGTGAGCGCGGGTGCAATTTCGATTCGAGATTATCCTTGGGCATTGGCTTCGTCGACTCTTCGGGAGTAAAAGGCCGGAGAGCGGCAGCTGTAGGTGGTCAACTTGTTCACATAATTTAGTCCGGGTGAGTGTGCCGCTCGTGCGCGCGCGCGCG
The DNA here is from genome assembly GCA_934046635.1 of Buathra laborator. NCBI lineage: Eukaryota > Metazoa > Arthropoda > Insecta > Hymenoptera > Ichneumonidae > Buathra > Buathra laborator. Next base: position 9,529,480 of record OW203898.1, on the reverse strand, counting down.
CGCGCTTCTCTCGCCCCTCAAACCCTTTCCTCGCGATATAACACACTCCTCTATATAATTCGTGCGGTCCTTGCACGCGCCACGGAAACGCCCGGAACAGTCATTGGCCGCCTATAGGTTCGTTGGTACCATGTAGTAAATTCGATCGAATTAAAAGAAGAGAATCAACATATTTTTGAACTCCGAAATGACGATGTTAAGAGAGCGATATTCTTCAGATTGATCAATTTTATCAAAAACATAAAATTTTAATAAAAAAAATTCGATCAACGGCGTAAAATGTGAAGAAAACGAAAAAAAAATATATATAAGTAATACAATAATTATAAATTATAAAATATTTATTATAATAATGTATTCTGAAATACACATTTTATATATTATTTAAAATAAATAAAAAAATGTTCTTAATAATATAGAGTTTCGAAGACATTTTTTTCCGCCATTCTTAGACGCATATCGGCAAAGAAATTCGTCGTTGAGTTGAAAATTGTAAAAAAATGTAAGTTAAGAGAATTTAATTTAAAAAAGACGCTGTTTTTTCCTTGGAGGTTCAACGCGGGTTCAAGTTCAAAAATCTTTGTAACGTCCCCTTTGATGGCAGGTGTAAAGAATTGTATTTTATTTTTTTTTTACATCTTCATATTTTAAAAATTTGCCTCGTCCCTTGAGCGGCCAATAAGTGTCATTTGCCGTAGTGGCTGCACCTCGGGGCCTCTCGGCACAGTTCAGTGAATCGCGATGGTACAGACGACGAGAAGCTTTGCGGCAGGTGCACCGAGGCAAGGACTCTCTCGTTCGATGGCTCGATCACACGTCGTCGTTCCTACGGTTGCCCCGAGGCGAGAGCGAGCGAGAAAAACTCGAGCGCCCGCGTCCGCCCGTTTTCAGCAGCAGGAGGATCCGCGCGAACGTCACCATGGCATCTCTTCGTTGCATCAAAAATTCATCAAGGAGAGGAAAAACACGCGTCCTGTTTTCCTCGTCCACTCCAAAAACAACTTTGGGCGATCGCCCTCGATGTTTCCAGAGTCAGCATAACCTTCTGGCGTTTTATTTGTTTATTATTTATTGAGTAGTAAATAAAAAAAAAAATAAAAAAAAAATAAATATGTTGTTTGCAACGATGTCAGACGCAACCTTCGAGAAATGAAATCGACAAAGGATGCGGGCTTTCATTTGAATCGCGCCAATGTCATATATCGTGAATTGGTTTTATTTTATTTTTTTTTTTTTTCGATCATAAATTCTCTTTGGCATTTCTTAATCGGAATGTCTCGGACTGCGCTATTAAAATTATAGCGATGTATATTTCATACGAGAGATATACTTTTCGATGCTTTGATCGATCTTTTTTCGTAAGAATTTTAAATCAAACGAAATATTAATTTTCAATGGAATTCTGAATTCGAATCTTATTTTCGTGAAAGTTTATCAACATTTTTTGGAGTTTTACTCAAATTTTTTTCAAATTTTTCGTACATTTTTTTTTTCTTTTTTTTTTTTCGAGTTTGAATTCAAATTTATTGAATTGTTTTAGTTTCCGCGTCGATTTTAGCGTAATGACCATTTTGCCCCATGTGCCAGTATCGCATCTCCTTTACATCGGTAGATAATCGAAACAGTTTTCTACGCCTATTACAACACTATCCCATTTCACCCCATCTATAGAGGATCGTCTCATAGCGACAGAGACGAGTCCATTATTCTCAGTTATCCGAGACGGAGCAGCCGTTCGATAAACTCGTTACCCCCGTTAATCCCAATATGCATCGAGTCTCTAAGCTCATCGAAAAGGCCGGCTGTGTGTTTCGTGAAGTTATCGATTAAATGGGTGCGATCGGCCGATGGCGTGACCAACTGGCAGGAACAATCATCGACAACCCTGCGGGGGTCGCTTAACGGGAGGTCTCGAAAGATCCGCCCGAAACGGCGTGAAATCATCATCTCGAAGTCTCTTTTATTCTCGTCGATTTTTTTTATTTTTTTTATTCTCTTCTCCGTTCCCCGCCGTTTCTTTTCTTCTGTAAATTGAAGAAGTTTGAAGTGCAGAAGGCGGTGCGCGGCGAACGAAGCGCGCTGAAGCTGTTATTCCAACTCGAAGATCAACTCGAATCCAATCACGCGGATGATGACGCGGCGTCGACCGGGACAGCTGACAACGCGTGCCTACCGGCCGCCGCCCCCTCAGACTCGATGTACTTCGATGCCCTCGGTGCGCTACACACTTCACTGCTTCGCTGCATTCTGACGATGCGTCTCGCACTTCGCGAGCGTAAAATCATTGTAAAATAACCCGAAGTCTACTGATCATTTTACGGCGATTTGAACATTAAAAATGCACCGAAATACGTCGTAAAGTTATGTGAACATTTTTTGAGATACGTAAAGTATCACTAGCAATTTATTAATCCTTAAAATAACATTTTCCTTCGTAGTTACCGCTTTTTTTATCGTAACAAATGTATGATTGATGAGATTATCTAAATTTTCTCGAGTTCACGTTAATCTTATTAAAATTCGCGAATTTCGATTAGATTTTTTTTTTTTTTTTTTTTTTTTAAAAAAAAAAAAACAAATTATTTAATATTTTTTATTTTGTTTCAAGCACTGGAAATTGTATATATCAAACGCGTAAGGAGAAAAAAGAAAATGGTTCGTCTTCCGGCGTTATACTCGTCTGAAACTATTTGTTATTACTTACCTCCGGTTCTGGACAACGTCGGGCGTCGGTGATGAAATAATTAGATGAAACTTCCGTGCGATATCACGAAAAAACAGTATCCCCCGAAGCGTCGAGTACTCCTGGATGTTATCCAAAAGTGCCACGATGTTGTGAAAGATAATATTGGGACAAAAAGAGAGCGAGGAATCGAGAGGCTAAACAAAAAAAAACGTACAGAAAAGAAAAACTGAAGAGGGTTCGGAAGCCTCGAGGGTACACCACAACTAGACGGGCTTTGGCGCAACTTTTTCAAAATAATAGAACACAACTGCCGGTAGAAAACAACGGACAATAGAGTTCTTTTATTCGATCAATTAACGCTCGAGGGCTATTCGTCTTCGTCTCGAAAACTTTTATTTTTTAAGCGCATTGGCGCGGTTAAAAAAAAATGAATCTTCTGATTGAAAATTAAAATGAATATCTACTTTTTTTTTTTTGCAGTTAATAATGAAATTTGGTCCGTAAAAAAAATTATACGAAAGCGCTAAAATATTTGTGCAAAAAGTATTTTTTTTAAAGCGCATTTACGTGATTAAAAAAAAATGTTAAATAAAATCAAATCTTTCGGTAAATGGATTAAATTGTTTTTTTTTTTTTTTTCTTTTTTTGTTGTCAAATTTGCGCTGTAAAATTTGTAATGGTGAAAGCGCTGAAAGATTTAAACGAAGATTCACACGAGGAAAATAGATCGATGTAAAAATCAATTTTTTTTTTTGTTGGGCAAATAATTCACGATGATTCGCCTTAATCTTCCTTTATTACTAATAAATAACCATAATCTTTTACAAATCCGCGTCAGCACAATTTTTTTTTTTTTTTCATCATTCACGTAATTTCTGATCATCGTCGATCATTGTTTTCATTATTATTCTCTTTTAATAATAAAAAATAGAGATCGTAGATTAGTGTTCGCAGGGCGCGTCTTTTACTCGCATAAACGCGTCTAATAAAAATAACAGAGCTACTTATCTGGGACCGAATTGCGTCAAACGAATTACAAATTAACGAGAGGAAAAGAAGAAGAAGAAGAAGAAAAAGTAATTAAACAATTGTTTTTCAAACGGTCCCTAATGTGCCATCGGAAACATCGGAAATGTTTCGTAGGAATGCGAAGAGCTCGGATTCATCCCCCCCACCGAGAGTTTTAGGTACGAATCGCGATTCACGACAAAATAAAATTGATCATTTATAAATTTCATATTTTTTTTTTTTCTTTTTTCCGCGACTCTCCGGCATCTCGGAGTTTTATGCGCGAACGCCGAGGAGAGACGCAATTGCGTTATCGGAATTTAATCCTTTTTTTTTTTCTAGTGAGGCTTTGGATTTCTCGGACGATCGTCCCTCGCGGGTGTCTGCTGCTGTTGCTGTTGTTGCTGCTGTTGCGTATAAAAACCAAATGGTCGCGACTCACCGCCAGTCGGGAAACTCTGCGACGACGATCCAGCGGCCGACGACGATGCGACACCGAGCGGCGAATGTGGCGGAAGATTCGCCGTTTTTGGTGACGTCGATGATTTTCCATGTGATCCCGCGACTTGATGCGAACGCAGAGGTACCGGAAGCGGTCGTTGAATCTTCTTTCCGTGATGATGACTACCGGGGGTTCTGTATCCTTGATTTCCGGGTCCTGCGGGACGAAGTCGCGGCCGGCCGGGTCCTCGGCGAACGGAACTCTGCGCACCGCGACTCGGTACCGAGGCTAACGTTCCCATAGGACCCAAAGGGCCGACTGTACTCGGACCGTCACCATCCGCTGGACCGGAAGTACCCTGTAAGGCTGTAATTAGAAAACGAAAAAAAAAAAAAAATTAGCGTAACATTAAATTTGTATCGAAAATAGAATCACATTTTGTTTTTTTTTTTTATTTTGCATTAATCGTTTTCACTGGAGGCTATCCACTGCCTAAAAACTTCTGAAACTCCTGAAAAAAACAACACGTTAGCCTTCCAACGACCGTATATATATATTTTTTTTAATATTTGTCAACAATTTTTTTGCAAAATTCTTAATGAACTCTCATTTAGTAAAAAAAAAAAAAAAATTAATAAAAAATTAACTCATTTTTCAAATCGCCGAGTAGATATCTCTTCGTAATTCCTCCAGAAACGACATTTAAAAAAACCCGAAAGACACATGAAATTTTCACATAACTCCGCGACGCAACGATTGAAGTTGTAGCAGTAACATCGATGTTCCCACAGAGTCGTTTATCGCCGAGACGGCAGAGCTAACGAGAGGACAGCCGAGGGATGTATTTACAAGCGTTACACGCTTTCACAAGGAACGGGGAGTGAAGTGGCCTGTGTAGGTAGCGGGGGGCTAATGCAGATCCGGCGGAAGCCCTGGAAGAGACCCGACGCTTAAACGGTCTCTCGACATTTTTTTAAAAATCTTTCCAATGTTTTTCTTTTTTTTTTCCTTTCGTGTACAACACGCGGTCTGTTCTTTATCATTAACGTCGAGAAATGCGAACGATCGATGGAACGTGCGAGAAAATGAAGAGACGAAGGAAAAAAAAAGGAGAAAAAAAGTTACACGAGTACAGCGAGTCAACATGCTGCTGATTCCTCCGCTACTTAAGCCGTTCGAACGAAACGGAGCACGTGGCAAGAGATGAAAACGCCTAACGCGCGTAACTGGAAACACGATATTTCAATTTTTCGAACGTTTTTACGAAGCTATCGAAAAAAAAAAAAAACAATTCTACAGTTCACCGCGAGAGACTCGTAAATTTTTCACAGCAAAGTGAAACTACCAGAAATTATAACAGCTGCCAGAGTATTGTCGAAGAAGGATACAACACGTTAAAAAGTTTTGCGAGAAGAGGAAGAAGAGCGATCGCGGTCTTTGCGAATGCTCCTCCGATCGTTACGTCTCGAGAGCTGCCGATCGCCGCGAAGAGAACCCGCTGAGGCACACGGAAACGTAAAAGCACGCGATGATTTATTGGCTCATTATTTCCTGCGGGAGCCTCAATTCTGCTCGTTCACGGTGAATTTTTTTTGTCGTCGACCAGCGGGACTACCGTTCGATCGCAAGTCGACACCTCGTTTTCGTACGCACTTTTGTATTTGCCATCGTAAAATGTTTATTTCATGGGCAATTAAGGTAGTTATCGCGCGATCGATTGGCGGTAATGCAATGAAACTCAATGACGGAGCGTTTTTTAATTTTTGGAGACGATTACTTTTATAACATTACACATTATAGTCGCTTTTGAATTAAACCATAAAAAGTATTCCCTTGCTGTAGTTAAGAGAGTAAGAAAATTTCTTAATCTCGTGTTCTGAGTAATCGATATTCTTTACATTTTACGAAAAAATTATGTATAATTTTTCTGTTTAAAAAAAAGTAATATTTTTTAACTACAAAACATTTTTTTTTCAGTTTTTTTACTGCAAAAAATGGTTTTAAACGTTTTTTCCGGGTTGGCGGAGTATTCAATAATTACGATAGTAATCCGCACGCGCAATTTCGTGTTATTGTAGAAAAGAAAAAAGTATTTTAATTCAAAATTAATTTCACTTAATTTAAAGGTTTTTCGGTCGCTGAAACTCTCTTACATTTTGCGTTTACAACTTCAACGAGTTTGTGAATATTTCGGCGACGTTCATCGAAAGCAATCTCTTGGAATTCCGCGAGATTCTTGCGCTTCCCGAAGGACACCCGCACCGTGCAAGAATAATCTCCGTCCGTGAGGGCGAAGATCTGCAGGTGCGATTTTCAAGATTTCTCGAGGTTATTCGGTTCACCTTTTTTTACGCTGTATTCTTCTTCGTCTTTACCTCGTTCGCGTTTTTTTTCGCGTTCTATTTCGACGATATTGCGGGAATGGCGAACTGACCGCCGCTCTGACTTACCGCTCGATTCTCGCATGAATCGCTCAACAACTCGTGTAGTATGTAAAACTTTTCGTTCGGCATCGCCACACAAGAATCGTGTGGTTCGAGAAAAATTTCACACATTTTACGAACGCGGCGCGGCGCGGCGTATTTTCCTCATTCGAGGAATCATATGATATAAGAATTTTTCTCTCCGAAAAATACGGAACCGATTTTGCACTTTATGCAATAAAACTTCAATTTACTGAACCCATCTAATTATAGGAACAAAAAAATGAATGATTGTCGATGACAAAGTCGAATCAAGCAAACAAAATTACACTTTTGCTTAATAAATCTATTTTCTCGAAGTGTTAAAAAAAAAAATTGACAAAACGATAGAATTGATGTGAATACTAATGTGTGGCTTTTCGACTTAACGACGCCTCGTTCGGTGGACAAGATTGTTGAGCACCTGTGGCGTCGAATTCCCCCTTTGGGGGCTCATGCCAAGGGGAGTGCGTGGGTGAGATTCTCGCGGCGAGATAGAAGGTACCGGAGAGAAAAAAAAACAAAAAAAAAAGCAGAGAGCGAGAGGATAGGGGTTTCAGGGAAAAGGGGGATATTCGAGGGAATGGAACGCGACGATCCGCGGAATGCCGACCGTCCGGCTATATCCCACTGCCTCTTTCCTTCCTATCCCGTCCAATCTTTCGCGACGAAAGGAATAACCGCGAAAGAGACTCCGATGGTCTCTGAGGCCATCGGAACGAAATTTCTCGCCAATTTTACTCTCAACGGGCGACGACGACAATTCTCCCGGTCTGTTCGCTAATTTGGTACATACAGTGAAAAGACCCATAAAAATCTAAACCTTTTATCAAAGTAATTTTCAAAATACGATAATTCACTGTAATTCCCCTATAAAAGTCCATTAATTTGTCATCACTATTGTCCATCAAATAAAATTTCCCTATTTTGCCGAAAAACTTACATTCCAAATAATTTTTTTTATTTTTTGTTGTAAAAATCTTTCATTTTTTCATAAACATATGAATACGTCAGAGACTCGTGGATTTCGGCGTTGATATTTTTTTGATCTCTCATCGATTAAAAAAGATACATATAGTGAAAAAAATTTCGGAGTTAAGACTTCGGGGCCTCGAGTCTCATTGATGTGCCGAATTTTCGTGGTTCTCGGAACGCTTATCAGAATGACGCCATCAACCCGCACGAGATCGCGCGAGAAGCGTCGGCTGCAGGTAGGTAAAGATGGATTGACAGCTGAGAGATTCTGCACGAATAGCTATCGTTCTCTTTTCCACCCGCAGTAGAATATCTTTCGAATCCAAATGAGACTCCGGTGTCGGAGAAAGAGATGAAGAGAGAGAAGGATCTCGTGAGAGGTCGCAGAAGCAGCGAGGAAACTCGCCGGCGCACAAGTTCCAAAAACCTAAGAAGAGCATCGATCGCAGCTGCCGTCTTCGCTCCGCACCTGCTATTATGCGCTCGCGCCCGACGACAAGCCGGGAGATCCCCGCCTTTCTACCCACAGGTAGATACAAATTCTATATATATATATATTTATACGATATACGATATATATATTGCATATATATATAGTATACTATATTATAATACGCACGTTGCACTCTCTCGCGTCTCAAAACGTATATAAACTTTACACTCGAATTCTCTCCACTAATAAATTTACGCATTACGCGCTCTCCGCGACCCACAGTCGTTTCCCTCGTTGTCTCTTTTACCCTTCGCCTCCCTCCGCTTGTACTATATTTACTGTCGTCGTACGATACATCGAAGTACGCTTACGCTACGGCCTCACCGATTACCGTAAACCGGTTTGGCGACAATTCACGATGATGACGATTATCGCGATACCGTTCGAAAAAAATAAAAAATAACAAAAATACTCGTAGAGAATTGGGATCGTGGACTCGATATTTTAAGACGCCATTCGACCGAATTGTATCTTTTGATGGGAAAAAAATGTAATTTTCTCGGGTAATTGCTTATCTTGGAAAATTACTAAATTTGTGAATATAAGAATAGAATGATATCGGAGGAAATGCAATGTGATTGGGTAATGTAATGTTTTCTCAAATTTTTTGATTATCTTCAAAAGACCGAAAAAAAAAAATTAAAAAAAAAACAGTAATCCCCGCAATTTTTTTTATTATGTTGTCGCAACTACCCGAATTTTTTTTTAATATTTATTTTATTTATTTTGTAGACTACGCCTCACCCCTTACAAAATACAGATCTCTCCCACTGTCGCGCGGTATTGTTTTACCATTTATCTTATGACGCGAAAAGCCATTTATCTCATCTGCGCCACAGCGTCACTTGATCTTTACAATATTTGTCTTTCGAATTGTCCCCTCTCGTTGTTTCCTCAATGCCCCCCTAATTTCTCTCGCCCTCGAAGCATTTCTCTTCGAATTTTAATGTCCCGGCTTAACCACGCGAGGGGATCTCTTTCTCCCTTTCTCTTCGCGTACGAGAGGAATTCGGGATTACGAAAGATTAGTGAGTCACGAAACGTTTCTACGGGCTGAAGCATTGAACCGCGTAAGCGGCGACCGCGAATTCGGGGGCATTGGGTGTGCAGTAAGTACACTTGCGCTCGGAGGGGGTGCGGGGAGAGAAAAATCGACAGAGAGAAAAGAGAGCGAGAGAACTCGAAGGATCCGACGTCGAGGTCTGTCGCGCGAAAGGGACCCCCGGGCCGGGGCAACTGTTCAACTCGGCGTGCACTTGTATGCTCGTCGCGCACATGTGCGCTCGCGAGGGAATTTCCGAGTCGGGTCTGTCGTCGCGAGGGGGGGTACACGGCGGGGAGAAGGAAAGAGACGAAAAAAAAAGCGCCATAAATGAAAATAAGAACAGAACGAGGGACCCAGAGGGGTTCTCTCCTTCGCTTTCTTCCCCTTTCGCGATTGCGGCGTATTGCGGAGTCGATTCGCGCGGGACTTCGTTCATCTCGTTCTCGCTTACTGCCGGCGACGACCCTCGGCCCTCGAGAGCCCCCATGAGAATCTCGCCAAGTGACGAACTGGAAGAGCGTTACAGTGTAACAGTATATAACTTCGGTTTAACCGCACAGCAAACTCCGTTAGAGGGAATGAAATAAAAATTCAAGGGGGCGGTTTCTCGAGAAGCGAATGCGCCGCGAGAGCGAGAGAACGAAATGGAGCGACGAAAGCCTCGAATGGGGGGTTAGAAAAACTCGAGGATTAGCGACTATCGATCTATTTCGCGAAAAATTTCTCGTTGCGAGTGGAGAGCCTCCGGGGAACGGAAATATTGGAGGGGAGGAGGCAGGATAGGTAAATGGTGGTTGCGATTCGGCGCGCATAATCCGTCAAAGTCTATCCCCCGTTCTCCTCGGGGGAACGCTTTGATATCTCTCTTCCGGAGTCTCGTGGAATCGAAACCGATGCTACATTTTTTTTTTTCCGTTCAAACGGTTTTTCCTTTCGGATTAAATTCATGGCGCCAAGTGGGATTCACTCTTTGAAAGCCATTGCAGCGAGAAACGCGATAGTATCGAGAGGCGGCTTGTTGAAATTGAAATTTAAAATCGATGCACTTTTTTTTTCTTCATTCGATTGATCAAATAGTATTAAAGCTATAGGATTGAGTTTTCTGGGAGAGGATTATTCGATTATTGAGATTGTAGAAAGTGATTTTTTTTTCTTTTTACTTTGCGATTTTTTCGGATAAATTCGATTGTGGTACTTTGAAATTTAAGTACCGACGGTAATGAGATTTTATCGGAGTATTTTTTTTTTCCCGCGAAAACGTTAAATGTTCGTAGCAGGAATTTTTTTTTTTTTTTTTTTTTTTAGTGAAAGTTGGAAGAACAGCTGTGAAGTTCTAAATGACTGGATTGAGCGATTTTATACTAAACTCTCGCCGTGAACGCTTGGATACACGCATAGAAGCCATTTACGCGTAAAACCAACAGCATCGTGTAATCGTCAGCTGCAAAAGGGCGGTTCGCCATGCCATGAATGCGGTACAGGTGTACCGGTGTCTCGGCATCGGAGGATACAGAACGAGGCGCGGGAGAAGGGAAGATTCACTTTGCGGCACGGGCCATTATTGAATTCAGGTGTATCGAGGGGAGGAAGTGCGAACGATCGGAAATATGATACGCTGGATTCGTGAAAACGAAACTCTCGATTGAATAACATGAATAACACTTGATAATTCAATTCTAGAATCGTCAATCGTGGAATTTCTGCGCTATTTAACTCGATAGCAAAAAAAATTCCACGAAATATCGTATGCAAAGAGATTTTTTACGAAATTTTGAATCACGTAAAATTCTCGATTTCTTATATACCGATAAACACCATGAAGTTTTGTTAACATTTGTTAAAATTTTATGCCATTTCGAATTTTATCGAATTTTTAGGAAAAAAATGCTATAAAGTTCGAGAATCGATGAAATTCTGAATTTATTATATATCGATGATCCCTATGAAGTTTTGTCGGAATTCGTCAGTATCCGAATGTACAAAATGTTTTTTGTAATGTCATCAAATAATTGATCATTGACGAATTATTTATATGAATAGCTCGGTACTCACCGTGTTGCGCAGTTTGATCGCCCGACGACGATGATCCCGGCGACGGTACCGACGTAGGCGACTGCGATCCCGGTGAGCCGGTCTTTCCCGACGGATTCAACAAAATGCCTCTACCTTTGCCACCGATGGGACCACCGCGTCTCGAACCCCTCGGTCTTCCGCGTTTACTGGCGCCTCGTATCGTCGGCCTCATTCTCACTCCACCGCCGACGCCGAACGTGAAGTGGTGACCGAGACGAGCGACTTTCGGCGGTTCGCCGAATTGTGGATTCGTACGCGGCGCGTTATGAGACTCCGAAGTGGATGCTGTTACGGGACCGTCCACGTCCACCACAAGGCCTTCGTTGCTTGTTTCGTCCTGAGGAATGCAAAATTATTAAATTTGTCGTTTAATAATTAATAACGAAAATTCCTATAATTAGCATTGACGACGAAAATTAAAAAAAAAAAACCTCTTATGATTACAGCATTGACGTCAAAAATTAAAAAAAAAAAACCTTTTATGATTACGCGCGCGCGATTTTCAACTCGTGCGTTTAAAATTTGTCGTCAATGGATTTTGCGACGTTCGTGACGAGGATTTTGCGGCATCGATCATTTGTAATTATCAGTAACAGCTGCCCAAGCAGTCAAAATAAGATATGCAATAGTTGATCGTTTCGTGAAAAGAAGAAAACACGCAAACATTGAACATACATTTGCGTTTTTTACTCGTCGGAGGACCAACATTCGTATCTTTTATAAAGATGCGGGTCTCCGGTTCTCGCGGTTATTAAAGCGAACGTATCTTTACAGCAATGAATCTTAGTGGGGATCGTATAATTATAACTTTTTCAATTAACCGTTGAAATTCATCGATAGCGCATTAACATACCTCCGACTTTGCGGGGCTTGCGATTCCACCTGCATAATCGTCGTTGCCGTCGAAAGATTGCTGAACGCTCGGCAAAGGGGCGAAAGTCACTTGTTTATTACTATGTACAGTAGTCGACGTAGCAGTGGTAGTGCCGGTGGTACAAGTCGCTGTGGTGTCGGCGCTTTGCGATGGGATTTCATTCAGCCTGTCGACTTCAACGTCCTCCAAACAAACTCTCTTCGCGTCTCCCTGCAACAGCGTATACAACGTATCAAATTGTCGCTTTCTAATTGCCATCTTTGCGTCGAAAACAGGATTCCCGTCTTGATTTTTCCTTCGATTTTATTATCAGCAAAATAAAAAGAAACAGTTTAATTCGTCGATATCAATGGATCGAAATACGAAAATATCTTGTAGCCTTTTATGTGGTGGTCAACCTGCAATCCGTATATTTCTATAGAGTTATTCGTTAATTGACATTATGTCAATTTTGAACGAAAAAAAAAATCCTTCATAGCGCGATATCGGCTTTCATACTGATTAATAATCTTTTTTCAAAAATAAAAATATGTAAAAAAATAAAATAAAAGTTGACATTTTTTTTTTCCGTTCTTCATGAGTACTTTGATGTAACATAAAAAAATCAGACTGATTAGCGTATTTTATCAATCGAAAAAAAAAAAATTGTGAAAATCAGCAATTTTTTGGCTCGTCACACCAGAATGATCCCTTAAGTCGAAAGGACAAGAGAATAAAAGTTTGAAGGTTGATATAGCGTAGAGAAGATGCGTAAGAAAGAGCCGAGGCGACTGATTGCTCGGGGGTAAGGGCGCGAGGTTTACCTTAACCGGAAGCGCGGTTAGCTTCCTCTTCCGGTCCCTCTCCTTGTGATGCAGGCCCTGCTGCTCGGGCCGAGGCTCCTCAGCTTGCTGCTTTCTCTCCTCGCTCCGTTGACTGTCTGAAATATACGAACACAGACGCGTACACGGTGCGTCTATATATATATATATTTACGTATACATATACACATACCACCAATACACGCCAAACTCGTTTCGTTACTTCGTTATTATTATTCGTCATTAGGACATTAGCATAACCTAACGAGGATAATGTAATTGCGTACGGTATTCATGACCATCCGCTGTGGCCCTATCTTTAACGATTAAACATCTCCATAAGACACAATACCGCTACTACCACTAACTGATATATTTCACTGGTATACCGTAAGAGACCCCTTTTTTTTATACTGCTTTGCGTAACGATTTTTTTTCTTTTTTTTTCTAGAAATTCTTCAACACTCACATTTTGCCTCAATCTCCTCGTCGTCCAGGAGTAGCGATACAACTTCTTTAGGCTTCAGCGTGTCCGGCTTGAAATTTCCACCGCTTATCACCATACGTTGTATCTGTTAACATTCACGAAATAGAAAAAATGTAGAATTCAAAATTAATTTGCGTATATCGTACATTTTTTCTTGAAGGGAATATTTTGATTCATCGGCGACAATGTCGAAATATTTTTGGGTAATCTTAGTGTGTTGTGAATTTTGAAACGATTTAGCGTCAAATTGAAGAAATTGTTTCAGAGACACTTTTTTAATACAAAGAATGACTAATAAAAATTTTAAAAAGTAGTTGTTGAGTTAAATTCCATTTTTATTTTGACCTTTGATAGGATATGTACTTCCAAATTTAATTAACGGGGCGTTTCGAATCATTGAGATTATAGATGGTTAATTAATCGATGGAAATCGCGGCTTCTTTTGCTGATTAATTGTCGCAGATGAAACAATTTTGTTTCAACGATAAAATCAAATATTAAAGATGAAAGGCGCACCTCGCTTTTTTCTCGGGCCCTCTGCAGTATCCTTTCCTCGATCGTTCCTTTGCAAATCAATCGGTAAACAGTGACTTGTTTAGTTTGTCCCAATCTGTGAGCTCTGTCCATCGCCTGTTGATCGACCGTTGGGTTCCAATCGCTGTCGTAAAATATTACCTACGTTTACGGCAAAAAAAAACAGAAATGATAATAATTTTACGTCAATATTGTCGACTCATTATTGATTATCCTTCGGTACACCGATTTTCGGCTCGGTTTTGCCATATAATTTCAGAAACAGTGGAGAAACACGGAAACGCAACGATTCCGTCACGAAAGAGTCTTTCGGGCAGTGGGTACGATGTGCCACCGAATAAATCACATTTGTTGAATCGATAAAAGAGATTTGATATCGAGCGCGCAAAGGACAAATATACAGTTACTGTGAACGATGCCTTTCACCGATGAATGAGTATAAATGCAACGATCGCTCCCGCGAAGTCTCACCATCTTTTTCTTGAAAAATGGTGTATTCGGTAGCAAATCATTGTCTTTTTTCTCAATGAATTAAAAAAAGAAGAATGTGCAACAAATATATACTTTTTTCAAATCTATGCACCGACCCTTTTGCATCGTAATTTTTTTTTACGTTACAATTTTTGTACGAAATTTAGAAAAATAAAAATCCGATGTGTTGTACTAATATTTGACTCTTTTTCGTGAAAAATGGTATATTCGGTAGCAAACCGTTCTCTTTTTTCTCAATGAAACAAAAGATGAAGAAGTTATGTGCAACAAATATATACTTTTTTCAAATCTATGCATCAACCCTTTTGCATCGTAATTTTTTTTTACGTTACAATTTTTGTCCGAAATTTAGAAAAATAAAAATCCGATGTGTTGTACTAATATTCGACACTTTTTCGTGAAAAATTGTATATTCGGTAGCAAACCATTGTCTTTTTTCTCAATGAAACAAAAAAAAAGAAGTTATGTGCAACAAATATATACTTTTTTCAAATCTATGCACCGACCCTTTCGCATCGTAATTTTTTTTTTACGTTATAATTTTTGTACGAAATTTTGAAAAATAAAAATCCGATGTGTTATACTAATATTCGACTTATTTGCAGGCATCTTGGGATTTTGTAGGGTTAAAGTTTTCCGTAGAAAACAAAACAAAAAAAATGCTCTCTAGAACACTCCGTTTTTGCTAAACACTTTGGCGTATCGATTTAAAACAAATAACCCGGTAATAGGAATACTGAATACATGAACCGCTCGCAACTTCTACCGTTTGATAGCCAAAAACCAATTATTGAATTTCGACGTTCCATGGTATATGGGACTTTATTACCTCTAACTTTTTCCTAAGGGTCGTCGCGTCCGATTGGTAACTTTCTCAGAAAAAATTGAAACCGAAATATTGACTTTGACTTAAAAGACCCGCGACGCCGGCGGTTAAGCGTTTTATTAGACATCAAATTTGACTGAAACAGTACTTTTAAAAAAACTTTAGTCAGAGATAATAATTCTCAGATTAAAAGTAAAAAGAGTTGAAGATATATCTCGCGGATGGAATTGATGCGTTGGATACGTAATTACTTTTGATAGTACTATTGCTATAAATCTGTGAGTAATAAATAGAAGAAAATAAGTAAAAAAAAAATGAAAGGTTACGAACCGTGTCCGCGGCCGTGAGGTTGATTCCCAGGCCGCCGGCTCTGGTGCTCAGCAGAAAGACAAATATGTCCGCCCTGAAACACGAACGCCCCGTCGGGGCAAATTGAACCACGAGAACACGGGAGCCAACGACCCGCGTGGATCCTCTGGACGGTATTATTTGTATGTAAATTAATTCGGATGTAGCGTTCCGTGCACTTGGAAGGCTTTTCACCCATAGGTCGTACAGGTAGCGTACGCCTCTTATTTCATCCTCGAAAAACCGAACTCGAGAGAAGCCGCGAAATAAAAAAAAAAAAAACAAAAAAAGAAGATTGTGCCTCGAGATTCGTCGGTTTCGTTACATTCATGAGAAATTCATTAATGATACTCGCGTGCGACGACTCGACCGAGAAGGCAAGCGCGTCGAGATATACTTACCGCTCTTTCGTATTCGTATAAATACCGAAATTTTTTTATAATTTTTCCATTTGGGAACTTTGACCGCCCTAATCGCGCTTCGTTGAGCGCTGAGAAATCTTCATTAACGAACCTCATTCATTAGCGAGACAATGAAATTGTTAATCGAGTAATCCTATTGTTTGAAAGCTAAAACTTCTCGTACCTGAAAATCCACGCTGTCGGAAAGTTTATTATATTATATTTAGCGTGTATTACGAAAAAAATTCCGAAAGAAAAAACAGCCGCACGTTTTTTTCTATAATTTTGAAAAATTGACTCACGCGAAATTTAGAAAAAAAAAGAAAATTGTGGGAAAAAAATTAATTCGGATAAAAAATAAAACGGTACCATTTAGCATTCGATTTTTTTTTCAATTATTTGACTCCGTCGACTCGCGAAATTTTTACGAATTTTTATAGAAAGTTTCGGGACACGTGTCTCTATGTGATCAGCGGAATAATTAGCGCAACGAAGCATCGGTTACCTACTCGACATGGAATGTCTTGTATACCGCTGTAAAAAAAAAAAAAGAAAAAAAGTAAGTCTTGCATATGCAAGACGTTTTTTTCTCGCGTGACGGTCGTTCTCGTGCGAAGCGGCCCGTCCGTTCGCCGGTGTGAATTCAATTGCCCGAAATTGGGATTCCCGATGCGTTCGGGAGATTCGCGTATGCGAATCGCAACCGCGTCCCCGTAGTGGTTTGTTCGTTAGTCCAGAAACCGCGTGAGAGGGGAGACACACGTGCATAATAATATGTGTGTGGAAGCGACGGAGGTACAATTTCGCCAATTAATTCCTCGGCATCGGTTATGCGCGGCTGAACCGACCGAACGTCATGCTATCCGCGCGCTTCGTTGAAGCTCGCCGCCCCCCTCTCGTGTAAAACTCCGCACGACGGGGAAATTCGAAGCGATAATGTTGTTTCGCACGGACTTGCAATCGTTCGATATTCGAGGAACGGTTATTAATTAATATTTATTATACGCGAACACGGATCACGGAGATGGAACGCGCGAACCAATGAAATTCGAGCGAACAATTGAGAAACAATCACGCGAATGCGTCGGGTCGTACTCACCGCTTCTGAAAATCAGCCACCATATCCCGACGATCGGAAATTTTCGACGAACCGTCCAGACGCATAAACGTGTGCTTTCTGTGATACATGTATTCCTGGAAACGAAGGAAAAAAATTACCGTTAATGCCGTTTTATTTCCGCGAAGTTGCAATTTTTTGAACGAATTCAATTTTTTTGTAGATTTTTTTTGTATCGAAATGGTTTTTCATATTTTGTCATAATTCAGCTTTTTTTTTGTCGACTCTTTTCTTCATATTTTTCTTATTGATAATTTCAATATGATAATCATTAATACCTCTAACAAGTCGATCATTTTTGTCATCTGCGAGTAAATTAGAACGCGATGTCCCTGTTCCTTGAGTCTTTTTAGAAGACTATCCAAAACTGAGAGCTTCCCGGCGTCAGTGACGAGCGTTTGCTTGTCTGTCGATTGAAAAAGAACAAATATACGATTACGATGGGGTATATCTACCTGGTGGTTGAAGAACCGATTCAAATATTTGATTTTTTTTTCTTTCAAAATCCTTAACAAGGAATCGTTATTATTTTTTTTTTTTTTTACTGAAAAGTTCGTACAAAAATTTCCAAAGGTTCTTGATAATTAAAATACTTTTGTAATTGATTAGCATACCAGGTACGATAATATTCGACCAGCCATTCATGGGAGCGCATGCCGACAATCCACCGGGCGCGTCGGGTTCGAACATTGGTACGATTTTTCGTTCCGTCGACTCCGTAGCTAAAGCTTTTTCACAGCCGTACCACAAAACTTTTTGCCCGAACGTACCGCCGCAATCTTCGTGTCTCTTCCAAGCGCAGGAGGCTGCGCTGCTACTCACGTAAAGTTTTCTCGGATTCGATTGAACCTTTTGCAACGATAAATTCAATTAGTTCGAAAAATAATAAATACCGATAGAAAATCAAACTCTGTAATTAAAAAAAATGCAATTCATGGTAAAACTAATCAAATTCAGAAAATTTTAGTTAAAAAAAAAATTTGGTGAAAGTTTGGTTGGTTTTTGTATTTTTTTGTTTCGAGACTATTTTTTGTATAATTCATTTTTTTTACTAATTTCCTTTTTCCCGAATTAACTTTATTATATGCTATTGTCTTCGTTATTAAGGGTGGAAAAAATTTATCTATTGTTTAATATTGTCAGATGATGTGGACAGCATTTTGCGTGAACGAAATGAGTGCAAAACAAAAATAAGATGTAAGATTTTTGGCGTAAAAAATAGCTAACCTTTGGTATATTGTCGGTGAGAAAAGCGGGAAAGACAGTTCGTTGAAAGTACCGCGTTATCGTTGGTCGCGGATAATGCGGATGTTCCGGTAAAAGTGGAACTTTCGGCTCCTCGCCGATTTCGATTTTCGCGGCAGAGACGACGCGCGGAAGTTTGATCAACTGATTGGACGGATGCTTGCTGCTTCGAAGTATTCGGTGAGCAACAGTTTCGGGCATCGAGTGTATCGTATGAGTCGCGTGTGTGTAAACCGCTTCGCCCTGTGTTATGTGATTTGCGAATATCAAATCGCGCGTCGTACGGGACGAAAGAGAATTCAGTTTGTCCGGAAGGAGAAGCATTAAGTTCTTCGGCGACGACGAATCCTCTGCCCACCAGTCCTCCCAGTAACGCTTTATTCTCGTTCGCCTCTGCAGCACCGTTGCATAACACAATCTGCAAAGAAAATAAAACGAATTAACGCGAGTAATGGCAAAAAAATTGCACCTTTTTCCTGATGAAGAATTTTACTCACCTGTAGAGAATACCGGCGACGAATATACGATTTAATTCCATCGGCGATAAATCTATGAATCTCGAGAACGAGAAAAATTTTTCGAAACTATCGTTTCTCACGTCGTCGCCGTGAAGCGAGCGATGAATGTGTTCCGCGGCGAAAATGCACAATTTATTGAACAATATATGATCTTTGGATGGCAACGACAGATGCAGCAATCCGTCGTCGTAGATAAGCGCCGGCATTTCGTATAATTCGGTGCTTAAGAATAACGGCGATTTAGCGTCTCGACGTTCGAACAATTCCGGATGATTGCACACCTTGCGGAACTGCATGACTAGATTCATCAGATTCGATGTAAAATTCTTGTCGTTGGAACCCGTGTCGCCGCCTACTGTGTAGTGCAACAGATCCTCTATCCGAATTTTTTTCTTGAGCGCTGTGTAAAATCGGTTAAAAATTCATAAAATAAAATTAGCGAAAAGCAAAACGATTAAAAATGTATTAATTATAGATGATTGTCGATCGGACTCACCGGAGTAGAGTAACTTTTGCCTCGTTGTCAGCGGACAGTAAACCATAACTTCGATTTTATCCGACAACTCGTTCTCGACGTCTTTTTTTATTCTTCTCAACATGAATGGCTTCAAAATCATGTGGAGTCTCGACAAGTGTTCTTTATATGAGAACAAAGTAATAAAATAAATTAATAAAAGTTGTTATAAAATAATAAGATCGTATGCAAGAAATTTATAATTTTATTCTCTAAACAAAATACCAATACGATATCAAGGAATTCTTTTTTCTCAATAACTTTTCACGATTTCTTGAACTTCAATTATAAACGACGATAAATAATGAGACTCACTCTCGTCGATTCCGGTTTTATTCTCCGCATGACTCTCGATATCCTTGGAGAACCATTCGTTAAACTCATCGTGAGAGTCGAAGAGCGTCGGCATTATAAAGTGAAGAAGAGCCCAAAGCTCTGCCATACTGTTCTGAATCGGTGTGCCGCTGAGAAGCAGTCTGTTCCGACAACTGAATCCCAATAGAAGTTTCCATCTCATACTGAAAAAAAAAACGTAAAGACAAATTAGTTTCTTTTTGAAAAGCGTATATTTACCTGGTGATTCGCAAATCGAATCGAAAGTTTAATTAATTTTTTTCGAAAAAACTATGGACGGCAATTTAAATAAAAATTCATTCAGGAATGATAATAAGATCCAACTGCAGTAGCAATAATTTTGTTAGTTATAAAATTCCGCATTTGAGAAAAAAAAAAATTAAAAAATAAAAAGTCCTTCTCGTAATTATTAACGGTAAGAGATAACTTTTCGTATATCGAGGAGTCACCTGCTTGTGCTTTTGATCGCTTGGGCCTCGTCGAGAATCATGTATTGCCACTTTATCCTATTGAAGTACTTGTAGTCCGTGATAACGAGCTGATAGCTCGTTATAACAACGTGAAACGACGCCTCCTTCGTATGAAGATCTTTGGTATCCCAGAACTGTCGTAAAATCTTTCGCTCCTGAGGATTGCCCCAGTAAGGTACAACTTTGAACATCGGTACGAATCGCTGCATTTCTTGTTGCCAATTGTGAAGCGTCGAGGCCGGCGATATTATAAGAAAAGGACCCCAAACCGCTGCAATACGACAAAATAATGCAATCTCACTGTTAATTAATTTCCTGCATACCTAATTCAATACTTCGATATGAAAATTTAATTTGTTCGAATTGCGGAACTTTTTAAATTTAATATCGAATTTCAATTATTATAAATTCCCATTACTTTCAAATGGTCCGTTTAACTATAAAACACTATGAAAAAATGCGCAATTTTTTTTTTAAATACCCTTCAGGTGTCGGTATTTTAATGCGTCAAAGAGATTTTTTTATGTAGGTCCGTATTGTTGTTATAAGCAAAAGCCTCCAACGTTGCAAGTGGCCAAAAAAAAGTTTCCCGTATGCGAGAAGTCAAACGAATGGATTCACCGAAGAGGAACTTACAGTATCTTTCAGCCACGTGACACAAAAACGCGATCGACTGTACGGTCTTTCCGAGTCCCATTTCGTCGGCTAAAATTCCGCTGATTCCCTGATCGTAGAGATTCGCAAGCCAATTCATGCCTTTCAGCTGATAACCCTTAAGATTTCCCTTAAATATGGCCGGTTGCGGATGTTCGAGATTTTCCGGTGTGTCGCTCAGTCGTAATTCCTGAGTTGCCGCCGTAGTATCGAATTGACGAGTTCTCGATCTCTCGTGTTCGAAAGCTTCAGTTGCGTTTTTCTTCGCCTTGTGTTTCATAACGTCGCAGTCGTAGTCGTCAATACCGATGAGCCGCGGATTTTTTTCCTCGTCTAATTGCGCCAAAATTCTCAGCTGCTCCTCCGGCGACGCTTTACCCAATTTCTTCGACATAAAGTGGGCGTAAAGTTCCGTCTGAGTAATCAAAAAATTCAACTTTCTCTGCTGACGCTTCGCCTCAATCAACTCGACATCCATCTTTCGTTGTTCCTCGGCCTCTTTTTCCAATCGTCGGCGCGTCTCGCGCTCAACGCGGTCATAACGCTTCCAGTAAGACTGCATCTCCCGAGTCAAACGCTTCGCTCGCCATATCGTCTCTTTCATATTTTTTTGCGACTGTGTGGTGAAAAAAATATATATGTGTTTAACAAATACAATTTTTAGTTGAAAAAAACGATAATCAGAGTGGTCACCGAATGTAAGCAGCGGCCACTCTGAACGATGTATTCCAAAATTAAACGACAACGCACCTGCATGGCTTTCTGTCTCCAGTATTTCATGCAATGTTGCGCGACTTTTTTGCAGCTTATCAACATCTCCTTGTGATTGTTCGTCTTTGCTCTTTGCACCTTTCCCAACTCTTTCTTCGACATCATTATCCAAATTTTCCGTCGTCTCATCGCCATCACTTCGGGACTTTTATTGTTGTGCTTCTTCCGCCCTCGTGGACGCGGCTGATGTCGCATCATCGCTTCTAAATCTCCGTCGTCTCCGTCTTCCTCCTTCGGTGCCATTCTGTCCCAATTTGCCTCCGGATAGTCGTGTTCCTGTTGTATCGTATTGCAAATACAAAAACAATTATTGTATCCACAATACTCTATTGATCTTTAGAATAACAATTAATCTATTTACCCGATGATTTTCGGATTGTCTGTGTCGCACAGCCTTTTCTTTCTTTATCTTCATCATTTTCTTCTCCGGTTTCTTCTCTTTTTTCTTTTTGTTGCCAACTATAAGCTTCTGATGCTCGAGAAATCTATCGCAACTCGACAATAAACCGGCGCCGTAATACTGATATTGGATGTTCTAAAATTTCAAGCGTTGAAATCGATTAATTCTAATCACGTAATTAGGCGATTCGACTGAACTATTCTCGATAAAAAATATCGTACCTCAGGCTTTTGATAAAAACGTCCCTGATACTTTTTCCGCAGTATGTGAAACTTGAGCATATCTTGGAAATCTTCCTCGGTAACGGGACCGTCGGTTTCCGATCCTGAACCCGAGCTATCGGAGGAATCGCTTAGCAACAGATCCTGAAGCCATCTACGCTCCTCACCGACGCTCGTCATATTATACAATCTCAGTTTGTTTATTCTCTCTTCTGTAAATTACACATTTTATTTTTTTTTCACGCGTTACCGGATTTTTTTCCCAATATTTTGTACAATTACTATCGAATTAAAATAGATATAATAAAATTATCTTTTGACTCGTAATTTTAAGTGCAATTTTGTTGCCATTTTCATTCGATTTTAATTCTTGTTTCGCAAAAACTTTTGCCTTTAGGAGTATTTATTATTGCTCGCTACTTTGGTTCATACATTTTACATCGTTTACCGAACGAATTATTCGATTTTTTAGTTTCATAATATATTCTATTATAAAATAGTTTAGAAGAAAAGTTACAAAAAATTTGCGCGATGCAAATATTGATATTTCGAACAAATAAACTATATAATTTTATCGATCAAATTTCAAGGCTTTTACGCTTCCAACAATAAAAAAAAAGATACGAAAAATAAAAAAAAATGCACAACTTTTATGATCCCAAAAAGTAAAAAAAAAAAAATGTTGAGTAATGAATTTATTTCGTAAATTTCAGCATTCTTTTTCCAGGATGAGTTCAATTTAAAGATAGAGAATCACCTTCTTTGCGCGTCAAAACGTCGTTGAGGTAACCTTCAGAACCTTCGGAAGAATCTGAAGACACAGATTTATCGTCCTCACTGCCAAAAAAAAGCAAATAAAATAATTTACAAATCTGAAAATATCGTTAGCCCAAGAATATCGCAATGATATTTATTCACAATATTTACCTGACGTGATCTTCAAACAAGACGTTGACCTGATTTATGAAAGGTTGAATATTCAAACTGCGCTCCAAACGTTGCAAATGCAACGGCGCTGCCATTTCAGCTTCCAGCCCCATGGCGTGAGATTGTTCAGTCATAACCGACTCGACGAGAAAACCTGCGACATCGATGAAATTTTGTCATAAGCCTTTGACTCCGAAAATTTATTTTACAATAATCACAAAAAAATCCCCCGTATCAAGGAATTACTGCGACAAAAAGTAAAATATGGAATCGCAGAGACGTGCGTTCGGTGTGACGCAGGCATTGAGTGGCAATAGCGGGTCAAAAGTATTAGAAAAAATTTGAGTCTGACATGTTTGTTGACCATTCGAAGGAAAATAAAAACATTGAGAAAGAATGTTCGAGAAATATCGCGTAACGTTTTTCGGAGAATCTTTGTGTTTTTTTTTTCTTTCTTACATAATTCGTACGAAAACGACGAATAGACGAAATTGCGGTTATAATAATGCGAAATATTGGGATATTATACGAGAGTTTGGTGCGTCACCTTGTGTTTGGTTAGAGCGTGAGTCTCACTTTGTTTCACGATAATACACGGGAACGACAGGTGCTAAAATATTCTTCTTGGTCACATCGAAATATGATATTACGATCGGCGAGAAATAACATAGTAGACACGAGCCTGGACAACGCAGGCATTCGGCGTGCCATAAAACCAGGGCAAGGATAGGGCATATTGTTGTTCACCATTTTTGTTTTCAGTAGAGGGCGCCACTGTTTCGGAGAGCTTCCGCTTCTCTCTAGCGATTTCCGTTTTCTTTTACACGGACGCGGACGCGAGAGTGAGGAAGTAGGGAGAGGATATCGGAGATTGTGGGGGCCGGTACTCGAAAAAAATAACGAAAAATATTATTTACTTTTTGGTATTATATATTTTTTTCTCAGACTTCTTTCAACTTTGGTTATTGTGGGATCTCTTTTTTTCTTTACTTTGAAAAAGTCTCCGATGTTTTTACAACTTTACGACGTCGTAAAACTTTCAAGGGAAAAAGGGAATCGGTCGATAACTAAAACTGTAACTCACTTTTATCAGATCCGATCGATCTTTCGGCGCGAGACGTGTGTCGTTTACAAGTTTCTGAACGCGAAAGACAAATACGGTGTACATATTAGTGAAATAAAAACGTAATACATTGAGCCCGCAATAGATTAAAACCAAGCTATTTAATGAAGGACAGAAAATGACGAAAAATAAACAAATACATTGAACGTCTGACACGCGAAAGCCAAGAATGCTCTATCGCAGAACGATTTCTTCTCTTGACAATAATAACATTCGTATTTACAATGATTGCTGGCTAAACTGACTCAAGCAATTAACAACCGCGGACGTTAATCTTTTGAGCGAAAAACGATATCTCTGCGAACTGTTTTTTTACATATTCTTTTAATTCAGCGCAAAGCAGCCAACGAGCGATTACTGCATTCATACCCTCGATCCACTCGTGAAAAAAAACATCAACTCCTTATTGGTCGTTTCAAATATCCCGCGTTAAATCAATAGAAAAAATATACACAAATCAGGTTTCTAAAAAAAATTGTTTTTGCTGAAAAGATAGTTCGTTGATACTGAAATTGTCTTTGCATCCGAAAGCTTCTATGTAACCCCCATCCGGTCGATCTTTCGGCGTAAGAACGACGACGTCGTCGAGCTCCCAAAAACAAATTTCAAGCATAATAAATTCGCGTTTTGTTTTTTTTTTAACCTCAATCGCTGGTAAACGACGATAGAAAGTCACGAGATTTTTTTCTCGCACTTACTATAGTTCCGCGAATGCTTAAAATACACAAAAAAAAATAAAATTCGGGTTTCCCCGTCAATAAAAAAAACAACAAATAATAAAACAATGCATTCAGTATTAAACTTTATTACGTCGAAAGAGTTCGTAGAAAAAAAAACCATTTGGAATAACGAAAAGAAAATATAAAGAAAATTCCCTGAAACGCGAATACTATAGTCTGGCGTATAATATTTAAGTCGAACTTATGCTGATGCATATAACATTGGAGTCTGAGTCATCCGATAGAATTTAATAATAAATCGTAAATATATATATATATATCTCTTTCTCCTAACTTTCGCGTTGACCCGCTATATCCGCGACGCCCAAAGCATTAATCTTTAGCAGACTTTGTATTTCTCTGTTTATCAAATATAAACTCTGATATAATCGTGAGAAACGGGACCAGCCACGAGTATCCATCATCGTCGCTTCACCGATTTCTGATTTTTTTTTTCTCGTTCCCAAGTAGTTACAAAAAAAAAAAAAAACTTGTCGCTATAGAAATCTTCGTACTATTTATCAATGAAAAGAACTCGTTTCTCGCCTCTCAGTTACTCGCACTTGTAACAACGAAATATCTCTTAAACTCAACGAAAATAAAAATAAAAAAAAAATCTATGGCGGAGACGGCGAGTTGTTGGAACTTTGACTCTGTGGTGCCGGTGGAATCGGTGGCGGATACTGCAAGAATTGCGGTTGTCCGGCCATCGGATACCAATTCTCTTGTCCGATCGGCGGCGGCGGCAAACCGGAATAAATCGCGTGTTGTGGATATACGTACGGCGCGTAAACCGTTTGCATCGGTTGACCATAATTTTCACCACCAGCCGGATAGATCGGTGGCGGAAACGCGTTTACGCCGTTAGCCTCGCCGATGTCCGGATGCGCGACATAGGGAATTGGGAAGAAACCCGGTCCCGGAGCGTAGAAAGCTTCTCCATCGCCGGGATAGTAAGGCATCGTGTAGATTTGCTGTCCGTATGCCGGCTGAAAAGGCGGAGGATGATTACCGGCGGATGGCGAAGATTGCGGCGGTAATTGCTGCATCGGCAAAGCTCCTTGCTGAGAGGAATCGTTCTTCGATCCTTGAAAGGCAGAAAGATCGGCGACGTTGTTTCCGGAATTTGTTTGGTAAGACAGAGGCGGCGGCGGATGATCCGACTGGAAGAGACTCGGCGGTCCCGAATTTCTGTTGCGTCCTGTAGAAAAATAATGTTATTAATAAATAATAAATAAATAATAATAATAATAATAATAATAATAATAATAATAATAATAATAATAATTCAATTACCATTTTTTTTTTATTTCTATTTTATAAATAGAGAAAAATCCTTACCATCGACATTTTTCTTGAACCGCGAAGGCGGACCGTTCTTACGAGAGTTCGAATAGGAATGCCAGTTGGCGTCTCCGACGATTTTCGAAGAGTCGTTCCTCTGTCCGTGTGATTCTTGAGAATCGTTTTTACGATTGTTGTAAGTCTTAGTCATGTGTTGATGCTGCTGTTGTCCGGTATTAGACTTTCCGCTGTTCGACGTATGATCGCCGCGTCGTCGAGTTTGCGTATAGCATTGACGCACTGCCGTGTGAGCGCGCGATCCATCGTCCTCGTTGGGGGTTGCGGCTTGCGGCGCAGTGTCGACCGGTGTATTCGGCGACATGAGACTATTCTGGGGAACGAAATTCGGTCCGATTGCCATCGGTTGACTCGGCGGTCCGTAAGCCCATCCGTTACCCGCTCTGAAATACTTTATCGACAATTTAAGAAAAAAATGTTAGTTAACTATTCAATAGCGCATATTCTTTAACGAATATTTCGTCAGCGTGGGACGTACCTGCGTTCCGAGATTATAGAAAAATCTCAAAGTCACCGTATCTGTGAAAAAATGAAAAAATAACGATTTAGTTACGATGAAAATATGCGAATGGATTCTTACTATGATTCGTCGAAAATAATTGTTACGATCTTTTTTTTTACACAATCAAATTTCGATGTGAAAAATCTATTGCTAGACGAGATTTTTTGTTAAATAAAAATGTCGTCTTTCGCAGTTACGCAAATATGAAAGAATTTATTTATTTTTTTTTTTTTTCATTCGATACCTCCGTACGGCAAGTCACTGCCGTTCGGGTCAACGCTCGCCGGCGCCCCGAAGTTTATTGCGCGAATGGTACGATCCAAAAGACTGCCGGGAGCCGGTGGCTCCCCGGTGAAGCAAGAAAACGGTATTGGATACGAATTGCCATCGGACGAGGGGCACATCATGTTCGCATTGCCGGAAAACATGGGCGGCGGCGTTCCTGCACAACGAAATTTTCGATTTGTTGAGTATTTTAGCAACAATAACAGTCAAATAAAAATTGAAATATAAATCAAACGAATTCAACATTTTTTTTTAATTCACGAAATACTTCTTAATAATCAAATATTAACATTAAAAAAAAGTTAAATAAGAGATTATAGCAAAAGTAAATAAAAAAATTAAATAAGAAATTTTGAAAAAATCAGATCGATGAAATTTTGTTAAATCGTTGTAATATGAAAATCTTTACCATGACGAGGATAAAATGGCTCGCCAGTCGGTTGAAGGGATACTTGCTGAAGCGATTGGCCAACAGAATCCGGAGCTACGGATCCCGCGCTTGGCGATCTTCTGTCCGCTGTGTCGTTGCTTCCGGAATTTTTCGTCGCCTGCGACAAATTCTTGTTGTAGTCTTCGATATTCTGCGCCACTGCCGAAGTCAGGTGGACATTGTCCAGCATTACTGTGACTGGTCTCACGTCGATTGTACTCTGTGAAAAAAAAAAGACAAAAATTGTAATTAATTTTCAAAAAAAATACAAAGTTTCGATTGGATTTACGATGCGACAAATTTGTATCGTACTTCGGTAGGAAATCCTTGACAGGCGTTGTACGTGTCCATCGTGTAACTTTTCAGTACACTATTCTTCTTTTGATCGCTGAAAGATAACAGTGTGTACGCCGTTCATTCGAAAGTTGTTATCAATGGGATTATTACAAAGTTCAACTTCGTTGGATTATCCCGACCAATGTTGCTTACCAAGATTCGTCATCCCATTGTTCGATCTTTTTCGTATCTTTCGCTTTGCCGTCGACGTTCAGCTGATTGCTGTTGTTGTTTCTGTCAACAGGATTCTTCGTTCCGTACGATGAGCTCGAGATCGAGTCCTTCGATCTTCGGGTATTCGAGTTCCACGTTCTTTTCCATTTTTGATCTGAATAAAATATAAACACCGATCGTAAATAATTTTCATGAAAAAATTAATAAATAAAAAAAAGAATTTACGTTAAAAAAAATTGTAAATAGAAAATAGAAGTTTCTTTAAAGAATTTATGAATGAAGAATCGACTTTTCGTCAAAGAATTAATGAATAAAGAATACAATTTTTGTGAAAAAAGTAATAAATGAAAAAAGAGAATTTTCATAACAAAGTGTATGCGTAATTAATCGAAGGAATAAAATTGATTTATTTTTCTTTTCCGCACTTGAATCATACGTTGGGTTTCGTCTGTAAGTCGCGAGATTGAAATTGTTTTGCTTGTTTTTTCTCCCGCCGAGCGGCTTCAGAGCCGCAAAAGGAAGAGTCCTTTTTTCGCCGAGTTCCTCGATGAATACGACTACAGGTCCTTCATTTTTGCTCATCTCCTGTATGTGGCCGTAGAGGAAGGCGGGTTCGCGTCTTCCGCGCGTCAGCGAGTCCCTCGGCGCGTTACCGTTTCTGTCCTTTTCGCCGTTAACCGACACGAAATTATTGTTCGTCTCGTCTGATTCGATGTTTTTGAAGTCTACTTGCACGAGACACTTGCCGCCTACTTGAAGCTCCGAGCCGTTCCATCTCATCCAACGGGCATTTCTTACCTCTGTTTACATCCAACAAATCAAATCTATAGCATCGGATTTGTTTCGAGAGCAAAAACTTTAAACTTGTATTTAAAACGTTCGATTCGAAAAAATAGGAAAAGATATATATACAGAAAAAGTTATTAAGGAATCCGAGGAATCGACAAAATGATTTTTAACTGCAGCTATATTTTCATACAACGGAAATGTCGTGAAGAAATTGGATAACACATCAAAATGAATAACAAAATAGCCGAAAATCATTGCAATAGACAAGTTTAGTATTTGTAAGAGGTATGCGTACGGAAAGAAGAATATAACAATTGCAAGAAATTGCTTTTTCGGGTTTTTCCGACTAAAATTGTAACGTTATTCCTCTCCATTGCCTTCAAAATGTTGAATCTCAACGAGAAAACGATGCTTTTGGCATCAGATTCGCTGAAATTCGTGATTTTTCCAGATTTTTCAAATTTGCAGATTGTGTTGCTACTCTGATGGATATTTTGCACGTCTTGTAAAAATTGAAGGTATACCTCTTCTGATCTCATGCCATATGTCAAAGTCGGTATTGCGATAAATATCCGGATCCAACGCCTTTGCAACTCTGTAAGGAAATGGAGTGATGCCCTTAGCAATGGACTTTTCCTCTTCGCTCTCCTCGTATTCTTCTTCAGTTTTGCTCAACAACTCGGTTGTTAATTCCCTGAAATAATATGTATATTTTTTTTTATCGTTTCTTTTTTTACTAACAAAGTTTACAATTTTTTTTTATCTCTCCAAATGACAGTTCGATCGGGTGAATCTGTAAAGAGACAACTTCATTGATGATGAGAAGGGGAAAAAAAAAAAAAATTATCAAAATCTCTCACTCTCTGATCGGCAAATTTCCCTTGAGAAAGAATTTGTCGTGACGAAAATTGTTCGTTTTCTCGTGTAGCATCTTCTGCACGGTGTTGTCAACGTTCGGCATCTTGAAGACGTTCTTGTATAATGTCTGATAAACCATCGCTGAAAATCGAATAATAATTTCTCGATCTTACAACATTTATTTATTTATTCACCATAGATACTGCCTGCAGTATCAATACGTGATAAAAATTCTGCTTTAAAACAAAAAAATAATAATATCGTTTTATTGAAAGATCTGCTTAAACAAAGTTTCAAAAATTTCGCGAACGATTACGAAAATTACACATGTAAATCGCGTCAATCTAGCAAATCAAAAATTAAAAAAAATATTAATATAAAATTAATCAATTTACTACGAATTTTTTGATTTTACCAAAATTGTTCTTCATTCACAATCATCACTGCATGTGCAATATATGATTAACGTTTTGCATTCAATCAAATGATAATATACGTTTATTACATAACTTAACGACATACGATTCCGAAAAATTCGCGAAAATATTTTATTTTCAAAATAGTTGCAGACTACAAAATAAAAAATGACAAATAAAAATTTACCAAAAAAATTCGTGTATTCACGACGATTATTAAAATTCATTTATCTCGTGCAACAAAATTATTGTTATACAATATTGGATACAAATAGAAGTTATAAATAGTTTTTAGAAAAAATCTTCAAATTTAAAATTTGGAAATAAAATTTTATTTCTTCGACATTAAAAAAAAATAAATAAACTTACACTGGCAGAAAGCAGCGACGGGTATAATTTCTCTCTTGTAGACGCTTTCGTACTGTTTTTTCAACGTATGACAAAGATAAATGATATCTTTAAATCCGTTGTTAGTTACGGCTCTGACAACGCTTTTGTGGCCATTGAAAATGACGAATTCTCTTTCGTAGAGCAGCGACATGGCCTGAATTTCATTGTTTCCGCCCCATTCAGTGAAACATGACATTTGTTCCAAGTAACTCTCGAAGGGAATGCTTATAGACTGCAGAAAAACACAAAGGCGTAAAAGACGCAAACGGCAAGAAAGAAAAAATAAATTATTCCACTATTTTTGCTTCGTCATTGAAAAGATTTTTTCTGAATTCTGATAAAGAAAAAAAAACTTTCAAACAACTATCGGCGATACGAAAAATACTGGCGTTTCTATGAACAAAAGACGCCAGAAGAAAAATCTTTTCGTGTAGCGGAACGGCGTATTGTTGCTTACAATTAATGAATTAATTTGATTGTTTGCGGACGAGTATTGAACATCGATTTTATTTCAAATACATTTTTTCTTTTGCTTCGAAATTATTTTAATCGAATCAATTTAATCGAGTGACAATTTTTTTTCCGCGTGAAAAAAGAAACCGATTTGAAAGATAAAAATGTCGTCGATACCTACCTGTTCGAAGAGACGACTGTTTTTCCTCATAAAATCGACGCATTCATTTCGGACCCTGATGTGATAATGTTGAGTCGAATAGATTTGTTCGCTAACCGCCCTGAAAAGGCACGTAGGATCTCTGGGCGCGTGTTTTCTGAAGTAGCCCTCCTCGTGAAGCCAGTCGTCGACAGGATCGACGGGACGTTTTAACGATTTTCTCGGCGATATATCCATCGATATTCTTCGATTTTTTTCACGCGAAATATAAGAAAAAAACGACAAAACAATGATCGTTACGACAGTGCGTTAATGACGATTGTTAATTAAAAGAAAAAACAATAAAACTGTTCAACGAACGAGTCGTCGGTTCGTCGCGTCCTTTCGTTTCTCAATGGCAGAGCGAACTGTTGCGAGACAAAGCACCGGCACGCCGGCACGTGGTACAAACGGCCGGATTGTTTGTCGCGAACGCTTTGCCCCTCCCCCTCTTTCTCTACCGTCTCGAAAACACAAATGTTGATACTCACTTTTGTTCTATACACGACTTCTATAAGCGAGTAAACTCAACGAACGAAAAAAGTAAATGTTCTGAAACGAAGGAATCGCGAAAATATTCGTCAGGAGTGATCGAAAAAAAACTAAATCAACGATTAAACGACTGTCGCTTTCGGAAGAATAAAACTTTTTGCATTAGGATCACCAGTTACGCGAAATATTCAACCTCTGTGAAGTTAGCGGAGCAACTATGACTTTTATAATTTTTGAAAATTTTATTAAATTGTTGGTCGTTTGTAGGTCATTGTTTGATAAATTACAACTTTTGTTAGATAATATTTTAATTGTTATTGCAAAATTAAAATTTCAGTGTCAAGATAGCGGAAAAAAATTATTTTTCATTTTTTTCGTCTTAATTCAGTGGCAATCGATGCACAATCGTTTGTTAGACACGAAATAATTAATTAGCACGTTTGTTGGGCATTTATTTTAATAAAAAACTCAAAAAACAATATCGCGGTCGCTCGACTTAGCCTGCGTACGCGTGTGATAGGGTTGCCAGCCGTCGGCCAATAGCCTTCCGCCGCGCTCTAGAAACATGGCTTCATAAAGGGTGATGAGAAGCCTTTGACAGAGGGCGATCATCCGAAAAAGGGAGCAGAAGAAGGGTGAACGAAAGTAACGCGACAAGCGTCCGTGTGTAATAAAAAAACTTAAAAGTTTAATAACGTTTAACAAAAAGCTTAGCCTCCCGAATCCATCCTTTCGAGGCGACATTCGGCCGGCAGTCGTATGACCGTTTACTGAAATACTAACCGAATACAAATTATATTTTATTTTTTACACGCTAACGATGGTGGAAGTTGACAATATAATAATTCATTCACTGCGTGAAATAAGCTGGTGAGTCAGTATCGCCGGTACAGTATAATATAAAAAAAATCAAAATAAAATAAAATTTGTAGGAAAATTTATATATAGAAAGTAACGAATGGAAAATTTATTAGTTTTATAGGCTACGACATGAAATCCGGACAATTCTCAACGTGGACTGAATCCGTGTGGTCGGTGCTCAGCGTAAGAATGTTCCTAAAAGCGTCGGCCGGGACAGAAAGACTGTCAATTATTCTTGGAAATTTAGTAGCGAGCTTTTTATTTCTGATCGTTTGGTTCATCAATTCTCGGGCCAATTTGCTGTTCGAAAGTAGGTGAGACGGCATTTTGTGTTTTCCTTATGAATTTGATTTATTCGCAATATTAGTTTGTCGCAACAAAAAGAGTATTAACGTTTAGAGTTTCATGATTACAGAAGATGCGCCGATTGCTTAGGATACGCCGCGGACCATTACTGATTACTGAGATCGCAACAATCGGAGAGACAATATGCGGTTTTGCGAAAAGCATTAAGACTGACGGTGGAAGACAAGAGCGAAATAGCACCGAAAGATATCAGTTACGTGCATTCGGTTTACGCACCTCTGAGCGTACGATTGGCTGAACAACTCATTCAGCCCCGTGGTTGGCAAGGGCTCAATGATGTTTTAGGTCTGTTACCCGGACCGGCAGTCAGCAGCAATTTCAAGAGCTCGATCTTTGCTCGAAGTAAGAAAAAAAAACACATTTTCAACATTTTATTCACTTTCGAGAAAAATTTTGATTGGTCAACTGAATAAAATTGCTTTTGCAGGAAACTCGATAACGAGCGAAGATTCAAGTTCCGAACCGCCACGATTGATTCTCGTGTTTTTCATCGGCGGCTGCACTTACGCGGAGATTTCGGCATTGCGATTCCTATCGCAACAAGAAGATTGTAAGTCGACCGGTTAAGTTGCGATAGATAAAAGAATTAACTCGCTGCAATAATTATAAAAATGATTTTTTTTTTCTTTCAGTAAACGTCGAATTCGTAGTCGGAACGACAAAATTGATGAATGGCAATACATTTCTCACTTCTCTGATGGAGGATTTGGAGAACGGTAAATAATCGAAAAGAGGCTTTGATTTTATTTGTGCGCTGATAAATCAGTCACAAATCTTATAATACAGCATGTAACGTTTTATACCGCATTGTTCGCCCCACACGAGAATAACTACGTTACAAAGATGAAGTGTAAAATAAAAAAGCTTTCTGTAAATATTCATATAAATATAATGAAACAATAACGAGGCAACAAATTGCTCGCAAAACTAGACGTACATTATTTTTTTTTTTTTTCGCTGAAAACTTCATTATACAAATTCTTTTTCGGAATGCGGCGAAACGCTTCATCATTCACCACCGCTCAATTCTCCGGACAATTCTCAACGTGGACTGAACCCGTGTGGTCGGTGCTCAGCGTAAGAATATTCCTAAAACCGTCGGCGGGGACAGAAAGACTGTGAATTATTCTTGGAAGTTTAGTAGCAAGCTTTTCATTTTTGATCGTTTGGTTCATCAATTCTCGAGCCGATTTGCTGTTCGAAAGTAGGTGAGACGGCATTTTGTTTTTTCCTTACGGATTTGATTTATTCGCGATATTAGTTTGTCGCAACAAAAAGAGTATTAACGTTTAGAGTTTCATGATTGCAGAAGTGGTGCCGATTGCTTGGAATACGCCGCGGACGACATGAATTCGTGCTACAGGAAGATAACGTCGTCTCCATACGATATCATCGGAGCGAGTCCTCCTTCCGACGCATCGACTTCTGCACATTATTATCATGAAGATAATCGTCATTCTTCTAACTTACACTGCTACTTTAATGTAATGTTTTGCACGTTCTCTCGATAACGGCAAACTTATTTATAAAATGGTCGATGAGCATTAAAAGTAATAAGAGAAGTAATTTGTCGTTTTATTATACCTTTCGAATAATACATGTCGGAACAATAATTTAATAGTCAAGTCGCGAAGAGAGATTCGTAGGCTACACTTTTAGAAGAGTTTATTTATTAGGAACTCTACAAACGTCAAAGCTGAGATTGGCTAACAATGTGGAAACTCAACAGTACAGAAACGCGAGTAAAGCACTTCTCGTGCTTATTCCACTTTTGGGCGTTACGTATGTTTTTGTGCTCGCAGAACCGACGGAAGGGCATGTGGCGAATGCGTTCTCATACGACCGAACGATACTTCTCTCCTCACAGGTAAAACTATCACTGTTTTATTCACAAAATGTAGTTTCTCGCTATGAAACAATTCTATTAATGTTTCTTTTCTTTCACAAGGTCTCTCGGTGGCGCTCTTGGACGGTTTCCTCAATACCGAAGTCCAAAATACGATGAGGCATCACTTCTCGCATTGGACGATAGCGCGTAATCGTTACTGAAATTCGTGTTTTTTGGTTTTCTTTTTTGCATGTCTCGCGACACAGACTCTACTGTCAGCCGTCGAATCCCTACAGGAAGCGTGAATCGACGGTAAGCGAGAGGACGACGACAACGGTGATCGGGGCGAACTTGACGGCGGCATTTCTCGATCGTACCAAACCCGTGATATCCGAGGATCTTAACGAGTAACGTCCATCAAGATGACGAGAATTCTTCGGATCTGCTTGTCGCACGAGATACGAAGGCGAGCGACGAGCGACGAGCGACGACTCCAATCGTCGATTTTAATACTGATGTACCTTCCCTTTGCTGACGATCGACGACTCCAATCGTCGATTTTAATACCGATGTACCTTCCCTTTGCTGACGATCGACGATGAAAAATAATTCGTCGGCATATCTATCCCGAGTGTTCCGGTCATTTATTTTCGATATCGTGGCTACCTTCGTAACGATGACTCGACGACGATTTGCGTAAACGATTTTCGTCGCTTTCTGAGAGACGACAATAAAGACGAATTCCTTCAAACTCCGTTGGTGGCTAATTTTCATATATATGCTTTTCAATCGATATCGTCGACAGTTTTTCTTGCGTTGGAACACTCAACGCGTGCACAGGTAACCGATAGGAGATCGATGTGACCTGCATATGCACCATTACGTGACGAAACGACAACTTTTGAAGATTTTTTTTTTTTTTCGAGGAGATTTCTCTTCGGAGTATCACTTCCGTTTTCTACCACGCGGCCAAAGTCTTGAATTGTTCTTCCATTGGAGAGGAGGGGGAGGCCTCTCTTCTTCGTTTTTCGCATCCCTCGTCGACACAGTTTATAGATTCATTGAAATTATTAATTCTACGCACATTTACGCAACAAGCATACTTTCGACTTCGCTGGAGCTTGGGGTGTGTGGGGACGCGGCTTGGATAAACCCTCAGTTTATTTAGCCGTTAACCGCGATCCGTCGTTATGATTTTGTTACTTTAGTTTCCCGTGCGTGAACGGAAGGTATCGGTACCTAATCATATGCTTGATTTGTCGCTTCATCGTAATGCAAAACACGGTTGCTTATAAAATTCGATTAATTAAACATCGCGATGTTAATTGCCGATGATCGTTGCCCGACTCGCGTAAACACAACAATGGCGAACAGCGACGACCCGAAACTGCGCGAAGCTTTGCCCGGCTTTACCCTTTGTCTCTTATCGAACGTTAAATCGATCGATCAGACAAAAAAATACTATCCGGCGGAAGGGATTGCTGGAGCTTTATTTTCGCGGCCAACGATGGAGGGGGCGGAACTTTATAAACGTTTGTTGCTTTATATACGAATATACAAAGCAAGGTGAGGCTCGATCTCGGTGCGCTCACCGCAGGGCATTATTTTATCTTTTATATCGTTGTACTCTTGCCAAGAGCCGGTGACACGTCGACAGTACGCAACATAGTGTTTCGGCATATGACCCACTACTCCAGCGAGCCTGAAAAAAAAAAAAGTTGCAGAAAAAAATTTGGTCTGATGATAAATAATTACAACAGCAGTTTAACAAACCTGTACTCGACCGAGGTTTCGTCACCTACGGGAAGCTTCAATGTGACCGGCATCTGCCTCAGAGTACACGAGATACCAGTTTTACACGATCTATCTTTACGTATATCCAGTATCACGAGGAGATGAATACCGGGTTCTCTGAACAAGGTGAAACGTCCGGCACATGGGAAACGACAGCGGATGTTGTAAATCGGCGATCGAAAATTCAAAGCTTTCTCCAAAGCGCTGAATCCGTTTTGTAGAATAGGTTTGAAACCGGCATCGATCAGCACTTGTGAGTATGTTGTACGACCGCTATGAGAGCATTCTTCTGTATTAAGTATACTAGGCTCCGATTCCAAAGTTTTTTCGACCATTATTTTAATACAAGAAAAGGCATTAACCACGGAAGTTAAGACTCGTTTATCCGTTTGTACTTGAGATTCAACTCCGAATAAACTCTTCAGGATTAACGCTCTATCAAGTAGTACTTGTTGAGTCAATCCGTTTGTGATTAAGTTGTGGACGAGTTTCATCGTGCTATTTGTCGACTGTTCCACGAAAGTGAAATACTGCGCGTTATCGATCGCAGCCGTCATTATCATTTGTACAAGCGAGTCGAAGGGGCATGTATTTTGCACGGAATAGTGAATCTGATTGATTTTTACCAAGCGGCATTTCGAACCATTCGGTAATAAAGATGGCTTCTTACTTTTTGTGATTCGTGTATTCGTATGTCGAATTTCCGGATAAGCTTTAAAATACTTGCTGCTTTTTTTTTTCGTTGTTTCCAATTGCTTTTCTTTGGCTTCGTCAATGCTCGTAGTTTCCTCATCGATTGGAGTAAGCTGAGCCTCCGGAGAAATGGATGGAAGAATATCAGTCGCCTTCGATGGTACTCCCCTCGGAATTTTTGATACTTCGTCGTTCGGAATAAAGTGACGGTCTTGAGAAACGGATAGAACTGCGTTGCGCGGCCTCGATGCATTTTGATGATTCAATATCGGCAGAATCACGTTACCCGGAACGGATTCAACTTTGGTTGTCGTCGATGCTACATCGTAGTCGCGGAGTATCATAGCGTCGGAGGTTGATCGTTCTTTTTCAGCTAAAAACGAGTTTATTACGGGCCATGCAGAGTCGAACGGATCTCCTACGTCGTTCGTCGTCGATGTCCATTCTGTGATTCCATTATTGTTGGATTTGTTTTTTTTTTCGCTCAGAGCGGACGGTAAAATATCGAAATCCATACACGGCATCTCGTTCTCCCAGCTGTTCAAGTTAATATCCGCTTCGTTTAACTTGCTGTAAGAATGATCATTTAAAAACGAATCGTGTAATGAAACATTGTTGATGACTTCCAGCGGTAATTGTGTGGAGGACAATGCATTATCGAATGCGCAGGCGTTGCTCGATCGGCTATCGTCATCGTGTCCCGAAAGGTTTGTTTCGTTAACAGCGGGCACTCCACCGATTCCTCGCCAATTTTCGGTGGATTTCAGATCCGAATCGTCGAAACGGGTAGAAACGTACTCATTTGTTTTAATTACCGCGAAGTTCGGCATATCGGTTTCGATTTTCACGAAGCTCGATACATCCGTTTTAATTTCAGATACATCGTCGGCGTCCTGTGGCTGTGGCTCGCTTGATTTACAATTCTCGGCAAGTACCTTCATGTTATGTTCAATCATTTTCGATGAAAAAATGAAATTTGCTCCAGCAATATCTCGCGCGTGAATTTTCATGAAAGCGTCGACTCGGAGAGCCGTGTGTCCCAAAACTCTTGTCTTTACGTCGTTAAAATAACCCTCAACATAGCTCGACGTCGCATGAAGAGTTCGACGAGGCATTCCGACGCTACTCCACAAAGGAAACTCTTTACACAACTTCGATAGCTGCGTTATAAAAGCTGGAAGATGATAAGGATTTAGATCTTTGCCAGGGCGAAGGATTCGCTTCGCTACTTCGATTTGCTGGTCAATCCACGGTCCGACGGAAATATCGATGTCCGATTGATCCGGTCCAAGCGGGGAATCGTACGAATCAACGATAGTTTCTTCACCCTTTTTGTCTTCAACGCTTTTATTCCGAGATTGAATAAAGACAGCCGTTACACCCCTCACTGCGATACAATCTTCCAGTGTTACTCTTGCGTCTTTGGTAGTTGGTGCAAGTGATGGATCAATGCGAGTGTCTTCGTGAGTCTGTAGTGCCACAGCACATACAAGACTGAATAATTGTTTAAAGTCGTCAAGAGTTTGGCATTCGACCATGAGAGCAACGCATCGAACGAAAAAATCCTTGATGCACGCTTGACTCGCAGTTGAGAAGCACTTCCACCGACAAATCAGATGGATCAGGTGAGCTACGTCGACTCTGATTCGCGTTTGTGGCCTTTCTTCGTTGGCTTTACCCCGGAATATAGAGCTGAAGCAGGAGTTGATGTAAGCTTTGATGGTGATGTTGTTAAATGCCAAACTCAACGCGCATAGCAGGGCTCGCGAGTAGTCGCACACGGCCTCCTTCGGGATTACAGCGCCTTTTCTCAACCATCGTTTCAACCAATACGTGATGAACTCGGTATCATGTTTTTCTGACAACATCTGCTCAACCGCTACCGTAGTACATTCGAAATTGATGACGATGGTATATAGAAAAATGTGTCCAGATGTGGTGGCGTCTTCGCGTTTAAACACATTTATAACGCTACCGGTAGCGTCAACGGCGATGGTGGACGAAGTTCTATGCAAACGGCAATATTCTTTATACGCGGTTAGTTGCGGTTGAGTACTGTAAAAGACATGAAATGGTAACGATCCGACTTCGTGCACAACCCCGTAGAATTTAGGATCGAACGTCATGTTTTCGATCGTCCTAATAATATCACGACCGTCGCCTTTTTTTATGCCGAGATCGGCATCGCTCCCTTCTTTTTTAGCTTGTCGTGCCACGGTAGCGCTAGGCATGAACGGCGGTTCAGTGTCTCCTGGCTGCATATTCTCTCTCGCAAGACGTTTTCTGTAGCCTGCACTCCCTTCCGCTTGTAAGTCTTTATATGCGTTTGTTCGGAGTTCCCCATTGAAAGGACGTTTCAGCAACTCGTGTGGTGCTCCACGAGTATCTCGTGTATCGACTTTTAACAATAGCCCGGCGTCAGTGAGTTTTCGTTCAGCTGTGCCTCGAAAAGTATTCCCACATGCTGCACTTTTGCATTTGCCATTTACCTTTATAACATACGACGACTCATCTGCACACAGACCCACGTATGAATCTTTGAATACGAATGCACACGGAAAACGGTAATGTCGCCAAAATTCCATCGCTATTACATTCGTCCATACTCCCGACTTCAATGTTTTTTTTTTTTTTTTTTCGGCGTTGTCGGTTTGCGGTTTTATGGAATTCCATTGATCTTCATTGAGCTGTAAATCAAATTTTTCCTGACCTGCCAACTTGCGATTGCTTTGTACTATAAATGATTCGCAGGCAGCTTCGTTATCACTTTCATTGGACGATTCACTCGTTGAGTCCGCTAGCAATGTAGGATTATTGTTTGTGTCGTGTGTTATACACTCCGTTTCACCCATCGTCTTTCGGGCCAATGTCATAATGTCTCGTCTATTCTTTGTGACATTTGTATACACGCAGTTGAAATTCCATCGGTTACCCAACGCTGCAGACATTTGCTTCCACACATCGCTAGACCAAGCTGGGAATTTACCGTTGGAAAAATGGTCTTGAAATTGCACAATAACAGCAACGGCATCCTCCACCGGTACTGGACAAGTCGGTGCCATTGTGAAAAACCAGCAATTCTGGAATTAAAAAAAAAAGTATATTGATAGTAAGGGTTAAGTTTAATAAATGGAATGTTATTAATTTTATTTCTGCTTATGAAAATAATATAATATAAACGATATCCTATAAAACACATTATACAAATGTGCATAGCATTTTTTTTATCATTCTAATGCATAGAAATTATTAGTTCAAAAAACTATTGATACGTGTTCAGTTCGACAAATTCATGCGTTCTTGTTGTTACTGTTCATTTATCTGGAACGTGTGGATTTTTTCAACGTGATACTGAATCGTCTGTAATAACAACATATCGCATTTCCATAACCTACCCACAGACGCGCTGATCGAACAATTAAAAACGAATTTTAATTACGCGATATCTGTTCATGTTACCGTATCACAAAAATTTCAGATGAAATTACGAAAAAGTATTTTTTATTCGATAAAAAATATGCATAAAAGCGTTAAAAACGACTTAACACACGTTAGAAACTGCGCGAAATAATAATTTTTTGGCGGCAAACAAAACGCGACAATACAGAAAAGTGCACTGGATTTGTATTGTTGTTATTTAGACAAACGATTTATTTATCGACTGTGATAAGGGCAAGTGCGACAGATGGCGTGACCGGCGCTCACGTCGGAGCGACAGGATTCGCCTTACCATCCTTCCCTCGTCGCTGCCGAAACTACTAGTAACGAGCCAAATGGAAATAGATAAAAAGCGAGAGGGACGTCAGCGGACACCAGTTTTTGTATATATATATTTCTTTCTTTTGCACAGACACCCGCAGGCGTATGCATATGCTGTGTACAATCCTCTGTATCGAACGATATACCTTCCGCGTAAGGAGCTGTGTTACGCTCAACGAGTCGCGAGGGTAAGTCGAGTTTCCGAATCTCGACAGACTAAAATCCACCACGGATCACCGTTGCTGATTCGATCCCAAGTATTATCATCGATGTGCGGAATGCGATATTAAATAATACATGTACCGCCGCGATACCGTTCCTAACAATCACTAAGCTACGCGAATAAAACTAATGTACGAATATTCGGGATAAAAAAAAGAAATTCGATGAATTGATAGAAGAAAATAAAATTGACAAACTTCATTGGAATGGTAGATTTGTCAAGTAATCGACTGTGGCGTTGCAAAAGGTTTCGTTGATTAAGATAGCGTGCGGAACTCACGAAAAACTCACCTTTTTATCGAATTCATCCTGACGATGTCTTTTCTCCTTATTAACTTGATTGCAAATTAGCGTCTCGATCTTCTCG
Source organism: Buathra laborator (assembly GCA_934046635.1). Classification (NCBI taxonomy): domain Eukaryota; kingdom Metazoa; phylum Arthropoda; class Insecta; order Hymenoptera; family Ichneumonidae; genus Buathra; species Buathra laborator. Next base: position 9,487,925 of record OW203898.1, on the reverse strand, counting down.
TCTTTTTCGGACTCGGTAACGGCTTTGAATGCGGCATTCAATTTTGCTTCGTCGATTATCTTAAAGAAACAAAAAATAAACGGTTCAATATTAAATAATCGAAATCTGCAAATTGTGGAATCATGGAAATTTAATATTCCGATTCTCACCTGCATTCTGTTCAATTCTTTCTGAAAGTAATGAAGTTTGTTGTAGAGATGAACGACGAACAGATCGAAAGCTTTTTCGTTGACGCTGAACTGTTTTTCGTAAATGTTAATATTGAGGAATATTAGAGAACAGTATCTGCTTCTCGATGAAAGCCTTGTGGGCGGCTTTTACTTGCTTCCAGTAACGGTCGATAATGTTTGCCGTGCGTCGCTCATCCTCGCATAGTCGTTCGGAACGATGCGAAGTCTGTTTCATTCGTCTTCTCGCCGCTACAGATCGTCCCAATTCTCGCATCTCTAAAACATAGAACTTTTCATTGATAGAACGAGAATGAATATTCAATTTCGTTTCATCGTCCTCCATTATTCCCACCTCTCTTCCTTTGTCGGCAAAACACGCCATGAGATTCTTCGAGAACGCGCATTTCTCGCGATTATTCATATCGGAATCGACGTAACGGAAGCATTCGGCGATCGATTCGGAAATCTCGAACCATCGGTTCCTGCACGCCGCGCGTCATTATTTCCGTTATCGCGCCTCTCTGAGGAAAGCCTCGCTGATCCACCAAATTCAATTCGTCGAAGAAACATTGCGTTACGCACTGCGATTAATAAAACATTCAATTATATCGATGATTTCTTCCGTCTGTAAAAAAGTGTCGCGAGAAACGGCGTTTTTTTGTTCAATGCAAAACCTCCACTCGCGTTCGCCGATCGTCGTTGTCGTTGTCACGATTCTGCGATTGCATTCCATTCCGATAATTACGATTGTCGTTCATATTCGACATACCGTTCCCTCGATCGTTCATTGATACGTAATTCGGGGTATTCGAAGAATAACGATTGCCCGACGAGTCCTGTCTGTTTCTATCGTTTCTTCTGTTATCTCTGATAATAATTAACGATAAAATAGCGTTTGCAATTTTGTTATAACAATAACAGATCGATAAATTACTTATTATATCAGGCATTACCCGTAGTTGCCGTTAGATTGACCATAAATTCTGCCATTTCTTGAATAATTTCCACCCGATCTTTTGCTGTTGCCGAAAAACATTTCTTCGTCAAAGCTACCGCTCGATTCCGATTCGTCGTCCGAACCGTCATTCTCGTTTGACGCGATGCCGTAATCTACTTTACCATTTTTGTTCTCGTTGCCCAAATGTTTCTTACGGCACGTTTGCATAATTTTGTGCAGCTGATAGTTAGTCTGCTGATTGCCGAAGCGGCATCTCAGAGACTGAAATTAATGAACGACGAAATAACGAAAATTCTTTCTCAATAAATGTGCAATAAGCTTCTAATTTTTCGTCTATCGTACCTCGCCGCAGTTTACCAGTAGAAAGAGCACAGTGCAACAGTAAAAATTCGCCACAAGGACACCCATGTTTGCGATACGCTACGACCGTTCAAGCGGATCTACTAAATTCTCGGCGGCTTTTACTTGCTTCCAGTAACGGTCGATGATGTTTGCCGTGCGTCGCTCATCCTCGAATATTTTTTTAGCTTCGTCGACGCCATTAAAGATTTTTTTCAGATTTCTACATGCCACTTATTTGATTACTGGCAGTGCTTTGAACTTTGGATCGCCGATCAATGACGACATACACGTCAATGACTGAAGCGCATTGTCTACGTGGTCCTCAGCTTCCACAAGTGCATCTTTTGTCTTCTCCATCGCTTGTTTCAATCTGTAAAGAAAATGAATTCAAGTTAGTTTCTTGTGTCTCGACAAGATTCGCTGGCATCAGCTTGTCCGGTACTTCTTTGGGTGTTTGTACAGATTTCTCGAAGACTGCGAAAGCAGCAGAAAAAAAAACGTTTCAAAAAGAATACTGAAAATTTGTATCGCTTACATTATATCGATGTAAATGTGAACTTTGCGCTGTAGATTGCGGGTTTCAAAAAAATCTGTGGGAATACAGACTTTAATTTTATCGCCGGAATCCTTAGTGACCAGTATGTCCGCATATGTTCCATTGATCTGTCCGGTCCAATGTTTACTCATTGATGCATTGTTCGTGTCAACGGTTACATGGACTGTACCTAGGTAGTGCTTCCTTATAAGATGTCCTTGTCGATCCATTGTCAGGTCACAGCACTAGCTTAGCACTGCGCACAGAAAAATAGTATTTGTGTAATTCACGTGCACCGAAACTTGATTGCTCCGATCAAACTTGCAGGGAGACGATACAACGCAAATATGCAGTTTTGCCTCAGGTAAAAATACTGCTGTTCTCACTATAACTTGGTCAAATATCAAGATCTGATCGCTGCCTAGACTGACGGGAATGGCATCTACTCCGAAACACCGTACAATATAACCTCTTGTATTGCCATGGCGAATGAATATTGACGAACGTATGATTTGATAAAAGGGTAATAACGTGCACAGAGAAAAAAGGGAACACTACGGAACAATAATGTGTATCGGAAAAGTAATTACCTCGATCGCTATTAAACTTTTTATTAAACACGGACGAGTGTCGTATAACTTTCTTCCGCCCTTCTTCTGCTCCGTCTTTCGGACGATCGCCCTCTGCCGAAGGCTTCTCATCATCACCCTTTATGAAGCCATGTTTCTAGAGCGCGGCGGAAGGCTATTGGCCGACGGCTGGCGACCCTATCACACGCGTACGCAGGCTCAGTCGAGCGACCGCGATATTGTTTTTTGAGTTTTTTGTTAAAATAAATGCCCAACAAACGTGCTAATTAATTATTTCGTGTCTAACAAACGATTGTGCATCGATTGCCACTGAATTAAGACGAAAAAAATGAAAAATAATTTTTTTCCGCTATCTTGACACTGAAATTTTAATTTTGCAATAACAATTAAAATATTATCTAACAAAAGTTGTAATTTATCAAACAATGACCTACAAACGACCAACAATTTAATAAAACTTTCAAAAATTATAAAAGTCATAGTTACTCCGCTAACTTCACCGAGGTAAATATTCACGGCTATTTTGATTCATTCGTGTTGTCGATCCGTAGTGCGTGTATATATTTGGTACACTGTGAACGCGACGTGCTCCTTGCTTCAGCCTACGCTGGTAGAAGCCGAGTTTTTTTTTCTCCTCTACTACTAGCCGAGTACCGAGAATTTTGGGCCTTTGTTTGACGACGTCAACGTCTCGTTGTGCGAACGAGACACGACGTTACTGCTTCGGTTTCGCGATCAACGTAAGTTCAATCCTTATTAAATGTTTTCCGCTTTTCTTCTTGTCGTATGAGTAATTTATCTTCACGAATTATACGAATTTTTTTTTTCACTATTTTTCGTGGACTTATATATCCAAATTTTTTTTCGAACGTTAACTCTTAATCGAAGTATTTCGCCCGCGAGTTATTTTCGGGCATCGAGACATCATATTTTTCGGTTTTCGTATTTTTTCTGCGTTATGAAAAAGTCCTTATTGCCTAAAAGAGAAATAAGTTCGTAACAATGTAAACGCAATGCGTTCCGCTCCTCAGTCGATTTTTAGTACATAACCAACATTCGTGACCCCTCAAGTTCACACTGCGCGCAAAAGATCAAAGGGATGAATAAAAAAAATAGACGGTATGCGTCCGTAAAAATGATCGTTCTTTTTTTTTTTCATCTTTTATTATTTCACGGTATAATTACTTCATCGGTATGACAAATACAAATAGTGTACGAAATATTTTAAAAAAGTACAATAGCCCGTTTATATAAAATATCATTCTTACAAAAGTATATCAACCGCTTGTGTATGTGTGTGTGTGCCTCTAACGATTTCGGTGGCGCATATGCATTATTGACGATTTTTCAGCCGCTGTCTGTATTCGCGTTGAAGAAATTGAAAAAAAAAAAAAGAAAAAAAAAAAAAAATTCAATACGCGCCCGCAAGTCACTTGTTATTTGTTTTCGTCATTTTACGATTCGCGGGCGTTCCTTTTCTTTTTTTTTTCATTCTCAACTCGTTAGAAAATAATTGCACCCTTAGGCAGATCTCGCGTTACGATGTTGGGGGGGAGGGGGGAGGGAGGATATGAAAATACGAGGTCCAAAAAATTGCACCAATTTGTGTAGGAGGTATACTGGCCGAACGGCAAAGCGTCGTCGCCAGCCTTAAGATATACAATATATATATATATCATAGTTAGAGAGAGTTTTTTTTAATAAATTGAAGCAAATAGCAAAACTTTTTTTTTTTACGTCGAACTTTCGCGATTACCACCGTCAATATCGACGTGTTTCGAAGTTTTGTTTTTTTTTTTTTTTTCATCGAATCGCGACTATCGCACGTACGATATAACGAAAAAAATTAAAATGAATGAACGTTCAAAGAAAACGCGCGGTATCTTGTTGGTTCATATGCATATTATGTTTATCGTTGGTAACGTATCGATAATCGTTGAGAAAACATGCTTTTTTTTTTTTTTTTTTTTCTTTCTGTTATTCTCGTCACGTTATGCAGAGACTGGAAGAAATGAAGAGACGGGTCGCTGGATACGAACGTTGAAGAATGTCTTTTGCATTTCGTACGAATGGTCTCTTAAGCGGCTACTTTCTCAGCGTCGATAGCTGAAAAAACAAAATTCATTTTGCCATTGTTAATGGTTACTTGAAACTTTACTTCGCTTCATAGAGGAAATTTTCTTTTGGCAAAAATATAAAATTTTTCGACAATTTCACGTTAACGCGTTTGTATTATTTTTAAAAAATCCAATAATCACATTTATAAAGAAAATATTTTTTTTAATGCTTTTCCAGAGTTCATTCTATTAATTTCTTGCGCTATGAATTTTTTTTATTGAAAAGGTCGAGTTTTGAAAATATATTACGTTACGCGGTAATTAAAAAAAAAAAAAAAAAAATGCCGCGAAGATAACGTGAAGATTAGAAATCGTGTTACAGTTACCTTCTTTGGTTGGCAACGGATTCTTCTCCAAGGTTTGCGCGTGTTTCAACTTTGCTGGGTCGAAGTTTTCGATTCCAGAAATTAACTCTTGTTTACCCTTCTCCTGTTCGATAGCTGCGAATCGAGATACGAGACAAGCGATTAGTCATCAAGGATTCGAAATTGAACGAAAATTTATTCCTTCAGGTTGCGTGAGTCTCGATATGACTCACCGAATTAACTTCGAATATTCCAACGTGAATCAACATGAGCGATAAATATAAAAGTCGAATCGATAACTCGAAGCAAGAAAAATTATCTCGAAAAGTCCTCGAGACCAAAAATATTTTATGATTGCAGTTTTATATTCAAATATTCAGTTATCGCGTAATCAGCAAAATTTATTTATTTATTTATTTTTATTTAAAAAAAAAAATACTTTTTTCAAATTCATTAATTTTCATCGCGCAAATTATTTTTCCAATAAATTATTTTTATTATCATTACGAGAAAAAATCGTATAAATCGACGAAAGATTGAAAGAAAAAAATCTATCGAATTCGCAGTTATTATTCGTCTTAAAAAAAAAAAAAAAAAAAAATTGTACATACCATCCTTATCGGGAAGGGGGTTCTTCTCATGAGTTTCCGTGTGTTTCAACTTTGTTGGGTCGAAAGTCTCGATACCGGCGATGAGTCCCTTTTGATTTTTTTCCGCGGCAACATCTGCGAAAGAGACGCAAAGTTGTGTTTAGCTACGCGAATCCATGCGAGACACGGTTTGACCCATTTTCCCATATAAGCGGAGGACAATGACTGATGATGATGATGATGATGATGATTTTCTCGTATATTCTACGCGAAATACCCCATTAGTTATATCGATTCTACAGTCTCTACTGAACAACTGGAATCGATTATATAGACCATTAATGTTATTAGAAATTATTTTATCGAATGGATGAAGAGACGCGGCAGTGTCTCGTGCTAAATATTTTTAACCTTAGAACGCCTCACATAAATTTTTAATTTATATTTTTTAAATTTAAAAATTAATTAATTAATTAATTAATTAATTTAAAAAAATTGATAGAAATTCCAGTTTTTTAAAAAAACTTTAAAATAACATTTTTTTTGAAATTTATGATTTTTGTGAGGCATCGTAGGATTAAAGAAAAATACCGTAGATATGTACACTAAATGATAATAAATTATTGCAAATATTCATAAAGCGTAAGCGGACGGAAAATGGCTGATAGATCTCCGGTTCTACACAATCTGCCGATTGCGCATAACTTCTTCCATAAACCTGTGTAAAAAAACTGGCGAAAGATTATTATATGCGGCATTAGTTTGCGACTATTTACTTTAATGATACATTATTACTAAACTACTGATCGACTTTTCAACATCATTAAGAGGCAACTATTGCGTGAACATCGTTACTTTCAGTTTTAAATTTGTCGATGTAAGTCGTTTCAAATTTCAATACTCATCTGTAAAGAAAAATTTACATAACTTACTTTTTAATTTTTACACAATGTTCACCTAAACCTTTGCCACCATTTGCAATGAAAGCATTTGCGCAACCAGAACGCGTCGGGAAAATAGTTGAGAAAATATTTTTTTATTTGCAAAAATTTGAGAAAAAAATTGAAAAAAATGTTTGCAACGTGACTATTTATTTTACCTTTTTTTCGTAATTTATAGAATTTTTTTTCAAAGCTGAACAAAAATTTTTCAAAATATTATAATAATTTTCAAAATTTAATTTTTATTTTTCAAAATTTTCCTCAATTTCTTTTGATAATTTTTTTTTATCTATTCGCTTTGCCCCTTTCGCTCCTATACATCGTATATATATTGTTAGTAAGCGACCCCCGAAGACCTTGAGACAAATGACCTGAAATATACATATTTTTTATATACCTGTAGCATTGGGCAATATCATTTTTTCTTTCGTATCCGCGTGTTTCAATTGACCTGTTTTAAAGCTTTCCACGTCGTGAATCAAATCCGAGTGTTGTCGCTCCTGTCGGACGTCTACATTACCATTTTTTTTCTTTATTAATCGTTACGAATTCATCGTATCATATTAATTACGTATATTAAAATAACGCCGTATCGTTGCAATATTTACGCAATTGATTTTCATATATCGAAAAATCGCACACATTGTAAACGTCATTCGAAAATTTGAAATGGTTTTTTTTGTCATTACCTTCGGCCGATGGCAGGACGTTCTTAATCGCGGTTGCAGCTTTCTTCATGCACTCGTGATTAAAGCCCTCGAGTTCACTCTTCAGGTCCAACGATACCTTCGGCAAGTCTTTTAACGACGGGCTCTCGGGGTTCGACATGTTGTCACTTCGTTACTTTGGGTTCTGCAACGATATTACAATCGAATTATTAATATAAATATGAATTATAAAAAAAATATAAAAATAAATAAATAAACGAAGAGTTCGTTAAACCGGAGATATTTTTACTCGCTGATATATCGATGAGATTATGTGAAAAAAAAAAAAAATGTTTCAATAACACGAGAATTTTGCGCGGAAAAAAAAATAATCGATTGAGAACGCGTCGGACTCGAGCGAAGTTGTGCGTATATTGGTATATCGGAGAGAATGCGTCACTCATGTCAGTTTTTTTTTTCTCGAGTCGAGCGTCCGTTGTCTCGAGAACGAACAATGGACAAAACGGGAAAACAAATGTCCGTCAATCGATCGCGCTGTGCACGAGAAGGAAATATATATATTGCATATATATTGCGTATCTCTTTATAGTGACGTTTTTGCGGACTGAGAGGAAAAAAAAATCGGAAACATTTTTTGATTCCTCGCCGTTATTTTCTTCTATACACGGCGATGTAACTGCGCATATATCGTGTGTATAAATTGCAAGTATGAGCATTCGAGGCATAGTTTGCGGTCGAACCGACCGGGGAAGTCGACACCGCAAAATTCCGGACGAATAACGGACGAACCGCCCGCTACATCGCGCGGTTGTTTCAATATACTTTTGCCCGTCTCGGCGCTTCCGCTCGCTCAGCATTTTCCGCGAACTATATACGATTAAATTGACAAAATATTCGGTATCTTGCAAGAAGTCTACGCTACGTGGCGAAAAAAAAGTTTCACAACAATCGTAATTATTTATATCACTTTATTAAACGAATGAAAATAAAATTCTTACGATAACACGAAAAGCACAATTTTGAGGTTATTTTCGATCGAACTGTCAGAAACCTTTTAGATCGAAATTATCGATCAGAAATCATTATTCGATCGTTTTTTCGAATGAATTATCAACACTCTCGTGTAAACAAAGCCTCAGGCAGAGATTTTTTGTTATTAAAAGATCGACACTCGATCGTTTGCGCGCAACGAAAGAAAGAAGAAAAAAAAACGAGTGCGCCATTGAAATTCTCAGGCTTGTTTAGTCGCTCTGTTGAATATAAAAGCTCGTCAAGGTTTACGGGGTATGGGTATTGATATTCGTAATGCGTTATCTCCACGTTGTCGCGTACGAGAAGTTGCGTTTATCTTCTGTGTAGTAAACGACGACAGGTCCGACAGAACGAATCACGAAGCGGAAGTCAGTCGCCCGTCGTTATTTCCGGCCGGTGAAAAGATCCTCTCTACTTCGCTGCTGTCGCTGCGTTACACGCGACAATGCCCCTTCCCTCGCGACATCCCTATACCCGTCCACATTCATTATTTCATTGTAAAAAGACGAAAAAGCTCACGACATCCCGCCACCGCGAACCACGCCTACGAAGAATAAATTTACTTTGCGCTAAATTATAATAAATTGCGTCTGATCCGTCCGACTGTCTCGCTGTCACGATTAGCGCTTATCCGACGTCGAGAACTCGAAGACGTGGCGCGAAACCTTGAGAACGGAGAGAAGATTGCATGGAATCATGCAAAAGAAAAAAAAAAAAAGTAAACGCGAACGAATGCGCGCGATCCTTCGACGACCGAAGACTCGGAACATTCCGCGGGAATGAAGTCACCCGAGGCAGATGATACGAATTGCTCGAAAGATATCACCGAAACGCACGCGGTACGATACTACTTGAGAAGCAAAACGGTCCACAAGGTCGGCTTTGCATTAATCAAATTAATTTGGATCTCGTCGAAAGAAGTTCGATGGCCTTAAGATTTTGCGTAGAGGAAGCTGTACGTAGTTTTTAAAAAATTTTTGAACGAGAAAATAAAACGAATTTTTTTTTTACGAGACTTTGAATTATATACTCTCAGCTTTGACACTTTAGATAAGCAACTTTTTTTTTTATTGCGCAAATGAAACTTCGAACAAATATGAAAAAACAAAGAGAAAAATCAACAAAATAGAATAATAAAATAAACAATGAAAATTATTATTATTTTTTATAGATAATAATAATAATTTTGCTTATTTCATTGACTTTTCCGTTTTTTCTCGTTTTTCTAGTTATTTTTGATAGTTTTATTTTCAGAATGAAAAAAAAATCGATTTTATCTAAATAATATTAATAATCGTTATTATTATTATTAATATTATCGACAAATAATAAATAATAATAAATATCATTGAGAAATCTTTGGCTATGAAAAATTACGTGAAAATTTTTGTAGAATTACTAAAGTTGATATAATATTATTTGACGAGCGATATTCCACGAGTATTTTTGTAAGCGTCGGAGGGTTCTGGCGAGAGTTCGTGAGATATCCAGGAGGCGAACGGTTCGGGCTGCTCGGCAAGGCTGAGGTCCTTATAAGGAGAGCTTCGGTATGCCTCTATATAGAGAATACGAAAGAGGCCGAGAGTGCGCAACCTTACTGTATGTATCCGATGTACCGCGTCAACGAGAGATTGAAAAAAAAAAAAAAAAAAAAAAAAAAAAAAAAAAAACCACGAAATTTTCTTGCATTACCGTCGAATTTAGCATCAATCGACGCGACAGAGTTAATTTACCTTCTTGAAAGTGTTGATGCAGTTTTTTTTTTTTTTTTTTTTCTCGTTACATCTCAAGTCTTTTACCGTGCAATTAGGAAAATATCTTTGCCATCGCGTAATTATTGTATTAACGCATAGCTACACGGTAATTTGGATTATAACAACTTTATAGAATATAATTCAGCTGAGAGGAAGAAAAAAAGTAGTTAATTAAATGATACGAACGCAACTTCTTGGTAAGTTGCGTATAATTTCGCATATACGAAACAAACGGTTTTAATTTTTTTTTTCTCACAAAACCGTATGTGTATTCAGCGTTCTCTCGTTGCCACGCTCACCGGTGACTGCCAGCCTCATCGCCGGTTATACTGTGTATCGCGTGTTCGGCATTTGCTGGCACTGTACAGCGCGCTGGCATACGGAATAACGGTACCCGGTGAGCATCGAAGGACTCGGATGAGTTTTCGTTCTTTTGCGTTCGGAGAGGCTTAGTCGAGACTCTTTAATTATGCGTCCTTAAGAAGTTAATAATTGTAACACGCGATGATTATCTTCTTCAATTAAGGAGAATCGAGACACGACGTCTGATCGCATTAGCAACACTTATTGGAATTTTTTTTTACGTGGGATCGGCAATACCGATGATTATTAAGATTTTGTTCGAAGTTTCGGAGATAATAAAAGAATTTTGATATAAACAAATTTCTTGATTTTTTTTTATAACGAAAAAAAAATGTCTCCGAAAAAACAAAAAAAATTACAGAATTTTTTTTTTCGTCGCAATAAAACAGATAATAAAATAACTCCGATATCAATGAATTTCTTTGTTTTTAAAAATAATAAGACTTTCTTTCTCATGAAAATAATATAAAAAAAAAAAAGAATCTTTTTCGGAGTTTCGCGACTCACTGTATTGCGTACGTAATAAAAACGCTATATAAATAAATTTCTTCATTTTCTTTCTTAGTAACGAAAACAAAGTTTCATTTACGAAAAAAACAAAAAAAAATTACGAAATACTTATTTTCTCATGGAAGAAATTTTTCGTATGAAAAGAAGAAAAAAAAAAAAAAAAACGGAACGATGCAAAAGTTTGATTTTTCGAAGTATTTGTGGTATATGATTTTTTTTTTTTTTTTTTTTTTACGGTAAAAGGAATGCGGGAACTCAAGTATACGACTGAACGGTCTGGTGGCGCTTTGGGGACACACTCCACATATGCGAACGAAGAGGAAGTCAAGGACTTTACGAGGGCAACTATCTCGTTTGCTTCCACCCTTCGGGACATAAAAGAATAACGGCACTCGACCTCCGTAAGGTCCCTCATCCCTGCCGACGATAATCATCTTCCGCTACATATGTATACATATATATATAACAAGGTACTGTTTCCTTTGGAGTGTTTGGCAAAGTCTTGTGGCTAAAGTGTGATGATAAGCGGCTTGGCGATTCGGTCGCACCGCGGGAATCGTGCGAAAACCTGATGTAGCCGAAGGGCAGTCGACTAGCGAGCTTCGCAAACCGGGAAGAGTCGAACGAGAAGAAGAAGAAAGGGAAGAGACCGTGACTCGGGTCGTACGGGTTTGCAGGTGTTCGCGCATCGATGCAGGTGTCTCGTGTACACAGACGTTACCAGAACACACGGAATGAAATCCGGAATTCTCCGCGACATTCTCATACAACGCCGAGCGGACGAGGCGCGAATCTCTATAGAAAGTTTTGGAGAGTCATTTCCGTCTATAGAAACTCATAATGTGACCAAATGCGTTTGCAACGGTTGACAAACGATGAAAGAAAACTCCACGGCAATCATATCCGATTGACGCGGCATAGATAGCTGTTGTTTTTTTTTGTTTTTTTCTATTTTTCTTAATCGGATTTTGAAAGTTTTTGAATTTACCTGACGGGTTGAAAAATGAGTAAATTTTTTTTTTTTCAAAACTATGGAAGGTAATGAAATCATTTTTTTTACCGAAAAATACATATATCGATAAAAAAAAAAAATGGTGTAAATGTATCGAAGAAAAAAGATACGGCCACCGGAAGAAATTGCTGCGGCTTCGAAATTTAGTGAACTGCATAATTCGATAATCCTAATCGTATCGGAATCGTACCGGATGTTGTAGACTTCGCCGGAAGTAAAAGCTAATAGATGCTTAAGTAGCGAACGAGCCATTGCTAGTTGTTCTTTTTATTATTCAACTTCCTTGACACTGATCGATTGCACTTGGATCATTAATTTAAAGACTGAAAGATCTTCCATCAAAGGTATGAAAGCAAAGCGAGTCATTCTTCCGGCGGCCATAAATATATGTTAAAAAAAATAAATTTCCATTATTTTTTTTTAAGACTCAATACATGTGCTTTAAAAAAAATAATTTCGCCTCTTTTATAATTTTTGAGAAAAAATAAAACTCGATTTCCGACCCGTTGGGTATTTATCAAATTTTATCTAATAATCAAAAATGCAAATCTCTTAATTTCTTAAAATCATTTAAAAAAATCTCTTCCTTGGAATCTCTGCTTCCGAAATTCAATAAAACTTCAAAATTCGTTAATCCCAATAGAATCGTTGCGGATGTCGTCGAATTAACCGGAAGTAAAGGTTTCCAGCCGTTCAAGTGGCGAAGGAAGCGTTTCTGATTGTTCATATATTACTTTATAACTTCCCGGACACTGATCGATGGTATTTACTTCGTTAATTTGAAGACCGAAAGATCCTTCGGATGCTTCGTATATTTATGTTTGATGCGCGTTATCTATCTGCAACCGGCGTGAATCAAAGCGAAGCCGCGTTAATAAGGTAAGTGGGTCGCTTATAAATTGACGCTTGGAACTCATACCGTACAATCTCTCGATGTCTCGGTTCACTCGAGAGGAAAGAACCACCGAAGAAATCGTAACTTCGTTTGTCCAGCGAGAGGATGTTGCTAACAGAAGATCGTTCGCCACGAGCGTTCGTATTAGAAACGTAGTTTGCCGGCAACGAATGCACTGCAAAATCGAGGATAGTCTCGGGACGGAGAGGAAACCATCTCTTTTGCGTTCGTTTCTCGTGACGGTACTCTCCAACGAGAGAGATTCTAATTTGCGGAGTTGCGACGGTTGGCCGAAGGAACGGTGAAGGGGAAAAGAACGATTCTATCGTCCGAGACTAACGAGTAAAGTCGAAAAGGCTGGACGAACGGTGCAACAGCAGTCAATTAACGGCCGGTAATCGTATTTAATACGGCGTTATCGTTCTGTAAAAGCATCGCGGTCACTGACCCGTTAAATGCGTTTCACCGTTATCCCGAAAAATTGGGACAGTTTCGTTGTTTTAAAGTTCAGGTCATTTTTTGTTTTCTCATAGAAAAAACTTTGTTTACGTTAAAATTTTTTTTTTTTTTTTTAAATCTCCGCGATTATAAATCGTAAATATCGAGAAAAGTGATTTAATATACTGAAAGTATCTATCAATTTTCTTGTTGTACAAAATCAATTCTCGAAAAAAAAAAAAAAAATCACTATACGGCGAAGAAAATGAGAACCGGAAAGCGTTTTTTTTATACGCGTAAAATGTCTTTCTCCACCAATGAAAGTACAATTATTAAAAAAAAAAAAAAATTACGAAGATTGCCGGCTCTTCGAAATTAAAGTCTCATCGCTTGGACAGCGTAAAATGAATTTAATTAAATTTCTCCTCTTTCGCGAGATTTCTATAATAAAGCAGCGTGTTTCCTCGTATTTCAAAACTCTTAAACGTTTTCTGCTTCTGGATTTGTAACTGGAATACAACGGCGCTTAGTGTGATTATTATTAAGTAGTTATGAGAGACAAAATTGTGGAAGTGGCGTTAAACGAAGATCGCTGCCTACGTCTATGCACTCGAGAGAACTCGGGAAGGACTCTCACAAACCCACACGAAGTTGCGGTAACGCGGGTTCTCCTCGTCCCGTGCGACCGTGACGGGTAACGAACCCGGGACGCGCGCGCGTTTCGTATCGAGCGGTGGTTGCCACGTATGTATAACAAACTATATATATATGTATGGATATATATATATATATATATATATAGAAGTATTGCAGATACATATATGTATAGTACAGAGTACAGTAGAAGTGTACGTACGTTGGTTCATGCAGACGAACACACATACATTTAAAGATCGCCGGTTCGGAGCGTTACCGGCGGCAGCGGCGGCGATGCCGAGGGGAATGAGGTGGGCGTATAGTCGCACGCAAAAGTTACGAACCGCAGTGCCGCTGGCCTCTCAAACGTGTTTCCATAAATAAGTGACTAAAAATAACCCGACACTCGAAAAAAAAAAAAAAAAAAAAAAAACACAGATGAATTTATCGTTAATTGGATCCGATAATAATAAATTGATTTCTCTTATCAATGAGAATTTACGTTCTGTGCAGATCAATGAGATCGAAATAAAATTCGTCAACGCGTGAAATGACGAAAAAAAATATTTCAGCTCTTTTCGATCAAATGCGAAAATTTGAGAACACAGACTATTTTTATTTGCATGTTAACTGTTGAAAAATTATATATTTTTCGAAAATATTGCGATTAGTTGTCGATCGGAAAAATTTCATTTTTCGGAGCAAAATTTTGATTTTTTTGAGTTTTTGAACACAAAGAGTTTTTTTTTGCGTAATAATTATTGGATCATTATTATTATTATTTTTTTATATTTTGATGCGCTTTTTACGATTTATTTATCGGAGGTATCGACGAGGGAAAATTTCATTTTTCGGAAGAAAATTTCGGATTTCTGAAAATTTTTGAGATCGAATAATGAACGCGCCGGGAGGTTTATGTATGAGAGGGATTTTCTATCTTTGGATGCAGCCCGGTGATTCCCGCATTCGTAGTACTCGGACGGCAGACGGTTTCATCGATTGGAGTCTACAGCGCTCGCGCCACGGCCAAGGGTGGTTATCCCAGGGTCTGGGGATATCCACCCCCCCTTCCCCTTCCCTCTTTTTGGAGCAATACGCTCGACCCAGCAACCCGACTCTATAGTATTATATACGTAGTACGACGACAGATGTACCGGCGCCTTCAACGCCACGAGTTTTCATGGTCACGGATGTGTTACACCCGGTCGTGAAGCCTCCCGGAAACTCGGCAATCTTACTTGCGTATACAATGACATAAAATAATAATGAAAATAACTCGATACCGTTTCTTTCCGCGTATTTATTTATCTTTTTTTTTTCACAACAGTTTTTTACTAATTTATAAAAATAGATCGAGAAAAAAATGTTTTATGCAAAATAGAAAAAAAAAAAAAATTAATTAACCTATCGATTTATTAATCCTGCAATGTAACACGAATGACGTCACAGTTCGTTGAGTCGTTGAAAAGATCGAATATTTTGACTCCGACGAGAAGGTCAATGGACCACGGAATCGTCTGGTTTTTAATGGGAATTATTTGTAAATGGGATTTTAATATTGATGCTTTGCTTATTAAGTACTCTATATAAGAAATCGCATAAAACCGGTTTCAACATTTTTTTTATCGTCTTCGCCTGCATTCTTAATCGGAATTTGCGGTTATTAATTGAACAAAAGAGTTGAAAAAAAAAAATCCTTCGATTATATCGCGAAGTCGAAAATAAAGTTTTTTGTTTCGAAACGATCTTTTGTTTCGAAAGACACAATCGTCAAAACACAGCTATCAGTCGACGTATCAACGACGAGAAACATTCAACTTTGTGTATCAGCTGACTGAATCGTACAAAGATTCGGATGAGATTATACTCGCCAAATGTTGGCTTGTTTGCTCTCGAATAACAACACTGTTGCCTTCTACGCAGTGCCGTCTCGATGTTCACTGGAAACATTCGGATGCGTTTCTCCTCGACGATTTTTTATTTTTATTTTTTCTCAATCTTTCTTCGTACGGTATCATTTTTACAGTTCGAGTTTTTATCGCGTGACGAAAGCGTAACGAGAAATTCGCATCAACGCTGTTGCCATTTATACGTATCTGCTATGCGATTGCATTTAACGTCGTGAGAAAATCCGCCGGAACGAAAAATCGTCGCAACGTTTTTTTTTTTTTTCGAGGTTCTATTTTTAGATATTTGAAAGGGACACTGCAGCACTGGCGTTGGCTGAAAACCACGCCCTATCGCCCATTCGCGAAACTCCGAACGCAACGATGGGTGTGAAAGAAACCGTTTAATGGTGGATTTGCGAACTATTGACGTATTAATGTCTCGTCAAGGTCGGCAGAGCAATGATTTATGTCACCTGGTACGCCCACGCAGAGCGAATTGTATTTAATAAAAAAATTGAGTTAATCATTCGAAGCTTATCGAAGTGTTCGCTCGATTGCACCGAGAGAGAGAGAGAGACAGGAGAAGCTTCGGGTGGGACGCAATAAAATCTTCGACGTTACGAATAATATACGAATCCCACGTACGCGACTTTATGTCGCTCGCGATCGTAAACAAACGCGCGCATTCACCAATCATATTTGTTTCATAACATCGATAAAATAAAATGATCTATGTCGCGATGTTGAACACCGAAGTATTTGTAATAAATGACAATGACTTCTATTCCGCGTATTGATAAGGGAGCTTTGTTGAAAAAAACGACAAACACTGAGAGATATTACGAGAATATTATTGAATTTTCGTAATTACCAACTATATGGAATTCAATAACATGTTCGTTATTTTATTTTAGTACTTTTACTTCGATAGTTAAATAATGAATTTTGATAATAATTTCCTCGTTTCTTAAGTTATTATTATTTATTTAATTACCGTTTTTTTAGTTTTTCATTTTTTCGGTAACGATTGGCGGTATCGATTAATGCAATCGATTTTTTTACTTTTTCGTGCGATACCAACATTTTTTTTTTTTTTCCACTAATTTTCATTTGTATTCCAACCTCTGTTCGCGCGGCTGAATAAATTAAAAAAAAAACGCATTTACGAATTTGTCAATAAATCGACAAACGCCCGACAACGCAGTCGATTCTCGATCGATTGAAGCGATAAAACGTTGAATATTCCAACAGATCGAATATTCCCGGAGATAGAGGAAAGGGAGCGTCCCCGCAGGATGTGGCGGGGGACATCGACGCGATTGAATGGACCTCGCGACACAGCCGATGAGAGACCGGGTGGAGCGAAGAGGGTGCACAATTTTGGCCGCACCCTTTCGCCCAATTCGATATTCTGCATTGTCACGAATTCCCTCGCATTTTTTTTTTCATTTTTTTTTGTTTTCAAATTTTCAACTCAATTTTCATCGATTTCAACAAAAACTTTATTCAAATTCGTTCCTCCCCCCTCTTTGTTCGTCTCCCTATATCCGTCGAGAAAAAAAAAAACTACCGCAACTGCGTATCCGTAATACGCATCGAAGTGAAAAAAGATTCGAAGTCGGAGATCCTTTCGCCGATCTCTCTCAAACAAGATCTCGAGCTACGAAACCGGGTGTGCCTCGAGTAAGAGTTTACAACGGGACACACGAGACAAGCGCCCTCGGTTTCCAAGCGCATCTCTCGAGCTCTCGCGCGAGAAGAAACGATACAGAGAAGCGACGAAGCACGCTGGTAAACCGGTTAAGATGAACAGAGAGTAATAGTACGACCCGATTTGTTATTTCGGCGGAGATACGCCCACGAATCGTAAATAACTTTATCGTATAATTGTTTATTATCATTATTATTGATGATTATTTGTTATTATTGTTATTGATATGGAAAAAAAACAAATAAAACGATATCGATGTTTCGATGATAAAATAACGATCTTTGATGATGACGATAAAAAAACTGACCTGTCAGTTGTCAGTAGAAATCTCAAAGGCTCCGTTGCCCGTTGATTTTTAGTGTAGATGAGAGCACAACGTTCGAAGACAGAAAGACGATAGTATACTGAAGCGACCGGTTCCTGGTTTGTAGCACGAAAGCCTCGACGCACACTAACACTTCGAATATGTCGGCTCTTTACTGTCCCCACCCGCGAAATTTTCAGGTGGTGTACACCAATTGGAATGGTGGATTTGACTTCCCACTCGGCTGTACGAAGTTTCTCAATGTCTCTGTGTGTATGCGCGCGCATGTGTGTGTGCGAGAATGAGAATCCCTCCCCCCTCCCCGCGAAACCCCCCGCCAACCCTTGACCGCCAGCTCAGGGAGAGACACTCTGACTCACCCCTCGACGCGACGGGACAACGCCACGTTTCTCAACGAGCAGCGGAGAGAATTGTACATACTGCGCTAGTCGGTACAGCGAGAAACTCGGGCCAATGAACGCTGCGATTTCGTAAATTGGAATTTATCGTTATAATGCATTTTTTTTTTTTTTCAACCTTGTAAGATAGAAATTAATGACTTGACTCGGAAATTTAGATGCTTCACGATATTCCGAAAGATAACGATGTTCGAATAACAGATAATTATCGACGGGTCACGATAATTATTATTTAAAATTTGTCTTTTATTTTTTTATTAACACGGAACTCTCACAAGTGTTGCGGGAGAAATAGTGAATATCAATTTTTTTTTTCAGTTTTAGTGGAAAACGATGTAAATTTAGATAGAATTTTAAAAACAAAAAGAAATTGTTTTTGGAGACAAATAATGACGTCTGTATAATAAAAAATTATCGACGAATCAGTAAATTGTTTTCCACAATAGTACTTTATGTTAAATTAATGCCGAACGCTCGCGAGCGTTGCGGGATCGTGAATGGATATACATTTTCAAGGACTGTTCGGAAAATAGCTCCTTTAACTTAGTTTCTTCGTGTTTCCTTGTTCCTTTTTCTATAAAAATATACATCCCCCTTTTCTCGACCGAAGCTCCGTGTGTGATATTTCCGTCTTCCAGTGGTGTACGATATTTCACGATAAACGAAAGAAACACGACGAGGCCGTGCAGTGAGTCGTTCTTGCGGAATCTCAAACGCAACGCGCGACAAACGTTTTACTTTTATGTATGTACATTTATTTTTTTCGTTTCATTCGGTTTACTCGACCAATTGGGTAAATTTGGCTGACAGTAGCGGCGCTCATTCTCTATTCTCTGTGACAGTACTGCGTCTGTGTATGCGGCAGCGGTTTTCAGCAATCATTACTCACGACTGGATAGAGAGAAGGAGAGGAGAAAGAGAGTGCTGCGACCGGAGGGGAATGCCGCCCGCTCGTGTGTCGTGGCACTCGAGTGACTCACCGGCCGGTTCCAGCTGCGCGACATGTGTGCCTCTTCGATAGATAGATGCTACTATGTATGCACTCTTGTCACTATGCGAAAAGAGACTTTTTTTTTCGACTTTACTTAATTTTATTCGAAATGTTATTTTTGAATCCCTTTTCGTTTCCACCGACATATTCCCGTGTAAAAAAAAAAATCTTTCGCAACTTTCATAATTTTTTCAACCATTTCTTTTTTTTTTGAGTTTATTTTATTCGCAATGTTATTTTTGGAATCATTTTGGCTGCGTTCCCGTGTAAATGAAATTCTTTCGCAATTTTTTTTTTTTTTTCGATGCAAAATCGCACGGCGACTATTTTGAGTGCAGAACGACGTAATGATATGTAAAATGGAACTTTTTCAATAATATTATCGTCGTCAAATTTCTAACTGCATTTACTATCGTTTCACTTATATTGTTGATATGAAATAACGGAATTTGAAAAATTTCGCCGGTTACTCGATTTATTCGACAACTTACCTTTGTTTTTCGATGTAAGATGGCGATATTGTCGACAATCGCAACTACTAATCACGTCCCCATCAAACATATAAAACCTTCGGTACCTTCGTAAATACGTTGAATTATCCGACATTAACCGCAGAAATACGGAAAACCATTTTTTTCGTTCGCAATGAAATTTCGCAAAATCACTTATATCGATTGAAAGTCGATACCGTTTATTTTTTAATAGCACATCGGAAATATCGATACGCAATAAAAGACGTAATAGCGTCTCGAAGTTAAGCGCATAAGATTTTTTTTTTAATAGTCGAGACGCCATCGTCTGCACTGAAAAAAAAGTTGAATTCGGAGGACTAATAGATCGTCGCGTAAATTATTTTTTAGATAAAAATAAAATAAATACATTGTATTCGCTATTTATTACCTCAGTTCTTGAAACTTTTCATTTTTTTTTAGTGTTAACCTACGCAACCAAAATGGCGAAAATTCGATTTATATCGAATTTCTGACAAATTTCCGCGGAAATTCGATTTATATCGAATTTCCGCCATCGAAACGCAAAAAATTTTTTTTTAAATCGAAATGCAACGATTATTGATAACTAAACGTCGGATCGACTTTCTGATAACGCTGTTCTTATATATTTAATGAATAGTGAAGTAAAAAAAGTAATGCAATAATTCGACTCGACATTGGGCGTCTTTATTTATTAATAAGACTTACCACTAGATTTTTTTTTTTTTTTTTCAATACACATCACATATTATTCTTACGGTAGGTGTAATCATTAGGAATTATATACAAAAAGCCATGAGACAATTGGGGAACTCCGAGGTTTTAATATAATAACGGCGTTACATCAAAAACGTGTAGAGTCCGTGTTTCAAGGTACGAATGAAGAAAAATCTTAGTTTTCTAAATGCGTGCAGGCGTTTTTTTTTTTTTTTTCTTTTTTTTTCATTCATATTGATGTGTAGGTCTCGTGTATTTATATTTCTTTCTTTCTGTCTTCATCGTTGTTTTTTTTTTTTTTTTTTTCTTTTCGAAAGTTAAATTTTCATTTTTCGTATGAATCGCGGGATAACGAAACCAACAAGTCAATTGGTTAAATTCGAGTCAGGTAATAGGGTGGGTGTCTTTTTGCAAGATCGATCGTCGATTCTCGAGTCGGGAAATTTTTTTTTTTTTTTCCAAATTCTTTTTGTCTTATTTCTATTAATATTTCTTTTTCGCAATTTGTCTCAGGTTTCAATTCGATTTTTCATACGCGAAAGTCCCGTAAATTCGATATTGAAGTATCAAAAATATCGGCCGATTGTGGGTGGTAAAAAATCGAATTGATTAGCTCGTAGCTTTTCAAGAGAAAAAAAAAAAAAAAAAAAAAAAACTGGATTTTGTTGTCTCGTTTCGGTTTGTGGTTTTTCATACACGCGCAAGTGTATCTCCTCTAAATGGGCGGGACGAGGGGGCGGGGGATACTCTCCGATACATATTTTCGTCGTTGATCGTTTCTTTTTTGTTTGTTTGTTTGTTGGATGGAGAGATAATTCGTTATCGAAGTAAAAACACGTATTAACAATAAATACGATGAAATATCGTCGATTGAAAACGAAAATTAGAAAAATTGGCTTCTTGGATGTAATCGATATTTTAAATGGGAGAAAACAAGAAAAAAAAAAAAAGTAAAATAATCAAATGAAAAACGACGATCCGATATCGACCTTATTCTTCGACGCTCTCGAGAAAAGCTTCCTTTCGTTTCTTTTTTTTTTTTCGCTTTCTGTTTGTTTTATTTGTTTTCTTGTTTTTTTTTTTGTTTTTGTTTCCTTAATCGTCCTTCATTTTGTTGTTTTCGGGCGATTTGTCGCCGTTCATTGGTGAACGGGAACGGCTGCGGCTCTTGCTGTGCTTGCTAACCGAACGAGATCGAGACCTGTCGCCCCTTGAGCGCTCGCGGCTCGATCTATCCCTGCGAAAGGTAAAATACAATTTGTAGGATCATCGATAAAATTTTTTGAAAATTTATGAAAATTTTGAGAAAATTTATATGGTTTCTAAAAAATCAACAAATTAATTTTAAATGAGAAAAAAATGAACTTTCACTGGCTATTTCTTGAACAATTTATTTATTTACTTATTTGTTAATAACTTTTCGGCATTATTATTATGCAAAATCAATGTTCTTGATATCTTTAATACGTTTGATTTTTTTTAGATTTTTACTGTATCACAAAGTAGTGAAATTTTGATCGTATTATAGTTTTCATTGGCAATGTACGTGTAATACATCCATTGAAAATAATTCATTGATTCATTGAAAATAAAATGTTATCTTGTTTTTTTGAAGATTTTTTTGGAGTTTTTGTACGAATGAAAAGGGGGATTGGGGAAAACTTACTTTGAAGGGGACTTGGCTTTGGACTTCGACTGCGACCGGGACTTCGACCTCTCAGTCTTGGACCTGGAACGAGATCTGGATTTGGATTTTGACTTAGACCGGTCTCGAGATCTGCAAAATTATAGATCGTTATAAGTTTTATTATAATATCGAATTTCCTGAAAATAACGCGAATCTCGAAAGATTCGTTTTACATTAAAAACGTGGAAGCGAAATTCTATGGACGAAGTTGGTACATTTTATCATTCTCTCGATAAAGTTAAACAGCAAACATTGAGACAAATTATTGTGTTGAGAAAAAAAAAATAAACTTCGTCAATGAAATTTCACCGCTTGTGCATAAATAATACATATATATAAGCGCATTGAAAAAAAAATGATTAATCGTGAGAACTAACAATTAGTTGGTACAATCGATTAAAAAAAAAAAAAATTGTCGTCCCAACTAACTAGTAGTACTTTCAACTTATCATTTATTTTTTTTAGTGCGTTTTATCGCGGAAAAGTAGTTTAAGGATATTTGGAGTAAAATCACTCGGACCGCTATGCATACTTTAAGAAAATTTGTGTCCAAATTTAAAAATCATTAACCCTTTAGTTTTCGAGATATACGAGATATTCGGAGCGTCTATTCTATTTTTCATAGTTTAAACTTTCAGAAACGTTTTTTTTTTTTTTTACACCAACTAATGCGTTTACCGGAGCCCTCTACTCCGGAGAACGTTCCGCTCGCAACTCTGACGCAAATATCCTTAAACATCGAAGAAGATAAGCGCAATTGATCGGTAAGCATAATTCGCTCTTCCGTTCATCCAACAACCCAAACCAACGCCAACGACGTCAGTGTAAACTACTTCATCAAGAAAACAAAGTCATTGCGTGAAATTACTATAGAAATAAAGCGAGAAAAATAATCGAGGAAAGCGTGAAAACAAAGTTAAATAAATGGAAAAAAAAAAAAAAAAAAATAGAAAGTGGGATAAGGTACTCACTTGGACTTGGAACGAGAGCGGCCGCGCTCAGGAGACTTGGATTTGGACTTTGATTTGGATATCGTGGGTGCCCTTGACTTGGATCGGCTGCTGCGGCGACTACGGCTACGAGAGCTGCGGCGGCTCCTGGTAACAAAATTTTTTTCGTCAAAATATTTTTTCTCTCTTTTTTTTTTTTATTATTTTTTCTCGACACCCTCGCCCCGTATTTTTTTTTCTTTCAGCCTTTCCAATTCGTTAAATTTCTTTTTCTTCGAATCAATGCCGAGAATGATTTTCATAAACTTTGATAATTTTTTTTTTTCATTTCAGGGTCTTTGCCAATGGGAAAAAATATGAAATCTCAAACGCGATTATGATATGTTTTTTCGCAAAATTTTCGATGTTTTTTTTAATTTTTTTTTAAGAATGTCACCCAAACCGACGAGACATTCTTTTCAGACATAGTCACGACGGGCTGGATGAGGGTCGGGTTATGTTTTGTATATGTTGTTGTCAGAGTGTTGGTGGATCGAGTTTTCAAGGCTGGGCGAGGCGGGGGGCGAGGGAAGCAGAAGAATATAAATACGAACCGAATGCGTCTAATGAAAAATAAAACCTTTTTTTTTTTCTTTTTTTTTCTTTCTTGACGTTGCTTTGTTCTTCAACAGACGATTCGAGCATTTTCCGGATATTTATATATTATTTTATCAAAATATAGCGAGAAAGCGAAGAGTATATGCATATATATATATCTCTGCGTCATAAAGTCGAGAAAGATAAAAATACGAGACGATAACGGGAGAGTCAATATAAATTTTTCTTTGTGAAAACGGCGAAGAACTACTGTATAATGCCTCGACGCTACGAGAGTTCAAATTTCATTCGACTAACTCTAGCAGTGTTTTCATTTTCATTTTTTTTTTTTTTTTTTTTACGAAGCATATTAAAAAATTATATTTTTCGCGGGTATAAAACAAAGCAAAGCGGTCATTTACCTTGAACGAGAACGGCTACGACGACGCGAACGAGACCTGGAACGCGAACGGGATCTGGAGCTCGAGGAACGGGAACGACGTCCGCGCCTCTTGTCTTCGATCAAACGAATCCGACGTCCGTTCAATTCGGTGTCGTCTAATTTGTCGATTGCGTTCTTGAGGTCCGAATAAGTCGCAAACTCCACAACACTGAAAGTAACGACAATAAATTATTTAAAACAAATTTTACTACAATTTTCTTTATTTTTTTTTTTAAATATCGAGAACTCCGAATTTTTATTACTCTTAAAAAAAAAAATATATATATATTGACTTACCCTTCATTTCGCCGTTGTTTGTGCGCATCTGCGTACGTAACTTCGCCGGCTTGTCTCATGTAATCCTTCAAATCCTAAGCATCACGCAAAAAAATGATTCATTAGTTTGACAATAGAGACGGAAGAGTTCGATATGTATTTATCTTTATTTATTTATTTATTTTTTTCAATTTGCATACGGATTACTACGTTGTGTTTCTAAAATCTTTATATATATAAATGTCAGGGGATATCAGAATGAACGGCTCTGTGCACTAATGCAAACTTTACTTGTACTTCGTTTCATTTTTCTGCTTCTTTTTTTTTTTTAGAATAATATCTGTATTACGAATGGGAATTAATGAGTAATGTAAATTTAAACCCGAAGAATGCTTTACAGCTTCGCCTATAACACTCGCCGCCTTTTCCGGCATTGTGATCTTTCCGTGGTGTATGTGTGTGAAATGTGCTCGAAGTTAGTATCGAATGAACGACGCAACCTTTCTATATGCAATTCAATCGTAAGCACATATCGATATTTCCGTTTCCGTAACGATATTGAAACATAATTCGTTTTTGTTTATTATTTTTCTTCATTTTCCACCCCGCAAAATGTTTGCAACTAATTTGTCTGTGAATACGAATTTTTATCTTCTCGTATAAAACTCGCGAAGAAAGAAAGTACTGTATTTATGTAACTGCATTTTTTTTTTTTTTTTTTCACTAAAATAGTTCATCACATTTCGATATCTCGAAAGATTGGAAAAAAATTGATTTCGAATGATTCGAATGAATAAGAAAAAAAAAATCATTCAGCAGGGTGGCTAACAGACATTGCTTTCTGTGTTAATTTTTTTCGAGATTTTCTCGGTACAATTTAAAATTGCTGAACCGCAGAGGCCGATGGTTATTGTGACAGCGAAGCTGAAAATGAAAACCTGTCGAGAACAATAGTTAAACAATTTCGAAGATTGTTGCGATTTTCTTGGGTGTTTTTTTTTTTTTTTTCTTTCAGCGATGTTTTGTGGTCCGAGGCAGCAGCGTTGACCATTGAAAATTGCTAGAGATCCGAGTTTTTCGTGAGGGCAGTTTTGTTTTGCGTTTCCGGTGTAGAAGTATTGGCAGCGATTACAACCTTTACATCCCGAGACACCCCCATTGGCCAATTTCGCTGAAGGAATCCATAGTGTTGGGATTCAATCTCATCGCATTGGGGACAACATCCTCGAGGGCTTTATGCGGGCGTTGTTGCGGGTCTCGCATCCGTTAGGGACTATTGCCGTCCTTCGGATCGCTCGTTTTTTCCGTTGATTTATCGGCGTGTGGGAAACCAGGTACGGCTTTTATTCCAATCCAATAACAGTAGAGGACCAACCAGTCGGCGAATCATTCCGTGACGATAAGACAGGCTTTTCGATGATTCTTCTAAGACTCTCGCGATGTTCTCTCCGTGTACGCGAGGGGCGCGCGTTTACGAATCTCGTTTTTCACAGCTTCCCGTTGTTTCTTTTTAAAATACTACGAATTGTCTTGCATAAAGAAAAGTTGTCTTGTCCGATTATTCGTAATTTTTCTTTTTTCTTCGATCGATATTGCATTTTTTTAAAATAGTTATCCAAGAGATTTTTCGATGAAGAAAATTAACTGCTAAAACAGTGTTTCCGAACACCGATTTTCAAAATACTTCTAAGAAAAAAGACTTCCGAAAAAAAAAAAAAAAAAAAAAAAAAAAAAAAAAAAAAAAAACAACTTTAATCCGTAAAAATATTTTCATTCGCTCATCGAATTTCTTCACCGAAATTCTCAAGGATAATCTGACAATGATGTCGTGCAATGTAACAAAACAAAAAACAAAAAAAATTGCTATCAAAATTGTCAAAAATTCGTAGCAAAGAAGTCGACGAAATTTAAAATTTAAAAAACAGACGTCTAAAAAAACAAAATGCTTCATACCTAATTTCGAGCACAATAAACAATTTTTCATAAAACTCTGACTTCGCTGGCACACAGTCGACTGATTAGAACAATATAAGGTATATAAATATATCGCAAAAACAAAAAGAAAAGAAGTAAAAAAAAAATTAAATAAATATATCTTCGACTAGTGTGCGTGTATTCTCGTCACGTCGCAAATGATATCTATAATAATTATATGATACAAGTGTGTGTAATATAGAAATATATATATTAATGTATTAATAATATATATAATAAATAGTAATAATAATAAAATATTTGAAATATATATATATATATATAGAAAATATTCTGTATATATATCTAAAAGAACACTCGTTTAAGGTGACGCATTTACCTTGGGCCCAGGCACCACCTTGCTTACGGACAGAGAGAAAGGCCAGACACACGTCGCATTGGTCGGGTCGAACGGATCAGTGTGGCGTAGACAACACGCGCGGATGGTTCTGAACACTTTCGGCCCGTGTATTGCCCTCTCATTGATGGCCGCTGCCTGACTTTTATTGATGGCTACGTAGATGATGAAATTTCGGTCGTACCAGTCGTCGTAAATCGTCACAAGTATCAGTACCGTTAATCAGTAAGTAAGTAAGTAAGTAAGTAATTATCAATTGTAGTTAACAATGATCGTTAAACCACAAAAAAATGTAAAATGTTAACGACCCCCACGTCCATCACGTTCCTTTTTTTTTGTCCATGAATTTTAATGACTGACGGTAATTTGATGTTGTGCTGTTGATGTGATGACAAAAAAAAAAAAATGTGTGAAAAAAAAAAAAAAAAAAAAAAAAGAGGAAAAAATGATCGTAGAGCGTCAATACGGAAGTCGTTGCGGTAGAGTCTCGGCGCCATCGCAATGATGTTGAATCATCGTTCGAAGATTTGTCTCTCTCTGTGCCCTATTTATGCCCATCGTCACACACCGTCGAGAAATTCGGTGGAGTTTAATCACCGATTTGATTGGCAGGGTGTGGTAGAGTGGTAGGTAGATGATTTGGACGGCGGTAGAGTCACTCGCTCTCTCTCACGTGTGTGTTAACCCTCGAGATATCTCTGTATCCCCGTTTGGCTCGCGCGATGTATCTCTGGTCTCTCAACTCTCTCTGTCCCAACACCTCACATCGACGACAAGATTGATTTTTTTTTTTTTTTTGATTTTTTTTTTTGTAACATTGTCAGTGATTTCGCAGTTTTGTATCGAATCCCCCGGTCTGAGGCCCCCGATCTCGTGTGCAAACGCTCTCAGACGAACCAACCTCAGGGGGGGCGCCAAGACTCGAGCCTCAAGGCGCGGGAACACGGGGACGCCCAACATCGCGCGGCTCGTCAATGCCCCAACGGTCTCTCTCTTATCATTGCGCATCTCGTCAGAGTATGTATTGGGAGCCCTACCGGTCTCGCCCCCTCCTCCCGTCGAAGAGGATATGGCTCTTCGGAAAGAACATCAATTTTATTTTCTCGTTTTCTCAAACTGCTGACCGAACGTAAATTCAATAATAATATAATAATTCATAGTAACGACTAGTAATAATAAGTTCTTTTTTTTTTTAATTTTAAATGACGAATGATGACAACAAATAAATGAGATTCGAGAGAAAGAGAATTTAGAAAAAACATTAAGTTCGGAAAAAAATATGTTTTCATGAGGGGTTTTTTTTTTTTTTTTTTGTGAATTACTTGTATGAAGGAACAAAAAATAAATGGTGGAATCTGGAAAAAAATATTCAACGATAGACGCGCGTGGATGTATATTGATCAAGTAAGACTTGGTTCGCCGCTTTTCCCTGTCTCTTTGGAGCGGATTTTTGTTTTTCTTTTTTTTTTTCTTAGTCTTTGTTATTTATCCAATCGTTGCGAGTGGTTTTTAGGGCTTTTTTGTTCGGTTTCCTTGGTCAACCAATGAGGTAAACATCTCAAAGTGCGTCCTGGTATTTCCCACATCGTTATCAGTGCCATTGCCCCACGAGATTGCCAACACTCCTCGCTCGCGGCCCTCTCCTTCTCCTTTGATCCGCAGCCCGGCGAACAACTCTCGATCGCAATATCCTTCGGCGCGCGGCTCCTCGTCGGCGTTGTTGCCGAGCAAATAAAAAAAAACACGAAGCATCGAGCGTCCGTTGTCCAATCATTCGCCGCCCAGTATCCTCGCGTTGATTGCGCCTCGGAAAATTCATTCCTTGTGCCTTTTTTTCTCTTTGCTTCGCGCTTTGTAAAGTTTTTTTTCTCGTTCACTCGTTTCCACGCGCTTCTTTTCGTGAGAACTTTGGAGATTCAACATATTTTTTCTTTCTTTCTAATACTCCAAAGACTTACTTGATCAAAGTTTACATCATACTTTCCACTACAGGAAACTTTCCACTCTCTCCCGTTTAATTAATTTTCTTTTTTTACGACAGAAAAGGGGAAAAAAAAAATTAAACAACAAAACTTAACGGAGACGGGGAAAAAGTTTTTTTTTTTTATCGAAATGGAAAAAACCACTATGACTAATAGATGTCCGCGTGTAAGTTTGGTTCGACTCGGGGGAAACCAATTTTGATTTGGATCCTTTTTTTTTTTTTCTATTTTTTTTTCTTTTTTTTTGCAAATCTGCGCATTGGTATGTCTCGAGTAGCAATCAAACTCACGGAGAAGGTAGCGGAGGAATAATCATTGCCGTAAAAATAATACACGAAAATTGTGGATTATGTTTGCTTACCTGCCAGCTGACGCGGCTCGATAGATTCTCCACTGTGAGACGATACTCCGTGCGGGTTGGTGGTCCGTATCTGTGGAAAGAAATTCACACGCAAGCGTTAGATCACCAAATGAATAATGTCTTTAAATTTCGGAAAAGATTTCTTTGAAAAATAGGAAAGAAGCGAAAAAGGAAAAGTATAATGCGACTTTTTTTTTTTTTTTTTTAAAAGAACACCAATATTCAAATTTAAGAAAAAAAGATAAGCATTCACATTAGAGAAATATTCTTTTTTCTTTTGAAATACAACAATTTAGAGGAAAAAAATAGATAAAAAAAAGGTAGAAAAAGGTAAATATATATGTAACGATTAAAAAAATGGTAAGTACCTGGGCAATGATTGCTTGTAGCTAGATGCAGTCCTGCTCGTGTTTCTGTTCACACTATCTCTGCAAAAAGTGATGTCATGTGAACAGAAATAACGGGATCGATGTTTGTTAAACCTTTGGCAAGTAACTACAGATCTGCACTCATTGCTCAGGCACACAATCACAATCAGACTATTTTCTTTCTTTCACGCAATCAATAAAAAAAATTTGGAAATTAATAAAAAAAAAATAATACAATTTTTTTTGTTCCATTTACACCAAACAAACACTTTCGATCGTACAAAATGAATGAAAAAGCCAATGATTAACGAAACTAATGAATCGAATTTTTTTTCTTTTTTTCTAATCTTTATTTATTTTCTGCAGCAATGCGAGCGTACCTGTCGTGTCGAACATCGTCCCGGCTGTAACAAATTCAATGCAAAACACACGTATATTAGTTGCAAATATGGTCTCCGAGCATCGCACTAAACTAAATTAGCAGCGATGAGCGAGATAAATCAGTGGGATGAATTTAGAGTGGGCAATGCGTTCTCGAAGTTTGAGTGTGAAATAAAAAAAAATAAATAAAGTAAAACAATAAGATGTGATGAAACGAAAAAATGATTATCAAGAAAACTGATTTCAACGTGTGCAAGAAAATTAATTTAGAAGCGCTATGATTTTTTTTTTCGAATTTTATCGTTACTCGAAGTTTTTTTTTTTTTGCATCTCCAGAATGAGAGCTCATCATATCCAAAAAAATCGTCCTTGAGATCGGCGTTGTGCGAAATCTTTGGTACGACATACGAATTAATAAAATAATTTTTTTTTTTTTTTTTGATTTTTTTTTGTAAATTGATTATTGAAAAAAATATGTATTTTTGTTAGAGATGTGAATAGAGAATAAAAAAGTGATTTGAAAGTTCGCACATCGCGGGTCATCTCGTATCAACGGGGGGATAATGATTGCTCTGATAAAAATTAAAAAAAAAAAAAAAGGAATAGCGTGTCTTACGCAGATCGCCTCGAGTCCCCACCATAACCACCACGGGAGTCACCATAGCGCCACTGGTCACTACCCCTAGGTGTCCCCCGGGCCCTCTCTACAGTAATTCTGTAACAAGACACATTGGATATGCTTACTTGTCTCTCCAGGAGCGTGAGCGTCCGTAGCCACGGTCGCCTCGCCTCCCTGAAACACCCCGTGCTATCTCCACCGCCACTCTGAAACACACCCAACAAAACCCCGCCTAAGTCCTCGACTACTTCTTACTCTAAAGCTTCTTCCATCTCTTCCTTTACTTCTTCTTTTTTTTTTTTCGTTTTTCTTCCTTCTCATCCTTTCCAGTATCATTCTTCACTCATCATTTTCGCCGCTTTTTCGTTATTTATTTTTTTCTTTTTAATTTAATAAAAAAAATAAATAAACATATATCCTCCTCTTCGCGATTTTTTTTTGTTTTTAACTCCCTCAACCACTAGCCTGCTGCTCGCTACACTGATCATTGATATTTATATTGTTCATTTGAATGTCGATCTACCGAAACAACTCTGCACGTAAGAACAATCTTTAGGAGAATTGAGCGATTGCAGAAGACTGAGATTCGAAACTTGAAAGTTAAGATTCGTTTGTGTAAAAAAAAAAAAAATGCTATGTATTCTTTTTTAAATTGTCCGCAAAGAAATTACGAAATTTGTGTTATGCTTTTTCCCCGCCGTTTTTTTTATTTTTCTGTAAAATTGAAAAGTAACATTGAATTTACTGGATAATGAATCAGTTTAGGAAAATAAATTTACGGGAAAATTTTTGCACAGTTTTTGAGAAATTAAATTTGTAATTTTTGTTCGATTTTTAAGAACGCTAATTTATTAAATTTGTAGATATGCGTTTTATGAATTGAGCGAAGATTACTCTTTTTTTTTTTTTGTCAATTTCTCAACGGATGACAAATTTGATTCATTTTGTAGATTTATCGTTTTTTTTCGTAAGCAAATGGCTTGAATTTCG
This sequence comes from Buathra laborator, assembly GCA_934046635.1. Lineage (NCBI taxonomy): Eukaryota > Metazoa > Arthropoda > Insecta > Hymenoptera > Ichneumonidae > Buathra > Buathra laborator. Next base: position 9,456,583 of record OW203898.1, on the reverse strand, counting down.
AAAAGAATAATATTATCATAAATTTATCTCGATGAATTCGTAGAATATCTATTGATAAACAAAAAGCTCTTTCATTCGTCGATATCGAACTAAAATTACAAATTCTATATGACAAAATAACTGTGTAAAGACGTTTCTGTGGATTTACCGTTATAAATTGTGTTATTTTCCAGTAAATTCATTGTTATCATTTTTTTTACGTACAGTACGAACGAAGTTGAGATTCAACTTCGTTCGCACGAGTTTCTCGTACAAAACGATCACAATTTTCGAAATTTTAGTTTCGAAAACTTCCAAAGATGTATCGACACGTTTGACGGCGTCTTCATCGCTCGATTCTCCTCGAAGTACGAAAAAAATGTTTTAGCAACGTTTTTTTTTTTTTTTTTACCCAATGAAAGAAGAATAAAGATTGTTTCCTACAAAATGCAACGTTGTCGCGATCTACAACACTCGGGGAGTTGATGGTGGTAGTTTTCAAAATGGCGGTAAAGTATATTGGATTCTCATGTAAGTTTATCCGTATATAAAATAGCAATAGTGTGTTTTTTTTTTTTTTTAATAATAATAATCTTGTATTTTTTTTTAATAATTTTTAAATTTATTTTAGAGTTAAATTTGGGAGTTCGGAGGCGCCGATGGAGTAGCTCTCGATAAGTAGTAGTAATACATTTAAGTAGAAATTAATAGCAATTTAAGCAACAGCAGTGTAACTTATGCATGCTGTCGTCATTATTAATTTTTTTTAAAATATTTTTTTCGTAATGCAAATTTCTATCGTTAAAACTCTAAATTGCGTTACTATTGTGGTTTTTTCTTTTTTTTTTTTTAAACAAAGTGAGGCAACAGAGAGATCCAACACTTTCCGACATTGTTGTTTATTTTACGTGTATATATCGTACTATAATGCATTTCTTTTTCTCTGCTCGACTAGTTTTTCAAGCTAAAACAATATCTTCGCAGAAGACGCTATTCGATTGCTAAATAAATCGTTTCAATTGTAGCCAAGAATTTATTACATGCGCCTCCTTTCACCTTCCAACATCGCAAATGGACAAATCTGTTTTGTTATTTTGTACGCTTCGTCAAAAATATTATTATTAATTTATTGCATAAACTGTTTTAAAAAATTTTATTACGTTCGAAATTGAAAAAGTTTTACCTTTAGAAAAAAATTCGTACGTTTGTTTGCGAGCGGATAAATTTTTTTTTACAACATTGAAATTTTTGATAAAACATCAGACTTTGTCCATTGCCAATAGTGACTATTTCTTTGATAATATATCGTGTTCGTTAAGACGTGAAAAAAAATAAAAAAAAAAAAAAAAGAAAATCTACGATAAATTATAACAATAAGACTTCTTACCGTTCGCCTAGAAGTTCTTTTCCATTGAGTTCGTAAACCGCGTCATCGGCGTCCCTGTAGTCATCGAACTCCTGCGAACACGCGATAAAGCACGAAAAAAAAATAAATAAATTAAAAAAAATACGAATTAATTAGAAAAGCATATTCACGAGAGATCGATGCAGAGAAGGCTCGTTTCCGTGTTATCGTCATGATGACAATATAATGTTTTTTTTTTTTTTTTCACAATTCCTACTAAAAAAAAAAAATGTCCTTTTTCGATATATAACTCAGTCACACGGCGAAATGGCATGCATATAAAAATTCTCTTTATTTATTTATTTTTTTTTCGAATAAAAAATAGATGCATGAAGAAAAACAAAAAGAAAAACTGTTGTGCTTGTTGTATCGATCGACAACAGTGTGATTCTAAAAAATATGGCTTGTTGTTTGTTTTTTTTTTTTTTTTTTTTCTTTTTTTTTTATCCTACAAAACTTACAAATATTTGCAGAATATTCGGCCACACGCATCTCTCATCTAAGCCATAAATTCGGTGTGCGGGAGGGTGTCTCACAGTACTCTCGAACGCGACCGAACAAAATGCAAATATACCTGCGTTTTTTTTTTTTTTTTTTTTTTTTTTTTTTTTTTTTTTTTTTTTTTTTTTTTTTTTTGCGACTGATTTACAAATACTTACAACAAAGCCATAGCCATTCTTGATGAGGACATCACGGAAACGACCGTAGCCTCTGAAAAATCTCTCAAGGTCTCTTTCCCTGGTGCCGTATGGAAGCCCACCGACATAGACCCTTGTCCCTACCATACTGTAAAAAAAACAATTTATCGAGATTAGACTTACCACAAAGGCAAATCCATTCTTCATAGCGACCTCCTTGATTCTACCATATTTCCGGAAGAACTTCTCAAGGTCGCGCTCTCGCACCCGGTATGTTAATCCACCAACGAATACTCGGGTGCTCATTCTTAAAGGAAAATATAAAAACACCTTACATAACAGGCCTCGTGACAAAACCTGCCATTTTAAACGACATGACACAACATAAAACCATTTTTATTGTATACGATAACAAAAAAAAAAATTAAATAAAAATTGTCATTTTTTGCCGAATCGAATTCGATACGATAATATTCCGGCATATATTCTTTATTTGGGGTTATGTTTCGAAAGATTACGAAATAAAAAAAAAAACGTATTTTTTTTTTTGCGGAAATATATCAATAATTGTATATTAATATATTTTGTTTTGTTGAATCGTGAAGCGTACTGTACAAATTTATTTGTTATCGATTTATTCGTTTGAAGCGTTCAGTGATTTAAACACGAGGGTGAAGTTATCGATATGCTTCAATGGAAGTTAAACGTTTTCGGAGTACCGAACAGTACGAAATTATTTGCATTCGTATCTACGCGATAGGCTTTGACTCCTTTCTCTTGTTCGTCAACAAGCAAATGTTGGGAATAATTTACTTTCGAATAATACAATTTACTCGGTCACCATTTTGCGTACCAAAACACATGCTCTCGGATCGTCTTCGAGTCTCCATAAAAAAAAAAAAAGAAAAAACATATTCTCACCTGTACCAAACGGCAATGTCGTTTATTCAAAAAATGGTTCAATGTTGCGTATTATCATGTTCTAACGAAGATACAAAAAAAGAAAAGAGAACGAAAAAATAAATAGAAATTTTTGCGTGTTTTTCTTCTTGCGCGTCGCAAAAAGATGCCCGGTCGGTACCGCAATATTTTTCGCAGCAGCTCTGGACGCCGGGGGCGGGGATAGGGGAATTCCCGGCATGTCGATTCCCATCGGCGCGCAATATTTACACAGAACGGCGATTGAATTGATAAGTGAACAATATAAGGTCGAGCGCCAAGCTGAATTGATAAAAACGCGATTTCTTGAGATCTTTGCGACCTGATTGTCGGATACCGCGAGCTAATGTATTACCCCTCTCCACCGCCCCTCGAGGCAACCGTTATCGCGGGCATAGCTCGAAGACACCTCGACGAGGTCTCGGTTTTAATCTCGCGATGTTGGAGATTGGGAAACAACAAAAATATGAAATAAAATTTACACATCGAACGATCGAGAGAAACGAAAAAGGGATTAGCGAGAATTTTTTTTCCATTTATACTAAATTCTTATTCTCTTCGGCGTTACATATACGCATTTGTATATATATGTATACACATAGGAAGGTGAAACGCGACGCGATAGGCTTCCCGTGCAAGCACCGTGACGTGGAAACGAATTTTATGTAATTAAACATCGTGGCACTGTTGAAAATACGTCGATATTATCAAAAGCCGTTTCAGCGTTGCCGAATTAATGATATAAAAAAAACCGCGTAGTTTCTTTTCGCGACAAAGTTCGTGAAAATTCGATCAATCTGGTTACGAGAATAGCGCGTGAACGTACGACGAAGCGGCGTAGGCGAATTTACGTCGAATCGAATTCCCAAATAGATCGCGAATTTTTATAACACTGAGAAAACAACACTTTCGACTTACCTGAAAAACTTTCTTTTTTCTCGCTAGATTTTGTTGCACTGTTTCACTGTACTCGATGATAATAACAAATAAAACTGCTCGATGAAAAAAAATAATTCACTCTTTATTACTGTCGGCGACACGTTTCGACGGTCGCAGTCCCCAAGCGGATAGAAGAATAATGGCGTCCGAAGCGAGATGCGGCTTGCCCTAACAACGGAAACAAAACGGGCTCGACACGAGTCGGAGGAGGGACGCCGCTAACTCGTAGCCTCGACGTAGACGCTCACTTCCGGTTCGACTAAGAAAATTTTTAGTCAAATTCCATCTCGAAATAACGAACAAACATTATAAAAATAATGGAAAAAACCAAAAAAACTTAAAGTTGTATAAAAAATTAACGCATTTTGTTAACTATAACAATTATTCCCATGTTTAGATCAGTGAGAAAATTTCAGGTTATATAGCCGAATTTATTAAAAATAAAAATAAATACTTTGTTGACGTAATATCGCAAAGCAAAGAATAAGATTGGGTTTACGAAAGAAAATTGTACAACATTTTGAGAATTTAAAACAATTTTTGATAACTAATGAGAATAAATTTTTATCGCGCCGTAAGACGACGGAGGTTTGGGTTCGAGGCTACGCCAAGGGCGGCAAGAGGAAAAGCGGCAATTTAAAGTGTTTGTCTACCTACGAGAATTATCGGGTTAATGGTTCGGTAGAATTACTCATTTCGTCAATTAGTCATGTAGAGTCCGATAAGCAGCGTACGGCGTTTGGACGAGCTGTTGAAAAAATAAACGGAACATTTTATCATCGTATTCACAGTGGAGAACAATAAGCCTGAAATTACAAGAGACTATTTCTATTCATAGAAATAAAAAAAAATGAATACATTAAACTTAAAGGTTTCTTTTTTTTTACGCGATTAAAAAAAAAATTCTTTTGTTTTGGAGATTACTATGGATGTATTATTTTAATAAATATATAACTCCGCAATTCTCAATATAACAAAAAATCGCTCAACTTTCTGATAGAGAAACTTGTTAAACGACAATAAAATTTTTTTTTATTTTTTCTATCAAAGAATTAAATGGAGAATCGTTTGAAAAATAAAATCGTTTGATAAATAATTGTTTGAAAAATAAAATAATATCGTGAAATGTTTATCAATATTATTGAGAATCGATAATATAAAATATTTATTATCTCCGTCGTCTGTACATTTGCGAATATCGTGCGCATAGACTTTTTTACGCCGTGACATGCGAACACTGATAGTTTTTCGCGAGTTGTTGCCGTTTTTCTTCGGTATCCACGTATTTGATAAATCTCTCGAGAACAGTCACTGGCGCTTGATTATCGTGTAATATCTTCAGTACCTCTTCGATCGGGAGACTCACTTGTAGCTTCGGCGTTCCCAGCCAACTCTGCAATACAATTTTTTTTTCATTATTATTGATTCAAGTGATTCGCGGGAAATCGAGAATTAACATAATACATAATACTGCTTTTCGGCGCACATTACGTATCGTTTCAATACGATTATAAAACGCAGTGACGAATTTATTCGTCGCCAAGCGTAAGCGATACTTTTTCCCGATTTTATTCATGCAACGTATAAAAAATAAAAAATATTCCGTAATAATACGATAATTAACGAAAATATTAATTTATCGAGCGGAATACCTTCGACAACAGCAGATTGTCGATGTCTTCCCATTCCTGCATCGACGCTCTTATCTTCAACGCGACTCTTTGATATTGTCGCGGCGATATATCGTGTTGTTTCGAGAGCATCGTAGGCGATGCAAGAGCTCCAACAGCCGAGTTGTAATGATCTCTGCAGGCGTAACGTAGACAATCGAGAACCGATGAATTCACCTCGAAAACTTCGTCGAATTGTGTGCTTTTCAATGCTGTTTGCCATTCTATGAAAAAATGAATACATCAGTAACATAAAAAACTAAATTAAGTGCTTGCAGAGCACGAAGTACTATTCGATGTGCTCACCTAAGAGTTTAATATAGTTGTAAACGAATGCAGTTTCTTTGCAGTCGGGCAATGTGAGAAATTGCGTTTTGTGACACGTGCGAAGCTTTTGCAAGAGTCTCACTGAGTCCCGAGTATTTCTAATAATTATGTTGAGATGCGTCATCTACAGATTAAAAAAAATGTGAACCGCTCCAATTTTTATTCTCTCATTTCTTTTTCTTACGAATACTCACAGCAGCGTCGAGAGACCTTCCCTGCATTCTGTAACAAAATTAGACATTATATAAATTTCTCGAACATTAGCGTTTCCTTTTTACGATGCATAATTATCTCTGATTCGCGAAACTTTTTAACGTCACGTGAATTAATAGAGTTCGAAGCGGTCGTAAGAAAAAGAAAAAAATAAAGTGTAGTGAAATTAAGAAATTAATTGAATTAAGTAATTAGAAATTAAATAAATTAAATTAAGAAATTAAGGTGAATGAAATGATAATAGAATTTTCGTGGCTCACGTTAGAAGATCGGTAATTTCGTTGACCTGCAATCTGGTAGCGAGATATCGTATGTACGCGTGGATCGCGTCTGGTCTCTCCATCAAAAGCCTCTGAACCAATGGCCATTTAAGAGTTTTGGCAACGAAGAGAATTATCTGTTTCACAGAGAAAAACAATTAGTCGGGTGAATCGAGAAAATGAGGAAACGCGTGTACACTTTTGTTTTATTACCCATAACTAAAATTGTTACTAACAATGAGAATAGCATTTCCATCGCCGCTCGCCAATGCGGCGTCTAACAACGCCGTTTTGCTGGCAAGTGATTTATATTTTTCCAGGGAAAACGGTTGTCCGAGAAGTATCCTTCGCAATGTTATGTCCGCTTGAACTACCGATGGCTCCTCGGGTAGATAAACTTTGTCGGCGGTCAGTACTGTGAATGTACAAAAGTTGTTTATTAAAATAACAGAGAATCAAATGACGGAAATTATGGTACTGTATAATTTAAAGTGCGCGATACAGTCAATTATTTATACACATTTTAAATGAGAAACTTATGTAAAGTAATTTAAATAAAAAAGTGCCGATTTAATATTTAAAAAAAGTATCAAAATCAATTGATAAAAAACAACTCTGTTTACATAAAAAGATCTACCGGCATATTTTAATCCTATTTTTGTGAAGTTAAATTCGTAATTTTTGTGAAGTTAAATTCGTAATTTTTGTTCAGTTTTGTTGAGCCGCAGCTTTGCTTTTCGTATGTTGATATATATTTGGAAAATTCACAGCTTTTTCTTTTATTTCAACAAACATACAAACAAATTAGTTTGGTAACAATGAATGATATCATAAATTTGAAAAAAAAAAAAAGAACTTTTATTCGTCAATATTGAAATAAAAATCCAAATTTGACTCCACAAAAACTATGAAAAAATAAGTTTATCAATTTATTATTGTAAGATGAGTTATTGTCAATAAATTCATTTTTGTACATTTTTTTACTATATTGTGGAGTTTCATGTTTTTGTCAATTGACTTCGGCGTACTGCAAGGACTCTCTTAAAATTCGCGTTAGAATAGTTTCACAATTTTCAAATCCGTAATTCTGTTACTGTATTGTGTTTTGTAGTCTCTAATATCATTGGCCGGAAGTTTTTTTGCATAGATCTTTTGAAAAAAAAAAATTAAAAAATACTCACTGGCATTGAGCGATTGTTCAGTGATGATAGACAACAGAGGCTTTAAATTGGCTCTCGTGTCTTCGGGTTGAAAGTAAGCATCGGATACTTCGATATTTGATATTCCGGCTCTCAATTGCGCTGTACCACTTTTCGAAACTCCAAACAAATTGTCCACCTGCATTAAAGAATAATAAAGAATCGAAACAAAAATTGTCAACACAGAATAATATTTCGAAATATTTGCGAGATATTAAAAAAAATTATAACCTCTGTATTCTGATCAAAACTGAAGGAATGCTTGTCACTGCTGTTCCAGTAATCTTCGTCGTCCTTCGCCGAAGTCATTGTTGCGCCGATACACAATTTTTTACATCGACTAGTATTGTTTTTGTTTTAATTCTTGTGAAAATTGAGCCCTCGTAACCTTGAGTTACTAACCGACCACTAAACTCGGGGTGTAATGTGACAGTTCTCAATAATACAAAACAGAACCTCCTGACGTCACATGTAGTGTCACGTGAGAGAAAACAGCTGACTTTATACGTGTATTGCTATGACATCGGGAAATATTTAACTGTCGCGTTCGAGATTTACTTTTATTGTAGGCGAAACTTCGTTTTTTTAATGATGAATCCTGATAAATCTCTAGCCGGATTTTTAGTAAAAATTATGAAATTGAGTAAAAAAATGCAAAAGGCTCCAAGTCCGTGCGGTCCTCGTGGAAATGGAGTTTATAAAAATGTGTTCTTGAAAAATATATCATTTTCTCGATCAGTACTGATTAAATCATATATATTTGCATGTGCTTTTTCGATTTTTCGATTTTAAATTTGTGCGCACTTTCCAGCGGGGGTGTTGTTGTTAAAGATATCCGCTATAGGAGGCGATCGTGTTTCCGCTCTACCTGATAGCAACCCGTTTCCAACTGCGCTATTGGTAGGTTCGCAACGTGGCTACCATTTTCCGGTTTTCAAAAGTTAGCGGGCTATTTCATTACTATCATTTCGTGCTGTATTCGATTGTTAAACCGCGTAAATTATCGTACATAATTTCGCAGCGATAAGCAATCAAATGAAATTGAATTGTTTTTTTCTTTTCATTGATGAATTGCTTTGTCGAACGCAGTTTTGGTGCTATTTTAGTATCGGTCTCGAGAAGAATACATCGTGAGGCATGCGGCGTTCGGAGGCCGCACGACAACAAATAGTCAACAGAGTGTGTAAAGATGGCGAGCACGGGATGCTCTGCCTTTTCGCCTGACGGCCAATATTGGGCAAATTGTGGAAACGATGGGAAATTAAAGATATGGGAAACAGCGACGAGCCGTCTGAAGCAAGAATACGTTCCGGATTTACATTTGACGTCGCCTTGCAGTGTTCTAGGATGGATGACCGTAAATCAAAAATCAACCAACAACTCGGTATGCCATGTGCTCGCGCCACTTTATCATCTTTCCCTTACGAAAAAACTCTGAACGTTCGATATAATTCCCGTCGCTTTTTCCATTAAATAATTTACAATTCGTTTGGCCCTTTTGTGATATTTACCTCGTGGAATGAAATTTTGTTGCATAAAGTCCTTCGTCATTTTTAAATTATCTTTGAGGTTATAGCAGTGGTATATCGATCACGATATACAACAGTCGCATTTCATGTGAGAAAGCATTCACGATTATTAATAATCAGTCGGATATTCAATTAGTGAATTAAAAAAAAACACATTGATTTTCAACGCGTCGTCAAGTCACAGAATTCAGGATCGTCGATAGATCAATTTCAGTTCCAATGACGCACTGACGAACTTCGATTATATCAAATTATCCGCCGACGTCGATCGATATATATGTTTCAGAATGGTTTACCTTGTTGCCAGAGTATTTTTTATATTCGAAAGTATATTTCAGTATTATTAATCCAAATCTATAATAACGATATTTATTTTCGGCAATACAAGAGCAAAAAACTATATGCTTAGCAGTAGAGAAGAAAAATCATTAGTTGACGAAGTTTTCAATGTTATAGACGCTATTATCCAAAAGAGTTCTTTTCGTAGCATTATAACAAACTTACGGTAATTCTTGCGGTAAAATCATGTCAATTGGATACACTGATTTTTCAAAAATTGTTTCTATATGTTTTGAATGAGAAATTTGTGTGTACTAAGGTGGTGGCGAATTAAAGAGAGTCAAATTAAAACTCATGTAAAAAAAAAAATAAAATAAAAACTCGAATACATTTTACAGAGTTTTTACAAAGTTAAATTTGTAATTTTTATTCGATTCTTAAGAATAAAAGCTTATTTTGTTCATTGAAATATGTTTCACGCATTCACCGACAATTTTTTTCGTTTAGATTCTCAATTAGAAGAAAATGTTAATGAATATCTTAGCTCTGTTTATTTTTCATAAATAAATGGCTCCGATTTCTATACTCGCGATTCGGTACTTCAATTCCATAGGCGCCAAATTTCCAATTACGTTAAATTATTCGTAACGAGTCTTGAATTTTATTTTTTGCAGCCATCGCCATGGAAAACGGCAAAAAAGGCCAAAAGGAAATCGATAGTCGTCGAAGACATCGAGCAAAAGCACGTAATAGCGATGGGGTCTATGAACGGAAGCATCACGGTGTACGACGTAGCAGCGGCGAAAGTTAGCAAACTATTGGAAAACGGTCATTCGGCAGCGGTGACGGCACTCGCGTGGTCGGCGGCCAGCGGTTTGTTCACCGTCGCCGACGATCATCAGATCGTCGAGTGGCACGTGCAAGAGAACGGTATTAAATGCAAATGGAAATGCGGTAAAACCAAAGTTACCGCTCTCGCCGTATTGCCCGATGGAAAGTCAATTCTCTCCGCCGATAGAACAATCAAATGGTGGGATTTGTCGACCAAACGGGTAATAGCTAACTTCTCCGGTCACGCGAGTCAAGTTACATTCTTAAGGCCCATCAAACTCGAAAATGGTAGCGGTTACTTCATCAGCGGCGCCAGCGGCGACGGATATCTCGGTGTTTGGTCTCTCAACGAGGTACGCGCCTAATTCTTCGTTCTTTCCAATCGCGAGAAACAAAAACAAAAAATTTACACACAATTCATAACATTTTTCATAAACTCAGTAAAATGAAATTTTCGAACAACAAAAAATTGAATACAAAATTACTAAATTATTCGTTACTAAAATTATATTTATATTCTCGCTATAGATGCAACCGATTATATGATTTATTTGATATCATGAAATCGCTCAACAGTTTATAATATTTTGATTAATACTTATATAAGGGATTTCTCCGTTTACAAAAAAAATTAAATTTATCAATTACATTATTTTGCAATCGTTATTTATTTTCTCCAATGCGTAAACATGGAGCTCACGAAATCGCGTTTGAAGTATCTCTCGATTGATACAATATTAATGATAAAATTCATTTTTTCGCAGGGAAAGAAAGAACGAACATCGATAGGGACATTAACGATGCAAGACGACGCGCTCTCGGTGTCGGTGAAAATCGTCGAAGATTCTCAGATAGCGGTATTAGCGGCGAATCGATCGGGACAAGTTCACTTATTCAAGTATCAACCGAACGGTCCAAGCAACAAGCCTCTGAAGCCCGTATTAAATATCGTAATTGCATTGGATTCGGAGAAGAAAGAATTAGTACAACAAATTCCCATTCAAGCGGCCGAGTTGATGAACGACGCCAAGTTACTGCTCGGTTATGGCTCATCACCGAATCTCACCTTTGAGACCGTTACACCGGACTTCTCAGACAAGGTGCAGTGTTTGGTGAGATCGGATATCAAGAGATCGAAGGAGAGGAAGGAGGAAGCTATGACGAAAATAAGAATCGCTCAGACGGACGGGGATGTCGAGTATCTTGCGTCAGGTAAAATTTCGACGTTCAGATCGAATTTTAATTTTTCAAGATATTGGAGAAAATTAGCAGTAGAAGATTTTCATCGACATTTTTTATTACTCGAATTTCAGGATCGGCAACAGCGTTAAACAAGAGAAATCGGTCGGGAGCGACCGGATCACAGTTACCATTGAAGGACAGATTGGAAAATCTTAGCTTAAACACCGAAACGAGTACAACCGGAAGAACACCGACGAAGGGCGCAAATATGGCGCAATTACTCATACAAGGATTGTACAGCAAAGACAAAAGTATCTTGATGAATGTTCTCCTCAGCAAAGACGAAACCGTTATCAAGAATACAATCGCCAAGTTGCCCGTTCAAGCAATAACGCCGCTACTGAAAGAACTCACCGTTATGTTACAAGGGAAAACTTATCCGTAAGAATAGTTTCTTTTTCTTCACTGAAAGCGTCTCCTTGGTTTAGGAAGTTTAAGATATTTGCTGTTAAGGGGGTATATCTACCTGGCGGTTCAGAAATCCATTCAAAATTTAATTTTTTTAGCTCGATAGTTATAGGAACTCACAAAATAATTTTTTTTACTAAAAGGTACATTGAGAGTTTGACAAAAAAAATTGTTAATCGATATTGGAAAGAAAAAAAGATATGATCGCTCAAAGAGTTACTTATTTCTTCTCGCGGTGAAACATTGAAAATTAAAATATAAAACGGGTTAATTTTAATGATCTAATTAAAATAATAATTCTTAATGATCAAAATATTGAATTAACGATCAAAGTCGACGAAATGAACATATTAATGAAATATTTGTTTTGTTTTTTGCTTTTTGTAGAAGCAAAATTGCCGTTACGTGGCTAAAAGTTTTGGTGACGACTCACGCTGCTCATCTACTGGCGCATCCGGAGATCGGAGATTCTCTCGGACCGATATTGGGTCTAATAGATTCGAAGCTCTCGATTCTGTCGGAATTGTCGAGGTTACGGGGACGCGTGACTCTCGTTACTGGACAAATATCGAGATCAAACGAGAAAAACGACAAAGACATAACCGAAGAAAGTCTTCTCGTTTATCAGGATCCAGGTAGCTATATATATATTTTTAAAATTCTTTTTTATCATTTTTTTTCTTTTAGAATTTCATATTAACTTATATATGTTCACAGATTCATCGGATGAGGGTACCGACGTCGGTGAAATTGCCGTAGAGAGCGAATCTGACGAAAGTTGGGAAGAAATGTCGGAACAAGAAGAACAACAGGAAGAACTCGAAAATGGCAGATCCGACGACGATGCGTCTATATGCAGTTGAAATCTTTATAGAGTAAGTCATTTGCAAAATACAATACATTTTTTTTTTTTAATGTAAATCGCTAAAAAAAAAAGTAAAAATTAAAAAATTGTTTTTCTATTATAATATTTTTTGTTTTTAGGACTATACGTGCAAATTCTATTATTGAGAGCAGAAAAAAATCGGCTGCACACATTCTTTATAATTCGTAATATACGTTATTATAACTGTTTTATAAGTATATTTTTCAATCACGAGCCATTCATTTTCAACTAATGACGACTGAGACGAATCGACAGACTTCTTCGTGAGACTCAATACTTTCGTTTTTTTTTATACTGTACAAAAACAAAAGTGTGCAAATTTACGTATATAATAAGAAAACAATGCGAGTAATGTCTGTGAATTCCTGAAACCGCTGAACCCTTCGAAGCGCATATTCTTAAAAAAAAAAAAAAACAACTCATTTTGTAAATCTTCATTTATAACTTTTCAGTTTTTATTTTAAAAAACTGAGATTTTCTAATTGACATCTAATATACGCCCGTTGACATTCTTTTCTATATTCTCTTTTCCGTTTTCGCGATCCCGCGATATCGCAATAGTGCAACTGCTTTCGTAAAGAAATCATTAATTTTTAATAAATAATAAATAAATCGAGAAGAATAATGCGAATCGAAAAAACTATCAGTTGTGCTTCGAAGGGTTCATTTTCTGTGTACGGTGAGAAAGTTTGATTCTGCTTCAACGTCCGACCAGTTTTTGTATGAAAATCGACATGTAAAAGTGTACATATTGATATACGTTTTGACGCATGTATAGCGATAAAAAAAAAACATCTGTACCTCTTCCGACCGATGAATTAAATAGAAAGATCGATTAACAAATAAATCTTTATTATATCTCATATAAATTTTCATCGATTACACGACTTATTACAATTTTCGTTTTTTTTTTTCTTCAAAATATCGACGTTAAATAAATATTCATCGAAATTTCTAAGTCCCACAGAGGACACGAAAAAAAAAAAAAATTATCGTAGAAATCTTAGAAATTACAAGTTATTTATTTTCATTGTAGAAACAAAAAAAAAAATTAATATTAATTTTCAGTTGTCGGAAACTCTCGAAAACAACTTCACATGGATCGCAAATCGAATCGTATCGAAATCTCACATTTTTTTTTTCCAAAAAAAAAAAAAATTTTTATTAATTCAGCAATTGATCGGTTAATTTTTCAATTAATTTTTACACATCGCGTTCAGTTCTCCGCGAATATGTATGAAATACCTTCGGAAGGAGCTTTGTATTGGACGTTGATGCGTTACGGTGAAATAATGACAATTTCTAAAAGTCGACTGACGAAAATGCAGATGGATACTCACGAGGCGGCGATTTCTTTACCGCGTCTCAGTGATCCATCGATTCGAAATTCTAACGGAAGAAACTCGCGTCTCGCGCGCAATTCGTCGTCGAAGAGACGCAGCAGCGTTAAATCGACTGCCGTCGAAGAAACGGCAACACGATCGACGGAATGCGAGAAAAGTTTAAATGAATTAGAAAAACGTTTGGCGGCTGCCGAGAGTTCGGGACGCGTACGATACACTTTTATCTTACAATCTTTTAAATTATTTTTATCGAAGGGTTTTTTTGCATTGATTTTTACGATCATCAGGTCGCTTGGCTCAAAGCCTTTATGCATTTAAGTAACAAACTGCGAATTTTTTATCCACCTGCGAGAGACGGGGGTCCGGCGTCTAATCGGAAGATACCCTCCTATGATATCATTTTTAATGGCGATAATTACGAGACTACGAATACCATAAAACGCGAAGACTTCGCTAAAAGATCAGCGATAATCAGAAAGGTGCGATGAACAATGATACATCGATTCAACGGAACTTTTGCAGCATTAATTAATATCCGTAGAAACACACGTCCTCGTCGACAGTTATTTTAGAAAGAGTTTTCGGAGTTGTTGTTTCGAGTTTCGAGTTTTGAGAGTTCCGATTCGTTTCGTTATTGTTTTTGAGAGATTTTTTAGAGACAAAGTGATTTTTTCATAAGATTAACTAATATAACAATTACGGGACTACGACCACCGAGAAACTCGCAAAAACGTCGATTTTTTTTTTTTTTTATAAATCTCCGATTACTCGCAGTCGATTATAGACCATTTTTGCAACGAATTATATGCAGTTTTACTTATTGTTTATACATATTGGCAGATTACATATAAAAATATATGATTCGCAGTTGGAATTTCAATAAACATAAGTTACTTGTATTCTATATTCGAATATTTATGATTAATATATTATGATATATAAGTAAACATTAACGAAAATAATTAGATTCATATATATATATCGGATTTATAAACGATTATATATAGTTTGGTGGGATATATAGTACTATATGATTTCATACAAATCCATATACATAATGTATCGACTTATATACCATTATGTGCGATATTGCGTGTACTTTACATTTCTTCTCGAAGTATTCTCTCGTTGTGTGTAGTAAAAAATTTGTTTACGATTTAATATAATAAAATTTAATAATTAAGATATGATTAATTAATGCTGCAGAGGGTCGTTTAATTCTTCAAGTTGATTTTTTTAATGAAAAAAAAAAAAAAAAAAAACAGAAAAAGAAGAAGCAACAAAAATGCTCGTCCGTGTGTACGAATGTCGACTGTATACCATTCTCTTCGGCGCAATGATTACTCAAGGGATGAATACTGTGTTTCTGCGAAAGAATAAATTAACGAGATTCACCCGCGACGTGTCCTCCTCGACTGGTCAACTCGTTTCGTTTATTCCCGAAGTATCTGGAAACTTCCGTTTATCGTCATTGGTGAATAAAAAAATTTTTGGTAAAAAAAAAAAAGTTGTTCGAACGATTTATACTTAAGCAATTTCGAAGAGTCGATTACGATAATGCATATAATGAGGAGCGATATAGCGTTTATTATCTTGTTGTTGCGGTTATGTTTTTACAAATATATTTTGTGAGCTGATCGACCTTTAATCATCAGCTCCAACTTCTTCTTCTCTTTTTTTTTCGTATAAAAAATGATTGCAGTTTACGCGTTGCGCGACGATACGGGATCGTGTTTGACGATTATTTCGAAATGAAGAAATGCATGTTAATGCCATGAATGCGATTATCGTTGGGGATGATAAGCATGGAAAAGAAACCTCTCAGTAGCTAACGATTGAAATTGAAATAATCTATTTTATTTTCGTTTGTTGAGGATATGATTCGGTTTGGAAACCTTTGGTGCCGTTTTTGCCTGCGCAACGTTCGAGATGAACATTTTTTTTAAACAATTTGAATTATAAAAAAGACGATAAATGGATTTTATACATTTATATTAATATTTTCGTTAATTCCGTAATATTTATATTAATATTAATATTATTATTGCCGAAGTGTCGACAACTAATGCTTGAAAAGCATATTTGCAACGAATATCGTCGCGATTGATACAGTGACCAAAATCTCCGTATTTTGCGTAGACGTTATCTGCACATTCAGGGATAACGGGAGCATTTAAACTCATAACAACTTAATACCCGTAGTAAAAACACAGTCTGCAAAGTAAATAAATATCATGTGATATAAGATTTCAGTAATTCTCCAGATATTTTATCTACACTTCTTGTCGCGGCGCAACGAAGAAAACAGGATTGCAAAAGTGCATAAACACGTATACGCGTCCTGCGTATTTATTCTCGAAATCATATTTGAAGAAAAAGAAATTGTCGTGTGAAGGAATTTATCTTATTGCAGTTTCGTAGGAATGTTTTTGATATTTTTTAATCGAATAAAGAAGATGAATCGCATTGTTGAATGTTTTATTATTGTATGGAGACGATATCTTCATTTTTCATGCAGGAGTAATAATTTTCTCTTTTCTTCGTATGCGGCTTCGGAACGGTCAATTTCGTTAAATTATCTTTTAACTTTCTTCCCTAAATCCTTGGTAATTGAAGACGTTTAGTTTACGTTTCTTCAATAACATTACGTCAAACTTAGAAAACAACACTATTATTTTTCGTTAAAATAAATAAATAAAATGATTCGTATTGTTATATTTTTTTTTAATTAATTTTAATATTATTCTGATTATCATTATGGCGTTAGCATTTTGCGTGAATTAATAATTGAATTAATAATGGAATAAAGAAGATTTTTAAAAAAGCAGAATTTTCGATGTAAACGCCGTGAAACCGCATAAGTACCTCTATATACAGTTTGACGCAAATGCGATATGCGGGGGTGCGTTTGGAGCAATCGTATTGCAATTATGCTTATGTAGTCCGCGCAGGTTGAAAGGTCGTAAATAATGGGGAACGGCTACATATCATTCATTAATTAGTAATTATTCGTTATTGGCATAAAAACGATCAACAATGTTGCGTATCTATTTATTTTTCGCCAACGATATACGCTTTGTCGAATACAGTATCTATATTGTGTTCCGTAAGCTTCTTTTGCTTCGAGTGCTGTACGAGAGTTATAAAATTCTCGTCTCGATGTTGTTGTGGAAATGTATAAATGCAGCGGCATTCCTGCCTCTTGAATTTATGCATTTCCGTTCCATTATTGCATCTGCATAAATGTAAGACGTTTTTTTCAAGAGCGAGTTATGAATTTGAAATTTAGATTCAGCGAGACTTTCCTCTTAATTCCAGAACTCCACGCATGAGGAGTGCGTAAAGATCGCTCTAAAGACATAATATTTATGACTATTTTTTCGGTTGTGCTGCACTTCCTTCCGGTGGAGAATCTATATGAAGCACATTCGTCAGTAAATTCGTAAAAAATATTTCAACAAATGAAATAACCTATCAATTGTCGGAATCGAATAAAAATTACAGAGTTGAGTTCACGAAAACGATACCGAGCCGATGCCGATGACGAGTTTGTGAATTTATTAGGGTGAATTGAGTAAATACATTTTTCGCGTGCATCGAATGTGAAACTTTCGTCTTACGGGGCAAAATAACAAAACCGGATCTTTGGACCGGGTATACGTGCCTCGAATATCAATTCGAAAGCTCGACGAACGTACGAGTCGCCGCGAGCGATAATTAACGCCTAATCGACAACCGATTGACCGACTCGTCGTTCATTAATTGCAAATAATCGATTTATTCGCAATTTAGCGAATTTTGTCTGCGGTTTGAATCGATAACTTTATTCGCCTATAGTACGACACTTGAAAAAAAAAAGAATTAGAGACGAAACGCATTTCAGTAAAACGGTACCGATAAATTTGTATTTTCTTCGCCAGGGCCAATTTTTTTTTTTCGTAACGACCGGGTCGTGGGGTTGTCACGGCGCGATTAAAGCCGATATTCATTGGTATAAAAGCGAACGGCATTGCGTTGGTAAGTTACACTCATCCTTCGGGTAGTTCGTCAGCACAGTTATTATACCGAGTATATCGAAGAGGAAGAAATCAACGATCGTCAACATGTTCCGAGAGTTGTTGGTGTTGGCCCTTACGGCCTTTTGCCTCACGAAGGCACTTGGCGTAGAGACTCATACCGCGGATATGGAGTTTTTGCTCAAGCAGAAGAAGATCTACGAACTCTTCTTCTACGTCGATCAGCCCAAGATCGTCGGTAGCGAGATATACGAAGTCGGACACGGCTATGACATCGAGAGCAACATTGACATGTACACCGACAAGGTAAATAACATCGAACGATCCCAAAAACTTATAATTTTTCCCAAAATATCTTTTTGCAATTATCAATTTTCAGATACCAATCAGATAATACCGATTTTCTAAATAATAACGATTTCATTCTTCTCTTTACAGATCTACGTGCAAGAATTCTTGTACCGATTCAAGTACGGTATGCTTCATCGCGGCGCCTTGTTCTCCGTCTACTACAAGGAACACCGTCACGAAGTACTGTCCCTCTTCCGTCTGCTCTATTCCGCAAAGGACTTCCAGACCTTCTACAAGACTGCAGCATGGGCGCGTTACTACATGAACGAAGGTATGTTCATAACCGCCTTCACCACGGCTGTGATCTACCGTCCCGACTGCAAGTACATCCAACTTCCGCCCTTCTACGAGGTCTACCCTCAGTTCTTCTTCGACTCGAAGATCATCCAGGAAGCGCACACCATCAAAATGATGAGCGGTAAGAAAAGGAAAAAATTCCAAAAGAAAAAAAAGATCATCGCAAGAATGATATAGAAAAAGAAGAAATTTATTCGTTGGATTGATATTATCGTAGGCTACAAGAAGGGAATGGTGAAAGACGACTATGAAAGCTACTTGGTCCACACCAACTACACCAGCATGTGCATGAAGCCCGTAGGAGGATACGAATACGAACTCGACTACTTCGTAGAAGATATCGGCCTCAACAACTACTACTACTACTTCCGTACCGCCTATCCCTTCTGGCTGTCCTTTAAGGACTTCAAGACCATCCCGAAATATTTCCGCGGAGAGTTGTACTACTATCTCCATCAGCAACTCATGTCCCGTTACTATCTCGAGCGTCTGTCCCACGGTATGGGTGAAATTGAAGACTTTAGCTTCACCAGACCTTTCGTACCCGCGTACTACTCGAACCTTATGTACCCCAACGGTGTTTCCGTACCCAAGCGCGACTTCTGGAGTATGGTGCCCTACTACAAGTACAAATACGTAAAGGTACGTCTGTTGAAAATAATTTTTCGGCATATTTTCCTTTTCGAGAGATCAATTTTCCATATTTTATTGATTGCTTCAATTTTTTTGTTTTTAGGAAATCGAGAACGTAGAAATGCGCATTCTCGCCGCCATCGATTCCGGTTTCCTTTTGGGACACGACGGCAAGCACATTGGCATCTACACTCCCGAGGGACTCGACCTTCTCGGTAACATCATCGAAGGTAACTACGACTCCGACAACACGAGATTCTACGGTTCGGTGGAGGCTCTCTTCAGAGATATCTTCGGCTTCAACTACGACTGCAAGAACAAGAACTGCGTTGTACCAAGCGCCCTCCAGACTTACAGCATGAGTTTGAGAGACCCGGCATTCTACAGACTGTACAAGAGAATCTTGAACTACTTCTTGAGGTATGATATCACCTTTAAGTCCTCTTTGCATTTTTTAAGATTTTTTTTAATGCTTTCTTCTTTTCTTCTTTAGATACAAGATTAACCTCGAGCCCTACACCAAGAGCGAACTTGACTTCACCGGCGTGAAGATCGAGAACGTTAACGTCGACAAGATCTACACCTTCTTCGAGGAATACGACACTCTGATTAACAATGCAGTGTATGTGGACAACTGGAAGGACGGCATCAAGTTCAACATCAAGGCGAGACAGTACCGTCTGAACTACAAGCCATTCACCTACCTTTTCGATGTAAAGAGCGACGTCAACACCAAGGGAATGGTCCGCCTCTTCCTGGGACCTTCCTTCGACTACTACGACAGCGAATACGAATACTTCAAGTACAACTGGATGAACTTCTACGAATTGGACAAATTCACCGTGACCCGTTAGTATTTTTGCCGAAAATTTCATTGATTCATCTTCCTGTTTCGTTTCTTCTCCTTGACTATTGGTCTTTGCGAGATATTCGACACTTTGATTAATGTTTTTCGCCGATAAACTGATCTGATGTTTTGTTTTGTAAATGATTGCAGTGAAACCCGGTATGAACAACATCGAAAGATTGAGCACCGAATCGATCTACACAATGAAGGAAATACCAACCGGCGACTTGTACTACAAGAAGATGCTGAAGTCCATCGAAGGCGGCGAGCCGTTTACCTACACCAAGAGACTCTTTGGCTTCCCAGACCGTCTTCTCTTCCCCAAGGGAACCCTCGGCGGTATGAAGTACAAACTCTTCGTCTTCATCTCCCCGGTCGACGACAGCAAGTTCACCACATACGACCTACCGATGTTCGGCAAAATCTTCACCGATGGCAAACCAATGGGATACCCACTGGACAGACCTCTGTACCCATGGTACTTGGACCTTCCCAACTTCTTCTTCAAGGACGTGTCGATCTACCACCTCAAGGGAGAGGAAGGCTACTACAAGGCCAAGGAACTCGAAACCTACGCTGGAAAATACGAGGGTGTTCACCGCGATTCGTACGAAAAGTACGACAAATACGACAAGTACGACAAGTACGCAAAATACAACAAGTACGACAAACCAATCTACGACAGCCACTTCAACATCTAAGCAACTTGACGCTCGGTCAGATCGCCGATCTCTCACGTAAACACGTTCGAGAGCCTGACTACCGATACGAAATCAGTTATACGATTGCTTTTATTGTAAATTTATTTTTGCCCACTAATAAAGTGATGCTATAGCCGTAATTTATCTTTGTGTTTTTGTTGTAATGTTCTTCCCGATATACTATAGTATCACGAAACGTTACTAGTGGTAACGTTTCGTTTCGCTACTGAAAGCTGCGATAGAGTCGATAAAAATATGTATACCTACCTAGCGATGGAGACTTATGACTCTCGAGTGTTTAGGTACTCTACGAAGAATATTCTCCAATTAGCGCATTTCCTTTATTCTCGAAATGTAAAAAAGAAAATGATAAAATCTTTGTGATGCCTTGAATGTCGTGAACGTTTGGGGAAATATTTATCGTTCCACCATGAATCAACAGACACACATACACTCGCGTAGATCACGTTGATACGGTAGAAAAACTGATATTCGCTTTCTGACTAATTATCTATGTGGTACGCAGATTTTGCTGAAATTTATGTACCATATAAAAAAATCTGTCTGGCGTCTATTATTTTGGGGAAATATTTATCGCTCGACCACGAATTAACAGACACACATATACTTGTGTAGAGCGCGCTGATACCTCGGGTGATACGGTAGAGAAACTGATATTCGCTTTCTGACTAATTATTTATGTGGTACGCAGATTCTGCCGAAATGTATGTACCATATAAAAAAATCTGTCTGGCGTCTATTATTTTAGTAAATTATTTACCGTTCCACTACGAATGAACAGACACACATACACTCGTGTAGAATGCGGTAATACGGTAGAAAAAAGTGATTTTTGCTTTTTGACTAATTATCTATGTGGTACGCAGATTCTGTCGGAAACCATGTATCATATAAAAAAATCTGTCTGTCGTCTATTATTTTACCAAATTATTGACCGTTTCACCACGAATGAACAGACACACATACACTCGTGTAGAATGCGGTAATACGGTAGAAAAAAGTGATATTCGCTTTCTGACTAATTATTTATGTGGTACACAAATTCTGCCGAAGATCATGTACCATATAAAAAAATCTGTCTGGCGTCTATTATTTTACCAAATTATTGACCGTTTCACCACGAATGAACAGACACACATACACTGGTGTAGAATGCGGTAATACGGTAGAAAAAAGTGATTTTTGCTTTTTGACTAATTATCTATGTGGTGCGCAGATTCTGCCGAAAATCATGTACCATATAAAAAAATCTGTCTGGCAAATTATTTACCGTTCCACTACTAATGAACAGACATACATATGCTCACGTAGAGTGCGGTAATACGGTAGAAAAACTGATATATTCGCTTTCTAGATATTTATCTATGTGGTACGCAGATTCTGCCGACATTTATGTACCATACAAAAAAAAAACCGGTTTTTTAATTTATCATATCAATTTTCTGTACGAGTTTCTTCTTGGTGCCTCGTAGCGTTTTGTGCCCGTCGATTATTGATGATTTTACCCACTGTTATGTTTTTTTTCCGTAACTATTGTCAGTTGATTGTAATAAAGAATAAAAGTCGTTAATTGATTGTGATTAATCAATGAATTATTACCAAATTACCAAATGTAAATTGTTTACTTACAGTTACTCAATAATCGTTAATTGTGGTCATAGAGTTAATTAATAATCGTTAAGTTATTATCTACGCATAGAAGACCAACAATTTTTAATGGTAGTAGGCTTACAACTGGGCATGAATCCTATATAAGAATTTTGGGAAGGGATTGACCCGTACAGGTTATCATCGAATGGAAATATTCAATGGAATGGACGTCGGTCGTTCGTCAACCTTCCATCTTACATTGCAAAATAAAATGTCAGATAAACAGTAAGAGAAAAACGCTTATTACGTGCACGAGAACTCGGATATCAATTCAGAAGTTCGATAAGCGCACGAATATCTGCAAGCAATAATTAACGTTTAAATAACGGTTTATTGAGTGATTTCATTCATAGATGGTACACTAAGGAAGAAGATATAGGTGCAAATATTATCCGTTAATTGTTTATTCTTTATTTTTTACCTTCCTTTCTTCTCGATGTTCCTTGCATGCGGAAGATCGTTCGGAAATGGTGACACTTTTGTCAAAAAAGCTTTGCGAACGACTACAAAATATCAGTAACGTGAAAATTAATTTTGCATCCCCGTTCTTTGATATGAACGAGTTTACCTGGAGATACCTGTCCGTGCTATGTGCAAATTTTTTTCTGTATAGTCCGAGAATTTTTAAAGTGCGTTTTCTAATGATTATTTTTTGTAAAATACGTCTATTTCAATTTTTCATTAAATTAATCGGCATCGATAATTTAATTAAAATAATACGCGATTAAATCGGTAATGGTCCATTCGCGTACCATTTGCGTATGGTATTCGCGTTCAGCTTGATAGCTCGTACTCGTGTTGTACGGTTAACGGTTATTTTGCTCTTTACATTCGCTGTTTTGCCACGTTAACCCTTTTTAGAGCAGAACTCGGACATGGCCTAAAATTGAATTAAAGTCTACAGTCTACTTTCTAACAATGCAAAACGAATATTCCTTGCACAGAAATTTCGAAATCGAAAATAATTATTTAATTTTTTTTTTATTTATTTTTTATTATTATTTTTTAAAATTTTTATTCGAATGGCATAACTTGCTTACGGGTAATTTATACTGCTAACTGCAAAACTACTGCAAAGGAGCCAATAGCTCAGTCCACGGAAAAACTGTTTCAGAAAAAATGCTATTTCGTAACTAGCATTCCGTACTCCGAATTAATTACTATTTTTTATTATTATTATGTTATTATTATATTCTTATTATCTCTTACTATTCCTATTTCGTCACTTTGCGCGACGACTTTTACATTTAAAAATGGACAAGAAATGATTCGTTGTTTTTCTGTAGATGGGGTGCAGAACCTGGCGAGATGAAGGCTTTTAATTCAAAGATCGGTAAGTTTTATTGAGGCACAATTTCAGAACGGCGGCAGCAAATTTCTAAAAATCATCCGCATCCGAACAAATCGTTTGAAGTAATGTAGTTTAAAAATATAACTTCGGTAGTACATCGAAAAAAATAAAATCATATCGAATTAAAAATGCACCGGGAATATTATTGCCAAACTGGTATCAACTCGCTTACTCCAACCGTTTATGAGTTATAGGAGTTTTACAGATACAAATCCATGACATAAGTATACAAACGCATACAAATAATCACACAGCTGAACCTCAGTTAAAAAATCGTAATCCTCGACATTGTTGACTGTTTCAAAAACGTTATATGATACGAGGACGCAACAAAGTAAAAGCAGTAAATGTAATTAAACAAAACAGCGCTGATAAATAATTCTTTTCTACATCAGGGACATTTTTTTCGTAACGACCGGGTCATTAGGGCATCACGATGCGATTATTGCCGAAATTCATTGCTATAAAAGCTGATGGTGTTACAACGCTAAGGTACACTCATCCTTCGGGTAGTTTGGCAGTACGGTAATATATCGAGTACTTCGAAGAAGAAGAAGAATCAACGATCATCATCATGTTTCGAGAGTTTTTGGTGTTGGCCCTCACGGCCTTTTGCCTCACCAAGGCGATTCGCGTAGAGACCCATACTGCGGATATGGACTTTTTGCATAAACAAAAGAAGATATACGAACTTTTCTTCTACATGGAGCAGCGAGTGGTCGTCGGTAGCGAGATTTACGAGGTCGGACACGGCTATGACATCGAGAGCAACATGGACATGTACACCGACAAGGTAATTACATCGAATAATCCCATAGTTATCCATTTTTTTAATAATAAAAAAAAAACAAAGAATAACTAGCATCTAATTCTCGGACGCAATCACCCATATTTTCAATTTCGATAAATAAAACTCTAAGATTCTAAACGACAATTGCAAAAATAGGTTTTCATGCACTGATTTACCATTAATTTCTATTCAATAAAAAACTACAATGCAATGTCTGTGTTTTCATGTTTCATGTCTAAAAATTTAGATTGGACATGATATTTCAACCCTCAATGATTTATTGAAAAGAAAAATTGACTAATATATATATTTTTTTTTTATTTTATGAAATTCTTATTAGAAGAAAAAAAATCCTCTATTCGTGTGGTGAAATAATGATTTCATTCTTCTGTTAATAGATGTACGTAGAAGAATTCTTGTACCGATTCAAGTATGGTATGCTTCACCGTGGTGCCCTGTTCTCCGTGTACTACAAGGAGCACCGTGACGAGGTACTGTCCCTGTTCCGTCTGCTCTACTCCGCCAAGGACTTCAAGACGTTCTACAAGACCGCTTGTTGGGCGCGATACTACATGAACGAAGGCATGTTCGTGACCGCCTTGACTACGGCCGTCATCTACCGTCCCGATTGCAAGCACATCCAACTTCCGCCCTTCTACGAAGTCTATCCCCAATTCTTCTTCAACAACAAGGTCATCCAGGAGGCACATACAATGAAGATGATGATGGGCGGTAAGAGAACGGAAGCGATAAGAAAAAAATGAAAAGCAAAACCATAGAAAGAAATATAACCAATTTGTGGCTTTGCCGCTATTCCAGGCTCCAAAAAAGGAATGATGAAGGACCGCGAGATGCTTCTGGTCAACACTAACTACACCAGCATGTGCATGAAACCCGTAGTCGGAATCGAACACGAACTCGACTACTTCGTTGAGGATATCGGTCTTAACAACTACTACTACTACTTCCGCACCGCCTATCCCTTCTGGTTGAAGTGCAAGGACTTCAAGACCGTTCCGAAGTACCTCCGCGGAGAATTGTACTACTTCATGCATCGTCAACTCATGTCCCGTTACTACCTCGAGCGTCTGTCCCACGGTATGCATGAGATTGAGGACTTCAGCTTCAGCAGAGCTTTCATTCCCGGCTATTACTCGAATCTTATGTACCCCAATGGTGTTCCCGTACCCAAACGCGACTTCTGGAGCATGGTGCCTTACTACAAGTACAAATACGTAAAGGTACCATTTTTACTCATTTTTTTTCGATATTTTGGTCTTTTTTTCTTTGTGATCAGATAACAGTTTGCATTGATTTTTTTTAGGAAGTTGAGTCCGTTGAAATAAGGATCCTTGCTGCCATCGACTCTGGTTTCATCATGGGACGCGACGGCAACCTCATTGGCATCTATACTCCCGAGGGACTCGACCTCCTCGGTAACATCATCGAAGGTAACTACGACTCCGACAACGTGAAATTCTACGGCTCAGTCGACGCTCTCTTCAGAGATATCTTCGGCTTCAACTACGACTGCAAGAACAAGAACTGCGTTGTACCAAGCGTCCTCCAGACTTACAGCATGAATTTGAGAGACCCGGCTTTCTACAGACTGTACAAGAGAATCATGAACTACTTCCTCAGGTATGCTTTCTTCGTTGACCTTCTTTACATTTAAAATGAATTGTTTTAATGATGTCTTCTTTTCTTCGTTAGATACAAGGTTAACCTCGAGCCCTACACCAAGACCGAGCTTGACTTCACCGGCGTGAAAATCGAGAACGTAATGGTCGACAAGATCTACACCTTCTTCGAGGAACACGACACTCTGATCAACAACGTAGTCGCTGTGGACAGCTGGAAGGAAGGCATGGACCTTAACATCAAGGCGAGACAGTACCGCCTCAACTACAAGCCATTCACCTACCGTTTCAACGTAAAGAGCGACATACACGGCAAGGGCATGGTGCGCATCTTCATGGGACCCTCATTCGAACACTACGCCAACGAATACGAATACTTCAAGAACAACTGGATGAACTTCTACCAACTGGACAAATTCACCGTGACTCGTTAGTATATTGTCTTAAAATTTAATGATACATCGGGTCCATTGCTTTTTAAACTTTCCTGAAATTGGCGTCTAATTTACCTTTCGTAAATACTGGTCTAATGTTGTTTTTTCTATGATTACAGTGAAACCCGGCATGAACAACATCGAACGCATGAGTACCGATTCAATCTACACGATGAAGGACATACCAACCGGCGATATGTACTACAAGAAGATGGTAAAGGCCATCGAAGGCGGAGAGCCGTTTACCTACACCGAGAGACTCTTCGGTTTCCCAGACCGTCTGCAATTCCCCAGAGGAACCGTCGGTGGAATGAAATACAAACTTTTCTTCTATATATCGCCGATCGACGAGAGCAAGTTCACCACCTACGACCTACCGATGTTCGGCAAGATGCACTACGACGGCAAACCAATGGGATACCCGCTCGACCGACCTCTGTACCCGTGGTACTTGGATCTCCCCAACTTGTTCTTCAACGACGTCATGATCTATCACCTCAAGGGAGAGGAAGGCTACTACAAGGCCAAGGAACTCATGGCTCATCACGGAAAGCACGAGAAAGTTCACGAAATGTACGGAAAGTACGACAAATACGACAAATACGAGAAGTACGAGAAACCCATGTACGACACCCACTTCAACATCTAAACGATTTGATGATTCGAATCAGAGGCCCGATTTCTCGCGTTGCGACGCTTGAGAATTCGATTACCGATGCAAAGTTATTTATACGATTGCTCCTAATGTACATTGTTTCTTTATCAATAAAATAACTTTCAAATTGTAATTACTTCGTCTGATTTTCGCTGTAATTATATATTACAAAAGCCATTTATTCTCGACAATAATACCGTCTGTTTAGTTCAAAGCAATGTGGTACAGACCCAGTCGGTAACAAATAGATTTCTCTATTTTTGCCGAAGTGGTTGCTGCGACGACCGAAAGCAAATGAGATTTTTGTAGCCACTGAATAGACTGATGAAAACCTAATTTCCTTTTGGTCGATCAATTAATCGTTTTGAAGAACATAGCGAAGACATTTGGTTACCATCAGAGCATTTCTCGACAACCATACGACATGTTCTTAAGGGTTTGTGCGACAGATGGTGCGATTCTAACAAATTGTCTTGACTATTTCTTGCCAGGTGATTCGTAGTTCGATGAAAGGCTACTTAAGTTTCCATCCATCGGTCTACTCATTGCAAAAATTTAATTTGCTGTTCGATGTCATATTAAGTACTTCACGAGTTTTTTTTTAAAAGAAGTTTGTTGAGGCTTCGGGAACGATGAAGTATTCTTTTAGTAGCGCTACGTATCAAAGACCATTAAAATCAATAAAGCTATTGCTTCGGCAGATAATATATGATGATTGGTTCATCGATTGAAGCTATTGTTTCATTTATCCATTGCTTCATTGATCATCGACAAATGATTGTATTCGAAGGATTTCGCAATGCATCGAGTTAATTATATATAAAAAAAACACTGACGAAGATGTTGCCTAATGCCGGATGACTGATGCGTTAATGAACTGCGACGAGGAATTTTTGCGCAAGAAGGGATTTGGAATTTCATCGGTGCATGACATACGCCGTGTTTTTTACAGTAATTCTGCGAAGTTAATACCAATCACTGCATTCTTGGAAACAGAGTAATAGTAATTATACAGTAATTCACAAATTACATGCTGTTCTACAATGCTGAGATCGCGACACGGGAAGATAGCATCGCTGGATTCATTCGAGATGCTCAACACTATGCAGACAATATGCGTATTTCTTTTTTATACTAAGTATCGTTCAACAGATTTTATTCCCATCACCTACAATAAATAAGTATTTTTAGTAAATAGGTATGTAACATACATGTAGGTATATTGGCATATAGGTATATAGCTATATTGCTATACATTATATTTTATGAAATATACAAATATGCGAAGAAAATTGATTTACAAAATAACTCAAAGAACATGTGAATGAAATCCGCCTGTAGTTATTATCTATTTTATTATTTATTTCATCACACTTATTATTATACTAATATTATTATATATTAATTATACGGACATAAACGATTCCGAATAATTTAGAACTATTTATATATCATTCATATTTTCTTTAAATTATTGTGTACATCGGGTTTTTTCACATTTATTTTTGTCTATTTTATAATGTAAAATGGTATAGTATACCTATATGCCTGTACTTTTATTATTATTAACATTATAATATTTATAAAATTAATAAAAAAAATAAACAAAATAATAAAGCGCATTATAACTACAAACAACAGTACATTGCCAACACGTACACAGCACTTAGTTGATTGCAGACAGGCGCGATAATAATAATTGGACAAAATGTAATTTTTTTTTTACTACAATGAATAGTTCTCTATGATTATTGTCAAAATTTTCCCAATTCAGAATAAAAACACAAACAAATTTAATCGAAATGTGCAAAAATATTTTATCAAGAATTAGTGTTTAATAAAAGAAAATTCAAATTGATATCTGTATATTACAAAATTCTTCCGTCATCAGTCATTGGTCTAATTGAAGGACGTTTAATTTATGCTCGAGTAATCATTATACGTTGCAGCTAAAAATGTGCCGGTATCGCATTATCGAATATTTTAATTTATGCACGACGCCCGCTGGTGTTAATTCAAAATAAAAGGGTTATCATACTTGATAATGAAGTACACGTTCGCAATGCAAAAACACGAAGAAGATAAAAGAGACGATTTAGGCCGACATGTTGACGACGGAGACGCCTCAGCAAATTCCACTACAGCGGATCAAATAAATAAATGCGTTAGCACGTTGTGATGAACTCGTTGAATTGATTAGGGAGAACATTCTCGATGACGGATCAGGAGATCCAAGATGTCAATGAAAAAAAAAAAAAAAAAAATGTTCGACTTCTGCTCTCCACTTGTAGTTTATTTTTATCATACGAGTCAGTGACACTTCTTTACAAAGATTCCGAAACTTTTTCAATGATTTTTAAAGCGCATTTTTGCTTTACTCGCCATTATTGCTTTACTGATTTGTACATTTCGTGGGCCATGTTTTTGCATTTCTCGTAAAGATTCGTTCTGTTTGGCGACAGTCCTTTTTTTTTTTTAACTTCACATCTTTAATTTTCTCAAATTTCATCAATTTTCTCAAATTTTCTTCAAACTATTGAATTTTTCAAACTTCTATGTTATTCGTTGCCACATGTTTAAAATCCAAATATCCAACTGAAACACCCAAATAAGACGTGAATACTTTAACTCGTTTTGTGCGATCGTTCAATATTGAATTTAGTTAGGATCGTTAAATAGATTAAAAATGGACGATGTTTGTTTTACGGTCTTTTCAAAACTATTCACGGTTGCTGTCGCTTGCATAATTTTTTTTATCAGGAATAACTAACCGTAAAACTGTTTAATTTGCATACGATTTTATAAGATTTATTGCTGAAAATCGGTCGGATGGTCTTTCATTCGATTGATGTCGTTTTCTTTCATTCATGAACCGTCGCTTATTTCCACTGCTTTCTTCATAACAAAGCAATAAAATTCTCGAAAACAATTTGACGTAGGAAGATCACCGAGAATGAAGCGAAAAGTATGATGAAAGAAAGTCAGGATTTCAAATATTCAGGATTATTTTCGAGCGATGGTTTCGTCACGTGAAAAAGAACAACGAACAATAATGGTGATTCTTTCAGGTCAGCCCGCAGGTCGATGCAATGAATCTTATCGAGTCAAAGTGCAACTCCTATCTTCTCTGCGTTCGATGAAATGTATCAGCAAAATTGTACACTGTTTTTTTGTATTTTTTTTAAAAGTTGTTTTGTATATTTTTATTTTTTTTTCATCGAAATCAAACACAGATAGAACGTTATTTATCTATTGTGGTCACCTCATGCCAAGATCCGGGCTGCTTCGCGACGGTCAGAGGTTGCGAAGATATTGCCGTGACTTGTGTATTGCCTATATAAACCGCCGTCGACGATCGTTTCGTCAACACTCCTGGTCTGTCAGGAGGATCATTGCAGTCGATCGACGGAAATAAAATATTTTGTGAACCATGAAGACACTCGTGGTCTTCGCCGCGGTGTGCTGCCTCGCAGCGGCAGTGGAAATTCCGTCTTCTTACACCGTACCTACCGTCAGCGCCGATAAGACTTACATCGCAAAACAGATGAAAATCTTCCAGCTCTTCTGGCACGTCGATCAACCCACCGTTGTTATACCCGAATTCTACCAGACTGCGCGTACTTGGAGCATCGAAGATAACTTGAGCTCCTTCACTAACCAGGTATGAAAAAAATAATAATTCTCTTTTTTATTACATTTTTTTACTATGAAATGAAAAAAATGGATACTATTTCATTTATTGTATAATTATTCATTTTATTTTTTAACTTAATACTTTAATTAAAAAAGAAAATTATAAAATTTGATGAAAAATACCGTTTCCCCTCCCCCTTCACCCCTAATTAATTCGTTTCTCTATTTCTTCTCTTCAGGCTGCCGTACGAGAGTTCCTCGTTCACTTCCAACATGGTATGCTCCCGCGTGATGAGATCTTCTCGGTCTTCTATCCTCACCATCTCGAGGACGCCCACTCTTTGTTCAACGTTTTGTTCTACGCCAAGGACTTCACGACCTTCTTCAATACCGCCGTATGGGCGCGTTTCAACATGAACGAGAAACTCTTCACCTACGCCCTTAGCGTAGCCGTCATTCATCGTCCCGACACTAAGTTCGTCAAGCTTCCGCCACTGTACGAAATGATGCCGCACTACTTCTTCAACAACGAAATCTTGCAACAGGCTTACCGCATCAAGATGGGCGACGTTTGTAAGCAACTGAAACTTTTCTTACGATTTCTAACATTCGAATCTGGCGATTTTTTTCTATGTTCAAAAAATACATCGCGAACAATCTATCACATGGCATCAATAATATGATTTTTATAAGCAAAAAAGTTTACTTGTTCGTCTGAAATCGGCAAAACCGTCGGGTATCGCTGAAAGAATCATTTACGTTAAAAGAAAAAATTGCATTTTCCAAATAGCCGGACACAAACATGGTGTAAGCATTAAGCACCAAGAGGGCGGTCTCCAGGACGTTTTGATCCACGGAAATTACAGCGGCTGGTACATGACCCACGACTATCATAGTGAGGAGAAGCTTAGCTACTTCACCGAGGACGTTGGTCTCAACAGCTTCTACTTCTACTTCAAGCACGAGTACCCATTCTGGATGGGAGCGGGCGAGCATCATCAGGATAAAAACATACGCGGTGAAACTTACTACTTCGGTCATCAGCAGCTATTGGCTCGTTACTACTTGGAACGTCTTTCGAACAGCATGGGAGAAATTGAAGATATTGGTTGGCACGAGCCGATACTTACCGGTTTCCATCCGACCATTGTTCACCCCAACGGCCTGCCCTTCCCTCATCGTCCGACGTTGTCCCACATTCCCACCTACAAGTACCAGTACGTTCATGACGTTGAGCACATCGAGACCCGCGTCTCGGGAGCCATCGATTCCGGTTATCTTCTCGATCAGAAGCTCTCTCACGTCGACATATCGTCGCCCGAGAAAATCGGCGTTCTTGGCAACGTCATCGAGGGCAATGCTGACTCTATCAACTATCAGCTCTACGATTCTTTGGATCATGTGTGCAAGAAGATCCTCGGATTCAACTTGGATCCGGTCCACAAGTACCAAATCGTACCCAGCGTACTCGAGAACTTCGTAACGAGCGTCAGGGACCCAGGATTCTATCGTATCTACAAGAAGATCATCGGCTACTTCATCGAGTATGTGAAAAAAATGAAAAATCGGTAATTTTTATAAAGAAAAAAAAATTGATTTTTATCCATTTTTTTTGTTTCAGTTACAAGTCCCATTTGCCTAAATATACAAAGGAGCAGCTTAGCTTCCCCGGTGTAAAGATCGAATCCGTGGTCGTTGACAAACTGACGACGTACTTCGATCATTTCGATTCTGAGATCTCAAACGGAGTGCCGGTTAAGACTCATCAGGAAGCCTCCGAACTGAACGTCAAGGTACGCCAGCATCGTCTGAACCACAAGCAGTACAGCGTACACGTTACCATCAACAGCGACAGATCGGTCAAAGCTATGGTTCGCGTATTCCTTGGACCAAAATACGACGTTCATGGACACGAATTGGATCTCATCGACAACTGGATGAACTTTGTCGAAATTGACCAATGGCCGGTTAACCGTACGTTCGAACTTAATATTTTTTCGGACAATTTATTAATTATAATTATAAATAATATGTATTTTAATAATAAATATAAATCGATTTTACAGTTGTTTCCGGTACCAACAAGATCGAGCATAGCGATCACGAGTCGCATTATTTCGTTCCCGACGAGGTGTCCGGATACGCTTACTGGAAGAAGCTTGTGAAGGCTTCAGAGACCAATGAGCAGTTCACATACCAGAAGCAATTGGCCGGTTTCCCGAACCGTCTGATTCTTCCCAAGGGTAACAAGGAGGGTATGCCCTTCAAACTCTTGGTGACCGTCAACATTCTGGAAGACTCGAAGAGCCGCACGATCGAGAGTCCGATCTACGGAACGACCATCCACGATGGAAGATCCATGGGCTATCCTCTCGATAGGCCCATTCACATCCACGACTTGAACGTTCCGAACATATACTGGAAGGACGTTCTGATCTTCCACAAGCAAGCTGAAGAACTCAACCTCACGGTCTAATAAAAAAAAGCGAATTTCGCGCTCCATGACCGATGCTCATTCTTGCTTACTACTATACGTCTTTAACGATGCGTCAAATGACCGCTGTATCGAAAAAAAATAAAAATAAAGATCGCAAAACTTACTAAAATTTGTTGCACGATTATACGCATTTTTATTTTATTTTTAGCGCACAACCCGCAATTGACAGTTCGGTTAATGACCTTAATATATAAAAAGGAATAATCATAATTTCGTCCAGCGAAATTGATTTGTTTTCCTAAAATATTAATTTTTATACGAAAAAATAGGAAACATCAAATCGGAATCGGAATCATCGGAATAGGAAATAGGAATAGGATCATTCTAGTGTGACGAGCCAAAAAATAGCTGAATTTCATGATTCTTTTTTCGATGGATACAATACGCTAATCAGTCTGATTTTTTATGTGAAATCAAAGCACTCATGAAGAACAGAAAAAAAAATGTAAAAAGTTTATTTTTATTTTGTTTACTATTTTTTGGGTGGTTGAAAATGGCTTATAAAAAATTGTCTCCTGACGATGTACACTCCTCCAATCGTCAATATAATCAATATGAAAGCCGCCATCGCGCTATGGAGATTTTTTTTTTTTCTATCAAAATTGACGAAATGGCAGTGGTGTGATAAAAAAGTAGCAAACTTAGTCTTTTTTAAATAGTTTTTCGTTAAAAAAAATATGAAGAGAAAAAAAAGCTTCCATGCCGCGATAAAGAATGGCGTGAAGAATGTTGTGTCAAAATTTGAGACGGATAGCTTCAAAACTTTTAATTTGAGAGTGTAAACCGTGTACACCGAGTGTAAAAAGATTTCTTTAAAATTTTACACCAGTATTATCCCTTAAATTCATTATATTAACGATGTTTACGTATTCGTTGCGCTCAATTGCATCCGCGCATTTCATAATGCGTGAACTCGTAGGAAATAGAAAGCTCGGTTAACGATGATTAAGAATGTGTTTTGATTCAACCAGACGGCGCATCTGTTACATTTTATCTTTA
Organism: Buathra laborator; assembly: GCA_934046635.1. Classification (NCBI taxonomy): domain Eukaryota; kingdom Metazoa; phylum Arthropoda; class Insecta; order Hymenoptera; family Ichneumonidae; genus Buathra; species Buathra laborator. The sequence continues at coordinate 9,421,981 of OW203898.1, read as the reverse complement.
ATAATTACATTCTTTCGGTAGTTAGCGTTATCGTCTGAATTGCCAATAATGACGATTCTGGTATATCGAATGAACATTTGTTATATCCTTCCCCTCTCCGCAACACCAAGAATCGGCAAACATGATGATAAGTGAGAGAAATGAAGAAGACAGTGACTGCGAAAGGAAATTATCGGCAACAACACAAACAATCGTTCTTATCGTGTAATTAGACAGTACATTTATTAGTTTTCGATACGGCTACTATAGCTTCTTTGTTGTAAATATATCATGTCATCGTTATGAAGAATGAGTAAATAAGAGATATTGAATGAAATAAAATATTCCGAGGAAATATTTAAATTCAATTTGTATTTCGAATTGTAAGTGTATATAAAAAAATAAAGGGATGAGAGGGTCTCTCCATGCGCAATGTACTTTCTCAGGTACCTAAAGATTTTATCTGACACCGGAGTAATTTGTGTTTAGGTCCAATTTTGTTATTAATAAAAACCTGTAAAAATATTTTTTACATTGAAATAAATCACAAATATGTCGTACAATATTCAATTACAACATTGCGAGTTTTCTAGTACGTTTGAAGCTTTGTATCATAGTAAAGTACTCTTCAGAAGAAAACGATCGGATCCGATCGTTTGGGATACAAGAACCACCATGATATCCATTGCTTTTCATTTTCCAGTGGAAAATTATCAGTGTGAACCATAAACGTTAATGCATTGAGTAAAAAAGGAAAAATCCAACGTACAAGATGAACGAACTTGCAAAACATATCTGACGAATAAAAAACACAATTTCGAATCCGAAATCATCCAACAAAAAACATCTTAATCTCGAACTCAATGCTATCACAGCATGAACTCATTAGTTGTAAGGCTATCGGTCGACGGATAGTAATTTCCATTGCACGTCACTTAAATGGCTAATTCTCCGAAATGCAAAATCAAAGACATCTAACGACTGTATTTAGCTTTTTTTTGGCGTAATTTAGGATGTGCTTTATCTCCGGTGCCTGCGACCGGTAGTGGAGTTTTGTTGTACTTAAAGATTCCTTTATGTTTAATGAAGGATCAGAAATAATGATGCATCGTATGTAGTACTGATTTATCACGAATCTATAATAAGAAATAAACAAAATAGAAACCGGGAAATGCAATCATTTCTCTGCAATAAAAAAACAAAATGATCGAAGCGTTTCAATTGATTGTGTAGAATATTGAGTTGAAATTATTATCAATTTCGAAATTTGATATCATTCTTCTTTACATTTCCGCAAAACTAATTATTAAAATTTCATTAATTAAGTTTGTGCGGCTATAAATACTGTTAAAACATTTCGACGATCATGAATGCGACGTCAAAATACCAAGGAGCAAAAAGTTGATTTTGCAATTCAGCATACTTATGTTGCATATCTAAGTTCGGCCGACTAAGCAGACTTTTTTAATAAGGGTTTACTACGCGCCGTCTATGAGGAACGCTGATTCCATCATAAAAGGCTTATATAATCGATTTTGAACTGTATAAATGAGTAATCTAAGACTGAAAATGTTGATGTATAAGCTGTAAAAATAGGAGAGATTCGAATAAAATTACGGTGACGGGGCATTTTTTAAATTTTACTGGTCGAAGTAGCATTTAATTATTTATAAATTAGTTTTTCTTTCCATTAATTACTAATTATTTATAAATTAGTCGTTATTTCGGCCAATAGAAAGAAATACCAAATTACCGGTATTACCCACTGTCTGTCATTTTGGAATTCTCCTCTATAGCTTTATTGGTTTGGGACATAAGAACAAAGGTTGCAAAGTAGAATCTTGCAAGTTATTTTCTCATTACTTTGTGCCTTTCATGGAGTTTTCGTTATGGGAAAGTATGGTGACCAATCTTGACTTTCTTATAGAGGAGATTTCGTGAATGATGCAAAATAATACGCTATCTATCAGCGAAGAAAATTTCAGCTCATTATCTCGATGTTTCCAAGAGTTAGACAATTCCGAATCTTATTAAACAACATTCCACTTAGGATTCAAATTGAAGTCTAATTTTTTATAAATTGCGAAAAGAAATTTTCCAAAAAATTCAATTCAGTCGAATTGTTAACTTCGAGAAAAAGTTGTCGATGTTGTTGGAAAATAACAGTGGTCCATTTTGTCTCGCATCGTAATCCTGCGCCGTTCAGCCTCTGTTTACATATCGGGAGTATGACTTTTATATAAATGTAAATTATCTGCTTTTTCTATATTTCTCTTATCGAATTTGTTGCGATTGTCAATATTTATGCATACGCTGAAATATTAACGGCAACAATATGCGAATAATCATGTCGTGCGTTCGATGCGTGCAATCTGTGTATAATTACATCTTTTCTTCTTCGTCTTTGTCTTCACAACTAAATATATAGATACGAATAATTTTTTTTTAGCGATAATTGTAAAAACACATTTGCCGAACGGTAATACGAACATTTCGAAAGAGTTTTAGCGCTCTTTATAGCCTGACCGTCTAAAGTCGAAATGATACATGATATCAGGCATCGGTGGTGGCCAATCATCAGTTGTTACTTTCGTAAACATCGCTGCTGATTTTGCAGCTGTCATTGATGTTTCAAATATGAAAAAAAAAAAAAAAAAAATGGGGTTCACATCGCCTCGTGACCTTAGCGATAGAGATTGCTTAGCACTTTTGAGACTATAAAAGTCACCGACATCAGGTCTGGTCGCCCGCACTCGTCCTCGTACGTTGTGCGCAGTTTTTTTTTAACTTCTCGTCAAAGATTTTGGGCGACAAAAAAAAATAGTTGCCACGATGGTGAAGAACCTGTTCGTGCTGGTCGCGGTGTGCATCGCCGTCGCCGCTGGGTTCAGTGAAAAGGAGACTACCGACAAAGACTTCATTTTGAAGCAAAAGAAAGTTTATAATCTCTTCTATCACGTGACGCAACCGGATATCGTAAACCCGGACCAATACAAGATCGGCTTATCGTGGAACATTAAGAACAAAATCGACTTCTACAACAACAAGGTATAAAAGAAATGTAGAAATCAAACAAAAATTCTGTTCGATAGCAAAATAAATTTCTAGGTAATAATTGGTAATTCTTTTCTTCAATTAGGATGCTGTGGAAGAATTCCTGAAACTGTACGAACATGGACTGCTCCCAAGAGGCGATATGTTCTCGATCTACTATCCGCATCTGCTTAAAGAAAGTACAGCGCTTTTCCGCATCCTCTACCACGCAACGGACTTCGATACCTTCTACAGTACCGCACTGTGGGCTAAAATTCACATTAACGAAGGCGTCTATATGTGCGCCTTGTACCAAGCCGTTTTTCTACGACAGGACACCGTTCATCTGAAGCTACCCCCGCCATACGAATTCTACCCCTACGCTTTCTTCAACTCCGAAGTTATGGACAAAGCAAAGAACGCGCATTTGTACAGAGAGATTCGTGAGTAAAAAAAAAAATACGACTAATTGTTATCATTATTTTATTCGATCCTTCGATGCGCGGTTTTGCATATTCGGAAATAACTATTACCTCGAAAAATAAGTTTTCAATGAAATTCCAAAAAATTCCGTAAATTGGATTATTTTTCAGTAAATTCATTATATTTTCCTTTTTTTTGCATAATTCGGCACTCTTTCATTCAGATTCGCCTTAGTAAACACTAATTTCTTATTTAAAATGTGTACAGATAGTTATAGGAACGTTGGCGATTGACTTGACGGCGTCATAAAAGGACTACTTATTTTAAATAGCATTCTAAGAGGCTAAAAAACTGAAAAAATGTGTCTTTTGTAGAGAGCAGTGCGGAGCGTGCTGCGCAAACCACTGTGGTGATAAACGCAAACTACTCCGGCTGGTACATTGGCCACGACTATGGTACCGAAGCGATGCTTAACTACTTCACCGAGGACATTGGCCTCAACACCTACTACTTCTACTTAAGACAGGCATTGCCCTTCTGGCTTAGCAGCGAGCTGTATCCCTTCAATCAGAACATCCGTGGCGAGGAGTATCTTTACAGTCATAAACTCCTCTTGGCGCGTTACAATCTCGAACGTGTTGCCAATGGTCTCGAGCACATCGAACACTTCGACTGGAACTCAGAATTCTACATCGGTTACTATCCGACGATGTCCTATCACAATGGATTGCCTTTCCCTCAAAGATCGCACAACAGCAAAATTCCTAGTTACAAGTACACCTACACCCAGGTAAACTTTCTCGCGATCCCAATTCAACTGAATCAGTCGAAATTGAAAAAAAAAAAAAAATGGAGAAATGATTGCTTCAGCTTCGGATCGGTAGAAAAAAAAAATTGATCATTTCTTCTTTTTTTTAATTCGTATCAGGCAATCCAACAATTGGAGGCTCGCATCTTCGCGGCCATCGATCTCGGCTACGTCTATGACAAGGATGGCCAACATGTGAAAATCTACACACCCGAAGGTCTCAACATTCTTGGAAACATTATTGAAGGAAACGAGGACTCCATCAACAAGAACTTCTACGGAAGCGTTGATGCCTACGGAAGAAAGATTCTCGGCTACAATGTTGAGCCCAAATCCGACCATCAGATCGTTCCAAGCGCTCTGGAATCTTTCGCTTCGTGTTTGAGAGATCCGGCCATCTATCGTTTGTACGAGAGGATCAATCACTTCTACCTGAAGTACGTAGATGATGGTTACATCTTTGATTGATTTTTTGCTAATTTTGACGATTGTCCGATCGGACAACTTGAGGATATTAAATTTTCATGTTGATATCGACATTAAAGGTACAAGTCGCACTTGCCGTGCTACACGAAGGAAGAAGTGATTTTCCCCGGAGTAAAGATCGAAACCGTAACTGTGGACAAGATGATGACTTACTTCGACGATTACGACTCAACCATCACCAACGGCCTTTTGGTAGGCAGTCAGAAGGAAGCTGATACATTCTTGGTAAAGGTTCGCCAGCAGAGATTGAATCACAAACCGTTCAATGTACACCTCGGCATTCATTCCGAAAAAACCACCAAAGCCGCGATACAGCTGTTCTTGGGACCGAAATACGACACTCAGGGTAACGTTCTCGACTTCACTCACAGCTACAAGAACTTCTACGAGATCGACCACTGGGTTACCGATTGTGAGTAATCAAACTTTATCCATACTTTCGCGAAAGTTTCGGTACACAAAACGTATTTTTTATCTGCAGATAAAAATACAAAATTTTTATTGTTTTTATTTTTAGTTTATTTTAAACAAAACAAAAACCAGAAATTTGATTTTTTTTAATTAATTCATTTTTTCACAGGATTATGAATATAGAATAATAATAATATTATAGATATTTATCTTTTTTTAATTACATGGTTTTTATTGTTATTTTTTAGTGGTTGCCGGTGCGAACAAACTTGAGCGCAACTGCCACGATTTCTTCTTCACCTACGACGACCAGCTGCCGAGCGAAGTGTTCTACAAGATAGTAGAAAAGGCACTTGAAACTGGCGATTCCTTCAAATATCAGGAACGTATTCACGGATTCCCGCAGCGTCTGATACTCCCGAGGGGAACAGTCGCCGGAAGTCCGTACCAATTGTTCGTTTACGTTTATCCGATCGACGGCGAGCCTGTGCACTACAAATCGCGCATCTGGGGAGAGTACGACTTCGGCACGAAATCGTTCGGTTTCCCACTCGACAGGCCCATCGAGTATGCTAATTTCATTGGACCGAACGTCTTCTTTAAGGACGTGACGATCTATCATAAAGACGGACACGACATTAATGCAACTATCTAAAAAAAAAAAAAAAACAGTTATGCATCGAAAACATATGAACGCATGTAAGCGCACACATTTTTTAACCCCTTAGCTTTTCATTAGAAATGGCAAACACCATGTGTAGTTTAGTCAAGCATCACATTTTCCGACGATTTTTCTGTTGAAATAAAGAAAATATCTGATTGATTAATCTCATTGTTTGAATAAAAAAATAAAAAAAATAAAATATATATATATGTTAACATTGAAATATAACTTCGAGGATAATTCGTCACCTCGTTGAGAATTAATTGAGCTCACCGTTCAACGATCTACTGTATCAGAGACTGAGCGAATCCTCGGTGGGGCGCACGTTTGTGTAATGCCGTTTTACCTGTATTTACGTCACGTATAACTGTATTCCAAGGCGTAACTGTACATCTACGTAACACTAAAAGACACCCACACAGGCATCACAATTCGTTAAGACCGCAAGGCATGTCGAACGATAGTTGACTATTTCGTCGTTCCATTTCGAGGATTTAAAAAAGCATTTGTTGCGAAGTTATAAAATCGTAGGATTTTTTATTTGGGGAAAAAAAAATCTTCGGTCGTGAAAGGCATGTAAAAAAGAATTATTTCGAACAATTCTATTTTTTGTTCGAATTTGAATTAAAACAAAATTTTTTATAGTTGATCGACGATCGATCGATACATTAAATCGAAGAAAATTTTGCGGTTGCGAAGATCACTGCAAAAAAGTTAATTTGGGAACACGTTACAACTTTTTCTGTCATCAAAAAAAAACAAAAATTTCGTATTTACAAAAAAAAAATATAAATTTTTGTTTTTTTTTTTAATTATTCAGTTTTTGCTTCCATCAGGATAAAAAACGGGAAATAGCATGAATGAATATATGACGCAATATCTTGAAAGTTTCCGGAAGTTGAGAGAAGTCAGATCACCTAATAGAGTCGGTCAAGGTCGCGTGCCTTCTGGTACCTCATCTTCCCCCTTCGTGAAGAGGAATGTGGGACGTTACCTGGCCATGACGAGGATACACAGAGAGGAGTAACAGGTGATGGTGGATGCCCGCTTACCACCGGACTCGGGTTCAAGAACTTCAGTTTTGCTATGACCGTCGTCAGGTCACCAGGAGCCTTCCAGTGAATTACGAAAAAAAACATTTGACTTGCGGTTGTTCATCGTCGTCTTTTTATATCTACTCAATCGCGATACCATACTATCACACCATGGAATTTCGAACTTTTATCGTAAGTAATTCGTCGTGAATACGTGATTCGTCAATCCGATAGTTTACCCTTTTTTTATATTACGAAGAAAAAATTACAATATTTTCAAACATTTTCTTTTTTACCTCGAAACCCGAAACATAATTTTAGACAGTTTTTTGCTTGAATAAAGTTGTCGTTGCTTTTTAATATCCTTAATGAGGCATTTTTTTCGACAATCATAATATTTTCAACCAAAATCGATCGATTAGAATCGTTCATTTCGACGATATATCAGCGTTTAGTGAATTGTGAAATATTAAACATTAATTAAAAAAAAAGACATTAAAGTTATAAACCAAAAATTAATTCACTGTCATTTAATTTTGTTTCTAAATTTAGTGAATTATTTCTTTTTATCGTCCTTAAAAACTATAACATGTTGGAAAATATCGATTCTCGTGGATTTTGAAGTTAACTATTTCATTCACTTTAGTTAGTAACATTCTATAATGTTTTTATTTCCCACATCGAATTATGGAAATTTAAAAAAAAAAGTTACATTTTTATTAAAATGGCAAATTTTTTTTCTCGATTCATAAATTTAACATTTTGTTGGTTTGCGTTCGATTACATTTTTATTGATTTTACTAGCACCATAAATATTCACAATCGAAATAGCTGTAAAAAATTACGTACAATTTATCAATAACAGTTACAGCCGAAGAGTAGAACAAACCTCTCCAAAGGTTCATTAGACTGCGTCGATCGATGATTCAACGACTTCTCGATTCTTTTTTTTTTCGAGTAACCATCGAGCATCGAACCCTGAATCTCCACAAACGAGTTTTCAAGTGTAACACGTACGGTCGATCTGTTCCGTAACGTTCTAAACATCTCTTCGGCTTTCCTGGACGGTCGGAATAAGTTGCTCCGCAAGTAGGTTAGCGCGTCCTCATCGGTCGCATCCGCCTTTCCACGAATACATCGAATTTTCTGTCGTGGTACTAAACAACTTCGTATAATTCTTCAATGCTACTTATCCCCGTCGTTATCCGGCTTATAATCCGCAATTTCCCTTATTTTCGCAATTAGTTACTCCTAATGGCCGGACGATGATTAATTTTATCTCCATATCCACTAAATTTCAACAACGCACGGTTTCGCGGAGAAAGTGATTTTTTATCGTATTTTTTTTCTACTTATTCAGCGATAATTAACCCCCGAAGCATTTCACAACAAGTGGGCCATCAATTGTCTTAAATTCTTAAATAATTGTTGTATATTTTATTACGGACAGAAAACACGCGCAAAGTGCAACAGTGGGACAACCTATCAATTTAATCTTCATCGGTTTTTGTTTTGTGTAATTACTTCGAAAGAAGCGACTTCTTGATCGCAGTAGAAAAGAAGAACGAAAAATGTAGCTTCGCCGATAAAGTTGTGGTAGAGTAGGACGTAGAGTCGTCCCGTATACGATGTCGGTATACGCGGTACGGCGGTAAGACCGTTGTGTATTAATAGTCGGTGGACCGGGTACCGTTAAGGCCGAACGTATAGCATACCTACCTACCTTTGTAACGGGGAATGCCGTGTAAAGCCACATATAGTGTACACATACAGAACGAGAGAACGAGAGACCAACCGTTCGATAGATACCCAAGAGCTGTTGGGTTAAAAAAACAGACTTACAATAACGTGAGCTCATCCAACGTTAAGGAGGTTCGGTGGTCATTGTCACCGAAATGTATTTTCTGTGTCACGAATAAACAGTATATACCACGATGACAAATCTTTGGATACGTCACGTTAATAATGGGGCTAATCACAGAGTATCACAGACCCTTAAATAACCCTATAAACAATTTTTTAAAAACCGAGTTTTTCGTTTAAAACTGATGGCATTCATTTTTTATGCTATCTGACCATTTCTAAAGAAATTTGATCAATTTGACCGAAAATGAAAAAAAATCAAAATTTTTAGGCGCCCAGGTAGCCTTTGTTATTGTTTTTAATTCTAAATACATTCCTAAAAAAACACGAAGAAAAAGTATCAATTAGATTTTCCTGGCATCCGGATGTTCGTTGACTACTTATCAAATGAACCGCAGAACACCACACATGGGTTTGGCGAACCTGAGGGATTTAAAAAAAAACATGTGGCGTTGAAGAGCTTTAAAAATACACGTGGTATTCAAGGATTAACGAAGAAATGACCTTTTTTGTATCGTTACAGCTGATCCTTATGTCTATAATAGCCTGTGCATCGGCGGAAGAGAATCATATCAACAAAGTTCGAGGTCAGGGAGTGGAATCCTCGACGACTGGACAGGAAGAAGAACCACCAGAGGGCTATTATGCATTTGTGGAATCACCGAATGCGGAACCACCGAAAGTCCGTCCACCGCCTTACATAGACAGTGACAAAGAATGTTACGGTAGGATAGTTTCTTCGACAAATCTATTGGTTATTATCAAATGCTTGCGTCGATTGAATACCCTTATATTTTCGTTTAACCTGAAAACGACCTAAAAACTAACCATTTGGTGAGTACCTTATCCGAATGTTATCCTAACCCGTATGTTCTGTAATTCAACCGATTCTGTGATTTGTTATCGTACGGATTGTGCATATCACGTTTCCTGTACCGCGGTCAATCATGTATCCATCAGTTGAATTAAAGACCACGCTAAACCTTTTAAAGATTGATTTTCAGGTGTTTTTTCAATTCCAACCATAAACGAACCCTACATCTGACGTTCAGCTGGGGCCACTGATCGTTGACTTATGGTTGATCTTTCAGAATTGATCATAAAATAACCATTCGTTGGTTCTTACATGCAAAGTCGGAAATTGGTTGGGTTTATAAGGTGCAACAACCATAAACCAACTTTCTAGTTAGTCCAACAAACGGTTGTTTTATAGTTGGATTGAAAAAATTATCCAAAAGTCAACGCGCAGACGGTTGCGACAATAGTTGATTTGGTGCATCAATAAACCTGTTTGAGTTGTGGTCGGTTGTCGGAAAAATCATCAGGAAAAAATTACCGTGGTAAAAATATCCGCGAAAGAAAGGCCGAGGAAACAAAGAGATTGTCAGCAGACAGTACTAAACTATTCTGTACCACACATATAACATGTCGGTACCGTTAGGCACGAGCGGCGGACGTCGCGAGCTGAAACGGGGCAATTTTTCAAAATTGCGACATCGAACGTGCGGCTCTTTTTCCCGTCGACATTTCATTTTCCGACTATATTTTCCATCGGTATTCTTTTCCTGCCATTTTTCCTACATTTGTAGGAAAACGAATAATGATTCATGGTGTCTTTCAGATACTGGCAAACAGGGAAAAGGTTTCGTATCGATACACAACGTTTGCGGCGATCTTAACAAGGGCTATGTACCGCGAAATCCAATGAGACAAAACGTAACAGGATCCTCGTATCCATTGTAAGTATATGTAAAAAGATGTAAAATAATTTGCGTAATCGAAAAACACTGTATCATAAATCAGTTCTTTATGCGTTGTTTATCCACAGCGAATTACTGAGAAATCACACATTGAAGTTCCTGAGTAAAGCACTTCCGATTCTGAAGGCTGACGACTCGCTACCGAAAGTCGCCAAAGTACAACCGTTTTCTCAAAATTCGTAAGTACAACAAAATATGAATGCAGACGAAATTATTATGTACATTTTTTTGTCATAATGTTGTTTATTTTTTTTTAATTTTTCTTCTCGAATTATTTACAGAGTCGACACTGACGAGAAGAGAAGCCGAAGCAAGCGAGCGGCGTCGGAATCATCATCCATTATAGACGCAACGCGAAACGGTCGAAAGTTTTGCGACAACGGCGGTGGCGTGTAAGTAGTTTTGAAACGCAAATTTTGAAACGCGTACACGGATTTTCATTTAATATTTTTGTTTCCGCGTTATCTGCTGCTGTTTGCGATGTTCATTATCGCTCGATTGACCTTCAATATTACAGTGTCTGCATGCTGTACAAAGCTATTCAAGGCGAACCATTGGCAACCGCTTCAACTGCCGAGCGTCGGGACGATCCTCCATCACCGGAGTATCGTCAACGTACTCCAACGCCGGAAAAACCTCAGGAATATACTGGACCACCGACTCCTTGTCCCGCGAAAGTAGAATACGCTACTCCAGTTTTTGCCAAAAATTATCAAGGAATATGGCGTTACGTCGTTCAGATTCCCTACGAAGGATACTTTACGCAAACCATCGAACTCACGAGATGCATGTAAGTTTTTGTTTTTATTATTTTTATCAAAAACTTTTTTTATTAATGTAAAAGTAATAATTAAAAAAATTATTTTTTAATTTTTTAATTTATATTATTCAGTTATTCGATTTTTTTTTCTTCAATTGTGAAAGCAATTGTTTCAATTATAATTACGTATGTAACTAATTAAAGATTTTTGTTTAATGGAAAACTTGAAGGCAATCTCGATGCCACTATTTGGACGGCGGTTGTCTCTCGTCTCCAAGATGGACGAGTCTCTTGGTAGCCGAAATCTTTTATCCCGATACATTTTTGGACGACGGACAAAACGGACGATTCCCGGGTCCGAGGGAACCGGTAACCGGCTCACCGCCTCCGGTTCACGATTTTCAAAATTATCAACAATATTTGCAACGAAGGGCCGGTGAAAATGAGGGACGTAGTAGTGCCACGCAACAGCATCATTGCGACGGAGTCGACGAAATGGGTTGCTTCCAAGTAAGTATACCAATGATAATAAAAATTAAAAAATCGAGAAACAATAACTCAGAAATAAATCTAAAAAATAAAAGATTATTATTACTGTCGACTATTTTTGTTTAAATTCACAGCTTTTTAATTAAAAAATCTGCAATAATAACAATAATTGTCTTTTTATAAAAAATGACATTCTATCTAATATAATAGCTATTAAAATTAATATTTAATATATTATAAGATTATTTTAAATGAAAAACTCTTTATTATTTATTGTTTATTAATATTAATAGCTATCATATTATATAGAATATGATATACCTATGTTTTACGACAGATTTTAAACATTGCAAGACAGCAAAAAACAATGTAAAAAATACATATAATGGATCTGATCGAATGCACGAATGCAGCGACTGACACCAATTGCATTTATTTCTATCTTTGCAGGTTCGACTGTATTATGATTGGTTCCTGGTGCCGGGAAGTTGCAAGTGTTGGAGACCTGATTATTTCAATCGTTACGTACGTCGCACCGGTGCAAATTCCGATCTCTGAATCAATTTCGCACTGACTAATTGATTCGAAGAATTTGTCATTCGGCGTCATCGCGATTCTTTTTTTATTTGTACCGGGGGGACTTTCGTGTCTCGAAAGAATTTTACTAGTCCCCCCGTTATGACTGCCCATTCGCATCGCAACAATACAATTCTATGTAAAAGTGATGTGTTCTCTTTGCGAAACGAATGACAAGGGCTTCGGAGAGTCGATGTCAACGACGATAATGCGTATAAACACTTTCTCGGTGGAAAATACGCGAATAACATGACTGATATACGAACAGCATTATAGAGACACAGATCTATATTTATGTTCAGATTTAACAGGTATAGAATAAGTTTCGCGGTAAGTTATTTAATTTTTTGTAATGCGCTTACGTTCCGGCAATTGTTTTTCGAAAATAACTCCTTATCTCCAGTGTTCAAATAATTTGTACGTCGAGTCATGAAAAATTTAAGGTTTGATAAAAAAAATTTAAATAAAATGTCACATAAATTAGCGGATGTCTTCTCGTCAAGCTATGAAATAGCTTAATTATTAAAAAAAAAAAACTTTGTATAATTTTGAAATAAAAACGTATAGCGATTATCTGTTTTTTTGGCTTTTTAACCCGAGAAGAGCGGCGAGAGTTTTTTTTTACGCAAATGCTGCGTCGGTAAAAACAATCTCTTGAACAGCTTGGAGTTTCAGCCACCGGAGTGCCATAGACATCCCGAGTATCCGTTGATTGATTAATGAACTTTTTTTTTACGATATTAAGGATATTTGTCATCTACTTGTGAATCATTAAATTTCTAAAGTCGCCGTAATGAAAAATTGCATTAAAAGCATTTTTAAAAATCGGTGTACAGTTCAAAGGGCGGGGAAGGGGCCTTATCGACCGACAGACGAAATTTGAATACTTACATTGTTTAATTTTAATAAATATATTGTTAAATTTAATTCTCCGATTTCTTTTTTTATCAACTTAGTTGACGAATTGGCGGATGAATTCTTTGACGATAAGTATTGAAAACGAAAAGGGAAAAGAGAAGGAAAAATTTTGAGAATAAATATGCGCATTTTTAAAGCTGTTTTCATATCAAATAATATATAAAATAATATGTTTTCTAATTTTTGGAATCCATGAGTGTTAATATTGAATCAATTTTTTAGTAAAAGTCATCCATAACTGCGCAATGTTGGTAGCAATGCAACAGCACATCTATACCTATAGTATATATATGGTTTAAAAATTAAATGAAATGAAATAATAAAAAAAAAAAAATGATGCCGCATTTTTAAAAAACTAGCACCGAGCGCCCGCTTCGCGTGCGTACCGTTATCTCTCTATTTAATTTTTTTTTCCACTCGACTTTATTTACTTGAACTGTCAAAGCTTATCAAACAACTATCAACTATCAAAATGCAACATAACTGAAGTTGCTTGTCCAACAGCATTAGCTTCAGCCCCTTCCGTCAGCCAATCAGGCAACGAATAAAGCGACAACAATACCTGTATCGAAATTTCGATATATTTTAGCCACGGATTTTTTGAAGAGGGATTACGTTAATCTTCATTTTTATTAGAATTTGCGGAACAATTATTTACTAAACTCTTAATAGATTTGTCGAACGTTTGAATATTTCCCTTCCAGAAATCGACATACGTGGTATGGAAGAAAACGACTTTTGCCTCAATACGCAACACTTACAACTATTTTTAGATGATTCTTAGTAAACGTTAAATGACTGTGAATTCGTATACATCTCGAAAACTGAAGGTGAAGTAACATCAGAAATTTCGGAATTTCGAAATTTTACTTTACTTTAGTATTAGTCAATATATAAAAAAATCAATTTATCACTACGTATATATTTGACGAAACGTTCAAATTTCCGTATATTTCAAAATCTTTTGTTCTACGAATTGTATACATTTCCTATGAAAACATATAAATCTTCGCAGCCGATTGACATCGACATCGTGAAAATCCCTTTGCCGCCTTATCCGACAATTCTCAATGTCACCGCGATATAATCTAATATTGAATACGTAATCGAACCGAACGGTATTCCCGATCGTAGTTTACCGTGGAAAAAGACGTCCAAGGAAAAAAAAGGTATTAAATATGTTGTCTAAACTCTGAATCATGATAGCATTGAATACCATAGCAAATATTAAAAGACGACATCCGGAGTACACAATCCGAAAAAATATAAGAATTTTATGGATTTTTATATCAACAGTAATCCGCCTGATTGCTTTTTGGTATTTTTTTTTGAATTTTGAAATACCTGTACCGAGGTAAGATTACTATTATTACGGATACAAAACATTGTTATCAAATTGTAAATTGACGGAACGATCTTATCATCATCGCAGACTCGCGAAGTAACCTCCCGACAACATTGGCAATATTTTCAGAACCTGTCTCCTGTCTGAATGTCTGTGCTGAATTCCAAAATCTACACGCAAGTGTTCCGTAAAAAACAAAAACAAAAATCGGTGTTCGTATCATCGAATCGCTTTGGCAGTGGTTTCAATTATTCAAGATCCATTCTTCGATTGTGGAATCATCGATCGTTCTGGTCAGAGACCTCGAACGACCGTGAGTCTCCGGCAGTGTCACGGTTCTTCGAGGTTTTTCAACTTTCGAATTCGATCGTTTTATTACAGTCGCGTGCATGAAACGTCGATGCGAGGAACCCTGAGGATCGCGAGAATAAACATCACGTGGATGAGTTTATACTTCTTCTTTTCTGCCTCTTCTTCATCTATTTCTTCTTTTTTTTTCCTCAGTCTCATTTGATGGAAGGCCGGTGATTCTCATCGCTCAATCTATCCGGATCGGTAATACTTTCCTCGTGACTAGCCACTGCCTCTCCCTTCGCGTCGTCATGTGACGATTTAATTGAGTCCAGCGGCAGTTGACGTCACAGCCCGATACGCATCGCGGCTTCTCATACGCCGCAAGAATATATATCTTTCACAAATCTTATCGTGTCTCGTGTAGTATATGCGAACTCGTGTACACAATACGATACATTGCTGAGTTATAAACACACGTTTATCCATACGATTCGGCAAAACGACTTTGGACGAGTTTGACACGACGCGTTCGCATACACTCAATCATTCGTACCGATGGAGACGTTACGTTAGTGTAATATTATGTTTTCATCGTATGTATATATATATGTATATGTATAGTAAATGTCTCTAAATCATGTCTGTAAATCATTGAGTCATCCGTAATGAGGAAGCCCTCGATTCGATCGATTAATTACCGATAATACGAAAGTACGCGTGTGAAGATTACACAGCGATTTTTTGCAGGTTTTTCAATTCTCGTCATATTATCAGAAAGGATCTTTCAGTTATTAAAAAAGACGTTACTTATTTTGGTTTTCGCGTCGATGAATTCGTATTTATTGAAAAATATATAAAACAATAATAATAACAATGAAGTTCTTGAAAATATCGTAAAGCAAAATTACTTCGTGTATAAAAAAAGAAAATCGTACAGCTTGAGAATTTGAAACGAATTAACCCTTTAACGTTCAGTGGGACGATGTCGAATAAATCGAAATTTTTCGGAGTTTCGTACAAACAGAAACGATCTTGTGGCAGAATTAATAACAACAAAAAACAATGTATAGTACCTTCTCGATAACGGTTGGAGACTTTAATTGTTTTTAATTGAAATGAAAAAAAATTCAGT
This sequence comes from Buathra laborator, assembly GCA_934046635.1. Lineage (NCBI taxonomy): Eukaryota > Metazoa > Arthropoda > Insecta > Hymenoptera > Ichneumonidae > Buathra > Buathra laborator. The sequence goes on along the minus strand of OW203898.1, from coordinate 9,406,006 downwards.
TAAATAATCATTTTTTGAATTCGTTGATTGAAAAAAAAAAGATTATACATGAATGTTATTATACATAATCGATGTATAATAATTTTTTTTTTTTGATTTGACAATTAAAAAAAAAACGTATTTTTGTCTTCAGAAGCGAGAGGTCGATTTTCGCCGACCTTAGAGATCAAATAATTTCAATATTTGCTATCCAAACCATTGTGTAAATACAATTGTGCAATTAATATACAATTATATACGCGAAATTGACACATTATCTGCAATTAATTTTCGATTTCCTCAATCGAACTTTTGTCGTCGATCAAGACGTGAAAAGATGAATGTTTTTATAATTATTTCGAAATATCATAATTCCACGGGTACGTCGCACCTTTTCACACAACGCGAGCGCACACGCGTTGATTAGTTATCCAGTCACGATAAACGTGTCATTTTTTTATTCAATCAACAAACACGACGAATACGTAAATTTCGATGACAATTGGGATAATAAATGTACATTGGAGTAAATCGTTAATGTGTGTAACTACTGTCAGTTCAAGGAATCCGCGCGGTAAGATTCGAATATATTTCAAATACAGAGTTACGAATTTCCGTTGTTTCTATATGTATACATAGATATCTTGGCACCCGACGTGTACCGTTCCCTACGGTAACAGACTATCGACTGTACTCCCGTTTCTTGAGTTTCTTTTCCATAGACGATGTACTATCGTAACTCTACAAACATCGATCATCTATACCAGTGAATTTTGAGAACTCGCGCGTCAACACCCGAGACTACTCAGTCTCGATCGAACGATACAAACGCGCGCGTACCAACGGCGATATAAGATCGATTTTATAAATATTATTTTACGCAGAAAAAAAATATATCGATTAGATCAATTTTTGTCGGAATCGTCAAATTAAATAACTGCGAAATCTCGAATAAAAGAAAATCGTGCTGTTACATCGCGGTGATGGATCGGTAGCAGATTCTCACGAGTCGCCGTGAGTATTTATGTATTTTTTTTTTTTCATTTATCAAAGAAGAATCACGTTGCGGTAGGTGAATAATTCAGTGTGCAAGGCGAGAATACTTTGAAATGCGTTGTTTGTGTGTTACGATCGACGACGATCAAGTTTTGTAGGGCAAAAAACAGTTTGATCAAAAAATTTGTGAATAACAAACCCGAGATGGGAAGATAGAACTTTGATGTTGATCATCGCGACGTCATCGTCATTTATCGAGACGAAGAATGCGAGCGAACGGCGATAAGACGAAGGTAGGCATCAGCGAGGATAACCACGTGTACGTTCACAGTCGACGATGATGGATCACAAGTTTTGTGGACCATTTGTTACCGAGCAATTTGCCTCCCGTCACACTTATCGAATTACCGAAGACCCGAGGAAGACACTTGTGACCGTCGCAACCTTCGATACCTTCAATGTCGGGAACGACTCGATTCTTATTACGCTCCAATTATTGATTCGCAAAAGGTTTATTAATAGGTTCAATCGATACGGGACTCTATTTTGCTGACGATAAAACGATAAGATGAACGGAGAATGAAAACATTTTCCCGCATTTCGAAGTCAACAGGTCTTTGCCGCGAACGCGCATCGCAAAATAATGATTTTCCAATTACAGTCGAATAACTGTTTTACTGTAATCGAATGTTAATTTTTCAGGAAATCGCGATTCAGATTCTTTTTTTAGTTGTTTATTGTCGCATCAGCGGCTAAGGTTATTCCCGAGCAATTCGTATTTACATATGTACACAGTGATTATTTTTTCGTTTTCTTTATTTGCTTTCGACATTTATTCGCTGGGAATCAATTTAGTAAATTTGATTCTATAAAATTACGATAACAGCAATGAAAAAAAAGGAGAACTGATTATTCCTCGACCTTTATTTTTTTAATAAAAAATCTGTTTAAAGAGAAATTATATTAATGGGAATCGAGAGTGAAAAAATTATAATTCGAAGAAATTATATTTTTTGTGATAAAAAAAAATGGTTAAAGTAAAAAACGGAGTAGAAAAGTTTATAAATCTTTTTTTTTTATCCGTAATAAAAATATAGTTTTATCCACTGTTATGAAAATGCGGAAAAGGTCGATAACTATGTATCACCTTGAAAATCTATAATGCCTCGTGTCGGTGACACGATGATTATCATCGTCATTATTGTCTTGTGATCTACTGCGAAGCACATTCACGATGATCCGCGCTTTGCCGTATGCTTCGACGCAAATAACGTACAATTAATTTCATTACAAACGAACGACGGAATGTAAACATATTCAACGGGTCAGTGTTCGTGTTGGTCGCGTGAGTCGAGGAGATGTTCGCGTCTGGAGGGTTTTGATACACATCGATGACGACGCTTTTTGCTTCTCTTAAGTGGACCGCAGCGCGTTTGTATGCCCGATTAACCGGCGATGCGCCGATTCTTTTGTGACGGAAAGATTACGAGAGTCATTTGTGTGCCCCTAATGGATTATGCTGCTCATTCGTTTTATCACGTCCGTCAACAATCGCGTTAAATTGATCGAGATACCGGATTTCGGAGATCTAACTGATAAGATTCGTTATTATCATCATGCAATAGTCTGAGTTATTTTTTTTTTAATGCAAACATTCGAGATTAATGCCGAGGCAATTAAAAACATAATGGATCCATCCCGATTTTTTTAAGTCGCTTAAAATAAATTCTTTCTTTAATTACTATAATAGATTTTCTTCAAGTTGTTCAAAATCTCCCCATTTCTTTCGTATTCTCGTGCTATTCTGGGTACACATATTATAAGAAGAGGTATGATTTTTACCACTCGAAACATTTTTCTTTGGTTTTTAGAAAAACAAAATTTCAAGATTTTAATAGAAACTTTTTATGTGTTTACAATTTTGATGAGCAAAATATGTGCAGTCACTGTTTTCGCGGCATCGATGAAATATCGAACTGATTTGAATCTCAAGATTTATTCTAATATTAGTCATCGAGGTTCATCCGGTAAAAAATAGAAAAATATATGAATTCATGAAATAGCAAATAAAATTTGAGGCCTCATCGGTGCGTCAACATAAGTTTGGTTTTTCCTTTCACCGGAAAAAACTATGTGGTCCTTCGACCCCAAGTGCGATAAGCGCGGAGGCAAAAACTCTGTGCATTAATCCAGAGTGTTGAGGTTAATTAACAAACCGTTAGCGACACTTCGACGACTGCTAAATCCTGACAATATCGCTTTCAAACCTGTATAATGAAAAGTCGTGACCCTCAATGCCCGTACCTCTCGCCTGCCTAATAATTATTCAATTACGTGTTACAAGGAGACACGAGTTATGCACGACAGTTGATGATTGTTTTGTCAAAGACACTGTATGAACTTCCGAAGAATCTTCGCGTCGATTCATCATTCATCGAATTAACTATCGCACAACGAACACGCTGACAGATGTTAAACCGGTTTTTCGAACCCTCGTGACTCGAACGGTCGGCATTCTTACAGACACGCGCAGTCTCGTCGTGCCGGGTTGACGACAAAGATTTTCTTTTTTATAATTAGTTAAAAGAGGGGAAAAAAAAAAAAAAAAATTCCTCGACGTTTGTTGTTCGGCCAATCGCCGGTTATTATACGCAAATTATTCGCGTCTCACGCATTGGCCCCGAAGATTATACGCGACGAAAAACGCTGTATAATCATCTATTTTTATATGCAGTAATCTTGAGTCCGAATAGAGGAAACGCGCACGTTATTCCGCAGGACACGTAAACTCGTTTCGAATCGCGGCCATGAGACCTCAGTCACATGATAGAAGTTTGCAAAAAGGTCAAAAACGACTGTGTTACAGAGGTTCTCAAGTGGGGAATCTCGGGGAGATTGCCGGCAGCTACTTCAAGCACGTGACGATGTTTTATATGCCTATAGCGCACAACGCGCGAATCAAGAATTCATGCAAACTACGATATTCAGCCTCGCGGTGAAGATGTGTAATAATTAAAATATAAGCAAATTATTATTTTTTTTTATTGCTATAAATTTGATGGCCACATGCGAAAATCCAGAAAAACATGAGATATTTGGAGTGCTATTTTAACTGTAAATAAATTAAATTTATATTCAAAATCTTCATTTCATTTCGAATCTTTAATATGATTCATTACAAAATTCGATTTATTTTCGATAGGTGATGATTGAAAATAGAAGTATCGATATCTGCAATTATATGATAAAAGTTCATCTAATAATTATTCATGGAAACAATAATTTACCGAAATTTGAATAATTCAGAAAAGTGTGTTTCTCGAGAAAAAAATTTAAAGGAACACATTTTTAAGTATCTTACAAGTTTTTTTGTTTGTTTTAATATTATGAAGACATTAAAAGAAAAAATAGGATTTGAGAAAAGAGTTGCTATCACCTTTTATTTTATAAAAAATTACCAATCGAATTTGCCAACTTTTTCAATTTTTTTTCCGTCTGTGAAAATAAAATGATTTTATCGACGTATACTGAAATCAGAAAATTTTATTTTTCGATCGATTTATTTGTATAAAAAAAAAAAATTTAATTCTTCGGAACTGTAGCTTTGAGAGAAAATATATGCGATTTAAAAAAATAGAATAGAATTTGTAAAACCATACAATTGCGATAGTAATTGGCTTGATAATAGCTTTTGTTTGATAATAATTTGCCAATCAATAATGCATGAAACAATCAATTATGCATGCAAATAACGGTTTACAGATGTTAATTAAAATCGGAAAAGTGAGTCTTCCCATTTAGTCTGAATTCCACACTCGTTTTATTATAGCTGAAACTTTTAAGTTTTTGACGAGATTTCTTTTTTTTTCTTTTTTAATACAAAACAGAATCTATAAATTCTTCCGAACTGTAAGCTTAGAGGAAAGATATCTGTGATATTCACGAAAACAAGAAGATATTTCCCTAAGCGAGATACAGCATTGAGAGCCGTTTTATCTAAGAATGTGTTATCCGGAAATATATAACATATGTAACTCGCGTGTGAAGGGATTTTCACAACTCTCCCGAGTCTCGGATTCTTGTACGGAGATTGCATGTACACATATCGGGGAAATACCGTCTTAAACTTTTTCCTCCTTTCGAAATATTTAGCTTGAGGTAACGATTGAGTTTGCGATACTACCTGGAATATGCGACGATCGTTCCTGAAATCATCCTGATCTGACGCGCTCGCCTAGCGGTCCGATCGTATTGCAGGTAAAAAACTCGTTCGAAGCGAAACCCATTTTTTCCCAATTCTCCTAAAAGTCTCGCGACGCGTTCTCTCGTCTACGATCTCTGCGTCATCGAGGGGAACCACAGACGCTCGGAAATATAATCGTCTACCCACGCAACGGAGCAAAGCCGTACGTCCGTTCGATGATTAATTTCATTTCTCTTTTTAAACGAAATCGCAAAAAAAAATTCCTCACGCGACAAATTTTTTCCTCGTGTTGATCATTAATTAAAGTAACTTGTTTCGCCCACTGTGGACATACATATCGCAAAAATCGTGTTGTTTTTTAATGCCGGAGCCTGTTGAATGTTTTCTAAATATATTCAATCGGCATCGATCGCTATTTGTTTTCGTGTACGAGTTCGTTGATTCATGATTAAGGTAGTCCTCTCGTACTCCAGTCTGAACCCATGTGAGATTCAGAGAGAATTGAGAGGATCGCGATGGGATGGGATGGGAAAAACTGAAAAAAAATCGCGCATATAGAAAGTGCGGAAAAGATTCATCTTGCATACTAATAATTCCGAAATGTTATTAACAAATTAATAAAAAAAAAATTGTTCAACAAATTATCCGGCAACCACATTTTTTTAAAATTACAATAATTTGTCATTTTTTCGGAATACGTATGAATTATTTCAGAATTTTATGTAATGTTTGAATCTTTTTAGCACTTTCGATATGCTCAATTTTTTTCAGATTTTTATCCCATTCAGATCCTCTTAATTCTCTTTAAATCTTACGTTGGGTCTGGCGGTACTACAAAAGGACTATCTTAATACGAATATAATGGCAACCTTTTTTTTTTGTTTATTAATCACAAATTTTAATCGAGCCATTGAAGTTTTTGTCAATCTGGAAATACGGAAAAAAGTTTTAAACGATTCAGAATTGAAAAGGAAAAAAATATGTATATTTAAAAAAAAATGTAAAATAATTATGAAATTACATTTAATAATTTGAATTAAATTATTGTAAATCTCGACATTTTTTTATTAGTCGATTTTTTTTTAACAAATCGAACTCGTCCATGTATAGAAAAATGATTTTTCAATATCCGTTATTTTTCCGATAGGATAATTTGAATTAATTAAACTCAATTTAAATCTGTTGCTTAAATTCTGAGACTGGAGTTACGGAGAATTAAATTTTTCGAGATTTTTTTCGCTTTTTTTACAACCGGAATTATAATCTCGTTAATTACTTAAAAATCTAAGATATTTGGTGGTTTCGTTCACCGATTGTTATTGTTAAAACTTTTCCTGTTAAGAAGCGCCCGGCTGACTATGTAAATAAGCGTTAAGCTGCGATCGCGATTGGTTTGTTCACCAGTGACGTCGGGACGAGGGGAGTTCGCCTCGTGATACACACTCGGGGATCCGCTCGCGGGCATTTATATGGCGGTACAGGGACCCGCGTAAACTCAGTTTTCAATCCGCACCGGAAACACGACATTGTCCGTCTATTACTAAACACTCGCTACTTTTGTCTTTTTCCATATGCATACACATATGTTCGCGTTTGCAAAAGTGTCCTCTTATCTTCGTCTCGACGAATCGTACGAATAAACGAAAGTGACGAGAAAACAAATAAAAACAAAGGATTTTTCGATTTTTTTTTCTTTCCTTATCTTGCTGAAGTTAAAAATTATCAATGCATTATTTAATCTTCCGGGCGACTATGACAAGAAAGTGGAGAACTTGATTAACACGCCAGTGCCAGTGACACATCACACGACTTTTGGTAAATTATTTAATTTAACAAATTAATTTTCATAATAATTTTCACTATTTTTTTAACGATTTTTTATAGACATAAAAACAGTTTATTTTAAGTGTAAAAAAATACGAGAATGAAAAAAAAAATTTCAAAATCATTAAAAATATATTTGGCATTTTTTTTTCGTCAGTTAGAATTGCTATCTGATGGTGAAATATTATCTTCGATTTAAGCAATTTCGTTCTGCAACGACAAGCTTTACGATTTCTAGGATCCTCGATGGTATTCAATGTTTATCGTTGCAAATTTCCCGCTAAAGTTCGCTCAGTCACTCGTGAGATATTTGGATTGCGTTTGGTTTATTCATCGTTAAAATACTCGCAGCTAAAGTGATCGTAAATAATTTTATGTCACTCGACGATTATGATTCACGTAAGCGCGAAGTTTAGTACTGACTCCAGGAGGATAAATTACGATCCGCAACATTTCATCGGTTCGTAATAATTCATATTCGTGTCGGAGAGACTAATTTGGTGTATTGCACTGTTCATTCGTCAAATCGTGAAAAGTTGTACATTTTTTTATTTTTAGCTTGAGGCGATTTTGTCTCGAAATCGTTCGATACTTCGTTGACAGAGTAACGAAGAAGAAAGAAATATATTACGAGATCATTTTTACCGGTTAATATAATTGTCAATGCATCGCGACAGGTTTAAGTTTTTTTTCCTCGTTTCATTGTTTGTCCGTCGATACATTATAAAATGTCACGTAAGATCGAAGAAAGTAAACTCGTTATGCATATATGCTCGGTGAGTACAAGCGAACTGCCGTTTGACTCCCACATAATGAACGGCCAAATATCATTTTAATTGCTTTGAACTTAACAGCACAAGCGTCAACCTCTTCGAGACGCGTTGTTACATAGAGACGTAACGTCTTCGTCGAGTGTAAAAAAAATATGACGTTATCAAAATCCGAAAACAGCGATCATATAAGCCCTTTTGATTTTAGTCGCGTGACGTGTTACTTGGGAAAACAGTGACGAAAAAAAAAATTGAAAAAAATTACGGGACATGAGTTTCGACCTCTCGACGATGTCGTGCAAATTCCGTAATGATTCATCGAGTTTCTTGGAAGATACAGTATTTTCGCGAGAAAGTTGTGATATGCAATGTATTAACGACAACGTTGTATTTTAGGTACTACTGTCTGACCTATGATTGATCTTCTCTACTTAAAAAATACGTTACCGTTGTTAAGAATCGGAGTTACGCCGCATTGTTGCCGATTTAGAAAATTAATATTTTATTAATTCTATTCTATACAGTTTTTCATTAATAGATAAAATTTTTAGAAAAGCCTAAAATTAAAAAAAAACAAAATATAACATTGATCAATCTTTGCAGTCCAAAGTGAGTCACCCGCATTCTTTTTTAAATTACGTATTCATAATTGTCAACAGGAAGAGGAAATTAAATGAAATCTTAACGTCATCAAAGGCGATTCGATCTGTTTATTCTTAGATTTTTTATCTATATTACGCGATGATGGAAAAATAAATTCCTTGGTTGCCGCGAACTTACTGTATCGAACCCTTTTTTATTTTTCACTAATATAACGAAAAAAAATTAATTTTGAATATTGAATTAAACTCTTACTTGATTTTTTCTTTAATAATTTCGAATTTTATCGTCAACAACGGAAAAAAAATTGTTGCCGCTGTGCGGAAAGTGATCTCGTCTATGTTTTTCGATCGATCGAACAAAACGCGCAATACAGCGCGTACACGAGGTTGAAAGATTGGTACAAGTGGATTCGATTAAACGTCGTCGTTCATATTGATTGCTCTATTGATCTTTTCGTCCCTGAAGTATTTCGAAAAATCAAATACGAGCTTTGATTATTATTGCCGATTGTGTGATAATGAGTAGTCGATCCGTCATAGTTGAGTCGTCGTATCGAAAAATGATTTTCTTTTTTTTTTTTTACAAAGATACAACGATAACGAAGACATTTCTTAGGTTTGCTTTCTCTCGGAGAATTCCTCGACAATCGTAACGCAAAACGGTACATTTTTCTGTATTGATCCAATAAAAGGGGGGACTCGGAGGGGGAAGACGCATAAAATTTCGAAGTTATGAAACACCGCCCTTGTTCTTACATAAAAGCAACGGATACCGACGGGATACTCGTACCATATATACATATGTGGTCCAATATTTACGTAATGGTCGAACCGTTTCGGATGTAAGACGATCAAGAAAAGGCTTCATTGTCGAATTCACAATTTTTATAAACGGCACACACGTGTTGGTCTGACACCGAGCGGCGGATCTACTAAGAATGTGCGACGATCCCTATGAGTAAAAAAAAAAAAAACGCAGATCCGGTGATCCTATAATATAGGGCCGCGTTTTACGTGCGTCGTTGCTTATGTATCTTAATTACTTTCGTTAAGATTTTCAATCGGAAGAATATTGGAAAAACTCATTTTGTATGAAAAATTAAAAAATATTTTTTTTTTTTGCAATTTTTAATTCGAGACATTAAGAACGTCACGAAAATTTGATGATAATTGATTAAGTCATTTAAGATACAGATACTCGAGAGATAAATACTACGATAAAGCAGATGATAGCGCGCGTTATTCGGTGGTTTACAGTGTTTCATTATGATTTTTTAATGATGATTTCCAAATTTATTTGTATCCTATTCTATATTGATCTGTTTTCGTCTATTTTTACTTTTTGTTAATAACATCAAATCGATAGTTTGCTGTCCGAAAAACTATACATTTTTCACGTCGTTAGCTGCTCGAGCTTTCAGGGTAGAAATTGGGTTATTTTCGTCTTGGAGAATTGTGGTCGATAACGGGATGAAACAGACCAGAACGCGAGGTATTCGTAATTGATCTGTTCGTTAATAAATATAGAGTGACATATCTATCGAATAGACACCGCGTTGCGATAGTGTTATTTACATAAAAAACACGCATGAGCGCGACGAGCTCTCAACTGGATAACTTTACGATTCACGATTGGCATGTTTTCGTTCCACCTGTGCAGCATTGTCATTATTATTGCTCTTGATTACCGGGAATGGAAGGAATTAAAAAAAAAAAGAAACGTCTCTATCACGTGCCTCGTAGTCACGAGTGTATCGTGCAAACACTCGCCTGGAACATACACTATACACAGTCGGAGCAAATACTCTGTGCATCATTAAGATACCGATTTCCAACATGTATAACATCGAGACTCGGAAACATTCGAATCGTGAGTAAAATAATCCAAAGACACACGAGGTGAGCGAGCTACAAGATTTACGAATGATCATTTAGCGACCGAAAAAAACTCGATTAAGTAAAAAATTTAATTTATTCGAAATTTCGATTTTTTTTTTTTATCATCGAACGAAGCTGAAGCGTCAATGAACTTTAGATTGTGCATGAATAAAATTAAATTAAATTGACCAAAAAAATTGAATCAATGGAAGCCAAGGAGCAAATTTAAAAATCATAAACTTCTCATTTACGAATTGCCGAGTCAATATTTTGTAAATCGTGAAACGGCTTGATCGAGAGAATGATTGATTTTTTAAATCTGATAATTACGGCGATTTTATCGATCGTAATTATTCTCGATAGCGCCGCGACAGGTTCGACACGTCCGTACAAACGGACGGAAAATCTATTTTCCTACACGCGCAATAACGAGGCTTCGTTCTATTCTGCAACTCCCATATTTCTTTCGATGCATATACCTGTGGCAACAAATCGATAGCTGATAGCCACGAAGAGGTTGAGCAATCGTATGAAATTCGAAAAAAAAAAAAAAAAAAAAATCGCGTCAGCAAAATTCGTGAATACGCATGTAGTCAATCTCCTGAGTCAGTAGTGCGTAACTTGTTCGAACTACTTAACACGCTTGACTCGCGGAAAATTTATAAATTTTGTATCTTGGGATCGTTCGAAAAAAAAAATTCTGGGTCGCCAATTATTTTCAATTTTAAAAGCAAAAAAAATACAACTTAGGGCGTTTAAAAAAATTTTAAATAATTTTTATATTTGCCATTTCAAAAAACAAATCATACCATGACGATTGTATTTGTCAAAAAATTTAACTAATTTTATAACACAGATATGAAATATAATTTAACTTTTTTTTTTATTTGTTAGTTTTTTTAAATTTATTTATCTATTTATTTTTTAGCGTCTAAGATGTCCTGTTAAGTGCTATAACTACTGTACTTTTTTCTTCTCAAAGCACCCATTATCCATTGTAAAATATAGATCGCTTTTAGAAATTGAATTATTTTTCTCTGATTCTCTTGACGCCGAGAAAATTTTTACCGCATTTCTTTAGCAGACCGAAAAGATTCGATGTAAACATTGATTAATGAAGTTGAATACTCAGCCGCAGTAGCGCATTATAATCGCGGAAGGAATGACCGTGTTGTTTGTATACGATAATCGCACGTGTCTATAAGACTCTTGATGAACGAATAGCCGATGGTACAATCGAGTATACCGTTCGCCTTGACATTCGTTATAAAACTCATGGCGAAACTTAATAGGACTCCACATCTTCAACCGATGAATACTCGACGTTAAATCATCGCGAATAGCGTCTCAAATGACTGTAGAAAAGCCTTATTATACATATGCAACAAGCTTATTCGTATAGAATTTGTCTGTCATACGCGATAATGAACTACCGCATCGTATATATAGCCTATAATAATAGATTCTCGTGTAGACAATGATGTTTAATCGTTGTCGCATAAATATTACGAAAACAATCGTCGTATTATCATGTCCGTGAATCGCAAACATTATTTTGTATCATTTTTTTTTCATTCTCTACCCTACGCGCGCCAACGCGTAAATTTATAGGATACACGATTCGTTTTAATAGAACAACGTTCCGCGTCTCTTTTCGCTCGTGTTACAGAGCTAAATCAATCAGCCACGGCACGAAAAAAGATTCGCGACAAGGTACGTCTGTACACGCAAGATGAAGAGGGATGACGCCAAAGAGTACGAGGTAAACGGAAAGTCTGCGAGGGCATACGTGAATCATGCGCTTAGCGGATCGGCAGGAAGTTTAAACATAAGCCATTCAAATGGCTCGCATCAGATGCTTCACAGCTCGCATGGGCCACATCACGAGACACGAGGATCTTCCGACTTTATCTGTGAGTTTTACGCATCGCAAAAAAAAAAAAAATTTTTTTGGGCTCAAAAACGGATCAATGTTTTTCCATTTTTTTTATCGAACGAGACTAGTCACTTTTATCCTACAATTTGCGCATTCGAGAATAATTTGAAATAATTTGAAAAAAAAAAAAAAAAAAAAAAAATGATTATCATAATAATAATTCGGCAATAATTCCGTGAATTTTTATGTACAATTTGTCATTTAATTGTACTTGCATTTAACGAGGATATCCGAAAAGTAAGTACCATTCGATTGATCATGGAATTTGCATAAATTATCCTGTTAAACCTGTTTTTGTTTTTTTTTTTTGAGGGAGAACTGAATTCTGAAATCGCATATAATGTCGGTAGATTTTTGTTAGACATTTTTTTTTGTATTTTTTGAAGTATCATTGTGAGAATTAGTAAAAGTTGTATTTGTATCAATTTGGGAAGTGGAATCGCGTGCCTAGTTGCAGCGTAACACCTATCAACTCTTAGCAACCGCTCCAATTTTTAAAACCCAACGAACGAACGAACTTATCAACGAACTGCGAGTCGTAATGAAACTGTTGGGACACAGGTGAATAATTCGCGTTAAAAAATAACGTATTTTAGTTGCTTGGCGTCGAGACGTCTCTTGATAAGTCCGATAACATTGTCCGATAATTTCCTGAATACATAACAACCGTAATTAGTCTTTGTTACCATTAGTTATCGTGGAGTGCAAGGACAACACTTTTTTTTGAAGATTAGCAACAACTATTCGCGAGCGCATTTCATTCGGTTTCTTTCGAGTTCTTTTTTTCGCTTGCGACTCGTGATAAATGCGTTGCTGACCTTATTAAAAAAATTCTTGACATTTCGACGACTTTTTCCGGCCCATCAAAATCTTTGACTTTTCTAGGCTTTCTAAAGGAGGGAACAAAGCGGAATAAATTAGCACATAGCCTTCTCATTTTTTTAAATCGTCGTTTATTCCTTTATACGACGTTCTTATACGAAACTTCCTCTATAAAAAAAGTCACCAATTTTTGGGTTCTTCATAAAGGAAAAGGTTTGCAAATATCGATTTTAAAAAGATTCGAAAATTATATGAGAATTTAATTCGCCTATTTTTTTTCCATAACCCGATGAAATTATTGATATGATCAAAACATTGTACGGCTTATCGTGCGATTTTGATATTTTTGACAATATAAAAAAAATGCTATAAAAGTGGAAAAAAAGAAAGAAAAAAAAACAATCGCCGTATATATTACACTGACTTTTGAAAGTCAATATTTTTCAGTTCTGATCCAAACACCAAAGTCTTAAAAGCTTTTAATGAGGACAATAAGGCAGCTATCGCAACAGTCTCTCCTTAAGAAAAAAAAAAAGAAAAAAAAATCACGAGATCGAGATCCGTGTATGAGGAATTTTGTATATTTTTTTTTCCAACAAATCTCTGTAATAAACAATATACATTGAGTCAGCAATTGAATAGAAGCATTAATGGGTTCGCGGCCGGCAAATAATTCGCAAGACGGAAAACTCGTTCACCTTCTTCTCGTGGAATGTACTATTATGGTATATATATGTGTGTAGTAAAGCATCGGAAAGCACGCAATCAAAGGCACGTGATTCGAGGCTCCTTTGCGAGCATCAAGATAAAGCGTGTAATTAAGCGTTCGGTTATTCGGACCTATCGAGTCTCCGTTACGCGTGACTATGTAAATTGTGATTTATGATTGGCAAGACGCGCGAGTCAAGCAAAATTAATATTAATTAAAATACTCCGCATATATCTTTTTTTTTGCGTGAGTAATAATTAATTGACCCACCCACATGCCGACTACTGAGAAACATAAAGGCGTATCACACGTCGTTCAAGACGCAAAGCGATATCGCTACGCCATTCCGATTCTCAGCAGTCGTTTTTATTCGATTATCTCGTTTTTCGAGTTCTTCGATCTTAATTTATTGTTTCGTCGTTTCGTTTCTTGAAAAAAGTGGTCGAAGAGCCGTGTGACGATGAAGTCAAACACAAAGACAACGCGTGTGTCTCGGCTGTTCGGTACACCAGACAACGGATTAAAGCCGGTTGCACAAAAAAAACGCTCTACAAGAGGCTACCGATTTTACGATGGCTACCAAAATACAATGGCGAAGATGCTCTTGGAGACTTCGTCGCGGGAATCACCGTGGGTCTGACCGTTATCCCACAATCTTTGGCTTACTCCAGCGTCGCGGGATTGCCACCGCAGGTGAGATTTCGTGTTATTTTCATTATAAAGGGGGGGGGGGGAGGGGGGGGGCGGTGGTTCAGCCATTACCGAAAAAAAGCAATGTATTTTGTAAAGGCGAAAAAAAACCGTTTTGTGACGTAAAATCGCCGGATATTCTTTCGTAACGATTTTTATAATTTACGTTTGTGAGGAAATAGGTACCTTGAATTATTATTTATTATTAAATTTGTGGTGATATAAAAAAAGTAATTTTGATAAAATCAAAAATATCATAAATATGTTACGCGACAAGTCACTAATTGCGGTATAAAACTTATAAACAGGTAAAACGGAAATACGTGACGAGAAGAATCGAGTTGAGGAGTCGTGAATGTCTAATTCTACTTTTCAGTTTGGACTTTACGGAAGTTTTCTCGGTTGTTTCATCTATATTATATTCGGCTCCTGCAAAGACATACCGTTGGGACCGAGCGCGATAGTTTCTTTGCTCACCTATCAAACTGTCGCTCACTTGGAAGCTCCCGTACAGCACGCTATACTATTGTGCTTCCTTTCCGGAATGATAGAACTCATCATGGGTTTATTTGGTCTCGGTAAGTCGGCAAACTTTTTTTATTATACTGGCGACATTGATACGAATTTTCCAAGTAGGTATTTCCGCGTAATAATTATTTCATAAGCCGAAATGTCTAAAAACTGAATGAAAAACCGCTTTCTTGCGGTGTTTTCTTTAGTTCCCATGAACACTTTTGCGCCCAAAATTGACCGAGAAATCATTCGTAGGGTAATCGTATTTCCAGAGGGCTATAAAGGGTTTAATTCTTCCTAATATGATGGACATTTTTATGCACAGTGTGCAATATATCGAGAAAAACGAAATGGTCATATTTAAAAATATACAAACGTGAAATACGTCCTTCTAATTTTAGTCGTGCGATAGCACGGCTCGAGTTTCATCGATTGCCTGCATTAAAAAAAAAATCGTAATAAACACGAATAGAACAAAACCTATTCGCACGAATCCTGAAACGCAGAGATAAAAAAGATATCTGCATTCATTATACGACGTGCTCTATCGGTACGGGGTACTTGAGAGACGATTTAAAATTCATTAGCCTACATATATCGAAAATCGTTCGACCGATTTTGCAGATACGATAGTCACACGCCAAACCGAGAAAATACGACCGCTTTGTTCTCACGGCGTATATCAACTGCGGTCAAGCCATTAATTCTACTCCCGCATACTATTTCGTTCATTATCGTTGTTGCGCGTTAAAAAATTTATCGGGTATATGGTTTCCACGGCCGTGAGAAAAAAATAAATCGTGAAAAGCCCGCAGTAATATTACGAGTAGCCTTCGTTTTAGATTAGTTTCGCTTCAAATGCAGTAATGCTTATCACAAATAAATAAATGGTTATCACATATACTGATTAAAATTACCCTCAAGGAGTACGACACATATACCTGATAATTGAAAAATATTGTTGATTCATCCATTTGTTTTTTTTTTTCGAATTCACCTTTTTGCTCTCTACAAATTCGGAGAATTTTTTATCAATCCATTGAATTGTTAATCAGAAATCTCTACAGCAAATTCTACTTTTCGACAATAATATGTCTACAAGCTAATTTCTGATAGGCTGCGATAAAATTAATTTGAAACCCGGCGGCAACAGCTATCGTAAAAAAAAATAATTGAAAAAAAGAATTAGCGGTGCTGATCCATTGTTATCGGAACATTATTGTTTATCCATCGAAGGAAAAGTATTTACTCGCAATTTGTAAGACTCATGAAGCCGCTTTGTTCATTAATCGTGACATCATTTTTTTATCAGTCGGATTATCGGAGCAATTCAATTACGAAGTCAATCTATACAATTTCATGTGTATACGATAATATTTCTCATGTACAATTACGCGTGATGTAAGAACAATAACGAATAACGCAAATAACAAATGACTCTAATTGATTAATTAATTCATTAATTCATTGATAATAATAATAATAATAATCATTATTTTTAACAGACTATGAATAATAGAAAAAATTTCGTGAGTTTATATTTGTAAGCAGCGTGTTTAATAGATTTCAAAAATGCATTCATTTTAATTTTTAGGATTTTTAATCGATTTCGTATCGGGACCAGTAAGTTCGGGTTTCACGTCAGCCGTCGCCTTGATAATAGTTACATCCCAAATCAAGGATATACTGGGGATAACGGCGAAGGGTGCGACATTCGTGCAGTTATGGAAAAGCATTGCCGAGGGTGTGCATCGAACTTCGGTGTGGGATGCGGTGCTCGGAGCGTCGTGCATAGCTTTCCTTCTCATTCTAAGGGTAAGAAAAAAAGGCTTCGGTATTAACGATAAGATTGTTTCTTCCAAAACGGCAGCATACGCTGAGCCTTTATTAACCGAATCGCAACTTGTTCCATACAATCGTGTAAAACCATCGGCAATTTTTTATTTTTCTTTTTACGTTGTGAACAATTCGCGTGATGAATCTTAAGGGCGGAATTCGGCAATTTGGGACAAAACAGCGGTTGTTTTTTTTTATATAAAAAAAACTTCGTATCATCGATGGCATGCAGGTTAATTTTTTTCTAATAGAAAAACTGTTTTAAATGGTATTAAAAAACATCGAACTCCTTTCACAATTTTTTATACGAGTACGTGGGATTTTTTTTCGCGGGCAAAACGCTATTACGAATAGCACAGAAAATTAAAAATTCGATATTTTTCGTATATAAAAAAAATTCGCAACCCCTTTTTTTTTTTAAATTGACGAATGCATCCCGTACCGCGTCTTTAACGTTTAATTACCCAAACTTTCATTAATGTTATTTAACGTTGTTAATCGGTTTGACAACAGATAATAGCCTCGATGACCATCGGACCGAAAGATGAAGAACTTCGGACGACGAAGCATAAAATTGTAAATAAATTGATATGGCTCACTGGAACATCGAGAAACGCGATACTCGTAATTGTATGCGGGATATTGGGATACAGCTTCACGAGTACGTCACCGTTTCAACTGATCGGTGAGTACAATCGATATAAAAAAACAAATAAAAATAGATTGTTCACTGTTAAAAGGAGCATTGAAGACGCGAGATCTGTTACTACTATCCGCAAAATTCGTGAAAAAAAAAAAAAAAAAAAAAAAAAACAAGAAAATCATTGAAATGGCAAAACGAGAGAAAAAAATAGAAAGATTGTCGTTCGTCTGTTATATTTAGTTCGCAGTTACAATTTGTTTCCTCAACGTTAATTAAAAAAATGGATTATTCATTGTTAAAATAGCATTGAAAATGTGGAATTTTTTTTATTATTTCTATCAGGCGGTTTACCGAGCGGAATGCCGAGTGTACAACTTCCACCGTTCAGCTACGTTAGTGCGGACAATACGACAATTTCCTTCGTCGATATGTGTTCGAATCTCGGCAGTGGTTTGCTGGTACTTCCACTTATCTCTTTGATGGAGGATGTCGCCGTTTGCAAAGCGTTTGGTAAGCGATTTGAGTACAAAATTCGTATTTTAAACTTATGAAAATTTATCGAAAACTTAGTAAACGATTCGATCTTATATTCTTCGATCCCTTCGATGTTGTATCCTCAATTAACCTTTTTTTTTTATAGCGAATGGACGTTCGGTCGATGCTACGCAAGAGCTCATAGCGCTCGGGATGTCGAATATCGGTAACTCTTTCGTTCAGGCATTTCCGGGCACAGGATCACTGAGCCGAAGCGCAGTGAACAACGCCTCGGGCGTACGAACACCCCTCGGCGGTCTTTACACAGGTGAGAATGTAAAATTATCATTTACACCCCTTGCGTCAGTTAATCATTTAAATTTTCATAGTTTTTTCAATATTTCATAACCAAAATTTCATAATTTCGAGAACACTATACGAAAAAAGAAAAATTCTCCATCGAGTTATTTCTAATAATACGATCGTCAGATTCAGTGGCGATAAAAAAAAATCATAAAAAAAAAGAAAATTATTTAATAAACAGAGATAAATTGATATTCATTGAAGAAATGAGTTTATTCGTTGAATTTCAGGTTTGCTGGTGATACTGGCACTGCTGTTCCTAACGCCGTATTTCTTCTACATACCGAAGGCATGCCTCGCAGCAATCATTATAGCCGCGGTTATCTTTATGGTAGAAGTCAAGGTGATTAAGCCAATGTGGAGGACGAAAAGTGAGTATTTCCGAAGGTCTTTACCTCAAATGCAATTGTTTACAAGCTTTGTGCGAATTATTTACGATGCATCGAGGCTTAGTCATTCATCGCGGATCTTCCTTATCTAATAAGGAAGACAACATATACGCGCCATTTTCGCGAACTATTTCATTGAATGAAAAAAAAAAATTGTATAACACGATCGATCGATACACTCGATTATAAAGGTGAATGACCTCATTCGCACGCTAATCGACCGCGTAATGTATCCATCGCAATAGTCCACTGTGTTAATTATCGAGATAAAAAGAAGGGGAAAAAAGTGGCATTTCTGAAAGAACGCAACAAGATCACCTTGAAACTTGCATCGCGTAACGATCAACATTGTCACCACGTGACCATATCGGAGCAAAATTCTCACTCGTGATTAACACGCGTATACAACTGTATAAAAATTGTCGCGAAACCCGCGTGGCAATCTACATAATAATAATAATAAAGTCCAAAAGTCCATTTTCGCTGGACACTCACACGATTACTCACAGACACTCAATCCACTCAGTCCACTGAATTTTCGGTGTTAATGTCGCTCGGGCGTTTCGGGATCGCGTGAACAATGTTCGTCAGAGAGGTTTGATTAAATTTTAATTTTTTAAATTATATAGATGTTCAATTTTTATTTTTTACTACAATTTTTATTGTTAAATATATCGACGAAAAAATATTGTTTATTTTTTATGTTGACGATTGCGAAAATGGAAATGATTTTTTTTTTTTGTGGAAATGTTACGTTACGAATGCAGCATATTTGCACCGTACATTGCATAGTTGATGTATTTATGTGTGACAAGAAAGTTTGTTTTATTATTGACGATGATTTCGACGATCACAAATTATTGATAAATACGCAATCGCGCGAGTTACAATAACCTGATAGTAAAGTTAATTAACAGATCACCGAACAAGTAAAATTCTATACGTATAATGATTTTTTCTTTATTTCCAGAATCCGACCTATTGCCCGGTTTGGGTACTTTTATCGCTTGTCTCGTTCTGCAACTCGAAGTTGGAATACTTTGCGGAGTTGGGCTCAACGTACTTTTCATTCTTTACCACGCCGCCAGACCAAAGATATCGGTTGAAAAACTCACGGTAATTATACGCGATGTTATTTATTATTTTTCTTTTTTTCTCAAAGTATCATTCAACAGACACACGAAGGTCTTATACAAGAAAAACTAATCAACCATTGATTCAATCGAATTCTCGAGCGATCGGTGTTATGAAGAAAAAAAAAAAAAAAATACGCAATGTTCCCCCGAGTTACGCGTCACGCATTTATTTTTTTATTTTTTTTTTGTTTCGTTGCAATTAATTATAAAATCGCATCGATATGTGTATTGCGCGAAGCTGACGCAACGTTCGTAACCCATAAGCTTTCAACACGCACGCGAGATACGAAGTTTTTCAAGGACTTCGATCGCAGACGTGAGGTTCATGACGTTTTTAATTTAATAATAATAACTGCTTCGGTAATAGTCCAATAATTATCCAGAAGGCGCCAACGCACCTCGCGGAATCACAATCGTTTTGAAAATCGTTTAAACACTGACAACGATATTGTTTTATTAATCTCAACGGAAGTTTCTTGTTACCAACTTTCAACTTTTGCTTCGAGTTAAAGTCAAACAGTTGTTTAACCCTTTCACTTTCAGTGGGACGAAATTATTTATTCGCAAATAATATATGTTAATTTTATTCGAAACCCTTCGTTGTCGCGCACAGATCTCTGTAAATACAGAAAAATTTTGACGTTTCGATATTTCGAAAGATATGAATTTCGTAAACTCGGTAAGTGAGGAAAATCGGGATAAAACGGACATTGGGTTACGTAAAAACAGAAAAAAATTGACATAAAGTTTGCAAAGAATATCGATAAAATTTTTACGATTACTTTGCCTGAAAGTTACGCGCACCGATTAGAAAATATGAACAATTGATCGATTTTTTAAAAATTATTATTTGGAATCGATTTATTAACTCATTTAAGTGATTATTGATTTTTATTCTTTTGCAGAGTCGTTGCGGTGTAGAGTTCCTAATGCTCACCCCCGACAGATGTCTGATATTTCCATCGGTGGATTACGTTCGTAACTTAGTAACGAAATACAGTCGTTCGGCCGTAAGCATCGCAACGCCTGTGGTCATCGACTGTTCGCACATATACGGTGCCGATTTTACGGCAGCCACAGTTATCGAGAGTCTTACGAAGGACTTTGCCGCGAGGGGACAGCCACTGTTCTTCTATAATCTCAAACCCTCCGTACACGCGGTATTCGAGGGCATCGGACCGACGGATTTCGTCGTTTACTACACGCAAGAGGCCCTCGACGATTTACTCAAGGAGAGAGGATATCTCAAACAATTGAAGCAAAACATTCCAATGGCTTGAAACTCGTAGTGAAAGTCCGGATTTTGTCCAAATGTCCCGTCTATTTTTGTTAATTTTTTTTTCGTTTTTTTTTCCCAGTCGAACGTTCGGTCGACGCTGATTTAAAAAAAAAATGCTGTTTACAATAACGCTAACATGGCATTGCGACAAATACTATTTGCCACTATGTGGCAGCCTCCGGCGAGTGAGTCGCCGATCTGTTACCCAATGTTCTCGTGTTCGCATGCGTAGGAGAAAAAAAAAGAAAAATGGTCGTTTTAACGATCGTAACTACGAGGCAACGAACGATTTTTTGTTTTTAACTCGAAAAAATTTCTACGGAAAAAAAAAAATAGTTTAGAAACGCGGATTGGCAGCCACGAGAAAAAAAAAAAATCTGGCCGCGGCTGACCATTTTTCGCGTGTAACATATTACGAATCAGGAGGTAAGAAAAATCTTTAAAGATTTTTTTTTTTTTTTAGAATCACCCGAAATACTCGGAGCAAACGATTATTTAATAATTTTCCATTAGCATCGAGAGCGAGTAACGCTGAGAATTGTGGATAATAGTTGAATCATTGTAAATAATATGAAAAAATCATTGTAATATATAACGTTGTTTCGAATAGATAGTCGCGTAAATATAATTGAGAAAAAAAAAGAAGAAGAAGAAGAAGATCCATATTATAAAATGTTTCGAATGAAGAAGAGAAGAACAGAAGATACATATTTGTTGCGTCATTTATTTATTCCTTTATCTCGGTGTGACGAGAAACGTCGATATGTAGTATCGATCTTACAAATCGCTTTCTCCGGACGATACTAATTTTTATTGAAGGCATTATACGCTGCTGGTATGAAACTTTCGAACCGATACTCGTGGATGAACTCATTTGCTTCTCTACCCGGAAGAACTTTACGAAATCGTAAAGTCGTTGCTGATATGCAGATGTAAATGTGTGTCGCGGATGTAAGGGGAGAACGCGGCAAAACGAACGATTTTACCGTTTTTTTTTCCTTTTCCAAAATTTATAGCAATTTTTTTCACATTGATCAATTTTTTTTTTTTTTTTTTCAAATTTTATCTCAATTTTTTTTTGTTTTACCGCATTTTTTTCAATCATCTCTGCTTTTATATGCCTATTTTGTCGTTCTCCCCTATATATAACAATGAGTTTGAATTCACACTAAATACGTTTTTTTTTAACTTTTACTTTTACTTCTACCAAAGAATTCTCGCCTCGAGTAATTGGACAAAATTGTCGAATTGCTTTCAACAGCGGAAATAACATTTTTCGAACGTCACTTATCGATTTTCCGATTTAATTTTGTGCGGCTAAAAAAAATAGCAAAAAGAAAATAGAAGACTCGGATTATCGATTTGGAACGATTGTGCTTTGTTAAGAATTTATTGGTAATAACGTTGCTAATTTTATGGAGCGGACTCGGTGATTTGTCGACCAACAGCTACTCAGTATTGCTGAACTACTTAACGCTAATATGTACATTGTGTGTTTCGAGTACAGAATATTCTTACATTTTTATTTGAGCAAAAGCTTGCAGTGCTTAAAAAATTACGACTGTCAATTTCCGGTGGCGGATAAAGAGGATTTTTTCATCAAGTTTCGACAGAAGACGAAAGAGAGTTTTTATCGAACTGTAGAAAACAGTGAATGATACGATTGTCAGAATTTAGTAAAGATAACAAAAATTCAAAAGATAAGAAACAATTTTTGCAGCTATGAACACAGATCGTCCGATTTTAAGGTAATTTCGCCGGTATTCTGATCATATGAAAAAAATTCGAAGGTCTGAATGTAACAATACGTGCAAAGAGTTTTGTTATGTTAATAGCGCTTTAAAAAAATTGCATTTCTCCTACAAACTTCAATATTTGGACCCGTAGATTTTTTCATAAGATCAGAACACTATTGCCAACGAATAATCGCAGTGGATTATTAATACAATTTTTTTTTTCACATATAAAAAAAATTAAACACATTTTGATGGCTGATATCGCCGAACTTCTCTTTTATGCGTCAAATATAACTGTTTCTCTAATTTTAAAACTCATCCGACTAGAAAACAACAGTCGTATTTTCTCAATCTTACATCACTGATACGTGTGATAATTAATTTCTTTCTTTTTTTTTCTCGATATACTTGTGATATGCTATTTTATCCGGTGATTGGTGTAACCGGAACTTCAATATATATATTTATTAAATTCATTTGCACTACGAAACGTTTCATTACGTTGCTAAAGACTAGAGAGCTCACAAAATAGCCTCACGTATCAAAAGACAGTTTTTTTTTTTTTTTTTTTTCATTTTTTTTTTCGGGAAATTTTGATTATTCACCAAAGTCCTCGACAATTTCTTGTGGATCTTTCATTCGACTCTAAGGACTTTGACTTCGGACGTCGTATACGGAATAAATTGACCCATTTTTCTCGTAGGATTATCATCTATGCGCTAATTATTGATAACGATATGTCTATAATGAGTTTTATCCGTGAAATTTGTGCTCATCGATTATTTTCCGAATTTCACGGCCATCCGAAATTCATTCCCGTCAATTGATAGAAACGTTGATTGAAAGGACGATAAAAATCTCTGAGACGCTCTATTGCTGTAGGATCGATATGTGGATGACTTCGTCCCTTGTTTTTACCTTGAAAAATTATTATTATTTAACATTTGTGTGAAACAAACAGCAATCGCTGCTGTGTCGTGGATTAATTTTTCCACTAATCGTGGAAAGTGGACTAATTTTTTTAACGCAAAATAAAATCCTGCAAATTTGCGTTTACGTTAATTTTCCGCATACTGTTACGCGGAAACGTTTCTTATTTTCGTCTCAAAAAATTATTAATTTTTTCGACTCACCTAAACAGTGGGGAGCAGCGCTTTGCTCGGACTTGAGAAGACAGGGAAATCCTTTCGTCGCGTTGAAGTAAAAATGTTTCTCGCATATTACGCGCTTCAGACCCAAGAAATCCTGCACTCGCGTGATCTCGACGACGGGATCGGCGATGAGACGTTCACCCGATACGAAGAGAAATTGCGACAACGGAAAGTATTGGAGCCAACGATCGAGGTAACGCGCGTAAACGCCGATCTTCAGCGGCGCCCAAGTCGTGTCGACTATCTTCGAACCGTTGACAAATGCGCGTTCCTCGAACTTCGGGATTTCCGGACGTTTGCTCTTCACCTGAGTGTAATCGGAAATCGCTCGGGTAACGGGATCGCGAGCTACGACTATCAACTTAGTTCCGGGATTCATATGCTGCACTCGTCGCGGAGCTTCCGCCGTTACGAAGTACGAAGGCGTCTTTTCCATCGTTACCTGACCTTCCAAAGTCGGCGGCATTCGGCGCCTGAGGTACAGAAAATTAATTCATATTAAGGCTGTCGGAAAAAAAGCCAATTACGGAAAAATAAATAAAATTTTGTTAATGATTAATAACAAGTAAATACCGTGGAAAAAAAAAGTATCGACTTCTGTTAAACTTTTCAAAAAAGTAGACACACTTATCATAACTGTATTTCCATTTGAAATGATTAAAAGGCAATCACTTTTTTTCCTGCGTATTACAATTTTTTTCAGTAAAGCAATGGAATTTAATTTGATTTATATTTTTAAAAATGAATATTTTTTATTTATTTTTTTCAAATTTTTTGATAAAAATGAATAAATGAAATGATTACATATATTTTAGTACAATTTGATAGAAATAATGAGTATTGCCCCTCAACATTCGTCATAAATTTCAATTTTACAGCTCAAAACAAAAGTCACAGAAATTTTAATTTTTCGCGGTTGAGACACAAACACATACATTCACCCAATTTTTTTTTTTTTTAAAAGCTGTTTCGACGTTTTAAAATATTCTGAAAACATTTTCAAAATCTCGACAAATTTTTTTATTAATGTGAATTCTTTGATGAGAAACAAAAAAAAGTAAAACTACCAAAACAGATTAAATCGAATGCATAATCGAAGATAAAAAGAAGTTCATACCTGTACCAGTGAAAGCCTTTGGCATAATGGTGATCGAAAAAGTGTACTTCCGATCCAGCGGCTCTTATGCCCGGATGTAATCTCAAAAATTCGAGTAAAGCTCTCGTTCCGCCCTTCTTGACGCCGATAATGAGTGCACTGGGTAATTGTCTCGTCGGCACGAGGCCCTGTTGTCGTAGCATTTTGTATCTCGGCGAAACATCGATTGGATCCTTAAAGGTGCGATTGTTCGTCCACAACGGAATAACCTGAACCTTCGTCACTCTCGGATTTAATCCAACGACGTCGTCCAGCGGTATTACCTCGACCCTCACTTCGCTCGAGATGCGACGGAGCAAATTGTTGTCGGAAGACGAAGGTACGAGTCTTATGCGTTGCAACGAAATTTTACGCGTCAAACCGCCGAAGAGGCAATAATTTTCGTTCAAAATAATCCACACGAGTATTACGAAGAAACAGCCGACCAGCGTAAGCCTTTTCGCCCACGAGGTCTTTCGCAATTCCATTATCGACGAGTCACCGATTAAACCTTTCATAATATCCGTTTTTTTCCCCGCTGTTTCCTTTTTTTTTCGATTTCGTTACCTGATTCGTGTTTTTCTCGATCTGAAATCACTTATCCTCACTCCCGATGCGTTTTAATCGCGTCTATTCGATGTAACTGCAAATAACAACGTTTGCTCCGAATCGCCGACTAATAGTGTAACTGCGACATGCTACTTCGGTACGCGAATAACGTCTCGAGATTCAAAACATTAGTATTAGGAGGATGGCACAGCGAAGCAATATTTATGTTTACATACGTAGCGACACGCCACGGGTGAGTCACGATTTAAAATATTTATAAACACGTGATACCCCGGTACACGTCAAATCGTAGAGATCGCGGTGCAGCGTTTGCTACAATTATTATGCATTACTTGAGATAAAAATGTGTTTTTTTTTTTTTCAAAATTGGCTGATAAAAAAAAATTCAATGCGAATTCTTAAAACCTAAAATTCGATAAACGTGAGATGTTAATTTTTATCGACTTACCATTTTTGTTGCGATGTTCTATATATCTTTTTTGGATTTTCTTTTTCGAACTATAAACTTGTTCTCGATGGGAAATAACTATTGTAGACTCCGAATTGACTGCGTTGACTCCGTTTTTTATTTATTTTTTTTGCTTTTTTATCGCGGTCAGCGATTCGGAAGTTATTAGGTGGGATAGAGAGAAGAAAAAAAAAGAAACAGCGCCGCTTTAATGGCCCGTTAAAGGGCGTCGGACTCGGGATCGATAGTATACGGGTTGCCGAAGTATGCAAGCGATCAAACGCACTTGAAACTCATCTCGTAACGCAACAACACACTTGTGATAGATTACGAAGAGAATTAATTGCGAAATTATTTCATTTGCAATCGTACACTTTTCTTTCGACGCCTCGATTGCCGGCACGTCTTTGTCGGCGTGGCGAGCATTTTTTCTTTCCTACCAGTAACAAAATATACGAAACGGAGATTCGCACGGGGTTAATGTCTGTGTGTGTGGGAGGTGCATGCGTGTGTACGCTTGCGCGCAACGGAATGCTTGTGCAGTGCATGAGTTTTCGGAGATGAAAGGGAGCGAATCCATTCCACTGTATCGCAGGAGCTATGGGGAGGGAGGAGGGAACTCGGGCATTTCGCGCCCTCGTTTTCGTCACGTAGAAAATGTCAAAGAGTAAAGAGAGAGAGAAAAAAATATAATATATATGTTTTTCGATCGGATGTAAGGCAAAGGTACATATATAAAAAAATATCTAAAAAAATGATCTGTAGATTATTAAAAAAAAAAATAGAAAAAGGAGTATTAAAAAAATTTATTTTCTTAAGGGTAAATAAGAAAGAAATTGGATATAATATCCGATTCTAGTGAAACTTTATCTTTTATATAAGAAAGATTTAGTTTTTTTTTAAGTCATGTTATGCAGTTGAAGATACGCCGATGGTAACAAAACGCCGTTTCCATTTTCTCCGAAATGGTTGATAGTTCGACGAAAAGCGAATTGGACATTCATACGTTTATCTTGGAGCTATGAAAACTTTATTTACTTTTGGTCGCTACATCAACGGTTTTGAAAGAAATAGAGAAGACTATCTGTTACCGGCTGAGTTTGGATTATACTTTTTTAAGGCAATATGAAAGCTCCGTTTCCATGCAAAAGTAAATGTTTAATGATGGAGAATGTTTAATACCGTTGAAAAATAAATAGGATAACATTTTTCGTTTTAGACGGAATTTAAGTCACAACGTTTTAAGGTGACGGAAATTCTCAGTAGGTAACGAAAACTGTAATGAATGCTATTTTGAAACTATAAACATTTGAGGAAAAAGAAAAAAAAATTGTAATTCGCAAAATTTTCTTTATATTCAAATGTTTATAATTTCCAAATGGCATTCATTAGAAATTTGGTTACCAACTGTAGGCGTGGAATGGTCGGCAGAGTGTTTTACATCTCCTTAAAATGCCGCAATGGGTTTAATGGTGCAAAATGGGTTTCAAACGTTCGGTATCATTGTATTTCGTGTTTAAAGTTCGGTATTATGTCTGCTGCTGTAAAGATTGTAGGAAAAGTGTAATTTTTTTCAGATTCAATAGTGTGAAGAAAATATGTTTAATAAAATTAAACTTCGTCTACAAATCGTTATATTCGGATAATCCGAATGGGATTTATGATAAGATTTGTTTTTACGGATAAAAGAATAACAAAAGTGTTAAATTTTTCGCTTTTATCTAATTTCTGTGTTTAAAAAAATAAACCTTATTGCGTCCTTATTATAGATAGCTACGTGGAAAATGTTTTTTAAGCGCTCACATAATTTTATATAATTTTGCTTTTATTATTCGCATCAACGTACGTCTATATTTTTTCCTTAAATTCTCAATATTCACAATTCGAATATCTCGAATTTCTTATTACCGAGTTATCGACATATTTTTTTTTCTTTTTTTTTCTTACGACGATCATGCTAATTGCACGATTTAGTTATCGTTTCATCCAATAATATATAATACGTTTTCTTAATGTTACTTTTCGCGACAATTCGTTGCGAAATCGTGTGCGAATTTATGCGCTTATCACAGTATTCGATTAATAAATAAGAGAGGAATTGTTTGCCGTTGAAGAATCTTTACAGCGGGTCTATTCCCAAATGAATTCGGCAGGTTAAGGAAAATGTTCGCTTTTACGTACTTCGACCACAGAAACAAAGTTACGTGCGAAACATTTTAGTTACTTCCGTCTGACAGTGCAGTTACGAGAATCGCGACCGTCAAATTTGCGAAAGTTCGCAGCGGGACTTTTTTTTCAAATTTATTGCATCAACTCTCGTCCGTGGCATTTGTCGAAGTATTTCCCGACAACTAAACACTATTTTCATCAAACTTTCGACGGATCTCGCGAAAATATTGAGTCTCCGATACATGTGTACGTGAAAACAAATTCCAAGCGACTAATCGTTGCATTTCCTCAATGTAGACTGTGGAAATATCGAAAAATTCCTCAAATATATACGAGTTCCGTTTTTAAATGCTTCGTTATCGAAAATTTGCTTGACAAAGGCGTACGGCATCTCAATGCAATAATTTCGAAAGAGTTCGCTCGCTTCGCTTCAAATACGCGAGGAGAAAGGAATTAACGTAGACCCACTTATCTTATAACGTCGCGAGAATTCTCGTGAAACCGACACAAGCGGCAACGACCGTTTGGCCAATTCCCCAAAGTAGAGCGTACAGCGGCGACATTTGATAATTCGAACCGCGATAAACGAACGCAACGGTAGCCGAGCTAAGAACTCCCGATGTCAACGGCAGCAAGAGTCCCATTACGAGAATTAATATAGGAAAGAATCTGTAAGAACAAAGAGAAGCAAATGTATTTAAATTCATCACGTCGAGAGTTAAAAATCGCGGAGGACAGTTTATTCACGTACTTTCCATATTTGTGCTTTCGCAGAGTCGCGAAACATATCGCGGCTGCGATAGTGTGAACAAAGACGGAGGAGAATAGAGCCCAGAGGAACATCTGGTACCACATTTCTGTAAAGAAATTCACATTATTATCATTATATTCGATTAAACAAATTTCTTCTTGAACAATATTTTGATATGAACCGAAACACAAGCCACGAAATATAAATACGAGAAAAATTCGGCAAAAAATTGTTTGTACCGTAAAGTTAATCTTACTGAAAAATTACTCAGTTTATGCCAATAAATTCATGGAAACATTTTTACGCAATTATAAATTTGTCTTAAAAAAAAAAAAAACATTGATTATCATCATCATTTATTTATTTTCTCGTGTATAAATAATTAATTTTCTTTCACATTCTCTTAAATTCGCTTATATTTAAAGAGGGAAACATTTTTTTAGTAACATGAAACAATGAAAGTCATAAATACAACAAGTATGTTATAAATTGGAAAAACACGATTTTGATTCATATTTTGTTGCTAACAATTTGAAATTTTTTTATGACAAAAAATCGATAAAATAAACAAACAAATTTAGGACTATTATAAATGGTTCCCAGTTGATGAGAAATTGTCTACGTACCGGCGAATGAACTTAGCGGTACATGCAGTACTCCCGCTGCGTTTGGATTTCTTTCCACGAGCTTTGGGTACGGAGCATCGCTACTCGGCAGAATGACGTTGTTCATAACCAATTTTTTTCTGAGTATCTCAGAACCTTAATGCATTGGCCACTGTTATCCGCGATATACAAGTGATGCCATTCGTCCGAATAGCTTGGCATTTGTGAGGAATGTTTGTCTGTAACAATCAAACGTTTGTAATAACAACAATAGCATATTTTTATTTCAAAGAACACAAGTTTAATCAGAATTTTGAAAAACGGGAATTCTCTTTCAAACGAATCTAACGAAATGGCGAAAATACATTTATCTCGTACTTTTGGATGTCAACTCTCGAACTCGAATAATTAATCGAAATAAATAAAATTCTCGGTGAGAATTATTACTTAAATCTGTCCATTGACGTGCAATGTTCACTTTGAAACGACCGTACGTAATTAAATTTATCGAATAATGATGTGTTGTACAAAAACTCGCATACGTTATTATTATACGTATGCGAGTTTTTGTGCGGTTTATAACCGTCAGAATATTACGATGAACAATACGGCATTATTCAATAGCATATGCAGGTTATGATTAGAGGATATCGAAAACGCTGCACAAGAATTACAGTCCATTTTTGGAAAACTTCTCTGATTCAGATAAAATTATTGAGGCTTTTTATTATGCAGCAACGACGCAGTGGGGTTAGTGTTTACAAAGTTCTTCCGATCGTATACGAGTCTCACCGTATGGGTTATATCGCGATCATAATATCAGCGGCACCAACAATAATTAAACGATTTTAATAACGGAACTCTCGATCCGGAAAGCGAATCAATGTTGCTTTCAACATTTCTAAACGATAAAACTTTACACACGCGACAGAGATCCGAATCACAAATTGAACGGGCGACAACTAAATACTGAATCTTCACGGGCGCACAAGTGTCTTGGAACAGCTGATAATCAGTCACGTGACGCTCTACACCCCTTCGTGGAAAAGTCGTGGGGACATGCAGTTTTGACGTCGCTGACGTACGGTGCACAAATAAAGAGTGTTGTTGGACGTTCGATTCTCTATATTCCTCATCTAATATGACAATAAATGACTCTGAAAAAAATAAAATAAATATGTGCAAATAATTCGATATTTTCGTAATTTTGTATCTAAAATTTACGATAAAAAAAAAAACAAATTAAAGGAAAAATGCTTCCGATAAAACGCGATGTGGAGTATACACTCATTTTCACCGCTACAACACTCGCTCTCATTGTTGCTATCTTCGACAGGTATGTTTTGTGTTTATCCCTTCACACAATTTTTTTCTTTCTTTCATTCGTATAATTTCTTTCTTTTTGCGCGGAACAGCTTGTTCTTCGTGTTCGTAGTCCAATGTATTTATCACTGTAACGAACGAAATAAACATTTCTCTCCTACACAATTCTTGTCGTTTATTTTTATTGATTACATATTCTATCAATTGTATCGACACTTTGGCACGGATTTTTTATTCTCAAACAATAAAAAAGTCCATGTAAATAGAACAAACATAACTAATTTAAATATTTCTCCCCGACAAAGTATGATTTGGTTTTTGATCGTTGGATCTCTCTACGTCGTTGGATTGCTTTGGGGCACAAAAATATTGAGTTACGGAGGAATTAATCTGAAGTATACAAGCGACGGATCAATCGACAGATCCAAAGACGACGAGTCATGTAGAGTTTGCAGCGGAAATTCATGCAACAGGCATAAGCCATCGGTGCACAGTACGCAGGTCAAAGTTCCCAAAGACTTTGACAATGCTCTTCAGCATGTAATTATTTAACTACAGCCCTCCATTGAATTTTCTAAAATTTAATTTTACTAATTACAATTTTTTTTTTTTTTTTTTTTTTTTTTTTTTTACAGTTGCTTGAGCGATTGTTGCAAACTTACGTGTGCACTTGGTACTCCAGTTTCTCTGCCGACGCTTCGTTCGTTCAGCAAATACGTCTCGCCATAGGAACGGCCGTTCGCAATATCGCAGGAAAATTGTTGCGCAGCGACACTTCGGAGATAATATTCTGTAATCTCGTGCCGATCGCTCTGCAACATGCGAAAGACTGGAAAGCGCTGGTGGAAAGAGCAAAATTTCAGGGTGGAAAGCCTGAGGATTACATTGCCGATTATCTGGGGCACAGACTACATCCGGCTGCTTTGACGAGAGAATCAGAATTGAATTATCTTCGGGGTGTCGTTACCGGCCTCCTGCCGCATCTGTTGCCGAGCACTTATATCTCTACGAATAACAGGGTGAGCTGTGATTCGAGAGAAATTTTTAACAGAAAACGATTTTTTTTTTTCACGATTTTTCGATTCGCAGGTCATAATACGCGAAGTTATTGCCAATTGGGTTTTACTACCAGCCATCGATGCTCTCGCCGATCCGGAAAATTTAAATACACTCGTCGAGCTTTGCACCTATCGTCAGCACGATTTGTTGCAAGAAGCTAATTTGCCACACGTGCCGATTCTCTACGCTTGGGTCACGCCGATTCTTACAGTTCAAGGAACGCACGATCCTCTCAAACCGTCGCTGGAAGAAGTCTTAAACGATCCGCAATTGCTGTATCTCTTCATGCAGCATATCAAAGAAACCGGACCCGTTAATCTGCTGCAATTTTGCTTGGATATCGGTTAGTATCATCGAACAAATACGTCCGAATACTTGCGGCGATTTAAAAGAAAATTCACATTATAAAAATCTGAGCATTCAATTTTGTCGCAGATGATTTAAGTAAACGAATGCTGAATCCGGAAATGACGACTGAAATCGAAGAAATTTTATTCGCCGATGCATTAAATATATACTCGACGTATCTCGATCCGGACGGCAGCGATTATCTTCATCTACCTGCACACATATCGCAAGGCATGCGAGAAAGTATGTTTGATTGTAATTATACAGTATATTGAATACTTTTTCACAAAAAAAAAAAAGAAAAAAATGGAAAATTATCGTTTAAAATAACACTTTTTCTTTGTAACCGATTTGTGTAACCAAACTATTTGTTCCACAGTCTTGGAAGGCGGTCCCGGTAAGATTCAGGATTTGAGAACATCGAGACCTCTTTACCAAGCGCATCAGGAAGCCCATGCGTTGCTCGAAGCCGTTTGTCTGCCGTCTTTTCATCACAGTTACGAGGTAACAGTTGTAGTATATATATATATATTTTTTTTTTCAAGGGAAGCGAAAAGTAAATTTTTATTACGGGTTATTGTTGCAGCTATACAAATTACTGTGTGGGGCGCCAACTTCCTCGACGTTTGTCAAAACGTCCAGTCAGATGAGGCAAGTAACCGATGAAAATTAATGCCGTATCACTAATCACTAATCCCATGCGATTTTTCGTTGGTAATGGTGTTCTGATCACGTAAAAAAATTCCCAGAACCGAATATTAAAAATTGTAGAAGAAGTGTAATTTTTTTCTAGAAAAAACAAAAAAAAACGAAATTATATTACAAAAAATGGAATTCCTTCGGCACGTTGTTATATTCGGACTTACGAATTTATTCACATGATCAGGACATCAGTACGAACAATTAATTGCATGGATTTTTTTATAAGATTTTTTTTTACCATAAGAAAAAATAAAATTCGCTTTTTGTTCTGCAATGAGCGATCATCCGCCTCAAGATTGATGAAATATCATCATAATTTGCTTTGTCAATTTTGTCAATTTTACGTTTCTCGTTGGAAGTTTTTCGCAATCCACTGATTCAAAACGATCGGCAATTTTTTTTCTTTTTTTTTTCTTGTTATTTCATCTGTAATGTCAACAATATTTCTGCAGCATAAACAGCGGAGTAGGTGGCCCCGGCGTCGGAGCTCGTCTAAGCAATCAGCTCGGGCGAATTCGTGGCGTATTGAGAGCCGCCGCCGTGGACGGTGCGCCTTTTCAGACTCAAGACGTTTTTCAAGCTGAGGAGGTCGACTGTTCGCCGCGTACCTACAGCGACGTTAATTTTGACGACAACAAGTCTCGCGATTTGACGACGTGGCGAGTAACGGTTCCGCACGTAGATGGTGGCGGTGCGCACCCCTTATACATGGTAGCGGTTCACAGCGTCGCAGAGGACAAATCCTGGACGGTCCTACGCCGCGATCAAGATTTCTACGCGCTACGCGCGCGATTAATGGAATTTCACGGCGATCGCGAGTTGAACGATTCGCCGTTGCCAACGCGAAAAAATCCATCGATCGTCTCGAATCGACAGCGTTATCAAGATTTTTTGCAAAAATTGCTCGCGAAACCTACGCTACGAAGCAGCGATCTCTTACACACGTTTCTCACTGTGCCGAATCTCAAACCGTACTTCACGAACTACAGCACTCCGGATATTGGAATATTGTATCAAAGTATGGCGCATAAATTGCGAAAGGAAAAGGGACAACACCTCGACAAATTTATGAATACATTTTTGGCATCGACCAACGTGAAATCCGAACACACCGCCGATCTCGGAGTCGAGCCGTCCAACGATCAGAGTCTCAGCGAATCAAGAAAGAAAGGTCGTGATTTACAGGGTGGATCGCCGTTCGGCAATAATCTTGATCTTCATTTGCCTAATCACGAGTTCCCGAGAGTTCCGTCGAAGCAGCAGCACGTCAAAGGCGCTTGTTTTTGCGTTGCGGAAGCAGGTAACTCGTCTTTATTTTTATTTTAACCACCGTATGGGAAGCCTCTCTATGAATTAGTCAATTAACCAATTTATTTTTTTTTTTTTAAATTTCATAATAATCGCTAAAACCAAAATTCCAAGCGAAATTGGATCAATGATAACCAACTGTATTTTTGGCCTCTCAACAAAATGATTTTTGGCGCAATATTTCTGTAGAATTTAATTGTTCTTTTTTTTTCTACTTAATAAAACTGATAATTTTTTTTTTTCAACAGTAAACGATCTGCTGGACGGTTCTTTCACGATGTCTCGAGTAGTTTGGCTCGTTGCTTCGTTGTCGCGAACGAATTTCGATCCAATTGTGAACAATCTTCTGCGTGATACTCTGATAAAATTATTGAGCGGCGGACGAGCGGCGAGCGTAGTGAAGCTTTTGCACAATAATATATTCGGCACGAAAACCGTAAGGACATCCGTCGCATTGGCATCCAGCGACGAAGAGCGTTATAACAGAGCGCGAGAAGGATTGCACAATTTATTGCCGTGGTGGTGCTTCGGATTCCGTCGAAAATGGCGAAAAATGATGGACGCACTTTTGGATCCGTTGCAGAATGCGCCGTTTAATAAACATCTCGCTTACATGCTTTTGGACCAAATCGTCGCGAGTCTCTATCCCGAAGTATCGGAACAATGAAAACACCGTAATACACCATTTTTATTTTCATTTTTTTTTCATAAAAAAATCACGATAATCATTTTTATATGAAGCGCAGGAACGTCTATGTGCGCGTATAAGATTATGTACAGTAATTTATTTATACTCGATATTTATGTATATACCGAACATTAAATTAAAAAAATATACGAGAGTAATTGAAAAAATAACTTTGAATATTTTTTTTTTAGTTTTTCGGTACTTTCGGAATTTCAAGTTACGACCTAAAATACATGCGAAACTTGACGAAATTCAACGTTTAAATAATGAAACATAACGACAAAAATTTAAAAAAAAATTATTTACAAAATCATAAAAATGATTTAATTAAATAACATACATTAAAGTCAAAATCCTCACAGATTAGGATTGTCTCGAAACAAAAATCAGTCTTACATAATCAAAAAAACAATGCGATTAAATTACCGCAATGTTTTCTTCTTCCTTCGATCGCAAGCTTTGTCTTGAGTACTCTGATCGAGAATTCTCCGCGTTGTTTTTTCATCCACGAAAAAAAAAAAAAGTTCTATATCGTCTCAACTTCCGTAGAAGAACATCGATAACAATTCGATTAGATAGCGCATCGAGGTCTTTCGTCAATACGCGATATTCACGGTTACATTTTTCCCTCACGAGTTGTACATTCAAAATCTCTATACAGTCGTATTGTTGGGAACAGATTTTTTTCTTTTACTCGTTGCCGGTTTATCGGCTCTCGAATCGCCTCCCAATTCTTTTTGTATCTGTTCCAAGCTTTTGCCTTTAGTTTCAGGAACCAAAAATGCAACAAAAACAATAGCGAAACCGGAGATTCCCGAGAACATGAAAAAAGTTCCATGATCGCCGAACGAGAGTCTGACGTCGTTGTAAAATCTCGTGACGACGAATGCCATCAACCAATTGAAGCAACCAGCGCTGCTGCTCGCGACACCGCGGATTCTCGGTGAAAATATTTCTCCCATCATCATCCATGGAATCGGTCCAAATCCGAATTCCATGGAAACGACGAATCCGCATATGCAAACGAGCGGTACCCACGTCCATCCAATTAAGGAATACTTCTCGTGATTAAGAAAAAAATATATACCTAGTATCACATGAGCGAAACACATAATCGTCGAGGACAACAGCAGTATAACTCTTCTTCCCCATTTGTCGACGTAGAGAGTGCTAAAAAAAACAGCGACGACTTGTGCCGTACCGACGTATATCGTTGGCCACGTAGAATCGCCACCGGTTGCAGCGGCGATAATGTTACCGCCGTAAAAGATAATAGCATTAATACCGCTGAGTTGTTGAAAAAACATCAGTCCGTAGCCGATAATGAGGCCTTTGACGGCGGCTCTCGATCTCATAGCGACGAAGAACGAAATTTTGTCGCGCTGCGCTTCGGCGAGACAATTAATCTTTTCCTCCAATTCGGGTTCGACGTCGTAGCGCCGACCGCGCAACCACATCAGAGTTTTTCGTGCGGCGTTAACGTTTCCTTTCATCAAATGATATGTCGGCGTTTCCGGCATAAAGTAGAATACGGTGAAGAATAAAATCGGCACTGTTGCCGATATCAGGGAGAGGAGATACATGTTGTTGAGTAATCCCATTGCGTAGGCGATCAGGATACCCGTGCATAGGAGCAATTCGAAGTAAGAACCGAGTCTACCGCGAGTTTCGCGATCGGCGATCTCTGCCGTGTAGATCGGTACCGTAACGCAGAAGGAACCGCCGCTGAGGCCGAGTAAAAAACGACCGAAGATCAGCATACCGGCGGAACTCGGCCAGATAACGCAGCCCCAGCCGATCACAAACGGAAGGGTTAGGAAAAGCATTGCTCCTCGACGTCCCACGAGATCGGTAAGCATTCCTATGGGCAAACAGATCGCGGCTGCTCCCAGCGTGAACATCGAACTCAGCCAATGAAAATCATTGGTATCGATGGCAAACGGGTGAACGAGATTCGATCCACCGTCACCCGCTGGCGAGGACCATCCGATCACTAAACCGGCAGCGAGAGCGCCGATCGTTGCCGAAAGTCCCGCGATGTATTGCGGTAATTTTCGCGGTGTTAGATTGTCATTCTTCGCTTCGCCGGGGAAGAGCGTTTGTTGCGATATTCCGGTTTTTCTTCCCGTCATTCTGTCCGGAAATCGGTAAGCGTCTGTAATGGAAATTTAAAAAAGTCCTCCGATGATTATTTGTTAGAGCATTTGAATTTTTTTGTATAATATTTTTTTTAAAGTTTGTATTTGTAAAATAAAAAACAAAACTTTTTCACGAAAATAAATTTTTTTTCATAGAAGGAAAAATGATTTTTCACATTGTTAATGCATCGTTATGAACGAAGAATCGCATGGGATTAGTGATACAATGTTTTTTTACATTTAAAACAAACCGCATTTTGCCTGAAATTCCGAAATCCCTTAAATTTTATGACGCTATCGAAAATAACGGAAATTTTTCCCAAATTTTTTTTTTACCCAATTTTTTAAATTGCCAATAAGAATGAAAAACGTGGATTTGGAATAAATAACATTTGCGCATCGAGTCACGTAAGTCACAATACTTACCGTTTCACACCGTTAAATCCAAATTACCACAACCGTCACAGATAAATTCCCGTTGATTATGAAAATTCCGTACGACAAGAATCACCGATGTGGTTACATTGATGGCCACTCGATGATTGCAATATATCATCGATAGTGATATCGTTTATCGTCGATTTAGTCGATCGTTCAGATTCTTTTGAATTGCGGGAATGTAATCACTTTGAGTTTCGATAAATCTTGTATCAGAAAGCTTGACTTGAAGATTCCAATTACGTTTATCGTACGCGACCGGTCCAGTTGGCGATATCAAATCAGATTTCGACTCTGGAAGTCGGTAATTGCCTCACCGTATTTTTATTCTCCTATTCCAGATACATATTTCTTCTTCATACGAAAAACTCACGCTGCAGCGATTTAATACATTTTACTATCGTTATATATATTAATTGAGCATTTAAAACAAATAAATAATTATTTCGTAAATTAAAAAAAAACAACGTTAACAAAAAAAAAGGATAATCCACCATGCGATTAATAAGAGGACCATACAGTTCATGTTCAATGGCTCCGAGAGTACTGAGCGACGAACGAAACGACTCTGACAACTTGACGAATTCTAAACACGCAAATTACGTTATTTGCGCAGAGGTCCATGAACGAGTTAATCAATTCATGTCAATGTAAAAAGAAAAGACTGTTCGGCGATCCTGTGATATTATCTTCGCGATTTGTATACATATATATTCTGTCACAATCGGTTTCGTAAGACGATAAAATCGTATCGTTTACGTATTATTTAATTTCTTATCGTGGTACGATATCAATAACGATATTTTTTTACTTTTTTTCGGTGAAGAGATTCGTGTTTTTTTTTTTTTTAATATAATAGATGATGAAGATATTGATTGATTATTGATGATAGATAGCAAAGCATTTTTTGTCAATTTTTATCACCAAAAAATTCTGACGAGGAAGTTGCAACTTTGGAGTATAAAATTTATAGATTAGTTGTCAAGAGTTCATAAGTGTAGTCGCCCTACTTTTCTTCGAGAGGATAGCTGCGTTCGGCGAACGTTTGATTAGCACTTGAAACCGGTTTTTCACGAAACTTTCAAATCAGACAAATCAGCTGAATATTAAAAGCGATTAAAACAATTGCCTCGATATTATGTAATCAGCGATAAAACTATATATTGGAAGAAGCGGAGAAAAAGGAAAAATGCTATATAAACTTTTGGTCCATTGGCGATAAGCAAATCGAATCATCAGCAGTGAAGGTGAATTCGTGAAACGCAACCAGCGATTATCGTGAACAACTCGGGCTATTCGTTATATAAAAAAAAAAAATCAGTGCGTTACCTCGGCGCTATCGTGTAGGACATCTAAACGTCTGAGATATGTTGATATGCTATACATACAGCGATTTTTTACATAAGGAATTCTCTGCATAAAAGAATTGCCTGATGGCCGTCAACAACAATTGAAGGTGGTAACGCTTCGTGATTTTCAGAGTACTTAAACGCCGTGGGGACCCAAGAATCATCATCGCGACCTTCACTCTGACGGCGCTGATGAAACTATTACTGGGCGATTGAATAATCTTGCAGTTTTGATACAATATCTTCTATATATAATCACTTGTTTATAACTTAAGATACCTCTTGCGATATGCTTACGTCAGTCGAGTTTTAAGATTTACGCAAATTGAGGTTAATTAGGATTAAAGAGTTCCTAATTAATAATTAAACAAAATTATAACCCGTTAAGAATCAAAGAAAAAAATTACAAACTTACCTTCCAAAAAAATGCGTAAAAATATGTCTCTGGATTTAGTTGCGTAAACTGCGTTATTTTTTGCATTAACTTCGATGTTATATTTTATTTTATACAAAGTAGGAATTCTTTAGTCCCGAAGTACCTTAGTTTGCATAATTTTGCGGTTTACAATATGCGTAAACATTCCTTGCAGCGTTAGTTTTGTCGCAAGTATTGCCGTAAAATAAAATATACGATAATTATCGAAGAATTTCGCACCGATTTCCTACGAACATTTTTTGGTTCCGAAAATCACACACATTTTCAATTGAATTTTTTTTAATAGCAATATTTTATTTACAGTTTTAATAAAATACATATAATACAATACTCATTGCGAATAATCGACACTGAATCAATTCCTTACGGGGCTACAGCTCCATTTATAAAAGTCAGTCTTGCAATGAAATTAAGTAAACAAAACTCTTATAAGTAAACGACAATGATGCTTTACATTATGTACGCGCGTCATGATATCGTCGAAACCGCTTCTCGATTAATTTATTTAAATTTCCCACAATGCGAATTAATTCGTATAATCTTCGCATTCAAGTGAAAATCTTAATGGCCTATTGTTGCCTCGCTGCCGAATCGCCGGCCAACAGAATTTGTATCTCATCCAATGTCTTGCCTTTGGTCTCCGGTACCATAAAGAACGTGAAGATCACACCAAACCCGGAAATGGTTGAAAATATCCAAAACGTTGAATAAATACCAATTTCATTGTTGATATTTACGAAAAATTTCGTCACGATGAAGGATAGTAACCAATTGAAGAGACAAGCGCTACTACCAGCGACACCTTTGATTTGCGCAGAATACAACTCTCCCATCATCATCCATGGGATCGGTCCAAGTCCGACGGAATACAGTATGACAAATCCGCAGATGGAGACCAAAGGTAACCAGCGAATATCGTTCATGGATGACCCATGAGCGTCCATATAGAAGTAAACCCCGAGAACAAGTGACGCAATGCACATCGTCATACCGGAAGCAAGTAGCAGAATTCTTCTGCCCAAACGATCAATAATAAGAGTGCCAAAGAATACGGCTACGACTTGCAATACCCCAAGAACTATCGTTGGCCACTCGGCATCGTTTCCTGTAGCTTTAGCGAATATGCTGCCAGCGTAGAAAGTGATCGCATTAACACCACTGAATTGTTGGAAAAACATGAGTCCAAAACCGATGATCAAACCTTTGATGGCTGCTTTCGATCTAATTGCGACGCGGAAAGAAATTTGATTGTGTTCAGCTTCAGCTAGAGCTTCTCTCTGTTCGGCCAATTCGGGTTCAATATTGTAATGCGAACCTCGAAGCCACGTTAAGGTCTTTCGTGCCATTTGCGCGTTGCCTTTCATCAAGTGGTAAATCGGTGTTTCCGGCATGAAGCAGAAGACGACGAAGAAAATGAGAGGCGTCGTGGCTGAGATTATGGAAAACGTGAACATGCTGATGGAACTTATCGAACCCAAGGTGTAGGAGAGAAGAATACCGGTTACTATGAGCAGTTGAAAGTAAGAACCGAGCCTTCCGCGGGTCTCGGGATCGGCAATTTCCGCTGTGTACATTGGGGCGGTTACGCAGAACGCGCCACCGCTGATACCCAAAATGTAACGTCCTACTATCAGAGTTGTGACCGAATTCGGCCATATTACACATCCCCAACCAATGATAAATGGAATTGTCAGGACAAGCATTGCTTTTTTTCTGCCAATCATGTCGCACAGCATTCCAATGGGAATGCAAACGGTTGCAGCTCCGAGATTCATAATCGAACTGACCCATGAAAATTCCGCTGCATCGAGGGTGAAACTGTACATTCCTTCTTTGTTTAATCTGCTGCCATTAGCACCAGCTGGCGATGTCCAACCGAGAACCATACCCGCGGCTAGGGCACCCAATGATGCGGCAAGACTGGCGACATATTGTGGCAGTTTTCTCGATTGATTGGCATTCTCGCCGATATTTGAGACAAGCGTTTGTTGGGATAATCCAAGACCGGCATCGGATACCCTGAATTGGGCATTTTTCAAGAGTGGGGTCGCTTCTGATGTCTGGAAGAAAAGAAGGAATAGAAATAGTAAACTTGTATTTCAAATTATATCGTAAAATTAATTACGATTAATTATATTAATTACGATGGTTCACGGAGTTTACAAAAACCTCATAGGTCTGCCATGCAAGGTGTTGGGAACTATAAAGATTTTAATAAAGAATAGAAATACCAATTGAATTAGTAATGTGAACACTTTTCTACGGTGGTTTTTATAATGTTATTTTAATTTTTGTTAAATTTTACGTCAATAAAAAAATTCTAAGCGGTATTCCCATTTAGCGTCGCTGTCCTCTATACGGTATTTCTAGTGATGCGATGTATTTTTACTTTTTTTTTTTTCGACTCACATATTTATGCAACAGGTGTTTTTTTTATGATAAGAATGGTAAGAAACCGAAGAAAGAGTTTAAGTTCTGGCGCGCTGCGTTCCATGCAGCAGGCACACCAACTATACAAAAAAGTTGGCTAACACTCTATCCACGTGTTTGTGTAAGTCGTCGATAAGCTCCGTGATGAGTCTCGAGTTGGCTTTGTGTTACCTCCACGAATAGCATTGCTTTATTCGTCGAAAGAGCCAATGGCGTTCACACCAACCCTGACTCAGTACCGCAATCCTTGTGCGACGAGTGTAAAAATATTGTAAACGTGTGGAATTCGATATGAGAGAACGATTAACTTCAATGTCAGTGAATTGCGCAACCGTATTGCAATTTATTAGTTAAACTACATGTACAAGTTTCATGATATCATTAAAAAAGAAAACAACAAAATATTACGAACATTTGACACACTGTTGCTGGTGCCTCCTTCCATCGCTGCGTTGTCACCGTCCATTTTCATAAACACCCCGAACGATTGTTTGTGTCGAGAGTTCAATTCATTTTTGTTTCGCGATCAACAAAGAAACGATCAGATCGTCGAGAATTTTAGATCGATGATTAATTTAGTATTTAACGTTAAATTTGAATGAAAATGAATTGTTGATAACGATGTTTGCTATCCGTTGATGGTATTCCGGTAACAACTCACAGTTACAACGGTGCAAAGCACACTGACGGCTGCGGGCTGCCTATATAAACGGAACCTGATATTCTACCAGTCCAAGCGCTTCGGTGCTTCTGTGTTGGGGGTCATCTGTTTTTTCGATTTGATGCAATCTCTTCGAAATATTGACAGCACATTTATTATGAAAACTTTGCTGAAAGTGTCAAATTTCCGTTAAATTGGCAGCACCGTTTCAAAAATATTAATTTTTAAAGCTTTATGTGAAATGATGCATTTTCGATAATATAAAATATAAATAGATGAAACGATAGCATTTTTTCGAAACGCCTAGTGATTGAAAGATATTTTTTAGATATTCAATATTCAAAATAATTTCTCAGCACTATGCGTCCCGCTTCATGGCACTTCGACCCCAACGGCAGATCACAGAAGATCCCATTGAACGATGGCTGACATACCGACTGTCGGTAAAAAAAATTATTAATGGTTTTCAGACTATACATTTTAGAAAAAATGAAACGAAGAGAAGCTATCGGATGTATTCATGAAATCCGTGTTTCTCAAAAGTTTACGGTTTTTAAAAACATTTCTAAAACGCGGTGGTAGCGAATGAAAGTGCATCACGTTGCATCACAAACAATGTAGAAGAAGTCACCCTCCCAGAGTTGGATACTCAATTTAATTGACAAACTTTGTCCAATTTAATAAAAAGATGCTACACTGAGAAAAGCGTTTATTTATAGTTAAAAATGTATAGGGAGATATAGCGAAAGAATTGTTTAAGTATCATTAACAAATAATAATTAAATCTAATAAAATCTAAATGCTCACAATAAAACTCGATAGCGTTTGTTAATAATTTTTAAAAAATGTTAAAATTAAATAAACAAACACATTTATTATTTTCTATATAACATTTTAATAGGAATAATTTATTTACACTTTGAATAAAATACATATAATATGATAATAAACATTATAAATAAAGGATACTCAACAAATGTCTTAGACTAGGGATTGGTTTATAAAAGAATCAGTCTTACAATGAAATCAAGGAAACAAGAATAACGGCTCTTAACTAAATAGTAATGACAATGACAGTTGAACGAATCGAATTATCTGTGTGCGTAATTGATTCATCGCAAAAATCGCGTGGCAATTTGTTCACTTTAATTTCTCATAATTTCATTCCATTCATGCCATCTTTCGAGTGAAACTCAATTAAGTTTTGATGGCCTGTTGTTGACGGGGTGCGGAATCGCCGCCCAACAGAACTTGAATCTCATCGAGTGACTTGCCTTTGGTTTCCGGTACAAAAAAGAATATGAATACAACACTCAAGCAGGAGACAACGGAAAATATCCAAAAAGTGGAATAAATTCCAATTTCATCCTTGATGTCGACGTAAAATTTCGTCACGATGAAGGCCAGCAGCCAGTTGAAGAGACAAGCGCTACTACCGGCGACACCTTTGATTTGCGGTGAATATAATTCGCCCATCATCATCCATGGGATCGGTCCAAATCCGAAGGAGAACAGGATGATAAAAGCGCAAATGCAGACCAAAGGCAACCAGCGAACTTCGCTCACGGATGGTCCAAACTCG
Organism: Buathra laborator; assembly: GCA_934046635.1. Taxonomy (NCBI): domain Eukaryota; kingdom Metazoa; phylum Arthropoda; class Insecta; order Hymenoptera; family Ichneumonidae; genus Buathra; species Buathra laborator. The sequence continues at coordinate 9,361,936 of OW203898.1, read as the reverse complement.
TCCATGTAGAAGTAAATCCCAAGAACAAGTGATGCGATACACATGACAGTGCCGGAAGCGAGTAGCAGAAGTCTTCTGCCCAAACGATCAATGACAAGAGTGCTGACGAATACGGCTACAACTTGCATGACCCCCACAACTATGGTCGGCCATTCGGCATCGTCACCGGTTGCTTGGGTGAATATACTACCGGCATAGAAGATGATCGCATTGATACCACTGAATTGTTGGAAAAACATGAGTCCAAAACCGATGATCAATCCTTTGATGGCTGCCTTGGATTTTATTGCAACACGGAACGAAATTTTATTACGCTGCGCTTCGGCTAGCGCTTCCCTTTGCTCCTCCAATTCAGGCTCAACGTTGTAATGAGAACCTCGAAGCCATGTTAAGGTCTTTCGTGCCATTTCTACGTTGCCTTTCATCAAGTAATAGGTTGGAGTCTCGGGCATGAAGAAGAATACGGCAAAGAAGATGATCGGTATTGCCGCAGCGATCATGGACAGTGCGAACATGCTAACGGCATCTATTGAGCCCAAGATGTAGGTGAGAAGAATACCCACTGTTAAAAGGAGTTGGAAGTAAGAACCAAGCCTCCCGCGGGTCTGGCTGTCGGCAATTTCAGCTGTGTACACCGGGGCGGTCACACAGAAGGCGCCACCGCTTATACCGAGGAGATAACGTCCTACGATTAGGGTTGCTGCCGAATTGGGCCATATTACACATGCCCATGCTATTGTGAATGGAACAGTCAGCATCAGCATAGCTTTTCTTCGGCCAATTAAGTCACACAGGATACCAATGGGTATGCAAATGGTTGCAGCTCCGAGATTCATGATAGAACTGACCCATGAGAATTCTACTTTATCGAGAACGAAACTGTAGACATGGTCCTCATTTAGCTTAACTCCATTTTCACCGGCTGGTGATGTCCAACCGAGTATCATACCCGCGGCTAAAGCTCCCAATGATGCAGCAAGACCGGCGACATATTGCGGTAGTTTCCTCGGTCGATTGCCGTGTTCGCCGGCATTCGAGACCAGCGTTTGCTGAGAAATTCCGATATTCTTCTGCGCCATTGTGGATTGGGAATCTCTCAATAGGGGAGTCCCTTCTGTCGTCTGGAAGAATTGAGGAAATTACATTAGTAAGTTTGTCATTTTCACTGACATGAATAACAATGTAATGCTAATTTTTAGATACGATGAATATTACGATCAGGTAGAATTCGGCGACTACAGGAAAAAAAGGTATTATCTTTTTTTTTCATATGTGAAACAAATTGTATCACGAATCCGGTGCGATTATTTGTTGGTAACAGTGTTCTGATTGCGTGAAAAAATTGCCCGGTTTGAATATTAAAGATTGTAGGACGAGTGTCATATTATTCGAATTGAAAGAATTGAAAAAATGATTTGCAAAAAAAATGGAACTTCTTCCACATGTTGTCATATACGGACCTGGGAATTTTTTTACATGATCAGCACACCGGTACAAACAACAATTCGCATGGAATTTTTCATCAGATATTTTTTCACGAATAGGAATAAAAGTACACGATTTTTCACCAGAAATTACCGATCCTTGTCAACTGTGAAAGACGACAAATGGCGTATTTAGATATTTACGAGATGCTTGAAAGATTTTTAAAACATCATAGATTTGCTATGCAAGACGTTACGCTACCGACCCAATGATATGCACACACAACTCAAAACGCATTCAGTGCAGTAAATTTTGTTTCACGAGTGTAAAGCATATCGGTAAAGGAATGAGAGATAAGAGTATAATTAACTTGAAGACAAGTAAACTGCGCACTCGCGGTCTCGATTATTACGCCGAACTACATAGACTAAATGCTCCGATATTCGGTCAAAACAAAAATGTTACGAACTTTGGAGTAATATAAAATAAATGGATAGTAGTTAAAATAAATGCAATGCTAGGAACATTTGGTAGACCGCTGCCCGAGTCTACCATTATTGCGATATCTTTGTCATTTTTTTTTTTTTAACTCCGGCCGATTGTCTGTGCCAACGGTCGAATTCGTTTTAATATCGGAGTCGATGAAGAGACGATAAAATCATCGGAGATAGTGAATCGATGACGAGTTTTGTTTACAACATCAACAAAAGTAAATTTCAATGGAAATTAATTTCCAAATGTGATGTTTGCGATTCATTGATGTTATTAAGGTAGCATCACGCAGCCATACAGCCGTACATACGAAGCACACTGACGAGGTTTATCTATATATACATACAGATTGAGGTAACAGTCCAGGCACTTCGGTGCGTAAACGTGGGAGGGGATAGCCACTCAATCATTCGGACCCGGACAGTCAATATCTCGCAGTATCGATTGATAATCTTGTCTAATTTCACGGAAAGATTCTACGTTTTTAATATTTTCGCATTGTTTTTTTTAACCGACGGTTCATTTGTCCATTTCTTTAAGGGAGTACGTCGACCGAACGGGTCAAAATCCACATCTATTTTTGGATTTTTTTTTTTTTTTTTTTCGAAAACTATAGAAGATGATAGAATAATAAAAATTCCACTTACAGATACATGCATTCAGAGTCCGGAAAAAAAAATTGTCAGAAAATATTGAAAAACTAACAGATATGCACGTCGGAAGAGTAAATTCCGTTTTATTGACTGTTTCGCTGATAATGACTTTACGACAGAAAATTTAATCTTAGAATTGAATGACTGAACTTCGAGGCTTCTTTACCGAGATTTTGTCCTGATGCATCGTAACAGATTATAGTCGTCATAATAATGACAAAAACGTTTTACTTGAATTATTTTTGCGTCCTTATATTTATTTTGTTAATTATTCCAGTAATTTGATCAGCAATTTCATTTATAAAAATTAAATAAAAATATTCTTCAAAATTGAAATAAATAAAAAAAAATATGCTGTTTTGTGGTTTGTCCTTTAACACCCCACTGGTTGTTCGTTATCTAGCTAACTGCGATATCGTATCAGTAAAGTTCTGCGTCACGAGATCAGACATACATATTAAGTCTTTCCAACGTATGAAAAACAATTCAATCGACGCATATGTATTCACGTGGAAAACTAATTACTAAAGTTGATGGGTATTCCCAAAAAAAAAAATCAATTACATATTGCTGCCAATATTAAGAAAATATTTTATACCACTTTTACTGTTCCTTTTTTTTCTTAGGCACAGATTAGATTATGAACATTGATATCAATAATTCAATTTGAATAGAACTCTCGACGCAAACGATACAAAAATACCAATAAGAACATTTTTTTCAGCATTCATATTTTCATCAAAAAACGTTTTGTTTGTGAATTTTTTCATTATCGGTTTCGCGCACTCACTTTGCATTCCTGTTACCGCGATTTCCCGTCGTACACTAGTTTGGCGGCCGAGATATTAGAATTTAATGCTCCATTTAATGTATGTTAGTATCTTGCCGGTCACGCAACCTTTGTTCGGGTTTTCCGATCATCGCGACGTGACTTTGGTGAGTAGATGACCGCGCACGTGTCAACCGTCAGGTGCGCCTATCGCCCTCGTCATACGCATGTTCGTACGGTGATAATCAAAGTCGCGGCCGCTCGCGGTCGTCGGATTTTTTATGACTCGAGTGCATCATTAAACAAATTTTCACTTTGATGTTTTCGCGCCGAAAAAATAAAATAAAAAAAGCATAAAAATCTTAAACGCGTTGTTACAATTTCTCGCAATTTTTTGCGCCCATCCGAAAATGCATTTTCGCGCGAGGTGCCAATCACCGAATCGATTATTCACTTATGTATCGTCTTGAACGACGAGATAAGGTCGCGTAACTGTACGGTATTACGACATTAACTCTATGAAATTACACTCGTCTTATTAATGCCACCGCTGCGGTCGAAACATTACCGCAGAGTCTTGCGTAAGATATTTTTCAAAAAACCTAATCGCCAATAGAAGAAGTTTTGTAATTCTGCAGTTCCTCCATATTTTGAAATATCATGAATCATTGATCGAAAATATTTTTTATCATGTCGACATCGAGTTTTTTTTTTCTCACATCGCATCGAAAAATTAAATAAATAATCCAAAGATTATCCAAAAAATGTTTCGTCTCGTTTGAGGAAGCGATGTTTCGGTAATTTTAGGCAAGAAAGCGGTTTTATTTTTTTTTATGGGCGAATAAAAATCATACCACTAAACTCATGCAATCGTTCTTAGTAATAGACTTAAAAAAAAAAATATTTGCCGATAAGGAAAAAAAAATAACGCTTTTTTACTTGCAATTGCAAACCCCCCTTAATACAATTCTCGTATGATTGCCTACCACAGTACAAGATTGTAATTTTTTTTCTCCTAATCCTCTATCAGTGACGTCAAACGGGGCAAAGAAAGGTCTTTGCGAGACTGGAACGAGACGAGATTTGAGTAACTATACTCGGGAAAAGTTCATCGGTTCTTAGTCATGACTTGTGAAAAGGATCTCGATGAAAGGTCATTTCGAATAAGTCGTGAACGATAAAATATAATTACTTAGATCATAAATAGTTACAATGTGCACAAAGTGCGTACATAGAGGTGAGATCGAGGGAGCCGCCGAACCATGTTTGCAGACGGTTACCCGCAGGAGTGGGTTTGAAGAACGTCACGTGAGAACAAACAGTGGATGAGAGAGAAACGTTCTGAGAGAATTTTTTCGATCGGAAAGTAGGTCGTTCGTAGTATGTAGTCGTCGTTGGTACGCGATCGATTAAAAAGTATAAGAGCGCAAACTGCGAGGTAAAGAGAGGGAGTCCTGGACTCCTGATTACTCGGAATATATATTGGTCGGTTGTGTTTTTATCGCGATCTGAATGTTTTTTCTTTCATGCCACGTCTAATGTCGTTTTTTTTACGTGCATTAGTTTTACTTTCTTTTATTTTTTTAAACAGCAACATAGGATTTCAGTGCATATGAAAATATTTCCAACATTCGCGAAAGCCAAGAAATTGTGTTCACGTTATTAGGAACAATCACGTAAATATACGTCGATTTGCGAGCTTTTTTATTTTTATCAATGTATAAATGTAATGTTGGCTGCTGAGAAACTTGTGTGAGAGGCTGTCGTAATGATACCCTTTGTTTTATGGATTGTATTTAATTTAATAGAGAATTGGAGGCATTACACTTTGTAAGGCAATGCGCTCATTGTTTCGTTTTTATGGATGCGCACGTAAAAGTATAAAGAGTACAAAGATAAAATCTCCAATTATCATCAACGATATACGGAAACTCTGAAGAAGATCGTCCTTTCCGCATGTATCAAGGTACGTGTTTACGGTATGTATATATATACGTCTCGCGTGACAGGATGCTAATTGCATTGGAGATGAAAAGAAAAATAATTTAGACGCACAACAACGATCGTTAAGTATCGCGTCGAACACTTAATAACCCGGCAACATATTAAACTGTTCCCGAGGAATTTCTTGTGTCCGATTTCTATCAGCGCAATTATTATATACCGAAGATATATATGTTCATCAATACTGCTACTGAGCGGGAGGCCGAGACAAGCGTCTTAGTGATCTTGAAAATCTGAGATATCGTTTGATCGATAGACGGAAAAACCGGTTTTATCGACTCATTCGACTTCGATAATTTGTCAATTAACTCGTAATTTGATTCTATTGAATTTTAATATATATTTTTTGTTTTACTGAAGAGGAAATTCATTAATTCGATTGTCAATCGATTATTGATTATTGATTTGGGGCTCAAAAATGTTCTTCACATGAATTAGAACGATCTATTCCCTGATCTGCGATTTATCTCTAAAACGATATCTGACGATATTATACATATGTATTATGGCGCAAAATATTTTTCCATCGAACAATCTACACAACGATCGATTATAGATGTATTATCTATTATCGCGCAAAGTATTTTTCAATGTATCCAGGAATCACGATAAATTCAGTCTCAATTAAGTAAAAGAAAAACACTAAAAGGATCGAAATGAACACAAAAAATGGTTATATCTTTATTTTGTCCAAAATCAGCTTATACATTTATCGTGGTATATTGTAAAAAAAAAATATGTGAAAAAGGAATGAAAAATCAAAATTTTCTATAAAGATGCAAATGGAAAACAGAAAATAGAATTTTTTTTTTAAAATAAAATAACAATAATTTATTAATTTTTTTTGAATATGAAAAATAGTGTATCAATCCGATATTCAACGTTACAAATTACTCAAAACGTTTTTGAACCGCAAAACAACATATATATATCATGGAATTATGAACTATCAAATAGTGGAAAAATTGGTCAACAAATATTCGGAAACGCAAACATAAGCCCTCAACATCTATCGTCCAAATTTGTGCACCGAGTCTCGCGATAGATACAGTGCACTTGTTGGTTCGCGCCTCTCCTCAGCTATTATGTAAACTCGCGACAACAACTTCCAGCTGATTGATCCTTCATATTTAAAATTCTAATTAGCGTCTCGTGTCTATTGCATTCCGCGCAACATTCCTCCGAAGCGTTCGAACACAGGAACAATTCCGTGTCTCATTGCCCGAGTGTACACACGAGAGCTTTCGAGTTTGCGGATAGAGAGGGAGGGGGGAGTTCGTTCATTCGTAACCCCGGAAATGTACGAGTGACAGATAAACCAGAGATCTGGAGCACGCGGGAGAGAGCCGTACTAATGTACACAGCGTCTGTGGTTATCCGGCCGCGGTGACGAGAAAACTTTATCGGGGCCAACGTAGGTACTGTCTACTTAATCGTCGTTTTGGCACACAAGTTCCGTGGTAACATTTGCCACACGTCCCGCCTAAACACCTCCATTACCGTTCTGCGACATCCCCCGAAGCATTCCTTTTATTTTTTCCTCAGCGGCTTCTTCGTCCGCCGAAAAAAAAAAAAAAAAAAATCGTCCGAAAGCCCGGAAAAGCCTTCGTCGATTCTCGCCGCGCGTATAATAAATCGTTGGCTGTCGGGAACAACAAGTACGCAGTTAAACACGAATCGAACGTCCGTGACTTTGATTATTCCGCATTTTATCACGTATTGTTACAAAACTCAACTCGGCCGTACTGTCAAAATAATTAATGCTTACGCATTGAGGTTACGCGTCTCTTCTCTTATCCGGAAAATGCTAAACTCCGTTATCTATACCTGCGGTATTCTTAAAAAAAAAATTTTAAATTATCGTGAATTTTAATCCGGACGTTCCATTTCCGCGCGGATGGCCTTTATGTCCGGATTGCACTAGGAATGTGCACCGCCGAGCTAATAGCGGATGAGTAGATCGCGTGAGAAAGGAAGGAGATCACGAGATTGACGCGATGCGATAGAGAGATATTGAAGTTTCGAGAGGCCGCCGAAGCCGTTGAGGAATGTCGATCAAACGATAGTCGATCAAACAATGGTGAAGAGTATCGGAAGGTTAAAAGTCTTAAGGGAATTTACACGACAGGAATAAAAAGACGAATGAGAGAAAATTAAAATTTTAATATTAAATACTAAAGTCCCGTAACCCTTTTGTTCCTCGCTGCTTTTTCACAGTTATTGTAACAATCATTTAATTCAATGGAAAATTCACTTTTCAAAATATTCGATAGAAACTGACGGCGTGAGCTGAAACAGCATTCAAATTAAAAATCAACGATCTTTCCATTTTAAATAAATAACTTCAAATAAAAATCATTAATCCAAAATAAATGTAAATGAATCGAAAAATAATGGATCCATTAAAACTGATATTTTATAATTGTTTACCGATCAACGATCGTTAGGTGTCTATCAGATCGATGAACAGATGTTATCGAATAATCCATATTTGGGAATTTTTTAATAAGCGTTAATTTCTGTTGTGTTTAAGGGAGATTTTATTTTTTCTTATCGGTATACAAAATCTTATCAAAAATCCCATGCGGTTGAGTGTTTGTACCGGTGGCCCGATCATGTAAAAAAAATTCCAGGTCCGAATATGAAAAAGTTTAGCAGAAGTTCAATCTTTTCTACTATTAGTTTTTTAATTTTTTCGATTTGAAATAAAAAAAAAAAAATACTTGTACAATCTTTAATATTCGGACCTGGGAATTTCTTCACGTGATCCGAACACTATCACCAATAAAAAAAATCGCCTGGAATTGGTATTGGTATTTTTTTTCGCTTATAAAAAAAAAATAAAACACATTTACTTGAAATCGTTGAACTTCGCGTTTCATAACGATCTATCGAGAATGAGAGATATTGACGATTGCGAGTTTAACACATTGTGCATAATGTCATGACGTGAATAATGTTTTAATGCATAAAAAAAATAAAACACCTACACAAACGTATGCGGGCCAATAAAGCAAAGTTCCTCTGATTAGTGTTTTCGGCTTCCGTAACTGTTTACCGATGAGCGCACTTTGACAGGGTATAGACACTGAAACGTATTTCCGCGACTCCGGGGCTTTTAAATCCGGAATGAATACTCCCACTACTCCCACTACTTGCAGTACATTGTGCGTTCGGCGATTGGAGGCGGAGGAGAGGGATACTGTAGGGGATTCCATACGTACATCGAGAGTGGCCCCTGCCGAGAGCACATAGACTTCTATTTCTCGCTCGTAAGATATACAACACAGATATTATCTTCGCCAAGGCTTTGGATAACAAGGGAAGCGAGTGTTGACCGTATTGTCGTGATTCTGTTAAAGCGTTATCGGGTCTGGTCGCAGCACGGGAATTAACTGGGCCAATCTCAGGTATGCCGAAGGCGAAATCTCGAGAATTTCATCGAGTAAATTCACTTGTCGTTTCTGTATCCTTGTGTAATCCCTATGTATCAGACTCCTACAGTGTATCGATGAGATTTACGGTCGATACTCGGCAAAAATGTTATCATCGCATTGGCAAAAAAAAAATTTTAATTCAAATAAAATTGCTTGTTTGATTTTTTTTTTAATATTCTAAATATTAGATCGATTGAAATATAATTATTGCAATGAAATTAAATTGATTTGGCGTTTTTTTATTTTCGATGTACCGTTCCCACTGGTGGGTGTCCACCGCTAAACGGCTAAAAAAAAAGAAGTCACTTTTCCGGTCTCTTTTTTCCTAATATTTTATAACAATTTTTTTTTCTAAGGCTTTTACGGAATACATGTATTTTTCAGCTAAAAGATATTGTTTTATTATCTTTAGTATTTGAGAATTTTTTTTTTCAAAATTTCAATCGTATTTCGAACCGCCCCCCTCCCCCGCAACGCCCACTTAAATGATATATATAGATTTTTTTGACGCGGTGACGCCAACTGCCAATCATTTTTCTATTCCACTTTGATTAACAACTAATTGGAATGATATGTCTTTCGTAGGTCAACATTTTTCGAATGACGAATGACGAGAGTATTACTGAATCAATAAAGTTTTAGTAGAGTGAGAAACGTATTTATCTGAATGAATGTGTGTTCAATCAATTAGAATGTCTTTGCAGATGAGCGAATAGGTATGACATCAAATTAAAATGTGATATCGATTGTCCCTAATGGAAACCGCGGTACTCACGATAGCAATTAAAAAACCCGTGTTATCGTAGGATGTTGCCATAAGCTATCGAATTCGAACGAAAGACGATGAGTGTTTAAACACTGATGAGCGTGTCGTAAAAATGTAACTAATGAATAAGAAACCTGTCGGCAATAATACAACGTTAGGTGTCATATTTTATTTCAAGAAGTGATGAATCTAAAAAATCGTGAAATGTACGCTTACGAATACCAGAAAGTCCGATACGGAGTCCGTATATAATACTTCGATAAGCGATGATTTTTTTTCTCGGAAGATTTGTTCAGTCGAACTGTTTGATTGCAATATATATTTTACCGCCCCTTTTACGGAATGACGGAATGATCGAAGAAACTCATTTTTAATACAATTGCAGAAAATGCTGCGCTGTTATAGCTGCGATCTCGAACTTCCCGGGTCAATAAAGTAATAACAATTATTCAATAATTAACGATAATGATTAATCTTATAAATTTTCGAAAAAATTGGAAAAAAATCGAAACAACCAAAAATATCAGTATACCTTTTAGCAGCAGTGTGGTTAGTGAAGTTCAGGTGTCTCGCCGGCGTCCCACCGTAATGTCATTCCTTTCGGTTGCGTTTTTTCTTTTTTTTTTTTGTTTTCTTGATCGTGTAGTTATCTCTTGGCGCTGGTGATAACGTTAGTCGATCGTGTTATCCGAATAAACTGATTTAACGATTTATCTCAAAAAGCTTTGATCTTTGGCGCGATTTTTTGGGCCTTTAGGGTACCGCGCTGCAGGTGCAACGATCGACAGGTACAGCGATTGTGAACCGTGCCGACTTCTTTCTTTCTTCCCGCGAACAATCCAGCGGGCTGATCGATTTCGACTAAACCTCTCGAACGTCAGCGGCCGCTCGTGCAGTTGGGATATCGACTCACTCATTCCTGACCGGAGAAGGGGGGCACGTTCGTCGTCATTCCTCGTATATAAAACGGGGAGTGTTTTTATTGTTTGTCGATCGGTGTGTACCTCCCTGGAATGCACGCGCTTGGATGCAAGAGCCCTCGAATTTATGCTACGTAACTCTACATAATTGCGCCATTAAACGCGACGCTTTAACTCTTTCCAGTAACAAATTTCTTCTTTTTTTCGTAAGAAAAAAATTTAAGATTCTTGTATTATAATTATTTTTCCATACGCGTCGCTTAACGCACTGTAAGGCTTCTGTGTTATCACGAGAAATCATATTTTAAATTTTATCTGACGCTCCCGATCCGAAGACAAACGGTGAACTGACCTACCTGACGGATGCTCGATTCTGTTCGTAGAGATTAACTGCAGTAATTTTTTCTTTTTTTTTTCGGTTTAATTTCAATCAATCGTAAACGAAATACAATCCGACGTGTGTTAAGATTAATCAATTTTTCCATTAAACTAAGCAAATTTAACGATAACTCTATCGTTTGGGTTTTAATTCAGTGGAACATCTCACATCACGCTTCATGCAGAGGGAAAAAAACGTATAGAGGAGTTGCTTTTTTTTTAACTCTACGGGATCAGGTAGACTCGCTGTTCGTAATTTTCTCTATTTCTACTCTCAAAATTCTTACCTATACAGTAAATTCCACTCTAGAGATTTGAAAATACGGATCGTAATTTTTTTTCGTACTTTTACCGTTGAAAAAGTTAACCGAAATTTACGTTGCGGAGGTTTTTAAGCAAAATGGTAATTTTAATCATTGCCACGTACCTTTTTTGGGGCAAAATTATCGTTCACATTTACTGCTCACATCTCTACTTAACTCACGGCACTCAGAGCGCTTGGAAAGACGTCGGGAGTGGCAGGAAAAACGATTCGAACACTCCGATTATCTCGATCACTTGACTCCGAAAGCTAAGCGAAGTAGAGCTGTAAGGGATTTTCCTGTAAAAAAATATATCGATTCTTCACCGAACGCAGCTTTTTTTTATTTACAACCAAATTGCGATCTTGTGGTTTGAAAAAAAAAAAAAAAATCTCAGTCCGATTAAAAAAAAAAATAACTTTCGATGTATAGAGACTTTTTGTCTCATCGCACGTACTCGACGAAGAGAGTGGTTGCGTTATCAATGACAGGAAAAAATGTAACAATGTTGAGTTATCTCAAGTTTCATGCACTTGTCTTTCGATGATTGATAATACAATGGATAAGAGAGTAGTGACAAGGATGAACGCAATGTTTCACTAAAATTTCCATAGAAGCCTCCAGCGAGGTGTGTACAGATTGCTGCCGACAAAGTCTTTTGAAGTCGAAAAGTAAACATACGGAAATATTGGTGTCGTATCATCCGACGCACTCTCACTCTCTCGTTATTTCGTAATTATCGGAAAACTTCAATCGAAACGAGCGGCAAGTATCGTACCCGTACGCGTGTCTATCGCGGACTCGCGCACAGCTATATCGACGGAGTAGCGTGGAAAAATACAAAACCGACACAGAGATTAAACTTTGCGTTCAAAAGTATATATATATATTTTTTTTTCTTTTTTATATACACATATATATATATATATATATCTATAGAAACCGCCCATAGCTCTGACAATTCACGATTCGAATACCTCGGCGGGTTATCGAAACTTTTTTTTTCGCTCTCATCAACACCGCGCCGCGATGCGGGAAAACTTGTTCAAAAATGTGTATAATAAGGTTGAACGACGGAATTTCTGACGCAATAACAACGGTGGCGTTGTATACCGTGTGGTATAGATAAACGGAAATTCGACTTAACGAGCTCTCCGTGGGGCTCGTCCGCACTGATTACGAAACGACGCGGTTCTTCGTTCGCGTATACGCGGGAAATTAATCAATGTGTTTTTTTCGTTTATTTTTCTTGTGATTGTCCTTTCACATACCATCAGGTAAATTAAAAATAAAAATTTTCGGCCCCGAAAATCCGTCCCATACATACATTTCATAGTCTTTAATTGGGGGGAGGATTGCTGGCTTTTCGCATCCAGTCGTAAGCTAAGAAGGAATCTGAATGTGTGCCGTAACTCTCAATATCTTTGAAACAATAAAAAAATTACCGAGAAGTTGATCCGAACACTTAAATTATTGAATCTCTGGGCATTGCATGGGCGAAAAAATTTTCGTGAAAAATGATTGCAAAACATAAAATAATACGTAATTCTAATAGTTCATTAAAAGTCGTGAGTTGCGGCAATATAAAACTGTTTTTTGAATCATTTTCTCCGTGATTAAATATCGTTTGGTGATTAAAAAATATCATTTTTCATTTACTTAATATTGCGTTCCAATTATCGCATAGAAAAAAATCTAATTACTAAAAAAAAAAAATTCTTCGCCGTGTTAAATTTCCGACTGAATGTAATTTTAAACATTGCAAGAGATAAATATTATTGAATCGCGGCACAGGTAAATATTGGTACTCCGAAAAATTATAATTAGTTATTAATTACAAAAAAATGAATTTGAAAAAAAATATTTTTCTTAACTTTTTCGTTTAGTTTGCGGTGGAAGAGTATTAAAAAATGATATTTTTAGCAGTGAATGCAATATGGTCAACTCGAAGGCTAATCGCGATAAATGGAAGGAGGCGAATGATGCTACACGGATTACTTGACGTGATAGATTACCCGGCCTTGACATTGCACTGTCTGTACCATTACAACAGCACAACGTAGAATAGTGTCCGACAGGTTTATCTACGAACTATCGTGGATTACGTGACGCTCGGTCATTATAGTACACGATCGTAGGTGCGGAAGTCAGCACAGGAAAAGGCCGTTCCTTAAAAATGGCAAAATCGAGGTTGACGTTTGTTTTTGTCACTACGCTCGTTGTATTTTTCATCATTTTGTTTTTTGTTTTTGCAACTGTTTTCTTCGTTGTATGTACGTAGTTTGCGCGACGATTACTGGCTTCCGGTGTTATTATAGTATTCCGGAATAATATCGTTAGTGACGATGACGATCACTGGAGAGTGTGTATTTTACATTACTCGCGGATAATCCGACAGATGCGATCGGGCACCTGCGCTAATGGAATGTTGATTCATAGATTCAACGCGCGGGTAATTGCAATGATAAAATTAGTTAACATATCATTTAGTGGCGTTTGCATTTCAGAATTTTCAGTTGCCGAGGCGCTCGATAAATTTTAGCGATAATGTTTACAATGATCCATCATCGAAATATTTCCATGGTGATAATCAATAATTTTATAGCGATTTTTATGTCATTAATCACATTGATACGCGGAATGAAAAAAAAAAAAAAAAATCCCTATTGTATCGGGAATATTTAGAGATATATGTATTCCCGGTGCCCATTTTAAAAAATGGGAAATTTGTTGATTACCTTCACAAAGATTCGATATTCACATCAACCAATTTTAGTTATCGGGACGCTACGCAAATGCTTACGCGCACATGAAATGTCTTCGCAGTATAATAAATATAAGATTCGAATTGCATTCCGGCGTTCATATGCCACTCGTGTCGTGTCTGTTAAAAGCCAAATAGGAGAATCGAATACTCACAATCTGGAAAATCAAGTTCTACGCGACGAAGGTAGACACACCGTATTCGGAATGTTGAACGATGATAATTTATTATTGTATGACGTGAACTGACCAGCCGGTTGGTGTCCAACGGATTAAGTTCTGCGTACCTTTGGGGAAATTACGTAAGAAAAATAGAGCGAAACTTGATCGTTGACGTATACTACGATTTGTTAGATAGACTATCGTCACACAAGTAACGAAATAGTTTTTTTTCTCCTTCATTTGCATATTTCTTCGGGATAAAAATAAATATTGGTAATAGAATACGCAGAACCTTTCCTCATAGAAAACCAAGAACTCTGTTTCCTTACCAAAAAAAAAAGTCAAGAATGTTTCCTTATAGAAAAAACTTTTTATTGGTGATATTTCTACTTTTTTTTCTGATGATTTCAGTGTCCGGCTGCGCGATAGCGATTTTTATGATGGCGATCGCAACATTTTTTATCGACTGATGTCAAACGTAAGACATTACCGTGTCAATGACTGGAGTGCCTGCAGTAGAAACAACCGGAGATTAAATTGAAGGCCATTTGGATGGATGTTTGTTGAACATTTGTTAACCGAAGCGCCAATGTATGCTGTGGCCATTGTCACCCATGCAGTTCACAGAGACGGAAGCAATTTGCGTGAGAAAATAGTCGTCGAGTTCCGTTACGTTTTGACTTATCGGCCGATACGAATCGAGATATGAAATAGGAGAAGCGGAATGGAAAAATAAAGTGGTAAACAGCGGAGAGAAGCGAAACGGAAAGTCCTCGAAGATAATAAGCAGAATCGGAAGGAATCGCAAATTGCTATCGAGAGCATTGATGATTTTCCCGTCGTAATAAAGCGAATCGAGATTATTGACCCGAATAATCACAGCTCCAGCGATTTTGGCTCGTTGTTTGTATCATTAACGATATATCTTTCAGACTCGCTGTGCCGCGTCGTTCTCTTCCTCGGCGGACTCGATGGTCGGGTAATAGTCGGTTTGAGAGCACAAACCAACCATATTTGGGTTAATTGCAAAAAAAAATCGACTCAAACTCAACTAAAAAAGGGTTTGTTGATGCGACTTACCCAACCATCAGTCTGCGAGAGTTTACGTCTCTAATACATAATAACGGAGTGGAGAAAAGGGCCCCCGTCGGTAATTTCGGGTGCGGTGCTTTTTAAGGATTCAACGGTTGTATGAATGCAGTTCTTGTTTTTAGCGGCTTCGAAGTTTCATATACATTTTTTAGTCTCAAAACTCAATGAAGCTAAAAGTTTACGAAGATACAATTGCTTGGCAATTCGAAAATTAAGTTCATTGTTTGGTTTTTCGAAATACTATCGGACATAATAATGATTTTCTGTACTGAAAGGTAATGAATGCGTTTTTTTTTTTTAATTATGACGTATGAAAAATATTGCTAAGAACATAAAAAAAAACTATTATCGTCGATTGTACGAGTTTACGTCGGCAAAGTTACGATAAGCGTTAATAGATCGATCGATCGCGTAAATGTTTCAGACGTTCAACGATACGATTACGCGAAGTCTAATACATTTTTTTCTCTTTAATAACAATGTATCAATGAATGTTTATTTATGATTACGATGCGAGTCACGTGAAAAGGAATTCCGTAAACCGATGATATTGCGAAAAAAAAAAAAAAAAAAAAAAACACTAAAATGACGTAATGGTATTGGTGCAATGTACGAATTCGTAAAACAATATAACAGCAATACATGTCACCGGTGATTGATCGACCAGACGGGATGAGTTGCAGATGTGTCGAAGACAAAGAATCCTGTTTCGTCGAGTCGGAAAAATTCGCGCCTCTCCGGCTGCTACTCAATTAAAACTAAGAAAATTAACATACATAATTAACGGCAATCTCGTGCGGTATTATCATTTTATCAATGCGAGGAATGCCACCTTCATACAAGATGCAATAAAAATGACTATAATCTCTGTAAATGATGCATATATTTTTTTTTCTCTTACATACATTGAACTTAGAAACATTTTTTCAACAATCATGGAAATCTTCGGAAACTATCGGAAGTCAAGATAACGGTCGAAGGTTTTTTTTTTCTTCATAATTTGTAAATATGAATGAACAGCTAATTTTCAGTCAGTAAAAAAAATATCTCAGTATTGTGATAAGAGTGACATAGATGGTTTTTTCAATGCCAGAACGACGCGGCGCCGGACTGCCTTGCAGCGCGCAAAAGGATCTCTACGTGCTGAACGCCGATGATAGACATAACATTGTCGGCAGTCCGGAAGGCCTTTGGCTTCCGCGCAATGAAATTAAACGAAACGGAAAAGTAACGCGCGTACTGAGGCTCTCAATTGACGCTATTTCTTCGCGGCCTTCTATCACACGTTAGATGTGATCAGACTCTCGTGTATTTCCGGTACCTAAGAGGGTAAAGCGGAAGAACATTCGGAACTAATGGCAAACGCCGGCTGACGACAGGCATTGAATTTTAAACAGGGTGGCCGTGAATATGTCTGGTTGGTTGACTGGATGTACCGACTGTGTATTGCTATATATTATAGCGACTATATTGACCTAACGTCTCGGTACCATCGACAAAAGTGCATCCGGAAGACTGAAAAAGTGTTGTTTTTTTTTCATTTTTTTTTGGTTACACTTGACATTTGTCAAAACATCGTGAATTCTTAAAAGTGTTTTTGTTCAATCGCGAAAGTCTGACGTGTGTCGAGGTCATGAAAATTTTCTGTCCGTTTGGAAAGTGTGCAGAGAAAAATTGGCATTATCAGTCGCAAATGTAGCTGAACCGGATGACCCGCGTTCTATCAGTTCGATTCAATGTTTCTTCGTCAGCATTAAACGTACGTACGTCGCACTGCGTGTGCGAATCACAGTGGGGCTCGTCTAAATGTTTTTTGTTTTCCCTTAATATCGCCCGAGTGTGGAAACCGTAGTGTTATTATTCAGTTTGCATTGATAACATTTCGCAACTATTGGATTGTCGTCTTTGGACTCCTGGACTTTGGATATTACGAAGCTAATTTTTCGTATCGTCGATAAGTGATGAAAAAAAATTGCATTGGAGTTACGATTTGGCGAAAAGTTCATAAAGATTAAATAGTTCAAACTCACGGCAATTTCAAGCCTTATTAACCTCAAACCTTATTTATCAGCAGTCTATGGTTCAAAATTAACCATAATGATATCCATGATGATATCTCAAAAATTACGCAAATTCAAAGACGAGCAAAAATGTTTCGAATACTTTCCCTATACACATAAGAAAGCAAAAAAAAAAAACGGTAAATCGGAAAATTCGATACCGATAACTCTCCTCGAGCGTGCGTCGTCGATAACCTATTGGCATGATATTGAATGATTTCGCGAAATAATTCTAACGTGATAACATCGACGATAGGGGATTTACGATTACACGCAAAGTCGCTGAGTTTTCCGAAGTCGTTGATAACCCTGATATCCGGAATTCAAAAATATCAATTTTTCTTTTTTCGATCGCCAGATCGTCGTCGATCGGAAGAACCGTAGAGCCCGAGGTCCATAAACACCTCCGTCGGGCTCTCGTTTTATATCCAATGATTTATCGTCGCCGTATCGACGTCAGAGGAAAAAATATATAAATACTTAGGTGATGTATATATATCGCGCGTTTATTATATCCCGGATAATACACTATACTATGCTATAACAATGATGATTCTCCGAGGCGATGAATAAGCTCTACATGAGATGCGATACGAGAACAAGTCACGGAAATTCCGTGGAAGTAGCCGAACTCTCGTAGATCGTCGGCGATCTCGCGTGCTCGGCATGCGGATCGGCTAAAACTTGTATAGCTATATCGTAATGCGTGCATCGACACACACACACACATAGAAGCTATTTTATAGAAAATGTCCGTCAGTATATATTGTATTGCCAATATAGGACAATAAACGTCATGATTCCGCACTGATTCGTAGAATCATCGAAACCTAATCGAGGATCAATCTCACCAGAACGCGGCATGATCATTGCAGGCACGCGCGCAAGTGCGTCTCTCAGGTACACGAAGCCTTGAATTTTTTTCCCCGCGTATAGTATTACTGCTTATCATTCGAAGCACAAGTATTTACGCGTTAACTTTGGGACATACTTCATATACGTGCCTCACGCGAGATCGTTATCGTAAGTTTCGCGGGTTTCATTGAGGAAAGAAAGACTGTTTTTAGATATATCCTGGTAGAGTGATGATAAAATTTGGAGTGCATTACCTGAACTCATCTTTCGTCGGGTTTTTTCCCTGTTTTTTCTTTTTTTACGCGATAAAATTTATACCGCATTATCGATTGTTAAATTTAGCATTTCGTCGTATTATTTGACTTACTTATCAATTTCGGTTATTAAGATTCCAAAGACGGCTTTCGTCAATCTAAAATTACGAGAGTGCATCTTGGCGAACAGACATCGAAGAATTTCTTTTGTCTGTTGAAAATACAGTCTCTGTGTCTCCGTGCAGTACGTCAGACGCATCGTCGCGTAAAAAGCAAACATCCTATCGTAAAAATCGCATGAACGATCTATTATATTCGACGTATCAGTATTTAGCTGGATAGCAATAAATACCAATTAATGCGTCGTAAAATATTCTTTCCTTTCCTCGAGATACGAAAGTTGTCTAATAGCGCTCTATAGTAACGCTATATAGTATTCTATCGATTTATATATCGGTATCGTTCGATGCGCGCATCAAGTATTATCGCACATTTGACGCTCGAAACTTTTAAATTAATTCTGCACGAGTTACGTACGAAAGCGTTTGACTTTGAACGTATCAACAACGCGTTGAATACCAAGCGACGTGCCCTCCTCTCATAGATAAACGCTATCGCGTATAACTCGACGCTGGAATCGCGGGGGATTACATAGATATATTATTATTCCACATTGTATTAACAACGCCTATGGAACGCGATGCATGCAAATTTTTATTCACGATGAAGACGCTTGCCAATCGTAATATTGTGTCGATATCTCTCTCTTTTTTTTTTTTCGATTTTCATCCATTTCATTCGGATCAATTCATACCGCAATGGATATGCGACTGTTGCTCTCTCGTGTCTGTATCTTTGCCAAGAGAGTGTAGACGATGCAACACGTGTGCGACGGCATTGCGGCTTATCGGCCCGTGCATAACTCCGGAGATTCAGCGGAGATCAAACGCAGAAACGGGATATCAATATATCGGAGTATTTCTTGCTTCGCAACATCGAGAAGAAAATGTTCAATTATACCTGCAGCCTCGACTAGTTCGGAGACTGTTAAATAGATCACCCGCATTGGCTTGGTCGTGAATCCAGCGCTTATCGAGCTCGTATACGGCCCCATAAACAAGTCGTAAAATCGAATACATAGTTGCATTCTCAGTACTTAATGCTGTCTAAAGCTCACTAGAAATAGAAACTCTGATCTCCCTTGAGGGAGAGAAAGAAGGGAACGAGGGAAATGGAAGAGTTGGAGCCTCAGAGATGCCGTGACGATTCGAGAGGGTTAATCAGGTGCGGTCAGCCAGATGGCAGTTAGTCAATTGAATCGTTGAATCTATCGAATAATCGTCGAAATTAATAAATACACTAATCAATGAAGTAACGAACGATAGTAATTGGTGCTAATCCAGTATCGATGATAAGATTATCGTCGAGATTTGTATCGCGGACGATCGGAGCAAGTCGACAGGAAGAAGTCACTCAAGTCGCGATTCGCTTTGGCGTGAATCGAGGAAATTGATCTGCCGATGTGTCTGATTTAGAAACGCGTTTGAAGGTAATGTGTGTTTAGGGGAGAGAGGGGCAAAACGGAAACTCGGGACATGATGGGTACTTGAAAACAGAAGTGATTGCAAAAAATTTGAAAAAATTATTATTTAAAAAAAAATGAAATTTGGAAAAAATTGAGATACCATTTGAAAAAAGTTCAGTTAAAATTTAAAAAAAAATTAATTCTGAAATATCATATTAATTTTCATGAAATTTGTTCCGTAAAATAAAGATTTCAAAAACTTCTCCGTCATTTCTCCATATTACCCGGGTGGGGTGTTGCGGTTCGCCCGTTTTGCTTCGCGTGTCCATTGTGCACCGGTGCACTTAAGAGTAATCAGTAATCTTGATACGAGACAATTGCCAAACTTATTTCAGGTGCAGTTTCTTATGTAAAAAAATCAACGAAAGAGTGTTCTTCACCACGACTAGGATGTGCGAAAAGAATCTTGAAATATCTCCTCAGATATTGGTTTCGAGAGTCGATAAGAATGTAATTCATCCCCGGAAGTTGCCGCAATACATCGCCGGTTTGTCAGCGAATCTTGGCGCCCTGTCAGCCGGATTGGTGTACGGATGGACCTCACCAGCGGGTGACGACGGTGCAAATCTCGATTATCCCTTCGTGATCGATGCCAATGATTTTTCGTGGATCAGTTCGATATTCAATGTCGGCGCTGCGACGATCTGCATTCCCATAGGAATGCTGACGAATATCATAGGTCCAAGAAGATCGATGCTCTTGCTAACCGTACCATTTACCATTGGTTGGATCTGCGTAATATGGCCAAATTCTGTCGTCACTCTGATATTCGGTCGTTTTTTGCTCGGCGTAAGCGGCGGTGCTTTCTGCGTTACCGCGCCGATGTACACCGCCGAGATCGCGGACAGGGAGACACGCGGAAGGCTCGGTTCCTACTTCGAGTTGCTTCTCTGCACAGGAATACTGATTGCTTACACTTTGGGATTGCTTCGCGATATGTTTCTCCAATCATTGATATCCGCGGCAGTGCCATTGGTCTTTTTCGCTGTGTTCTTTTTTATGCCTGAAACGCCGATGTACCATCTGAAGAATGGTAACGTGAAGGCGGCGCGCAACACGTTAATCTGGCTTCGTGGTTCCGACTACGACGTTCAGAACGACTTGGACGAACAAATGCATTCTCTGGCTGAAGCTGAACGCGAGAAAGTATCATTTTTCACCGCGTTTAGATCGCGAACCGCCGTTAAGGGTCTTTTTGTCGGCTATGGTCTCATGTTTTTTCAGTCGTTCAGTGGTATCGATATCATTATTTTTTACGCCAGTAGCATATTCAGGGAGGCTACCGGCGACAATGCCGATTGGTCGACGATCGTTATCGGTGTTATGCAAGTAACTGCTGTGTTTCTTTACACTCTTGTTGTCGATAAATGGGGCAGAAGAATGTTACTGATGATGTCCGGCACGGCAATGTGTTTGGCGACTTTAATTCTCGGTCTCTACTTCTATTTGGACAGAAATGGCACTCCCATGGATAGCTTAGGGTGGTTACCGCTGGTATGCATATGCTGCTTCAATATTTTCATTTCCTTTGGTTTCGATCCGATTCCGTGGATGATGATCGGCGAATTGTTTTCACCGCATATCAAAGGAATCGCCGGTGGCAGCGCGTGTCTTTTGAATTGGTTAATGTCATTCGTCGTTACTAAGTTTTACGCTCAAGTCAAGAAACAAATCGGTTCTGACGGTACTTTCTGGATGTTTTCGGCTATTTGCGGATTAAGTGTGGTATTCGTATTCTTTCTGGTGCCCGAGACTAAGAACAAGACTTTGGAACAAATACAAATCGAATTGGGCGGTCATTCCGTCTTTGATGACTTGAGAAAACAAAAATTTAACACCGACATCATGCCGGAGGATACCGCGAAGTCATGAGGTCATTTTTAGCCTTAGGTGACACGAGTAATTGAGAAGTAACTGCCGCGATCGGTACGAATGTATCGAATGTGAAACGGAAAACTGCCGGATTGAAGAAACATCGAAGAAATACGATGACAATCGTAGAACTTAATAAATATTTGATGGTTATTAAAAATGGAGCGTTCATTATTTTTTATGGAAGTCTCGATCCACACTTTGGCACATGGAAGTCGTAATTAATAATGTTCGATATCTACTATTGGCGCAGGTGTCAAGATATTATTTTACGACAGTTATGCAAATGGGAAATAAAAAGTGATCCTTGACTCCTTGAAGCGTGTCCGCGCGACTTGCGCGTTGCTGCATTCTCACTCGTTTTTAACTCGCTACCGCACGGTGCATCGACGAAAAATCGGCGACTACGCTCTCGCGAGAAAAGATTTTTATCTAAACGAGTTTTTACTTCGGATAATTTTTTTTTTTTTTTCTGACGCAACATTTTTCTTTGCGCGATATATTTATAAAATGGAAAAAGTTCTAGAGAGGCTCGTGACCTTACAGTTAAGATGTAAGATCTTAGAATAAATATAAGTATACACTCCGATAGGCTACGGGTTTACACATACGCGTACTGCGTTATATACCTCGCATTTACTTACTTATGTACACATATACATATACGAACATATATATATACTTGTACAGTGAAACGTGTCGCGAATAAAATTTGTAGCTTGAAACGTGTGACGAATAAAAAGCGTATAAAAGGTACCGCTTGGGTTCCGATCAACTTAAAGTCCCAGCGATCCAGTTTATAAGTAAGTTTAAGTCATTACCGACGTTTACGGAATTCGCAACATTCGTATCTGCGAAAACTTTTTTTCTTTTTTTTTTTTTTTTTTCAACTCTCGAAACGAAATCGCGATGTTTTTAGTGATTCTGTTTGTTTCATTTTTCTTTTTTTTTTTTCTTCTATTCATCACTTTTTTTTCGGGATTTTGGATTTTTTCTTTGTCCGACAATGTAATCAATAAACGTACGCGCGACGATGGTGAACGCGTAAACCAATAACGGAAATATATACGAATGCGCCATATTCGGCGTGATTTTTGACGCGTCAGCTTTTCGTCAGTGCGTATTGCAGTTTAGCCTGAGCAGCATGTTGCGCGAAAACTTTTCCATTTGCCCGGTTAGTTGAAATCAATACTGGCTGGCTGCAGTCTCACCCACATCCAGGGACGAATTAAGAAGGGTGGTGGCGAGTCTGCCGCTATTTCGACAAATTGTACTCCCATTTATTCGCACGAAAAATTTACTACAGTTCGAGTACAAACGTCATTGCCAAAATTATGGAAATAAAATAAGCGAAATTTACATAGTTTCGACTGTTTCTAACTGCTGATGATACAATTTTTTTTGTCATACTAACATATGCGATAAAAAAAAAACGGAAGGGTTAAAAAATTCGACCAAATTTATTTCACCGCTGAAAATTTAGAAAGTAAAAAAAAATTCTCTTTCCGCGGCAATATTTTTTTTTTTATTATTTTTTGCCATTTTTTTTTGTCATAAGACTCTAAATCCATGGAAAATGCAGTAGATTTTTTTTTTTTTTGCTGTATTTCCTTCTATGATTTACGAAAAAAAAGACACAAAATTTAACTCAGTTTTCGACCGACGAGGTGGATACGCATATATTAAAAATATATAATAATAATTTACGTACACATGAATATATATGAATTTATAATAGTAGTATTTTTATACATGAATAAATAAATAAAAATCCACCTTTTTAATTGGCGGATTTTAAGTAAAATGTTTGCCGAGAATTTCAGCCGCGTTATGAAAAAGAATGAGCGATCTCTGCAGTGTGTCTGCATTGACGATGGTATATCTATAACTATGGGATGAAAATGCAGCACCGGAATGCACGAGGTTCAGGGGACTGCAATTTGCCAGTCATAGTACTTCCGGGACTTCTCAAGGAAACGTTATAGTCGCGTTTAATCTCTCGGTAACATCTCTCTCTCTCTCCATCTTTCTCTCTGTTTCTGTCGTTTCTCTACAGTTCTCCATTCAATTACTCGCCAAGTACAGAGACCGAGCTTACGTAATTAAAGCGGACACCTGATTTGCTGCTTCTGTGTATCACGTTGAAGCATCAGCTACGAGAGGTCAGAACATTTTTATCGCCACATTGTTTTACGCACGTAACACACGAAACGCATGTATATACAGATAACAATTGAGATGATTTTTCGTATCGGGAGCTTTTTGCTTTCCTGTATAATAAACGTGCAGCTGCTATCGATATTCCCGTGCATTTTTGAGAAAAAAGAGCATTTTTTTGATGTGCAAAACACTTCCTTATTACACATCTATCCTGAACCTTTATGACACGCGAGATGATACTTTAGATAAGCGTGTAGATGTCGCGACAATTTACGATAAACTCCAATTGCCCGGGTCTTTGCGGTAATCATAATTCTGGTCTTGAAACACGATAAGATCCATTTGTTTTCGTATTTCTTCGCAAGTCTTATCGATTGAGTATTATCGTCAATAATATCGCGGTAATCGAGACCTTTGATCGATCCGACAAGAAACGCAACTAACGGTATGTATTACACTAAATTTTCGACGCAAACATAAGAAAGATGAGCTTTTTTTTTATTCGCAAAATTAATTATTGCGAATTATTGAAGGAATCATTTTTAAGATCGCATTGAATTATTCTATTTGCGGATCTAAGAAAATTGAAAATCGGAAGACATTTTTTCGATAAGTAAACAATGGTATGAAAAAATTCATATAATTAGCAACAATAGTAATCATCAAATTTCTACGGCCTTAAGGAGAATCAATATTCCCGCACAATAATTTTTTCTTTTTTTTTTCTTTTTTACTTTCTTCACTTTTGTGATAATATCTATTTTCTCGCGACAAAAAAGGGGCCAAACTTGTCGAGACGTCCTTCTGAATTAGAACGTTCGATGTAGTGCTCTTCGATAAAAAGAAGGTAAAACGAACGCGAATATTTTTTAAAGCAACATCAAGATCGATACTTTACACGTCAGCAGACCGTTCGTACAGATTACTAAAACTTTCTATGCAGTGGGAAAACTCTCGTAATATCCGTAATCTCATAATCTCATCGCGGAATGTGCACCGATACTCGATAAGTCAAGGATAAGTGATAAATTTCAACTATCGTAATGCTCAACGAAGAAAAAAAAAAAAAAAAAAAAAAAACTTCAATAATCCAAAGAGAAGCGGCAAAGCCGTCGGAGTCTCGACGATAGAGAAATGTAATCTGAAAAGAATTACTGCAAGTCCGTAAAATAAATTCAACCGCGTGATATTGATCGCGCATTAAAAAAAAATAATAATAATAAAGTATCTTTTTATACGTACATTCGAAACTACTTTAAGATAAAATTTCGTTCGCTGAAATGATAACGCTACGGGTTGAATCGCTAAAAGAATGCGAGATGATCTAATTGTCATATTCCTTGGGGTGTCTGGGCCGCACCCGACCACGTATTCGCCATTTATGAATGCTCACGTTCTCACTCGACTATAACGCGGTACCGTAAAGACGATTTAAGACTGGTATAAAAAAAGTCTCCGCGAGAGGGGTGGAGTGAGGCGCCGGAGAGAGAAACCAAGGGCTACGACCTCAAGCAATAAAGTAATAGAAGTCTCTTCAGATCCATGCATATACTCTTTATACTCGCGCATATCTTCGTTTCGCGAAAGGGGAGGAAAAGGTTTCTTTTCCTCAAAGACGACGGGGGATGTTTTTTTCTGTTTTGTTACCACGAGAACGACGCAAGACTCGAACGATACATTGAATTAAAACTGAGCACTCACGCTTGTTTTTCAATACATTCACAGGGGGTTTTTTTTTTATAGAGATACGTTATTATCGTATAGACGAAGGAAAGGGGGGAGGGGGGGAGGGAGGCATGGGTTGTAAAAGAAGTCGCGAAGCACCGTCGAGGGGATACTTTGCGGAAAATTTATGGCGAGTCATCTTGCGGGTATTACATCGTTCAGAAGTTGTTCCTTTCAGAAGCTTCCGCGGTTGCGAGAATCTCCGAGCAAAACATCCCCCTTACATTGTTGTAAAACCGATAACGCGCCTATTCTAAAGGAACCAATCATACATCGTTTAAATTCTTTTGTTCATTTAATTTGTCAGCATGAAATTCATTTAAATAAATTAATGCCGCTATACGGTCTCACAGGTCAAATGGATTCTTAAGTTTCGAAAAATGTTGTACACGTTTTTTACGAAATTTGAATGATTTAAGATAAATTTGGTAATTTGGTTTTTCATATATTACGACATATTACGCTACGGCGTTCGCATACTTGAAACATTTATATACGAGTTTCAGTTAATACGGATCGGTTGCAAAGTTATTTCAATAGCATAAACATCGTTATTTCAATCAAAACAACTATCCGTGTTCCAGGAAGTCCTTTATACGGTCATTCACTCGCGGAACCGCCCCAATTCTGTTTTTTTTTTGTTTTGCTTTTAAACAACTCCCTCTATATTTCTTTGTGTTAATGTAACAGAGAAATGAGATAGAGAAAGCGGTACAATAAAAAAAGGGGTGGGATACGAAAGACAGTCGGTCGATGGAAGCGTTCTGGGAGCCGGAGGAATAACTTTGCCGTCAAAGGTTAACGGAGTGAAAATATTTATGTGTACCGCGAAAACATTGCCGCTTCGCCTACACGGACAATTAATTGCTCACAGACAAAGGGATATCAAAGGGGATGTATACGAGCGTACCGACGATGGCTTGGTCGGTCGTTCATGCTGAGGCGGGAGGGGAGGAGCGGAGGAGGGACTACAGAGAACGTCGCGGTCCCTGCGGCATCAATTACGTCGAAAAATGCTCGTTGCCCATCGTAATTAAAGTAAAAAAATATTCACGATCTGTGGACACACCCGGTGAGAGTGAACGTAGGGAATATCAACCCCTCTTCGATTTTACATACTCGAATGTCATACGGGAGCCATTCATGCGAAGTACGCAATGGGGGAGGAGACCTGAACGGCGGTCAATGCTGCGCTGGAATCACGCATTGTTTTCGCCGAAGTTTCATACCCATGCAGATCGTTCAAATTCTCTCGACTGTACTCTGACAAAAAATGTAACCATCCCGCGACATATATCTCGTGTTACGAATGGAAAACGAAGTTTTTTCCTTCGTCAAATTTACATAGTCGGATAACTTCTCTGTC
Organism: Buathra laborator; assembly: GCA_934046635.1. NCBI lineage: Eukaryota > Metazoa > Arthropoda > Insecta > Hymenoptera > Ichneumonidae > Buathra > Buathra laborator. Next base: position 9,334,896 of record OW203898.1, on the reverse strand, counting down.
CCCGGACGAGAGTAATTTCAGCAGTCTTCTCGAGCCGGTGAAACCAACAAAGTCGAAAAGCCCGCAGACGAGCAATTATAGAATTGCGGTGTGTCAAGGTGGTTCCCGTGGTGCAAGTCCCCCACCCCCTCCCCTTTCTCCCTGCCGTCTACTCAAAGCAAAGACTTGTTTCACACTCGCGTGGACGCTGAAAGTTAGACGGACTGAAGCCATTCGGTGAAATCCTGAAACTTCGGGGTGTATGTAACTCTGCACTACCGGTCGTGCGTAACTCATTGTAATTTCGTACGTGTAACTCCCATTGCATTTTTTTGTTCTTCGTCACGGAATGACGACGAGCTTTTTAAAGTTATTCGTGCGTAACTGACATTTTTAACATATTTATCTGAGGTACTAAGTAACGATGTATGGATAAAGTTTCGTTGGTAAATTTTTTTTTTTATTTCAAATTTTTTAATATAATTATTCTAATTTATATTATTCATTAAGTGAATTAATTAAAATTCTCGATAGTTTGATAGTTAATTCTTTTTTTTTATTTTTCATTTTAAATTTATAAATTGAAGTTTTAATATTTATAATTTCTCACATTTATTAAATTGATATGAAAACTCGATAGACTCGTTCTATAGATTCTGTAGTACGGAGTGCACCATAAAGTGAATAAAAATATTAATTTTCACCGAAGTAACGACGAAGAAGAGAGATGCGTAATTATAATTAAGTGTAACCGTATGTGTAGAGTAAAAAAAAACAATTTCTCTGTTTTTTCCTCGCGTTGATTAGCGGCTGCAACAAAATTGCATCTTTCGTTTGATATTATGAGTATCGCATCGTTGAATAATTCGGTACTGAATTTCTAAAGAGGATTAAGAGAGCGAAATGATGGTTTGTGAAACAAAGGGTTCTATAGCTCGAGTAACAATAGGTATGTTTGTACGCAACGCAACACCGTACTTCCACTATAGCGTTACATTTCTCAATATTAATCCTCACATGTTGTAGTTGCCTACAGGCGCGGATGAAAGGCGCGATTCGACGACGAGCGTGCGGCACTCGCGCGCACAATGCCGCGTAGTCTGGAGACCCGTAGTATCGGGGGAAAGGGTTAAATACACGAAATAAAAAAAAAATGTTGCGCAGGTTTTATCATTCTGATTTGTATCACATGTAGACGTCAATCAACGAAACGATACATGCATCGATAAGGTTGGGAACCCCCATGGAAATGATAAGTATATACCGATGCAAAGTACAGAGCTTTTTACCGCAATATATATAATTCATATATAATTTTTTTTACATACACTATATTCTCTATATTCGTGTTGTAAAGTTATGAGAAAAATTTCCCACCGCGAGCCCAGTCGGTATAACAGAATATGTAATCAAATTTTTACCAATTTCATTAATTTCATCAATTTCATTCACGCCGAATAAAATAACCTGAAACTATCACATCCGTTGTTTCTTTCGACCCTCTCGATCTGTTATCTCTACTATTTCGATGCTTCGATAAAACCCGAATAATACCTCCTGTTTCGTTCGAAAGCGGAGCAGTCGCCGAGCCGGAATCGCGAGGCAACGAGGAAAGAAGATTTAAAATTTTTGCCCATATTAGCTCAGCGGCTGAGAGAGAAGTCGATACGGCAATGGCTTGGAGGGGTTTTGTCGGTGTCCGTGGCTTGGCAAACCGAGGGTGGGGCGCAATGATGGCCGAGGGTAGGAGGGGGCGAGGGTGGTCTTCCGAGAGGATAGCGGGTAAAGGGAGAGAACCTTCGAGCCGTTTAATTACATTAGCCGCTACTGGGAATGCCTATGCCTTTCAACCCTCCGTGGTCCTTTCATCTCACCGCATAGGATTACCGTGTTCAAACAATAGTGTACCCACCTTTCTATATGAATCCTACTGCAGCACATACGCACACATACACCTGTATACGTTTGTATATAACTTCTTTTACCTCTAACATATCTATTATTGAATTTTAACGTACGAACGAAGTTTCTCTCGCGTGGATAAGCTCTCGCGCTCTCTTTCAACCCCCATCCTCCACTCCGCCCCCTCCCCCTTTCCCGCCCCGATTCGAAAAAGCCGAATCCGAAAATATCTGTTATATGCACTACAAAATATACGCTGTCTATACAATGAACGGGTACACCGTTGGGTTATAACAGCCCTCGTGCGAATTATCGACTTTTCTTTGTACGTAACGTACATAAAAGGGTATCCGGTAAGCTGGTTTCAATGAAGAATTAGTAATTCAATTATTATCAAGACTCGGTTACGGCTAACGGGAGAAAAACTCGTGCCGAAGTTTTTCTTTTTCTTAATTAATTCGTTTAAAGCTATTATTAATCTCATAACGATGAAATTACTGTAGGAAAATCGCGGTGCTGAGGCAGACGCGATTTATCTAATCGCGTGCTGTAATCTTTCGTCGGGAGAGAAGGAGGAAAATAAAGGAAGATTTTTTTTTTTTTAATAACCCGAGAGCAGCACTTCTCGTATTCTTGCATCACCGAAACACCACAATGAGTCTGGGAAACCCGATATACTTATGGCTGCGAAATTTTGCTAACAATCGATATTTTTAAGGTTATTTGTAATGGAATCGAAACGCCAGGATGCAACGAAGATATTAGTCGGGTGGTATATCGATGAAATAAAAATTATAGGAGTTATGCGCACTTTGAAAAATTATCGAAAATTACAAATTATTTTTAAAATTCAAGATTTTTGTCTTGAAAAATGTCTATTATGGCGCACCGTGTGAAGAATCCGCTATCCGCGGTGAGGAATGCGCGAAAAATAAAAATTCGTCATATTCCATCGTTTACACGGATTTTTTTACGTATGTCTGTGGGTAGCTGTTTGGACTCATTCTTGTAAAAACCTTTCAGCAGTCGCAGCTTGAACCGAAGGGAGAAAAAAAAAAAGAAAACATTTTCGGTGCGCGGCCTCGAAATTTGTCATAGCAGTTCGGGATAAATTGAAATGTAGTCGAAGAAAACGCGAATGAACGACGACCCACTTTCGAACAAAACACGAGTAGTCGAGGAGAAAACAGAAACCCCGGCGGTCCAATCATTTTTTAGCTCGACGCCTGTCCTGCCCGCTACCCCTCCGTCCCAACACCATAGAACTTCAGGGCGATGGCTTGATGTTTACACAAAGAAACGCTATACGCGGAAGCGACGCGTGGGATGGGTTCGTTTGTAGCATTTTCGCTTGTGAATCTATTGTGTTTGTAAATTAATTTTTATTTATTTTTGTTTTTTTTCGAAAAGTTAACAAACAATTATTCTGTAAATAAAGCTCAATCCTTCGAAGAACAATACGCGTATCTCCGGTAAATCGTGGAAGAGTTATGTATTACAAACGACTCGGAGAAATATTATCAGATTTGCGGTTTGACTGAAAGAGGTATTACAAATTTCCAAGGATTTGAAAAATGTTTTTTTTAAATTTTTTTATTTCAGTGTTAAGAGTTAATCGAATGATGAAATTGACCCACGAGATCCCTTGATATATAACTCGAAATTCCAAGAAACTTCAATAATTAACTCATTTAAGCGGCTCAATTTTGCCTGAAGAGATTTTTTTTTTCTCGCAAAAATAAACCCCAAAGTCATGCTACATCAGGGTTCTCCGTCGTCTCGACCCTTCAAACTTTATCCCGCTAACGACTTAATTCCAAATAACTCAGCGAATTTTTTTTTTTATTTTCTTTTTTGTATTTTCATTCACCCGATAATACTCTTTCATCCTCTCGTCGAGGCTCTCGAAGGTCGTAATTTACTGGATACTTTTCTTCGGTTAAGCAAGTAGTGTGTGTTTACTTTTTTTTGTGCCTTCGTCGTCCCCGCGAAAGAACAGCTCATCGAGTTTGGTGGGCGAAGTAAAGGATCGCTTGATTGATTAGGGGTTGTAAGGCGCAAGAGTGAGAGAGCTTGCAAAGTCATCACTGTCACTTTCCTCGAGTCTAATGATATACTCGGGATTAGCATGTCGGACTAATGATCCTTGGCCCTTTTTCCCCCCGAGCCGTCTCCCTCCCTTCACCTTGGCATAAGTTCCATCACCGAGCTTTTCGAGTCCTCGCAATTTTCAAACGGTTGAAAGCTTGACAAACCTTTATCCCTTCGTGACTTCATTTACCAAGTTTTCACGAACGTTTCTCCATCGCGATAAATAGATCGGTCTGTGCAGTAGCGATGCACGCCCGTATCTACTTCCCGAAGCTCGTTTCCCCGCGTCTGTGTATATACTTCCGTGACTACTGCGCCGAGGAGATGGCAGCGGGTAGGCAGCGGCTGACTCTGCGTGACTCTTACTCCCTCGACTAGCAATGAGTGACACTTCCGTGACTACTGTCGCGTAGATTATACGATTCTTGTTCTCTTTTCCCTAACCATCGGCGAAAGAAACATTGGCGTCGTTGGGGGTGGTGAGGGGAAGAGAAAAAAGAGAGTACATAGGTTTGTCCTGCGAGAAAGCAAAGAGGTACGAACGAGAAATTGTAATTACAATCGTTGCGCGGCGGTGTACCCGCGAACAAGTTCCGCGTAATGTAGTGTCGAATTGGTATTCGTGATCGGTATGGAACAATACCGCCCGAGTTTGTGGGCTATGTAATTCATGAATTCATATAATTAGCATTTCCCGTTAAGCCCTACGGCTCTAACGGCGATCGCGGGTGCATTATAGGAGAGAGGCTTGTGCTCGTATGTCAACCTTAAGGGCAGTTCGCGCGATTGTAATGGTAAATCGTAATTGGACTTTCAACGAGAAGTACCGTCCAACGGGGGTGGGGATGGAAGTGCAAACCATCTACACACGATACTGTACACAATCGGTAGTCAAGCTCGTTACACCAGCGAATTTAAAGAGTATACGAACATGCGACACGAACCGTACGGACGCGCCATCTGCCGGATTCAATTGGAAGCGCGTAGGAACAAAGAAATGCTATTTTTGTACGAAAGATGGCGAAACTCGTACCGTATTCGAAGTGTTGGCTGCTTTAATCGGCATTCCGACAACGGATGGCATTGGATTTGCATAGCGCAGTATATTGGAAGGTAATTATCGACTCAACACCTATATACTTGAATTCTTTTGAATTTTTTTTTTTTTTTTTTTTTAATTTCAATATTTTTCACATCAGAAAATTTATTGATAGTCTTTTGTTGTCGATTCTGTCGACTGCTTACTGACACAGAAGAGGTTGCAAAATTGGAACAGCAAATTAGGACACTGAGGTTGCTGAGTTTGTGGCGTTTGGACTATGAAGTGATTTTACGAAAAGCAATTAATTACGAACCATTTGTTCCCAAAATGATGATAATGCCCCAATTATTGGGGTCATTATCAGCATAATTGAATAATAATAGAATTAAGGTGTCGGTATTTGCGGGCGAATATGCTACAGTAGAGTTCGAAGCCAAGAGAAGCGGTGGAAAAAGCAACTATTGACGAAAAAATTAGAGACACAGTTCAGCGACAGATGTTTTTTCAACTGAACCGCAGGACACGCAATTCTAATAGTTTCTTGCGAATCCAAAGGCAAAATTTGACCGAAACGATCTGCTCATATTTTACGACAATAGTTACGCTATTTTCACCGATAGTTTCATCGTTTTACCGAAATGTCGTGATGCAAATTTGCCTGCAAGACGACCGATCGATGCGAATCAGCGAAAATGTTGATTATAACAAAAAAATTATTATTACAGACCTAAGACACGATAAATTGTAAATAAAAAAATTCCAATTGCTCATTAATCAACAATTGTTCGATTTTTAGTGCAAAAAATCATTTTAATTATTGTACTTGAGATTTTTTTTTTTAAATTTTTAATAACAACATGAGGGATAAAAATCTTATTCCCCTGTCGAGAAAACGTATATGTAAGCGGAAGAGTCGAATGAAAGCCTACAATTTTTAATTGGCCGTCAGGACATTAGCGCACCTTTGAATCCCTTTGACGTGAATTTATATAGTTATTCGCTGCTTTGTCCGGTGTAACCCGCGATTCATATGAGGGCAATGTACATCCGGTCAGCTTATGATGCAAGCTGCAACGTATCTGGTATATACACAACCGACTAATGAATCGGTAATAATTGAAAATCCGTTGGGATACACATCAAAGTAGCAGTGAGAGGGAGAAAGAGAGGGTTAAGAGATGGGGTTTCCCAGAGAGCTCGTGATCAAAGCGAAAAGTAAGTGAAGGGGAGGTAAAGGGAGGGGAGTAGAGTCGGGAGGGATGCTCCGGATAGAGATAGTCGGATCGTTTCCAAGCTAAAGTCAGCTTTGGATTTGCCGTAGTTGAGGAAAACTTGGAGTCATGAAGAGAGGAGCGTCATAGCGATATCGAATGCTTTCACCTGGAATAAAAAGGAAACGGAGGTCGGGAGTGGAATGGGCCAATGCTGGAAAGGAAGAAGAAAAAAAGACAGAGGAAAAAAAAAAAAAAACGAAAAAAAAAGAGAGCAAAATCGTGTAAAAGCCTAAGAGGCATAAAGAAGACTCAAAGATCGCGAAGCTTTAGGATTTCAGCAAACTCGCATCTGTGAAGTGCAATTAACCGATTTTTCGCTCATTCATAGAGAAAAAGAAGGTGGTGTTTTTTTTTTTTTTTTTTTTTTTAATAATTAAACGAACTCTTAATGAACGAACATTTTTGTGATGAAAATTAAGATATATCAAGAGCTAACGTCGGACCAATGATAGTACATACAAGATTTTTTTTTAACTCATTAGTACGTACGTTTCACTAATGTTGCTGATTAAATTAAACAGGTCGCTAATTGAAAACAACATATTCGGACACGACGTCGGTACGCTACGAGTTTTAGAATATGGAAAAATATGAAAAAATTTTCGAATTTTCAAAGATAATATTAGATATTAGAATAAATTTTTTTACGTGGTACAATCGAGCGAGTTGCGAAAATATTGTATAACTATCAGATAGTTTTACTTGTTGCACTTGCGTCTGCTTTTTGGAAAGCATTTCTCGTGAATTAATTTGTTCGTAAAAAAAAAAATATATATATATATATAGATAAGTAATAAGATAACGAAAAACGATATATAAGATTGCCGACATTTTTATTAAAATCGTAATAAATTTGCTTTTCTACGTTCCGATAAAATGCATGAATAATCACGTGGAGGGCGCGAAAGCATGGCTGGAGATAACGAGCCAACAAGATAGACTAAGTTCGAATCAATTGGAAAGGCTATAACCATAATACAACAATCGACGTGGAAGCATTTCCGAACGACATTACGATAACGTCTTGGCTTCCTTCCTACAGCATATCTCCACGATTGCGATCTGTGCAATTGATGTCACAGCCAGTTCGCAGCGTTCCGCAGACAAACTTGTTGATAAATTGTCGATAGAAGCTTCGATATATCGAAGTAACGAAATACTGAATTTAAAGCGAAAGATATAGAAGTTTTGTGCCAAGAGTGGTATCGTGCCAAATATTGCGAAGATAACGAAATTATTTTTATTTTTTTCACTTTTTTTACATCGTAAATTTGAGGTTACGAAGTAACAACGCACTCCCTGTGCTCGTTACTTTTTATTCCACGACCGTTACTGTATTTGAATTTATTTCGCAACTCACCAATTCGATGTTGTCGACGAAATAATCCGATATGTTGTTGCACCGAACTTTTCACGGATTAAAAATTACTGTATAATCAAACCATTGATATTTCAATGGCGATGGGGGTATCGCGTACGCAAAAGAGATATTGCCCCCGCGAGATGTTTTTTTTCTTAAGAATAATAACGAACTTTCAAACAATTTCATAGCCCGAACAATTATTACGACTCTTTTAACGATACCAAACCCCGAGACTAATAGAATAACCTCTCAAAATATAGTCGAAACGTTTTTTTCGCGATGGAAATACGACGCAAAGGCCCGTGGCACCGCGTGAATGCCGGGGCCCTTCTCTCGGCGTCGCGGCGTGCACTGATCAGGTGACAGGCGCGCGCGGAATTATGGGTAAAGTCCATACTCATCGTTCGTTCTACGGGTCGGCAGTAAGGTAGTTCCGCGACAACGCGTAAGTGTCGGGGCCCTTTTCTTGGCGTCGTGGTGTGCACTGTGACAACTTGGTGAACGGGTTTTCCACGGACCCGACGGAATTTCGCGTAAAGTGTTCAAACATTCATCGTACGGGCCGGCGGTTGTCGCGATGACCGATCAGCTGATCATTCGATCCGGTGCAGGATAATGTTTTCGGTAAGCGTAATTTTATTTCTCTTTAAAATAACTTGACGTCGATAGCTACTGACTCTTTCGATCCTTCGCGTCGTGTGCACTGAAAATAAACATCGCGCCACCAACTCGATTATAACAAATTCGTTGCCTCTCGTGTCAACGGTCGCAGCTCGGGTACATCGGAGGTTAAACTCGCCCTATTGCGATGTGTCGCAACGTTTTTTTTTTGTAATAGAGGTTAAAAAATAATGATATTATATTAAAAATGATTAAATTATTAAGAATTGCATTACATTGAAAATATCTCGTCGCGCTGAAAAGACGCGAAACAGAGAACAATCATTTCGGATTAAAAAACGATGTGAAAAAAATCGCTAGATACGTTAAAATTGTAGTAAAAAATGTCGCTATAGTTATGAAAACGTTTTGTCTTGTCATCTTTGGCATCAGTTTTTCGTACGGAAAATTCTCTTTGACTGTAAAAGTTACATTTGACGTTTGACCTTTGTAAATATCGAGCGTTTCGACACAGCGTTGGCGTGTGATATTTTCCCGAGTAACCTGTCCGTCAAAGCCAGAAATTTTGTTTTTCACGCTCAATGAGGCGTGCGTCACGGTGAAGTGTATATAGCTTGCGAAGTCAGCTTCGATCAAGTATACCGGTGGTTACTAGAGGTCGTGTGATAAAAGCGCGAGGGGCCAAAGCTCTATAACCCGACGAGGGTTGGGTACGAGGGTTTCGCTTCGCTCTCCAAGGACTTGTTTCTGTTAATTAAAATAACCGCAACGTCACCGGTGCCACCAACGACGTCACTGCGTTCATTATAGCCCTTCGAGTTTTTTTTACGAAGAGCCACACGTTGGAAGGAAAATTCAACGTACCCAAAGTAACAGGGAACAGTATCAACCCCTTTGCAAACTCCGTATTATTATTGACGGTGCGGTCGACCCGAAATTAAGGAAAAAAGAAAAAAAAAATCTTTTATTTTACTCTCACGGAAGATGCGTACAGTACAACGTCGATTATCCGGGTCAAGTGAGAGCGTTTCTCGAACAAGTAGCTTCGTGTAGGAATCTCTGAGGACCCGATAATTGAAAACACACAATCAGAGATACTTATATCTAAAAAAACTGTGCTACTCCCTTGCAGCGTCGTGCAAACTCTGTGTCTTTTCGCTCTCGAGGATACAGCGACGCGGATAGAATAAAACTAAATTCGACGAATGATCGTTAAGGAATTAGAATAATAATATTAATGGTAATATATTATTATTATTATATTCTACAATAATATAATAATAATAATAGTAATATATTATTATAATTATATTCTACAATAATATAATAATAATAATAATACGCCCCCCTCGATGGATTTTCAACGGTATTCAGTTCGTTTTTTGAAAGACTTCTTTATTTTTTGGTGTTTCTTTAACAACCTTAAAAAAGACAAATGCATTTTTTACGAATTTTTCAACGGTATTGAGATCGCTTTCTAAAATTTGTTTTTGTTATTTTTTCCCTTAATTCCAGAATTATGGCTATTGCTTCATTTTTCTGACTAATATATTGATAAAAAAATAGCTTCCTCCGCCTTATCGAAAACATCTTTTTACATTATCGGTTTTACCTGAAAAGTAACAAAATTTAGCCACTCTTACTCCGCCGTCCAATTAAAACGTCAGCGGGTAATAGCGATTTTATCGTTCAGAAAAAAAAAAAAAAAAAAAAACATCGAAGAAAAAGCAAACTTTGATTTTACTCTTATAGGAGGTGTGTATAGGATAAAAAAAAACATATACGAGTCTCTTTCACATCGACTAACTTGAATCGAAGTTCCGTGTTTCGAGAATAGGGAGAGCCGCCGGTAGTGGGTATATAGTTCGATATCATCTCACTCACGGCGTCTCGGGGAGAACTCGGGGGAGGGTCTCTCTGCAGACACCAAAGCTCTCTCGATAGGCGGGCAGAGCGTTAGGACGAAACTTTTCAGGTATACGGAAAGCCCATAAATTGCAGTATCGAGTCGGAAGAAGCGTTAACTGCGACGGAAGAGATTAAATGATTAGCGAGGCCATTTGGCAAGGTTCTCTATCAAAAAGTTAAGGTAGGTATAGGATACGGTATATAACCCCGAGACCGGTCCTCATACCTACTATCGTACCATCCAGTGCTATCGTGTTCCTCTTTTCTCTCTATCATCTCTCCCTTTCTCTTACCTCATTTACCAATTCGTACCTTCGCGCTCTACTTCCTTGTGTCGACGAATTCGCATTTTCGCTAACGTCGAATTTATACTGTGTAACAGCTACGAATTTTGGTATGCAAATGATTTATAAGCACTTTTGCCAATTACTAACTTTGTTGCTGATCGTGTGCTTACGATATGATTTTACGTACAAATTAATCAGCAATCATCCCTATAATCTTCATTTTACGCAATAAAAATAACAAAAAAAAGTCACTCTAAAAAAATAACCCTTTAATTTCGATTTTTTTTTTTTGATAATAACAATCATAACAAATAATAATAATAATAACGATAATTTCGTATTTGAGTCAAACGCACGACGCTGCTCCGTTTTTTTTTTTTTTTTTTTTTTTTTTATTCAGTCGATATAAGGATCGTCGCGTTATCACGGGGTAATAAAGTTAATTTTTTAATTCGATATCTCGATCTTATCGCATTCATTTGACGAAGACAATATTCATTGCTCGTAAGGGACGAGACGGCAGTTAATCGATTTTCCGTCCACGCCATTACCCGCGCAGACAATTTTCCAGAAGCCATGGCACGTTTACAGCTTAGCGATTCGGTAGCGGATAGGCTCGTGAATAACATTCACGAAGGAGCCGACAAATCCATCAAGCTTATATCGACCCCGCGCTCTATAGGGAAGACCTTCTGATCCGTCGAAGTACGGGTGATCCGCCAGAATAAGAGGGCTTTTCGTAACCCAACCTTATCGTCTTGCGAGATATAACTCCTCGCGGTTGAAACGTCTCTAAGCGTGAGACTCAAATAATTTACCGTCGAACAAGTTAACTCCGATATGTCAACGAGTTAGCTATCGCACAATTGTGCGGCGGAGAAAAGGGGAGGGGGGGGGGGTGGCGAGGAGGGAGGGAGCATTGGCGCGATTTCGTCGAGTTTCTGTGTGAAATTCCAAAACTATCGACGATATACTCAACTGCGTATACCGATCGACAGACCACTAGCAGGGATCACGCCAATGAACCGGTGGTACTTCAATATAATCGGATTCAATTCGCAAGCGAATAACTGCGGGAATGAGAGGATACTCTCCGGAGAGAATGGTGATAGGTTTCAAACATGATTAATTTCACTATTATTGAGTACACTTCGCATCAACCTACTTTGAAATTAAACCCTCTCCCTCCCCTCCCCGTCCCTCTCGCGCTCCCTTCGCTATATTCATCGCTCATTGTGGTCGTACAATGGAGTACGCTGCATATTAATTATAATAATAGCAATTATTAATATTATTTGGGTCCTCGAAATCGCCGCTGTTTCAATTAAAATCAAAAAGGGCGATGGAAAAATATTGATCGCGATTTGTGTGAGTAAAAAAAATTAATACGCTAAAAAACATTTTTAAACGCAGTAGTTTTCGAAAAGAAATAAACGTTAATGCAACACATTTTTTTTAAACTTCCATTGCAATAATTGAAATATTTATTATTTTTCTGCAACTATATTATTGGTTTTGTGAAAAATGTCGAACGATTTTTTTCTGACATAACGCGACGAAAAAATAATCGTGCTGTTGTTACTCTGAATATTTTATTTCGAAGTTTATGTATTTTTATTCAATTTATTTAGTACAATTTTTTTTTGTTTTTTTTTTTTTGGAAAATATTTGATAAAAATGTTGGCCGATGTTTTCCATTCGAATTTAACTTTTTCCGATTTTTACCCGCTTTCGTAATACTCGATAATTACAATTTCCACAAGTTGCGCGTTCGTTTTTTTCATTTCGTATTATCCACTTTTACAATTTTTTTTTTCGTACGTGTTTCACCACAAAAAATGTTTTTCGATCGTTAACGGTGGCTTATAGTCGAGAGGTACGGGTTCGAGAGCTCCGGTGGGATATTTTTTTCTTTTTTTTTTCCCAATTCTCCAATGAGTTCGACCTCCACGCGGCCCTCAACAAAATTTTCCGCCGAGGTATTCTCAATTTTTTAATACGATTTGCGGAAGTTCCACCGCCGCTTGTATTAATACTGTCACGTTTTGTCGACATATTTATTCGTCTCGAAACCCAACCACGATTCTATTATTCCCGGATGAAATTTACCATTCTTGTCGGTGATGTTAATTCCCCAACTGTTTCAGACATATTATTTAACGCTAAGTTAATTTGCGACGCGATCGATTGCCCGAACGATTCTCTATTGGTTTTCCCTTTAATCTATCGTTTCCCGATATCAGAAACAATTGAAAATGTTGTATCTCGCGTTGAAAACGAATTAACGATGTAATATAAATTTTGAAATTTTTACGGTCAGTAAAAAAAAAAATATATTCTATACTCCGAATTACAATTTTACGCCCGTTTCACTAACGATCGTTTAGTCAACTTTACATCGAATACAAATTGTATATTCAGACCTTCGGAACTCGAAACAAATAGTCAAGAGAAACAACGATGAATTATCTACGTACCATAAATTTGGTCAATATTATGACACTCGGTTTTCTCTCTCCACCCCTTCCTCCCTTTCCGCGAACCACACTCGAGCCTTTCATTAATCAACGGGAGGTCTTTCGATAAATCTTTCGCGTTGTCTACTCTGAGAAGGCGACGTCTTTATTAGAAATTATGGAATACTGTATAGTTTCGCAACTATAAGATATCTTGTCTCGTTGCATCGTAGGGAACGTTGCATCTCGGGAACAGAAATATATATATATCATCGGCTCCAAATCGTTTTTATCGGAAACATCGATATATTTGTGTCGAAGCGCATCGAATTGATCGAACGATGCGTAAAAAAAAATAGATAGCAGCACGAGACCCTTGGAAAAAATTTCATTAGATTTAGATACGAAAGTGTTTCATCGGCGACTACTGGTGGGGTGCATAAGAGTGGTTCACTTTAGCGAAGGCTTTTGGGGAGGTGGGGGTGGGGGTGGGTAATACTACTGTTTCCCATACCCCCAATGCTCACCCTCGGTCACCGCGATAACGAACGACTGTTTGACATAGCGTAGATTTAGTGGCAGTTTAATCAAACGGTTCGCCGACGGCGAGGGTTCGTATTATCGGTACTTATGCTGGGAATTAATGTATCGAGTTTACGACACAAGATACCAATTGGCTGGTATATCTCGCCGTTTCCTATACAGTTCTACGAGAGAGATCTCATTTTCCATCTGGTTTATGGAGAATCCGCGCAGTGCAGAGTAGTCGAGTCGTCAGCTGAAATAGGGAAATCTCGATACAAGATTCTACGAAACAATGGACATTAATACAGCTATATGGTCCAAATACGTTAAATGACCTTAAGAAGATCGTTTTGTCTCTTTCTACTCGTAATTTTTTGTTTTTCTAGTAATGGACACCATTATTTGATTTTTTTCGATATTTTATGCTTCGTAAAAATAAAAAAAATGTTCCCTTATAATAATTATTTTTTAATTAAATACACTTTTTTTTGTTCAATTACCCGCGAAACATAAACTCGAAACGACTATAATTTCGTTTCGTAAAAGTTATGAAATTTTTTATGTATCGTAAGTACTCTATTCCGGATATGGATGAGATATTGTATACATCCGATTACGCATCGTATTAGTGTGATGAAATATACCGAAAATTGCATGCGGTCTTAAGAAACTTTTCGTATATCACCCGCTACAATATCCATCACTCCCTCCGAGTGTGGAACATCCAGAGCGATACGTTTGTCAACAGTAGTAAAATAGAAACCGAGAAAGTTTGTGAAACGGTGAGGGGGAAAAAGTCGATCGAATGCAACGACGCGTACAATCGGTTACCGGCCTGGTATATGACTCATACCCAATCGCGGGCATTAATCTTCGAAGTATCTCTCGCTGGTAGTTTCTGCAGAGGGTTTTTCCCTTTAGTTCGTTGCTCACCCTCTCGTCCAGAGGTTAAAGTCTGGTCGACTTGTCAAACTATTTCTATGCCGCGCGTTGCCTTTCTTTTTTTTCTCTTCACGACGCGATAGACGCAATCGGGAGATGAGACTATCCCCCTTCCCCATCGGCTTTTCCCCAGCATCACTGCGCTTGTAGAGCTGCCATGCGGTATTTTCGGCTCGTATAGGCTGCGTCCACTGTATAAATCGGATACAGGAGGGGAGTTGCAATTTTATGGGCGAGTTAGATAGGAGAAACTCCGGCGTAGCCGAGAGCATAGGCGTCAGCGAGTACAGGCGAATTCTACCCGCGGTTCTCTGCCCGCTATAAATAGAATTGCTTGGTGACAAATTGCACGTATAAACGCGCAAATATCAAATTTCGGGTAGTGCCGGGGCGCCGGGTTGTGGGCGCAACGGCGCATTTCGCCTACCGGCGAATATGAATTGAACCTGCAGAAAGCTTCAACGGCGGGGAGAAAGCAGCAGGCAGTACCATACCCGCCGGGGCCCCCGAGTGCGTTATCGAGTTGTATGTTTTGCATGAATTTTCCATAATTCGCGTTCGCGTCACGTCCAAACTGGTACGTGCACTTGGTCCCGGACTCTCTCACTTGCCGAGAGCCAAGAATGGTTTTGGAAACGAGAGATGAAGGGAGATATAGAGAGGGAAAAGAGGAAGGAAGGAAAGGGGTTTTGAAGGAACGGATAGAGACGAAACGATGCGACACACGCACGAGAGGCAAAAGTCCAGCATCAAAGTGACCGAACCCTTCGTGCGAACTTTCTGCGAACCCTAAAGCGGCTTCTGAGAAAAAGAAGCCGCGTATGTCGAGAAATGAGCTCATTAACGACGACGAGAGATATACGAAAATTTAGGTAGTTATCTCGCGGTTAAGATTTACTCGGAAATCTGTAAAGGTTTGTTAACCCCCTCCGGCATACCGACTGGAGGGCCATTGGTCCCAAAGACGATCTTTTAAATGTTCCGAAAGCAGCAACGGTCACTTAAGTTGCATTGATGCAACGCAATGCAATTCACTGCGTTATCAAAAGTAAATTTATGTTCAACCAAAGAAAAAGCACATTTTTAAGTGCCGACTGAACACACGGCGAAAATACGGGAGTTATGCGTTTGATGCCGATAATAGAATTCCATCTTGTGATACACGTTCTCCGAATGCATAGATTTTTGATGCGATGTACTTTTACAGAAAAAAAGTCTTCAGATTGTAGCGAGAATGGTGAATAAGTGTTTAAGACGGAAATTACGAATTACATCAGTTTGATTACAGTAGAAATTATTTCGTAATTTTGGCATTTTTTGAATGTATATCTACTTTGTTTATTCAAAGTTAACACCATTTTTTCTAGACGACTATTTAAAAAAAAAAAATTATTTCAATTGCATTCCAACGCTATTGCAACGACCGGTTAAAATATTTCCCATACTTTTAGCAAGAAATCGCGGAAGAATGAAAAATAAAAAAAGGAAATTCAAGAGTTTGCCGCTTCGGGACGGTTTGTATTATCCTTTGAATTTAACAAGAGCAACGAGGCGGATAACCTCGCCCGGTTATTATTATTAGTCCTTCGTATTAGCGCAGACACGGAATTCATTATCATCTTTGGGATGGCGCAGAGAATGAGTAACGGTGGGAAGCTTTACAGCTGTTTGTGAAAAGACGTTGCCTCACTCGGCGTTGTTTGTCTTGATGCTCCGCCTGAGTATTATTTAGTGGAAGCCGGTTGCTCTTTCGCGCGTTCGCATACCTCTACCGGGAAGCGAACAAACGTCCGGACTAGTGAACCACCGGCTAGAGAATAGCTGCAATAGACGCAGGCAGAACGTTCCGCATTCTTCCCATGGGACTCGTTCGGCTATCCGATTTTCATAACGGCCAACATTGCCGGCAACTCCCGGTTATAATGTCTATGCGTTTGGGTGGGGGAGGCGTGGTTGGCGAATACCCCGGTGGCTGGTAAAATGAGAGCGCAACTGAGGAAAAAACGAGACTGAAGGCGACTAGGAAAAGATTAAAAGACGAAAGAAACGTAGAAAAATAAAGATAAAACAAGCAAAAGAAGACTTCATCGGCTCTCAGCCGTTAATTCGAGAAAATGATAACGAAAATAAAATATCTTGAACGAGCTAAATTAATGAACAAAAAAAAAAGGATTGCTCGCATTATACGTGAAGAGATGTGCGCATCGATATTGGAAAAATGCGCCCAAAGAAAAAAAAAAAAGGTCTTTCTTTTTACTTCGGTTCGAAAAAAAATATCTTCCCCGTAATTTCGTTTGACTCGATGCGATGTGAGGACAGTCAAGCATGGTGAAACCTACTTGAAAAAAAAAAAAAAAAAAAAAAAAAAAAAAAAAAAAAAAGGAAACCCTATTATTCCGTTTGCGTGTACGAGTGTAGGAACTTATCGAGGCGCGCATAGCTGTTGGTTCACGGACGTAGCTGAGTGAAACGGAGCTTCCTCGCTCTCCGGAAATTGTAGAACGAGGGAGGATAGATTAAAAGAATGAAAGAGAAGATGGATAGAAAGAAAGAACGAGAGTAGCGGTGGATGAAAAAAAAAAAGAGAAAAAAAAAACCGGGAAACGAGGTAAAAAGAAGAGTCGGAGGGGGGAACCTAATGAGACAGTCGAGGGTAAACCGCGGCTTGCCGGGATAATGTTTACCATGGTACGTATTAGGGACTCTGCGCCGCTGATTTATCTTATGAAAGCTCGTCGGTGGCCTCGTCCTAGTCGAGCGTACAGGTAGGTATTGACCCAACGAACAGGTAACGTTGGAATGATTCGCTATTTGATCGTCCAACTGATGCCGGTTTGGATAGGACAAATAGGTGTTTGATAGGCCAAACTAAATTTAGCTAACGTAAGAAAAAAAAAAGGAAGAAGTTGTTCTCGATTACGCGAGTAAACGTGTGTAGGCGCGTAGCTTTAGCATGAATAGAACATCGCGCAAGAGGGGTGGGAGGGATGGTGCGTGTGTGGTATGTACAACTTAGCCAGGGATTCGAAATGCTAATAGGTGTTTCTAAGCACCGCAATATCGGCACCAGTCGGAAACATTATTAAACATTCACTTTGCAAGGATATACGATCGAGAGGTGGGCGAGGAAGGGGAATGGGAGGCGAGACAGGAAAGAAGGTTTCACAGTTGAGCTTGTAAAGGAGCCAATATGGATGCATGAGACATAAATTCGGTGAAAGGAGTCGACGGGATGCATGAGAATGAGAGAATTACTATATAGAGAAGGGTCATGGGGTGTATGAAATAGGTTGACAAAGAGGGAGACCTCCAAAGCTCGAAATTCCGGGAGCTTTAGCGAGCGAAGCAAAAAAAAAAACATCGTCGTCTGTTATGCAAACACCTTCTTGTGAATGCCGGCTCATGACCTACTTGCAACACAAGTGCCACATTGTGTACAACGTTGACAACTTTAATAACGTCACGTGCGGCGCATGGAAATTTCGAAATTTCGAAATGGGCGCAAAATTTTCTTTGCCGTTGGTATTGGACTTTTTTTGGTATTTCGAATGGAAAGATCAAATATCTGGACGGACAGAGGGATGGAAAAAAAATTGAAAAAAAAAAAAAAAATTCGAATAACTTTTATTAAAGTTGCGAGAATGTCGCGTAATTGTGGGAATGTTTTATCGAGATGTTCGAGAGATATGATGAGCTTTTAATAACATTGTAGAGAAATGAAAATGTGCTTTTATAGCGTTTACACAGTATCGTGGCTTTCGAAGAGCATGAAAATCATTAACAAATTTGTTTGTTCTGCTCGGTAGGGTAATATTTTTAAACGTCATTTTTTTTTCCGGATTTTTTTCAAAAGGCCAGCATTTTATTGGCATTAACGCAACGCCTACGTATGTGTACATTGGTTCAAAGGGTTTTTGCGAAAAAATGGTACAGCAAATAATTTTATAAAAATGAAAAAACTCCGAGTTGAAAAAGGTGTGAAATAAAAAAAATTGTATTGACAAAGAAAAGTACGATAACAAATAATTGTTCCAATATATGGTCAGCAAATTTATTCGTCATTGAGTATTGAAATTTCCCGTCTATACATGCAAAAAATTATTTATACTTTCACTTTTTTTTCGATAATACAATTTTTCAAAATTTTTTTATTTTCGTAAAAATGATATCGTTAAAGTAAAATTTAGTCAAATCTACTTAATCACTATGTTAAAAAAAATATATATAACAAATTATAACTTTACGCTACAAGATGAGAGTAATATTCGAATTTACTAATCAACGCGATAAACTAATAATTATTGTATACTTATTGCTTCAACATTTTTTTTTCAACCATTTTTTATTTCCCAATGTTATTCAATTTGTTTAACTTCAATGCTTAATATATATGCAACTCTAAGTAACGAAGAAGTTTCGATCTTCGAATATTTCACGAAGTAAAATTGCATTAATGGGAAGCATAGTACCAGTCGACGACAATAGAAGTAATTTATTTGCAGAAATAGTCGAAGAATTCTCGTCGCTAAGGAACTCTATCTCCTTTATCATTTTCCCGAGGCGATACATCGTAGCGAATACAGCGATGTGTTCGCTATATACGTAAGTAATATGTATATTTATATCTCACTTGATGCGCTTCTCTCGTGTTATTAGAGTGTACTGTATTCACGATCCCCTGTGTAAAGATCCCCCGATGGAAATAGCTCGGTACAATAGTTAAAGTTGACTGGTGAGTGAACGAAAGGCATTCTTCGGGGAAAATCTAATCAGAAAATATCCGAAAGGGATCCGATTCCTAGAAGCGCATGGTTCTCGAGAACACATTTGAACCTTTTGATGAATCAACCAGATCCATACTAAAAGTGTGCATCGATGCTCTGTTCCATGCGGCCCCTGCGGTCCCTGCGGTTCCATATACCCTTCGACTTCTTCAACTATTTGCAATATCGTTGCTATTTGTATTTCTGTTATTTTTTTATCAACGGGAATGACGTTTAGATGATAAGATTATGACAAATATCCAACGAAGGCGTTAATAGTCGGTTTGCAAATGCCACGGCGATTTGTCGTAGTAACTGATGAGGTAATAATAAACGGTATTGCAATGATTTTTTGCGTATAGAGTAGGGAATTAGGTGCAGTAAGCTTATCGGTTATCTTCAAGTAAACCCTATGTACATAGACATGGAGATACATAACAATGCAAACAGATTAGAATACCAAACTGCTTCACATTCAGTTTAGCTCGAGCGTTGATAGTAATCGGTCCGATGTATCACTCTCGGGCGACCGGAAACAATTTTATATTATACGTTATCGCATTCGTTGGTAAGTTTCGATGTTATTCTCATCCTGTATCGTTAGTTTATCATTTTTTTTTAAATATATGACATAACTTGCAAGATATTGTATCAAAATTGAAAGGAAATGATTAAAAACATACATAAGGGAGCTTTAGATACCATGTGATACTTTCTTAGCGGCACGTTAATGTACTATTTTAGTTATCACCATCCTATGATCCGATTGATTTTTTTTATCTAATCGAATCATTATTTCGCCTTAAAAATGGTTGCATGCTTTACATACTAAGTGCTCTTCTCTTTCTCTCTCTTATATCTTATATCTCTTATCTAAATATCTTTTTAGTATATTTAGTCTTTTTTTTTATCGTACATCAACGTCGTTTTCATCAGAAACTAAAGATATGTTTTTGACAATACCAGGATTTGCAAAATTTTATAAAATTTATTAAAAAAATGAGTTGCTGCGACAATTTTCTTCAGCAGCGTAACCCCCTTTGGCGTCTATGGAAAGTTTGCAATCGACAACATGTTATCCTACGGATGGCTACTGTGCGACTTTACTTTCGATAGCGTAACATTTATTAGCTCTTCACGTACACAATTCTCATCTGACGAGATCCTTTGGACCATTTTGGTCGACCTAATCGCGACCGATAAAGTCATTTTGTACTGATCGTCGTCGTACGTGAAGGGAAAGGTGAAACATCGAACAGGGAAACTTGTGACACAAAGCATGTAATGGCGTTAGTAATAGTCTCGTTAGTAATGGCGGTCGTACTTTCGTCTATTTTTATTTATTTATTTATTTCATCTGAGAATCTTTATTATTATAAGGAATATATCGCTTTCATGCATTGGCCTTCTTTGGCCAATTAGACATTATTGTTCTAATACACGTGATATTAATCAGAGCCACGTGAGAGCCTACGACTGCATGGATCACATTTATTGATAATTGTGTGACGCCGCGTCATTTTTAACCTGTAATACGATCGTCAACATTTTCCGTTAGCTATCATTAACGATGACTGGCAAACTTAACCTTCTCATCATCCTTTTTATCATCAGAAGGTTACGTTTCCATGACTAAATTTAAATTTTATTTTATTTTTGACTCTCTGCAGAATGGCTTTCGTATAATTAAGAATTTTCCTTTAATACAACAATTTCAGCTCCATTAAGTTAGATATCGGAGTTAAATTTTATAATTTTTAATCTCGAGAAAACTCGTGACTTTTGCAAACATGAGATATCCTGAGTCATCTTTGACGCGACATAGCGGTGAGATTCTGAGCACTTCGCGACGACGGTGTTTTTCTACTAATTGTCACCGGATCAACGATTGGTATATTTATTTCGCGGCGAAACAACCAATGATTTCCTTTTTTTTTTTCAAGGAAAATCGGTCAGAAAATTATTTTTTATTTATC
The DNA here is from genome assembly GCA_934046635.1 of Buathra laborator. Taxonomy (NCBI): domain Eukaryota; kingdom Metazoa; phylum Arthropoda; class Insecta; order Hymenoptera; family Ichneumonidae; genus Buathra; species Buathra laborator. The sequence goes on along the minus strand of OW203898.1, from coordinate 9,313,767 downwards.
TGGTGTAATTTTTTTTATTTATTTGGTAAAATTAAGTATGATACAAATTTCATTCCGAACTTTAATTTTTCCACCATATATAGATTGAATTATTTGACTTTTTTTTTATCTTCCGCGATTAGGATAAAGAGCGAAAAATCGCGAAAAGCACATTGAAATGATATAACGTCGATTAACAGTCCTGCGAAATCGAACCGTAACGCTTTCATTGCAGGGAAATGAGGGAGAGTTTCATTATCAGCAGTTACGTACGTTATGAATAATAAATACGGAATCAGATCAGATCGTTCCCGTGTTTCAGCGGATATTAACTTCGTTATTGGTGGTGTTGTTATTGGATGGCCGCAGTCGGTATTACCACAATTGTTGTCGGCGAACTCGTCTATACCACTGACATATGACGAAGGTGCTTGGGTCGCGGGCATTGCCTATGCCGGACTATTTATCGGAGGGATTATATCTTTATTCATAACAAGTAGATTCGGCGTCAGGCGGACGCTGTTCATCGGTATCGTTCCATGTCTCGCCGGATGGGCCGTCATCGCCATTGCTTCAAGCTATTGGGTGAGACAATCCGAAACATAAAAAAAAACCATTTATATGTAAATTTCATACATCGCGGTTCATGAAATTCATAATACACGTACGAGTAGTCGTACCGTTCGGTAAGGTAAATGTCTCCATCGCAACAACCCGACGAGTGTAGAGCATTTTAAATCGCGCGAAAGTAAATATGCTAATTACACTGCTGCATAATTTAATAGATGGTTTTTCGAAAAATCGTTGATTGAATCAATTCCTTAAATTATCTCGCTAGACAGCGAGAAAAAAAAGACATACGTATCGGCGTCTCCTATACCGATACAGCTGCGTCCAATATCCAGCGGTCATGTCCCCATTATCGTTATTAACTTTTTCTGTCGCATGCCAAATGAAGTTTTTGAATGGTTAATAGAATAACTGGGCGAATAATGAGAATACGTAATTTATTTTTATAAATACACCCGAAACCATATGAGATTTTTAAGATTTATTAATAAATAAACAATGGTTGTCGGCTGCCCCGTCGGCAACGAGGACGAGCCGGCGATTTGGTGTCATCAATACCAATCATTTTTGGTGTCATCGTCGACAATTGAATATCAGACAAATGCATGACTTTCGTTTTTTTTTTGTCTATAAATTCGATCGCTCTGAATTTGAAAAGTTAAAAAATTAAGAGTGCGCATTCTCGTATGAAAAAAAATATGTTATCCAACATATCTATGATATTTAGAATATATTTTTGTCAAAAAATTGTATATTACCGATATTTTTTAAATTACATTTCTGCAAATATGTCGCCAAATATATAACCAATTATATGATTAATATGTTAATTACAAAAATACGCAGAATTTTACATATTCTTTGCATATACTTTTTTTGCATGCGGTTTATTTACTTTAGAAAGATTCAACACGGAAATACGGATTATTGAAGCGGTTGTTCTTGAGAACTGTTGGTGAAGTGCGGTAGAAAATGTGGAAAAGTACATTTAATTAATGTACTTATCCTGTATGTTATAATTCATGTATACGGTACAAAATTCTGCATTTTTTACAGTACTATTTATAATATTGTTTAATCAATGTTAAAAAATCTTCAGCGTCAAAGTAGTCGATAGAGGCAATGTGATCGCGAATGGGGACATTTACCTTGTAACGGCTTTAGTATGATTGAGTTTTCAATCAGTTTTTGTTATTTTGTATAAAAAATGTTATTTCAGGAGCTTCTTTTAGGACGTTTTATCTTAGGTTGCACGGTAGGCATGTGCTGCGATCAGTCCGAATCGTACATCGCTGAATTGGCTCCGCCAAGAATACGCGGTCGATTGTGCGCGAGTTGTAGTGTTAGCGTTCACCTGGGATTGGTTGTGAGCTTTTCGATCGGTCCATATCTTTCGATCACATCGACCGCCTGTATTTACATCGGTATTTGTATAATTTACATCATCGTTTTCGCTGCCCTTGCGCCTGAAACGCCATTTTGGTACGCGAAACACGGCTATCATGAAAAGTCCATAAAGTGTCTTCAACGATTGCGTCGTACCAATGACGTCGGCCACGAGTACGATGAAGTACTTCAATTCGTAATGAAGGACTCCATTACTTACGACGCCGACATTACCGTTTGGAATAAAGCGAAACGAATTCTTTCGAAGATCGAGAATCGAAAAGCCACTCTTATCGTTATCCTGCTGACGACCGGTTCGTATTACTTATTATTAATAATCAATTATCATTCATAGAAAACATTGCGTAAAATAAGTTATTAGGAAACTGCGGGATACTTTGTTGGTAATATTTGACAGTATAATGAAGACAATAATAATTAAAGGCTCGACAATTGTTATGCACCACTTACCTGCTTTGCGGTTTATCCACTTTTGCACTAATTGTCGCCACAAGAAATCAATCAATGCTATTTTTTAAAATCTTTTAAATCATTGCAAATAAATTATTTTAATCGTGAGAAAAAAAAAAATGGGCGCTTATCAGTTGCTAGTGGCGTTCTGCAACTTGTGACTTTTTCATCAAATTTTTATGGCGCGACATTGGACAATTAAAAATTTCGACGGATTTTTTTTTTACAATTATCGATTATTTTTCGATTATTACGAATATTTTACAAATATCTTTAACATTTCTGATTCACATCGGTTTTCTTCATATTGCATAAATAACATTTAAAAAAAAACATTTCTTTGCTTAAATGAAAGCTATTCGTTATGAATAAACATGTATAGTTGTCGAAGTATTTGATGATTTGCTTCGCGAGATCAAGAAAAAACGAATAACGTTTCAAGGAAATCGTCAATCGCACAATATTTCTCGTCATAACAAATAACTGATACTTACATAAGTTTCGATATGCATGCGGAGCGAAATAATGGAAAAACCGTTTCATCATTTCTTATCTCGCGTTGTTGAAAACAGTATTACTTATTCCAAAACAATTCCAATGCCATATGCCTTCTTTTTTTATTTTTCTCTGACGAACAGGTCAACAATTTACCGGAATACAAGCAATGAACAATTACGCCGAATTGTTATTCGAGAAATCCGTGAAGTTAATACCAGCTAAATACGTATCGATACTTCTTGGTTTGTGCGAATTGTGTTTCACAATAGTGGGCAGCATGCTGGTCGATGTTTGCGGACGAAAAAAGCTTTATACAACGGCGGGAATATTTTGCGCAACTCTGATGGCTTTAATGGGAGTTTATTTTCATCTTCAATCGACCGGCATAAATTTGGATGGTTGGGAATTTTTGCCGGTCAGCTTTATCCTGATCTTCGCCGTTGCTTATTCGATCGGCATGGCATCGGTCGCCGCGGTCGTTGCCGGTGAATGTTATTCGTCGGAAATGCGGGTTACCGGAATGACGATAAAAACTCTGTTTTTTTGTACCTCGGGACTTGTCGTCACGAAATTATGGCAGGTAAGTTGGCGTAATTTGAAAAATAAGAAAAAAAAAAGATGCAAATTAAATGTGAAGATTTCTGCTTCTCCTTTACGTGATAATCAAATAATCAATTTTTGGCTTCAAACCAAAGCTTTTCTACACCGAAGCAAAGCATATTATCAATCATTTTTTCTACACAGGTTATTGCGAGTGCTGTCGGAGATCAATACTCATTTTGGTCGGTGTCGGTTATCACCTATATCTACGTGCTGATACTCCATTTCATTCAGCCAGAGACGAAGGGCAAAACCCTCGCTGAGATACAAATAGATCTTTCAGGAAATTCATACTTAGTGCGAACGAAATCCAAGAAAAACGTTTACGATATACGAACGTAACACCGTTCATCGATAATAGTTAATCAATTGATCGCTACGATTAGAGTTCGATATATTTTTTACTGATTCCATATTTTTCATTTATCTCGAAATCAATGGGAGGAGATGGACGCGGATTTTTATCAAATTTTTTTGTTCATCATTTTTTTTAGAATTTCAACATTTCAGAATGTATCGAACGAATCGCTATTTCGAAATTCGAAAAATGTACCCTCGCCGAACGCGGATCTCGTGCAGAAATGATTAATATCGTGAGTGGTCCTAATTTTTATATTAATTTCCTTAAATCGTCGCGGCACCACTGTGGCCACGTCGCGCTGGTGGACAAAAAGATGTATTTTAATTTTAATTCGTAGTATTATAATCACCAACAATATTAATATACTAAAATTTACGTACTAACGGTGGGTGCGGAAAAATGTAGAAATTACGAGAACGAGAAACGCGCCAATGCATCGCGGCAACAGTTCGTCCAGAGCGAACAAAGCTCGCGGTCGAATTGGTAAAAATAATATGTATTTTGCGGATACGTAAAGCGGTATGCCGAGGGGAAGTGAGTGGTGGAAAAAAAAAAAAAAAAAAAACACAACTTCGCGCGGAAGCAAATATTTTACATATCCTATGACTGCGCGCGTGTGCGCGTCTGTATGTGTGTGTAAGTGCGTGTGAGTGGAAAATGTAATGAAAACGAGAACAGGTGTTCTTCCGGCTAACGAAAACCAACACAGTTGAATTACAATCGTTGACTCGATAACGAATTGTTTTTTCATGCTTTCTATTAGCCACAAGTGGACAGAGTTAATATAATATATATATTTTATATTTATATCCGCGTCGATGCTATTTGCGCACTTTGTTAAATTTTTTTTTAATTATTTTCCTTTTAATCAATATATCGCATTCGAAATTAGACCGACTTTTGTCACTATCGTTCTTCAAGATAGTAGCAATAATAACAAATTAATAATTATTCCCAGCGACGGTCATTGCCCCCATTCTCCTCTGCAATTCAAAAACCGCGTCAATTTTTTTTTTTTTTTTTTCAAACACCAGATATTAAAAAGATTCTTTTTTTTGGACGTTCCATTTTTTTCAAAAGAAAAGAAAAATTTTACGCCATGTACTTGAAAAAATTTGTTTAAAATTAATGACATAATAAGTCTCACAAGTTTAATAAAATAAAAAAACCTTTTGAAAAAAAAAAAAAAAAAAAAATGACTCGATTTTTGGACCAAGTAGATATAACCCCTCAAACGACACCAAACAACTTCAAGAAGAGCGACAACTATATATATATTTTTTAAAATATCGATAAAAGTCGTTAAATTTTTTGTTCCCGGGATTATCATTTCATTTGGTAACGTATCAACGGTACAGATAAGGAATAAGAATATAGTATAACAAATCGGAGGGGGTCGACGAATGAAAATTTCATTTCCGAGAAATTGTCTTTTCGGTCGAAGTAGAAGATCTTGTTCTTTGCATGAAAATTCCATATAAAAGATAGAAATGGAAGATCGGATCGTGCAATTTTCTCTCCCTAACGGGGAAAGAGGTTTAATGGTCCCCGGTGTATAAGGATATTGCAAAGGGAGATAGGTAGCGCGGCAGTAGGCGACCGGGGTTCATGTAAAGTGTGTAGTAAATATTTCAGAAGCGAATCGGATCACGAACCAATACTAAATGCATTTGCGCGTTCGCGAAAGCTCTCGCTTCCGCCTCGCCGAACCTCGCGGAGCAGTTATATACGCTGCACCTTGGTGTTACCGTATCTCCTATAAACTTCTTCTTTTCGCGTTTGTAACGTTCCCGAGACTCCGACTTTCCTTCCCTTAGCAGGCCGCAATACTCTTCTTCTTCTCTCACGAGATCGATTCGCGAAATGCCGCGGTCTTAGGTATCTCGAATAACTCGTCATAGCGGGCTTAGTTTTGCCTGTCGCGAATGAAAGCCATTGGAAAAGACTTTCATTCCGGCGACAAATGTTGCGTATTTTTTTTTTTCGACATTTCCGAGGGCTGAAAATACTTGATACGAATTATTGCATTTGTCCTCATCGTATTCGATCTTTTAATCGTTGGTTTTCATCACTAAAGAATTTAGGATTTTTGAAAAAAAGAAACCATTTTAGGATTGCATAGGATAGAAAAAAATAACTTTTCGGGATTCCCTCGATGTTTTTTTACTATAAAAAAAAATGCAGAAACTTTCATTGTCAAGAAAAAGATGGAAGGTAAACGGGTGAATTTATCGGGATCGCCGTGAAAATGAGCAATCGAATCGATCGTTGTAAATCCCGGTTTCTATCTCATGACACGCACTATCGAGCGATTGGTAAGGGTGCATGTAATCGAAATCTGAAATGCATATATCGGAGGTTTCCCCTCCCAAAGGTCTCGCCGCTTATCGCCCCGGCAGTTTGGTTCGAGATGGAATCTTATCGCAGAACGGTAGCGAAATTACGCTTTCCTTTTTGGTGTTTTTTTTTTCGTTTTTTTCTTTTCTTTCTTCTTCCGAGCGACAAAACGAAGCAGACAAGGAAACAAAAAGGACGGTAGAGCGTTAAGGAAGGGTGGAAAAGGAGCCTTCGTTATCCCCCTCGTCGCGTATAGTGATGGATCGGTGACAAATGTCCACTACCAATCCACGTTCTTTCACGACGCCGGGAGACTGTTCTTTCGCGTCACGTGTCCTGCCCGCTGTTACCGGGATAGTCTTCGAGGCGTGACAAACGGTGCGAGGAAAACGAAAGGAAAGAACCGTCGCGAGGGTATCTGACAAGTGTCCGATTCTTGGCTCCTCCCGGATCCTTTACCGACGCGATTCCTCGAACACGCGGTTCTTCTATCTGCTAACGGTAAAAGGCGCACCCAATCCGTTGCAAAAGTTAGGGTAGAATCCACAAGCTATCTTATCCTAAAGTGTTTCATCAGTCTGCATGTAGTACACGCGTTCCAATTATTCGTACAATGCAACGAGATAACTTTCTAATTTTTATCGCGACTTTAACGTTCTTTGAAAAAAATTACGATTCGTCATCGTAAGTATTGACGTTATCGAATATTTGGTAAAAATGGTACTCTTCATAAGCATAAATGGTACTTTTCGTAAGCATAAACGGTACTCATGTTAAGTAAGGCAACTTTATGTTCATATGTCTCAGAATCCATGAGGGCAAAAAATTCTTAAAGGGATATAAAGGGATGATAAAGGGATTTTTGGGGGTAAAAGTAGAAAATGCCTCGGGAGACATGTATCCTCAAGGTATTCAGTACAGTGCAGTCAAGTAAATGGAGATTTAAAAAATTATTTGTACTTCTAACGAGTTGGATAATTCAAGAATTGCTTAAAGTTCTGTATTATTTTGACGCATATTAGTTTTTTTACACGAATTATTATAAAATTTAATTTTCGTCGTTCTTATTTTTGCGTCGAACATTTGTAAAAAAAAAAAAAAAAAATGCATTATGAAATTTTTCTTTTACAACGTTAAACATTATTTTCTCAGAAACTTCATTTTCATGTGTAAGAAAATAAGAATATTTTGAACAAACGTTTACGGGAGTCTACGCAATTTTCGTCGATTTGACAAACTTTCCTTCTCGACAGGAGCGCGTGAATCACTGGTATAAATGTTCTCGAATCTACGTTTTCTCGGGAGGAAAGAACAAAAAAAGAAAAGAAAAGCGTAAGAAAAGATTCCCTCCGTCTTTGCTTCCGTGTCGCGGCGAAAAAAGAAAAAAAATAAAATAAAATAAAGTAATTTATTTGAAGCCCTATATGTGCTGAACACATTTTTCAGGAATTCAGCTTTTTCTTGGCGAGGAGAACACGAGCGTGTAATATATTTGCATAATGCATGTATATGTGCGCGAGTTCGTGCTGAGGGTAAAGCGATGCGGGGTCCCTACTATACTAGAGTGCCTCTCTCGCGCTCAGATACGTGGTAGCGTGCGTCTCGCATGCGTGTCGTAAAATCCATAATGGTTCCCATATTACGTTCCTTCGTCTCCTCGGAATCCTATATTTCATAGGCTGATCTAATTCAGACACAGAAAGGCGAGAGAATAAGAGAGGCGCGCGCGCGCGCGCCTTGCCATCTACGCGTAAACGTGAGCCACGTATGCTATACGATTTTTTTTTTTTTTTTCATACCCTTATTTTTTCCCACTTCTTCCACGTATGAAAAATAAATACAAATATATGCGTAGTTTTACGTAACTCCCGATAAACACCAGCAGTCGTGTTGTTTGCCAACGAATCGAGCGAGAATTTCAAACTACTTTTTCCTCAGTTGGAAACCAATTTTCTTCAACGCTCAATTTTGCCAACAATTTCCTATACTTTTCGCGCGAATGAGCGACCATCAACAGCTGTGCCATCTTCCTAATATAACCTCGAAACAAAAATTTCGTAATATCGAATATACGAATCAGTTTCATTTTTTTAATATACAGGTAATGTTATTGCATGGTAACCCATATATAAAAAATCAGAAAATATTAATAATTATTACCGAAAATAATATTATTATTTGCGATATAAAAAAAAAATACGTGCCATTTTTTTTTTTTTTTGCAAACTATGAAATATATCAAGTGTCAAGAGAGTTATTAATAATTCAGTCCGAATAATCTTCGATTTATGACGCACTGTAATAAAAGAGCTGAATAATGTACTTTTCCCGTCGCCGGAGGGTACGTGTGATAACGGAAGGATATAGGTAGGGCCCTTCGAGTTGTTCCATATCGTGGGTAGGATTTCTGATGATAAGATTTTTTTCGATCGAAAAGATGTGGAGAGCGAGAGAGGAAGGAATATCGCGGGGATAACCGAAGTAATTTTTTGATGTCATCAGAAACTCGTCAGTCTTCATGGTCTTATTGAGCAATCTCTGTCTGCAACATCCATCACCTTTTCCTTTAGGTGATGGCTTCGGTATACGAAAAAGACAGACACTTATGTAGCCACACGTTTCCGTATATACCGCTATGGCATACACACATATATATATATGGCATAGGTAGGCCCTATACCCAAGGGATTCGCATCATTGTCCGGGAGACCGTTCCGACACCTATGATTTCCCCTCCGGCTCACCACCGCGAGACCATCCTCTTTCGACCTAAATCCCACAGGATGGTTTTTGCAACCCTCTCTGTGGCGACCGCAAGCTTTGTTCGCCATTGATCTGAAGAGATCTCTGATGTGCCTTCCCTCGCGATTTCGCTCGACGCCTTATATGGGAAAACTCTCACCGCGGTGGACGAGGAGCGACAAGAGGTGACCCTTTCGATCGCGCAACCCTCCCGCTTTCCTTCGTTCTATGGTCGATGGACCTCGAGTATGGCCTCCGTAAGAGATTGCTTCCCTTGGCTGATGGTTCTTTGCTTCCTTTCTCTTCGTCTCTTTGGTTGCGACGTCGAGACGGAAAACTCGAGGTGAATAAGGGAATTGTTTAATCGTCCCAAAAAGAAAAGATTGAAAGTAGATTTGTAAAGGAGTGTTCGACGATTTTTCAAAATTGGCGGAGAACAAAGTGCCGCATGGTATTCTGGGATCGAAACTTCAACATTTGTTGAAGCTGTTGCAGATTTACTAATTTCATTTGGTTTAATGGTGTTCGCCAACTATTCTACAAAAACTACTAAAAATCCTTTATTCATTAAATTGGAGTATTTCTTCAAATTTGATTTTTTAGAGAGAACGTTCGAATTATATGAGTTTCATTTCCATTCGTTACGTAATAAGATTAATGCCGATTGGTTGTCTACACTGAAAATTTGCACCGTATCTCCATGTGCCTATAAATAATCGCACCCTTACGGCGTTATGTTGTATACGCGTCGCATCATTACGATACTCATATCGGCGTATCGACGGGTTGTACACGTTGAAATAATTGGAATCTTGAATTCGACCTGCAGCCCCCATTCGTTCGTAAGATATCATTACTTTCTCCGGGTCACCGGATGATAGAGTGGTTGCGGCAAAAAATTGAGGTCGAACTATTTGAAGAGAATGCGGGATTGTCGGATGAGCTGTGCCGAGGGTGAAATAAAGAAGTCCGGGGGTTCCCCAGTTGACGGCGTTCGAGCGCTGTTAGGCGAGAGAAGAAGCGAGAACTATCCTCTCGAGGGTCCTCAATAACAATCACGTATATGTATACATAGTGTACTGTAGCATGTACTATAAATGGACTCTACCTATGTTATATATCTACCTATATATACGTAGATATATATATATAGCTATCCATACCTATGTACCTCTTTTTAGGAGTATTTTCATCCCTCGAGACCGGGACAACGTAGAGAGCTTGGATTTTGATTATCCTTCATTTGTAAATACGAAGATACACGTGAGGGGGTTCCCCGGAATGGCTTGAATAATTTTTTTTTTCTCCCCTCCAGAGACAACTGACGCAAACTATAAAGAGCTACTATATCATGTATTCTTTTTCTACTGTACACCTTTTTTCTTTTTTTTTTTCCCATCGCATAGCACTTGGCAGACTGGTGCTGAACGTTACCCGTCACAACGATGATGAAGTACAATACCATTATGGTACAGTAAAAATGGATCACGCATGGCCTCTCGTTATATCTACACTGTCCTCCCACACTCGTAGTCGAAGCACGCATGTGTCGTTATTCCTTTTTTTTTACATTTATTTGATAACAACGTTGACTCCACTATCGCAATCCGCACGCACTTAATCATCCTGAATAATTTCCATGTCACGCGGTACGTTAGAGGTTCAGTACTGTATCAGATCGAGGCGACGACGAGATAACGAGAGGGGCGTGGAGAAGCGGTACAGACTCCATAATATAAACTGTATAGAGCCATATAAGTTAGCATCTCTCGACAATCTTTGCTGCCACAATTCGTCTTTTTTTCTTTTTCCTCGCCCACTCCTCTCTCTGTCTCTCTCTCTCTATCTCCATTGCGGATTAATCGTTGCAATAAAAATGCCACGTTAAACAATGCCTCGGAACGCGTGAGGGAAGGTTGGAATTGAAGGCAAGTAAGTGCAAAACGAGGAAAAACTATGGAAAGAGAAAAGGGGGTTTCTTTATAGTGTATAGAGAAAAGAAGGAAAAAAACAAGGAAAGAAGAAAGAAAAGAGAGAGAAGTGTATAAGGGAGGAAAGAAAGTCGAAAGAAAAGAGTTTTCCCGACTGAAGAGGTTGGTCCGAAGAACACCAGTGTGATCTATGAAGAGGAAAGAGAGAAAGTGAGCGAGGAATACCCGTGAAGCTAACGGAGCCAAAGAGTCCGCCGCCCTTCCGGAAGCTGCGATACATATATAATCAAGATGAAGTTAGAAAGCTCCCCGACTCGCGTGGATGTGCTCCCTCGGCTGGACGGATTGTCCGAGGCAGAAGCAAGAAGAGAGCCCAACAACAGCAAGCAAGACCATTCCTTTCCGTTTCGTTTCGTTTCGCTTTGGTAGGAGTGTGTCCTGCGCGACTGGGTTGGTCGGCTTCCTCCACCTCATCGCATTGCCAAGCAACGTGCGGGAGCAACGCAACCCTCCATTCTCCGCTTTGCTCCGCGACTCATCCATCTCAACGGGTTTCTGTCTAGTCGGCGCCAAGCCTCGCAACTCGTTTGTATACGAGGGATTGTATCTTCCTCGTCGTCGTCGTTGGTGATTCTCTTCTCGGTCTCTCACTCCTACGGTGTCTTCAGCCATCTTCCTTATTTCTATTCTTCGTCTTGCTCCGGGTCCTTTATCCCTGCAATCTCCCAGCAGGAGCATTTGCCGGAGTAGTGGAAGGAGAATACTCTGCATAGCACGTATGTGTTTGTAGCAGAGAGTGAGAACGAGACACTGTGCGGCTCGTCCGTTTCTTCCTTCCTGCCTTCCTACACCCTCCTCCTCCTCCTCCTCCTCTTACTCCACCCTCTCCCGCTTCTTCCGGCGACGGTGGGCAGCGACGCATTTTAAACAGTTCACCCCCAACCTAACGTTCCAACGGTCTACGAGTTTGGTGTCGGAGCCAGAAGAGTCTTTTCCTGAATTATATGTTCGCGTAGCTTGCTTGCCGAACCGCTAATCTAGACACTCTCCTCTTATTCGCCTTTTCCCCCATCGCCGATTCTTTTCCTTTGCGAAATAATACCAGAAATTCTTTCTCTTCCGTGATCACTAACGTTACTTCCCATTGGGGTAACAAAAAAAGAAAAATTCAGCGATTTAACGCGTATTCACTGAACATGTTTACGTGAATATATTTTCTCAAGGCTTTTGACCATTTTACCCTCATCACGATATCACGACGGTAATGCTTTTCGTAAGATTTGTTTTGGGGTCCAATGATTCCCGAGGAGTCCACGTGGCCCATTTTATTCGGTGGCCGTTTTGCAAGAGAAGTGATTTCTTCACTCCTTTTTTAGTTGAGAGTTTTTCTCATTTTGGTAAAATGGTTTTTTTAAAGATACAATCAATCGTCTCGGCAAATCGAATATACCACAGTCTTTTTAGGTGACACGTTAGGCGAAGCGGAGGCTCGTCGCGCCATTGGAATGCATGAATAAGATAAATAAAATGCAAACACGAAAAGGTGTCGCGTGAAATGTATATTGCAATATAATATCAACTTTGCGTGTCTCCGCGGACGTTTGGCGTTCGATGAAAACCTTAAGCCCCCCGGAGTCTCCGAGAGAATAGTTTTCGTTTCGAAAAATAGAATACCCTATATCCGAAAATGTAGATGCGGCAGCCGAGTCGCGTGATATTCGATATACATCGGGATACACATTCAATATCCACAGTGCATTAGAATGCTCCCCGATGCCATTTGCGAATCCTCGCTGAGTGTACCGTTGTCCCTTGGTGTACCCAACGGTGTTCGCCTTTTCGCTTGGCGTTACCAAGCGCATCTCTAAACCTGCAACCCGATCCGATTGGAATATTGGCCTCGGTGTGTGATATAAGCTCCGCATAGTGGTGGCTAAACTACATCTCCAACGGATCAACAGTATATATACTGTACGTTGTACCATGTAGTATAGTACACAGTCCTTTACTCCACACTGCGTACTCATCTCCGCATATCTAATCAAAATTCCGAGGGTTATTTCCCCGCCTCCAAACAGTAACTGAAGCTTGACCGACGGTAGAGGAAATCGGAAATCCTGATACAATTTGGTTCGTGACATAGGTTCACCGGGGGGGTCAGGGGTGAAGTACAGAGAGTACCGGTAAAGGCGAAGCGTGATGTCCGCCGCAGAGGGTAAAACGACCCTCTCTTGTCGTTACGAGCGGAAACGCGAGAATCGGAGCTTCGCTCAGAGCCTTCGGGTCCTCTCTCTCCTCATCGGTATAACGTCTGGATAGAAGGACCTTAGTGCGCTCCTTCGTCTCTTTCATCGCGAAGAAAAAGATAAAAGAGAGTAAAACATGTCCGACGGGTCGTTGAGACCACCGCGAAAATCCGTTGGTTTACGATTTTGCCCGGCGTAACTCAAGCACCAATAGACTGGAGCAGCGGTACGAAAGTACACGGTGAACCGTATGACCACCACCACCCCCACCCTTAGGATCATACGGTGTTTGTTGCTATATATGTTCCTTCCGAAAACACCTATCCAACGGAATAAGAGGGCGGCCACCGCCGTGTTGGTATCCAACCCTCCAGCCGAAGCTTTCGAAGCTCCTACATCATCGTCCTTACCTAATCCAATTGTGGAAAGCTCTTCGGGGTCGTGTATCGGAGGCTCGTTCCAAGCGGAGTTGCCCATGCAGGAGGGGCGCTTGATAGCCTTCGCCTCGTGTGCACTTTCCGACTACGAGGCTAAATGACGCCGTCGGGGACGAGCTCTTGCGAGTAAAAGAGCCCTGGCGAACGACGATTTATTCAAATTTCAGGCTTATCCCAGGCACCGTAGATGGACGGTAACCCTCCTTTACTTTCTTCACTGCGGGTGGGTTATCGCGGAAGGAGGCGGTAAACGTGTCGTCGCCATCGTCGCCGTTCTCTGGTATGCGGAAGCGGTGGGGGATGAACGCCAGTATTCTTCTTCCTGGCGCCAAAGTCCTCATACCGTCGATTCCGACGCAACAATAGCCCAGCTACGGAAACTCCAAACTTTCTTATGGAACCCTCTCTCATCGTCAGCTTCTTCACAGGGCGTCGACGTCGGGGTTGAACACGTCTTTTCCGCTCAACGCAACTCGGCGATGGCATATCTGGACAGGCGGTAGACGTCTTCAACCCCTGACAGTTGTTGGTCAGACACCAGTGTTTGGCACACGCGAGACACTGGGATCGGGGAAAATGGGAGGTATGGAAAAGAGCTGTTGGGCTTTCAAGAGCCATTCACTGGGCACTGTTTGTATCATCTGGTAGGCGGGCACCCCGCGAGCAAAACTTGAATGTTCGATCGTCCGTGCATGTGACTGAGGAGAGAGAAGAAAAAAACTCTACAACGTAGCGAGGGTATACAGTATAGGCGATTGTTTGTTACGCGATGCGAAACGCCCGTTTGGCTTTCAGCGACAAGTGCGGAAAGCTCTGCTCGTGCGTGTCGAGGAAGAAGGGAAGAGAAAAAAATACACGAACGACAAAAAGAAAGAGCAAAGAGGTTGAGAGTTGGAGAGGGCGGATCGGGGGAATGTCGAGGGGAAATGAGAGGAGTAAGAGTATACTATGTATATAGGGTGAACGCATTGCTGTAGGTTGTAGAGAGGAAGCGGGGTCACCCCTATGGAGCAACACAACCTCACCCATCCCTTCAACCGTTCCCCGCTGCCATTTAATGGCAGGTTGCTCGTGTCCCACGCGATCTTAAATCTCAGACTCCGAGCCCGTCCATCCCTGCCTCGACGGCGACAAATAAATGGGTTGCCGCGACGTTTCACCCGAAGCGATCAGTACTCACTAAACCAAACTCTACCCTCCCCCCCCCCCCCCCCCCCCACCCCACCGACCCCTTTTTCGGCTCTTCGCACTCTCGGGAATGTCCGCTCTATCCTCGTAACGGTCGTCCTACTATCACTGTTTCCAATGGATTCGTTCGTTTTCGAATCGCTCCACAGGCTTTCTCCGCATGGCTTCTGTCGTTATTGTGCGATAGACCGAATCACGATGAAAGCATCGATAGGTTCGCCGTTCGTCGAGAGATAAGACAGATTGGCAGGTTGTATAAAGAGTGACGAGAATACAATTTAAAGTTCTTGCGAGAAGATATAAAAACAATCGGCAAGGGAGAATATCATGATCATTAAATAAAAATCTTTTTTTTATTACGTATTAAGGGGCACGTCTCGTTGCTTTGTGATGAGTTTGTGGTTTTTACTTTTCACGATATTTATTAGAGGAATAAAAAGTGATTGTTGGGGGAGATTAGGGAAGAATCAACTACTGCATTCCTTTGGTTGCCCCTTCTCGTTGTTATAGATCATCCTTATAGATCATTGTTGTAGATCACACCGTACCACAAATATTAGATACATTTTTCGAAAAAACAAAAAAAAAATCTACTTGCAAATATCGCGAGATTGTTGCTTCTGAAGCTCGAGTAATGTTGAATTATTAGAATATACGTTTGTCAACAAAAAAAAAATCCATGTTAATTACCTTTTGCATTCAAGCGTTTCAATTAACTCTGTTGAAAATCCTCGAAAACAAACGCGAAGGAAATTTTGCCAGATGTTTGTTATTAAGGAAAAGCCTCATCTGCTTCGTCCAACGCGATTAACCCTTTTCCCCCTATTTGACTCAGCCCTCCCCGGCCGGAATACACGCAGTAGGTAAAGCAGGACAAATTCAGCGCGTTACTGGCGAGAAGCATCTCACCATTTTCTTCCCCCTCCCCCCCTTTTCGAGAACCACTTTTTGTTAGTAAAATCCCAGTCGTGAATCCAAGCGCGCCTGCTTACTTTACCCTTGTCTCTCGCTCGCTCTCCAACGCTGGCCGATGTTTCGGAATTAATGCTCGAAGTTCGCATCCCCTTCATAGTAAACTTGCCGAGAGCAGGTTCGGCCGGAATTTCGCGCTCACAACTCTCTCTCCGCTCGCATAGGTACGTAGCTTTCATTCTCCGTCTTACCCCCTTCACTTAATCGTTCCATCTTCTTCTATCTCCATTATATCGCTTCATAGCACACAGGAATCCCTCGTCTTCTTATAATCGCTCTAGCTGTACCGACATATTAGCGCTCGAAGGATTGCTGCCTCTCGTTTCGTATTATGGAAGTACGCGTTCTCCCATTCAACTTCTACAACGCTACGTGTCTTACAAGGGATGTTTGCGAACCCAATTATTAGCGCACAGTGATTGGCCTACTTTTAGCTTTCTCCCAGTTGTCGACAAAAGCATAATTTTTTTTTTTTAAACCGAATTTTGTATAAACGCGCGATTCAGAGTGTAAAATACAAGTAATCGTTCAATTTATATAGTTATTATTTTTTTTTAAACATTCTCTTTAAGGACGAAATTCAGTCAGCAACTGCGCATATCGCAGTCGGGGATAAAAATTTTTAAAAACTTCATCGATTGACCCAAGAAATATTTATAATTGGTTGTTTGAGTTTTTGAAAGCGGGTACCTTGTAGTGCCCAATCACTGCGCCATTAACAATTATTTGCACGCGGGGGGTTCGCTCACTCGAGAATTTCGCCGGAGCTTTGGTGAATCGATGCGATGTGCTTCTATCACAGAGCGCAGCTTAATGCTTGTACATATATACATATACAATGCACATACAGTACAGTATATAGTATTAGCGAGCTACGTACACCGCTGATGCGAATAGCTCGGGTGAGATGGAGCGTTTAGCGAGTTGAGTCAAGCATCAAGAGGTATATGTACGATGGAGCATGGATCGACGGAGTTCCATGCAGAAATGAAGAGAGTGGGTGAAACCAGAGGGGGTATAAAACGAATGACAGGGAGGACTGCGGGGCCGATAGTGAAAGAGGTTCGTTAGAAAGTTATCCGATTAACGACGTCGCTGTAATTCCATCGGTCGTATATCTATACATATATTGGGCGGCCAGAAAACTCGCGCCACACGTATACTATAGACACTATATTATATATCTATATACATGCATAATCGTTAGTAGAGTATGCAAGTTTCGTTCCGCACTTTGGCACATGGTAGTTTCGCTTGGTTTGGCGAAAAAAAAAAAGAAAAAAAAAAATTAGTAAAGTATAAGAAAGTTAAAAAAAAAAAAAAAAAAAACGAAAAAAGAAGAAATCTGGTGAAGTAGGCAGGTAGATATAGTATGTACGTTTGGCTTACCACCGAACGGAAACCCCGAGAGGCGCCCAATTCTCTTTCTCCTCCTGCGAAACGTTTTCGCTTCTTTAACTCGGCATAACTCCTTCTGGAGCCCTCGCTGACTGGGCTGCTTCCCCACCACCCCCCACCCCCACCCCCCTTTGCCAGTCAGAGCTCGGAACATCTGACCGTCCGACCGGCAATGCCTTTTATCTTCGCTTTGCCTGTGCTCTATACATGTGTGTATGTAGCCTACGTTCATATAGCTGCCGTGAAAAGCAACCTTCTCTCTTTTTTTTTTTTCGTTTTTGCCGGGCAACGTGAGGACCTGCCGCAACGAGCAATCCCCTTCTTCTTTTCTCGGCTGCTGGCTCTTCCACGGTCGCTCAAAGCTACAACACCCCCTTCGCCCGAACCTCACTCGCGCCATTCAGGAGAATAAAAAAAGAAAAGAAAAAAAAAAACGAACGTCTGCGCTTTGATTCGTTGGAAAAGCGTATCTGAGGTAACACTTTGGACGAATGCCTCGAGAGTTAAGAATTAGGCGCGTTGAGAATCCGCGAGATCTGGGAATCCGTACAAAAATGAATAGTCGCACTTAACGTTGAAATACCGAGTGCATTTTTCCTTTGGCAGCATAAAATAGAGGGAGTAGTTTGTAATTTATGAGACGTTACGAATCTGTTCGAAATGTGTTCGTAATCGTTCGGATGTGGACTTTTGATTAGTTAACCCTTTTAGTGCTGAATTCGGAGAACGCTTTAAATTCAATGATACACGTTATAGGCGACTTTCTGGCAATGCGAAATAAATATTTCTCGCACAGAATTTTCCAAAATCGAAAAAAAAAAATTGGTTTTTTTTTTTTTTTTTTTTAGAAAAATGCAGACAGTACGAAGACAGTATGTTCGCACTTTTATCTGCATGGAATAGTTTGCATGATTTCGATTTGGGGAGCAGATTACAAAACTATAGCAAAAATGCGGATTTGAAAAAACGAATTCGAAAATAGTTTCCCCAATACCGCACATTAGGAATCCGTAATCGCTCCTATTTACTATTATTATGCCTGATTATCTGAAAGTTAAACAAAGAGCTGCCTTCGTGTAGATACTTTATCTTCGTTATGTCTTAATTTTTCGAATTACGTGTAAATCAAAACTCCAACCAACAACTTCCAGTCAATTGAGAAATCGTATTTTCGAAGTTCTGTAAAGGGTTAATGACGCAAACCTATAATCCTATATGCTATTAATTTCCCATACACTTTTCACACGACTTAGTATCCAGAATCTCATTCCAAAGTGCGAACTCGTGCGGAATGGAAGTTCCAGAGTATTGATAGGAGCGATAGTTCTCTATTCAGCGTCTATTTGAAAAAAAAAAAGTTCCACACCTGCGCGAGAACCAGTATCAAAGGGATCACATCCCGTTGTTCATTTATCGGGGCCAACAGAGCTGATTGGAAACCGCGTAATGAATGCCCCAAAGGCAAACGATAGATGGTACAGTGATCGAGTCAATTCCGAAGCTCTTACGCGGAAGCTCTGGGATGATGGGAACACCCGGGTACACGAGATGAGAGCGTAGAGCTTGATCGAGATGTGATTTGTAACGTCCCCCACTCCAACTCCGCGTATGCATAAACGAGCTGACCAATCATCGCTCAAGCATGGTAGATGGGCTCTTGGCCTCATCGTTGTCCTCGTCATCGTCGTCATCCTGATCCTCTCCTTCTCCAGCAACATGTATCAACGTAATAAGCGGATTCATCTCTGCCACTGTTGCTGGAGGCTCTCCATGTAGATCGCCACCCCTCCCCCATCACCACCCCCTAACGGAAGGTAGTATTTCCGTCCAACCCTTCTCCAATCCACCTGGACGGCTGGTTGTTAGTGCCCTGGAAGTCCTTCTAGGGTTCCACGTTCATCGGGTGTTTCATGCATGCACTCGACGGATAAGTCCGTATTGCGTGTGCTAAATTCACGAGCTCTCACGGTTGGCAGTCCTCGTGGAAGTGAAGCCTAACTCCAGTGGCTAGAACAGCTTGTAGATATAGCTATTAGCGCCGACGACAAAAGCAGTCGGTAGAGAGGCCGGATTTCAGGCCATCCACTTCTGCCGTATCAGGCGTGTGCACTCTCGCCTCGGCCTACCTACGGCCTCTTTAGTTTCTCTCTCGTGTTTTTCCACCAAAGCGTTTTCCGCAAGTCTGACTCGTGTAAATTTCCTACCTCCAGCATCCAACAGCATAACCGCCACCGACAACGCCGTCCTAATTACGAGCTCCGCCTGGCACACTGGAATATCCTACACCTCCATAAGTCTTATCCCGGTTTTGCCAGACGTACATACCCAACCCGCCACCCCATCCACCCTTTTCCGCCACCCAACCCTCTACAGTACGGACAAGTATACGTATGTCTGTACGTCTTGAATATTTCACAGTGTTGTGAACTGCACAACGGTGGTAAACGAGTCGCGCTCGTTATATTTATAATATTCCTGCTGAATATGAGGAGGAAATGCCAACGTCTTCAACCGCAAGTAGGTACGCATATGTGTACAGTAGGATCGCCGAAAGTTAAGAATCCTCGTGCGGCGTGAAATTCGACTCTTGGGAGGCAAAACACAAAGTTCACTCTATTAGAAGAGCTCTGTGGAGATACTACTGTCGGGATAGTTTGGAGCGAGCGAAATTGTTGAAGAGTAAAGAGATAACAATGTTTAATTCAAGTGAAACTCAACTGGACTGCGGAACTAGAAGAAACTAAAGAAATCGCTGCGAGCAGAAAGAATAACAGGTGTCTGCCGGTGTTCTACCGCTGTAGCGGCGAGTTGAATTTTGTGATTGTGAAAAAAAAAAGTAAAAAAATAGAGAATTTGAAACCGCGGAAATTGGGAAAGGAAAATTGAGATGGGCAAATAATTACGTTTTTTGTTTCTGTATGAAAGAGCTTCATTAAGTTTTAATTGAAGGAAGAGCTCGCTGAAAATGGAAATGTACGCAATTTCCCCGTAAATAAGAAATAGCTTTTCATGTTATGTCAAAATGTTATGTTCATACGGTGATTTAGTAATTTTAAACCGAAAATCGTAATAAATTTATTCGTATAGTAAAAAAAAAAAAAAAAAATCGCATGCGATTATTACTTCATACCGGCGTCCTGTCATGAAAAAAAAATATGCCCGGTCCAAAAAATGACGTGTTCGATTAAAAAAATTACGAAGTTCTATTTATTATTTGTATAATTTTGAAAACAAAAATATATATTAAAAATACATAAAAAGATGAAAGATAAAAAACAAAAAATGCACTCTTTTTGAAAGATTACATAAACAAGTCTGTACTTTATTTCAATTAATGTAAGTAATGTTGTACTTCGTTGCAATTAAAAACACCCATTTTCCGAAAACTTTAAACTTAAAATTCGTGACTTTCCGTACGACGAACTTCACGAACTGCGCGTTTACTGTAAGTTCCGACTGTACTACACTACTTTAAGGGAAAATAAGGAGAATGCGGAGCTCAGAAGGGGTGGTTACTTCAGGGATCTCCGGTCCCACCTCCATTTACAACGAATATCTCGTTTCAAAGATTCACAAAAGAAGGTACGAATGTGTGAGAAATACGCGTCGTGTTCCTTTCTGCATGTGTTTGGCGAGGGAATCGTCGGGGTCTCTGAACGATTCGAGTCTCGCGACGTCTTGAAGTCTACATACTCAACGGCATACATACTATTTTATGTAATATTCTTATTTTGTCGCGTTCACGGTATGCGGCTTGAACGCCTTTTATTTTCGCCCTCTTGCATTACATGTTTTTTTTATTTTATTTTTTTTGTCTCCTCATTTTTTTTCCCTCCAACGTTGACACTCCACTCAATTCATATCAGTGAAATGTATATATCAACGTTCGCGAAAGGTTGAAAAAAATATTATATATATATATTACCCGAAAGTGTGTACGCGATAGCGCCAACTACGTGGCACACGTGCGAATAAATGGTCCGCTGATACACAGTCATATTTCAATGCATACGAAATATGTTTCGCGTTTATATATGTATATATATACACGGTATAGTTTAATATGATATAATATAGTGAAATTTGAATCGATAGATCGATGCGATATTCACGAAACCGCCCATGTTGAGCCTCTCGCGGGTCCAACAATTCTTCGTCTTTTTTTTTTTTTTTTTTCATTGCAAAAGCCGCGGTGCTCCGCGCTTTAGGTACGAAAGTTTAAAGTTAAAATACAAATGCGACTTCCGCTCGAGTTGCAAGCTCGATTAATGTATATATGTATATATACGTATATACTGTATATACAGATATATAGGAAGAAGCAGTATAGTCACAGTACGTAGTACAAAGCCAGGAAACCCCTGGAGAGATCGAGCTGTGCACCACGAGACTTATCTAGAGAACGTTGTACAAAGTGTACCGGTAGAACTTTTTAAAAGCTGAACCGAGGATATCTCGACTGGCAAAGCCACGGTGGCAGCGGCAAGTTCCCTCCTCTAATGACCATCTTACACGATTAGACGGCTGACGCTGATGGTGAACTTTTTTTATTGTACGAAGATACCAGTCTGTGTATACGATAGTGTATTATTTTTTTATTTTTTTTAAATTTTATTCCATTATTTTTATTTTTTTTTTTGTGAAGTCGTTACGGTTTTCTTGAATCTCTGGAGACTTCACTGAACCGAATCAATGCGGTTGGCACGAAACGTTGCGATGTAAAGCTTTCGTTGTTTTACAGTGTTTTTCGAGTAATTGGCCATCAATAACAAGTTTTCCGTAAAGAAGATGTCTGTCTAAAAATAATGTATTTATACATAAAAAAAATAATTTTATAGCTCTGTTATATGGTTTACGAGAAGAATTGGGAAAAAAATGTCATTAATTTTTGGCACGAGACGTTGCGATGTAAACTTTTAGCGTAAAGTGATTAGTTAAAACGGACGGAAGGGAAACCCGGTGTATTATTTTATATATGTCTTTGTCGAGTCATATTCGATCGAAAATTCGAATATCGCAAAAAAGAAAGATTGGTTGGGGGAGCCAACGAGACCGCAAATGAAAATGTTTACGCCAAGAAATACGCGAACAAGCGAAAGAATATTTATTTTGGTTCACGAGTTTCGGAATTTTTTTTTGCATTTTTATACGATTTTCGGTCCGAATTGCGGAACAGTCAAAAAAGATGACGAGAGCCGCGCGTCGAGCACCAGCTTTATATATTGTACTGTCACTCACTTTAAAAACTTGCATTCACCGTCTTTTCGGTTATAGCTGAATAGGCGCAAATTGCAACAGGGGGAAGAGAGAGTGGAGTCGGGTTTTACTCGACTGTTATATACCGGTATACGTTCGAAGTTTTGCCACTCTGCCGAGAGTGTATTTCCGGGATAAATCGATCGTAGCGCTACCGCGTTTCAAACGGCGCACGAAAAAAAACCTTTGAACTTTATCCACTGTGTTACGAGATTACACCTGAGCGTGTTACGCTTTATATTGCTCTGTCATAGACAACTTTTTGGGGGCAACAGAAATTGGTGTAAAAAAAAAAAAATGGTAGAGTGACCGGTGTTCGCGAGAATTTTTCGAACAGGATGAGGTGTATGTCGAGACAAAATAATAAGCATGAAAAGAAAAAAAAAAAATTGTTTCATCTCGATGTATTTTTACGATAAAAATATAATTTTTTTTCATTTTCTTAATTTTCGGCGTTCGGAAGAATTTTTCGATAATAATCGAAGAAAATTTTCTTTTAAACGAATAAATTCGAAATTATTTTCTTTCTTAATTAAAAAAATGTTTAAGTTGAATATATTTCGACGATAAAAATTCGAGACACGAATTTTCTCGTAGCTGAGAACAATCGAACGAAACAGATGTTCGCCGTTCGTATTTACGCGGCGTTAATATTACTATAATAATTCATGAATGATAATTGTTAAATTGGGCTTCGGCTAATGGATGGTCTAGTCGAGATGTTCGTCGAGCAGAATTTCTCGCCCTTATTGCACGCGAAGAGGAGTTTCTCCCTTCACCCCCTGTGCATTAGTTTCTATCTCCGGAAAGTGGCATATAGCTCCGGTGAGGGAGAGGGAGGGAGAGTGAGTGAGCCGCGAGAGAAGGAGGGACTTCTGAATGTTTCCATTCGCTTCGCTGGCTCCCTTGTCCCTTCGTTTCCTCTACATTGCGCTCACAGTTCCTTTCCTTTAATCGCATTCTGCCGCTCGAGTAATTAAAATGCTCCGGGTAGGCATTAGCCATTCCGGACGAGGTAGAAGTTTTCTGATCAATGTCCGAAGTAGGTGGATGGGTAATGCAGTAGCGGGCGAGTAAATGTTGACTCGAGTCACGACTACTATCTATTTTGAATGAAAGCTCCCCCCGTGAAGACTTTCTTTGCTTCCGCCCTCTATATCGCGAAAATTGCCGTTTCTTCTTTTCATTTTTTTTTCTAATTCTTCCGCCTTTTTTTTTTTTTTTTGAATACCGGATAAAGTTGGTCATTCTATAAGCGCCGAGGCAAATTTTCGTCGTAATCGTTGAAGAAGCAACGAGGCAACGGGGCATTCGAAGCATTTTATGCACCGGTTATAATTTCTACGTCTCTCTCTCGCGTATCCTCATAATTATTTTATGCACATTCCCTTCGCTCGAGATATTCTTGCACGAAGTCACGCTCGTCTAAAACTCCCACTTCTGTCGTAACAATTAAAATATTCATCCGTTATTCCTATTTCTATAAATGAGCAGTAAAATCTTTCCGTTTAATCGCGCAGAGAGCATTTACCACGATGATATTTTAACCTGTTCCTCCGTATCGCTTAATAATTGCAACAAATTCACGTACCCATAATTTCCAATACATTTGTATTCGCGAGTCGGTACTGTGTTATAATATTTTACTTCATTTTTCAATAGCAAAAAAAAAATATCCCCTTAAAAAAATATACTAATTAAAAAGCCCGTAGGAAAAATTATATTTTAGTGATCTCATATTTTGCTTTCTACGATCGATGTTTGAGTTAAAAATAGTCTTCGATTCGCCTATATCTGAAAAGCCGTAATAATTCATCAACATTCTTTAAATAAAAATCTATTTCAATAAAAATGAATCCGACACAGTGGGTCGTTTGATGACAAATGTGCTTCTTACAGAGTTGATTTCGGATAATTCTTTTTCGCGATTGCTTTTTTTTTTTTTTTTTTCAAGAAAATGGTAACTTTCTCCGTTCCTCCTCGTCGCTCTTAATCGTTCTTATATCTGAAAATATTGCAAGTTAATAAGCGAAAGATGCTTGAATTTTGCTCTGCTCCGGCCGTATTTCAGTAATTTGTAAAGCCAGCTGCGACCGAGCGCGGAGAGGTTCTCATCTTCTGCCCGTTTCGTTCGAGGGGAGGTGGGGTAGGGAAAAGGGGGGAGGGGGGAGGAATGAAAGGGAAAGAAATTGTAGTTCGGCATGAACGGGGAAAGTCGTGGAGAGAGTCGCGCAGAAGAAGTCGACGGGAGGAGAAGTAACACCGAACTCGTAGTACCCGAGAGGGAGAGCAAGAGAGAGTGGGACGGAAGAGAGATGCGTAAAGGGTGGCGAATATAGGAGGGTTGAAGAGACGAGGAGAGAGAGAGAGGGTAGAAGAGCAAAGCACCAGCGACAGGATACCGATGGATGCGTTGGTTCCGGTATCGACCTGCAGGGCGTGTCTCCCTCGACGGGGAAGCGCGCACCGTCAACCCCAACCCTCTCGCGCTCTTCGTCGACGGGTGAGCGCGTCCCCCACCCCCCACTGCGACTCTATGCCCGGAACCACCCGCCAAGCTCACCCTCAAGCTTTTCCTCCTCTCTCTGGACCGCCCTACGCTGCAAAGCCCGTCTTGACGTCTCACTGAGACACTCACCCCCTACTTATTGCCATTATACACTTCATATGCAAAAAAAAAATGTACGCTTCCGGTTAGCCTTCCTACTCGAGTTTCCCTTTTGAATAGCTCTCTCGCTTTGCATAGTCTCAGTACTTTCAGTATTTTCGTTTTAACATACTTCTGACTAGAAAAGCGACGCATAATGGCGAAACTTTGGGTCTGAAATGAAAATTCGTTTGATACAAGAAAATTAATTTAAATAAAGTAAACAATTAGCTACGTGTTATGATAAGCGTCTAGCAGAACGGTGCTATGGAAGGGTTTATTCATGAATAGATTTTATAATAATAGTAAAGTATTCAACACATCGATAATACTTTATCGATAAAATAAAGATCACCTTCTTTTTATTGCAATTATACACTTCAAATGAAAAAAAAAGCTAGAAAAGTTAGAAAAAAAAGATTCGTTTCATTTAAGAAAATTGAGGTGAATAAAATAAACTTTTAGGCACATTTAAATATACATATATAGATAGTGTTTTTTTCAAATTATTTTTATTATTATTTTATAAAAGAACAGTTTTTCTGTAAATTCATTAATAAATTTGATGATAATATCAAAGTATTCAATCCATCAATAACGCTTCAGCCACGAAATATATTCGATGAATGGCGCGAACATCAACATTATTATCTGATCTATTAATAAATGAAATAGCAATGATTCGATTTCTAATACGTCAATCAGGTTTCACTCAGATTAATTGGCGAACTAAAAAAAAAATTGTTAATCAATCATTTAATTCCAATACAAAACCCTCGCGTAATAAATCAGTCGATAATTTTCAATCAAAAGGTCGTTGTACACGATTAAGGATCGCTGAAAGAAATGTGAACAATATAAAAATTGTTATTGCAAAAAGCTTTCACTATCGTACTTTATATTTGAATTCTTTTATCTATAAAAAATGATCGAAAAAAAAGCGTTTACGCTTATATAATTTACATAATAAACATTTTCTTTTGACCGGAGAGAATAAATGGTCGAACGAAAGGGGTTTCACGGGGGGTCGTGGCGTGAGGGTAATAAAGGAAACCCGGCGCTAGCAAATTGTTCGCAATTGTAACGCTCCCAACTTTATAAAACCCTCGTTACGATATTATTATTACGTCGTTTTTTTTTTTTCGTCTGCATTTTTTGTTTCTTTTTTTTTTCTCGAAAGTACGCAATGAGCGATATAATTTGTACACTGCTATAAGTATACAAAGTGTTATTTCGCTACTTGCTTACAGAAAGCTGCGTAAAATTTGCATTTAGTTATATGAGCATAAGTTTCAACGTTGTTGAAAGTTCGCGTTGAGTGCCTTCGGGGAAACTCTGTGAACTGTGACAAGTGCTTTGTCGGTATTCCATTTATTTTGTACACGTGAATAACGTTGAAAACACGAGAGCCTCGCAGAACCCGTCGTACAAATTAACTTGGTCCTCAATCTGTCCTCCGACCCTCTGAAGCTTTTGTAGACATAGAGAAAAAAATTCAAAGGAGGGAGAAATATTTTTAATGCCTGTTTACGAGCGCTCGGATATAAAAGAAATTCAGTCACGGTAGGTATAATGGTCATTGCCCATTACGAGTCCATTTCGTTAATTACATGACCTCTGATTAAATATCTCAATGCTCTTAAGAGTGGAATGTTCTTCGCTGGAATGCTTTAATCCACCATTTTTTGTCTTTTCTTTGACCTCCGTTTTGCACGCAACCGTTTCAACGATGGATACAACAGCGTTTAAAAAAATGAAAATGTCCCATCGGACGCGTAATGTTAGGCATTCCTTGCATTTGATTTGATTTTCCGTTGATTTATTTCGAAAAAAAAAAATTCGATCGAACTTTGTTACACGTATAAAATATCCACTGTGATCCCCACGATCACACGAACGTGTGTCTCATTTTTTATAAATGTAAATGTCTACTTTTACTTCGCGTTTTCGTAATTAAGCTTTGCATATTTATAATCTATATGGAAATTCATAGAATAATGTTCGGTGACGTGAGATTTTAGCGAGACATGGCTTATGCATAAAGAGACACAGACTATTGTAGATTAATGTGCGTTGTATCGAATATGTGCCGCGAAACGGCATCGGCGGGCGACAGATCTATTAATTTAACACGGGTAATAATGTCTTCAATGCGGCATCGCGCTACTTTTTATACTCGGATGTTCGCGCTCACGTGAATTTCGTTATGGATATAAATGTTTTTTTAATTATTTGCGTTCGAGCGGAAAAATTCGTATGCGCGCTGAAGATATATAATGTACAGTGTTTATAGTGTCTTCATCTCGGTAGCCGTCAACTGTGGTACTTTGTAATAAGCCCACGAGTACGAAGAGAGACACTTTACTCTGACGCGTAACATCGTCAACCTCCCTAATTATACCGTGAGATTAAAGGCTCTCGGAGTCAAAGGGCATTGCAAATTATACACTGAGCGTTACTCCCTCTTCTCTCCGTCACCTTCGATTACGTTCCGCGCGACTCATCCCTCGCAAAGTTTCCACATTGTGAGAATTGTCGGTACGACATTCGAATCCAACGACACTCGGCTTCATTGTTGTTGGCGTCTTATACTGTCGGTTGCTAGGAAACATTTGTTTTTAATTGGTTCTTTAGGAAAAGACGTTGTTATATATATATTTTTTTCTCGTTTATCAGAAATAATAAAAAAATAATAAATATAATAATAATAAAAATAAAATAAAATAAAACGAATTGACGAAGTGGAGTTATGGAGATCATTTCCCGAAAAAGTCATTTACATTTGGTTTTTTTTTTATAACAAATTTGAAAATTGTTTCAACGATATTCACGTCGTTTTTTTAACGAGTTTTTTACGTATGACATTTTTTTTATTAAAATGGAGTTTTTAATGTCGTGTTGTTCTGTAGAATTCAAATTAATTATTTACTATTTTTTTTTGTATTATCAGTTTGACGAACTTGATATTTTCATCGATTTGCTACACGTGTTCAAAAGACTGAAGAAATGGGCACCTTTAATCCGCTGCTTGATTAAACTACCCGCGGGTAATTGACGTTATACTGTAGTCGTAAATTCTCAAAAATAAATCGATAACCACTATATCCGCGGGAAACTGTCATTTTCCCAGTTCACGTGTTTTCGTATACGTTTTAGGGACAAGTTATTGTGTTACCGTCACGAACGGAATCCATTCGGATGCAAGACTTGCTTTGCAACGGAGTAGTATATTCGGTTCGGCGGACGAATTAGTAACTGCACCAGTCGGATAGAATTGTAACGATCTTTGGCTCCTGACACAGTTGGCAATAGTTTTGTCAATTGGGGAGAGTGTACACCGCGGGACACAGGGATAGCACCTGTTGTCGACTACGAGAGAGCTTTCCGATATAACCCACAAGGTTACCAAGTGTAAATTCGAACTTTCAGGTGCATAACCACGGAGAACAACTTGGCTCGTCGTTGGTGGCGGAATATGCGCTCGGAAGGATTTCGATATTCGACGATGCGGCAAGCTGCCTGTAAATCGCTAAGGCATTACCGGTGCGCAAAGACTATACATATGTATACATATGTATACAGCATACGGCATCGCCGATACATTATCGCTTCGTTGAGTATCAAAGTCCTTTCACCGTACGAAGGATGGTTCGGGTTTTGCTTTTCAACCGAAAGAAAACAAAAGAAGTTTTTGAGTCTCTCGTAGAGACTACGAGAGACGAGACAGCGGATCTCTCGATATATCGTGAGATACGTCTACGTCCGTTGACTCGTGTGCGTCGTAAGCGTCAATGACCAGTCGAAACGTACCGAAGTTTCCCAGCTTTTTTTTTTTTTTTTCAGACCGCAAAAGGTTTCTCTTTCAGGCGAATCAGAATAAAAAAAGAAAACAGAAAAACGGAGGAAAAATAAAACGGTCCACAATCACGAAAAGCTTGGCTTTTAATGCTCGTCTACGGAACAACGGTAGATATTTTTCCACCGTTGTTGTGTGCGAATGTCGGCTAAAATAGCTCCACGTTCCGTTTTTTTTTTCTTTACGTTTCTTTTTTGAGGTTGCGTTCACTTACTGTAAAGAGTGGAACAATATACCGTGCACTCTTGGCCTTTCTTGAGGGAGATATAGCGGGCAATGAACGTTGCGAGTTTCGGAAATAACGGTACGAGAGTGCACGGGCAAAAGGTTAAAAAGAATGAGTATTTCGACGTTGCATTAGGTATAGAACGATATTCCTTGTCAAATGGATTTTCATTTCGGTGCAATGCCAAAAAGCTTTTGTTATATCTTCGCGAGATATGGATTCATACGTTGCGTCAGATTTTTAAAAATTTTTTTAATTCACCCGGAAATAAATACCGCAAGTCCTTAGACAATATTTTCTAGGATTTTTTTTAATGAAATAAATTACCCAGAACACCTGTTTTTAAAACTTATTTTTTTGTTCAACATAAACGAAACGTTTTAAAAAAAGTCTATAACTATAAAAATTAACTTTTTGTTATAACTATAAAAATTAACTTGTTGTTTTTTTGTAAAAAATTGTCCGAAGGCTCTATCAACCTATTTTACTTGTAATGAACATCTAACATTTTTTCTTTTTTTAACACACCGACTGAAAAGTTGGCTTTTTGTATCCGTTTACCGTCTAAATCGTTGAAGAGATCGTAAGATGCCCCACGGGTAACATGTTTAACATTTTTTGCTCAGTGTTCTTATTTCGGTATCTCAATTAATCGCGAATCGGATAATTTAAATTTCGGAAAAAACGAATTATTTAAACCTTTTGCAGATTAACTACTTTTTAGTGAGAATTTTTTTTGCAAAATGCTAATCGTCCTTTTTTTTTTGTCAATTGAGTCGATTCCGATTTTTGCATAATCTTTCCAGAACATCTCTCGACGTTGAACTGCTGAACCGAATATTAAAGCTCTTCAGATAGTTCAACGCTTCGTCGGTACACATAAGTTTATAAAGCGACTATGAATAGAACTATACGTATCAGAGACCTCGGACCGTTATATTACCACGTCGTACTCGGAATACATCGCATTTCGCATTCCTCGCAAGAATATAACCACCTATAACTTTGTCCGTACTTTATATGTATAATGAAGCGCCGTAGAGTGGATGCAATTGGGATATCGATCGTCAAATTGATTTTTTTTCCTGGCATCACACTTTTAGAAAGGTACAATTTTTCTCGCGTGTCTTTTATCTCCCCGGGGATTATATATTCGCGTAATTGTTTATCCGCTGTCCGTCATCTTGGCCGACTTTTCTTTTGTTAGCATCACCTCCGCGTACGTGTACTCGATGTCTCGTTTCAACGAGAAATGTCGCTTCGATCGGGAGAGCAAACCGTTGGGCCAAAAGAGCAGAAATCTTTATGATTCCCGGCTATTATGTCTTAACATTTTCAACTTCCATTGCGCATACTCATTGTACCCTACAATTTAACGACACAATAGACGACTGTAGGTACTCGACGAAACAGTAAAAAAAAAAAATGAAGAGGAAGAAAACGAGAAAATAAAGAGCAAAGTAAATTATGCGGTACACAGTTGGAAATAAAAAGTGCAAAGGTTTGCACGAATGAAATGTTGAAAAATATTTTGCACATATTTTGCGGGCGAACGGGTGTATTTTCTCGGTTGGTATGATACATATCTCTCGGCGTTTAATATAGTGGGGGCGATATTATACAAAGATTTATACTTGTTGCAGTTTGCGCTATTCAGCGTCGGTAGCGGCAATAGCTCGGCTCGTGAGATACGTACCGTTGGTATGCGATGACGAGAAGCAGCCGAGGGATTGCACGTATCGTGGAATGCATAGTCGACGTTCCGACTATGGCGTTCTCTGATGCGCTTCTCGAGGACTCGAATATTGCAACGTTTGAGAATTTCAACTCTGAGGGAATGGGGAACAGAGAGGGGATGGGGTTTAGATTTGAGAGAGTACAGGGAATATTCTCCATAAACAGATGCAGCGGTAGTTTCATCTCTCATGATCCACCAATCTCTTTTCGTCCTATTCACGTATTTGATGTATGAACAGTTATCAACATATTTCATGAAAAGCGCGTCTCATTCGTCGCATCACTGGTTTATTCTGCAAAAAACTTCTGAGGAACACGTAAGATAGACAAACTGATAAGCGCCGTTATTTCCGCTATCAATAAGTCTCTTTTTTTTGTCTAACAGTTATTGCAGAATATCAAAAAACATGAAAATTTTATCAATTTTAATTAGTAAAAAAAAAAAAAATAATCATATATATCTTCGAATATTGTTTGTCCGTCTGTTTGTCTGTCCCCCGCTGAATATCACCACCCCATCCCCATAGGACTCCGTATTCCCGATTATCAGGGTCCTCAATTATCCGTACTCCCAATTATCAGAGGTCCTTAAGTACTCTATGTCCGTTTTAAGGGAACATCTGCAAATTTGGAGCGAAATATTCTTGTTACCCCCGCAAGAAATTGGTACTATTGATGAGAGGATACAAAGCGCTCAAGTAACGACAACCTGCTAGTGTAATCAACGACAGTCACAGGCAGTTGTAACGCCAACTATAGGCACTTAAGGGCGCAATGTAGAAAATATTGCAGGGATCTTAAAATTTCTTAATTTTTTTTTTTTTTTTTTTTTTGGGATACTAATCCTTCTCATTAGATAGATGAGTCGATCAGGTGTATACTGAATCAACGAAGTTCGGTTGCATTGTTGACTTGCCAAACGGTAGCGCCGGTTTGCGAGGGGAGGACAGGTTGGATGGACGGGGTTGGTCGGGTAACGGTGCGCTTTGCATAAACCACGGTGACACAGTTTGCTTTCGCACAATCGATATCCTGGCACGTATCGCACACTCGGCTTCGGTGTCCTCGTCCCCGTAGTTCCGGGCGCAAGGGGGGGTCTCGAAAACCGAGTACACACTCCGCCAATGGGTTCGTTCTCCTGGTTATTTATGTCCTTTCGTGTCGCGGAGTCGCGCGTTTTCCCCACTGCCGCAACCTACCACCTACTACTCTCCTATATGCAATCCGTATATATACCGGGCATCACGGACGAGAACGACCAGACGAACTATCCAACAGCAACAAGCCAGGGAGCGAACGAATTGTACACATTGCTCGAATTCGCTCGCTCAATACCCCTGGAGTATATGAACCCACGGAATCATTAAAAGTTCGGTCTGCCGCTCTGTTTCCATACGGTCGCCACACTATGTGTGTGTGTGTTTTTTTTTTTTTTTTTTTCGTAACTTTCAGTTCGAAACTCGAGAGACAAATTGGCACAGATTAATATACATGTGGAGTAAACAAGTCCGTGAGAAAAAAAAAAAAAAAAAAAATCAAAACTCGAGAGACGGAATAATAAAATCGGCGACAAATTTGTTGGATTTATATTATGTCAAATACTATACGGAGCAGCGCCCGCGCGCAAACATTATTAAACTATGGTGTTTGTAGTTGACACTTTGTAATTACTGCTACTGGGTATATTTATTATTTAGTTACAAAGTTTAACAGCACATACATTAATTGGCATATTGACTGTTCCATACACCGTTGATCGTTGCCACTTGCGAATTACTAAAAAAGTCACCAATTTGTTAACCGGCTTTTCGTACTGAAGGAAAATGTTTAACATAAATAGTTCGACAGTTTGTAACGAATTGCACGAAAAATATAAAAGGGTTGAACTCATTATAATACAAATAAATGAATATGCAATGAAAATAATTAACTTCGTGTCTTTTAAGTCGATTCTACGGTGAAAAAAATGCCCTAAATCAGTAAAGTTTACCACCGACTGTTCTTCAACTTTTCCGGTTCCCACTTCCTAACCTTTTGTTCCGCGAATCTTTTAAACGGTAACCCTTAATGATTAGAGGGCACTGAAAAGTGCGCTGCTTCAACGCCCACCTCTATCGAGCGCGATAACGATGTGGGCCACGATAACGCGTTAGTCAACCTTTTTTTTTTATCTCTTACCCATTTACGAAGAAATCTTTCGATCAGTAATTACAGAAAGATCCTACTTCGCGAGCTATTGGATGTACAAGAGGGCGCGCAGGGGGCGTTATATCTTCGTTCCTCGTTGGGGTGATACACCCGAAACGAAACGTTTTCCCCGTTTTATCTCGCTATGGCAGGACATTGAGAACCATTCGTTCGTGCAAACGAGATAACACAAGATAAAGGAACATTTTCGTACGGGATTTTCATGCAAACGTCAGCATTTAGCATTGAACATTAACATGTCCGTCGATAATGCCTTACCGGTGTTCGTTTCTAACGAGAATCGAGGTATGATAAGACCGTGAGATCGATACAATAATGAGTCAAGTTCAAAAAGTCAAGGTGCTCTTGGGTTTGGGCGATGCCTTTGGATCGGCAACCCTTACCGGTACATAGCAAAGTTGCTCACGACTTAGCTATCACTCTGACCGTCGCAAGGATGGCGAGGGAGGGTTTGGGGGCTCATTGCTACTACGTATACGTAGTAGGCGGTAGGTACTCCTGAAGTTTCAAACCGGTGGTTAGATTCACGGGTTGGCAAGTCTAGTTTATAGCCGGAGGCTTCGAATCCTGCGGTAAAGCGAACGTAGCGTCCCAACAAGCTCCCATAAATTCATTAATCGCCCTGAGGCAGAAGCAGGGCTGTGCATGGAGGTCGAGAAAGGGACGATAGAGAAGGGGAAGGGGGGTTGCAGCCGGGAAGGCCACAGTGTAAGAGAGAGGTACGAGCTGTTAAGGGGTTAGCTTTGAGGGGGGAGGAGCGGCGAAGAGGTGGAATAGGGTTGCGAGATTTAAGCAAATTGCGATTACTCCGTTAGCTAAATAAGATTATTAACCAACCGGTCTTATTTATGCCTCAGTACAGACCGTTATTTAGATGGATAGAGCGAGGCTTTCCCTATGCTATGTGCTTGGTATAGGCTTCCAACACTGATGCATACGCTCTGTATAATACGCAATAGGAAACAGCGCTGATCCACCGAATATCTCCCCTACGCTATTCGTAGTTACCTACGGCTGTTCATATTCATACACCCTCACAGCGCAGTCCGACGCGTAGATTTCCATGGAAGGCTCGATTATACACCTCCATTTGCGGAACAATAAATCTTCATTTCAAAAGTATATGGATGGAACAGCGTTGGTTAATGCGTACCTTGTTTTTACTACGAATTCGATACGAGAAAAGCAGTGTCGATTTTTTAGATGAGTATAGATCAATGTTTATGTCATAGAAATGGTTGTTTTAACGTTCGGACTCGAAGATGTACATTTATAGCGTTAACCCAGATACGCACTGAGGTTATCCTATTGGCAATATTTATAGCTTTATCAATACGAAGAGTTTAACACTTCGGAATTAGACTATTACCCTTAAATAGTTCGATTTTTTTTTCTCCACTCTATAATTCAAATCCAATTCAAGTTCGTACGAGTTTCTCATATAAAATGTGGTCAAGAAATGGTTGATTATCGTAATACGAAGAGTTATATTTTATTCAGTGAGATTATCGGTCGATTGGATCGATTATCCTGATGTTATAAATGTTTTAATTCAAATTAACTTTTTTTTTATTAACATTTAATATCATCGCGTAGCTGATTTGAAATCGTTATTCAAGGATTTTTCAGATTTTTTAAATGAACGTTGGAATATCTAAATCTCAGTGCGGCCATTTAAAATTAACTTGACATAGATTCGTCGCTATGATCGTCGGAGGATTCCGTGTTGTATTACAAGACGAAACGATTTCTCCTATAGAGCGCTATCTAAAATTCAAGTAGTTCTTGGGACTTATCTTCGGTCGGTATGGAAGCATAACGCCGTTAACGTCGGAACAATCGGTGGACGACGATCCTTACCGGTCGTAGGGCCCAAAATTTGATGCCGATCCACGTACCATGCGGAGGTTATGAAGAAAATCATCTGCAACAAAAAAATAGTACGTGTCTTCACTACCGGATAGAGCCCCCTGAGCCATTTAAGTATGAAAAATGGATCCAAACGGTTTATTCAAATCTGTTGCCCCATAAATCTTTTTACGGATTAAATGAAAAGTAATTTTTATTGCGTTGTTCACGTAACTCGAGTTATCTTGCAACCGCCCGAGGCAACATTGTAGGTATATATAGATCGAGTGGAGATTGAAGCGACTATAGCCATTTATTGCAACTGACAACCAGCGATAATAATCGATATTTCGCAATTGCAACGGACAGAATAATCATTAATGAGGGTCGGCCAAGAGGTCGAATCCAAGTTGCAGCAATGGAATTTTCGTGTTATCTTAGAATATGTTTAATATCAGTGTGTGTCAAATCGCAAAAGAATTTACCATTGCCTTTCGGAGATTTCTACAATCAAAATATCGATAATTGTATTATACAATCGATATACTTTCTATGTAATTTTGATGTCTTGTGTCGTGTCTCTACATCTGAATTACCAAATCCCACGCATTATTTCTGAAACGTTTGTTTATCTACGAAGTGAGGGTTTTTTATTTGTAAATAAAAAAAGTGAACATTTCTTTTCTCCATTTCTTGACACGTATTTTAAAAATATAAAATATGAAAATAGAACAATATAATATTTTGATCTCATTAGTTGCTTTAATAATATATTGCAAAATATTTGTCAGAATAGTTTCATATTTTTTATTCGTGATACACAAATACATTTTGGTGAAACTGACCACCGAATCTCTTTTAAATGATCAGATACGCCTACTGTTAGTTTTAACGATTATTCCACCTGTCCTCGTGTATAATATCACGGAACTCGAAAGCGTTTTTTACCTGTTATTTTTTAAAACGAATAAAAAAAATTAAAAATGTGAAAAATTGTCGTCGATTTCGTATGAGATGCAGAAATCGTCCGCCTAACGAGTTTACACGAGTCTCACGCTGGGCTTTCTCCGTTATAATCGACGAAACCGCTTAAACAACAACAATGCCGGTCCTTGTGCACCTTAGCTTGTCATACTATCGCGGAATCTAAAGGTGCCTCCGAGATACGATCAATCCACTGAATTGATTGTCCCTTGTCCTTCATTCAAATCCCACGACGAGTTTTTTTTCTTTTTCTTCTTCCTCCTCCTCCTCCTCGGCACTGTAGGGGGACAATTTAACTCTCGGTAATATACACGGTGTCCGTAAAATAACAAACATTCTGAAATCCTCTCAACCCGTTCGAGTATAAAGTTCGAGACGTTGAATCGTATTGTAGCACGTTAAACCCAATAATCTTGACGCGTTGCCGCGGAGCGGATAGAAAATTTTACATCGAAATGAAATTCAAACTTTGATACAATCTCGAAATTTAATTAATGGCGCTGGCGATCGAATTGCGGTAAGAGAACCACTCGTCCCAATAATCGAATTATCTATGTTTGTCAAGTAATCAATTTTCCTAATTAAATTTAAATAGATATTACGAATGTATGCTGTGCACATATTCCGCGATGGTCGAACCTCCGCAGATTTCAATAAACCATTATAATTTATATTATAAATTCTGTGAGAAAGTTTTATCGTAAATTACGATTCGTGTCTTTCGAAAAATATGATTTCGCAAATATACCAACGGAAATGGCCAATTCATAGAATTTCGCTGCATAAAAAAAAGCCCCCGATTGTCCGTTGTCGCGTTGATGTCGAACAATGCTCCATCTGACAACGGAGAGTCAACAAATTTTTTTGTAACACAAACACACGCCTCCGCTGATCAAGTCGTAGGAAACGTCGGGTGGGTTATTCACGTTGCAGAATTGAGCGGAAAGTACACCGGGCTTCTGTGCAATATATCGGAAGGTTTGGTCTTGTAAAGCATAGAAGAAGAGGTAGTTTATCATTATAGGTACACCCTATAGAAGCGGTGTCTTGGATAGAGAGAGCGAGAGAAAGGGCGGATAGGAACGCTGACCGGTTTGACATATTTTTGGGTTTCTTTGTATTTTTGTTTGCGACCCACTCAAGCCCCACTGCTCCGTTTGTGAGACGTTCGAAATCGTCGTACCCCCCTCCCCCCCCCCCTTCCTTCGCTCTATTGTTGCCCTTTAGTACCCGAAGGGAGGATTCCCACAGTGCCTACGAGCGTCACCCCCTCCGTGTACCTACTGTATAATAAAAAGTCGTATACTTCCTCGTATACCTGAATGGAAAAACGTCTCTCGACGTTTCTTGCCTATCCGCTTGACTATCTACCGCATTCACCTCGGAGCCAAGAATTTTCGTCTATATTGCGCCTAACGGACAGTTTCGAGGAGATTTACTTTTAACTGCGACGAGCACACGGATTTGTCGGATTTAATGTCCACGCGGCATTAACTGGCAAGACGACTTTGTCATTGGTATCGAGGAAATAAAAAATTAGAAGAATATAGTTTCTTGGAAATAAACATCGAAGATATGCATTTTTTTATTTTACTCACGTGAGATATATATATATTTATCTTCAATAAATAAAATATCCATTAACAATTTATAGCGGTATTACGCTAAAAAAAAATGTGAAAGTTTTACCAACAAATTATATTTTTTTTAGTATTATAGACAGTTATTATCCTCTATTACAGTGTATTCATTCATTAGATATATAATTTTTTTTTTTTAACCATATTTCGCGGCCCATTCGTCATGAAGCCCTTCAGCCGACTTATTCCCGATGCTTTTAAGGTATCGATTCTATTTGTTTTATTTTATTCTATTTAAACGGCTATTATAATTTATAAATTGTTACTAGAAAATAAAAAAAATTAAGTAATTTTTGTTGAAAGTACTTAATTCTTATATGCGCGTATACAAGACATGGAAGATCTACGAGAGTACATGAAGATCTCACTTCACGGATTACTCATAAATGTCGGAGCGGCGAAAGGATTTACGGTCAGTCGACGATTTTTCAGTATGGAAAATTGTAAGTTAAACAAAAAAAAAAAAAGAAAAAACGTGTGTCGCAGGTAACGCAGGCAACGAGGTAACAACAACAGTGTCGTATAACTTTAACGGTAGCTCCTTGCTTGACCGTAATCCGACCGTAGTCGTAAAAGTTAACAATTTTTCGTTCTTTTTTTATTGTTGCGTTGCAAGAAGAAATCTCACTGATGATTTATTGTCTCTATCGGGGTAATGCAAGAGTGCAGGTATATGAAGAGAGGAGGAGAGAAGAGGAGAGAGGTATTACTGACCTAAAGCGAAGGTCAAGGCCAGGAATTTACTGCGTTACTGTGCCATCTACAGTAAGTAGTCTCTTGTTCGTTATGTACGGCTAAAAGAACCCTCTCCCCTACTGTTCGAAGACCGTGCGGCACAGTTACAAAGTTTACATTAGCTCTCGGAACAAGTAATTGTCACGTCGTCGCTATTGACATGTCTCTCAATTTCTCGTCCGATGGCTCCGCGTTATCCGTGCCAACTTTGCACATACGGACAATTCCCAGCGCTGCTTCCGTGCTTCGTTTGCCGTAAACTTAAATCCGAAATGTAGGTAGTAATTTTCTTCCTGCCGATTGTTAAGCAAAGATAATCACACTAACGCGTAGATTTTTACCTCTGACGGTTCGAGAACAAGTCGCATTTGATAACTTAATGAAATTGCTTTAATGTCGCGGAAATGAAAGGCGTAGAGATGAAGGGTTCTGTTTCGAAAATGCGAAATTCGGGTCGAAAAATTTCGGGTATTCCATTGTTTATATTAAATATCGATTTTTTTTTTTTTTTTTTTTTTCAACTATTATTCGAGGGTAATGGGGTGCATCATTCGTTGATGGATAGGTAAGGGATACACCAAGCTTTTTAACCTACAAATAGTAAAAAAAAAAATGTTGCAGAAAAAATATATAAAACACATAATGTATATTAAAAAATGAATGAAAGATTGCAAACGATGTTTTTTTAATAAAAATTTTAGTGGGTTATTCGATGATTAACAGAGATGATCGTGGTATTCGAATATCCTATGATTAAACAATTTATCCATCGAATAAACATCCAAAAGAATATCTGCCATAAAAGGAAAATACGAAGAATATATACGTGTAAAAAAATATGTATGAAAATAAGCGCCTTATTTTATACGAATATTCGAATAAAAAAGCTGGTAAAATTTTCCTCAATTTTACACGCAAATCGTTCGATATCAGAAAATATATATATGTATATCTCCAACCACCCGATTCACCCAAATATTCGACAGCGTTATATCCGAATTGCCCGACGTAAGCCATTTCTCACGTTTGTAACGAAATTTTCACTAACATCAGCAGCAATGGGGTACGGAAACCTGTACGAAAGTGGAAGAAAAGGAGCGGTATAAAACCCATATATAGTCGAGGATCTTTTCGATTTCCAGCCGCGCCGAATTTCATAACGTGTGACGCGCAATAACTGCGATATGGCGAATGGAAAGATCGCCGTGGGCGACGGTGTGAGGGTTAGACCCTATACTCTCTTCTTTCTTTCTCTTTTCTCTTTATCTTTCCTCTCTTGGTGTCTGCTGGCAGAAGCAGCAGAAGCAGCCCAGCCAGTGGCCCGAGCCAAAGCATCGCAGCATCAGCAAACGTTCGGCAAAGAGCGTTCTTTGATACGTTGCGGGGGGGAAGGGGAGGTAGGAGAGGGAGGGTTACCTCCTCGCGACTGTCTCTCGTTGCCTGGTACCCACCCAGAGGCGTTTGGTGTAGCTATGGGCTGGTGGATGCCGATGGTGGCATAGATGGTGGTTTGGGACTGTGTTCTCACTCGAACATCGTAAAATCCACATCAATCCCTTTGCCACCGTCTCACACCATTCCGGAATCCAAGGCACGTGATACGAATCCCGGATTCATTTTATTTTCAACCCTTTCAACGCGACGTACGCGCTTGCCAGTCACCCATCTGGCCACGTAGAGACAGACAGACAGGCAGACAGATAGATACACACACACGTATATACACCGTCTACGTACTTCAAGTAGGACACGAGTGGTACGTCTACTCAGCGGTCGCAACCCTTTTCTGCGTAGACGTGTAACACACGTAGGAATGCACGCATCCGCGATAATTTCATTTTTTTTTTTTTTTTTTTTTCGTGTCGTGAATAAACCATCCCGCATGGAGTAAATGTAGAAACGTTTAGTATGCGAGTCATGATGCTGTGTGGAACGTGTGCAATTCCGTCAGAGGGATGAGAGGTGAGAAATACTGTATAGAGTGAGATATGAAATGACGAGCGGAGAGACGATAGATGGGGAGAGTGGTGATGAGAGAGGATCAAACCAGATTTTACGGGTGTATATTAGTCGCATTCACTGAAAAGCACATACCAGATCCGGTTATGTAAGTTGGCGAGGAAGATGAATCCAGTGAAGCCGGTCGTGGGGATGACGACTATTACGTTTGCTTTTGGTGGGTAGGTATGGAAAATATGGAAATTCTCGATAGGAACGAGAGTGGATGGCTGAGCTACGGGCTGACAATGAAATTAGGAAACGATGGGTAAAGCATATGATATGAGGACTCCGGTCCTTTTGATCTTCCGGGATAGCGATAGTGACTGATGGAATATCGGTTAAGGTAGGCGACGATTGATCGTTATGTGTTGATCTGTAACTGCCATGTGAATTCTTAATAATTTTTTTTTCCTTGTAAATTATAAAGTCTGTCATGGATCCTTCTATTTGTATAAAATCGTTTCGGTTCATGCCGTTCGTAAAAATTTTAAACAGCGTAAAATTATAACTATATGAATTTCTAAGAATTTTATTAAAAATTGAAACGAACAAAATTGAAATGTTGAACTTTTTTTTTTTTTCATAAAAACAAAGTTCAACAAAGCTTTGGCGACGGGGAGAACAAAATTAACAAAAAATTAATAATTAGAGAATTTTGTTTCATTGAAAATTATTTACAGACGATTTAATGCGGTTTAGTGTTCTACTTTGAAACTTTCTTTTTGCTGTGTTATGTGACGAACAGGATGTCCCGGGATATAGCTTGACGATTGGGTAACACTTGTCACCGATTTTTTTGTGCCGTCGGAGAGTCACATTAGTATCTTTACCAGCAACAAATCTATGAAAAAATGAATCAATCTTTGTACGCAAAAATCGTTTAAAATTCTTTTTGGTTTTTTCCAATTTTCGGTGGAATCAATTCCATCATCAAATCTATTCCATCGTCCAACCATAGCGTTCGGACGGATGAAACTTACCAAGTCTCTTTGTAGATTCAGATTGTGTAACTGGCGCGGACAGTGGTGGACAATAATCCACGACAGCTCTGACTAAATGGGCAATGACAGCCGAGAAAATAGGCCGATCTGCGCAACATCCACGAGTATCAACATTGATTTTATCCTTTCAATCGTATCTCAATCCACTGGCGACAGTGGACATTTTAACGGTGAGGGACTTTATTCGAAATCACCGGAAAGGGAGAACGATCACTCGTTACAAAGAACTTTATAGTTCTGACGTGAGAGTAACCCGACGTGACACGGCCCGATGTACTAAAAATGAATGGAATGTTTTTTTTTTTTCTACTGTACGAGACAAGCCTACGTATGGGCTTTACTATTGCACTATAATAGTTCTCTCTCTGTGTATCTCCGGTAAATATACGAAATTCGTAATATTAAAAGTATAAAAGTATTCTGGTACGATAGCGCCAAGAGAACGTCGAATTAAACAGAAGATTGAATCGGGAGAGAAGAGATCCTAAACAAATAAGCTTCCCTTAGTTGTCTATTATATGCGGGACACAAGAGGCGCCCGGCGCAAGAAGCTTGATTCTCGTAGAATAGGGAACTGGAAGGAGCAACGAAGCTACCGTGCGCTCGTTCGGGCTATGGAAGTATTACAGCGGTAAGGTATAAGGCATAGCGTGGCAAGGCGAGTATCTGCCATAAGCCTCACGGGACCTATTACCCATAGGTAAATGAAGAGCCACTTGGCGCTCTGTACACCGCTCCACGAAGCACGTCCCCTGTGCCTATGCGACTTTAATCTGTAGCCTCGGATGCTATTGTTCGACGTTGGAAAATCGATTATTCCAACTAGTATATAAGTACTATTATTATTATAGGGTAACGTCATCGCATATAGATTGTATACATATACATTAGGGATTTTCTAATAGCGTTGGAAAATCCTATTACCAAAGAAATCCAGTTTGCGATATCCCATATCGATGCTAAAACTGACGGCGATAATGGGTTATACGATGCTCATCCACTTGGCTATATTATATCGGAACTCTACTTTGGATAATGAAAAAATTATTATACAAAAATTTTTAAATTCTTGACTGAAAAATCATTTTACAAACATTATGAATC
Source organism: Buathra laborator (assembly GCA_934046635.1). Lineage (NCBI taxonomy): Eukaryota > Metazoa > Arthropoda > Insecta > Hymenoptera > Ichneumonidae > Buathra > Buathra laborator. The sequence continues at coordinate 9,271,408 of OW203898.1, read as the reverse complement.
TACCGACGAAAAAAAGACTGCGATATATATAAATCGTATAAACAAATAAGAGAAAAATAACGAATAATATATAAATTATTATTTGTTATTTCGCTTTATTTTGTTAATCTCATTTTTTTATTTATTTCTGAAAGAAAATTTTTTATTTTTGAAAAATTATTTTTATTTAATTTTTTTTAAATGAAATTGCAGCACACGCGGGGAGGAATGTGATCATCTGATCGGTTATGTTGACCCCTGGCGTAAAATGAGCAAAAACGTAATATCGACAAAATAATAATAATAAAAATATCGAAAAAAATTTAATACGTTCACGCGCACTATTTTTTAAAGTCTTTATCTCGATCAACTCGCGCTTAATCGTAATAAAACCTGAAAAAAATGTGGAAATCGTGATGCGAAAAATCATAGTGATGATTGTTGTTTAGACATTTTTAGGCGTTTCGGAGAACATCGGATACTAAAAAATACGCAGTCACGCGTTCACATTGAAACGCAGAACTGCTGTCTTTTTCCCGGCAGGCAGTCGGGATTCCTAAATTCTTGAATTTTGGCAAAAATACGCAATGATTTTGATGATCAATTGACTAATAATTCGAATTTTGTATGGAAATCGGAGGAGAGGTTGTAAAATGGCATTCAAAGAGACTTGACTGCTTCTCAACACTTCGCTTCAATGCGCGATATATAGCGAATATTTTTTTCTTTTTTTTCACAAGGCTTTGGGTGTTTGTAATTAATTTTTTTCTCCTGTGAACACGAATTCCACAATGCACTTAGTCGTGTGACGCATTAAATAGAGTATGGCATTGACGGAAATTCATCAAATTCTGGCATACGTGACCCAAATCTTTTTCATATGTACCGTGAACGAGCGGAATCGCTTTATATGAGTATCAATCGATCGTCGCGAGCTTTTATTCTGTATCTGCCGAATAAAAGCGTACGGTACTACCTGTGCTATCAGCATCGGATAGATTTGAAACAGAAAAAAGAAGAGAACATTTTTGTAAAAACCATCGGCTGAAAAATAATTCATCCAAAAAGCAGCTTTTGTTTCCGTGCTGCAGTTGGGACAACTGGGATGGGCGAAATAACGACGACCGAAGCTGACGATTGACGTTAATTGAATTGAAATTATTTCGGTTTACTTCGTACCTAACACGCATGTGCGAAATAGCTTTGTGCGTGTATTAATTAATCGTCGCGAGTTTTCATTCCGCATGCATATCGATTATAAGCCGTTGCGGTGAGGGGTACCATCACGCGCTGTCATCGCTAAACACTTTTTACACGAAAAAAAAAAAAAAATTAGTGAAATTCTGTAACTGCTGAATTTCTCCAATTGTATAATATCATTTTGTCGTCTTGCTGCCTTTTAGAGGAAACTTTATTTAGACAATAAATACATCGTGACGTCAATGGTTTATTTATTTATTTATTTATTTATTTATTTATTTATTTATTTATTTATTTATTTATTTATTTATTTATTTATTTATTTATTTATTTATTTATTTATTTATTTATTTATTTATTTATTTATTTATTTATTTATTTATTTATTTATTTATTTATTTATTTATTTATTTATTTATTTATTTATTTATTTATTTATTTATTTATTTATTTATTTATTTATTTATTTATTTATTTATTTATTTATTTATTTATTTATTTATTTATTTATTTATTTATTTATTTATTTATTTATTTATTTATTTATTTATTTATTTATTTATTTATTTATTTATTTATTTATTTATTTATTTATTTATTTATTTATTTATTTATTTATTTATTTATTTATTTATTTATTTATTTATTTATTTATTTGTTTATTTGTTTATTTGTTTATTTGTTTCTTTATTTATTTATTTACTTATTTATTTATGCATTTATATTTATTTGTGACAATAAAATTTCATACAATTCACGCCCTCGAGTATTGGATCCCTTTTAATCAGCCAGACGGCCGGGAGAGCTCTTATGCATCATCAAATCGCGAGGCAGTGGATACCCTTTCTGGCGTTCAACGATGCTCAACTTTCTCAACTGTCGACGGCGCGTGAATTACGCCACTCACGTTAACCAACGTCGAAGTTTCGGCTTCTCCGCTTCGACAGTACATTGCTTTCATCGGCAACAATTCGATTTTACATTGAACATCGGAACACCTCATTATGCGACTCCGATAGGCTCACCGAAATTTGTGAAACATTAATAATACCGTTGAATCAAGTACCATATTGTAGATACGTAATAGTAATATTAATAATGCCCGAAAGGCATGATGAGATTATGTTACGAATTAAACAACAGAATGGTGCACCAACGATGCGTTGAATGCAGAGTGAATAGAGGGTATACACTCTACGAAATGCGTGCAATGCTCCATTTGGTCCAATTCCGGAGGGACTTATCATCTATATTTGTATACCGTTCATACGCCATTGTAGATTTAAACAATCGATATATAATATGTGTGTAATTAAATCGACATATATATAATATATTTCTCCGAAAATTTGCCCTGTCGGGCATTACATTTCCATTATTTATGCAGTATTCGTGTCAACTTAAAAAAAAAAAAGAAATATCGAATTCCACACATCTAAGCCATTGTTATAGAGCGATTAAAATTGTTTGAATAGGTGAATCGATGTGACCTATTGTCGTCTGGAACAAAATAAACTACTGGAATACTACAGCCTATCAACCAATATATAACATAGTGATAAATTAATATGAAAACAAATAAAATTTAACACAGTCAAAAAAAAAGGGTAATTATCCGAAAAACCATAAAAAGAAAAAATAGAAAAACAAAATAACAATTTTAGATCAAACCGGCGACTGAAATATCGCAAATCCTTAACTATGTGTTCCTCAACCGTATCTGTGACGATTTCCGAGACTGTAAAATTATTTAAAATTATCAGTTGGTGATTTATTCCAAATATTTTTTTCGTTTTTGATTTTATCTCTTTTATTATTTTGCCATCCTATCTCAGTGGAATACTCGTAGTGAATTTCTTCGTATACGACAGAAAACTTGATCGCATCCGGTAATGTTCGTTAAATTTGGACAAATTCAATCGCTATCGATACGAGTGTAACAACCGACGTGTTATACAGTTTTTCTGCACCCGACCTCGCGAATAAATCACGTCTCATAACGTGTGACTGGGCATTAAAAACCCCCACTCGCGTACGCCAGGAAACTGTGTTACTCTTTCATGTACAGAGTCGCGCATCTGCGCTGATAGACTATGTAAAGCACGATGTACCGGCAGAGGTAGATACGGGTTTTGAACGAAGCACGATGAGCGATCGGGAATAGTTGAAAATCCGGGGGTCTGTGGCACGTACCGAGTTATCGGAAATTCTGACGTTCAACTAGGCGGTCGAAACGCGAATAATTTCAATCGTGTTTCACTGAGGTACCATCCTATCCATACTATTTTCATTGCATTCCACCCCCGTGAAACGATATTCCCAGATTAACAAAATACAAAATGAATCGAAAGTTATTTCGTAGATTGTTTAGTTTTTCTTTTTTTTTTATGATTGTGTCAATATTTTCGGCATTTTTGTCTTACATATCAAACACAATATAATTTCATGTGTAAATTATATATATCAGAGATGAGAAAGTACGCAGAGGTACTTGAAATATTCTGCAAGTAATTTCTGTAATAATTTTTTATAAAAAAAGAAAAAAATCATTTTTCTTAATGTATATATATAAGTTACGATGTTCAAAGAAACTTTTTAGAAATAAACATAAACATTTTCGTGAACAAATTGCAGACGTCTGCCAGTCGCCGTACCGCTTTGGGATCAAAGTGTTCTTTCATCGGTGATTATTTCGAAATTGGCAAAGTCATCCAACGTTGAAAACGTAATTTTGTACCATTCTCACCGAATACACTGAAGAACGTTAGTGAAAACAATGAACTTGTCGCTTAGCTTCGCCCCACAGGATTTACAACAGAAACAATGAAGCTGACCAACCGCCTACGATGACCACTGTCTCGCGCGACACAAACTCCCACATTTCCTCGGGACAGCTTCACTCTTCCTTTCAACGTGCACGTTAATATACAATATCTGTTTCCGTCCCTAGTCTCGTATCGTGTTTCGTATTCCGTACAGAACATTCGTACGAGACTCGTTCGCCTCTATTCCCTCTTTCGCCGTACTTACGGAAGACAAAAGACCATGTCAGGGGGCGAGGGAGGCGAATTCCAGGTCTGCTTTGCTCGGTTGTACACGAAAGAAAAAGACGCCTCAGGGAGAAAAAGGGACGCGGTAGTACGAAAAACGAGATACATACCGCAGAGAGGAGAGAAGTCGCGATGCGCTGGATAGAGGTATTTGTCTCGGAATATGGTGAACGCAGCCCGCGGGGCATATCTGCCATGGTACCCAATCCTACTCATCCCAAGCCTCCACCCCTCCTCGTCCTTCATAAAAAAAGCTACACATAGACCGGCGGAATACCGAAATGACTTTTCGTTCGGCTTCGTCGAGTTTCTTTTTTCTGCATGATACAGAAAACGAGCGCATACGACAGAAGGAATTCAAACGCGAGCATCGTTGGCAAAGCGCGCCGTACAGAAGCCCATACAGAAGCAGCCTACTGTAGCCGATTGGAGAGCGTCGGGAGGCGCCAGATGTGAGACCACACAGAAATGAATCAAACTAGAAACGGTCATCAGGTGACAAATAGTGTCACTGCGAAGTGAGGGAACGAGAAAAGATTGAGGGCTGCGGTAGCTTTTGAAATTTTGCCGAGAGGGCAATTCTAGGCGGGTTTTCATGCTGTTACCTTTTCGATGAAGAAAGAAGAGGAAGAAAGCCCACCCTGCGGAGACTTCACGCGGCCTCGAGAGCCCAGATGTGGCGGCTCGCAGCACGACGCTTCACGCAGTTAAATTAAAAAGCATTATTATTGCTGATTCCGTGCCCGTATTGCTCCCTTGCCTTTGGAAATCTAACCGCAAACGAATCGTCTTGCCAATTCGTAAGGTTTTTTTTTTTTTTTTTTTTTTTTTTTCGGTTATCAATGCGGATATAGAGAAAGAGTTACGGAATGTAGTATTAGTATTCTCGTTGGTCCGGAAGAGAAGAGAGGTTACGTTTCTGTTGAAAATTGCTGGTTCTCCGAGCGAAATAGAGTGCATCGTGCAGCCGGACTAGCGATGTCGGGAACGTTGACGAATCACTTCCTCTCGTGAGAGTTACACCGGCGAAACGTATAATCATCGAGAATTTTTCGGGGATTGTAGTGAAAAGATAATTAGCTCTAGAGGTCTTCGTTCGGGATTCGAGGCTCGAGTTTCGCTGTTTCCGGGTACGAGGCACAAAAACGAAGAAACAACCGTAGAAAAAAAGAAATCGCAAGCGCTGTCCCGGAAATGTAGCAATTTCTTTGGTTATTACATTTGAAACGCTCAGCCTGAAGTCGGCGCATCCATTATCGCATCGGACCGAAGAATTTTCAGATAGTTTTTAAAATAAAAAAAAAATCGAGAAATTATTTCCGTCGTTCATTTAAGAGAAGAATTTGATGATTTCAGGCAAAAATAGTGGTTTATTTTTCTTGCGAATGAAAAAACATCGTATCACTAACCCCATGCGATTATTTGTTGGCAATAAATTTTTGGTTATGTATAAAAAATTGCCACATGAAAACATCGAAGCATTTAATTTTCAATAAAATTTTATTACCGATAAGACGAAAACCACGCATTTTGATCGGAAATTGTCGATCAGAATGTGATAAAAAAATGTCAGGTAGTTATCATATCCCGAAAAAATTACTTTCATAAAATCGTTGATATTCTTATTCTCAGTGTAGCGATAACGTGACGAAATTCGTCTGGGCGTAAACAGAAGTTAATGTTTAAATGTAATTCCTTTGCTGGGGAAGTCGCTCGACGAGTCGTTTTTTCTCTTCTTTTTTTGTCCTTCAATGGAATGAATCTATAGTTAGACACATTATGCTGAGCCGGTAGTCGACAGAGTATCTGCGTGAAGAAGATAGAAGCATCGGTGCACAGTATAAATATATACAGCGAGTAGGCGCCTTTACCTGTTCTCCGTTAATTTGCTTTGCCGTGAGAGCGAGAGAACGCGTGCGCATTCGTATCGGCTCGAGGCGAGGTAGGACCTCTCTTAGCCCGTCGAGTAAGCCACCCTCTGTGTACGTGAGCTTAGGTACACAAGTCTCAACAAACACTCGACCTCTGTTGGCGAAGGCAAACTCCGAGGGAAGATGCGAGAAGGGTATATAAGAGAAGGTTGATGCCGTGGAGAGGTGAGGAGGGACATTGGGTACCTCCGATGGCCAAAGTAAAAGAGCATAGACGAGAGACGATGAGAGACGAAGAGTGAGCGACGGAGGAGGGTGGATGCACTTTATTCATCGACTTGGAGAAGCAGGAAACAAGCTTAGCTCGCTTTCGGAGTGTTCCAAAGAGTGCATCATGACCTCGTTAAGCCATTCCATTGGATACAGATACGCGAAACGAATGGCAACAGAAATCGAATTGAAGCGCGATAAAAATAGCGTAAATATTCAATACATTCAAAATACGCGCCACTATATTGGCCCTCCAGTTGCAACGATATTATTGTTAAATTTTCGGAATAGATTGGCCCTCGTATTTTTGCTGCGAATAATATTCCAAAATAAAATCGTCGAATAATACAAAATATTTTAATTCGTACATCAAGACAGGTCCGATATTTATAGTTATCAATGTTCAAAAATCGATGTCAAAAAAGATGGTTTATACATATAATTTATTAAAAAAGCTTCTCTATTTTTTTACAGAAATCAAATTATGTGAATTTATTTTTATTTCTGTTTAAAATTATTTTTAATAAAAAAAAAACTTTTAATTTTTTACTTTTTGGTTTCGATTTATCGTCGATCGTGAACATTCGATATGAATGCCTAAATCGGTAGCCGGGAGAACCTGACGTACGATGAAATCAAATATGGGACATAACAGTTAAGTACCGCTAATTAAAAGATCCGTGAACTTTGGGTAATCCATTTCCGAGGCCGTAAGATCGTATCGTGATATTCATAGAAGTTTCTCTCCGTCGTAGATGTTATCAGTGAAAATTCAAAGACCATATCTACAGTATATTATATAGAGTATATACTATATATACATATATATAAATGTGCGTTGTGGGTTAGTATGTTACGACCTTACCGGCAGCACTTATCAGAGCTTTAATGTGCATGTGCCGCTCCACAAGTGGTGCGGGGGGCCGGCTGCGCCAGATATCTCGAGTGGTGTGTAGGCGGTCTGTTGTTCATTAAACGTTGGCAACACTTGGTGTAACAGTTATCGGATAGGTCGGCGAACAAACCCAGATAATGGGAAGGACGAAACGCGTACATGCGAAGCGCGAGATTTCGTCCTTCTGCTCCATTAATGCCGATAGTTTAAGTGCCGTAGAGAAATGTCGGACTATTTCATGGTCGTCCACGCGTAAACATTTTTTATTTTAATCAAACGCCTACAAATTTTCACGACATTAAAAATAAATAAATTCATCGAGTTTCAACGAGATTTATTCGTATCTAACAAATCTATTTTGTATCATAGTTCGATTTAAATAAATTTTCTAGAAAATTGAGTAAATAAATAAATTTATTTAAATCGAATAAATCATCTCCGACCAACGAATGCACCGGGCGATTTTCGGGTATTTATTTATATTTAAATAAATATCATTCACGGCAACTCGAAAATCGTTTTTCATCGGTTTCACGACGGAAACCACGAAAATACAAAAAAGACGTTTATATAATTAAAAAAAAACGAAAGTTTCGACGGATCAAAAAGTGGAATATTTACAAAGCGCGATTGAATGTGTTCTCTCAAAGCCCTTTTTCCTCCCAATCACTCCACTGCGCTCACTTGGCTTTTTATACGTCGCGGTATAGCGAGGGGGGCGCATATGTGTGTCTGTGGCAAATATAGCGATTCGACCCTTTCGAAGTTGCGTTTGTACCGAAACGTGGCGCCCGGTTGCTGTGTGCAATATTGACCCAGTGGAGAAGTGCAAACAAAGCCCCTGCGAGCCTTATTAAGAAATTCGGGGTCTCCGAACGCCCCAGTACCGTTACAACACCGGTGGGAGAGAAAATAAATCTGTGGTCAACATTGTAGCCGTAGCCGTAGCTGTATCTCTTCGCTGTGGTCTCGCAGCGTGTTTCGAGAAATATATCTAGTCGCGGTTTCACTACTGTTTTAGTTTCTACATGGAAACCCGAGAAAACACGAATGCCGAGGATGAAAATTTATTTCGTTTTTTTTTCCGAGCTCTTTATTGTGTCATTTTTTGTTTAATAATTCCAGTGTTCCAATTTGTTATATTTTTATATTCTGTACCTTTCGTTAATAGATTCTGCAAGATCTCTGGTAAAAAGAAATAGTTTGAAGAATCAAAGGGACCATTTTCCGTTGTTCATGCAACTGACCGGTATAAGCCCTTCTTTTTGTAGGATTAGACAATTTCATCGTCTAAGAGGTTAACATTATTCGAATACGTTAAAATCTCGAAAAAAATAATTTTTCATAAAAACAAAGTTTTCTCTATGAGAAAACAAAATTCTTGAAAAATATGTCCAACCGCCTTAAAATCTTCATTATAAGTTACCCTCTCGTTGTAACAAACAGAGTGAGAAACAGTTTTTAGTTTTACAAAAAAAAAAAAAGTATATCGCGAAAATTATTCGTAAAACACGAAAATTTTGTATAATCGATGATATATCGAAATGGTCGTAACTGAAACTACGGAATATTTTTTCAAAGGACCTACCGCACCGTCGAATATTCTCGAAATTGCCCCCTATGGCTTTTATATTCAATAAACGCCACAATAGACCGAACGCGTACAATATGCATTATATTCCTTCGTCGATGAAATTCGTTACCCTTCAACGAGTTTAAATATCCCATAGGGCACGTTCTCTCCGAAGAAACATCGTGGGGCAGGTACACAGCTCCGTTCGATCTCCGCGAACGCGCTGTATCTTGGGGTCCTGTGCCCATCTTGCACTGTACCGACCTCGATGCGTCACATTATTTCCATCTTTGCAGAGACGCTCGCGTGTAACAAATCGTAAAGAGCATGTCGGACGTCGTTGAGCCCTCCTGTGGCATACCGCGGGTCGCGATCGTCTCTCCTAAGCGACATTCTTTGAGGGATACACGACTTCCCGAGAGCTAGAAGCCTCTCGTTCTCGCGCGGCACATAAGAGAGAGCCGACTTTGCCTTCCGAAGGCTCCACCATTGAGTCTCCAATTAGTTCAGGAAAGCTGCAATCTTTGGCCGGGTACCGGGGGGACTCTTTCCCTCATGCCATCCACTCTTTCTATCTTTTTTTTTTTCTTTTCTTTCATTTTTTCGTTTTTTTTTTCTTCTTTTTCTCTTATTCTCTTTTGCCGTTTGTACCGCGAGAAGAAACTCGCCAGCCCACGATGAATTCCCAAATGGCGCAAAGCCACCCGCCACTCACCGCGGATCATCGTTCGGTTTCTTTTCTCTTCTGGTCTTCCACCTTTTGCTCTTCTATTCTTCTGTCCCGCGCGCGTTCCCTCTCGTTTTCTCATATCCTTCGTAGGCGTTCCAGCAAAAAACCGCGAATAAGAAGTTCATTACGCGAGGCAAAGTTGTACATCAAAGAATGTCACACTCTCGGCGACGCGGTCGTTTGCCCGTTGCATCGCTTCAGCATCACATGTGTATGTGTGCGTGCGGATGGGGACTGAGAGGCGCAAAGAAATATATGAAAGAATGCGTCCGAGAGTGCTGGCGGTGACTCGTTCTCCGAGTTTATTGCGGCATCCAAAAGGCTTCGCAGTTTTTTTCGTTTGTATTTTTTTTTAGGCTTTTATGTTACTGCCGTACTTTTCTGTATTGGCTTTGCTGTACAATGTTACGTAATGATATATATTAATGAAGTCGAATGCGCGGAAGGTATACTTCAAGTGAGATGCGAATCTGGGTCTCCCGCTCGCGCAAGAGATATCGTCGAAGTTGTTGAAGTTTAAACGGAGCAACGGGGAAAACACTTATGTTATGCGAAGCGAAGGGCGCGGCAGACGAACGGGATGATCGGGTTGCGATGGTCTCGTGTGCGATCTCCTGTTGCTCCGAATGCCGAGGCGTATATGACTCGTCAAATGGCACGTCGACGTGGTAATCAATCAATTTACGGAATGTGACGGTGGAAAATCGCGGATGAGTACGTGACGGTGGATTTTCTGTGTGTGTGTGTGGACGTCGAGCACTTCGTCAACGAGATAAAAGGCCATTAGATGAGGAAACGAACGATCCACGATCGAGTGGATAGCGCAAGTGTTATATATTCGTTTTTTGCGTAGAAGCAAACAATAGGTTTTGGCAAATGAAGAAAAAAAAGCGAAAAAATGAAAGATTGAACGGGTACTATCGTGTGGGTTGGTGCTGTTAGCTGAGACAACGAATGATCCACGAGAGAGTGGCTATCGCGCGCGATGTTTTATTTATGTTTTCTTTACTTTTGATGGACAGCAGAGCAAAAAATATGTTATTTGTGGATAAAGTACGAAAAAGGGAAAGATGAAAAAATGAACAATATTTCGAAGCACAAAGTTCGGTATTCAATCATCATCCGTTTATCGAAAGATGTGAGGGTTCAACGTCAGCGAGGAGAAAATACTTGACATCGACGGATACTAAACAATTCACGGAATTTAAAGAACTAATAAGAATATAAAGCATGAAATTGAAATCAAAACGCTGACACTATCCCGCTGTGCAATTAAAGACAACTTCATTCTGTCATTACACATTAATAACATTTTTTCTTCTAACATAAAAACTCGAATAGATCGATATTTGTCGACAGATTTACTTTACTGTTTAGTTAGATGAAGGGAAAAAAAAATTCTAGAAAAAACAACATGGCGGCTGAAAAAATATGTACATTGATCATTTTTACTACCATTCGCAATAATGTAAATAACTACGTGCATATTTTTGCATGTAACTTCAATTTATGTATATATTTCAATGAATGATTCAAACTGTTTAAAATTTGAGATTCGGTTGCAAACGCAGTTAATCATTTTCGTCTGTGATGGACCAATGTAATTCTATATTCGAAATTGGTTAATCGACGCGACGGCGGACCATCGACCGTCAACCCGAATACACAGTCATTTTCATCGTTCTCCACGTGTTTCTAATTACCTTGCGAGCAACGACGCAGAGTGGTATACGCTATTTGTCCGCGGCAGAGTAGAACTAATCGGTCGTAGTAATAACGAGCATGGAGAGTGGACGAACCAGTTTCGATGGTATTAGTACGTTAGCCACGTACGTTCACGCATGCCGTAGGGACTAACTTGTATGAGTTTTAACATAGCCAAAAGCTCGTGTATTTCATTTGTGTCGGCGCGCCGCGAGAACTACAGAGACCGTACCGTATGTACAACGTATGTTCGATTTGAAACGTCATCACGAGCGGCGACCTCAAGGGGATCCCTCACGTGATTACCTGCGTTAATAATTAACCGACTTAGGCTCGACTATTGCGCCTACGCTTTGAGTGACTCGCCGAAAGCGTACATACACCAACCATTCAATTTCGGATTAAATAATCGGCAAAAAAAAAACATATATATCTAACACCGTAGATTGTAATCCAAAAGTTATCAACGAGATTACTGTAAAGATTTCGCAAAAAAAAAAGATCGAAACAAATTCCTATCGACCGATGATATGCTAAATAAAAGTTAAAAAAAAAAAATATTTTTAAGCCGTTTGGAATGTTTGCGTACAGTGGAAAATTTAAGCCACAATATATATCTTCGTAAGCTGTAGATGATAAATATTTGAAAATATAAAAATAATTATTTTAATTGTAATAGAATAATATAATGTAGAAATATTATTATTTATTTTTCAGTTTTCGTGGAAATCATTTTTTTCACGATTTTGAATCAATGAAAATGTTTTTTTTTTTTTCCAATAAAATAATTGAATATGAATTTCCTTAAACGCCTCCAGCCATATTTTTAGATCTCAAGAGATTCGGATGCCGGCGGTTCGACTGTAAGAGTTAAAATTATAACACACCAGCAAAATTCGTGTACTTAAAATTAGATAAATATAATTTATTATATTCGTGTGCCGGGGATTCATCCGTTGATATTTATATCCATAAACCACAGTGACATTCTCTGGGTCGATGTGTTGCGATGAAATTAGTTCTTATTAACAAACGACCCCATTAGTACAGCTCCCGCACTAATTCGAAGCACTCTTTCGTGCCTAACGCTTGTGCACAGGGTTAGAGATGATGGCCACACGTGCCGTGCGTGCCCCTAGCTAGACGATATTTCGATCCATGTGTCGGAAGTGTGAGACACGTGTTTCGCTCGACGACGTCGTCATCGAAAAATCTCCACGAACTTCTTATGACTCTTCATTCCTTCTCGTTTAGTTTCTTACCAACATCTTCGTTTTCATTTTTTTTTCTTTTTTTTTTCCTTCGTCCGACTCCCCGTCGCTACGAACGACGACCGAATATTTCATACCGCAAACCTCTCCGCGCTCCTTCGTACCACATCTCTTCCACGGCTCCTTGACTTGGATGAAAAGCCACGTAATTACGTACGAGTAAAACGAGAGGTCAAAAAAAACGCTGGTATTCAGTAAGTAAAAACGCCTCTGGGACGGTTTGACGAGAGCAACGACGGCGGGGGAGAATGTACCCTTGAGACTTTTCTTTAATTAACCGTGCCAATATTTCGTTAGTTGAGCTGTGATAAATGTGGGGCTTTGACGCGACGCGAAGCTGTGTGACTTTTATCGGATTTTTTTTTTTTTCAACCCTTTTTATTTCCCATCTACGAAAAGTCAATCCGAAGAATAGTTCCCGTTACAAGGAGAATTTTTATAGAATTTTTCATGATTAATGCTGTTTAAGTGGATCTTGTGTTTTCCGTAGAAGAGTACATCTACCAGACGATTCGAAATACGACGAAAACTTAACCCCAAAAAATTTTTTTAAAGTATTAACAATATTATTATTATTAGTAGCATTATTATAGCTTTTGTTAGTTCTGCATTTCTTGTTCTCAATAATTATAAATCGTAAAATGAATTTTTTTATTACTTTGATGAATTTGGAGTTTATGAAAAAAAAATTATCAACAAATATATTAAAACGTTGATATGGCCCTTTAGTGTAATCAATGCATCTAAATTTAAAAAACGAAACGGATTATTCCAAATAATAAAAATGACCAGTCGTTGACGATCGCTGATTCTTTATATCATTTTCTTTTTTAGTAAATAGCGGCGACATAAAACTGGAGCATGAAAAATTCAGCTCTCAAATTCCTAATTTTGACATAGTTATTGGGAATTGAAGATCGGTTTTGAAAAACAAGATCGCTAAACACTAATCATGATTCACAACTTCAAAATCAGATATATTTTTTTCTTTTTCATTATCTGTTGGGAGTTTTTTTGCAAGACTCTCAATACATGTACCGTTAAAAAAAAAATAATCAAATTCCTTAAATAGTTTTTAAAGGAAAAAAATCGGTAACCAATTCCAAATAATAACCAAAAAATCTAATATTTCACTCGATTCTCAAACCGTTAGATAATTTGCAACGAATATTGTTATTTTTTTTTTTATTGGAGTTCTATTCACGAATGAAATTCTCCACATGATTCGATTGTATTCAAAACTAGCAAATAATACAGAGCTCAATGTGCCTTCAGGCTGCTGACGGATAACGTGATCACCGCTGAAGGCAGACAGGCAGTATTATATGCATTGCCGAGAGTATGGACGCGAACAATCCGCGAGAATTACATCGATCGTCCGTTTCACCAACTATAATCCTTGTGCAAATACTAATACGCTATTGTTTGAAAATCTCGATCGATATCCAGCAAGCGAACAGACGTCAGGTGAAATGAGAGTATATTTTCGGTCTGTAATGACCCGTTCGGTTTTAGTCAAATGAAAAAGCTATCTCGTCTGGAAATTATCGCATGTGTGAGACGAAATATTTTTACGAGATGGTAATATCGAGTTGCCAACCAAATTCGTCTTTCAACTCTCGACCTTTAAACGAAATATGATAATAATGTCTAAGTATCCAGCGTCTGACTGACGTTGGTGTCTGCGACAATCCGACATTTATGATGAATTAATAATCCTTGCAGGATCGTTTCATTTGGTGAAAAAAATTGAGACTCAAATGATTGCGATAATTATAATACAAACGTTAAAATAGTCCCTTCTGAAAAAGGAATGTAATAAGGAAACTGTAATAAAACAGATAATATAATAATTAGTAAGGAAATTTATTCGTCATTGAATGTGATATCGTTCCATTTTTATTTCCACTAATTTCTCAGTCAGCAGACTGTTTATTTTTATTAAATTGTTTTTATCTCATCCTTTTTGGAGTTGACATTTTTTTTTATAACGCTTGAAAAAGATGGAATCTTCGCATTTACGATAGTAATCGACTCTGTGAAAAACATTGGCGGTTATTCGAAACATCGGAATAAATGGTCGATTTGATTACCAAAAGCTCTGCAAATTCATGTATAATATTCGTAATCTATCGTCGGAAACACAATTTACCACTCACAGAACTAATGCATCAAGTTGTGTTCAGGGATTTTAAGCCGTTTCGGCAACCGAAATGACGAAAAATTACGAAATCTCAGTGAAACTCATAACTTCCGTGTCTTGATCTGGTGGGTAGTTGGGAGTTAACAATCCGATTCGGTAAAAGTAAGAAAAAATTGATAAATTTTTCGTTTTTTATTGCGTCAACCTTCGGGTTACTTGTACTGCTGATAAGCACACAGATCGTGAATTTCACCCTTTAGAAAGTTATAATTTCACGCCCACGATCTGTGGCACACTATTAATCTCTATTTACGTGGTTATCTTTAGCGTAAATTAGCCTTCAAAAGCTTCTCATTTTAACAAAAGTTATAATATGGAAATATCAAAGCGTATCGTTTCAGGCAAAACGCCAAAATACAGGGTTTCCAAAGCGATGAATGTATATTAGTGATTGGTATCAATTCAGAAAATCCCAGCTAATGAGGTCGGTACAGTAATTTACTCCTCTGCGATTGTTACACCATAGCAACCCTTTCGAAATGCCAACACGATGTATACACGATTTCGAGAGGCTACTGAACGCCAAATGATGTCGGGTAGCAAAAGGCAACTAGAAGGAGGCAGTGGCACCAACCAGAAGCCAGCAGGTAGATATTCGGGTGGTCGTATATCAGAGACGCGCCGAGAGGACAAGAATGTTAGCGAGAAGCTAAATTACACAATAAATGGGTTGGACGGGAAGCTTCTCAGTTGCCGACAGAAGCGGCCAGCAGCAGTTCGCGTCTCGCACGCGTCGCGGCCTTCTTGTTTCTCCTTTGTTCGCACAGCTCTTCGCGACTTTCTGTACGCTCTTCTAAAGTTCTGCGACACTACGACAGCACGTTTCCCCACCCCGAGAAAAATTCTTGTTATTTTTTTATATTTTTTTTTATACAGCCCCACCGACCGAAAGTTTCATACGACACTCGGATATTTCGCAACGCAATCGCATGATTTCCGCGAACTAATTTGCCGTTTGATATATATAGCGATGCCGCCAGTCTGAAGGGACAGTGAAAATAATTGGTTGATTGATGAATTATGGAATTTAGATTTATCGCTTCGCATTTTGGTCACAATAGGAATGTAAATGAGGTCGTTGAAGCCAAATGATAATTTTTTTAAATAGATAGACAGTGATAAATTGAAGGAAAATTGAAATGCATGCGACAGAGATTAAAATAATCAATTCGAGGTGAAATGAGTAATTAATAATTGTCGGATTCGGCGAATCAAATTGCATTTTTTTTTGTTTTCGTCAAGTTTCCATCGAACAATCAACCTTAACTCATCTATTCGCGAAACTACCAATGTGTCTTCATTATACAGCGAAACATTAATGACAGTACATTTTTTTTCAAAGTCTTTATAACGATAGGATTAAAGGCGCATTTTAATTCGTCCCAATTAATTCACGACTTTGTCGCAAAGAAATCGATCTATTTTTACATTAATGTCGACCAATTTTGTTCGTTGAAAAGTGCTATTGTTTAAATAATATAATTTCGAAATATAGCTGTATAAAAATGCACGTCGATTTCTCGATTAAAATTTACGAAACTAATTTTTTTAATTGTGTCGTCATTTTTGACAATACTTCAGTAACGAATCGACTGCGATGTCCACTCGCGGTCTCTTGCACCACAATTGCCTTAATTACAAGTATTATTTTTTTATTAACACTCGTAGCCTTCGGTATTTCAGAGTGGCCCTCAAGGGCGTCGTGAGAAATTCATATATTCGACTGAATTCATTTATAAATTCAGTGTATCGGTGATGAGGAAAGTCGTAAATATCGTTTCAACTATAAATAATAATTTAAGGGTGCGTTATATACAAGAGGTAAGGGGCGCGGCCGTACGACGGGCGAATGTTCGTCGCCCTTCTTCCTCCTCCGTCTTCGAGTATCCAGAAGACGGAGAAGATATCCCGGAGAACGAAGAGAGGATGCTAACTAGTGTACAGATAAATTACGCCCTAACGATCCGAAGGCGTCTTTGTGACTCGCGGGGCGTATACCAGTTTGTTAGGGCGGATTATTTTTTACGAGACAGCCAGAGCCACTTTATACGCTTACAAATAAACTGATAGAGTTATACAGGTATTCTACATAAGGTTGACGTATTTATCGTTATTCCCGTCACGGTAACTTCACTCGATGATCACTCCTCCATCGATAGAAACTTCTAATCACGTGATAATTAAATAAAAACGATAATACTGATTATATAATTACTTAATTAGCTAAAATCCATCAATCCGAAGAAATTGCCTCGTCCAAAAATACGGGATACCACTGTGCGAGAATCTTCTCCCTATTAGCCGAATATTCGTGATAGCGTGTGAATTTGTCGTAGAGCCGAAATTTTCTATGGATTTTACGAGGAGATCAACGTAACGGAGAACATAATTCTTACTTTTGAACCTGTCGAAACATTCAGGCGAGAGGCTCTAGTGCCTCCACGCGTCGAAAATAAAACGTCTCTTATGCGGCGCGGAGAAGATGGCTAAAGAAGTCATAGAATGTTCATTTCCACGTTTCTGGAAGATGCTAATCCGGGTTCCCCGATGTCTCTGTCACTATCCTCGGATTACCATTGAATTTCCACGTTCTTTTTCCCCGATGGGTACTATACTAACTCCTAAGTACTCCATTAATCTTGCTTTACCGATTTATCGTAGTGCGTGCGTTTGCATCGGTGTGTATCCCTCGGTAGGCGCGACACAGCACGCGCATACCCTATGTGGTCCAACTTCTTTATAGCTTTTCATTATGTAGCCGAGGGAGCAGCTGTTCGGATAAAAAGACGTCACACCCCTCGGATCCAAGCGGGGGTTCCCCTGTCGCACGATACACACCGCTTTCTTCTGTCTCTTCTCTGTACACCCCGTAGTGTACACATACGAAACATTTTTACATTCACAAATACGCCAAGACGTCTACGTGTTTGGAAGAAAAGTTTCAGTCGTGCCGTAGCGTGGCATCCCCTGGCGGAATGGTTACGAAACGTTGGATACAGTTTGCAAGAACGGGATGAAGATCCTCCGCGCATTGGGAAAACTTCGCCGGTTTTCTTGAACAAACTTCGTTATCCGTGAAACATTCTTCCTTGAACTTCTTTTATTTTTGCATGTTTTCGCTGAACCCGCTTGTTTTAAATTATTATTAGTTGTAAGAAATATTAAAGAGACAAGCGGAAAACGTATAGTCGAAAAAACTGTGGCGTATTGTCGAAAAACATTCATCCTTTTGGCTTGAACTTGGGCTCTATCTTTCCCATAACCAATTTGTCGACAAGGAGTACTCGTAATATACAGAAAAACATTGGGCTTCAAAGATCGAACACCATGGTAGTGAGAACATTTTATTCAGAGTGTCTAACAACGAAGGAACATAACATTTCATGACATTTTAGGTGTTTTCAGGCACGAAATAGGAACGTCTTTATGACTTTATTTATGGTCCAACGCTTCGTATGGTTTATGGTTCATAATAATGATTTTCCGTCGAAAAATAAAAAGGAAGGGATATCATGACGGCTTCTAAACTCTAAAAGATCGCACTAAAATTTTTTTTAAATTCATTTTAAACCATCTTCGTCCCTGGATCCTCGATAAATAAAGAAAAAAAGGTCATTTTATATTTTTATCCCCATCGGAGTCTAATTTAAAAAAATATTCTTGAATAGATTTTTAGTAGCAACCAAACCGGATATAAATGACTGCGGTGTCACCGTTGTGAGCTTTAAACTTTGGCTATTTCAGAAAGTACTTTGCGCATAAGAGATCCAAACTTTCATTCCTTGAATTTTTTTAATATTCAGCCAGCAGTAAACGGATTACTGATCTCGGGGTTATGAATTCAGAAATTTAAAGTTTTCATTGGTTCTTTTAGGTCACATGTTCTTTCGCGACATCTAAGAATTTTCATGACTTTTCTGGTCGGACACACTGTTTTTTGAGTACTTAAAAAAATGTATTCCTACCCTTTTACGTCGACAAAGAAGTATTATTTAATCAGCATGTAATTTTTCACGGCGGGAACTCATAAGCACCTTCCATTAAAGGTGCCAAGCCTAAGACTTAGTAGAACAGTTTGCGTTAAAACCCTTTTAGCCATATTGTCGATTTGCTATCAGGTACCGTCCAATTCGCCCTTTAAGCTTGAACTTGTTGACACCGACATTCCCCTAACCGCGCGGACCCTCCATCAAACATTCTCTAGCCTGTTTAATTCGAGCAAACAATTAATCCTGGTGCTCTCAAAGCCTCCTTCAATACCGATGGCATTAACAATTGAGCTTCCGGCGCGCGCTTCGATCGGAACGGTAGTGCTGCCGTTCTCCGCAGCTGCAGCCGCACGGCGAATTGGGCGTTTGTCGCAGACGAATGCGTTTCCGATGGGAATAATCGGTCCGAGGAATGGAGCGATGGAGGTCCACCGGGGACGAGAGAGGTCGTATGCATGGAAGGTCTGAATTACAGCCATAGATGCTGCTGATGATCCTCCTCGTACATCCCTCCTTCCATCCTCCTTCTATGTTGTCCCACTATCTCGATTTTCGTCATTGTCCGACACCGCGAGCCGGCCACAGCATTCCTGAGGGACATATGACGAAGCGTCGCTTGTCTACCTGTATTTCGTACTATCGTACGGGAATATCTACGGGCGATCGTACGATTGGTGGCTATGGTGGTAGTAATGCCGTTGGTCGCGCGGCGGTAGGCCCCAGGACACAGATGGAGAAAGGGAGGTCCTCTTCTCCTCTTGCTTAATGCGAAGATCGGTACGCGATAAGGACTCAGATACCGAAACGATAAGCCCTTTTACTTAAACACCATCGGAAAATACATAGCTTCTACTACCTACGATTATGTATGGCATACAGTTGAGACACGGGCGCATGAGGTCGAACATCCATTTTTTAATCCTCGAACCGAGAAGCATCAGAGATGATCTTCGTGGCCGCGTGCTCCAGGATAATGCTCCCCACCACCGGTTTCCCCAATACCGGCCACAAGCAAGTCTCGCTTTCTTTTCAAGCGCCTGCAGACCCGATGCAACACGAGACTGGCTGGCAACGAGAAAGGTCGGTTATCTCTGGACGTATCTCGAGTTCTCTGTCCAGTTCAGACCATAGCCATTACCTATGCCCGCGTGTATTAGGCTCGGTCGTTTCTTTTTTTTCTTCTTCCTTTTTATTTTCTTCTTCTCTTCTCTCCGAAGAAGGAGACATTGCCGTCAGGCGTGAGTGAGCTTGGATCTGACGCATTACTCCGGGGAACTGCTACCATAAACTTTCCCGGAGTTCCATTCTGACACATCGTGGAAGAACGTGGACTTTTTTTCTATTGTGATACGAAGATCGCGATTGCAGGGTTTATGGATTAACCCTTCGAGCTTCGAGTCATATAAAAAGATGGCTTCACAAGACCTCCTGTGTAGTCTTCATCCGGAGAACTTGGCTCGGGTAATCATGGCTACATTTTGATCTGATAATCTCTGCATAGGGGGAATTCGGAGGTCATGGCCCACCAGGCAAGAGATGAGCACCGGGTATGATCACTCTTTAACCTGTCCGCCCGATTGCTCAGCTACGTCATCATTGTCGACAAAGTTTATGATTCAAAGATTAGAGAATTGGTCAAAACAATGGTAGAGTCGATCAGATCAGATTCCGTCTTAAATCACCCGTACATGCCTTTTACATGATATCTATGACCAGAGGCCTTATGTTTACTATATCGTCAACCTGTTGCCGCAACATCTAAGTACTCTGCTACGAAACTCTACGCATATCTTCTAAAAATACGACGTCTGCCAACGGTTACGAAACGTTTCATATTCCCTGATACATAAAAAAAAAATCGGTACCATATTAAACCCGCGATAAACGGGAGAACCAGATTTCACAGGGGGAAGAAGGTTGCGGTGACGATTGCTTGGCGTACCGCACGACAATGCGGAATCTCGATCAATTCCTATTCTTTGGCCAAGTGGTCTCTTCCGGGACACTGTCAGACGCTCAATCGGTTTCCTCTGTACGACTTCCAACATTCGTCGTCTCTGTCATCTTCGGAAAAGAAGAAACTAGTGTACCTACGCCCGGTTCTTTGTGATAGAGCGAGATAGTGGGCAAAGGCAAAGGCGACAGGAACGCGATATAGAGAAGAGGGAGAGTCCCTATCGTCACCGCATCTCGCGTCGTCCTGTCCGCATTATGTCCCCTGTATCTCGGTTCGCCTTCGCTCTAGACTATCTCATCCGCATCTGCGCTCCTTCCCGCTCCACAACTCCCGCCGTTTTACCTTCGGACGTCTTATCCTCATTCGCCTCTTACTTCCTTCCACCACCGACGTCTTCCCCAGGCGAGTTCGGCCTCTCTTTCGCTCTCTGTACGAAGAAGCAAAGGGAGGCGTACAACGTGTGTGTAACATCAGTGTAGAAACGACCCATGCCATCAGGACTAACGTACTACACAACGGGCACGCTGCCGTTCCCGGTGACAGGCCCTATACCCATCCAGCGCCTCTTTTCTTTTCCTTGCACACTTTCCGTCCTTCTTGGAGTACCTGTCTCTCACTTCCTCGATCGCACTATCTTCCGCATCCATCTTCTTATACGTTCGGGGGCTTATTTTTTTTTTTTATTCTCTTTCGGGGCACGTGGTCCCCGTTGGATCCCCTCTTGCCTCCTGCTGCCAGTATGTATAGTATTGATAAATGTACCAACGTATGTATGCACTCGGTGAAGCAAACAGTGTGTCTACTCTGGTGGCGTCTTTTAGCAATGCCGGAACTTCGATTATATTCGAATACCAAATAAAATAGAAAATATACAGGGAAAAAATTAAAAATTGACTGATGTTCCGAGCCGCCAGGTGTCCCCTTGAGAAGTATGTTGGATTATCGATTGTAATACTCATCTCTATCATGATACGTCGAACCAATGTGATCTCTGACATACACATAGACTCTTTATCTGTCCATAAAAATCCTGACACCTCCAGCCAATTACATTGTTTGCTGCAAGCGTGCAACACCATAAGTTTCGCTGCAACAAGTAGCCCTGGCTATCCCCTAGGAGAGCCTTTATAGAATTCCCAGGTGAGAATGGATCATCCCAGTATTGCCAAAACTAGTCACAGCGATCGTTGCCGATCGTCTATACCCTCGAGTTTACTTCCTCGGTTGCTCACGGCGTTCCTTTCCGTCTTTCGGCATTACTGGTGACCGTCCTTCTCTCACTTCTTCGACCGCATTATCTTTCACTTCCATCTCCTGCGTTCTTCCTATCTTTTTTTTTATTTCATTTTTTAAACCCACCTGTATACTTAGATAGACGCATGTATATGCATGATGTCTTCGCGGATGTGTACGTACGTCTCTGTACAGGACACATCAGTTGGCAGAAGGCCCTTCTGGTGTAGCCGGCGAAAGGGCCGCGGTGACGGTTTGTTTCCCCTCTTATTTTTCAGGATCTAACATCCAAGGAAGAAGAAGGACCGCTCGTCGTCGTCGTCGTCGTCGTTCGTACACGGGGACAATCGGAGCACTCGAGAAACCCATAGAGAGAATGTCACCGGCCTCCACATGCTCGATTCTCTCGGTACGCTTTTAACAGCAGCAGGTCTGTCGAACTTCCTGCTGTCCCCCTTCGTTCCTCTTTTCTCATTCCATTTATCGTTCTCCCTTCTTCTTTTCTCCTTATATTATACACGCTACTGCCGCTGTTGCTTTGGCTATGTGGATGTGCCTCTCTGGGTTGTCGTACGTTTCAGTGGGTAATCTTCCCCTACCCCCCCCCCCCCCTCTCGTCCTTCCTGATCTACTACTATACACGCTATGCGGGTATCGCTATAGGTAGAGGCACATTGCTGAATGGATTTGAACCGGTATTCATAACTTTTTGCGGTTCGACTGGCTGCGAGAAGCAATCTAACCCGCTGTCAAATGGCGTGACTACGAAATCCGGTAGCGGCTTCGTGTCTTCTTCTGGTCGGTTCGTTCACGATTTTTCGGCGCTATGTACCCGTAACGTTATATGTTCCTCGCAGGTTTGTAGTTGAATATATAATATACGTGTGCTGTGTGTACTCGGTTGT
The DNA here is from genome assembly GCA_934046635.1 of Buathra laborator. NCBI lineage: Eukaryota > Metazoa > Arthropoda > Insecta > Hymenoptera > Ichneumonidae > Buathra > Buathra laborator. Next base: position 9,248,578 of record OW203898.1, on the reverse strand, counting down.
GCGTACTTTTTGGAAGAGCCGAAGAAAGAGACGAAAGGCGAGAGCCTCTTGTCGCCGAGGGAGAAACGAAGAGTATAAAAGGAATGTTGACGATAGCGCCGAACGCGGGCGATATGCTTGCCTCCGAGATCCGGACTCGACGAGAAATCGATTGTTGTACGTGCAAGCGCCCCCGGGCTGTATATACTGTCGTACATTGTACATCGGTGTACTATAACGTCGTATGTACGGTGAAAATAGAGGGAAATAGAACACGGTGAGCTGCAAAGAGCGAGATAAATATGTGCTATCGATGTATAGCTCTGTATACGCGCATACCTACTACCAACACGATTTTACAGACTATTGCACTAAATTTTATGTTTTTCACCTAAATAGATAAAATACTTGAGACACATTGAATCTCAAACACACCGGATAATGGAAAAGAACTTGTATCGTAAGTGAATCCAATCACGTAACATTTTGTCTTTGGGTTCATCTGGTAATAAAAAAATATCTGATTAATTCTTCACTCGAAAAACTGAGGCAATGATACCGGTCACGTGCTGTTTTTCTTTCGCTATTGGTGGAAGAAAAGGTCGATATCCCAGGGAAATTAAGTATCTAGATACTTACGTATATAGATACGTATATAAGACAAAAAACTTTTTTTATGTTCTATATGTTCCATAGCGCTGGAATATCTATCAGATTTATACTACGGGATATAAAATTTGGTACCGTTATATTATACATAAAGACATATCTTTTATAGATTTTGACGTATATTCGTTTTTTTTTATGGGAAACGTTCCGAATTCGTTTTAGACATGGTATAGTCGGCAACTCAATTCGTCATTGAGTGTGAAAAATTATAACTTTATCTTCAAAGGGATAAAATTAATGAAAATAACGTGATAAGGTTTTATAGGTCGGGCTGTCGAGATATCTATTGCCTGATGGTTCGTATGAAATCTCGAGTGGGTCTATATATGGCGAGGTATTCGTTTGAGGAGCGCAAGTGCTCTACACACTTTAAGGCCTCGTAAATTCATAATAATCTCACAAAATATAGTATTATAAAAATTTCATACAATTAAATCTAAAAAAATTAAAAAATAAATAAATTCTAATAAAATAAAAAATATTTTCACTAATATTTCGAAAATAAATAAATATATAATTTGACTATTTTCCATATGATGTTAAAAACCTGAAAAAATGAATCTAAAGCTGACGAAAGGTAATAATTCCGACAATTATTATCAACTCGCTTAGCCAGCACCCCTTTTTCTCACCCGACATTTATTAATAGCGATAGAAATCTACGAGGTTAATAACTGGGCCGTTCGCCTTATTTCCTTGTTATTTTTCTTATTTTTCTTTCCATTTTTTTTTGCTCCCATGTCGCAATCCGTCAACTTGTCATTCACCCCGTCATGCGAACATGTTGCACTCAGTGACACGAGATTCCTCGGGACCTCCCCTCTCCTGACTTCCATCCCAGATACGAGACACAGTGGCTTGAAACACGCGGGAATAACTACTGTCGGTGGAAAAGCTAGTCACCGTATTTAGGTACTACATACTCAATGTACGGTATACCTGCCAACTAGTTGGCTATAACACACCGCTCGGAAGCATCTCTCGTTGGTCTCAGTGCGGTTGCCAAACTCCCATGACTCGCTCTCCCAGTTTTCCTCTTCGTCCTCTACATCGGCCTTCATTATCTCCATCATCCTCTGTCGCGGACACTACAGTGGTGCAGTAGTAGCACTAGACACCTCGACTATACGGGCTCTTCTCACTTGATGTTGCGATTCCACGACGTTTCCATCTCGTTCCATCCCTTGTTTTCGTGCTATTTTAACGTGTCTAGATTCGCAGTACGTCGAAGCATTATACGAACGAACGCTGTGGTAATTAACACGCATGTCCTCGACGCATTAGCCTCTGTGGAGGGAACACTGAAGCCGCCTGGGCGTTGTATCCGCTTTGGCTGTTAGGCAGATTCGTCGCTAGTTGCAGTCTCATCCCAAAACAGCTCGCGGCATCACCGCCAGCAGTCATAGCCACTCGCTCTCGAATCTCACTCGTGTAATCCCTCTTTCCTTCTTTCGCTATCCCTCACTAGGCAGATATACCATTGTTCCATTCCCAGGAGAGAAACAATCGGTGGTATGCACTGAATCTGTCCGTGTCACCGCGATCTTCTCTTCTTCTTCTTCTTTCTTTGCCAAGGTGTCTCTCGATTCTCTCGGCACTTTGCGCGGCTGTCTTTCTTCTTCTATATCCCTTTCGTCTCGATGTAACACCGCAAACGCCTACGGTCTCATCGAATACGTAGACTGTTCTCTCGACGGTACGAGACGGCGAAAACACCACGCGGAATCCTCGCTTCTCTTCAGACGCTCCGGATCGCGATACCCACTGGCAGAGGCCACAAATTCGCACCGTCTTTCTTTTCCCTTTCATCCGTCTCTTACGAGACGCATCTTCGGCTACGCTGCCTTGCCACCTTCGGTTGCTCTCTTTCGTTGTTAGGCATTCGCTGAATCGCGCTGATCCGAAATAAGAGAAATAACTTCTCAGCGTATGCACCCAATGAAAAGTGGTATTTCTGATTTTTTTTTACTTTGTATTTTTAAGCTTTTTGTTATAGGGGAGACCGGGAGTAGTTGGAACACACAGTGTAAAAAAAATCGGAGATTTCGGACAATATAACTCTAATAAATCTTCGATTTTTTTTTACTGCGTACTTTCCGTTTAGCACCGGTCGCCCATCTTATCGAAAAGATACTTTGACTTTTAAGGTAAGGGTTCGACAAGCTCAGCGAAAAATGCGCGTTTTAGTTTTTTTTAGGTGAAAAAAAATCGTATCACTAATCTAATGCGACCGATCGTGTGCTGATAATAATGTTCTGATCTTCTGAAAAAATGTTCAGTTCGAGATTTTTTTGCAAATTTTTTCCACCTTGCAAAAACTTGCAAAATCTTGCAAAAAGCTCGATTGATAATTGTGAAATTTTTTTTTATTTTTTTTACTCCAATCCTATTTTTCAAGTTAACATGTCATTTTTCACTTAGAAAAGATGTTGCAAGAGTGCAACTGTAACTATGCTTCGAAATATTAAGGGTGATAAGTTTTTAGCAGATACTCTCGCTCCGTCTATTCGCGGCGAATTACTCGAATACTCTGGGAAGCGCTTCTATTGCAATTCGACACTTACGCATATATACGACGAGGGTTAGGGGAGGCGAAAGAGAGAGGGGTGGTTAGGAGTGTGTCCCGCAACCGACTTCTCGACCGCCAATTATGGATGTAAGCGCATTGCGCTGATTGCTCTCGAGACTCGAAAGTCTAAATGGAGAATCCGTTGGCTTTCTCAGTGTATATACACACATATATACATATATATTCAACTGTCCGACGAACAGGTTGGAATCGAGCTGCTATTCGACCGAATTAAATTTGAGGTCGACTGGAGGATTGTGTTCCTCGGGACATGACCCCCGGGGGCCTCCTTCACTTCGATAGTCGAGAATGCGCGCTTCTCCATGCTATCGCGCGCTATCGTTATAACGTTGATACTGATAATAAGGGATTGGCAATATCGACGTTTTCATGCAATTTCGAAGTGAAAAGATTGAAATTAAACCGATTGGTCGGGAGTTTTATCGGAAAAAAAATTCTTCGCAAAGAGCAATAAATTTTGAGCCTCGATGCTTGAGAATCTTGTTATATACGAAGAAAACAATCTGAAAGTTAAGACGATCGACATTGGTGTGATTGATGCGGAGAAAAAATAGTGATAGACAATACGAAAGAAGTTAAGAGGGAGTCACGACTAGAAAAAAATATTCTCATAAATGAAATAATAATATTATGATAAAAATGAATAAAAATTAAAAATATTATAAATTAATAATCGTATTGTTAATTTTATTATTATCGTAAATATTGATATTAATTATTAATAATGAATTTTTGCGTATTAACGCCGAACTATTTTATTTATGTAAATTTTTCTTCACAAATTCGTTCCATATATAACGACGATAAATATTTGTATAAAAAGAAATCTTACAATACACTCATAAATTGTTGACGAAACAAGTATAGAGCTGTTAGCTATCTTACGAAAGACGCACCGTCGTCGTCGAGGTATACCCCAACGGAGAAGACATCCGTGGGCGTTTTGTTTGTTAGCCAAACGTACCCCTAGCCCCAGGTATTTTTCTTCGTTCGAACTACGGAGGGGTTTGTACGCGTGCCACGGGTTCGGGATCGCGTCGTCGCGGTTGCCTCGCTGTCTGTGCTTTCCCACCGGCTTAACGGGCGCCGGCCCCGTTCAATCGAAGACCGGGGATCGAACGAAAAGAAATAAAAATAAAATGAAAAAAAAAAAAAAAAAACCGAAATAACGAACTGCCCTTTGAAGCACTCGAATCCTATTTCTTATCTCGTCGATCCTTTCCACTGACAACGATACATTAATGTTCGGTCGTTCGCGGTGCATCGAGCAATACATATCTCTTTTTCTCTCGTTGAAAACACATCGCGTTGTACAGTCGCGTGAATGGACATCGGATTTTTCAGTATTTGCTCAGCTTGGGACGAAACGCTTCGTCATATTGTCACGCCGGCGCTTAAGCGCTCGTTGACGAGAGGCAAAGAAGCGACGTAGACAGGGAGAACGAGGAACGGGATAAAAATATACTGTTCTCTTATTTGTTCAGGATCTTAAGCGAAACAGGGCGGGGAACAATTGTCGCGAGGGGTAGCGAGAAAAGAGGAATACATAACGCCGGGAGAGAGAGAAAGTTCTGTATAAAGTAATTTGGTGTTTATTCGCCGCTTCAAAGTACGTCAGGCGTCTAATCCTGAGGGTGCAAGGGAACGCATCGGAAAACAGGCGAAACCGATCTGTTGTTCGATTCGATCCATATAGATACACACACGCGCACATACATAGATTTCTCGTAGCTAAAACTATCTTCTTTCTTGTACTGTACCGACGGCCAGGACTTTATATTCGTGAAAGTCTCCATTTTTCATCTCGGGGGAATGTATCTCTTACTCCGAAGCGTTCTTATAGACAAATATAATACTTTTGTGTACCTACTCTATACCTGTGCAGTACTGTATAACCGGAGTATAGGATGGACGTTGAAACTGTCCGGGATGCTGGTCCAGCCGACGGGGACTTAAGAAAGACATCTTTATCCTGTCGTCCACGTTTCACGGACGGTCTCACCGGAAATCAGAAGCAGCGCTACCCGCGCTCCAATCTCTTATATTTATTTCCCACGTCGGGCAACGCGAGAGCGAGTTCCGGTGGAGTGGCGAATATGTATATCAACTCGATTTGTTTAAACAAAAAAAAATAATAATAACAAAAAGATGTGCAAGAATTTCATACGCACGGGTTTGATGAATAATGGATTCGTAATTATAATTATATTAAATATTATTAATTAGTAAATCAATATTATTATCATCAAAGTTTATTATTTTTTAATTAATTTCATTCGTTATGGTTATTTCGGAAAAGATTACGAAAAAAAATGTTCAACTATTTCATGTGCACCTCCTGCACATTAAATATGCATGTCCCTTCAAAGGACGAATGTATATCGACATTCGTTGTTCAATACCGATTTCACGAATATTCTGTTGGTAATAAAAAATGCATAAAATAATATTATTTGATAAATAATAATTATTATTATTATATTTTGTCGTTCTTCTCATTTAATTATTTTGTGAATTTTTTTATTGGATATGTTCATACCTTTCCCTGTAAAATTTTTCGAAATAATTTTTTTTCTTCTTTGAAACGCTGTTGCGCATATGAAATAGCGAGCTTCAAAGGCTCGGAAAAATAAATTTATCTCACATTTTCGTAGTGTATGCTACTTTCGAATACATCGTGAAATTCCATTTTATTTATGAGCAGTTGGGACAGTCCAACCTATTGCTCCCTTGCGTTATTAATTATCGGTTTAAATGGGTTAAAAAACAAAAAAAACGATGCCTGCAGCATTTTCAACGAGGGTCCTCGTATATTTCACCCGATCGATTGTACGAAAGTATTTCAATCCGAAGGTAATTTTGCCGAAATTTCTATTTATTTTTTTCAATGAGCGTCTCCGCATTACGCACCCACACTATAATACATATTTTACATTTTATTTAACCCCCGATAACCGTAAATTTTGGAAATTAATTGAGGTCGGAAATAATTCAGTTTTAATTGGCACACAAGGGGAATGAAGGTTCGGGTGCAAGTGTACATAGGCGGGTCAGCTGGCGCCATTGTGAATAAAAAAAAAAAAAAAAAGAAAAATAAAATAAACGATGAACGAGACGAAGAAAATCATATAAAAGGTAAAACCAATATTTTCTAAGCTGCCCCCGCGCGTACATCGCGTTCACGAGCATCGCCCAAGAGCCGAAGGATTTTAACGACATTATTGGGATCGGCTAGGTAAACAGAAAAACCGTATTCTCGACGATAGGTATAGGTATATGCCATAGGTTGGTTACGAGAGAAGTTTTCGTCGTCGGTGAGACGGTCATCGCGGGGGAGAAAACGAGAGGATTTTTATATACGACGAGGAGAGGAAAACGAGCACCAGTCGTATAGTTCTGGAGTTCTCTCTGACTACGAATCCCGCAGGTTTTTCGTCGTTGCGAGGGATAACTCTCACGGACAGTGCGCTACCGTCGACTACCTGCTCTCTCCTGTTTCTGCACCGTGCCTCTGAGCCCCCTTCAGAAAATACCATCTGCGGAGGAGAGACTATTGCAAAGCCGAAACGCTCGATCTTTTTTTTATTTTTTTTTATTTTTTCAAGCCGTTCTTCTCACTCGTTCGCGATGCCCGAGGAATAATATAAATTCTCTTTCCGATATTTATTCAGATTTCAGACTCGAGAAAGCTTAGGCTCAATGGCGGATTCGCGGAATAATGCCATTTATTATAAATGTGTCGTATATCGCAACGTTTAAGTGGATCGAGACACGCTCCGGTTCGAGACATCCGTTGTTCAACATATCGAGGCACAAAAAAAAATCGTTTTTTTTCGTCAGTTTAATCGTTATACATTTAACATATTGAAGAGGGCTGTTATTGTGAAGTAAAAAAATATCGAAGACGATCGAGATATTTATGAAATTGGAAAAATCTTTATCCTGATTCACGGTATAAGGATTTATTCTGGAAAACTACAGATGTTTTTGCACCCCTGACTTCGTCGTGTCTATCGTTGGCTCGCAATTAATATTTTTAAGCTTCTTTTTAAAGAAATCGATACGACAGAATATAATCAACGCGACTGTCGAGTTACCATGCCGATCCAATGTATGGCATGCTATACCAAGTGGCGTATCAAATGTTATCTTTAGAAGCCATTGTACGCGTATGAATCCAATTCGAACAGTTAGTTCCGATGCTCGATTGGATATTCGATTCCAATAATCGAAACCATTCGAAATATTCGAATAAATAAATATCCGATTCGTTTCTAACACTATTCGTAAACGTTAATTAAATCTAAAAAAAATATAAAAAAATGAATAAATATCCCGTTGATGCAAATTCACGACACGAACGATTCGTTAAATGTTCTAAATGCAGCAGATTTTCAAGCGAACAAATAAGCAAAATTTTAATAATTCGTAATTAGAAAGTAAGAGAGACCGGGGCAATCCGAAACAACGCTCCAAAAAAAATGAAGATGCCATGTGGTGAGTATAACCTTCAAAGGAATACTTATCGTATTCTGCACTCTATGCATACTATGTATTTTAATTTCGTAGAGTGCCATCGCACTATGTAAATTCGATTTTTAATAGCATTGTTTCAACTTGCCCCGGCCTCCCGTCCTGACGTCATGCCGACCTGAAAAAAAAAAAAAAAAAACCAAAAACTTGGAAGAAACAACTAAAGAAACGGCTACTAGATAACCGAGAAATTGAAAATTTCCCAGTCTCATCCTTGACCTCTCGTAGGACCATAAATACCGAAGTCCGAAGGGCCGAAGGTAAAACTATACACTCGGCTTCTCGGCCAACGTGACGAGTAATAAATTATTCTCACCTAATTTAATCCCCTCATAAATATATCCTCTATGGTCGTTCCTCCTTCTGGTTACCTCCATGTTACGTTCTCGCAGCTTTTCTTGTCCTCGCTTCCGTCTGCTACCGGTATGACCTAATGGCGTATATTTCGAGTTTCTACGAACCCTCGGTACCGATGCCTACAGTCAAGTTTACACAGCTTCGACTATCGAAGAACCGAAGGGTACGTTATACCAGTAATGTTACGTTCAAGCCTACAATATACTATCCGAAAGGACCGCGAAAGTCTCGTGCTCTACGTGTTCTTCTCTTTTCTCTCTCTGGTTCAGCCGGTGCCTTTCGCCCTGCCGTAAAGTAAATCCCGTCGTAGACTCCATAAATCCTCGGCTGTTTCGTCGTCGCCACACTCCACGAATGTACTTGTACCACGAGCGCTGTACAACCTACCGAGGGGTAGCTGCGGTAAGTCGTCGTCCTCTCGACGTCGCGACACCACGCTCCGCCATGCCAAAGAGGGCCGAGGGGGAGGAGCAGGAGAAAAGTTGCTAGCGTGAACGCCATTCGAGGGAAAGTGCAATCCAACCCCTTTCCTCACCGACGATATAACCCGGTAGGGACTTTCTTCTTTGGTGAGTTAAAAAAACAAAAAAACATTTTACGCTTCCTGCGGGGGTATGTATAACTTATGTCAACTGGAGAAAAACGTGGGCCAACGAGTACATTTTACTCTTTTTTTTTTCTTTCGCAAACGCAAGAGAAAGACTTACCCCTCCCGCTAAACGAGACGGAAGAAACGTGTTGCTATTTGTGTTTCCGCTTTCGGTAGACATTGTCAAGTTTCAGTACGTCTTAGTGATCTGTCGATGTCGAGAAGAAAAATGTGTTTATTAGCTGCTTGAATTAGGCACACGAGTGCCGCTTTCCTCACGGCGGGGGCGCCTCTCCGCACAGCGGTGCGCCTTTCGTTTTCGAATGAGCTTGACGAGTCCGCGACGTGACCCACTGCCACGCTTCCTCTGACAACGTTGGCATATTTGCCAAACCCATCGTAAATCGTCGCTAGCTTGGGGTAGCGTCCCGAACGACAGGGGGTTAATGGTTCGTTGAAACGAAGGAAGTGGGTCAGGAGGTAGGCGAGTGGTATGCATCTAACTACGACTTACACCCTCTACCCCCTCCTATTCTGTCACAATTTCTCTAGCTTCGTTTCGACCTTCCGGCTTTCCTTCCTCGAGACCATTCAACTGGTAATTAAAGTGGCACACTCTACTCTGCGAGTACCTTGCGAACACTCAAAGCGTGAAAACATTATTCAAGGAAGATCAGAGGGGGTACCGTCTTGTGTTGACACCCTTGAAAGAATTTCTATTCCAATAAAAATTTCTGAGTTACGAGTGTTTTTGTCAAGCATTTTTGTTTTTAAAGTCCTCGACGATGGTAAATACATTTTTTTTTCTTTCAAGAAAAGTTGTTTTATATTTATGCAATATAATATACATTTTTTATATTTAGTACATTTTTTTTTTTTCACGTTCGTATATAAACAATTTTGTATTTGGTTGGTTTAATTTGATTTGGTGGTTTTTTGATACATGCACATTCAATAAAAAAACAAAAAACAAATTAAAAAAAAAATCTCTGAAATATACGTTTTTTTTTATTAAACGTACACGAATTTTCGACTATTTTCCGCAAAACCAATCTCGAGCTTTAAAAGTTTTCAATAATTATTTTGAAAATGTGAAAAATGGATTTAAAATAAATTTCGTGGAATTTATTTACAAATATCTATGTCGCGGAAATGAAATGAAACGAATGTATGACTTGTAAACGTATACAGAAAATACGGTTTCCCGAATCCATTACGGATCCACGATGAAAAAATGCTTCGTATTTACAGCCAATTGTAAACAAAAAATCAATTATGCTGAAATCTATGTGTAAAAAAATTAAAAAGACTTTTTTTTTGTAGAGGAAAATGGATATTACAAGTTGAATATGCATTTTCAAAATATTGTCAAATCTTTCCGAGAATGATTTGAATAATAAAAAGTTCTTTAAGGCCGTCGCACTCGTTCCGCGAAAAAGACTCTCAAAGCCAGACATTCATGAATTAAAGCTATATCTATGCTCCGTCATTTTTCATTCAGTTTTCCTTCTATATATACGCGATTCATTATCCTTGCATATCATCTTAAATGCAATCGCGTTTTCGGCTTCCCGTCGCGAGCGTTTCGTCGTGATTGCATTTCGTCGAGTACTTACTCGACTCGTACCTATTATTCTATTGCGAATACCGCTTTCCCGCTCGACATGCCTTGCGCACGTAGCCGAATTGAAGCGCACAAGTTCAGTGGTACTCGAGAATAGAATTGACTGGTTAGACGCATTTTACTTTGATGAAGAAGGACTTTAAATTAATATTTCATCCTGATTCTCGTAGACAAGTCGACAGGTCTACAAAACAAAGGAAAACGAAAACGTCGAATGATATTTCTTAAAATTCGAATATAACGTAATAAGCAAATTAATACGCTGTTGAGCGAAATTCAAAGATCGATTTTTTGTAATAAATCGGTTATGTGTAAAAAATGAATACTTGAAAAAAAAAAAAACTGTTTTTTTTCTACATTGTATTTGATTAATTTGAATAAGTAGATACATAATGTTTTGTGTATGTGTATTATTTCCCGATAACTAAAATTACGAACTGATTTTTTTTTGCCGAGAATAATGATAGAGATATTTAAAAGAATTTTTTTATTTAACAACAAAATTGTTATTTATTCATATATGGTTCGTTATTTAATGCTTCACTTTACCGTCGTTCAGTGTGCCGTTACGTCTTCTTCTTGCTTTTTATCATTCCATCTGTCTCGTTGAAACTCTTTTTCTCCCGACCTATCGTGTATTACGAAGAAATCCACGGAAATTCAACATATTTTTACATACACAACCTTTCTCACAAACATCGCTTCGGGTACAATGCGATGTGTTCGCGGTTGAATAAAAAGAATGAAAAAAAAGGAAAGCCGCGCCTGTCTCGGTATTCAGTTACGTCTGGCGTAAAAATAAGGGGTACTTGGTACGTGAGGAGGATTCTTTGCAAAACGTGCGTCAATGTATGCAGTATACTATCGTGTAATAAAAAAAAGAAAAGGGACAAAAAATAGCAAGAAGAAAAGGATAGCTTAGCTTAGTATTGTGAAGTGAGTTGTTTACCGATGGGATCTCCGTGTATCGCACGTAGGAGAGGGTACTTTACGTGCAGCGACAGGAAATAGGTCAAGGATTGTAAATAATTCGGTGGAGTAGGCTCTCTTCCTCTTCTCCTCTCTCCCACGACGTTTCAACGGTGCAAAACGACTGTCTCCGATTCTTCCTGCGGCTGACAACTTTTCCAAGCTGTCTTCGACCTCAATTCGCAAGAAACCCGCGGCTCATCCCCAATTCCGGGGTCACCCGCAGGTACCCGGAGTGAAACTCTCGGCACTCAGGAACTCATCCCTTCTTATTTGCGAAGCGTGTCGAACAGTTGCATTACATTCGCTACGGAGGCAGTTCTTCCTTTCGTCGAGAACGGCTCACGATAGTATTAGGTACACGTCTTACTCTACTTCGTCCCTCTTTTCTTCGGCTACCCCCAGCGGCTTCGGTGGGATGAAGCGTTTATCCCCACCGTGCAAAAATTGGGTCTGTCGAACGCTCAGGGAAAAATAACATTCACAATTTCGTCGTTGAAAATGGAACTTATATTTTTCAAGGAAATTGCTTTTTTTTTTTTAACTCCAATTGAAAAAAAAGGGTTTGTTTATCCGTAGTGTAGAGACAGTGATTGAGTTACTGTTGAATAATTAGAACTGATGATGTAGGAAAATTCATATACGCCATAGTCGGTGAAAGTGAAAAAGTGTATTTAACTTGAGACAAAAAAGGATGAAACAACTTTGAAAAAATTATAGAAGAAAACTGAGGATATAAAAATTTTGCACTATTTTATTGAACTATTTGAATGATATGATAATTTAGCGAAGCACCCAGATATGTAGGTAAGTTAGAGAATAAAGAAAAGAAATAACATTTTTTGTTTTGTTTTTTTAATAAGAGAAATTGACAGTATTTTTTCTATAATGATATAAAGTATTATAATATAATCTTCTTTTTGATATTCCACTGACTACTATTAGAGTACTCGAAATAATTTAATTATAGCGATCATTTAAAGGGGTAAATAGAAAAAAAAATCGCCAATAACTGTTTTTATCGTTCACTTCGCCTATTAATTTTTATTAATTTTTTTCGTTTCATTATTTGTTTTTTTACGAGGAATTACTATTTTTCCGTGTACTGTTTGAAAAAATGTGATAACAATTTCGATAATTGTTGAAGCGTGAAAATACAATTATTTTTCCAGTATACCAATTAGTTTGTCTCCATTCGTAGAAGCGTCAGTGACGTTTGCATTGGAAATTGTATAACATATTTCATATTGATTCGCCCAATAACGCCACGAATCGAAGTGCTCGTGTTACAAATATTAATCGAATTATCGTACAGTTAATTGGTCGAATACGTTCGATTCGATCGGCACGTGTAAGATACAAATAGGTGTATCAACGTTTGTACGAGAGATTAGATAGTTGTGCATATGCCCGTCTTGCTTCCTGGGTTGCACGGTGCACAAGAACAATTATTGACGCGTCGGAAACAGTCATGCGCCCGAGCGTCTTGTTTAACTTTGGAGACGTCGCGACGCTTCCCACGACACCGGGCGCACACAATCTCGCATTACACTCTGTACTCCGTGTCCTGTACTTTGCATAGTATCGGATTCTACCCACCGAGTTTATCGAACAAGGCTGCTTTAACTTCTAACCGTAATTGTTTGTGAATAATATATGCATACAATATCGTTCCATTTTCCCCCGTTGGATCCAATAATTCGCAAATTATTTGCGAATTTGAATATGTAGATGAAATTTTTCGTTTTTTTTCCGCCATTCCTCTCGAAAAGACAATTTTAGCATTTATTCACACTCGATAACATATATTTGCATATATACCGTCCGACTTTCTATTATACGCGGACTCATACATTTATGCAATTGGAAATATACTGACGTGTCAATTAAATTCATCATTTTTCATTCATTTTTCCATTCATCGTGAAACAAAGAAAAATAAAAAAATTAAATAATATTCGCGACACAAATGGACAATAGAATAAATAAATAATCGTCAATTTATTTATTCACGTCGGGATGCTGCTATCCGACGATCGTTCTACTGTTCTTTTGAATCTCGGCAAGTCCGACAATGTTTCTTTTTTCTTCGAATATCCCATCCCTACTCTTCGAACTTTCATTCTTCTCGTTTACTCTTTCTCAACGCTTCGACGGTTCATTCATTCCGCATCGTGTTGGCGACATTTACGAAAGGGGCCGTTCGCCAGCGCATGCATATGCACTCGGTGAGATTTCTTCTTGGGCCGAAACTTATATGCTCGGTCACGACTTTTCAGCGGACAAAGTAAAACTTTTGTGTCGTAGAAAAAGAAAAAAATGAGATGTTAAATTCGCCTTCCAATATCCCGAACCCCACTGCGTACTTTTGAGTTAAGAGCGAACCAAACGTTATCCGCATCAACCCATCGTCCCGTCACTCGACGTACGGAAATTCGATTTGCTTGTTTGCATTAACGATACGATGAGGAGGACCGCACATATTGATTCTACGCTCGCGACATAGCGGTGTGCGCGAAACGTGCGCGCTCTCTTCATTTTTTGAAGGGATTCTTTTTTATTTTTTTTTTTTACGAGATTTATCGCGGTATTTATAGTTTTACTCGATAACCGGTAATTGTTTCTCTTTTGCAAATTTGTAAATAAAGTTCGTCTTCGAAAACACAATATTCTCCATAAACTTTGATCAATAGGATTGATAGTTATTATTGTTATTTTTTATTTACAAAAAACAACCATCGAAGATATTAAATATCTCTACGATTTTTTTTAGAATCTTTCAATCAAATTTTTTCTTCACTACGATCAGTTCGAAATTTACGAACCGGCGAAGTGAACGTTGTATACGGGTTTTTTATTCCGTCGAAACTGAAGTTCTTGCTTCGTGTATTAAATTTCTGGAGTTTGCCATGAAACTGAGTAAAATTCATCGATAACTGTGTTATACTGGTAAAAAAAAAATTCTACGCCTAACGTACTTTAATTTGTAACAGTAACTGGCGCTCTGTTTGTCTATTTGTTGTAAGAGGTGGAAATAAAAAAAATATTCGCGAAAAAAGAGTGAAATAACGAATAACTGTTTGTTATCGCGCTGCTTTTTTTTTTATTAACTCATCTTTTTGTTGCGCTCTTTTTTCACTTAAAAGTTGTTCAATTTTTGAAACATTTTTATTTTCAAAGTAATTTAAAAAAACAGGTATACCTCTAAAAGGTTTGCATGTGAATATATTTATATTTTTCATTTATACAGCACAGATTTATCGCCACATATACGCGCGCTGATTTAAAACAATAGCTGCATATTACCATATTCGATTTTTTTTCTAAATAAAGAGACCGCAACTTCCTTAAATTCTCCGTACCGTTGAAAACATTATTTCTGTTCTATTGTATACATTTTTTTAAATATTCACAAACCGAGTATTAAAAGCAAATTTATTAGCAAACGATTTTGTTAATTCATAATTGTACGACGACGATAGTTCGTCGTAGTACACCGGTGAAACAAGTTGTCACCGAACTTTAATCACGAGAATAGAGATAATAGGAAATCCATGTAAGTTCGAGTTCTAGTTTTCGCTAAACGAGAGTTCCGGTAGGTTGAGTGGGAGGAGGAAAGGGTGGGGGGGCGGGGGTGAGAGCGGAGTGTGTCGAGAGATGAGAGAGGAACAGGGTAGAGGCGCGAAGTGAAGTAGAGTGGAAATGTGTTTGCGGGGGGAGGGGGGGTCGTAGCCGGGGATAGAAACTCGAGCTTCTGGCTTCCTCTGTTTCACGTATTGCTAGCGTTGATGAGACCGAGCCCAGCAGAATCGAACTCGAGCGTCGAAACAGGCTTTCCTACCAGTAGAGAATATAGACGAAGAGAGACACAGAGAGAAGGAGAAAAAGCGAGAGAGAAAGAGAGAGAGAGAGAGAGGGAGAGAGAGGGAGAGAGAGAGAGAGAGAGGGAGAGAGAGGGAGAGAGAGGGAGAGAGAGAGAGAGAGAGAGGGAGAGAGAGAGAGAGAGAGAGAGAGGGAGAGAGGGAGAGAGAGAGAGCAGCGAGCACGAGAAGCGCCCAACAGCCAGTGACACAAAAGCAAAC
Source organism: Buathra laborator (assembly GCA_934046635.1). Classification (NCBI taxonomy): domain Eukaryota; kingdom Metazoa; phylum Arthropoda; class Insecta; order Hymenoptera; family Ichneumonidae; genus Buathra; species Buathra laborator. Next base: position 9,233,186 of record OW203898.1, on the reverse strand, counting down.
TAACGTCTCCACTAATTACTTGCTGGTAATTAGCCGCCAATTTCGCCTCCGCCCAGCGTGAAATAAGGGTTCGGGGACACCAGCCGGCCGGGACATATTGATTCCTCTGTACTCGTGTTGGAACTCCAAGCCTTTATGTTCTATAGTCCCGGAGATAACTCTATAGTTATACACACAACCTAAAGTAGACCATCTATAGTATATATGTATAAGAATACTTGTAGCATATAACTTCGCGTCATCTTTAATATCATTGTGCTAAATTGACATCGGAACACTTTAGCTATAATTCGTTTTCGTGTCAGGCTTATAAATTTATCGGGGTACAGTATCACAAACTGTTATAGGATACTGGGAGGAAAATCCGGAACGAGGAAAAAGCCAAAATTAGTTCACGCTTTTCTTACTTCCACGTGTATATTTGATGTGCATAATTCTCGCGCTGACTTGCATCCAAAAATACGGCATCGGATTTTTCGTAATTGGGGATTTCCGTGTTTATTTGCTTTATGTCTAAATTTGAAAAAAAAAAAAAAAAGGAACAAGAAATATGTATATTTGCGTATTATTGGTTTAAAAAAAAAGCTATCTGTTCGGATATGTAGACTTCGATGTTTTAATTGTCGTCGCTTTATTCGTTTATTACATATGCCTGACGCTCAATCAGCGCGAAAAAGTGTACAGGAATTAAGGATATGTGGCTTCGAATATTTTTTTACAATTTCAATGTTTACACAAATTTTAATTAAAAAAAAATCGATAAACATATTTGTCGTCGCTTTATTCATTTATTGCATAAACTGTTCAATCGGAAGATCAATAGCGATGAAAATTTTAAAAAAATTCTTCTGGCAATTAGCAATGTCCCGCTTACCTTTAGACTAAAACTGTTGTACTATCCATATTCAGCGTGAAAAAGCAGATGACGAGATGTTAATTCGGATATTTTCGGAAAATTTTTATTTTCAGCCAAAAGAATTACAAGATCCTTCATCACACTTTGTTTGCATTAATCATCAATTTGGTTTATGACTCGAAAAAACTCGGTTTTCGTAAAGATTTCGTTGCATCAGGGCGCAGAAGTGAATAAATAGATATTTTTTAACGTCGTACCTTTTTTATTTTCTTTCCTGTGCCTTTCTTCATCGTCAATGAATTCGATCTAATATAAAAACATTGAGTTTGTATGCCTATGTTCAATTATGCTTCGAGATCCGTCCTCCGGAGTCAGATGATACTTCCGTATAAATGAAAATGATCCGTTATTCAAAGTTGAACGTAACAGGAGTCAGACGAACGACGTAGCCGGTTCGCTGTGAACAGAGATTATTCACTGTGACGTCGTCGTCGTAGTTGACGACGGTTACGACGTTCACATCGATTTCCTCTACGACGTCGTCGTGGCATCTTACTTGCAGATCATGCGTACCTTATGTTCCGGCATTTACCTCGCTTACGCATCCTGAAGATTTGTATATCGACTCTCCTCTCGTGTACAAAGTAGATATAGTTGCGGCGGTGGCAGCGGTTGAGAATGTAACGGATAAAAAAGAAAAGAGTGCAGGCACACCATTACGGGATAACGAGCCGGGATGGTAACGAACCAGAGAGATCCCATTAAAAGTAGTATGATCAGAATAATACGTTCGCGCATTCGATTATAAGAACGCAAGAAAACTTTTTAAATCATCCTTACGACTACACTCCTTTTTAATGAAGTTCCGAGCAACGCTGGTTACGCTCTCGCGAAACTCTTTCGTTTCCACCGTCGTAAGAAATTATCGTTACCGAGAGATAAAAACCAGTTATGCAAGGATGTAACAAAATAGATGTAGCAAAGCTTAACCAGGCCAACCGGTGACGATAATTATTTTGATAGCGATGTTAATTTCCAAACGCACTATTTTGCATTCTAGTTAACGCCGGAAGATCACTCGTCGGTCTTTTTTTACCATTAATTTATCAAGTATGATTCGATTCACAAGAATGAAAATGCTATGCTACGACATGCATGTAAGGTGTCTAATGATATCCATTTCGGAGTTTTTTTTTTTTTTTAGGTAGACGTCCTTGCAGTACTATCAATAGAGTACGAAGATTTAAAAAATGGTTTGTAAACGTTTTCGACGAAAATCTGGATTAATTACTTTATGTAGAAAGAAAATTTAAAACGATGCATTTTTTTCATGTAGATTTTCAATCGGAAGAATTTTTTTTTTTATATCACGTGTTTTTTATATCACGTATCAGTTTTGCGGGGCGAAAGTGACCAATACCATGCCGCGGTGTAAATTTAGCTTCGCGCATGCGCTGTAACGAAACGCATAATTTTCGTCCCTAGGGAACTGCGATTCCATTCGTATACATATACAACGTATACAAACAATTTTTGATACCTTATTACCCGATTGATTTGACTGTCCGCAAGGATTGCCTTAATTGGCTTAATAATGATGTCTTTTTTCGATCAAATTCCCGCATCATTTCAACAGAAATATTGCCTAAATTCTGTCATACGAATTTCACTTAAATAAAAAAAAAAAAAAACATGCGATATCCGCAATTCAATTTGATGGTATTGATTCCGCTATTAATTAAGAAAACGATGGATGAAAACGTAGAGATGTAACGATTAATCAAAACAACGATACGGCTTGTTAGGAGGTCTCATATAATTTCAATAACCAGATGTCAAAAGTAATTAACGGTTTTCCAAGCTCAATATTATTTCACCGTGCATAAAACAATGGAATTAATCCGAGAAATGCATAATCATCCCAACGTATTCTACTGTCACAACTGTATCGTAAGTCTGTCAGCAAACATCAATTTGTTTGATTATACAGTTGGATTAGTTTTCCTTCCTCTCCTCCCCTCCCCTTGATAACAAATGAATAACCATAACGTAGAATGCAGGATGCGAATATCGATTATTCCACTAAAGTATAACACGACTCTGTATATATATATATCTCATGAGAAAATTCCTAGTTACCGAAGTCCGTTACATGCTACACGTGATCGTGAATAGTGTTCGTTTCGCCTCTGGACCCTGTCGAATGATTCCGTACCCGTAGCGAATCCAAAAGCTGTAACAGCGGCTGCCCTTCCCGGCAGTTCCCAGTTGAAACACGTAAAACAAACGCTTTTAGTCGGAATTAACCCTCTCATGATCCTTCCGCTCTCCCCACTTCCCGTATTCTGTGGCCGGGCGTGTTGCAACTCTCGGCGAATCACGACTTTCACCTACGTCTCAGACTGCTTACTATCACACGGGCAGTGTACCAGCCCCACTCTTTTCACACCGATGCGACTTGTGCGTTTGGATCATGAGCGGGTTAAACCAGTGGTTAAATGTATATACGCTTTTCGTTTCTCTCCGCAAGCCAGTGCCCCGGTGCCTCTCGGCTTCTCTCGCTCTTTCACTTACCGTTGAGCCCCGTCGTCCTCGCCCAAGTTTCAAATCCGTGCGACTTGCATTAATATTCATGGAGCCTGTCGCATTCAGAGTAGTGCACCGGGCGTGTGGGGACCACTACCGATGTACGTAGTTGTACATACGTAAGATATATATATCCTCTACGTACCTATATCCCTACCTACTTCGGTGTATAGCGTATAGCACTCGCGCATTCACCGAGATATCTACGTAAATGCGAAGTCAGGAGCAGTGGCAACGACGATGTGCTGCTGGGGAGCCTCCGGGAAGCTGCCTACGAGCCTGCAAGGTTCTCTGCACCACCGACGAGAGACGTCGAGTTGTCCTTGAGACGCTTACGGGGACCCCGGTCGTCCCGGACGCGTTAACGATCTGCCTTCTTCTTATTCTTCTTCGTTTTTCTGCTTCGCAGTCGTTTTTTCATCCGCTCGTTTCGTTCCTTGCTTTCTCCGTTGCTACCTACCTCGGCAGGACGCTCGAGTATCATGCGATACCCGGAGGCACGAAGTGCGAATATCGGAGCACCGGCATACCGAGAGCCCTCAAGGTACTGAATAAAGTATAACCCAAGAGCTGAGGATATATCTTTCCACCGATTTATATATCGGCAGAGTCAGTGGAAAATTGTATGTACCTACGAAGGGATACTAACGAAAATGCTGAGTTAGGTAGATAGGTAACAACGTCGTGAGTAGAGCAGAAGGATGGGGCTCTCGAACATCGATAACCCCCCCGCTGGTTGCGGTACAGCCGATTAGACTCGATTCACAAAGTTTCCTCACTGCTGTCTCTCGCGCCCTCCTCTAATTCGCTTAACTGCCGGCTTCGCGAGGACTACTGCTCAGAGATAATCGAGCCGTCCCGCGCACCCCATATTCCATTGCGGGTTATACCTTAAGAGCGCTTTTTCTCTCCATAATTAAGATCGTCCTCCTCTTGCGGAATCTGTGGATAATCTTCGCTCCACCGGGTATCTCGCGTACGAAATAAACGGCGACATTATGTATTAAGCATAGAATACTAATGCAAAACGGACCGAGACTACCTTATTATGGAATTTGAATTTTTTATTTAGAGGGAAAGGGAGGGGTTTTAATGTTGTTATAGCTGGAATTACGTCTAATGTGAAAGACGTTTTCGTTCAGCGTGCAATTTTCTTCCACTTTCGTAGGATAGACACGTTTTGTCGCGATTTTAAATTATTAAGCGTTTAGTTCGAGACATTTTTTATTTTGTGGTGTCAAAGACAAAGGTTTTTTTTTGACATGATAATTTTTTTGTATTATTATACGATGTTCGTGAATTTTGTTGAAAAAGACATTATAGTCAAATTTATACAATTTTTAAGGAAAGTGTTTATGAAAGTACTAATTTATTTATTTATTCATTCTGGAGAAAAAAACTCAGAATTTCATACCCTATACAAGGGTTGTAATCTTGAGAACAAGTGCAGTAATTAAATCCAAGTTTATCCACGTTTTTACCGCCCGTCACGACTCGAGACTATTCTTAAGAGTAACTATCGGTAATGTCGACCGCTTCAATGGACGGTATTTTAGTGGGCAATCTGTTCGCAACGAATAATTCGTAAACGATTCATTACAGTCTAATGTACGGATTGTAAAGATTATATTTAAAAATAATTGAAAAACTCGTAACATAAAAAACGGAGTCTATAATAAACAAATTTTATTTAAAAAAAAAATGAAACACTGAGTCATTATTCACATATTATAGTCGAAAGATTTATTCGTCGTTGAAAGAAAAAAACTCTCGACTATAGTAAGCGAATAATAATAACAATTTTTCATTTAACTCTTTTTCGTTTGTGTTCAGTCGATATTCTGTTTCAGAGCAATCGATATATGCCTGCTGATGAGTATCTCGTACGATGATGAGTAATTTAATCCTATAATAACCCAATACCCCGGCCAATCTTCTTTTTTTTATCGACTCAATTAATTCTTTCGTTGCTCCAACTATTTTTATCCTCTTTTTTTCGTCTTCACTTTAACAATCCCGCGTTCGCGTTCTCATATAAAAATCGCCATTGTCCTCACTCGTCGGTATGACAAGAATCCACATCGTTGGACCATTATCAAGAAACACGCATGTGCTCCAACGTTTTTCGAGAGAGCACCTGCGACAGAACTCTAGACTGCGTTCAACTGTACGCCGCATGATCCCAACAGCGGGAGCATCATCAGCAAAGTGGAGAAGACACGCGCTACGCGAATTGTTCCTTCGCTGAATCTTTAGGATCCATGCAACTTGATGGCTGAGCAGCCATTCGAGCCGCACTTCACTGACGATGCCAGAGTATATACCAGGCGTAGGTAGAGGGCATGCTATACGAGATGTTAGATGGGATTGCGAGAAGCTTGGTAGGTCGTCGTCGTCGTTCTCCGCTGCGTCCACTTGGTCGTCGTCCAGCGTGGAGAAAGAGGACAAGATCAAGGGAGTTACCCTCTTTCACTCTTGCCTTCCCTCTGTCTCGTGCTCCGGTCAGCCACTATTTTCGTTCTCTGTTCTCAAGACAGTGAGCTGGCTGAGCGCGAGGCAGTCGAGATAAGTGTACAATGGCGAGGAAGCCTGGGCTCCGGACTTGATAAGATCGGGCCGGTCATTACGAGTGTCTCGCAGCGGGGGACATTGCCTGGACATGTCGGGTTTCGACTCTCATCCCGGGAGCACCCTTTCTTCTTCTTCTTCTTCTTCTTCTTCTTCGCCGGACGACTTCTCCGTTCTTTTTCTACTCCGTTTTTTTTTATTCTTCATCTTACTCTTCACTCCTCCGCTTTCTCATCTCGCTCCCTTGAAAACGCCTCATAGCGACCCCGTCGCCGACCGAACTCTCACTCATTCACCCAACCCCAACGACCATTGGCCATTCGGCCAACAGCATTCGGGATCTTTCGTACATACTGCAATATACTAGGAGAATACAAGTAGATATAACCGGGACGTATACATACGATACGTCTGTGCTTCAGGTCTGGACGCGCTCTTGGTATAGGATGCTATGTATTTAATACTTATACCACTGTATTTAACGCGTGACACACTCCCTCCCGCGAGTGGTATGACTGCGTGTAAACGATGGTCCACAACTAACCGGGACTAAGTGCTCCGACCGCAATAATAACGATAATTATCGTAACGTAATTGTCTGTATGACGGGCAAGAACGCTCCGGCGAATAACAATGTAACGAGAGACATTGGGTCGAGTGAAGGAACCACGAAATGTGCACTTTCATGGAAGATTTGGATTTGATCGGTTTTTTATTTTCGTACATAAAACGATTAACCTTGAGAACATCATTTTTTCGGGTGATATTAATTGGATTCGTTGAAGAAAAAAAATAACACTTGTAATTTGCTGTTCATAAGTGAATTTTACCCGCCAATCAAATTTTAATTTTAGCTCCGAGGAGGCATCCAAATTACAAGTTTGGATTTTTTTATCGTAATAGTTAAAAAAATTCAAAAAATGGTATGGTATGCATTGACATGTATACGAGCGACTAAATCGCTCGCAGACGACGTTTTCTTCCGAATAAAGTTTGAATTTTAACCCTTATACAGCACTTTACGTATTTTACAGTCTTTTAAATTTCGCAAAATTGTATTGAGATCGTAAAAATTTGAATAATGATTTAGTGGCCATTAACATGTATGCGATCGATGAAACCGCCCACTAAAAACAACACCCCATGTTCTATTATCACTGTACAACAGAAGCATACTGGAGATTTCATAGCTTTGATACAAGACGTATATTTCAACCTGATCGATTACTCAAGAGCCCAAAACTTTCATCCAAAGCGATCGCCGGCGCGTATCTAAAGCTTGTGAGCTATAATGGCGGTTTATAGATGCTATCGGCTTTATTGGTGTTTCTAGGGGTAAACGAGACGTTTACTATTAATAGCTATGCAGTGTTATCATAGCCCGTTCAAATTTATAGCAAGCAACCTCAGGGTTTCGTTGTATCAGGTAAATCAAGAGCACCCTTTCAAAATTGCACCTGCTTCAAAAAATCGTTTTAAAATGACAACTTTTTATTTCTTTTTAATCAAAAATATAAAAGAAAGACAATAATACGAGTCGAAAGTCAGTCTCGTCACACGCTGTCGTATAATAATTCGTTCTGGCAGGCAAACCGGGCAACGCCGTTCATCCACCTGACTCATTTATCTTCTTTCCGACATTTCCCACCGAACTTCACACACGTTTTATCCGCATCCAGAGTGAAATATAACTCTTAGCGAAGAAAATTCAAGCATGTGTGTGTATATGTGCGCCACCGCTGCTGCTGCTGCGACGAAAGAGGAAGAGATAAAAAAAAGGAAGAAGATCTAAGCCACTGCAGGATATAAAGAAAAGGTCCCTTCCGGCTGTCTTTTCGAGAGTTCAGGTACAGGAAGGTGGGCATTGCTGTCACAATCGGCCAGGGGAATCAGACAGAGGGCGAGAATGAATGAGCAAAAAAAAAAAAAAAGATAAAAAGAAGTAATAAGAAGAGAAAAAATGTCCGGCCGGACATGTAAGTGCAATAATCGGAATTAGAGCGGCGGCGACAATGAATCCGCTTGGATTATTCGGGCGCATCCTCTTCGATCGTGAATCGTCTATATATCGTAGAATATCACAAAATCTGGTAAAAATTCCCACGAAACGTGGGCACGTGCAATGTCTCACAGAGGTGCGATTTATGAATGGAGAGCAGATACGTGAAAAATAAAAAATTTCGCCCACCTTGAAAGTCAGAATAGATCGATCTCCGCTTTAAAGAAGAAGATTGTAAAAAAAAATGCATCGGATGAGATTATTATTAAAAGGGATCTACGGGAATAACTACGTGACCTTTAGGAATGACGTGGATTAGCCGGTCCCTAAAATAGAAAAGTGTCACATTGATTTGTGTGCAAGAAATTCGATCAACATCGGGAAAACTGTCGACCAGTATATTGTTAGAACAAGGCAGCCGGTGGTGCGAACCGCTTGTAGGAATATTTTTAGTTTGTCGTATGTGGCATCATTCAGCTTTGAGGAACGAACTTAGACATTTATAGCCGCCGATTAACCCCTTCGATTCCGCAGACTCCCACGAGCAGGTTAAGGGAGTCGAGTCAAGTAAATGATGATAATGTTCGCCAAAGTATGGTTTTTTAAATACCAAGTCGACCAGCTGACAACATTTTTTTTTGTTCAACCAGCAGAAAAATTCTTCAAACTTTTTCCGACACAATAGAATTTTTTTAGATTTTTGTGTCGGCTGAAGAAGAAACCAAACTTTGTCGAACATCGTCATAAATTAGCTGACGCGACCCCCTAACCCCGTCGTGTGCGAAGACTCTCTCGAGTCGGCTAAAGAATTAATAATTTTTTGCACCAGAGCCCAACATGACGAATGCAGCCAGATATTTGGGTATAAGCGATGACTCATCGAGAATCCAGACAGTTGATCAAGGTTCGTCGTGAGTATAGAATACGCAACTCCGGTTCGAAGATTCTGTAATGCGCGCTCGCGCGCCTGCGACGAAGGAATGCGATCACGAGAAGATCAGAGCTGTCTACACCCACCTGCTAATTTCTGCGGCTATTAGCCAACGAGTCTGAATATAAATCGAGCTATTACGCCTGTAGAACACGCTCGCGCGCCAGAGGCCTTCCTTCCACTTCGTTCTCATTTGCTAATCAAAATGAGAAAGTGTCGGCTTCGTAATCTTCGGGAGTGAAGAAAGAGATAAGAAATTTAATTTTTGTTTAAATCTATTTTAGTGTAAAGGGGCTTCGCTGCGAGCTTCGTTCGAAAAAAATCATGTTATTCTCACTAACGAACATTACTGTACAGATATATCTTGAAAGCGCGAAGAAGCAATTTTTTTTTCTCGGTAATTCGGAGCCACGGCGGAAATATAAATAATCTCGCGAAATTATTCATCTTTTTTCCTTTTGCTGTTCGTTTCTCTACGATCTTAGACTCTTCTTGTTAAAAGCATATATAACAAACGGAAATGATAGAGAAACGCGAGAGGAATAAACCGTTATGTTTGACAAGTAGCTGGCGGGACGAGAGCGGAGGAGATAGAATATTTTGTCGGTAAAGAGATTCGTTTGTATTTCCGAACGATGGCTATGTCTATAACGGTCGCGATGCTCAATTGCCGTTGATGTTTCGTCGCGTGTATCGCCGGCTGACTGGCTGGTTGGCTGCTGGGTGGAATCACTCAAAGCTCTGTCTCTCTGTTTCGTCCTCTCACCGGGTATATACGTAGAATGAAATTAAAATCAATTTGTGCGCCTTGTACCGGTAATACTGCGGATCTGTCATGTCGTACGTCAGATTAGACGAGTGCTATGTTAGGTAGTAGTGGCAAAGCTTAGGCGACCTGTCCCAGCCTAAGATGCGATCCAGGGAGATTTAGACAACGTTCAAACTCGATGAGCCACGGACCGCTCTCGCATTAACCCCAAAGACCAAAGCTAGCATCGAGAGAATGGAATGAGCAGAGTCTCGTCGAATGCCGACAGAATGGGTACATATGTATATATCGCTTTATCGTTCCTATTCGCATATCGCAAGGACCAAATATATTTTACTGGTGTATCCATTGAAAATGATTAATATTCGAGTGAACTCGTCGAGACGTCTAATTATGAGATATTATTAATTAATTACGGCTATTTTCGAACTCAGAAAATGTCCGCAATTAACGTTCGATAAATATATTAATTGTTCGTAAGTAGACGAAACTCGGTAAATTGTTGATAATTGATTTATTTTCGACGTATTGTTTTAGATAGTGTCATAGATAGAACAGCGATTTTCGACGCAGCTACGAGTTTCCGAGATATTAAGTAAAATTATTTTACTCTATGTTTCTTGATAAAAAAAAAACAGGAAAATTCCATTATAATGAATATTCAAATGCGAATGTAAAAATGTGAAACCAAAGTGCGCAATGAAAATAAATACAATTTTTTTCATTCGAGTTTCGTTATAATTTTTGTATGTTTAGTTACAATTTTTATTTCTATTATTGTAAAAAAAACTATTTTATGTAACGTAAAATGGCACATGTAAATGAGAAACTACTTATTGCGAAACATACTTTTTTAAACCACTCTACTGATGTATAATTTTAATATAAAATGCATTAGATAGCCTCAGTTTCTCATGCAGACTCAATTGAAACATCCCTATCAATCTCCCCTTTCGCACCATTTACAAAAAGAAATCGTCACGCAATTATTCAATACCGCACGTTGCTACGGGAGTAAAATACGTTTTGGTCCGAAGCCGTAATAGATGCATCGGGTCTTTTGGGAACGTCGAGCGAAATGGCGCTCGGCATGCTACATAACAGGGAATAGTCTCGAGTAATGGGTCGTATCACGATGTGACTGTTGGTCGGTGGGGTATCTCGGTGGTGGAACGAGAGTGTGCGGTAGAAGAAGCAATAAGGACGTGACTCGGGTATCTGTCGGTCCGGCGACGTCATGTAGGGACCTAATATCTCTCCGCGAGCTCAGGAACGTCATCCTCCCTCAAATATGTCGCTAGTCACCGAACGAGATCAGCCCTTTGGACATTCCTTGGGAATTCCGTTCGGGTGATTGAAGAATCCAAGTACTGTCCTATATATATACTTGTGTTATATCCGACTCCACCTACGTATATGACGCGCGATATATTTATTGGCGAACCGATCGACCGATTATCGTTCTGACGTTTGACATCTGAAGGCGTTGTATTATACGATTACCGTATAAGTTAATCCCTCATACTACCCATCCCACGCCTGGCAGGTCTGTAAAACGGCACCTGCATCGTCCGTATCCAGCCACCTGCAACTTCCTCGGCTGCGACTAATCCCCCATCGCCTCTATAAATACAATCCGTGTCGGCATCACCGAAATTCTTATCGGAAACATAGTTCTCCGCCAACAAACTCAATCCGACAATCTTCCGCGTGGCTTCGTGACAAAAATAACTCACTCTGTCCTGATACAGAGAAAAAGGAAGAAGGAAAGTTCAACTCCGTCCCATCGGTGAACCGTAATGCGGGCCAACTCTTCCCCCAGGGACGTCTCGAAAAACATGAATTATAGACGTTGAAACTATGGTGGGTGTATCACATAGCGTTATACGTAGAAATAGACAGCGGGACTATGGTTTGCGCTCGTCGATTCGATTAGCTCGAAGATTTTCTCGGAATTTCGAACTTTCTTATCCCGATCTCAGAGATACTGTAACGCGATTTAGCGAGCACTCGAACTAAAGCCCAAACTTTCGATCCTTCAACGACAATTGTGTGTGCATCCCGAGACTGCGATCTGCGGAACACGCCTTCGCACACATGTTCGCACGCGGAACATACACAAAAAGCCATCACTGAACAGAGAAACAGATGGTGGCGCTGAAGAACGTTGGACCAAAGAAGATTCAGTGGAAGAAGATCAGACCGGGAAGGAGGGGGGAGGGGGAGAAGGCATAGTAGCGGGTTGATGCTAGAAGAACCAGGCGACACGAGGGAAGTTCAGGAAGCCCCAATGCACTAGGAAGAAGCATAGACTTGCCAAGGAGAACCGGGAAGAAACGTAGGAGAGATGAAAAGACGGCAAAAAAAAGCGATGGTACGCGAGTATGGAGTCTACCTCCGCGCGCTGGTACCATAAGATCCGGCTTGAGCGAAGAGATGGGAGGAGGGGAAATAGTAGAGAAGAGGAACGAGGAATGAGAGCCAAGGGGATCCCGGACAGTCAGAAATAAGCCGAAGAAAGCTGAGTAGGAGGGCCGGTAGGAGGATGGAAGGAAATGAAAAGAGAAAAAGAAGAAAAAAAGAGATCAAGCAAGAAACAGAGAAAGGGCACACCGGGAGAGATACCGAAAGAGTATCTTCTCTGCGTCTCTGCTGGATTCTCTTCCACAAACTGCCTTTGCTGCTCCCTTCCTCCTCCTACCCCTGTCACTGGTGGCTTTGGTGTCCTACGCTCGCCCGGATTATTGCGATATCTCGCCGGCACAATGCCAGGCAATTATTAACCTGCAGCGCTGCGAGTTGCTCCTGGCAATGTTGGACTCGAAAAGAAAGAGAGGAGACTGACTCTATGTATCTCTCTCTTCATGGTCCGCTCGCGATCGTTGTGTACGTTACACGAACGGCACGGGGTCTAGGTGAACGTTCCAACCGCGGATAGGGTGGTCGGTCGTCGTATCTAGCTGTCCACCAGGCGGGCGGTGTGGGGCCGCAGATGTCATTTGACTGCACACGAAACAGCGGGGAGTCTCCGGCCTCTTCGCTTGGCCTAAGGTGCACACTACTACTCTACGCCAGTCCAAGCCTCTCCGGTATATTCCAAAGCGGACGAGGAGAAACCTACGGTGAACTGGCATCGAGCGAGCGGGACATTTTTCAAGGGGCCCCTTGACACTAATAAAGATTCCGGTGGTGGTTGGCATGCAGGCGCGCCTTGTTGACGAGCACAACATAGTTTAGCGCTACCACTTTGACCCCCGCCTTCGTCCCTCACCTACTGGAGCATCGTACACTCGCAGTTGGCTCGGATATAACACTATCTACGGTCTATCCAAACCACGTGTACATACTGGTGTCGCTTTCCTGTCCTTTTCGCTCTTGTACCCGGACAAGCTGCTGCTGCCACTGCGTTTTGAAAGCCAAAGCACCAGCACCTTGTGTCCCCGACCTAAAAGCCTGAGGGTGCGAGAGCCTCGAGAGAGCCAACTACGCTTATATTTTCTCCTGGCACAGCGTCTCTTTATCCATTACGGGAATTCATTCGCAAGCCACATAATGCACCTCAATGAAGCGTTGGCGTTTCAAGGACGCGTTTATTAGGTCTTAAGTTAGTACAATTCAATTTCTTTAGAAACGCGTATTTTACGATGCAACCCTATGTTTTTGTACCGCGTTGTGAATGGCAGGATTGTGTAAGTGGTTGCCGATGGGGTATTTAGGAAGCAAAAAAAACGGAGCAAATAAAATAATTTACGAAAAATTTGCCCATTGGAATAAATGTCATAGGGAAATATGGTTTTTTAAAGAAAAAAAAAAAAAAATAGACCGCGAGAAACATACACAAGTAAGTTTGAGTCCAGGAAACCGGGACTATTCCGAACACACGTTGCAAAAAATCCGAGATTTCAGTAAGTATGGTACTTTAGGGAATTACTGACTGTAGTATTCACTTTAATTCCATAGAGTGCCATATTCACTGCGTTAAACCTCTGATTTATTTACACCGTGTGGTCCGACTTTCGCCGTGTTCTCCGATTAGCCCCCGCCTCCCCTACTTTCAAGTTGGATATTTGTTCTGGAAACTTTATTCCACTTCAATTTTTTTCCGGCTATCATCGGTGTGCAATGAACTTCGAAATTTTGATCAAAAGTTTGCTCTTCTAGAAGTCTAGTAGAGTCGAATAACTTTGAATTCGCTTAAACTCGATCAGTTGATCAGTAGACTGAGGTTCATTTGAACTCATATACTACAAAAATCGAAGATTCTACTCAGCGAGTAGGGTGCTCTATGGAGTTAGAGTGCATAATTTGGTAATTAATTGCTTGGAGTGCCATATTCGCGGCTTTAAATCTCCGATTTTTTTTTACAACGTATGTTCCTACTGACGCCGTTCTCTCTCACTTTACAATTGAATACTTTTCACGAGATTTTGTTTTTTACGGTAATTTTGTCGGCTATCATCAATGTGCAATGAACTTCGTGATTCGGATGAAAAGTTTGCTCTTCTAGAAGTTTAAAGTAAAATCGTTTCTGGCTGAGCTTTCGCGTGATCATGCAAATGAATCGGATCGTCAGGCCAGGGCAATGAACAACTTGACCGGGATCGGTAACTCTGTGAAGGTTTCTCCTGCGTTAAACGATGTACTCGGTACGGGAGACTCGAGAATCTCATCATAACTGATAAAGCAAACGTTGCTGAGCGTATCGCACACGAGTAATCTATATTCTTGTGAATATATTCTGTACGGATGGCTCTCATATAACGTTGAGACTCTCCTCCCTCCTTCACCCTCTCTCTCTCTCATCTCTTTCGCGCTGTCTCGTCGCAGCACGAAATTTCCAAGTAAGATTTTCCGTTCATTCCGCGACACGAGAGATGGTACAGTAGTGATGCCGCCGTACGGCGACGAGAGACGCCCAGAGCAGCGGGAAGCTGTGTGTGCAAAACAGCCATAGGTCTTTCTCGAGTAGGAGTCCTCCTCTCCACCGTTGTAAGAGGTACGTGAGGGGGCCTCGAGAGATAGATACGAGGAGAGGAGAGAACGCCATTTACCCTACACGCGAAAGATAAACGTCCGCGGGCGGTCGTTTCGCGATGAATTATCGTGACTCCTTGTATCTCACCCTTGTATCAAGACACCAGCGCAAAAGCGAATAAGTTTGCTAGGAGTAGCCCATAAGATTATTATGCGGATACGCTCCGATTCGTGACTGCCGCGGTGCCCCGCGCGCAAACCATCGCGCATGCATACTTACTCGGGAGCCGGTCGAAACAAATGTATACATAACGGATGAACCGTTTTTCTTTTTTTTTTTTTTACTTTTGCTATATATGTCGTACCAATTTGTCGTGCCTTCCCGCTCTTCGTACGACGCTTCTATATAATATGTACATGATAATGCAAACTGTATTGCAGGCTGAATGCCAACCTCCTCAACTAGTGTTCGATCGGCCTCGTTGCTAGGCGCATGGACAATTAAACATACAGTCGAGCATTCGTTAAGTTAAGCATAGCTGATCCGATAATCGAACTTACCCAATGATGGAAATCTCGCAGAATTAGCCGTTTTTCTCGATGCACGACCGATCTAAAAAAAAAAAAAAAATAACAATGATATGTGTTTAACGTGGATGTAGAATTATCTGTTCGCGCGCGCAATTACGTACATCGTATATTTTTTTGCATATATCAACCATTGCTGAAGCGTGAAAATATGAATGTTGAAATAAAAAAAATAAAAAATCAACACCATTTTTAAAAGTTTTTTTTTTTTAAATAGAAACAAAATTAATCTCAATAATTACGTATATCCCTCTTCGAAAAATCAATTCTTTTTTTTTTTGCGTAAATAATTCGTATTTTCGATATATGTATTGTTGTCGCTTTATTCGTTTTCTGATTAGCTGTCGTATGAATCTGAAGCTGGAGTCGTTCGACGAGGAGCTTCAGTCATATTGTATTTTCACAGTATTTTGACAAACTTTGACAGTGTTATATACATATAAAATTTCCTCTACTAAAGTCGGAAGAAAAACTCAATAGAGGGCTAAGGATACGCGGGCGCAGCGTGCAATTGTTGCTATTGAAAAATAAAAAAAAACTTAATAGAGAGGTAAGGATACGCACGCGAAGCGTGCGGTCGCTGCTACTTTCGTTAAAAAAATCAACAGTGCCAATACTCGTTTATACCGAACATTCGACTGTGTCATGTGACACTCACAGAATACTCAGAGGATGTATTAGGCACGTCGTATGACGTCAACCAAACACAAAGCCTACAAAGCTGAACGATCATTTATCGAATTAATACATTTGAGTATAATAACTGTGATAATGATAATAATAATACCAATAATAATAATAATAATAATGACGGAAATATGGGTTGGACAATCGAGTATAAAGCCAAAAGCGTTAAATTGAAACGATGCATATGTCAGTACAGTCAATAGAATAGAATTTCGATGTCCGTTTCCATCGGATTCCATTCATTAATGGATATTCTTGTACCTTTACCGTTAAAGCCATATGCGATCGATTGTGGTGCGACGAGGCGGCAACCAGAGTAGATATTGGGGAACAATAAAAAAAATGGGAAACATTTTTTCGGTAAATGGAAAATATAAATACCTTTGACACAGGTACGCGTCAGAAAATCATAACGGAGGGTTGACCTGTCTCGAGCGATGAACATTTTGCGCGGAGAAAGACAGAGGGCTGTCTATATGTATATGGGGTGTATATTTGATAACAGAGATTTCATATCACCTCAAATTCAGCCAACGGCAACGTCAATCCCACTTGACTGCTATCAGGCGTGTCTATTCGAATAGCATTTCCCGTTCGTGAAATCATATTCGCTCAATGAATACCGTTGAACCAGTTAGACTACTATCTAATACGTTGAAATTTAAGCAGCCAATTAGTCCATTGATGTACTGACGAGCTGTTAAGGGATTGCATTTGAAATCATAAACGTCACGAATATTTCATTCGAGAATTTGATATTTTAGTTTCGCATCACATACGAAATATTTAGAAGAGAAAATATTTTAATCTTTGAAAGAAAATACCCTGCAATCATTGTCTAAATAAATATTAAAAACGTCGCAGTATGCAAAAAAATGTCCCACTGCTATCTTTGTGCTCGAGTAGCATGCGTGCCTAATTTTTAAAAATTTTGATTGGCTGAAAAATATAAAATGACAGTACATTACCAGAATTGACGATAAAAATTATCGTTAATAATTTATTACTTAATAGATGTTGCCTCGTTAAAATAGTACCTCATTCGAGATTATAATAAAAAAAAAAAAAGAAGGAGATAACAATTGGCTCGTCTCTGTCCTCAAGTGACAAAGGTTTAGACATTTATTAATTACAATTTTGACACTGACTCCCGTCTCCAATTGGTATAAACAGGGCGTTTAGTCAACGTCGTTCAAGTTATACCACGAAATCCTCATAGAATAGAGTACAGCGTAGAAAAAAGGAATGGAATATATAGCACTATGTACATTTCTCTCGTTTAATTTCGGAAATACCAACGAGTCGTCCGGCCGGTCGTAGCTATGATCTCCCTCGGAAGCACGACGAGGGCTACCATCCCCGGTTGCTGGGGCCCCTCCATTCAATTACGTTTCGAGCATTTTTCAACCGTTGCAACGTACCACTCCCTCGAGAGAGTGATAGAGAAAGACGACCACAGACAGAGAGAACAAAAAAAAATACGAGCGAAAGAGCACGGAGATAACTGTGACGCAAGCCGTTCGCCGCATTTTTCACTATACCACATTTTCCAATATACCGCGCACACACACGTCGGACCACACCGGACACGGAACGAATGCGCGTTAACTACTGCAATCGTTATCGGACGATCGCTTCAAAGGCAAATTGCAAACAATCATTAATTTCTGTAGGTCTCGCTGCGGGCAGTACAAATAAAACAACATTTTTTTTTGTCTGTTCAACGACCAAACAGAGACCAAAAATCGTCTGTGTACAGAAGAAAAAAAATATATGTACAGAGACGATATGTTTAGCTGGTGGAATATGTATAAGTATGAGGATTTCCGCGTCGAGTAGACCACCGATTCATCGTACTTCGAAGTCTACTGTTACTGTTAAATCAGCGAATTACTGACAATTTCTGAAAATTGTCGGGATAAAAGTGTCCTAACGCACGATAAAAATAATTTATTTGATATTTTTTTCCGAGACTGACTGCTTGGTCAGCTTTTGAAGAACTCTATTCAAATTGCATTCAAAAAGCTACGTTTTTAACTGACAACTGCCCGGCGGGCCGAAAGACGGGAGTTATGCGTTTTACTAAAGTCCGGGAATTTTTCTCGTTTTCGTATAATGCATGTTTGCCGAAATGGCTTAATATATTTGAACAAAATTTGGTACATTAATTCTGTGTGTCATGAAGTGCGTTTGAGACGATAAATTATGAACATTATCTATAAACTCGCAGAGATAAAAAAAAACATTGAAAAAACTAATCAAAACTTTATTCATATATATCGTATTACTTAAAATGAGATAAAACAAAAAAAATGTTTAGGTACAAAGATTTATTAATTTTCAACTGAAAAATCAGCGTTATTAAGAAATTGTAGTGACAGACAAGAGTGACATAATAAAAAATTATTCGCTTATTATAGTCGGGAAATTGCAACATTCAATAATGAATAAATCTCCTGACAATAATATACGAGTAATTTTTCTTGATTTCACTCTTTTTTTGGTAATACGGTTACTTAATTAAACGTTTTTTTAAGTTATACATTTTTTTATTTTCGCGAAACTACTTAACGAGCGTAGAATGAATTTTACTTATTTTTTTTCAAAATGTGTACGCAATAAATTTTTTTTTTTACATTTTTCGATGTTTTCGTTATTCAAAACTACTTTGCGAAAATATGTGAACTCTTTTTTTTTTCTTCAGGCATGAAAATGCGTTGGCTTCCTGATATTTTATCCGACTATGCAACGTACTACTACACAATTTGAATGGAATTTCAATCTCGAAGATATTTGCCTTATGAAAATTTCTGTCGGTCGTTCGTTGGTTCGTTCTCGTCGGAGTTCGAGAGCCAGTGACTCAACTGCGCCGTTGGACGAGGTATAATTTTGCAATGTTTCTGCGGGTTCATTGCTTCCCGCGACATTTGCATACGATTATCGATACAGGTATACTATATCTTACCTAATGACGCTCAGTGTCAAGTCCACGAGTAAGCAATGCGGAGCTCCGCGGGGACCGCATCGAGACTCACCAAGATATTACGCGCGCGGGCGAACCGGTCGAACTCGTCTTTCCTCACTCTTCTTTCCGAGTTCAATCGACTTCGCGAACGAGAGAGTCCCCCACCTTCATGAGAGAGTCGCGCGAGTCCGATTACGAAATCGCCGCATCAGGGATCTCTATTAACGAGACGGTAGTATTCGAGGGGGAAAGAGAAACAGGCTTTCGAAGTGGCATGATGATGATGATGATGATGATGATGATGACGGCGACGACGACGACGAAAGTCGCGAGTGTGAGTCGCGTGCCGCATACCACATGCGTATAGATACCAAATAGAATTCCAATACATTATCGTTATCAGTTGATCTTTATTATCTTATTAATTTGCATTTAAGCCAATAGAAGGCAAAAAAAATCACTACGATAGAGTCATCAATGAACCAGTAATTAACGATCAATATCACCTTTTTTCGATGATACATATATATGTTTTATGCAAATTTTTTTTCCAGTGACTATTTCAAAAGTGTGAATGAATTTCACGAATGTGGAGTCAAAAATGTTTTGAATTTGTTTGATCCGTAGTCGTTTCGTGTGAAACGACTACGGATGATCACTCACTCTGATGATCGAGTCAATGGATGAGCGCTCATTAATGAACGACACGTTCGCACATTTTTCCACATCGACCAATAAATTGAATTTGAAATGTTACTGATCGCAGTTAGTCGTAAAGCTTCGTGTTCGGGACGTTTGGAAAATAATTAAAAATCAAATGTTCATCATTCACGTGAACTTTAGAAATGTTGGCATAAGAAACAGTAATTACATGGAAATACGGATTCCGAAGCTTTTTTTTGCGTCCATCTCTTTGCTAATAGCTCTCTTACGATAGTTTTATGATCTGCTATTCAAATAAATTTGAAGCAAGCGATTCCGTCTGAAAAAAAAGTGTGAGCGAAAAAAAACTCGAAATTTTTTTTCTTCGATTATGGAAATTTCTGTGTCAGAAGTATTAATTTTTCATAGCCAGAAAGTCGTCTGTAAAGTTTTATCGGATTTAAGTCGTCCTCCGAGTTCGTCTGTAAAAAGGACGAAAAAAAAAATCCGAAACTTCAATTCCCTGTTCACTCCCGTGAAAAGTGTACTATTTTGTTTCATCTTCCCACTTGACGGCTTCATTTTCATTTATGAACGTACGCCCAGCGGCAATAACTACGCTAAATTACAACCCTAACAAAATCTAACGTCTTCATTCTTGACATTATTATTACCTCGCTAGCGAAAACAGAGGAAATAAAAAAAAAAAAAAAGCAGAACATCAAATTAATAAAAGAAGCTACTTTTCTCGTTTGCGCAAACTGAGTAATCGCGTTCATTGCCGTGAGCGCGTGCTGTCGCCGTTGCGTTGGTCGTGCCCTCCGGGGTGCTTCCAGAACGACGAGAAAACCATCAGGATCTCGCGTTCTATCTCTAGTAACGTGAGCAACGAAGAGGAGATACACGCGACGAGGAGAGCGGTTCGGATAAATGCACGCATCTCGGGCGTCGTCCCGCGTCGTACCTGCAGGCTGATATCGTCCCGGTGTCGGCTATGTACGCGTTGCGGGTCTCTCCTTGCTCTGCTCTCGCGGTGAGAGACGCCGAGCGGGATAAAAGTCGTTTCTTGGGCGCGTCGTAGAGCGCAATGAACTTGGGTGGACTTATTGGCTCGACGTTGAGAAGGAAAGAGACAAACGGTGGATAAAGAAGAAAGAAAAGAAGAGAGGTGGCTCGCTCGCCGCTCGACGGTTCGCCCCGTTGCTCATGGCTCAAGACTCGCGCGCACGGGGCTCAACTCGTTCGCTCGCTCGCGTTGCACATACAAGTTCTTCTCTATGCTCAAGGTTCGAGCCTCAAGGTTACACGGTACCTCTAAGTCAGACTCACGGTGTACGAACGAGACGAGTCGGCGGCCTCTGGCTCTCTTCGCCCCATTGTTTCCACCTCCGATTGTAAAAACAATACAGTCATTGGCCTCTTTGCATTGTCGGCAAATTGTGGCACCGATTATTCCACGCTATTACGAATAACGCATTACGAATTGTTGTGAAAAGAACTCGGAGGAAGTGTTAGACACGCTTCGGGACGGTCAATCGATCCGACTTGATGTAAAGCCTTTCGAGATATCGTGTTAACGTGTAAGGTATTGTCCAATGATCAATGAAACATTTATCTTCAATTATATATGACTTGACCGAACGGTATTTTGAATTAAAAAAAAAAATGTCTACATGATTCATCAAAATCCGATCGATTCGATGATTTTTAAAAATTGATTATATTTCTTTAATTGGCATTTATTGATTATAGATTTTAGTTTGTTAATGCAATCAAAATGCAAACTAAACTAATTGTCCGATTAGAAATTTACTGTATATCGCTGAATTATTAGTTACGAGCGATTGACGATTTCAGTCAATGAGAGCCGCGCAACGTCCGTTCAACTTTGAGTCTTCACTATCAGGCTGTATTTTTTAATTTATTTATTTAATGTTCCCACATCTTCTTATGTAAATAGGATAAAGATATTTGAATAGAAAGATATCCATATATAGCTGACATTGGATCGAGTCTCCATTATACGGGAAAAAAAAAGCTACCAGTAGTTAGCGATCGTTCGCTCTAATCTCTATCTGCCAATCACTGTGCCATTGCAACGAATGCGATCCTTCGATTTATCCCTCCAGTGGCTGAGAAATCCAGCAACGATTTCTTGTTCACCGGTGAGTCTCGAAAAGCTCGCCTCGTCCCGCGCGGGCGCGCGGTGCCTTCTATGCATGTAATATGTACCTCTATCTTCGAACGTACAGTACCGATAGATCGATCGGCAGATCGGCGCTGAGGTTCTCCGATGCGTTCGGCCGGATCGGTTCCGCTCGACTTGACTCGATCTCTACAAGTCCATATATGCGTATATATATGTATATATCTCGACGTAGAACGATATGTGCGCGATACTATATACTTAACTCGTACTAAACGAGCGAACGTGTATACGGTATCTCTCGTCTCTTTTATATTCTCTCCCGTATCGTACTTATCTATTCTTTTCAGGTGAAAAAGAAAAAAAGAATAAAAAAAAAAAGGAGAAAAGAAAAATAAAAATAAAGCTGAGACTCGGTCGTTGCATATATATACCGCATAATGTAATAGACGTCTGTGATTATTTCGAATTGAATAAATAATTTGTTATTCCCGAGCGGGTTTCGAGATTGAAGAATTTGCATTTAGGGGAGGGCGTGTGCCCGACGTCCCACGTCTTACCCGACATTATATGTATATGTATATGTAAGTTGTCCATAATGTTTCGAAGGTATACATTTCGTACGAACGATTCATTGGGATACATACGTATGTATATATACACATATATATATATATGTGATGCGGTATCCTTTCTCGTTCATTCTCGGTTCGACGAAACGATGTACGACGAGACGGTCAGTTATACGGTTTGTTCTTATATCGTTCTTACACAATGTGGACACGAGCTCCGCAGCATGATTTATCTACTTTGCTTTAAAGAGAACATATAAATGCTTTGGGTACGCAACGAAATAAAAAAAAACGCGTTCTACAAACGCGAAACTAGTGAATGACTTTTTGGGTATTGTGTCGTATATTCGCCTATAAGCGTGGGGCGCTTTTTACTGATGAATCGTTTGCATGAAAATGGCGTATTGCATTCGAATCATCGGGCATTTGTCTCCAGGGTAATAACATTCGAACGACAGCTCTTTTTTTTAATTAAAATTTCTTTGAAGCATTTCTGTCCCAATGTTTTATCGATTTTTCTAGTGTCGAGTATTATCATGGAAATGGTAATAATTACTGCTATCTATATAAATAAAATATATATAGCGATGATATTAACATAATAACAGATTTTGTTATGATTTTTGTTGTAATTATCATTTTTATCACTATTATCATGTTGTTAAATTATTATTTTGTCGCGAATTTTCAAAAGCTTTTCGATTTATGTTTTTTATTTTTATTAATTTTTTATTCTCTAAATATTCATCTATTCTTCATCTTTCAACCCTTTTTATTATTACACAGCTTGGTAAACGGTAAGGACGTTAAGAGTGCGGCGGTGGTGAGAGAGCAATAAATAGGAAGATGATGATTTACTCGGCTGATTTGAGGTCGACGGTCTCGGTTAGAAATTCGCGGCTTCGTGTAAATAATCGAGCACTGTATTTGGTTGCCTCACGGAGAAGCCGTCGGTATATCTACCCCCGGCGCGTCTCTTGACGTTAGTTATGTGTAGCGAGGCAAGACGACCGAGCTACGCCGGCGGTTTCCACGGGCATAGGCGGGGGAGGAGGGGGTGTGATGAAGATCATGGTGGTTTTCATTACGCGTATACACGTTGCGGAGAGGGCGGTCTCCGCATCCCCTCGGCCTGGCCGTTTGTCCAGAGCTATCCGGACGGGGTTCTCAACCCCGTCGACTGCACGGCAAAATAATAAAAAAATCACAACCGATGCTCACCCTTAATAAATGCTCATGGATTAATCGCCCAGTTGCATTGACAAATAGCCGTAGGCAATGAATAATAAAAAAAAAGGAGATTGAAAATAATTTATGTAGATAAAATAAATCATATAAATGGCAAAAATGATTTATTTCTTTCAAATAAATTGATATAGCGACTTATTAGATTTGAGTAAATTATAGGCATCAATAATAAATGAATGAAATTTGTTGATCGAAATATTATTATTGCTGTTGTTATTATTGTTAATATAATTTAGATACATTTTGAAATGAACATTTATCGAACGAGGATTTGTAATAAAAATGAAAATTCTGTTAAACCGCGGAGCCGAACGAAGAAATAAGGTGATCAAAAAAATAGAAATACTGATCAATAACGGCTGTTCAAAGAGTACCAGTGAATTTCGGCGGAGTTTCGAGCCAATATCCTTTTCAACGTCGACACAATAACCAACAGCAATCATAGAACAAAAGAACAATTTCCTCGAGAGATACGCGATTTTTATTGCTCCTCGACACAGAAAGTGAAAAAAAGGCCGTATATCCATGAGAATCGAATCGTGTTATCAGTTCGGCGAACAATAGATAAAAATGAAAATAAAATCACCGGTGTGGCGGGCAACCTTTTTGAACGATGTGCGAGGTTTACTGTACGGTGGCGTTACTATCGTCAATTGATTTTTCACCAATGCCGAACCGCAGAAGCAAATGGAATGTACTGAATTTGTTGGCCATTTTTTAATGCCTCTCTCCTCACCGGCATCGAGTGGAGAGAAGTACATGCAGACAAATGTGTGCTATTCTTCTCTCGCTTACGTGCTTCTTTTCGTGAACATAACTCTTTGTTTTTTGTTTTATATTTTTTTTTTTCTCAGTTTCAGTTCGCCTGCTACATGCTGACCCTCGAACGAATCGGTCTCAGTTTAAAGTCGCGTGAAACAATGTCTGCACGTTCATGGCCTCTCCGACACCGCCCCTACCATTTGCCCCATTGTCTTAGGGTCCTATCGCACAGTATTGCGGGTATGTGTGATACGTATATATATACATATATGTATCTGCGGCGACGTTACTCGGAGTTCTTGGTTCGCAATGTCAGACTTGCTTTCTGCCATCCCTTTTGCTTCTCTCGGCCGACTTCTTTATTCATGATTTTCTCAAACCTCCACTTCCTCGTTACATCCCGCGAACGCGCGTCTCGTTCTGCTTTTTTTTTTTCTCTGTACGATGCAATTAGTTTTTATCTTCCGGAACGACTTAATGGAACCCGCACAACTTGCGATGCGCTCGGATCACGTATCCGCGAGTAAACGGCTATTTTCCATTAATATGTAAAAATATACGTTCTATATATTTGTATGCTGTGCCTATCGAGATCCGAATGCAATCGCGGTGTGACTTGCATACGAAATTAGGACTCATGTAAACAGTTGTCGTCACTGATTATGAAGACAATCGAGTTTTTATCCTGGCGAACTATTAACTGGTTCCGTTAAACTCGCTTTTGATAGAAAAGCCGATTTCTCTTTTAGTAACCGATTTTTATTGATAGAACTGCAGGCTGATTCAATAAGCGAATGTCGTCGGGATCCGACTCTCAGTTCCGTCCCAAAAAAACGCGAACTCCATTCATTCATTGAATCAACCTGTAAATTCATTGATTCACTGTGTATGAAACTAAAAAATGATAATAAATCCTGAATATCCTAAACTATTTAGTGTTATTTGAGAATAAAAATAAATTGTATGA
Organism: Buathra laborator; assembly: GCA_934046635.1. Taxonomy (NCBI): domain Eukaryota; kingdom Metazoa; phylum Arthropoda; class Insecta; order Hymenoptera; family Ichneumonidae; genus Buathra; species Buathra laborator. The sequence continues at coordinate 9,207,926 of OW203898.1, read as the reverse complement.
ATTTCGGTTAATTAAAAAATATATATATATATATAAATGCCGGGTGAGTTTTTATACGAGGATCAATCGGTTAATACCGCTCGTTCGTCCACAGCTTAGAATAGGCAGAAAAAAAAATGTTCTATTGATTTTTCTACCACTTTGGGACTCATTTGCGCTTAAATAACGGAGTGCCATTTGCGGAGGGAGTGAATGTAACGGTAAATCGTCCACCTGGTCGTGTAACCCGGGATTAACGACAATAAGAGGCACCTGTTGACTTCAAAATTGACACTGGAGACAGCTGTAACCTAAGCCCAGTGAGAAGAGAGTAGCGAATTAATAGAAACTCATCGTTATCAATCGTTCGAACTTCTTTTTTTTTTTTTGTGTCTCTCTTCCCCTTGTCGTGAAACAAAAGGCGTTCAATATAAGTAGAGGGTACTCGGTGTCGTTGATCAGGGTGCAGCCGATCGGCGGGTGGTTCGGTGAAATTTTCGTTCGTTCTAATGAATGCGTAGAGCAGAAATGGCCCGAGGATTATCGAGCCGGCGAGCAAAAGCGGAATTTAATTTCGGTGTTCGGTGCTCTCTCCCGACGGTTCTTCTTATGTCCGGACGGTCCGCAAGAACTCGCACCACGGCTCTCCGGGGCCACGAGAAATTGCAGTGCCATCTTTCGAGGGCCATTATTTTCAAATCTACCAAATTACTGACATCCTTTCCAGGATATTGTGATCCGCAACTAACAACTCTTGGCCTCACGCCGGCCGAAACGTCTATTCGACATTCCCCAACTTCCCTAACGATACGTTTGCTCTCCGGTACCCCGGTTCCGGAGCCGGGGAATGACGCTCTTTTAATTTAGGTAACGGGCGTACATCCTTCTTTCGTGTCTGATGAGCTTCGTGCGTTTGAAGCTCGCCGCGACAAAAGCGCATGCATCCTGTTCCCATCGTTGTGCAGCTAATTTTTTTTTAATATGTTCGACTCAACTTATCACTCATCCAAACGCAATGAATTGCGTCGAGAAACCATTTTTTCAAATTCAATTATATCCAAAGAAATTATTATCAACATATTTTTTTGGACACATTTTTGATGACAACCTTATTCGACGATCGAAATTTCACGCGTTTTAATTCGCTCGGTTATCGTATTCAATAAATTCCGTGAGACAAATGTGGCACTTATTTTCGAGATTTTTTCGTGTTTCTATGCATGAGAGGATGTTAAACGTATGGTATAGGAGTTACCGGTCCGCCGACGGGACGCTCGAATACGTGGTATCGAAAAGAAGCGAAACCCAAAATTACTTTAACGTTTCCATAATAACGTTGTCTGGGTCCTTGGTTCCTCTGTTCCCTAGTAGTTTAATTCACCCGGTAATCTTGTCATTACACTTTCGGCGAACGTGCGCCTTTATTTATTTTAAACTTTCATTATCGTACACGAGGATTTTAGAGGCCAGTTATTTCGTACGCATTTAAATGACTTTTTAATTTGGTGTGACGCCAGATATTTGCTTTAACGAGCGGGCGAATTCAAGTGCCGAGGTCTGGCTATGAATAATATTAAACGGAACAACGCGCCCTCGACGCGATGCGTACAAACTGCGACGACGTGTAGGCACACGAGAGATTCTCATCCGTGTCGTTCAACTTTTCGCCCAAAATGCTCCCATGAGCCCCCGAGGTCTATCAACGAACGACGGCTTCGATCGTTTTTCTTTCTTCCTCTTTCTTGTATCACAAGCCCACTCCTCGATGTAACGAAAATTGTATTAACACGTTCGGCCCGCTTGAACATCGGATGGACGGGAAAAAATGACTTTTAAAGCGATACTCAACTTTTTTTTTCAAATTCCCGATTGAATAAATTATTTGACGAACAAATAAAAGAATTTGAAATGAGTTTTGCCATTGAGTAAACGCCGATATTCAATGCAATTGATGACGACGGCCGGGTGTTTCCTTGAGTACAAAATTTAGAAAAAAATGATATTTTGTTTCTTGTTGTTTTGCTGTACGAATAAAATTTCGTCTATGAGAGACCATCGTCTGTAATTTATAGTGGCTTCTCAAATAGAAAGTTTTGGGGGTAAAGAAATTTAATGGGGAAGCGTTAAGAACATTTTCAATTTACAGGGGTTTTTGTGTCCGTAAATTGTAGAGATTAAGGGAATCAGACTGAGTTCTAGCCGAGGGTCGGTTTTTTAAATTCAATGACGTTTTATTTATATGGGGCTCTATATGTAGACTGTCGATAAGGTTGAAGCGATTCCGATGATTTTTGAATAAATGTCAAATTTTATAAAACCCAAACTACCATATCGATTATTCAAAAAATGAACGTTAAATATTCATGGTGGAGAACCGCTTATCCACTAATTTCAACCCAAAAGATTGAAGACAGTGAGTGGCAGGCAGACTAGCAGCGAAAAGGAAAAACATTTGACAAAAAAAATGAAATATTCATATCTTTGACATGTGTCTGTCGATTTCGACCAAATTTGATACCAATCGACGTTAGCAGTTATTTGCAACTTATGGACAAAGTTTTACCTCAATTGCTTAAAATTAGCCCAAGGGTCAGCATGTAAAAATAGTTTTTTTAGAAGATAAACATTTTTTAATGTTCATAACTCGACCTTTCCGTTCGATCCCTCAAAATTTCGGCCTTTTTGGCATAAACACACAGATACGCGAACATCAAATTTTTTTTTGAAATTTCACTATTGAAATTGTATCGTAATAATGATCCGAGACCCCCGATTTTATTGAATTACGTTCCCATTTCTCTGGATTATCGCTGAATTGATTTACCATAATGCAATATTTTTCCCAAAAAAAAAAAATCTTCCGCTATTTATGCACCCACTCGATGAAAGTGTCGGCCACGTAACTCGATACACGTACCCCATCAATTCCTCCCTATCATATGCCCTCTCGAGAATAAAATACGGGAGCGCCGTATCGTGGGCGAACCGAGATATCTCTTTTCATTTTAGCTTGTAACGTCGAACGTGAAATCCGGGACGTGCATCATCTACGTGAAGGGATCGTAGTCTCGCGAAACTGCAGATAGTGCCGTATCATTCGATTTCGTAAATACTGATCTCGTTTCTATCCTACCGCCCTACCGGTGATTGTTCTCCGCCTTCTGTCAGTTCCTCGTTAAGAAAATGATTTTATTTGTTTCGGCAATAATGCGCCTAACGTAAAATCGATTTATTAGTAGCTATTTCCCCAGTGGCCTCGGGGGCTCCCAGCTTCGCTTTCAGTCGGTCCCGCTTATCTCGCCCTATCTCAACCCTCCCACTCGCCGATTCGCCACGTCCAAGTGTCTATTCCCCGAGTGACAGAGTTCGGAATTTCTTCGGACCGCATTGTCAGGATTTTCGTCGAAGGGGGACCGATACGATTGCCCTTCTACAACCAACAAACATCTTCTTCACCCTTCCAAGATTCTCAAGAAAATTCCTAAATTTCTTAAACCCCCGAAGCATCATTTACATAACTTCATTATTGTCATTCCCATGAAGATGATGACGGCCGAACGTACGTATTTGTGGTGAATATTACTGAAATCGCTGAGGTACCATAGACCGCGGCACAGTCACGAGAAGAGATAACTCAGCATTCTCGTGTAACGAAAATATGAGTCAGAAACCGAAGCAAGCTAGTTGAGTCGAAACGAAACCGCAGAGAGAAGAAGAGAGATGGTAAGAGGAGTAGAGAGAGCCGTTTCGGATCCACAGAGAAAACGTCGCTGATGCTGCGGTCGTTGGACCGCCGGTTGGAAGTCGACGGTGGCGGTGGTTGATTTTTGCACGACGGCAGTAAACGCTAATCCCACAACTCGTAATCCAGAGGGAGACTGCGAGTAATGGGAATCCCTGACTCCAACTGTAATTATAGGGATCATTTAATGGACCCCATCTCGACCTTCTTCGCCTACCGCACCGCCGTCTCCCTGTATCTATCTTTCTCTATCTCTTACCTTCTCATCTTCGTTCATCTCTCGCCCAGGCAAGGGCTTCGCTTCCGTAGAAATCCCGTCCAACTTCGGCAACTCGAGGTCCTGCCAACCCTCTCTTCCTCATCCTCAAACCTTCATCCCGCTTTCTCTCTCTCTCTCTATCCAACCCGCTCTCTACATCCTCTTCATTCTACTCAAGGTTGGCTCGAGCGGTTCGCCATTCGCTTGGAACAAGTGGAACCGTAAATGGTGAAAGCAGCCGCCTAAACAAGCCTGAACATCGCTATTACGTATGCAGAGAGGCGACGAGATATAGAGGAGAATTTCTGCTAGACGAAATGAGGATATAAGACGGAGGGCAAAAGAATTGCAGAGGATTTTAAAGAGCCAACGTTTCGCGCGACTATTAATATAAATGCCCTATATTTTGCTTCCACTAAAATTCCTCGTTCGCCGTTCGAACCCCTTCGCCGTTCTTTAGACATCGGGCCACGCGAGATAGGGGTAAAAATAAAAAATGAATCCCACATCCCGCTGATCCCGCATCGTCTCGTGAATGCAAGTAAATTCTTGCAACGATATTATACAGACTGCTCTGAAAAGATAGGCTTGCAAATTGTCGAATGATGGTAGGGGTTCGCATGTTTCGGAAACATTGACATTGATCATTTTTTTTTCTACACCCTTAATACTCACAGGCATTGGCGTAAAACACTCACTTAGTGATCATTCGAAATCATTTTAAGTCCTATTTGGATCCTGATGAAACAGGACGTTTGGCCCGATTATTTCAAGTGTTTTAGAGAACTTTTAGAGGCGGCGAAACTCTAAAACGGAATCTTAGAACAATTCAGTTAAAAATCTAGACGGTCAAGAACATGGAGGCGATCAGTGGAAGATCATTAGCAGGGGATGTTAATATTAGATTCAGAGAGCACGAGCTGCAAAACTGCTAATCTTTCCATATAACGGCAAAAAGTTGTGCATTTCATATATGTAGAATGTATAGAATATATATATCTTGTATATCTTGTATATCTCATCTTGTATATCATATGTAAATCGCGGTATATACTTAATTTTCTTGGGGAAAACTGGGATCGCCTTTCATGCGTTTCCATTAACTAATTCCTGAATGAGGTTTCTGCAAAGGGAAAGTCAATTCTGTTTTGAATGTAGAAATAGACAATTGTATACGAGAATTTTAGAATGATATTGCGTAATCACATTTCACGGACACGGTGGAGTAGATAATCAAAGCAATTTGTCATTTTTGTGTTCAATCTCGGTGATTAAACGAAAATGAGGTCTTGGAAATAATGTTTGTATCTATCACGTGATTCACCGTGAATGCGATCGAATCCAGAACGTCATTACCACGGTATGGGAGCCTGCGGACTATATTTCTACGAATAGCCTTGTACGCGCATGTGGATAAAATTCACACATCCCAGGTGTATATCACACATGAAGAGTTTCTACGGGTATCCAATCGAGACGACTCGCCCGAGTTAATTTTAATCTGAAACGTGAGAGTTCGAGCAGGTCGGATGTTGAAGGCTCATTCTTGAATTGGAATGAAGGTCTCTCGAGAGTGTATACGATTCCATTCCATTCCGAAGGTGTTTTTTTTTCCCTCTATTGCACCACCGAAGGGAAGTCTAGGTATAGGCACATGCTAGCTGAACCTTCGAAAACGACATGGGTTAATGATTTCTCGTAGCTTCGAAATGGACCAACGAAGATCACAGTAAACCCACGGAAGGGAATTGAGAACCAAACTCGCACGGTCAGTTTGAAATATTATCCTACTCCTCTATCCTATACACGAATGAACTCGCGGTTCTTAAGCTCTATTTGGCGTTCACTCGCGAGCAGATAGTCCTGCGAATTTCGACGTCTGTAATATTTGAATGTTCTTCCGAGAAAAGCAATTTCAGATTTAAACCATTGTAGAACACTTGGGTTAGAACGCGTACGCAGGTGCGACTGACGGGATTCTGACTTCCATTCGTTCCTTCATATATATGTATATATATATATATCTTCGTGGTGTTGAAATGAAACTACTACTGTTTCACTCTCACCTCGATTACTGGTTATTAGAGTTGAACTGGTTTCACCAGCCTCCGTGGAGGATGATTAAAGGATTCTACGCGTTGCTCCCGTTCATTCCATTCGTTTCCAGGTAATACTTAGACATTCCATGATTGTACGAAAATTTCGTTATCGAACAAGTGTACTCGGTAGAGATACGTTACAAGATACGATTGGGGCGTATCGATTTAAACGCGCATTCGAGACGATTGGAATCTAAAAGAATCTTTCTGACACCTGCATAATTCCAGCCACATGCTACCGTGGCTACCGCCTTCGTGATCGCAAAAACGAATTGGCGACAAATTAGCCGTTCTTGCTTCCCAACCGAATCATCTCACACCGCAATTGGGCGCTGTCGCGGAAGTTCTCTGCTTCCATATTCCGAAATTCTATCTTGTAAGATTCTGATAATATCGAAATTCCGTATAGTGAATGAAACCACAATTACACGTTATGTTCAGATGAGTTTTATTTCGGGTATTGGCATTGGGTTAGGACATTCAAAGATCGGAAAAGACTATTGCGTAACAACTAAATGATCAACACGCTTCACCCGCGTGGGCGATATTAAAGCAGTAAAGAATCTTCGAAAAAGCGAGTTTGGTTTATTATTTATAGCTGAAAAAAAGATACGTACCCCAAATCCCACGCGTTTGTTAATTGGAAATAGTGTACTGACAATGTGAACAAATTAACGATTTTTAATTAAAATGAATTTCTGATTAACTTTTTTTTTAACGATGACAAAAAATGCAACAAACGAAACGAATGCAAATGCAAACATGCTTTTTGCCCTGAAATTTTCGAAAACCTCTCATCAGCGGTAACAGTGACTACATCGCGAATGACAAAATACAATATGATATCATTCGTAATTATATCATTATTTTTTTCCTCCTCTATTATTAATATTACATTTCCGATAGGTTAATGATATTCAGCCAACAATTATATACGCTTGATTTGGGAAAAGCTGAGGCTACTGTGGCTGGTTGCGTATGAGGTAAATGTGTAAAATTTCAACCGCTGTATACTCGTATTTCGTTATATTAAAATGTTCTCCCTGTTGCCACAAGCGTGCATAACAACATAAAGGAGATGCAGTATAAAACGAGAAATGTGTAATTATCGTCTATCACGGCTGCCTGTATATGCTAATCGATTTTCGCGTTTGCATATTATACACGTTATCGCCGTTTTATGCGAGTGTAATTGTCAGAGACGTTCTCCGCGATCGTTTACAAAAATACAACGATGTAACGATGTAAATTGTGAGAATTGTTCCCGAATCGATAATTTTATTGAAAATGTATTGGTTTTATGTTATTGGCCCTGCCATGCATACCGAAGTAACGTTCGTTGAAGCATCGTTATTTTCAGGATAGAACAATTTCTCATTGCGCTATAAGTTAGGGGTCAGTTAGTTCATGCTTCCCGGAATTACTTTATCGGTAGTTAATGCAGCGAATCACGCAACAACTGCCGTGACTTTTTCAGCAGTACTCATAAACTTGCCAAACAATAGTGATTTCTTAGAAGGAGTGACCACTTATCGAAGTGATTACCGCACGCATTGCAGTGAACATTGCGATAACAATAGCAACTGCTCGACTAGTAGCAAGTAGTCACTATTATTGTCTCAACAGTAACTCAGTCCTGCATGCCAATCGATAGCGATTGCAAACGCTCTCAGTTGTACTTTTGGGTAAGAGGAACGCGGAGTTATCTTGTCTATTGATCGTTGTCGGGTCCGGGAGTTATTTTGCGCTGCTGCGTGTCCCAATGTCTTTTTCGTTTCCGGGATGCAGTCCAACTTGCTCGCAGCAGTAGCGGGCACTGGCGCTTTCCAAGCAAATAAAATATTCAGTGTGTAGTTTCGAGGGCGAACAGAGTACACCGACCACCACGTTTGTCTCGGGGTGCGCCCAACCACCCACTGGGTCAGAGTGGGGCCCCTTCAAAGTACGTAGTGGAGTAGTAGTACGGTCAACCCTGTGAACTCTCCGGATAGAGGAAACAGAAGTGAAGGCAGGGGGAGGGTTAAGGGTACGCCGTAGGCGCAAAACTAATTTTACAGGTCGATAGGCAGTTGCGCCCGGGGCTTATTTCGTCCTGGTTGCTATATACACCTATACATGTGCCCAAACACTGCACGGCAATGCTGTAGTATATACACCCAGCAAACTTCTAAGCGACCACCGTGAGGTTGCACGAAGTTTCTACACACGAATGAAATGACCGTAGACTTGGTGCATTCCCTCAAGGCGATTCTACATAATATACAGAGAGAAACGACGTTACGGAGAAAGGATAGCGAATAGAGATACAGTGAGAGGTCCACTTCAGCTTCTGCCTCTGTTTCTCTCCTTCTACCTTGTGGTAATTCACCAGCACACAGCTTTTACCGCGGCGAGAAACCGCTAATGTGTTTGTACTGCGGCTATGAGGATACGTCACGGAAAACGGTACGGAAATAGGGCCACAGAGAAAGATACACAGGAATATACATGGAGGTAAACCTAAAGTGGGATAGAGATGAATTTCCAAAAGGTGGATAGCTGTGGCGGAGTATTGTGGAGATGAGTCGTCGTGAAACGTCGTAGAGAGGCGTTGCCCTCTGCGAGACAACACAAATATCGCTATAAGAGGAACGTACAATTCGTATACGGATGACGGAGTAGGAATTGGATGGTACATAAGATGAGTTTGCTGTTTATTTTGACAACGCTTCAAAGCTTGTACCGTTTCTTAGCGGGTATATCGACGCTGTTGGAGACAAAGGTGCCGCAATGGAATTAATCAATGAACTATCAGTGCAAGTAATTAGCGATCTTTGGAGGCAGAGGTGCCGTAGCTCACGGGCGACATGGAAAACCCATTCGTTTATTAGTCGGACAGGGAGGAGGCGAGAAGGGGAGACGACAGGGAGAAACAGCAAAACCACCACGAAAGCTTAGCACCCACGCTGTATATCGTATAATAGTCGGTATAATATACCTTCGGTGTACCTCTATGCGTATCTCACATCGCCCCCGGGCAGCTACTACTACCTGCTTCTGTTAGTGGTGGTACTGCTCGTGGTGGTAGTGGTGCTGGTACTGCTACTATGCTGTTGCTTCGCCTGTACGCTGCCGCTGACGTAACAATAAACAAGTCCTATCTATCCGCCGCAGCGCATCTCTCCCAGGAGCTACAACTTTATAATTCATTAGCGGGTTTCCGTGGGGCTAGAGAAACATCCTACTGCCGCTACTCTCTTCCATGTCGCGGTGAATCTATATAGCACCTTTGCACGACACATTTCATTGCTTTCGTTGTTTCTATTTTTATGAGGAGAGGCGGGGAGGCGTGATGTTTCACGCTGTGTCGGCTTGCGCTCTCGTACTTTCGTGGAGTGGAGAAAATTGTTCGTACATCTTTGGTGAGTTATTGCCGAGGAATTAAATTCATATTGATGAATTGTGTCTGAAGTAATGTTCTTTTCTTTTTTATGTTATTTCTACATCGTTTTTTTGTTTACAAGGTTCAATTTATTGAGACGTTTGACTCTTTTTAAGGCCGAAATTATAGGGCGATGCAAATTCGATGAAATTTTACTGGGTGATTTTTGGCAATGAAAAATTAATATTTCTAGCAGCGATACCTAAAATCGAAGAAAAAAAGGCGTTTTTTTTTAAATTATTTTCGAAAAAAATTATATTTATTCAGCGTATTCACTGGTTTATTCGAAAGGAATAGGTTGCTTGCAGTTACTTTGTCTAGCAGATTGCAAAATCATTGAAAAAAAAGACTAGGAAAGACCGAAACTTGGAAAAACTATTTCGGAAAATTGGTTGCTTCGTAACACGAATTTCTGTTCCTACTTGATTACTATTTCTTGTGCTAAAATGTCCGAAAACTGGACGAGACTACCTTCGTGCAGGTATTCTATTTACGTCGCGTGACAACTTTTGCACCCAAAAGTGACTGTAAATTTATTAGTGATTTGGCTGTAGATAGGGTGGAAAATCGTATTCCAGGAGACCTATAAAGGATTAAGGGCACTCGAAAGATGTCGCAGCCTAAAATTTGCTTCATCACCAATCGTATTTATGGGCGGAGAATTCCTCCAGAGTTCTGCTTTACATTTAATAAAATCGTTCATCGTTTTTTTTTGTCCATCTCGACATTACCGATTATTCTCTAATTTTCAGCCGATTGTCCAGCGGAAAAAACTGCAAAACGACAAATTGGCAGCGCGAAAAGCCGTCGATTCGATATAAAATGCATCATAACTTTTTAGGAGATAGTTTTCTCTGAATATTGCAGAGTCTATGAATAGTTTATTGTTTCATTGATCGAGGGTGAAGGCCAGAATTGAGGTCGTATCGAAGATTCAACAATGGTAAACGAAGAATTGTCGTCGAGGCTTCTCACAAATTCTGAAAGGAAAGAGAGAGAGAGACAGAGAGCGAGAGGAGTACGTTAACTTTGAATGGAAAGACTCGATATCGAGCATCGTTACACTCAAGAATTTATCCAACGGAATATTTTCGTAGTTGCATGAATTATTTAGAAGTTCGTGGATCGTTACAGCTCACGGGCATTACGGTCTTGGTACACGCGTGTGGTTGTGTGTATAGATATCGGGTACTTGTAAGTGGTTATAGTAACGCCCTGTATACGTATGCACCGCGGTATACACTACAGTTGCTTTGGTGAAGGAGAAATTTATGCGGAAGTTTGCGGGCAAACGTGCACCCGATAGGAACACACGTTCCATACCGAGACCTTAATGTTCATCGGAAGATACGAAATGGTGTTCCGTTGAAACTGATGTAATAATGTTGATAACGTACCCTCGTTTGAGAGAGGCAGAGAGTCAAAATTGTGAAAATTGCCACTGCAAAGCCAACTTTTTAGTGAAAATAAAAATGCCCGACGAACGATACACCGGTTTGTGAGCAAAGAGCAAGAAATTGCGATCGTTTAGACCTGAGGATTTTCAAAATTACAGATGATGGCCTACAAAACTACAAATAGTACAGTTTATCGAGAGAAAAATATCTATCGTGAAATCAATAGAATCATAAATTTAATTTAACAGGGTGCATCTGCCAGAAGGTTCGAGAATCGAGTTAAATAAATCGAGTTAAGTAAATTATTTTTTTGAAAAACTACAGCAATTAACTTTCAAGAAATTGAGAAAATTCAAAATAAGACTCTGCTTTCGAACGGTGAATACGGTAAATTTCGAGTAAAACATCGAGAAATTTCCTATGATCGAAGGTTCCTCCATTAGTTTGCTACACTTTGTTTTCCTCAATCGAAACGAGACTTTCTGTACAGTTCACCGAACTCGCACAGCCTCAATGGTCTCCTACAATCGGCCATTTCAACGACGGAAAAGTACACAGGAATCATTGACCTGTTCATCTCGGCAAACAATTAATGCAATGAAACTTATTGAAGCGCATCGGGGATCGTGTCTGTAGATTGGTATCAAGGGTTGAAAGTGGACACAGGGTTATTCCCGGCTACTCTCGCAGTAGGGGCATCAATTCATCCCAATGTTCTCGTTCACTTCATTCGTCCGCACGTCGGTCAGGCGCGTCAATGGGATGAAATTCGTTCGGTCATGGAATTTCTCATCAATCTTCCTGGGTCCTGGCTCAGCAACATTCAATCTATAACATGGTAGCTCACTGTGCCGGTTCGAGGATACATCGTATATATCTGTTTTCTATTTAAAAAGAGGTTCCCACTCGTATCACCCGTACAGGCCATATTCCTCCGATCGTCCACATTGTACAGTTACAATGATACCGTCAGTATAATTCAGATTATAACCCATTTTTTGTATCATTCATTATATATCGCTATGGTATATTAGCGAATGAGATCGAGTCTCTTTTAATAAAGGCCGAGTCGGTACTTTAAGAGCTCTCTATCGTCTTTTGAGCGACTCCGTGTTCTTTTTCTTCCACTTCTACTCTTTACTTCTTTCTTTATCCTCGATAGATATATATATATATATGTAATTTTTTTTTTTTCTGCAAACAAAAGATGCAGATCGATCGGGGGCGATGCCTCGAAGAATTGTAGCCCGAGGAGATAATTTAGCTCGAATAAGTTCCTCGGGCGCTCTCCTCTTCTCTTCAAACTCCGGAACAATATTCTGAAATCTTTTTTTTTTTTTATCCTTTCCTTTTTTTTCCGTCAGCTACGCTGGAATTCCCCCCTTTTTCTCTGTCCTATCCGTACTCTGGTGTTTCGATCCTTTGAATATCGTCGGGTATTCAAACTGTTTCGAACCGTTTGCTCTGTCGAAACGAGAGAGTCTGAACGATTGGCTGCGAAAGGCAAGAGAGGATATCGCGAAACGCGACCGCTGCGAAACGAATGGAAGTGACAAGAACTGTCAAACTTGTACAAGTTTTCGGTGCGGAGCGCGAACGGCGGGAGAGAGTTTTGATGAACGGATCAGCGATCCGAAGAATTTAATTTCGAAGTTAACGAAGACGAGTTTCAGCGTGACAATATAGAAAGATAAATGTAAATCGGAGAATTATATCGGAAGTGAGAAATTTAACAAAAATAAACAACAAATAGGTGATGGAAAAAACATTTCCCCCATAGAACTAAAGTAGACAATGAATTATATAAAAGATTTAGAATTTTGTTATACAAAATAGATATAAAATAAATATGGATATATATCAATTTTTTGACATATATATATCCTATATAAGATATACATCAAGTACATTATTTTTCAGTTATATATTCTTATATTCTGACAAAAAAAAAACTATTTCTTGTATATACTTCATTTTCACGAGAGACACTGAAGAATCGTTGCCGTATTTCGGAAATTTTTTTTCATGACACACATTTTCGTTCCACCGCTTTCAATGAAATTGTCCATGAAATAGTCCGACCCAATGGCAAAAATCCAAGCCAAAGCGTAATTTTTATTTATCTTTTATTTTGTAAAAATTTTTCAAAATTCCACCCATTGTTTGAGAAACCAAAGCGAAAGCTCATTGAAGTCCGATGTAGTGAAGGTAAATAATGTTTGTTGGATAAAAACGAGTTATAAGAGGGAAGTGGCTGCCTCTCGCCGCTTGTCGGTCTGGAGTTCATCGCGAAATTGCCGGAAAAGCATAGCCACGCTGTTTGAACGAAACGAGTGAGAGCGATAAGCTACCGAGGAATGTTTGCAGTGCCATTCAGATGATATTTTCAAGACAACGAATGAGCTCCCGTTGGCGAACTCGGTTGATTGCAGAGAACACTCTCCTGGCCAGCACGCTCCTCGAGCTCTGGGCGGTTTTCGAGCTGTAGCAATCGTCGCGGTAATAGTAGCAGGAGGGTTATGGGTATACCAGTAACAGAGTTGCAGGGTTGGGATATAAAGTTCGTACTTCACGATTGCCGAGCTCTATCCTACCTTACGGCAAAACTTCCTTATGCTCCTTTTTTTTTTATCATTCACGTACAAGAGAGCTGATAATTACTTTTGCCTGCTGGTCGAGACGCGCCAAGACGAATCGACATGGCTTTATTCCTCCTCTCATTATTGAGATTCTCGAAGCCCACTTCCGACGCCCCCTTTTCCTATCACACAGGCGAGGCACAGAGAGAGAGCGAGAGAGCGAGAGAGCGAGAGAGAGAGAAAGAGTAAAGCCTGAAGAGTTTTCTGCACGTATTACGTGTACTCTGCCATAAGACCAGTGCTCTTTGCAGTAGGTAGTACATAGAGAAACGCGTGTATAAGAGAGCATCGGTGAAGCGGGTATAGAGGGGGAGGGACGCCCGCTCAGCTACGTGAGCGAAGCGAATCGAGATGAGATTGGTAACGGGTTTCCACCGAGAAACGAGTTCAAGGAACGTCGCCGCGCGCGAGAGGCGCGCTCTCGATCCCTCGGGGCTTCGCTTGCCTAGGCTCATGGGATATTCCCTCCATAGAGACACCGTTAGCTCAGTAATGATCTTCTCGGAGGATGCCAATTTTGGTTTCATCGCAGTTGCCTCTTCGAACACGCTACTCCATATATATATACATAGATGGGTATATATATACAATATATATATACTGTATACGTAAGTACGGATGTTATATATAAGTTACGTGGGTATTAGTCGATTCTTACGTCAAAATCTACCGCCCTTGTTACTTTGACCCATTTCGGGAATCATGGTAAACGACGATTCGGAAGAAAATCTATGGTATCGAGCTGAGCTTTCATCCCTCTTAGAGATGAGGTATGTGCTGCGATATATACACGATATAGAACTTTTTTCCGCAAGATACCGAATTTATATATAATTGTATCGATATATAGTACATATATATCATATATATTTGGGGTATATATCTTCCCAGATATATCCGGCGGATATTTACGATATATATTGCATATAAAACTGTTTGCATTTTATAATAAAGGTATAATGTATAATGCCACCCCCCCTCCTTTGAAATATTCTGACATATATCTCATTTTTATCGGAATGATCAATGAATCTGGTGAATGATTTTGGTTTGTTCTAATTATCTACCAGCTAAATACATTTAAAAATAAATAAATCCGATCGTTATAAATATTGCGGCATTATATCTTTTTCGCTTACGCACCAAAAAATAACACTCAGTCGCACCCTCACAGGGATGCAGAAACGAGCAAATTATCGTTTCTCAAAACGCATCCCTATTGATATCATTGGAGTTTGTACTTTTCAATTTTTTTTTTTTTTGCTGAAACATTATAATGGACAGAAATTTTGTATCAAATTTTGTACTAATCCGCAACAATACAATTCAGACCAATTACATTGCGAGTTGCCTACAGTGCTGTGATAATAAAGCTTCGCATTTCACAAAAATGGAAAGCGTACAAGTTTCTTTTTAATGCATAGTCGCGAGTAAAAATAATGTCCCTCTTCATTGTTACAGAGATTTTCAGCGTAATATTACGATCGTTTTCATTCGTTATTTCTGCGCTTTAATGAAAGCACCGTAGCCACGATACTTTTGCCCCCCCCCCCCCCCCCATCTCTCTCCATTTGTATATGATATATCGTTAATGCGAGAACACAGAGGATTTATCGAAGCGTATTAAATTTTCGCACCCAATGTATCCATAATTTTTTATTTATTTTTTTGATTTAATAAAAGCTCGACTACGACGGCAGATTATTTCCATATTCATGGGATATTTGATTGTCGAATTTATCGTCCATCGTTGCTTCCTGTTCTTTCATGCAAATAATGTATTACGAGAATTTTCTTTACCTCCGGAACAACATAAAAGTAGGTCGAACGCGTGAATATAAGCGACGCTATTCTGTACCCCTTCCCTCAACCGAAACGCCTCTTATAACGCATTTTCAACACCGATGAAACTCAAAATTCAAAAGACTTTTATCAATTCTCGTTAAATTATGTATAGAGTACGAGACTATAGGTCCGTGAATATCGAGAATATCACACGTGAGCACAAGACTATAGGACTCGAAGCGACGAGTTACCGAAATATGCGACTATGTAATGCATCTCACGTTAAGGATTATCGTAAATATTTTTTTTTAAACAAATCACAATCAGTTGTCATACAGACATTTATAACAAATCGGTCAATGAAAACCTGATATTTAATACCCCAATAATTTCTTTTTTGCAATAATTTTAGAAGGTAATAGCTTTTGTAAACAAAAAGCGAACAAAAATGACCAATTTAACTTCGCGAAAATAGGGTCCAATTTATTGGTAACCTTCGTCGTATATTGGTAAAAATAATGTTAAAAAATGTTTTTTGCATAAATTCGGCACTTTTTAATTCAGGGAACCAGCATAGTTCATACAAATTCCTCGTCGCAAGGACTCGCTAGAAGCATCGTAAATCATTTTTTCATCCCCTCATTGAGGCGCTGTATTTTCGACACTCCTCAATGAATCATTGCCTTCAGAGGGTTAATATCTTTTCATATATGCGAGATCCCGCTTCACGGGGTTTAAAGTGAACTTTGATCCGTATTTACCAACAAACCAAAACGTTTTATTTTCAACACTCTCCAATAACTACTGTCTAGTATTTCAGTGATTTTCACCATCACCCGCATCGAAATCCGATGCATCACCGGTACTCAGCCCTCGGGTATTACGCCTCCAATCCGCATAGCAGTTGAAAAGTCGACTAACGATATTTCTCCACCTAGGATACTCGATGTGAAATCTTTCGATGCTTTTGCGACTTTGTGAAAATCCTTTATCCTTTATAATTCCTCTATTTGTCGAAACATCGAAACTGCATCCAATTAAACTTCGGTGTATCAACATTTTAATGACTTCGCATACATAAATTCGACGTTCTCCGCCGGTGTTTTTATAACGAGAATGTCGAAAGTTGTCACCAACGAAGATACGTTGAAGAGACACAGGGTTTTCCGGGCTCGTTAGAGTTTCCCTATAATTCACATACCCTTCTTTGTGGACACTAAACTGGTTTTGTCAAGTTAACGGACACGTTCGCAAGGCGTTTTAGTTTCATTTAGGTACAGTGAGGGGTTGAAGCTTGCGTTACAGAGAAACTGCAGAGTATATAGTGGTAGAACGGGGCCCGAGGTGGAGGAGGGCGGGAAGGGAGGACAGGAGGTTGATACAGTATATATAGGGGTTGGTTTCTCCCATGTACTTGTTCCAAAGTTGGCGAAGTCGCAAGGCGTCGTTAATTACCCTCGCTCCTCGCTCACTCCCGTGTTCTCTCATTCCTCTCTCGTCCTTATTTCATATACTCTCCCCGTTTCCTCTTACTCTACTCGAACATACTATCCTCGACCGAGAGCGTTACATCAACCTCCCCCGTCTCTTCCCCCCGTGTAGTTTAACCTCTGGTGGATAGGGTAAGGAGACATATAATGGGAACCACAAATTATACTTTGGAGTGGCGAATAGGTACGCCGAGGGAATAACTATTGTATCGTGGAGTAGATACGTATATCTCTAACCGGTCCCCGTACGTACAGAGAGATTTTGGAATCAGCAGTAACCGGGAGACTGGTAGCTAAGCGGAAGCACCTGTATAACGCGATTCTCCAGGCAGTCATATATCCTGTGTTAATATTTATGGAACACAGAAATACGAGCGTCAAAGCGCTCGATTAAAAATATATTCGCAATAAGTAATTCGATCTATTGAGACATCGGTATCGAAACGGGGAGCGTAAAAGCTGTGTAGTTGTAGAAAAAAAAATGGTTGCATTTTTTTCAACGGTTAACTTAAAGGCACTATTTACTGCGAAACAATATTGGAGGAGGAGGATAAGGATTTTCATATTGAATCTTATCGACGATATATCGAACACGCAGATTAATTATTATTTTTAGTATTTTGAAGTATTGCAGTTTATGTTTCCATTTTTATCTCACTAAATAACGTTTGTATTCTGTATGTTTTTATTAATTCAATCTTTTGACTGGGAAGAAATGTTTACAATTTTTTTTATTCTCACAGAGAATTTTGCTTCTGCTTTTTTTTCAGAAGAAAATGTTAACGGGATGGCAGACATTGAGAATAGACATTATTTAGATCGATAAAGCTTCGATGTGGCTGACACTGCAAGTTCGGCGTTTTGAATTGTTTGAGTGGCGGCTTTGGTTTTTGTTTCATTCGTATAAAAATGAAAAACAGAAAAAAAAATCTTTTCCTCTTTCTAAAAATTTCATTGACGTTCGCTTAAATATTTAAAGAAAAACTCTGTAAAATATCCAACACCGATATGATAACTGTACACGTCTTTGTATGAAATCATTCAAACTTAATACGACGGCGACAAAGGGAGTGAAAAATTCACGTGAAGGTCAAACAACAACAGCCCTCATTCAGTCGGGAATTGAAAAGTCAAACTTTCGCAAAGTGCGGATGATACGCCGATCGACATCAAAAATATAATAGAATTTTTTTTCCCCCTCGAATGTGAAAGAATTCCATATACACACATACATCATAGAATGAGAGGGAAGAAATGCGCGGAAGTCGCAACCAGTAGCACAAAACGAAGGGATTCAGGAAAGCCTTGTCCTTCCGCTTATATGACGTTATGACGGAAAAGTTTATTGAGCCCTGGAGGAGGGAGGGGGCGAGCCGTCCCAGCGTACGATTGCTCGTCGTCGCTCAGAATCGCGCCTACCCTTCGGCAAATATTTTTCCGCCTGCGGCGGTCTTACCCCGTGAGTTTCGTAAAATCGTTCTCATTGTTCCCGACCTATACTCTCACCAACCGCGCACCCTCGTTCTTTTCTCTGGCTTCGCTTGCCCTCTCTTGCTCTCGCTCGTCTACCCGGCGAACGCGTCATTTCTTTTTTCAACCCTCGCTCTCGCCCACCCCCGTCGTCGCCGCTATGTATTCTACGTTCGCGCTTTCCTCCGATCTCCGCCTCTGGCTCTCGCCTTATTCGACCAATATTTTTCAAGCTTCTCGAAGCTTCGTCCCGAGTCGCCGCTTATGGGAAAGGCGCTTCGCAATGATTCAGAAGGTAAAAGGAGACTTCGAAACTACGCTAATTAAGAGAGAAGCGATCGCGTGCTTCGGCCTTTGATTGAATGCACTCGGGGGGGTACGCATGAACAGTTGAACTCGGCACAAGTTATGACTTCTTCGTTCTCTCGTCCAGTTGTGGAATTTCACCGTCAAGTTGTACACCTCATTTATGCCGAACGCAAAAGAGAAATGGATCGTTGTTCGAGTGAAAGTTAAATAAAATTTGAAGTTTATGCATTCGAAATATTATTAATTATTCCAATGTTAATTCAAGCGCATTGGCAAAAATAAGATTTTTAAGTTTTTTTTTTTTCCAATTTATTTGGATTTTAAAAATGTTCAACTCTCGACTACCCTTAAGTCAAAAAAAAAAACACGAATTATTCGTTTCACTGCTGATCGAGGGGATTTCCGGGGCGCTCTATGTCCTTAAAAACAGCAAAAAATTACAACAGCGCTCGATTTCAAATGTCTTTCTAAAAATAATTTAAATTAAGTATAATTTCAAAAAGATATAACAATTTAACAGAACAACTCATTTGTCTATATGGAAACGAAACATTATAACCAATCATTTCTTAGTTTCACACAATAGTCCCCGACTTTTTTTGTACTTCGTACAGCAGACGACGTGACGATTTCGTCGGCACCTATAATTTTGTTCGTATCAAGAAATAAAGGTAAAGGAAAATCTAAAACTTCAGCGAACTGCTGCTGTATACGCGCAATACCTGTGCGTGCAATGAGAACAAAAAACGAAGGGGACTGTACGAAAAGCGAGAGTGCACGTACAGCACGACTAATAATGCGTGCGAATGCCGTGGCAGTGTTACTTTTATGCCACGTATGTCGTATGACGTATAGAGATACACACGTGGGGTTATTTTCCCGTCAGTCCGGACAAGTCTGCGCACCCCTCGTTCAGTAACGCCGGAGCGCGCGTTCGGGCCACGCATACGCAAGGACAAACAGGAATACAGACGTTCGGCTATCTATTTTAAAGTGGCGGGTCTGCGGGAATCTCATAAAAAACTCATACGCAGCCGGTCCCGCAATAGCGGCTCAGCTCGTGCGTAACGTTTGGAGCAACGAGGACATGTATCCCTCTTTCCCTTCTTTAAATATGCACCGACTCGCTCTTCTATCTCTTGCCACCCCCGCATCTCACCCGGATTGTGACCTTTCTTTGCTTTCGGCAAAGTCTTTCGAACCGAATATTCTTTGCATGCGTTTCGCCCACGAACAATTTTCCCCTTTCAACAAAACGCTCCGCCACACGGGACACATTCCTCTCTTCAAAGCATTGGGGCTGTTTATGAGGTTTTCTTTGGATTTGTCTTTCTTGCGCACTGCGGCGAGAATTAATCGCAAACGATAGACATTCCCTGTAGTCGATCGAAGTGAATGAATGTATGCGCATCACTTGGTGGTCAGAGGAAAAGAGGTTGTGTCGGTTGGTGAGGTGAGCGCGAAATAGGAAGGACGATAATGGGAGGTTGGTGTATTGAATCGACGGGCCGATCTTCTTCCGATTTGACCCTTGTTACCGAGGATAATCTTTATCGTGACCAGCGAATTCAATTACCGAGCTTGTTGTCCGTTAAGGTGTATACACGTGTGTGGCAACGAATCGCGTTGAAGTATCGATGCATCAGACATTAAGGTTTCGTATTAGTTGCAAAGTGACTCCTAACTACTGCCCATCATCGATTACAAAAAAAGATCGCGTTTTCCGTTAACGTGCTCTGGCGTTCCTTCAGAGTTTCACCAGTTTTTTAAATTATTTAATAGGGGAGACGGAACACACACACTTTTAAAAAATCGAAAGTTTCATACGGTGAGTAGGACACTGAAATAAATTACTAACCATAGAATGCACTCTAATTTTATAGATCTAATTCCTACACTGCCCCCTCCCTGTTCCTCCTACCCTCCCTGTTCTATACTTTTCTCCCGTTAATGTATCTATTAATCTATAAATATTACATCATTTATATACAACTTTTCGGATACATGCACTGGACATATCGTACATATATATCTTATATATCTGGGAAATATCCGGCAGTTGTATCGAAGCTTTACATGAGATACGAAAGTTTTGGCCGTTACATGTAAAAATATATACCTTATTCCTGCGACAACACACTGAGTAAAAGCTTCGATTATTTTACAGCACGTGTACCGATAACCCGCGGTTTTCCCTAACCAAATTTTACGGGATCGTAATTACTCGTCGCTAATAACAATGACTTCTGCATTGAAATTTTAAACGAAACCATCAGAGGCCAACGACGGGACATTAGGTTCCGGCATCGAACCATGCGACAGCCACGCGGCAAACAAACAAAACGATAAAAATACTTGCTAACGTTGACTTATCGCGGTTCAAGATATATCGTGACACCAACTAATTATACGACAAACAATACGAAGCCACATGCGACGAAGGCAATGGAATATTTAAGAAGCGTGTCCCTATCAATTGTTTGCTAAAAAT
Source organism: Buathra laborator (assembly GCA_934046635.1). Classification (NCBI taxonomy): domain Eukaryota; kingdom Metazoa; phylum Arthropoda; class Insecta; order Hymenoptera; family Ichneumonidae; genus Buathra; species Buathra laborator. The sequence continues at coordinate 9,186,845 of OW203898.1, read as the reverse complement.
AGTCTATCATAATGTTTTCCGAAAACCGGTTGGGGGCCAAACGGTCATCAACAATTTGATGGTTTGAGCGCAAATATCAATCGAGGAAAGAAAGATTCGTTTTTCCGCGATTCGCCATTCGTTACTTGCGCAGGCATCTGATATTGGCTCACTAATGAGTAAACATCAACGTCTACTCAAGCAGCGCTATAGGAGCGTTCAAACCTTTTCGAATACGGCTTTCCTTTCTTTAATGTTATGCGCTCAAAGTCGTTTGACGTTACGGGATAAAATCAAAGGATCCTTCAGGAACGCAGGTTTGTCCGTTTGCGCGAATACTACCAATTGAAATGCAGCAGCATTCATTTAGCGTAATCATTCATGGTATGTACAAGAAGCTGTTATACATCTGAGCTATTTGAAGTCAACAAAGAGGCCCGTCAAGTCGAAATTTCACCATGAACTTCCGAGTGCGCCTCGGTCTACGTTGAAACGAATATTTTACAACCGCCAACGGGCCTGCGCAGCCGTATCCTCGGTTATATGCTCATTTCGTCGAGCAAATACGTTGCAATATGTATGCGCAATTACTCATGCGTTACCGCCCCTCAGTCCCCTCTTCGCCTTCCAAATAAACTCCGCGCAACATATCTTCCATACCGATAAAATACCCCAGAATGAAATAAGTAACTATATCAATAGCGCCACCATCTGACGAACTGAAGATAAGAATCTTTACCTCAAATATGGCAAATGAATCATTAAAAATGTTTACCCATTTCGGAAAGTCAACGAAGTTAGTGGTAATAGAGAGTGTATCAAAGATGCATTAGTGATTAAAGTGTGTGATATAAATCAAGGTTTCTTCATCGATTCGCGGGGTTGTAGGAACCTTGTGGTTGGTCCAACGTCAAGGATTCCGACCCTGAGTACTTTTCAAGGGCCACGTGCCTCCGGGAACAGCCCTCGAAAGATTGCAAAGAGAGACGGAGATCTAGGAAAGATAGTCGCGATACAGAAGGGAGGGGCTACACAACCGTGTGCTTTTGCTGCTGCGAATACCTCGCGTGAAGGATATAGTAACACATTGGAAAGTCTCGAGCTCCTGGTAGTCGTCTTCTTTCGCGCTTGGTTCTTGCTTGAGCGCGAGCCAAATAGCTCCGATATATCATGGGGATGGCCATTATTAAATCATGCTGCAGTTGGTAATTCAGTTTCCTGCGACGTGCCCCGAGCCCGGTACGTGTCTCGTGTCGATTATCGAACGATAACAAGCTTCGCGATATCAAGAGCGGGCGAGAGAGAGAAGGGCGAGACGAAGGACACGAGAGGGTGGGCGAGAGAAGTGGAGGTGAAGGAGGAGATGGAAGGCCGGGTGTAAAGTAGTGGGAAGGACGAGTAAGGGGAAACGAAAGGGTGAGGCCAAGGCTCGGTCGATCTCCCCCGCCTCCCCCCTCCGCTCCGACTCTGGTACCTCCGATAGGGAGGCCAGCTCCATGGAGAAAACCAGCCGAGGAGTAAAAGTGCCGGGCCACAAGCACCAGTCATCGAGATCGCTCACGTGCGACTGAGCGTTCGATCCGTAAAATGGGAGCGAATTGAGAGGGTGGTGTAGGACATACGTCTCTGAGATACCGCTACGGCCATGGCCGCAGAGGATATAGGAGGGCGCAGATGAGAACTTCCTTCATATACAGTTGTACACTATTCTACTACTACCAGAAGTTTCAACCAGTATACAAACGTATGCTATCAACGGAACCAGGTCGCCCTGCGGGTTGTGGAGCTTCAATCCTGCACTCTTTGACGTCACACATGGGCTTCGGATGGATGACGAACGAAAGAGAAGAGAGAGAACTAACTTCCCTTTATGCCTTCTCCGTTTCGCTTGTATCACATCGGCAACCCGCATCTGTCGACGAGTTTAATTGATTCCTGAAGAGCTACGCTTTTATCGTTGTGTTTACCGGGCAACTGTTTGACGTTGTGGAATGATGCCTCGCGATGAAAACGAATGAGTTGATGATAAGGGCTCGAAATTTGAAGAGCTTTTGGGTAAACTATTGGGGGAACAAGTTGCTTTCATTCAGATTGTAACCAAGGGTATACCCGTTATGGTTGTATGTACGTTAATGAATAAGTGTTTTGAACTTCGTACAAACTGGCAAGCAATGTCCTCGAATAGATTCGGCAAGGATACGTTTAGAAAGTAAGTTTCCATGGACCTTGAGACATAGAAATGTGTAGGACAGATCCGGCGATCCTTTACAAACATACGCCTTCTAACGAGGATCTACAATCCGTCGGTTCGCAATCTTCGCATATCCAAATCATCCAAATCAATTGTGTTTAGTGTAATAATGAAAAATCGGGACATTGAAATGCGACGCCGCGGTGGGATTGAAACGCGTTTGACCACACGTGCCACTTGCAATACAATATCATCGCGAGAATGCAATTACAACAAAATTCCATTCCATGGTTCCGATGACAATGCAAGTCGCGGATAGTCGAGAGTTCGAATAACGAACATGCGAATTATCGAGATCTTGCTGTAGTGGTTGTGCGTAAATGCAAGCAATGCAGATTATTCCCAGCAAAAAAAAAGCCATCCCTACGCATGAAGGGCCAACGTCGACTTTGCTCAGTGAATTTTTTACGAAATTGATGATAAGAGAGTGAAAAAAAGCAATAACTCTCAATTGCCGTCGAGAGTACCAAAAATCCGTGCAATTCAAATTATAATCACGAGAATTTAACTTTTTTTTTTCTTCTTCATAAATTGACGTCTGACAGGCGATTTGTCGATATTCAAATACTCGGCATTAGCTTGAACATGAATAAATACTGCGCGATATGCCGAAGAGGGATTCATAGAGATCGGTAATAGGTTCGATCTATAAACGCCTAAATTATTTCAGAATCAAGAATACCCAATCCTTTTGACGTGACCTGTTAATATGACGCTTTTGGAATCGCACCTCCATTATCAAACGAGCACTATCAGGTTCAATCTGCTTCGGTATTGACCTGAACCATTCAATCGAGCTTTCTCCATCCTTCGTCTGAAAATAGGACGTGCCCTTAGCGAATTCGTCGGTATGTTATTGTTGTATTTTGCCCGCAATCGCCAGAGGACTAAGCCAATCCGACAGAAAGTGATGAAGCAATGTTCATCGTCGAGTTATTGGCATTTTCTTAAGAGACCAATATTGACTCGATACAGTATAAGAGAACTCAAAAACAAACAAAGTTATGACTCTTTCGCAATATTGCGTCTCGATAAGAATCCTCATTTCTAGTATTATTGGAACCTTTGAGAGTCTCGAGAGTCCTCGAGGCTTGTGCCGCCAAGACTCCGCGAGTTGAAACGTTCCTTCGAACAGAGTCGCGCCTTGCGGTCTCATGAAGCTGTTGAAAATTGTAACCCCACTCTGTCGTATCTCGTAGTTCGGACGAATTGCGAAGGAGAATGAAGAGAGAGAGCAGAGCGATCGCGGGTGTTGGCGGAACACGTAGAACGAAAGATTGTCGAAGGATGAGGACATGGGGGGGAAACGGGGTTGGATCTTGTGTCGGTAAAGGACGTCAGGAGAGTAGACGAAAGGGTGGGTGGAGTTGGCTGGCTAAAAGGCCGGTAACGGGGGGGGTAGTGGCAACCTGAGTGAGATAAGGGGCTTTAGTAGTTTCAGAAGACAATGCCGGCCATAATTGGATCACGAGGCTCCTGCTCCAGAATCCTTAATTTCGTCGATTGGTTCGGTCCTCTCCCCTCATCCTTTGGACCTGTCTGTCTATCTTTCCGACGCTTTCTCTTATTTTCCCTCCACCCTTGTATAGCATGGCCGCACCATACAAACTGTTTCTTCGACTCTCTCTCTTGACATCCCTGTCTCTCTCCCCCCATTTCTTCTTTCTTTCATCATTCGATCTCAGTCTTATTTTATTCTTTTTACGCGTTCGCTCCACACCGCACTCATCTCGTATCAACCAAGTCAAGACAAGATACTCTCTTTCCGCACAGTTCAATTTAACTATATCGATTTTTAAACTGTATACAGATAGAGGCAATATTCCGCATGTATAGTAGTATGTATATTCGCTATGTAACATTTTTCTACCGTTTCAATCTGTTATCGCTGACGGTACCAGCAGTTCCTTTTCAACCGTCTGCAACCTTCCTCTCTCGTTCAATTTTCCAATACGCTCGAGTCAAGAAAATTCTTTTTGATACCCATCGAACGCGCGGGGAAATGCGAAGGGAAGTTAAAAAAGAGAGAATAAGTTCGCCTGCAGTAAGAAAGTGGATGGTGAAAATAGATACAATGGGCATAAAGGTTGTCGAAGTTGAGGCTTACCTCGGGGTGTCGAAATCCTATGAGTTGCTGAAGTGTGTCTATTCAACTGCAGTCTATCTTGGCTTTCGTGAGGACCGAATACAGAATGGTACGCAAAGGGTTGTTGTGATGAAAGCGTTGCCGTTGCCGAATATACGACGAAAACACGTAGCAGTTGAACGTGATGGGAGTATAGAGGTATAGGCCAGCCAACAAATTAATCCGGTATATTTGCTTATCGCGAGTGGATCCCGTTCCGCACGGAGAAGTCTACTCTTCATTAATTCAATTCCGGGAGGGGCGGGGAAGTGAACGGAAGGGCCGCACGAGGATTCGATTACAAGTAGCAGTGGGTCGTACCGAGCTGGTTGTACATTCGGATCTTTATTGACGAAACTCTACCTACCTCTGCTCCTGTACGAAGCTATAGCTCCTTTGGTATGCAGATTACTGTCGCATTTTTTTTTATCCATAATTACGATGATCAAACGATCACAAAATGCTACTCATATTGTGACGTTAAGTCAAGACTGCTAGATTTTCTTTTGTTCGTAGAAATTTAGAGTTTATTGGTTGCCTTTGCATTTTACTGAATGCCAATGAAAAGTGATTGAAATTGATTGCAAAAATGGCACGAACGGTAAAAAACTAAATTTAAGGTCACAAATAATTAAGTCTCCTTTTTCATGATGAAATCCTACGGATATCGATCACCTTGGAAGTAAAACAATTGAAGGACGAAAAATTCAATGAACGATAGCCAACCCCCCCCCCCCCCTCCAACGGCGAATGAGTTTCAACGAATAGACATACTTGGCGCGTCTGCAGAGTCTTATTGTCTGGTCGTGAATTGAAACGCGCTTTAGTATAAAAGCATCGACTGCCTGTTGGACAGATTCGAGTTTCACCACTCTGCTGCCTGTCATTCGCAGCGCAATATAGACCATCCATAGCATTTCCAGCTCCATCAGAGCGAGTATCGATTGAATACTTTCAACGGCCAGAATTCCCCATGCGGCGACGCTTCATCGGGGGGAGGGCTTACCTATTGCGTGTCATTCGGTGCGTACTATTTACATGCCATGCATTTCTATACCGAATCGTCTGCCGATCGCGCAAATGCACTACTGGCAGACGAGAGTTATGCCCGCCGCTCTAGAATGATGTCAATCGTAAAGCGAGAAGCTCAATGAACAATGTGTTACCAATTTCGCGAGTACACTGGAGCTTTCGTCAATTGTGATTAATTCAATCGTATATAAACTCGTGTTCGTTTCCGATTTCGTTATCCGTTGATCGAAGTCTACATTGTTCTCGTTACCAGCGGACGACTTAATTCGAATCTCCAGTCGTCAAAATAGAAAAAAATTTAAAAAAAGCAAATTTGCATTTATGCGAACCTTTCTTTTTTTTCATTTTCCTCGGCGGCTTACTTTAGTTGCGCAATATAATGGAACGTTTTGTTTGTTATTATCACAGTTCGAAACATTAAATATTTTTTTCAAAAATCTCATTTATGAAAAACAAATTTATTCATAGCATTTTTTTTTTTTTCATTGCCCAACACGGTTATCGATACGATTTTTTATTTCATTATAGAATGTAAGTACGTACTGAAGTTCTTTTTTATTAGGAACTTTTCCGATCGTTGTTTAAGGTTACTAAAAAAACCAGTATGATTAATCAATGTTGGGTCAGTAAAGAATGTCATGCCGCTGGTGGCCCTTTGAATCTACCGAGTCGGAGAGTACATTGTCAAGCTACAGAGATTGAATCGAGAGAGAAATTTCAGACGTCCGAATTTCCTTGAACAGTACTTTTTTTTTTGTTTTTTTTTTCTTGCATTAGCGGTCCCATTCCGTATACTTTTCTTTTGTCGGCGTCCGTGTCTGCAGTGAATTTCGCAATTAAATCGGCAGGTTAATGGTCCTATTGTATCGATGATCAAAAGTCTGGCCGACCACGTAGGTTCGTTTGGCAATTTCCTGGTGGTGTGATAAGAGGAGAGAATGGTATTGCTGACTCGACGGTGAGGCTAGCGTGACGTTGGGCGTAGGATGAGAAAGAGGAAAGAGAGAACGAGGGCCCGGGAGAAGGCTTGGAAGCGTTGGCTTGGCCTTAAGATCGATTCAATGGGCCATTGCAAGAGCTGTTAAAACGTGAGCTTCGTTGCGGTTCGCGTCATTGCAGGGGGTATTAAGAAGGTTGTAAGAGTAGAAAAAAAAAAGAAAAGAAGTCACCTAAGAGGACGATTTTTGTTTCGTCTCCGCGAAAACGTTTCACCTCAATTTGTCAAATTGGATAGGGTACTTATTCGCCAAGTACACGGGTCTGTAATGAAGGTACATGTACTACTTGCTTTTACAGATCAATTCGAATAGAATCTCTTACACGACTCTCTCCGTATTTCTCTCTCTCTCTCTTTCTCCCTCTTGGCTTGAATAATTTATTTCGAAAAATAGGTCAAACGAGCGAATGAATTTCAGCAATATAATTTCTATAGCGTACAAAATATACACATAACGTTATAGAACATGTGCTATCCCAGCGCCATATCTCCATTGTTCCACCTGAAATCTCGTGTATATTGAGTGAATAATGTAGAGCGGAGGCTTATATGAAGAGAAAGACGAAGCGAGAGTACAGAAGCCGGGACACAAAGCCAAAGCACAATTACTTGCAGAGCTCTTTGTGAAGAGTGCAGGAGAAAGAGAACGGGGATAGTGAGGACCGGGAGCGCGTGCCCCGCGGGATAATGTTGAAAAATTCTCTCATCTTATACCGCGTGCGCAGACAATGTTATCCACCTTTGCTTTCGAGGATCACGGGAAACATAAATAATTAGTCGACTGTTGTTTATAATCCGATTTAAGACGTAGTGATACAATTTTGTTTCGCGAGTAAATAAGTGAGATACCATGTAAATTGGGGTAAGGATAGCCAAATAATAATGTATATCATTGTCGAAAGCTCATTTCCATAAATGGTCCTGTTGGCCGGCATATCTCCAGGTCGTTTTCGATGTTTAATAACCGGATAGTGGGCTAAATCTCATTTTAATCGCCGAAATCAGCAAACATACGACGAACGTAAAAGGGTTAAAATTAAATTTTATCGTAACCAGGAAAAAATTTAAACCCAACCTAAGCTTAAACCTAAAATCTAACCGCAACTGAATTAAACCTATAATAGGGAATTATTTTTTTGTAAACCTAAATTGCGAAATGATATTTCGTAATTAAGTTTCGCAAACGTAAATTTCGAAATTACATTTCGAAAATCTAAATTGATTTTGCAGTTAGTTATTAGTTTGTGCATACAAAATTGTGTATTAAACGGCCAGAGTCGTAACGCATCCATACCGCGTGTATTTATGCATCGTGCGCTTAGGGGACTTTGGTTTCGGCGTACGAAATAAACAACACCCCTCTCGCACTCTCTCTATTAAACAATAATTTGCTATGCAAATTTAGGAAGTTAAATTTGAACAAGTCACTGTTGAAATGGAATGATAAAACGTGTATAATAATTTGCTCGGCTAGTGTGTTAAATTTGAACGTACATTCATAATTGAATACTACATTTTCGGTCAATTTCTCGTTGATGGATAAAAAAAATACAAGCAACGAGAAATTCGAACGTATTCTAATCCGTAAAAGAAATTAAACATGAAATTTGAATAATTTTGAAAAACATTCAATTTTAGATTTTCGCTCCGAAAAAATTTCCGTATTTTTTGCAATTCTCTGTACATTTGTAGATTATTTTATCAAAAACAAGTAGTGTTTACCTTGATTATAGTGAAATCGATAAGGGACGTACATGCGATATGTTTGACGAAGTGCCATGCTGATTTAGCAAACAGCATAACACTTCTACATTGGAGTACAGTTTACTTGCAGCACGATATAATGAAACCATCCCAGCTAATCCGTGATTTCGTGCATTCATTTGCTGCAAAATATATCGTGTAGGATTATACGTTGCTATCCTAATTTCTGGTGTCAGAACGCCTGTTGTATAGAGAGAAATGTAGCGACTCGACGGTGACGCAGCATTCCAATTTGGGAAAACGAGGGCGCGATACGCGAGAGGGTGTACAAGGGGACATGAAATCCAGATACAGAAACTATGGTTGTGGTATATCGTGTATGTATACTCACATAACTATCTATATCTATGGCCAAGCCTCGTAGCATCCGAACATCACATATAGAAGGAGAGAAGGGTGACAAGACACAGTCGAGTTGCGGTTTGGGTGAGACCGCGTAGCCCGCCTGGTCGTACGTGAGAAACAACCCGTTGCTTGATTCACGTTCAACCCCAACTACCGCCTACGTGCTTGCAATGCGATCGAGGGAACGCATTTCAAGATGCAACCACTTTTATACTACTACGCCATGCGCTACGACATCGCGACAGCTTGCTACCTCCGCAATTTCCACCCTTTACGTGCGATAGCGACACACCAACCTCGACAATTCTATGTAACTCCACGCAAACTCTAACGCCTATTTTCATCTCTCTTTCCCCGTTTCATTCCGGACTTGGACGACAAAAAGGAAAAACCCTATCATTGTATTCACAGAATACACGGCTTTCACCTTTTAGTAACTGTAGTCGAGAGAAAGAATGAAAAAAAAAAAAAAAAAACTGTCTCCCGACTGCAGAGTTTGCAAAAATCCTCGTGTCACAGGAATAAAACAAAAAATGTCTGTCACAGATTTCACTCCAGATGTTCCTGTGACAGTGCGGGATTTTTCTCACCAGATACCATTTGCTTTTGTTGGTATTGAATTTGATACTAGAATCGCAATGTTTCTTTGTTGATTAACGTTCCACTACAGAGTCAAAGTGTCCACTGCCGTGACTCATTGACGATGGAAAGGAAAATCCTATGATTGTATGTATAGCATAGACGGGTTTACCTTTCAGTAGTCGAAAGAGGGTAAAATAAAACCGTATTTCCTGTTTGTGGAGTTTGCAAAGATACTCGAGACGCAGGATTAAAAAAAAATCCTGACATAGATTACGCTAAAGATATTGTTGTCACAGTGGGAGATTTTTTTTCGTTGCTTTTCAAGATACCAAGAACTTTTTGTTGCTTTTTTTGAGATTGAGAAATTTCACTAGCAAGTCAAAGTATCCATTACCGTGACTCATTGACCACGTCAATAATACTTTGTCCGTTTACCTTTTACTACACATACTCTCGGACCACTTTGAGAAATCAACGGTGAAGCTCGTTTCCCCGATGCACTGATCGTTTCCGACGGTTCTCCGGGCGCATCTAGAATTCCCAGATAGACACGGACCAGAGAGCATGAATTTCTGCGGATGCCTGCGCTATTCCTGTTGGGGATGGAGGGATCTATGCTGTCTATATATCTCAGCTCTGGATCACCGCATCGGAGCGTACACGCTCGTTCGACCAAAGTACGAGTGGTGATGTAGAACTGGGTAATCTTGTACTATAAACGTATACACCTGTACCGCAAATATATCCCTATTCAAGTAACTTTGACTGTAGACCGCAGGGTACCATTTATGTACCACACTTTAACCGTACGTGCTCACTGGCGCGTAGCACCTCACCGGTAGTATCCTATCCCCTCCAATACAGACGTAAAACTCCTCGCGTTTGCCACGATTTTCAATTAAAAATCATGCAAAATATTGTAAAACTGGTCGAATCAACGATCAGATTGAACACTATGTTTCAATTAAAATAAAAAAAACCTTTTATACCTCCCGCCCGCTGCATTTCGTCGATCAATATTTAACCGAGTTAAACGAAACGCCCAAGTGTTTGATTGTCCAGCGACAATATCAACGAATTCGAGACGCAAATGAATTGCATATTGTTACGATGGATACAGTATCGATACATTGTCGACTGCACAGTCAGCTCGCCAAAAAAACGGACACAAATACGTTTTATTGTGAATATGTGACTCTATCACAGCTTATATGTGACATTAAATTTATATGTCAAATAAAAATAATTAAAAAAAAACTTCCGAGTGAAAATGAAGTGATATTACACGGAATTGTTTCAACCAAAATGATTGAAATAACAAATTATTATTCGTACATTGAAGTTGGGCAATTCTCGCTTGAGTGACGAATAAATTTTCCAACTATAATATTCAAGTAATTATTTGTTGTTTTACTTTTTTGTTTCCTTCTTCCTTGTAATCTATTCTATTACTGTATCTATTTTTCAAACATTTTTAACCTATCGAAAAATCGTATATGCAAAATCTTGTAGAAGTGAAAAAAATAATGTCACATGAAAAAGTGTTACCAAAAATATTTCGAAAAATTCTAAAAAACAGGTAGTAGTTTCCTGAAAATATCGTGTAAATTTCAAATAGCACAGAAATTACGAACTTTATAAACGAACTTGAAAGTTTCGTGATAACAGGAAATATCAAAGATCATACCGTGATCTTCGATTAATTACTATCTACTGAAAAACAATGTTTAAAAATGTTTACCAGATCCCGATATTTCGAGGTTGCTATCTCGTGGTTACACTCTATATTAAATCGCGAAGCTTGGATCGTTACTGTATCATAATTCATCGGGTATTATCCGCATTCTCAACGGTTTAATGCCCCTTGAACTTTCCGACAAACACGAACAAGGCGGTTTGATAGACGATATCCGACGGATATTGTTCTTAGAAGGGTGACGGGGGGTAAAGGGGGGAGGGGGGGGGGGGGTAAAGGGGGTATGTTGTTGGTGGCAGTATCGAGACAAGCTTACTATAGTATGATCGGGGGGTATAGCTATGCGCGCGTGTGTGTGGTTGAATCGACATTGCCGGGGCCGATGATCGATCATGTGACAAACGCAAATCAGGCCAATCGACATCAGGTGTACGTAACCGTCTGCGGCTACGGCGCGGGGGATATTCCGTATGTTCTCTTCCGTTACCCTCTATGCCACACTGTTGGCGAGTACAATTTCCAACGTTTCGAACTATCCGAGCTTTCGCAACTCGTGCAGAAAGTACCACTTCTATAGCCCTCCTCCCCCCTCCCACCCCCCCGTTAACTAGTACATACACGAAACTGAAAAGCAAAACCGCATACAGTTCGTAGAACTATTCGGACCGCACGTGATCCGGTACCAATGTGTAGAATCAATTTATTCGTGTTGAATTTTTTTTTTTTTTTTTTCTGTTTCCGAAACGGCATCCAACGCTTCTACATCTTCATTTTAGGATAAACCACGTTTAACCTCGTCGTAACCACCGAAGTAAAACAATGACAAGGTACAAAATGTTATGAATGAAGGTTGCTGCCAGTTTCTGGGGCACTTGTTGGAGACAATGGTAACCGCGACAGAGAACGATGCTTACAGTGTCACTCCACTAGCGTCAGCAAATATTTTTACTATAGGAAATTCGATGACTCGACTAAATTAATTGGGACGCAACGATGACACGAAGTTCGTGGACTCAAGGTGAAGATCTCGATGAAAATAAAAGTTTCGATGAAATGTAGTGGTGGTGGATACTCAATAATCAATGATATCAAGACGTTTTTGATTCAGTTTTTCTGGATATATGAAATTGTTGCGTTTGCAACATTTTGTGTGAGAATCAGAGATGTGTCGATCTCTCCAACCAATAACAATATTTTGTCATAATAAACAAATCGATGTTTTTTTTTTTTTTTTTTTCGTAAAATGTTGCTGATTGGTTGTTCGAAAATTCGATTATCCGAACAGCACCCGGTTGTAATTATTTCGGATAATCGACGCTCTACTGTAAGCTCATTTCGTTACGTAATATACCTGAACTCAGATTCACGATACAATGTACGTGTCGGCAGGTTGAAATGTTCGTGTCTTATCGCGAAATACTATAGATATAAGTACGAATTCCTCTTTCGTTGAATTTCCTTCATCCGCTTCCCATTTCTATACACACTGTACTGAATTCTACCATTGGGGTTGCCTTAGACTTGGCCCTTTCCTCTTCCGCCGACTATCAACCCTCGCGGAAATGTGAGGGCTGCGGAGTCAAGTCGTCCCTTGTCCGAACTTCCTCCCGGCGGCAACGAAACGACGGAGACGACGACGACGACGACAACGACGAGGAGAACGACATTCCTATTATACTGCAGCCTTTACACACTGTTAGGAATGCTGCTGGCGACAGGTACTCGTCGATGTTCGATCGTTTGCTTTACCTCCCGCTACCCGTGATTCCTCGACGAAAAACTCGTGAATCCAACCGCACCCCCGAAGCTATATTCTCGCCCTCGTAATGAAAAAGAAATATTTTTCCATCCAACGAATATATATATATATATATATTTTTTTTTTTTGCTCCATAACCCATTGGACCATATAAAAAAATATGGTGCTCGATAGCGTATCAATTTTGAATACGCGTATCCAAGTATGTAAAAAAATTGATTTGACGGCATCGAACAGAGCCGAAATCGGGGCAGAGTTTCACCGACGAAGTGTGTTAACAGTTTTTCAGTCATCATTCGTCAATCAATCATTTTTTTTTTTTTAAATTGTTATTTGTTAAAATCGCCAAAATAATGCGATGCAAAATAACACTCCAATAGAAGTAAAGTAAATTTCACTATATATAAAAAATATATCTTTATATGCCATAAATCTTGTAGTAACAAAATTATACATAAATTATGTAATTATTTTATTATTATTATTATTATTATGTGTCTTGAGGAAAAAAGTGTTATATCTTGTATATACCTCAGTATATACTTCATTTCCGTAGGGGTATTTCAAAATTTCTCTTTCGTCTATTTATTTTTTATTCAACTATATTCCCTCTGTAACAATTGCCTTATGGTGCCGTTGTATTTTTTTTCGATATTTCTCTTAACTGCAACCTTTTTCCTCGCGCCTCTTCGTAGACATCCATTGTAACTATCCACGAAGCATCGATTTATCTTCCATTCACCCGTGCAAAACGAGTCGGTCCCGAAATTTTCGTAGTTTTGTGAGTGAAATCGATTAAGAAAAGAAAAGAAACACGAAGAAAGAAAGCAATAGGAATACAAGACTCGCGACGGCTCTTTCTCGTCGTAGAGAGAGAGGAAAGGCATTAATTTACTCAGCGGGTCGTCGTGGGGATCGACGTGATAAACAATTGCTGTCCCGCGGCGCGGTCTCGATGGTTCCTTTATTCGTAAAGGCTTCAACTCGAAAAGCGGAATGCGCTCTCGTTCCGCCCTCGAGCACTTCCAACGTATCTTCAAATATTGAAACGAACGTTGGAATTCTGTTTCTTTTTCATTCTTTTTTTTTTTTTATCGCTTCACAACTGTACCGGATCCAAAAATAACATTTTAAGTAGTATCATACTTCACGCCTCTACCGATGCATCCCCCAAAAAAAAAAAAAAAAAATGCAACATCCCTGACGATGAATCCCGCAGATACTTCGAACATTGTGAAAAAAACAACTCAACGACAATGATTTATCTCCCGCCTACATCTCGAACTAGTGCGACACACAATTTTCTCAAATCCCAAACGCCACCCCCTTATTCCGGATATCTTCGAAACGATTTAACAAATAGTCCTCCGGTGACACGAGGTAACTACTGCACCGAATACCATTCAGAGTTCGCCTCCACATTTTTTTTCCCCCTTCGTGGGGGAACTGTTGACGTTTGAGCTTTAGAACGTGTCTTATGTCTGCGGCTTCGGCTTTATCGTACGAGCTTCCATCGTATCACGCTTATATATATGTATATATATCCACACAGGAAACATTCGCGCACGCGTGCCCCCGGTATCCTAGTCGCATTTTTTTCTTCCTTTATCGCGTGCGTTACGCCCGTGTCGCCTCCTTTCTCTCTCAGAGGGGAGAGCGAAAAAAAAAGTTACGTCTCGTCGGCATAATAAGGCCCGTAGGCCGTGTTTTCCCCTCTTGATTCTGCTTCATCTTCCTCGGAGTCGGAGAAGTTTTTTTTCCATCTGTACAGAGTTCCTTCTTCTTCTTCTTCTTCTTCTTCTTCTCCTGGGCACGAGTTCTCGAGACCCATACTCTCGCATCTGTTTCATCAGTGTTCCGAAAAGCCCCGGAGTTTCATCATCCTCGTCGCTCACCTCGGAGCCCCGAACGTGGAATAAAGAGAGGAACGATATCGGAATACTATAAAGGGTTTTTCGAGGTCCCAATATCTCGTGCATCGAGTTAGTCAATTCGACGGCTGAAGCGAAACCCCCAGCCCTCTTGATCGGCCGAAACGTCAGCCTGCACGCGGCATAACTTTCTCTCTTGATTCTCCCCCAACCCCCCTTTAGTGGCTCTCGACTTTTTATCCGGGGCCCTCTACCAATCCCCTCTATGCCATGCTTCTCGCACACGTATCACTATATGTATACAGCCGCGCAACACAAATGTGTATCCAGCAACGATTGTAATTAAACCTCTCCACCGGAGACTCGCCCTCCCGCCAGGGATGAAACGAGCGAACGATCCGTCCCACCCGTTGCGATTCAACGTATTTTGGTCACGCGAAAAACCAAAACAAACTGCTATTGCAATGCCCTCCTCATCGCGCTCTTCGATCGTAGATCACCATTCTTTTTCCTTTTTTCTTTTTTTTTAATAATATATACCGGAAAATAAACTAATAATAATATTTTTTGAGGACAGAAGAAGGGTAGGGAAGGGGGGGAGGACTTATATACCATTACGGTACTTTTCTGTTCACGAATTCTTGCTACGAGGATTTGTTAATTGAGTTCTCTTATTCGCGTTTATGTACCAAAAATGAGACTGGGGTCACGAAAAAAAAAAAAAATATATTGAAATATCAGATTTTCATAAGGCAACGGGAGTATAAGGGTGAAAAATTGTCCGTAATCAGCGTTATGTAGAGTTTGTGCTTTATGCAACGCGAGGAAGTATATTCATTTTCCTGTACAAGGCATTTACTTCGCGGATGAACTTTCCAAGGGGAGCTTCCGGTGAAAATTTTGTTTAGCCTCCGTGCACTCCGTTTTCATTATAGTTTTACCATTTAAACCTTTGAAATAGAGGCTGGTGAACGCTGCGACTAATTTGAGACATTTGAAACTCGCTACGCCGTTAGATTTCCAGTAAAGATTTTTATTCATCTACCGATGAAAATTATCTAGTTGTTTAATAATGATAATTAATGTTTCAACAAAAATTTCATCAAATTTCACCTCTCGAAATTAATTTTTTACTTGTCTTATAATTAATTAAATTAATAATTTTCTCGTTCAATCTATTCGACATACTTTTCAATACGGTATGATTATAGCTTTTCTCGATTTCCATACTCTATCAATCGGGGAATAATTAAAATTCCGAAAATTTCATTATATTAATTTTTTTAATCATCGAAATGATAGTCTCGCATAAAAGCAAAGAAACAATACAGTTTCACAAAGATTATTCGCGAGAGAGTTTTAATTAGAAAGCAAAGAGATTACATTTTTATTTTTTTTCTCGGCTCAACGTATTTTTATTATTCACGTTTATTCAGCTCGAACAATTTCATTCGGCTTGAGGCAACGAACCATCGAAAGTTCAATGATTTTGACGGGTGTATATGTCACGAAAAAAAAAAAACTCGATTCGAACTTTTATATTCGAGAGTCGAGACTACCGCATCAACGATTGGTCGAAGCTATTGAAGTTTTTAAAAAATTCGCGAAACCCCGCTCGATATCCTTCTGATATAGGACTCGTTTGGCGAAAGCCTGCAAGTCGCGAGAGTGAAGAGGGAAGAAGAGGGCGGAGGGGGGGGGGGGGGAGGGGGGAGGACTTTATCCACTAAACTTGACTGTCTGAGGGAGTACTTGAGCCCAGCAGGCTTAGGACTCGAAAGCCTTGTTTAATAATCCTGTCGTCGGGTTATCACTGACGTTTAAGCGTACTATGGCCTCGAGAGAACACATATAAACTCTCATAGTTCGCTGAGAATATATATGTATAGGTATAACGCGAATAAAACGTTGACGACCGTCGTTGTCGTCCTCGTCGGCTTCGTCGTTGTCGTCACAAGCGTCGGAAGATAGATACTGGATTATTTCATGATTTATACTGTTATCAAAATTTATGACGGCGTGACACTGTGAACTATTTTTGGATCCCGATAACCTGGTTATGTTTAGCTTTCAAATTCAGATGATCGATACGACGGTAATAATATCGGACCAATATAAACTTACGAGACAAATACCATCAAAATATGCAACAGGTTCTTTCTCTTCCATAAATAAATTAAAATGTATTAAAAGATAAGTTTCGATAGTTTTTTTTTTTTTTTTCCCAATATTTCGTCAATATATTATCGTTGAACAATCAAACTGCTGAAAATCACATTGAAACATGTTTGCAATTCGAAAAACGAATTATCCAATCAGCCAATTGGCTATAGAGGGACAGCGACAGCGAGTATGCGGCGGATCCCGCGTGCCAAAGGACACGAAACGCTTTGATAACTGAGCCTTAAACACAGGATGAGGTATGCATGGACAACGTACCGACAGTGCAAATCACAGTACCATTCGACCGTAGCAAATGGATTTTAATTGGCTTTGTAGTGTCTCCTCTATTGCGGCTAACTAACTCACTGTATATACCTCAAAATGAGCAATGATATTCATGACTGGGAAATTGATCCTCGAATGTTTGTTGTCCTTATATCCCGATAGAAAATGAAGGGACATAGAGTGAAGATGCGACCAATAAATAAAGAGTCAAGCAGACGACATAATTCAGTGATTAAACTTTCTTTTTTTTATATATACGGCTCCACTAAAAGTATTTTCAGTGGTGATTGGTCCGTATATTGGACCCTTTACCCTGCGGCTACATCGTTAATATTTCATTTCGACATCGAATTACCGTGCCGACGCTTTTTTCGGCTGCTTCTGGTTCCCAGACTAATTCTCGTTACCAGTGAGCTATGAGATACAAACGAGTATTATCGTCAAAGTTCGATGTATATATATATTTTTTTTGTTCGGCTCGATTAGACACAGATGATACTTTGCCGACACGTTCTAATGTACCATTTCGAGAATATTTAAATTAGGGGACATTTTTTTTGTTCCAAGATGAAATGACGTTCTTGCAGTTCCGGCTGCGATTTTGGTGACTATATTTTTATTAGTAAAAAAAATATATATTTTAGCAGATCTGATAGTATGTTAATAATTTAAAAAATGTTGAAAATTTCAATAGTATCGTTAAAGCTTTGTTTCTATATGAAACTATCGAGAATTTTGTAGAAAGCCGCTTTCAGGTTTTTCAGTTTATTCCCGTAACGAGTGGGCCACGTGCCTCAAACGAGGTATTATCAGCATTATCATCGTGTAAAGTACTTTTACGAATGTATAATACGCAGGGTATTTAGACGTCGTTGATACAACAGCCCCGACATCAGTGAAATGGTCTAATGTACCATTTTAAAGATATATTCAACACGGTGACGATGAAATTTTTCATCTTTTCTTTTTTTCCTTTGGTATATAAGAGGATGAAGGTCCACCCAACCCTGAGGATAATGGTCCTGCGACACTCCGGGGGCTGTTCAGGCTGTGTGCCGCTCCGTGCGACTCGACGGCGAGACGCGCGGTGCGCCGAGTGATAAATTATCTTCAGCAGCACTACCGACTCGCGGTCCTCTTCAAGCTAATGGACCGAGATAACGCCGGAGCCGTGAGATGAGCAAAAGAGGTACAGCATATTTTAATGAGCGACAAGACGGGAACGAAAAAAAAAAAAAAAGTAAAACACAAAATATATTATATCAAGTGCAATATATAGACGGATAATTGACGAATTTGAAGCGCGCAAAATAGCGTGGTTCGGCAAATAGTCAATGACCTCAGCTCGATCGACTCGACCGGATTAGTGAAGACATTAAAGACTTCGAATCAAACGGCATTCGCGCGAGAATGGGAAAAAAAGAGTGATAAAAAAAACATATCTCGCATGCTGCCCGATACACGAATATGGTCGGGCGAAAGGAAAAAAATAAATAAAATCAAATAAAAACTCCCGTGAGTGGTTAATATATGTATACTATATGATTCTCTAATAAAATGTACGATTCATTGAATTCCAGTTTTTGCCCGACCCACGCGTATAACTCGGCGCAATCTTCGCTGCCATATAACGAGACCCGCGCGGAAAAAATGTGGGCGGAAACGAGATCTGGTATACACGGCAAGTGTGCATATATTACATATGCCCGTGGATACCACATATGCCTATACATATGTATACGCGGATGGTAATATAATAGTACACGTATCCACGCCTCTGCGTTATTCGGTTAGATTCAAAAGTCACACGCCCCCTTTTAAGCCATTGATCTCAATTCCCCTTTCGTGGCAATGCACCATCTCGGGTTACGCTCTCTGTCTTAGATACATAGGTATGTAATGCACATGTTGGACTGTGAATTTTTAATATGCGCGGCCGGAACAGGACACGTATGGCAACACATGCGTGGGCTGTAAGGAAGGCTTCGGACTCTGCAACTGAGTCGATAGCCAATTGACGAGATGATACACTGTATTTCTATTCTCATATATTTTAATCCGATTAAAATAACAACAAAAATACCCGCAGTTATAGTCGATGTACGTATTATCCTGATTGAGCTGATACACCATTGGATTTGCAATGGTTCATTCACCTGGATATTCAGATTCAGATTCGTGAAATGCGAAAAATACGCATTTGCATAGAATCGCTTGAGAATCCGATCTATAGAAAACGACAATGGTTATGGAATAAGAATATTCGAGAGGGACAATCTTTTTGAACGATAAAACTTCGATCATCCGATGCAATGAAAATCGGAGACCCGACGGTATTATTACAAAATGATGATAATATACGGTGGTACGCTATATAGGATGAAAATTCGAGGGAAAATCGTTTTTTAAATCGTATTAAAGGGATATATCTACCTGACGATTCCAAATTCCAGTGAAATTTTGAATTTTTTCTTTTTTTCGAAAGCTATACGAGGGAATAAAATTAATTTTTTTAACTGAAAAGCACATGTATTGAAGTTGAAAAAAAAAATGTTGAAAAAAAAAGTTCATGTTGACAACTTAATTTTGTAAGACTTCTCTCCGTATATATCATTTTATGTACTGCTGTAATTTTGGGAAAAAAAAAAATTTGGATCGATTTTCCGCCGAAAATCGCCGCCGAGTAGTATCTGCAGAACCTCTCTAAACTGTAAACATTTATTTAGTAAAATGAATAACGATTGTCATGAAAATTGGAGGCATTTTTCGTTTCATTATTCTTTTTCACCAGTTTCTGTGAATTCACGATTTACCACAATTTAGAATGCAAAAAAAACTATCGATAACTTTAGTGTTCGTTTCGACGACAAAAAAAAAATCACGAAAAACGTACATTTTTCGAGAATGCTACTTTCGACCTGAAAACGTTCGTAAGAATATGGAAAATATCGGAAAATATTCGTCAGAGCGTTTTACTAAATCGAAAAAATGTCTGCTTCGAAACAGCTCTACATTTTGTTACTTTCGTCTATCCAAAATCTCTATTTAGGTTTTATATCCTGTAAGAAAATCGGACCTCATTTTCCACGACCATCTCGATTACTGTGCACCACAAAGAATGAAGCAGCAAAGAAAAAAAAAGCACTATGTTATATCTATGCAAATATTCAGGGTCCTCTTCGTTTTCACATTTTTCGTGCCACTCGTGGGAAAAAAAACGAAAAGAAATCTCGGTTTTTATTGTCACGTACGGTGTACCTAGAGAATCCTTTGAAATTACACGGAGATTCCACGAGAGTAATGAGAGAAAGAGCGCGCACCCGCCAAGATCGTCAAGGGATCTCGGCGCTAACACACATGCATAAAACGTTGTCTTCTCTAACAAAGTTGTTTTTCGAGTCTCGAGTTTCCGAGAGAGGAGAGGTCTACGACACAAAGAGGTCAGAGCCTTGTAACCCTCGAGGACGGTCAATCTCCGCTCGACCCGTTTTACGTCACTCCAATGTAGTGTGCGGACCTACTATCTCCGTTTCTATGTGTATGTCACACTCATGAAGAGCTGTACGGCGCAGTCGTACAGCTCTTGTAGACCTTCCTGTTTAATTAGTAGCTACAGATAAATTGCCCAATTAAACAATTATCCGTGAGATGAAGACAGTCGTGATGGTGGTGCAAGACGTCTCGAATGCTGATGCCCGCCGCACACAAACACACATACACCGGAGATGTCAATCTTCTTTCGTTCCTTCGTATCTCGTCGCTGCACACACATCACTCTGCCTCCGTCCCCTTATGCCCCACAACAGTGGTGAAAGAAAAGTATACATGACAGTGAGGAGAACAGGGTCACGGCCGACGTTACACTCGGATACCTGCAGAGGTATCTAATCTCCCTTGTTATTAAGTTCCGAATTTCATTAAACAGTAGTGTTGATCGTCAACAACGCACAACTCAATTTAAAATTTTCGAGAATTTCGTTTCGATGTATAAAAAATGTCATAAAAAAAAATATACTTACGAAAAACGGGACGAATTATAAAGTAGTAAAATTTAATGAGGATCGATATATTTGTCTAATGCGTGACATTCGGTAACAAAAACTCAAAAAAATTAACGAGCAGCGACGAAAGTTCATTAAACTTTCTTTTTTTAGATACTCTTTCGTTAACTATGAAACAATGAAATCGCGTCAATTTTTCATACACGGCAATTATTTTTGTACATATGTATGTAATTCTTTGTAGCAAATTGTAAAATGCATATTTTTTGTATCAGAATCAGTCCGTAAATATATTTTTATTATTATTATTGCGATTCGCGTCATGGTTTCGTGAAATTTGGATCTCTGATGGAAAATTGAAAATGAATAAAAATAAAAAAAAAAAAAAACAAAAATAAGCCGCGTACCCGAGGCAAGAAAATAACACGGTATAAATAAATTCTTGATTTAGCGTGACACCGAATTTTTTGATTACCTTTTTATATCATGCAAGACTGAGTTTTTTAAATCTCAACTGACTTCAAACCCAATAAAACTGTACCACTCGTCACGTCAATAAAAAAAAAAAAAAAACGCCATGCGCCATCAGTTTTTTTTTATCCTCGTTATTGACACACGGGAGAAGGGTTCCAGTGGAATATGTGCTACAAGCGATGATAAAAATAATTCCGCGTACGGTTAAAAAAGGTTTCGTCAATTCCACTAATTTTCTCCCAATTACGACTACAATCTAAAAATGTTATCGTATTAAATTTTTTTTTTGTTCTTCCATTGCCATGAAAGAAAAATTCGAATTTTTTTCCTCGCCGGACGCACCCATCCTGGAAATACCGGTACACATTAATAATTTGCCATTAAAAAAGGGAATAATCATTCCCCCTTTCATGCAATCTCCCCATTGAATCTGCACTCCATGAAAAGAAAAAGAGGAAGACGCGTATGCCGATATGACTGTATTTATCATCAGCCGGGCAATAATGTTCGCATGAGTTCAACTATTATCGTTCCCTCTCGCGATCGATCCGCAGCAATTCCGGACATATATGAATTTTCATATGGAGATATAATATATAACATAAGTGCCCTATAGGAAACCAATCCACGGAATACGAGCGTATTGCGCGACTAAAAATCATAGGGACTTACATTTCACGCTTGTGCACGAGGAAAATACGTCTTTCCGATTTTAGTCACGCGATAAACGTTGTACCCACCAACGTTTCTCGTTCCTCGCGCGATATAGCACCGAGAGTCTGCATTCGAGAAACACGAGAGCTTCCTAGCTTAGGAATTCCACGGTAATAATTCCATTGCACAACGACGAACAAGTACCGTTCGCTCACTCTCGGGGTCTCTGGCATGTCCACCGACCGAGCGTTATACAGTATTCTCAGTGGAGCGTTAAGAAGAGACCAGCGTCGATGTTCCCAATGCCGGGACCATCCCGAGAAACGCCAAGCGTGTGCGCGAGAGTTATCCTCTTCGTTCGTTCATCGTTGCACGCTTCATGTCCCCGGGTTTCCTCGCGCTCACGCGTCGCTACGTCGAGCACCGAACGAGCGGGAGAGAGGAAGTAGAGAAGAAGCGAGAGATAGAGAGACAGAGAGAAAGAGAGAGAGAGAGAAAAAAAAACGGTCCAATTGAGGATTCGTCACCGACTGCGCGAAGACCATCATTAGAGGCGACCGGGGAACGAAGAAAGTTTTTCGTCGCCGCGGCCGTAAAAAGGTTTATCGGATTGGGCGAGGGGCCAGCAGCCGGTAGTAGGCCTGCATACAACCCAGCGTCGTGCTCGGCCTCGTTTCTCGTATACACCCAAAGTTTATACGCTAACGTGACGTTGTATACGACTCTATATACAGGCCGATTCAGAATACATATGGATAATGCTTATCGAACAAAAAATTCGATTATTATCGAGGAAAATAATCATTGATCATAAAAAAAACGATCAGCGATCAATAATTACGAATGAACATTTTTCCAAATTATGACGATGTCAAACCATGAAAAATGGAAAATTCGAAATTTTTTTTTTTATGATTTTTTTTAAATTTTATTTGCCGGAAAACCGATGGTTTCGGGTTTAATTCAAACCACACGACATTTCTTCTAATTATTTAGGATAGCCGATCGAAAAGGAGAGTAATGCTTTGACGTACGAAGTTATTTGTTCCGTGTTGGAGCTTTTGTACCATTTACACCATTCAGCAGTTCGGGAAATACTTCACAGGTCAAGAATTTCCAAATTTCCAAAAAGTTGAAAAATTTTTGCTGAGTGTTCGCATTTCGATTAATCAATGATTCGATCATAAAGTTCTGTTCATTAATCCATTGGGACAACATTTTGAACATCGTAATGGAAAAAAAACCTGCAAATTTGACCTTAAGATCGGACAAAAATAATACTTTATGACTTCGCATATTTTTCGATAATTGGTCGGTAAAAAAAAACTAAGTAGTTCTACTCAGAATGCTCGCAGGTACAATAAAAAAAATCTATCGAACGTTTAATCTGAGTGGTCCTGTAGACATATGTAATGTATGTTGCCAGTAGATATATATACAGGTAGATTGGGTAGGTGGTGTGTTTAACGTCCCGACCGTCGAATGACGAGGTGAAAAACCCGAGTTACTCGCCGTTGTACTACATCAGGCCGCAGCTCTCTAAATTCGAAACCGCACCGACACTCACGAATACGCCAGACACACGCATACAAACACATACCTTCGATCGTTTCAACTCTTTAGTTTATTTTGGCGAATGCAATTCTCTCTTCTATGCCATCGGTATAACAGACTGTTGATACGAACGCGAATAAATAGTCGTTTCGCTATTTCGTATTTATATAGGCGCCGCATAGTCTACGCATAACGTGCGTGAGTCACGCATCTCGTTTCTGTATATCGTCGGGGAGATATACACTCAACCCGATGTTTGTACATATACGCGATATATAGATATACAAAATGTATGTATATACATTTCCTATTATCCGGAAAAGGGATTCGTTGCGGAGTCCGCACGGCATATATATCCGTGCAGCGTGTGTGTCTATGTTAACATTTCCATCCACCGAGTGGTCCAGCGCGCACGTGCCCGATCGAGAATTCGTTACAGATAAGAGACAAACGTGACTCACGAATGGAGTCGCGTGGAATCGCAACGTTTGGAGGTACGCAAGGGTGGCTGTGTATGACAGAACATCCCAGAACCGTTGGCTTCGTGGAAATCGATCTATTCCCGAGACAGAGGAAACGAGGGAGTGCGCGGGTGTGTGAGTTTATTCCGAGAGGGTAAAAGGACCTCGAAGCTCTCGCGTGGAACATCAGCGAATCGAACTTCCATGAGATCGGACTGAAGCCGAGAGAAAGAGTCTGGTAACGTGGGATACGCTCGGGGGAAGAGAGCACACGATTTCATTAATATTACGGTGTAAGTGTAACCACATGGGATGTAAAAACCCATCGCTCGGCGTACAAAAATTACGATAATGCAACCGGGAAGAAGATATAACGCTATGGCGAAGAAATTCGATTTGGGATATGGTGTGGAGAAATAAGTAGATTAAATTCAAGGAGTGGCGCATAATTGAACCTTTTTTTTTAACGATGTATTACGTTTTTTTAAATAAATTTCAGATTTTGTTTTTCGGTTGTATTCCATAATTGTAATTTTTTACTTTAGACTCGAATTTACATTTCAGATTTTCGATTTTTAACCGCCGATTAAAATATCATCTTGAAAGAAAGATTGCAAAAAAAAAAAACAATGAAGTCCACAACTTCGACTTGCGCGGTAAAAAAATAGCTAAGAAAATCAGCAATCGACCCTCTCGATAAAAATTATTTTGATTCTCCAAAACGAAATTTGTTTTTCTGTCTTTCATTAATCCACCGAATGTCTGTTGTATTGTTTACTTGTAATATAATTAACAAAGGAATAGTGTAATCATTCATTGGTCCGTTTTGAAAATGCAATATATTTTAACGAGCTGAAATTTCGCTTCTATGGAACAATATAAAAAAACTTTCCGTTTGTTGAATTTTTTTTAAAGTGCATCGCAAAGTACTGGTTATTTTTGCTCGTTATTGCATTCATTTTTCTGACTGTTTCTCTACCTTTGTATACCGAGCATAGCTCACAAGGCACTTTTAATTCAAAGGAGTCTTTGTTATCTAGCGACTCTTCGCTCATAAACAGATTTTTTTTTAACTCTTCATACACGAAGGACTTTTTACCGAGAATAAAGCCCCTTCGCTCCTTTTAGTTATAACAATAATACGGATTATTGTGATCCCTTATTTCGAAGGAATCGTCATCGGCCAGAAACAAAGTTCTCATTTTACGTGTTTTCATTATCCGAATCGCTTGAAATCAGCGCACTGGCAAACTTCAGATTGAATATGAAATATATATTCTAAGGATAAACAAAGTCTGAAAAAAACTACGAAAAAAAAAAAAAAAAAAAAAAACCACCAAACCAAAGTCCAAACTTCTCACAGTTTCCATACCACACGCATAGTTCTAATTACCTTAATCATCAGCGCTGCCGTCATCGAACGATGATGAATGACTCCTAAAACCAGAAAGAAAAAAAAAAAAAACTCAATCAAAATCTCAAACGCCACTCATAAATAAATTACACATTATTAGACCCATTATGTAAACAAAAAGTTGCCTAATAAACATCCCAAAAATTCGTCTACTATGTGCTGCCATCAGAAAAGCCTTCTATCTCAACTTCCCTATTCCTATATCCAGCCTCCCGCTCGCTATAATTGCACCCGTCATCGTAAACCGCGTAGCCTCCGAATAATGATTAACGACTGGTTGATGCCGCCTCACGTATCGAACCTCCGTCTGGCTATCTCCCGAACTAGTCGCGAGAGGAGGTCCAAACGTTCAGATATTCGAGGACCCGTACAAACATATACACGCGGGCATCAGTTCTCATCTCGTTCTCTCGTGTTCCCCGGAGTGTTGACCACGCAGCAGGTGATGCGAATCTCGTCTACCATTTCGTACGTGTCTCGTGCGTGAAGCAGCTCATCCAGAGTCCCTCCGGTCCTCCCATGTGTAACGGCGAGCGAGCGCCGCTCGTATAAGTCCGAAACGGAGCGAGACGGAAAAAGTACCCGGAAGAGGACGAACGAGGAAGAGCAAACGAGACGCAGAGAATGAACGAAAAGAGACGCGGGGAAAGAAGCGTCTAACCAGCGTGGACTCTCCACCGTGGCTATATAGTGTTGGCTCATTCCCGTCGGTTAATTGCGGCGGTGAAGTTCGTTTAAGGCAAACAAGATTCTCCACCGTTACAAGGCGTAGAACCTCGAAACTGCCCTTCTCCCACCTCGTTCTCTCTTGTTCCTGTGTTCCTCTTCCTACCTCTTTCGACCCACGGTTTCTCTATACCACCCGAATATATATGTGACGTTTATTGTTATTACGCTCGAGACCATTATAATTGAGACATAAACTTGCGAGTGTATGCCGCTGCCGAGGCTGGGCCACCGGAATCTATCTCGCTCTGGTATGTACTTTGGTGTTTCCGTCTGCCTCGGACTCGGAGTAAATCGGTGTTCTCTCCTCTCCGTTACTCTCGCATTACCCCGTTTTAATCCCTGCGGCTTGGGCACGTCGATGATGCAACTGAGGAGGGGAGTGCGGGTGAGGGAGGAAGGGAGTGAGTGTCGGCGACCAGAGCGTCGTTGGTAATGACCTCTTCTCCACGAGGGACAGTGCCACCGCGGCGATCGAGCGGCGAGCCGCTCCGCACCGCCTCTGCGCGTTAACGATGCAACTGGGGTGAGAGGGGCAGGGAGGAGGGGGAGTTTACGTGTGTGACACACATTGATTCACACGCATTGGACAGACGACGCATGCAATACGCGCGTATACGAGAGAATCATCGTATGATGGCGCTGCCGCGTAGAGCGGTAATATCGTAGGGATGGACAACGCTCGGGCACTCACGGATGCACTTGCGCGGCCACGGGGCTTTCGGGAGAATATGTAATACATGGAGATAGATCCCTCTACATCGTGCTTTGTTGCCGATTGGGACGGTAAGCATGCGAGGGGCTTGAGAGCTGCTACCCATCATATGTTAGTGCTAACGGGGGAATATTGCTGTTGGCACTCTGAGCGACGCGGAGCGAAATATTTTGCATACTGCGCTTTCCATTTCGACGGAAAATTGCGAGAGAATATGCGGATCTGACACGATGTTTGCTGATAGCATTGTAAAAGATCGTAACATTTCATACTCGGAGACAGCGGAAAGATTTTTTTCATACACTTCGGAGCTCTTCAGCAATTTTTACGGAAATTACACATTATTCTTGTTCTCTCACTGAGAAAGCTTCATTTTTATGTTAAAAAAAAGCGCAATCTTTCCGCGTTTGAATGCAAAAATTGCGAACTACCGACTAAAATCATAATATACTGAAAAAAATGATGAGTGAAGAGAACTGATAGTTAGGATAACTACTTTAGAAGATAAAATGGGTTTTACTAACCACCTATTAGTTCTCTCAACCAATTTTTAGTTCTTCCTACTCATCATTTTTTCCAGTGCGCGTTTTAAAGTAGAAAGTCCGAGAAACATTGCAAAAAAGATGAAAAATATCTCTTGGCTAATTAGGAGCCGAAATATCTGAGGAAAAACTCGTCCGCGTTCAATGGCTGATTCGTGGATAAAAAGAAACCCATGTGTTCACCCTTTAGAAATTAAATACGCTCACTCGAGGCTTGCAAAATGTCTTTCGAAACTGTGTACTTTCGAGGAAAAATAATTTAACAAAAAATAAAAAAAAAACTCACGACTAAAAGAGGAGCGTAATAAATAAATAATTTTTTTTTTAAGTTAAAAAACAAATGATTATTCGGATAATACAATTTGAAGATTAATTCGTCGTTGATAAAGCATAAAAAATAAATATGTTTTATTGTATATCGCAACATCGCACGCTTTGTAACTGTGCAACGCAAGTAATTTTATTTGCCCGCATTTGAATGACAACGGAAACACGAGTCAGGAATATAATCTCCGAAATAGCGAAATAAATGATTGTGCGAATAATTATACGAACAACTTTTCGAAATAATGTTCCCCCTTCTCTCCAATCCGGTCTATTTATCCTATTCGGTTGGTGGCTGGGGATCGACGTGTACTTTATTATTATGTAGATAGATGATGGTATTGTAACCCGGCGCGTGGAATAACGCCGAACATCGTAACGTACACCAAGTTATGTCTATATACGTGTACGCGGAATGAATGATTGCGCGGTTCGAAAAGCGAGAGTCGGTTCGGTGTACGGCGCCCCGAATAATCGTATAGTATGTGTGCACGTGCGCCATACATCGTCATAGCGCTACGCCGCGGCTGTACGGTATACAGTAATCTGCTCTACACGTTATTTGTACGAAGCCAAAGGACGGACCAACCGGAGTCTGACAAATCGCATCGTTCTTTGAATGTGGTGCCCCCCGTTCCATCGCACGCACACGCGTCCCGCATGCACGAGTATGTATACCTACTGTAGAACTTCGGTAGTATACAGACTCCGGAGAGACTCCCGCGCGGAGACTCATCTTCCTTCGTCGGTATTCTCTCCTTCCTCCCTCTCTCATTCTTCGTCGCGGAGTTCTTAATTGTTTAATCGCGAGACGCTGGGAATGAGGAAGCACGCTCGCGCGTGCGAGATTCCCGGCATCGATGACGTTCCTGTACGCCTCGAGAGTAGTTATATATCTCCGCCGCACGTTTCTCGCGAAGACACGAGACGCCGTCCCGTCGTGCGATCTCACTTCTGCGGCTGCTGTGAATCTCTCTTCTCTTTTCAACATTTCTATCTCTCTCTCTCTTTCTCTCACTGTCGTTTCACTCGTAATAAATTGTCCCGAATTGAGTTTTCGCCAAGACGACGACAGTACTCCCGAACGACAGAACAAGTGGTGGTTTCCTCTATGTGAGTCACGATGACGAGACTACTTGTATTTTCTGCCTCGTCTTTCATTCTTTCGATTTTTTTTTATTGTACATTCAATCCTTTTTTTCTGTACTCGGGATATCGCTTTATCTGAATCTCAATCAGTAGGGCTGATTTTTTTTTTTTTTTTTTTTTTTTTCGTTTTAGTTTGGGTACTTTGATCTTCAATCAAAGTAATGTACAGAATAAACGTCCGCTTTGATCTGCACGTGAAGTTCGTACTTTGAATGAAGTCTGAATTTATTACTGAATATACAAATTCTATTTGATAGTAATCGGAAACTCTTCATTTTTTCTGAAACGTTTTCACGAAAAAACGAAGCTATGTACACAGAATATTAAATTTCGTGTCCATTGAACACTCGCAATAGAAAATATTAGACTAACGAAAAAGTATCGACTATTTTTTAAATTTGCGGTTATGAGAACAAAAATGGTTTTTTGTGTAAATGATAGATTACAAATTTAACAAATATATGTAAAGCGTTGAAGTCCGTTTAAATTTCGATATAAATTTTGTGGAATTCCGCGTTTTTCAATAAATATTCGTCAGTAATTTTTGCTTACGTAACGATTTAATTCGACTTCAAATTTTGACTTATCATACGAGCGCTCGCAGCGCCCGAGGCACAGTAACCTGTTAGTTCGATCAATAAGCGGTTCGTTCTTTGATGTTATATTTTTAACTTCAATGTTTATTGTAACGAATAAACCAAAAGAATGCAGATTGTCTGTTCGCAATCCCTATGGCACTCCGTGCGTAAAGTGGAACGTTCGTTGGATGCCGCCAAGAAGGTTTCCACGGGCATATATTCGAAGTGAGACAAAAGTGAGTCCCGAACAATTGCGAGAAAGTCACACAAAGCCACGTAAACGAGAGATAACGCCCGGGTTTTCGATCAATCGAATAAATTTTTCACCCTCTTAGTATTCGCGACGTGGTAAAAGGATCGATAGCTCTCAGCCCTTCCCTCTCGTATACCGCTCCCTAACTTAAAGAACCTTATTAACAATAACCAACGAACTACATTTGTGTTCTGCAAATTCACGAATTTACATCGTTCCCTTAATGTGAAAAATAAAAACACGTTTTTCCAATTTCTGCGGAAAACTATAAGTAACCTCGCGACTTATACATGTATATATATATTTTCGTGGTTCTGAGTTAAGCTCCGTCTGTGTGTACAGAGAGAAGGCAGGAAAAACGGAAGAGAGCGAGAATATTATATAAGGCAGGGAGAGACAAGGTAATACATTCTCTCCTGAGGCATGAAAGAATAATTTGCCAACGAAATTCCGACGGCGCAATTAACTCCCCGAAACTCAGGGCCTCCTGGGGAATGACGAGGGTGACGGGGAATTTCTGTGTGTGTGCGTGTATTTCGAATGTGTATTCGATGTACAGAGAACGGCCACGAGTACCACGGAGTCGCAGTACAATATAGTATGATTTGGTACGGTATAGTGGAACACTACAATGGTATTAGAATGCGCGCGAGTGTGAGAGTCCGTGCATGCGATCTCGTTGTACGAAGCCTCGAAGGGAATGGTATCGGTAGAGGGCGAATGCGGGATGGAGAATCGAAGGGGGAAGGACACGTAACAGCGCGTCATAAAGCAATTAGGGGAATAAAAGACGCAACGAGGTATAATGAACCGAGTGCTGGAGTAAAAAAACCTCCCCCTCCCCTCGCTTTCCTCTTTTAGTTTCATCGGAACGTTGTTTCTGAAAACATCGACCTAATTATCGATCGTAAACGCCGTTGCCACTGACGCAACTATCACAGAGGAAATCACACAAATTTAAAGATCGACAACACTCTCTTTTCCTTATTTTCATCGATGGAAATAATAATAAAAATAAATGACTCGTAATATTAATGAAATTCGGATGGAGTATTTAACCCGACAAATAATAACCGGAATTTTTCTTCGAGTAAAATAGGTACTCGAGAAACTCGAAACAATTTGTCGTTGTTCTTGACATTGAAAACTACAAGTCTCGTAAAAATGTATCAACACTTCTCGTTAACCCGCGTAAATGTGGTGGTTGACGCGGAAAATGCATTGCGCAACTTCTGTTTCAAACGACTCTCCGCTTGCATCTTGAACATTCCTGGTGAGACAGGGCAATGGCGAAATAATTCATAGGGCTTTTTCATTTTTAATATAGAACGGAGCAGAGACTATAGGTGGGTAACCGGTACCGGCTACATCGTCCGTAAAAATGAAAAATGAAAAATAAAAAGTAAAAATAAAAGTTTACACGTTGCCAAGAAGACGAGAGGTAGCGACTGAAAAAGAAGTATTTTTCTTTTTTAATTTTTTTGTTTAATACATATAGGTATATATATATATTTTTTTTTAGCTTTCTTTATTATACTCCATAGAAACGAAATTGTTGAGGGGAAGAAAGTATAGTATAACTCGGGGCATACTACGCTCGCAAACGGCAACCACTTTTTTGGGTCGAGTCTCGAGAGAGGTATCGCAGAGCGCGAGGATGAGGACGCGAAAGAATAAGAGAAGAAAGAGAGAAAAGGGGACCACAAGAGTAGCCCAGCGAGGAGCCCGGCCAGGATAATATAAAGGCTCTCGTCGCGTCTGTGCAGGATATGCGCGCACCCTCGCGAATGACCGCTCGACATTTCTATGCCGTGTATGATACCACTACTACCCACAGACCGCAAATACTATATCAAAAAGATTCAGCGATATAGCACACCGCGCGCAGACCACTCGGCGAATCTTCCAACTGGAAGAAAACCAGTTCTCCTCCGACGCAGACGAATTTTCCCTACTCTTTGCGTATTTTTTCACGCCTTCGGGTCTCCTTTTTCTTCGTAAAAGCTCCGCAGCCCCTGGTTTTCCCGCTGTTTGTAGTTACTCTGTTATCAACCTCAGACTTGACATCTGCAGTTTGTTTTACTCGACAAATAGTGATTCACTGTGTGGCGATCTTCGACATTAATGATCTCGAAGTTAATATTGTAACAGGAAACAAAAAAGCAATCGTTTTTCTGAGTGTCGACGCTGAACTCGACTCCTGGAGGGTTATAATCGTCGAATTATTATTACTGTGTACCATATTTTCATTCATATAAATGTCAATTTTTTTTTGTTTTTCATCTTAATTCAATGCAAATTGGTCGATCATTAATTATTGTTTGCAGAATAATGACTGGAAATTATTTAAATACGGATGAAATAGATAGACGTCAGAAGGGTCGACACGTGTCGAAATAGGTATATCTCTCGCTAACGGGCCGGCAATCGACTTCTGGAGGCACTTTGCCGTCGAAAACCGAAGGGCACGGAGACTCAGCGCTCGGGGAAGAGTTAATCGATTAATTGAATTCTAAAATAAATCCTCATCAATATTTTTCGCTATTTATTATTATCATTATTATTATTTTGATAAATTATTTTCGTCGTAATTCCAATAGTAAATTCATTTTTATATTCGTCAGAATCCTGACAATTGCAGACGCAAACTGTGTCATGTAGAATGCAGAAAAATGTAGAAAATGTAGAAAAAAAATCTAAATCCAAATGATAAAATATTTTGTTTCAATATCTATCAGCAAATTCTGACAATGGGAGAATTATTTTTCAGACGCCTTTGACAAAATATTACCGGCGTTTTTTCTTTCAGATTGTTAATGCGTGAATTAGTGGAGGTGACCACCATTGCAGCGATTTAAGGATTATAGGAGTTGAAACCGGGAAAAATTACGATAATTTTTTAATTTTTCAAGATTAATGAGGAATTAAGTGACTTGGATATTTGGTTTTTTCATGCAAATAGCTAGCGATATTATTCGGAAAAAATAATCTTGGAATAAAAATTACGACAAATCGAGAAATGAATAAAAATTTTGTTGCTATATAATCCATCTGAATTAAGTAGTCGATGAAAAGCAGAAAATCGTTTTCATCCGATTTTTTTAACCCCAAAAGCGACGTTATGAAAAACTTTTGAATTACGCGAATCTACGACATTTCCAATTTGTATTATCGATAAAAAAAGAGGTTTTCTAACCGCTAGCTGTTACAACGGAAAATGTACAGTTATCGTTTACAGAGAAAAACACACAGTTGTGGATCGGACCGGAGCTTACAGTAATCTGATAAATAATGAGAAATTCCCTATCTCCACTCGTGTATTAGCGATCAACGAGTTACAGGTTTTCTTCGCGCGCTACATCGCCGCGGCGAAACCCATATCGCCAAGTATATAAGGCGCACGTACATATAATAAAATCAATATGTCTCGGGGTATCGCGTATCCCGAATCCGCACCAGGATTCGTTGATCGGGCCGCGTTTAAATCTTATCTCTCCTCGACATCGTTTTCTCGCTTGCGATCTCGAATATCCTCGTCGCTGTAGCACACTTTTCCAATATATCGATTGAATAATATAAAATGTGACGGGCGCAAAAAAAAAAAACTGAGGATTGCACTGCTTGGTTAAATCTATAACGGTGCACCTGAACGACCCGTGCTATAAGGGTTCACATGAATCACACGTTCATTTTAAAAATTGAAATGATATCGGAAGTTAGATTAGCCCCGCATGATGCTCCAACGTAACATTATGAAAGTACAATGACGCGAGATACGATTGTATGACAAATAAAATTGAAAAAAATGACAAACAACTTCTCGAATTCGCGAAATATGTTGTCATTTCCGTTTTTATTATTTGGCGCTCGGACTAAAGATTACACGGTTTCAAGCGTAGGCTACGCGCGGCACAATGGAAAAAATGATTCCTTGCATTATTTTGCAGATCTGAAGCTTCCGAAGCTTCTGTACCGAAGTAAATTCATTTTAATTTCATATCCTTCGCGAAGAGCCAAAGGCAAGAAGCTTCTCGAAACGGTTCAGCAGCGACGATTTATACTCCGATAATTCTCGAATGAATTAATAAATTCCGTTATCTTCCATCTAAAGGCGATAATATTGATAGCGTTTTAAATTCTACAATAAATTGTATTAATTGCCTGGTAACTCAATTCGACAAGTGCAAATGACGACATGTAGTCTTTTATTAGTCGGCGATGAGAAAAAAAATAGATTATTTTCTATCGTCACTGTCACCTTATAAAAATGTTGTATATTTGTAATTGTTAAAATAGATTTTGTTCTCCTCTATTTCCTGTAGCCATCGTTTTGAATTTTTAATTTCTTCCCCGATAACCGAAATCCGATTCGAGTCTCGGAGTGCATTTAAATTTTGGATGAGTTCAGTTTTCGGCAAACATTGTTTATTGAAAAAAAAAAATTATATTAATTATT
Source organism: Buathra laborator (assembly GCA_934046635.1). Lineage (NCBI taxonomy): Eukaryota > Metazoa > Arthropoda > Insecta > Hymenoptera > Ichneumonidae > Buathra > Buathra laborator. The sequence continues at coordinate 9,152,695 of OW203898.1, read as the reverse complement.
TCGTAACCCAATTCGAAAAGTGTAAATGGAAACAGAAGTCTTTTATTAGCCGAGAATGAGCAAAAAGAATCGATTTTTTTTTTCTTTCCGTTGCCACTCAATAAAAATGCGGTACAAGTATAATAGCAAAAATAGATTTCGCTCTTCCCTGTTGTCCGTATCCATCGTTTTGATTTTTTACTTATTTCCCAATATCCGGGATTGATGCGATCCGATTTTGTGAGTGTATTTTCATTTTGGAAGAGTTCTCCATTGGACATAACATTTATTTTTATTTTCGTCTACTTCAGTCGACGGAGGGGCACTCTTTATCATTTCGTTAAGTATATTTCGGTAGAGAGAAGAACGAAAAAAAAAGTACAAAGATTTGTTTGTTTTTTTTTTTTTTTTAATTGCAGTTAGTTTGAAACACGGAGGTATGTGGATCGAGAGTACAAGGTACAAACACACCTATCCATTGAAGTATGCATATTGATATACGACGCTGGTCTCTGAGTTATTCCGTTAAAAGTTTCCTGCTGATAACCGAATCTCGATACAGGCTATAAATCTTTGGCTCGTGAAACGATACACGTACACTGGTTGGGTGTATATGGTGCACGGAATAGAATATATAGTATCATAGATGGTTGGTATGTGCTGCGTATAGTGAAGTTCTTGCTGCTATACCTTTCCGTCTCTCTCGGTTCCCTATATCCTTCGGTAGGACGAAGCCGAACACGTGAGGAATGTCCGGCTTCTGGCGGAAATGGTCGAGACAGGTCGCTGACGAATTATCTTCCCGACCACTTACCCTCTTGGCTCAGCCTATATACCGTATATATACACAGTATGTATATAGCCCCCTCCCCCCTTGACAGTAACCTGCCGGGAAAACGAGACTCTCGTGTACCAGCGAAGATGTAGCTTAGCCCGTAAAAGCTGCTATGCGAGTCACTAAAACCTTACGTGTCTCTAAAATATTTGTGAGGATTTTATAGCGTGAGAGCAGAAGATAGAAAAAAAAACGAAACGAAAAAAAAAGTTGAAAAAAATGTAAAAACATCGCTGTCCGGTTCCCTGAATCTTGTCCTGTACGTTTATTGCGATATGCTTCGTAGATATATATAGATATATATTGTCGTGCGTAATATGTACGGTTACTGAACTTGCCTCGATGCTAAAAGAACGAGTTACGCCCGGGAACGACGATGAAAATACCTTGTATTTCAGCAATATTCTGTTGCTCGACCTCGGCAAGGTCGACGTCACCCGATCACGTCCTCGTACCTTCTCTTTCCTGCCACATAGCGCAACGATGTCGCGTTATGTATTTGGCAATTGAAAAAAAGTGCAGTGAACTTCGTTCTTCACGAGACAGCAGGGAAAGAAGATTGCAACAGAGGCGGTTATCGTACGTTTATTTTTTCCGTACGCATAGAATATCCGGCGATAAAGAAATTCACCAACATTCTGCACCGGTTATTATACAAATTGGGTTACAACACGATGTAGCAAAGAAATGCACTGGACATAAAGGATGCAGATCGTTGCCGTCCACAATTTTTTTTTGGAACTTTTTTTTCCACGATTCTTATTTGTCGAAATATCTCCAAAAATGTGCATTAAATAGGTAAAACAAATTCTGTAATTTCCAATGATCGACAGTTTCAGTAATTTGGATCATCGACAACAATATAGCATTTTTTAAATGTTTTATTTTTTTTTATAGACAAACAAAAATTGAGTCACCAATCGTATGCGATTATTTGTTGGTAATAGTATTTTGATCGTGTAAATAAAATCCGCAGGTCCAAATATTAAAGATTTTAGGACAAACGGCATTTTTTTTAAATAGAAAAAATGTCAAAAATGATATTAAAAAATGGAATTTCAACGTGTCAAAACGTTGATATTTTCGAAACTTCGAATGGTATTGCATGTGCAACGGTACGAAGTTTCGATACAATAACATGATTTTTTTTTATCGACAAAAAAAAAAAATCGCGCGCTTTGCCTGAAATTGCCGAAGCCCACTTCAGAAATGAAATTTCTCTGACACGTTGTTATTTTCGAAACTTCGAATTGTATTGCATGGGCAACGATACGAAGGATCAATACAATACCATCTTTTACATGATTTTTTTTTTATCGACAAAAGAAAATCGCGCGTTTTGCCTGATATTGCCGAATACCGCGCCCTTAAAAGGATCTATTTGGCAATAATACGTTTCAAAAAATCTATATTGAAATTGAAGTATCATTGCCTTTTAAAATATATGGCATTTCGCCGAATCTCTCTGTGTATATACAGCAGCGATTTAGCTCGAGGACCACACGGTGCTTGGACCTCGCGGGGTAGTTGTACCACGTGATATCATTGTGGCGTCGGTCAGTCTACGCGCGCGCTAGCCTGAGGCTAACATTGCGCAGGCTGTCATCGCAGGGGAGTGGTGCAGCAAGTTGAAAAGAGGTTAGGGAAAAGGGTAATGATGTGTGTAAGTGTGTGTGCGTGTGTATGTGATGTGTATATGTGCGGTGGCCGGGGAGTTCGGGTAAATATGCGATAACTCGGCGTCCGCTTATAAATCCAGCAAGGCTCACGGTGACAGGTCACGCAGCGTGCGCGCCTCAACTCCCGCAGTTTCCTCCGCTACTATATGTACGCTTGTGCCCTCCGCTATTGCTCGCCACGTACTCCACTTGCCGCCACTACTCACTGCTACCAAGTCTCTTACTCTCTCTCCTCTCTTTCTCTCTCTATCTCTCTATATATGTATATAAATTTTACACTTCTACCACTAATACGATGTGTAGATCTCGGAGCAAAAAAAACCGTCCCACTTGTCCCCTTATCCATGGTTAGACCATGCGGCGCGGGGACTCAGAGTTTAGCACCCCCTCCCGCCCACCCGCTACCAACGATCCACGCGACAATACGCTCACTTCTACCTCGTTTCGTTGAGCACACATAGGCCCCGAAACGTTCACTTCATGGAAATTTTAATACATTTCTTTCGTATCGGAGCTCTCCCTACCTTCGAGTTTCGTACACACGCAGAGAGAAAGAGAGAACAACTCCACACAATCGCCTATAGCCTGAAGCACGGGAAACGACCACGCGAGCTAATAATATATGTGTACTACACTATTCGAGATGCCCGCGCGGTAACGCGTTCGTGTCGTTACCACGGTCTCGTATAAATTTAAGTTAAAAAAAAAAAAATAAGAAAAAAAAATACAACAAGTGTCGCAAGACGAAATAAACGTTTTTCACGTTCTATGTTTCGAGACTCGTCCCTGGCCTTGCGGGAGTAAATATATGTATATATAGAATATACTTATACATGCATATTAATGGGCGGGTAATCGGATACAGTGAAATATAATTCGTTGTAGGATGTGACGAGAGACACACACGATTCATGTCATCGAATAGTTTAAAGAAAATATATGATATTAGGGTGTGTTTACTTAAATATGAGGAAGCGTCGAGCTGTCGACGCGACTACCGGATGAACTTCCTCTTTTGCGTAAACGAAAAACATGAATGACGGAAAGTTTGAGGGACTTGTTTGGCATTCATAATTTTAATGGTAAATTAACGTGAATATTTCATTAAATTTTTACTCAGAATTCAACGTTAAATTGCGTGGAGTTATTTAAGGACTCTATGAATTTTTAAGAATTGAGAGACTCGTGAGAATTATCGCATCCGATCTTCGGCTCCCTTGTTCTCTATAAAGTGAGAAAAAAAAAGCGGTATACAGCTTTTTTATCGTCTGAATAGATTACGGAATTGTAGAACTGGAAAACATTGTATTCTTTTTATTTGTTTTTTTTATTCTTTGAAAAAAATATTTTTGTTTGCCATTTTTAATAATTATTTATATTTCCGTACTGTATATTATCGGTCTACCAACGAAGATATGAACAGATTTCACGAATTATATTTATTTTTTTGATTTGTCATATTGTCACAATTTTCATAGATTAATTCTCAGTTCTGTTTTCGTGGGACGAACACTTATAAACTTATGAAAAAAACTGCTTATATGCTGTGTAATACACAGTATGTATTCACACGTTTAACCGGACGGAATAACTCACTTGAGTTTAATTTGTGTAACAGATTGCAGAACTATCGCAAAAAAACGATCAACGAAGACAGAAACTGGAAAAAACGGCTGTCCTATAATGCACACTGGAAACCCGTCTTCCCACCTAACCACTATTTCTTATCGTAACATTTCTAAACACCAGATGAAACCGCCTTAATGCTGAAACTCTATTTACATCGCGTGACAACTTTTGCACTCAAACTTGGCTGCAAATGAAACAAGATTTCCGGAGTCCAACAAAAGCGTTAACACGAATACCAAAATCTGTTGCGATTTTTTTTCGCCATTTTAACAAACGCACTTTCGGAAAATCGGCAAGTTGCGAGATCGCAGCGATAACTCTCATCTCTTTTTCCGGGCAGTCGGGAGTTAAAGAAATTAAAGAACGCGCGCGGTTTCTTGCCAAAGATTAATCGTAAAAACTACGCCAGCGTTTCCACGAATTATTTAACGTTGCCAGTCTTGCGGGACACAAGTCATCTCTCGAATATCACTGTACTAATATCCATATATTATCCATATACATATATGTATGAATCTCGGTACCAAGGGAATCTCGCGAAGGTAGGCGAAATAGTTGAGAAAAGATAACGAGTCGCGAGGGCGCGGGAGTTTCTTCGTCGAGATAACGGGTAAACGCTTTTGAAAATTACTGGAAACCGCGAAGAGCTGAGGCTGGGCAATGTTACGATGAGGTTTTCGGCTGTGGTGGGGTCGTGCGATCTCGTAAATCTTCAAAGTTTCTCGACCTTCCATGCATAAGTGATACCTACACACCCCGGCCTTCGTATACTCGACCTCTCTTTCTCGCTGTTTCTCTCTTCGTGACTTCTTACTTCCCCGAAAAGTTTCGTCTTAGCTTTGAAATAACTGTACAAGAGACGAAGTAGAAACGTCGCGACGTCATCTCTTCCTACAATAGGCATTAACATTCGACGATATCGTCTACCGATATACGTGAGAGACGTTCGCGAAGCATTCGTCCCCATTATTTCGAGAAAAACATCGATATTCAAACTCGTCCCGGAGTGAAGTTGTCACGCGATACAAGGAAAGATGAAAGTAAATGAGAGTCCGGATCGTGATCCACCTCCACACTCCGTTTCTATACTTTACGACCTGTCGCCGAAGTTGCTGATTTTCCAGCTTTCGTTGTCTCGACGCCTCAAGACGCAAAGACGCTGTTCAGACGAACAGCTTCTTCAAGCAGTCGCATGAAATAGGAATAATTCAGGCGTCGAGACATTTTGTTCGTCTGTTATCACTTGATATACGAAACTACGAGAAGAACCTTTGACCTTTTGTACAGAGTGCGCTATTCGCAAGCGAACACTTCGGGTCGTTGAAAGCCAGGAATTTGAGATAAAATCACGATATCTAAATACGCTCTGTGATTTAACAAAAGTTTTAAAACGGATGTGCCAAATTCGGCAGAACGCGCCGGTAATTTTGTGACGTTTCGTTATTTCGGGCGTTTTTTGGAACTTTTCAATTTTACATTTTTAGTATTTAAAATGCCGTACTTATGCATAAAATGATCCAAACTTCGACAGTTAATTTCTTCTCCAATCAATATTTTACATTATTAAATATCTCATTATTTCGATTATCAGAAGATGTATATTCGGTTATCCTGACTGTCCATTATGTCTCATCTTCGCGAAATATCACGAAAATAATACATTTTGGAAGAGCATTTCCATTCAAACCGTTGCGGATACATCAGTAATATATCTGATGCTCCATTCATCGATTCGAAATTGGATATTGTCGATTACATGGATAATTTACAAGTGCGAATATCCATGACGCGTCGATTTCGTCGGCCTCTACATCGCGATTAACTTCGTTATAGCGCCACTTCTTTGAACTGCTCATAATGTCGCATTAATGACTCTTATTGCATCGGTTAAACCAACAACCTACATTACTGGGTAACGATGTGTCGGAAATTCAACCATCTCGGTGAAATTATATTTCCCGCCCTCGTACCACACGCTAAACCTCGACCCGACCCGCAGATATTCCACGCCCTGTATGCTGTGTGCACACATATACCCGACCCGTTTCTCACTTAAATCGAGTTTAAAGTTGCCGCAACATACGTCGTAAACGGAAATCCAAACCAAAGTAGAATACATAACACCTTATCAAAACTCCAAATAACCGTAAAAAAAAAAAGAACGTACGTGTATTAATAAAAAGTGAATAAAAACTTGAATCAACGTCTGAGTTCCCCGTGTTTTTTTCTTCGCGCAATTTGTCGAAGAACGGAAACCGCCAAAATTTACCCGCGCCTCGCGTACGGTGAATATGCATTTTTAAACAAATGAAAAAAGTGGACGAAAGATTTAAAAAAACGCAGTGAAAAAAATGCTTTCTCACAGAAATTAAATAACCGCGAATACAATAACGGTGATACATATTTATAGAGGTATCAGATTTCGTATGTTGCGGGCACGAGGCGAGTTAGCTACACGCGTTTATTACTATCGCAGCTATATGCGTATATATTGGAGAACGCGCAAACTGAATTCCCTTTATGTGGGGTGCATCGGACCGTCGAATTTTACGGGATTATATCATTTGAGCGACGAACACGTCGATGGGACAGAAATTGCGGAGACTGTTTTCCAACCTTTTGGGGGCTATCACAACCACGAGCAAACAAATGTCGAGTTTCATTGCGCATCCTTTCGACCGTGAAATTAAAAAAAATATTTATTAAAAATTCATTAGATGGAACGATTAATCGAACGGTTGTGGCTTGACAACGATGGAAAGCCGATTGTCAATTCAACTTCGATGACCGCACGACATTCGGCTATCATGATGAATTATCGATCGATTATCGAGGGTATTCTGCATGAGACATTTCTGTGTCAAGTGGATCAAACCCATTTTCGCGAAATGGTTAAAGCATTTTCATTTTTTTTATTCCTTCGGAACATAGTTAGCAATTTTCCCAATATCGCAAAATTATTACAATTCTGGTTTTCTTTTTATGCGGCAAAAAAAATTGTTCATTCGAAATTTATCGATTGCAAAAAAACAAAATAAAAAACAGAAAATTTGGCTTTTTGAATGTTTTTTTTTTAATGAATATTTTTACCAATCTATTCTAAGGAATTTACGAGCGCCAGTTTCGTAAAAAAAAAGAAGTAGATTTTTTTATCGTTTGAAATTTTTTAATGTCATTACCATGATACTGACATGACTTTTAAAATAAAACTTCGGGTCGTACTTTAAAGGCTGTATGAGGCGAAGTTTGATTTAATATAAATAATACATTTTTTTTTCTTTTTTTTCGGACGCGAGGAATTATTCTGCATGGAATGCATCATACACGCATGGGATTCCGGTATCTGTGCGAGTGCCGACGGGAAGCAGATGTGAAAAAGACGCCGCCGTTCCTTGCGATGCGTCTATTTTTTATTTTTTTTCTTCACGTTTCGAAAGCAAAAGGCACTACCCGAAATATCCGGTGTCTCCGGGTCTCGGCAAAACAGTAGCAAAGCAGAGGCGCGACATCATCTTCGTCGCTTTGGCGCGCTCTGGTGCGCTTCTGCTTCTGCTGATGTTTCTTCGGGTCGTTAAGTAGGGTGCGAGATGTTTTCAAGGAAAGAAGGAGGACTGTCATCGGTCGTAGGAACTCGAGTTACCGAGCGAAAGAGACGAACGAACGAAACGTGTACGTATGTGCCGCATAGAGAGTTTGGTTGAGGATATAACGCAGATGGTTTTACGAGAGAACGCGAAGAGAGCGGGAGAGAGAAAGAGGGCGAGAGTGAGAGACTCGTTCGCTCACACCCGACGTTATAAATCAAGTGCTGCTCGTCGCAACCCTGGAATGGGGCGGTTGCCTAATCATCTGCCTTCAAAGCCACGATGCTATACTGCATTTCCAGTACATATCCCACTTATGTGCAGTTGCTTCATCAGCGTTTTACATGCCGAGAGCATGTAGGTTACCTTATTGATGTGTGTATAGGTGGATAAAAATCTATATGACCCGTCGTGCATTTTTTATCGCGACAACATCAACTCGTTTAAGAAGAGACCTTACAAGGTAAATTGATCCTATCGGTGTTTGCATTTGAAATAGCTGTTGCGGTATTCAGACAGTCCCTGTATAAAGGAACAAAAACAAATCATGCGTCGAAATGTTATCGAAATAATCGAAGTTTATCATTGAAGCTGTATTCCTCATACGATACCAGCAAGACACGCCGTTTGTATTAAAAAAAATGTGCGATTGCTAACATATTTTTGGAACTTTTCCATCATTGTGGAAAAAAAAGCGTGCAGAGTTACAGAACGAAGTAAACATCGTTTAGCAATTTCTCCCTTTTCATTTTCAACAGTGATTGCTAGGAAACTTATGCGTTAAATAAGCAACTGAGGTAACAGAAAAAAATTAGAAAATTGAATTCCAACAATATATTGTTTACTGAGGAGTTTAAAAAAGCTTCTTTCAATGCTTTTTGGAGGTTATAAAGGTTTTAATTAGCTTTTAAATCCAAAGTTCGAATATGGCAAGTTTCGTTAGCTAATGATTTACGAGTAGGTGACGAATATCCTTAAATATCCAAAAAAAATCAGAACTTTATGCAAAATGGTATAATCCCATTGGAACCCCAAAAACCTTGGATCGAACCGGAAATCATAATAAAGATAAATCTTCCCGCTTTGTTATCGGACCAAATATTTTAGTCTCGATCTTCGCGCGCTCCGATTAAATCTATAAATAAAATATACATATATCGTAAATCTTTTGCAGGACCAATAAAGTTTCTGAGCCCTCATCGAGTTTTGCTATACATAGGCACCATGCGCCATACATGCGCCATAAGCGCCATGTAAATTTTTTAACGACAGAATCAAATTGGCTTGACATAGTTGCCAAACTTATTGCTACGTCACAAATATTGTTATTTCATGACAGAATGTATAGACCCGCTTTAGGCGCCATGTGTTACAAAGTCATACATTCAGTGGGTCGCCAATTCATTGGTACTTATTATACGTAGATAGAGGGGAATAAACGACGACTACTACGACCGTAAGTGATAATCGATCGATAATAGATCGCTGTGTGTACCCAAGTTTTGTCGTAGTTGTGGGAAGTGCTTTACTCTCGGTTTATTCGACATTAATGCTTAGCGTGAATTATTCCACGTAGATAGTTCGTATTATACCGATCCACGTATACATGCATAGAAACCATACTATAGGTGCGGTATACAGCATCGAATTCCTTGTGCAATCTGGGGTGGCAATAACCAGCAACCGCACACTGAGCACCGGGCCCTCCGCAGACCAGGTCGATACTAATAAATTAATAACACCGCCATATACTATACATCCCCATTTATCGAAGGCACAATAATAATGCAAACTTTACAACCGTCACATATGTTACTCATGAAAATTTCGTACGATCAACAGAATCAAGAAACGCAATATTCGAAAACACAAAAGTTTTTCAACGTCTCGTGAAATGCATCCCCTTAATATCGATTCTCACTACCAGCGAAATGAAGAAAAAAAATCGTTACGAAAACAGCAAAATGTTCAATAAACAGTGAAATAAAAAATAGAATTAAAGAAATCCTACGCTGAACAATTTATTACTAATTGTAGTTTCTTTAACATCATTTTAATTCTGTTTATCCCTCGTAACGCACGGCAACCATAATAGCGGTACAATGAATTGTCGATGAATTGCTCTAATGCAAAATGCCATTCGCCATGTATTACGTTCTCGATTCGGATTGCTGCAGCTCGCGGTTTACTATCCGCCAATTTCGAACAATGTATGCAGCACTCGGTAGTGCGAATACTACCACACAATTTAATGTATATATTGTATATATATCCGCGCATTATCTATAACTATGTACGTTTATATATATCCTATATATCCTATGGATTGTATAACAGAGACGAAGAGACAAATCGGAGAGCGAAGCGAATCCGATAGTGTCAACAGCAGGAAGCGAGAGCGCGCGAGGATGCCCATTGCTTCGAATGCCTATCGTTTAACTCTCGTTGAACGTGTCCCATACAGTTTACGTCGAACTATACAGATCTGATAGGTTGAATTTCTACTGTTACCGGGGAAATACAGTATGTGTATTGTATCGGTAACAGTGAAATATCTCGCGGGTCTATCTGCAACTACTGTACGAGATTGCCATTGGCGTGCACACGCTTGTATCTTTCTGCACCCACGTATCGCCTTCGCGGTCGTTCGCCGTTACAAAGAAGTCAAACTGTATTCTGTACATTGGTCCCCCTCCCCCCCCCTCCCCTTCAGCGCGGGTCGGGAATGTCGATCAATTGCACGTACGATAATGTCAATGTGACAGCGAAATCGAGGGAAACTGTACGAAAACCATACGAGAAACTCTTCCCCTTTTCTAGTTCTTGTGACAGTAACATTTCGAAATCAGTGATTCGGTCGTCCTCTTTGCCACGGCAATCAAGTAATAAAAGGGCGGACCTCTTATCTTAACGAGCGATTGTGTGTGTTTCGGTAGAGGCTGCACGGGGCATAGGACAGACGAAGGGTGACATGCGGCGAAGCAAAAGTCTATCGTACGTCGAAGGGGGACACTGCGTCACATTCCCCCTCTTCCCTTCTCGCCATCCAGTGGCTCCAAAAGCAGCACATCCCTGATGGTGATGTGTTTACTTGGGGACCGAATTCTATACCGGATACCATACAGCAAAAATGAATCGGTCATTGGCACTTTGACAGTTATTGGCAACTTTCACCGGAACGCTTTTCGCCATTTGCATATTTCGGTATTTTTCAAACAATTTTTGAGAAAGTAATTTTTTTTTTTTTTTACAGTTTTTCAGCGTAATGAAGAAGTTGAAAGATTTTAATTCGTAATTTTAAATAAAAAGGAAAGAGTTATACATCGGCGGGGAAATCGCAAATTTTTGGTTAAAAAAGGACTTATATTGGTAAAAAAAAAAAAAAAAAACCCATGTGATTAATTATTAATACCGGAGTTCGAATAATATTTTAAAAAATCCCAGGTGTAATATAACAACGTCTGCAAAGAGTCGCATTTTTTTTACGGCATTTTTTACATTTCTTCCATTTAAAAAAAATGACAATTATTCTACAATTTCTAATATTAGGACTTGGGGACTTTTTTTATATGATCGCAACACTATTACACAGAAACTTTAACAGAAAATCGTATTAGTTGTACGATTTTTTTATCACCGATAAAAAAATCGAAGGACGCTGTTTTGCCTGAAATCTTCGAATTCCACCTTAAATTGTTAAAGAGTAACGTACATCAACATAAACGTTGTATTTGCTCGGCTGCAGTTACTTAGAACGATCAGGAAGTTCATAAGAAATGTATCTTTGTAATCAAAGACACATAAAGAAATGACTGCAATTTTTTAAATTACAAATTCAATTATTCTTTTGTCAATCAAATAAATCACATTCACTGCAATATAGGAACTATACATTTTTTGTAAAAAAAATAATTTCACCAGAGCCTCAGTTTAATCATATCCATTACGAATAATGAATAAATAATATTCTCCTCATAACGAAAGCTCAACGACGGTTCGAAATTTCAGCTGGTTATATCATATGAAGCATATTGAATCAGAGTGCATATAGCTATGCCAATAACTAATAATAATCAGTAGTCTGCCAATGACGATACGATGTGTCCTATGTGTTAGGTCCTTGGGTGCCCAGCAACGGTGAGAGACTGATGGATGGACGTTCCATAGGCGGTGCAGGACAGCGGCCTTCTACCATAGAGCAGCGGCAGCAGCCCAGCAGTAGCATCATCCTCGAGGATAGCCAACGCGTATTGATTTATGACGAGATCCCCCAAATCCTACCTCCGCCCCATCGGCTTCCTTCCCCCATCGTGCACGCTATTCCAGTATAATTCACGAAAATTCGTCATACAGTATATAACAGTGAATGGGGAACGCGCGTATCCACGACGACACTTGACTCCGCCCGCTACGTGGGTCAGCGCACCCCATAGACGTGTATTAAAATTCACCAGACAACAATGCCAACGCATTTGTGAAAGAGATTCGAATTTTCGCTAAAGGCAAATCATGAATGGAAAATAGAGGGATGGGACTCAAGGTTTTTGGTTTGAATACACCGGTTCAAACACAACCAGCGTCACATATGGCGCAGCGGGGTAATTTTCTCGTTTGTACCATTTGCGATGGGTTAAGGGTCGCCACCGTGATTACGATGCCCTTTGACATCGAAAAAGAAGATGCACATTGTTACCGTATGAAATATCCCATCGTTGAAATGATTCGATTGTAACAACTGTCGTATCAATGCCGCGGACAGCCGTCAGGGACCTTTCATCAAATTTACACCAATTTCGCTTCAGCCAATCGAGAAATTCGTATGATTGCATGATAAGTTATGCGCTAAATAGGATTAACTTGAGATCGATACATTCGGCAAGAGTTGCCAAAAAAGAATGTTAATACGGTAAAGTGAAGTAAACTTTTAGAGTAATCGAAAATCGGTTGATTTGAAAACTCGCTAAAGCTTCATAGAATTCCGAAAAGGGCAGAAAAAGAAAAAACAAAACTCAGTCAACTGCGGTCTTACTGCCCCGGATGAAAACCTCGAATCATTGAAAGATTCTCTTACAACAACTCCGACATTGATGCCATTCAATTCCTAATTCTTTAATCAACTTTTCCCCAATCTCTTGCACATTCGCTCGATTCTCCACGTCTTCTTTCATTGAGCGCAAATTTAATTCAACTAAATGAAAAAAAAAAAACGATAAAACGTTGAAAAGAAGAAGAAAAAAAAAACAAAAACCCGAGGCAATAAGACAGAATTGCCATGGATTCTCGACGAAATAAATGCGAATGCGATTGGCGGATCTCGAATGTAGTCCGGAGATCGTGATGCGGTTTAGATCCGAAGCAACCCCTTGCGAAGAGAAGTCTCTCTCCTCGTCGGGTAGTTTCTGGCACCGACACAAGGAGGGTGTAAACCGAGTAACGAACTTTGAACGTGAAAGAACCTCTTATGGGCAGTAGGTGGATTTGGTATACGCAATTGGAAATAGAATAAAAAACGTGCGTGCGTTGAATCGGAGGCGAAGGGTATGCTCTCTTTTTTTCCCTCGAATGATTCCTATACGTACATCGATACAAACTCGGATACGTTCGCCAGTCTATCTTATATAGAAGGTACTACGAGACTTTATGTATATGCCGCTAACCAATCTATGTATCCATACCATAGCATGGATACCATACCCGTGGCGCTCGACTCCCTCTATCACGGAGTCGTGAAACGCCGGTTCGATTACCGGAAGAAGTAGTTGGGTTAGTTTAGTCGGCTGATCGAGTTAGCGTATAGTTACCGGGTGGAAGCCGGATGACAAATAACAGATGAGGTTTCGGAATGCTACACACGTAGAGGAACGAAATGGGAGTGGGGTGGACGAGCAAGGGGATTCCCCCAGTCCGTCTCCTTTTCCAGTCGCACCAACACATCGGATTCTCGACGAGACCCGGGGCCTCGTCGGCGCACGGGCTATGCCAAACGCAACCAGCCAAACCGATGCGCCAAGAGACGTGGATGAGACTGAGGTATAGATATAGTTGGTAACCTGGGTTAGAGGCACCGACGAACGTTTGGTAGAGCCAAGCCAAGAAACGAGGACTCGTCTACCCCTCGAGGGTGATTTAATACCCACGTTTGATCCGATATTCTTTATAAAGTTTGTCCCAGGACGCTACAGATGCTTTTCGCAGCTTCTTCCCTCCACCCATTTGAGAGAGAACGAGCGCGAGACAAGAAAGTTTCCGACTAGCTATATCCTACATCGAAGACAACCTTGTACCCGCACCGACGATGTCGTCGACGACGCTGCGCGCCCCGTTTGCGGATCCGAAACCCGTATCTCATACCTTGCGCCAGACTCCGCTGGTGTACACCGTACCACATCGACTGCGGCTATTTAGTTCAACTTCCATCATCACTCCCCCTATCGAATTTTCGCCGAAGGGATCAGAGACCAAAAACCAAGGCCTTCTTCGCACTTTTCGAACTTTCCTTCTTCGGCACTTTCGCACGTCACGTATTCCCATTACCAAAAGATGCGTAGACACAAGCCTGCGCTCAATGAGAATCTGATCTTTGCTGTGTATAGGATGAAAGAAGAAAACGGGAGGGAGGAATATGGCCACGTGTGCCGAAGGGTTGTACGTGTAAAGAATATAGTCATAAGTCGAAGGGATTATGGGAATGGTTGCTATAACTACGCGTACAACATCGATTGAGTACGGAGATCGAAAACGCGAGAGAAAAACTCTTTTTGTTTTATGAAAGCTTCGAAAATCAATTTGATAGAATCGATTGAAAACACTAATTTGAGGTCATACTTCATTAATGTTAATCCTTTGCACGCGAAGCCTTGAAAAGCAGGCGTACATTGCGTCAGACTGCACACTCCAAATTAGAGTAGACCCGCTAATTATCAAGCGCTTGAGGATATTCTGACACACGGATAAGTATTTCGATTGAAATAACGTCATTTATGCGAGTGAAATAACTTTGTACGTAATCAGGATTAGCTGAAGTTGAATGAATACTTCAAATACGCAGAAACAGGTTATAAGCGATATGTACAGTGAATGGTAAAGCAGTTCAGAATTCCATTAATAACACCGGTAATGACTGCTTGCGCTATTGAATGTCTGAATCAACACTATAGTAAATAGCTGCATTATCAATGATTGATTAGTAAAGAAGTTAAGATAGTCATCCACGATCCAAGTAAACCTGACAGTCAGAACCATCGGATGCAGAACCTAAAATTCATTGAAGGCGAAGTGCGAATTCGTCGGAAACATATTAGGTGAATTCATTCATTCATCCATTCATTCGTTAGGCGAATTTCATTAGAAACATTAAAATATTGTTGTTGAAAAATCCAATTAACGGCAAAACGAAAGCTTCTTTCCGAGCAAAAAATCTTCTGTTTATTTCGTCAGGACTGCCTACAAACCTGAGTTGTTATTATAATGTAGAATCATCACTTCGAGCGTTAATCCGTTATAGAAATCAATATCGAACCGAAGCCAGAAAATTCGATCTCAATTGCAACCAATCTCTTCACGAGCAATTTCTCTTCTTGTCCACACATTTAATTCCCCAACTGGCGCCGTAAACCTCTGAATGCACACGTTCGTTTCACCGGCTTACACCCGCTTGCCCCTGTACTTAAATTAACAATAGTCCGCACGTGTATTATTCACCTGTACACCGTTGTGTTTGTCGCCAACTGCCGACTGGCACTGCTGTTGGCGACAGTGCGTGACGGTAATGGTATTAACGAGGGAATATCGCGAAACTGTTTTGTATTGGTCTGCCAGTAGTCGGTTCGCGCGATTGTCGTGAGTCACGTTAACGTTTTCGAACCGAATAATCGGAGAAGGTTTGAGAAATTCCACGGAAAGACGAAGAAGGACAGAGAGAAGAAGGCTTGAGAAGCAAGCGAGAAGGTAACGAGAGCTCATACGTTCGCTCAGCCCTGGTTCTTCCTCTTGGTCCGCCGTCGTCGTCGTCCAGGACGCAGAGAACGAAGAAGAAGAGCTTGCAAAAGCTGCTGCTCCTGATGCTTCTTCGCCGTTGAATCAGCCTAACGTACACATATATATGTGTGCCACTACGTACGTTGCACGGGAACGTGCGGGGCCACGTTCGCAAGAGTTGAACCGGAGGGGCCCCACCGATGTATGAGACAGGCGAACTCGGGTTGCGTGACAGTGACACATATAGGCGGCAAGGCAAACAGTGAATCGCTCGGGGCGCCTTAATTACATGGCGGCTTTTTCCTTTAGCAAGGGGTTTTACTTTTACGAGTGACATACGGGACGACAGTCGGACAGACGTACTAGGAGAACCCGGGCCTGGGCTCTCTCTCCCGAGCCTCTGCTCTGTCTCATCCTGACCGCCGCGCAAGCTTTATCCTTCTTCTACTTCCTCTCTCAGCGTTACGAAAGAGCTTCGGGGATCTCTGCTCACTTGCTGCAAACTTCACTCGTTCCGTGGGCACTCGTTTATTTTTCCTCTTTCATTCTCTTGTACTGTTGTGGCTACTGCTCGCTGCCCCTCTTCCTGATGCTACGCTTCCTTTCGTCTACCAGACGGATGCACGGAGGGCGAAGAGGTGGACATCGGGGAAACGCGAATTTGCCTTTCTACCTTTACGTAGAAGATGCATTTGGGGACCGAACATTCGTGACCGGAGAAAGCTCTAGAGTTGCACAGAGACTTTTCATTTCCTATTCATTTTTTGGATGTGCACGGAGATGGCGGATGTTGTAGGTAGAGAACGACGAGACAGTTACTACCGTAACGTGATGTAAATATGAGCGCTTTGAGCGCCACGCATGTTGGAATTTTAATAAGAAGAGCCGGTTATGAGGTCAGATCCAAGTTGCAGGTATAGAATCGTTGTGTTATGTACAATGTTTTCTGTTTTATACAAAGCTTTTCTGCAATATCTATAGTGAAAATAACGAAAATTGGACTATACATATATACTTGCCAAGTAAATTTCATATATCTCAACATCTAAACGGTAAAATTAAACGAATTCTTTCAGAGACTCTTATTTATCATGAAAAATGGCTACTATAATTTTTAAATGGAAAAAAATCGAATTTTAAAAATTATTTATAGCGTAATTTAAAGAAAATGGAACAAAACTGCGTTTTTTTTAATCCATTGGGCGCGATGATAATATTTCGCATGCAAAATATTTGTCAAAAATGGCTCTTGATCCGTGATACACACGTGATACACGAATACATTTCAGTGATACTAATCACCGAGCTTTCGTAAAATTATTATTGTCCATTTTCATTACGATAAGTTATGGTAGCATTTACTACGGCATGCGAGTTCAGGAATATACCTTTAACTATTCGTCAGCGTTAATCGAATGATAAAGACCCTTTTTCAGAGTCAAAGGGTATTCTTTATAATTTGTTTTTGTCCAACGTGAAAGGCGGCTGTATACACGCCTGTAGTATCTCGTCGAAAACGGGGAAAATTGGTAACTGACTAGACACGAGAGACATACAGATTGTATTTGCACGCTTGAACCGCTTGCATAGAATCGATAACCATTTGACCACAGTTTCCCTCACCCTAGTTCCTCGTTAAATATAGATAAACGGACGCATCATCGCTGCCGAAGGGTTAGCACCTCTCTCCGAACGTCTAGTTAGCGAGGTACGCACGCGTAACTGTATTTTCTTCCCTCGGTTCATGGCAGAGAACTCCGAAGGGTTAAGGCTTCGGCTTCGGGTAGGAGAACGACAGTGGATAGCGTTAGGATTCGTGCACTTAACAAAAACCCATGGCTCCGAGTTAACACGTACCTAACCCACGCCTGGGGGGCCTAGAGGTCCTGCACGATACATATCCAACTGTATACCCCATCGCGTTGCACTGTCAGTTTTCGACTGTGAGAATCTCTCCCCCACCCCCTCCCCTTCGCCTACGCCAAAATGGGATATATGCGCAAAGAGCCTCGCGGCCTCCCGTCCGTCCGATTTACGTGCGAACACGTGATATCGTTCACACGAATCGTGCGCCGCAGTACTCTCGGATTCGAACAGTATATATGCAACGAGGGACAGCTCTACGTACTATTCGAATATGCAGCCTATGTGCACACATTCTGCGCATATTCCTCTACCCCGGTGCCCCACCCCCTCTCCCCCGCTACCCCCTCAGTCTCTAGTGATGTCTACTTGCTAAAACTCACTGGAGCTCCACCAACCCAACCACCCACACCCCCATTTTAGCCCTATCGCTCTGTCTTCGTTACCAACTCGTAACGTTTGTTTGTTCGTTCTCGCGCTCGCTCGTGCTCTCGTGATAGTTTCAATGACGTGCGATTAGCATTGACTGAAGGGACCGGAGGATGGCGGCGCGCGGGTCGGGGAGACCGTAAGCTTTTGTACGTCAGTCACTTCGAATTCGCGCGATATCGCTTGATGATATTATCCGATCACGAGCCCCCGGGAGCAACGACGAGCAGTGTGGTTCCGAAGGGCTACAACTATACCCCGTACACACGGTACATGCACGAGGGACAGAGGAAGACTTAGGAAATCGCGTACAGTTCATCGCGCGAAATCGCGTTCAAGCGTGGAATAACGTTTCACTGCGATATTATTAGGGAGATATTGCCCGCCCATAGGTGCTGATAAATCTAGACATTGACTCAATCACGAACGATCACCCGGTTGACGGGATCGTTCTGTATGCTCTGTCGATAATTTGAGGATTTTGTGGATGTGAATTGTTTGCCGAGGGGAGAAACGCAGAAAAATACCGCATAGATTCGAAAATTATAGAATTTATATTTAAAATAAATAAAAAGATCTTTAAGGTCGATCGAGAGGGTCTGCAATGCATTTATTTTTTGTCACTAAAGAAATTAAATTTTTGACTCCTTCATTTTTATAAGTTTATAACCCTTTATAAAGGGTCCTTAGGGTCCTTTATTTTATTTTTTATTTTTTTTTTTTTATAATCAGCAAAACGCTTCAAAATCATTAGTGTTCACAGCTGATTATGATTTGCCAAGTATTATTAATACCTGTTTATTTTTTTTTATTTATATGAAACGCAATATGAACACAAATTCAGTATGTCGATTGTCATTCAAACGAAATTTTATTAAATACAATTTTGTTCATTAACGTTTGTCATTATACATTATTTTATTATTTCTTTCTGGACAATTTTAATCGGTAAGTATTTTTTATTAAAAAAAAAAACACAATTTGCATTATATTCTCGTGAAATTCAATAGTCTCGCTTCGTATCTGAACGACGCGATGCCGTTAAAAAAAAAAGCTAAACACACAGTAAATCATCCTATTCGAGATGTATACATTGAGATATCCTTAAGTGCTCGTTTACCGCGAATATTAGTAGGTGCGACTCACGTAACTCACTGTGCGACTGTTAAATAGCCCCGTTCGTCGTAGCCGTCGAGTGTTGACTAAATCCCGGAGAATCCAAGTGCCTCAATCAATAGAGCGTATACCGTATATGCCGGGTTGGGCTTTAAACGTATAAAGGTGGAAATGAGCGAGAATAAAGGTCGAGTAACCCTCGGGGAAAGCGTGCAAGAGTGAGAAGGCAAGAGGCACAGAAGGGGAGTGGACGCGTAGATCGCAGATTCCGAGGAAGTCACGAACGCGGGGACCGCGGGTACCGATAAGCTTTATCGGCGGAAATTCATGCTTAGAGGCCACCGTCGCGTTCGCGAGGCTAGAATCGCATAGGGCCACCGCGCCTCGCGGACTCCCGACCTCCAATGTAGACCATCATACATATATATATCACCTCGTGAATTTTACCTTCCGAATCGTCCGTAGTCGCAGCCGTCGGGGGGACCCTCAAATATTTAGGCGGCTCTTACTCTCGACGGCATAGGGGGGGACGGGGAGAATATAACTCGTTGAGCTACGAGTGATATAATAAAAGGTAGGCGGGGGTGGTAATATAAAAGGATTCGGATAGCGACTCGGAGATTTATTGCCCCTCTATACCTAAAGTCCAGAAGTCTTTCTCGCTCTTTCTCTCCTTTGAACGCGAGACTCGAATAGTTTCAGCTATAGAGGCCCCACGAGCAGCGAGGATCGAGCAGCGCTTTGCCCGAGCGCAACGATAGCACGGAGAGAGCAACGAAACTCCTCGACTATTCGCCATCTCCTCTGTGTTCTCTCCTCGAACCCTTATGGCCTATAGCAAATCCCGAATGTATAAGCCGCGAGCGGCTCTCTGTGCTCGCGTGACATTCCGGCGTTAACATTTGCGATTCGGGCTTTGAATCTTTCTCTCTTTCTCGCAACCGAGTAATATAGCGAACCTTGTCAAGCTATTCTTCCTTCCTTTTCACCCAACCTCTTCCCTTCCCTTTGCTAGGGCACTATATTGCTCTGCCTCTTACTCTCTCGTTCAAGCTCTCCTTTCGGCATGACATTTTGTTTGCTTTTTCCTCTTTTTCTTTTTTTTTTGTTTGTTTGTCCGTCATAAATTTTATCACATACTCCAACGGCGATATTAATGGGACGTCGTCGATATACCGACGTCGATCACGCTAAAATTTTCGAATAATACGCGCTTGTGTATTCGACAGAAGAGAGATAATGAAAAATATTTGGTGAATATACCGTGGGGTGGTTCGATTCTCCCGAGAGTGGCATTCTCGATAAAAAAAAAACTTTGTTATTTTTTGTCATTATTTTTTTTTACACCAATTTGTATCGATGAGAATAAATAAATTTTAATGAACTCGTGACCTCGCGGTTTCGTATTTTTGCGAAAATAAATAATATTTTTCGGAAATATTTCGGTTTAAATGATTTTAGGTCTCGAAACATCGAAAATCAAAATATCGTGGAAACGTATATTTAAATACGAAAATTCTGAGAACCGTGCGTTTCAACAATAACGAGAAAAATACCGGAATTTCAGGAAAAAAAAAAGAGATTTTCAAATCATTTTTAGATTTCAAAACGTCAGAAAATAACTCGTCGAAAATTTCGTTCCGTGGAACACGTCCATTTCGATACAATTTTTATACTTGTTGCCGAAGCATATATATGCACATATATATAACATATTTACCAAATATTTCATACGAGACGTGCGCTCGGAAGAAAAATGTCGGATCGTAGATAACAAAACGTTGTGGCTGCAGGTGCTACTTAGTGCCGTTGTCCGGTTAAATACTGTATAACGCACCTGCGCGACTCGAGCCGAGATACGTGTATCATTACCGTTCAATGGGGGGGTCGCGCGGCGCGTGCCGTGATTTTTATTTGATTTACGACATTGAGAAGCTCGACAATGAGGAGTAGAGTGGGGGAGCCGGGTATTCTCTCTACTGTACGAGGGAGCGAGCCAACGATAGTATAATCAGTGACTGAGGGAGACAGACAATGAGTCACTGATAGAGAAAGAATGGCGAGGGAGAAACTCCGAATCGCTCGTTAGCGATATTGTCATTGCCGGGGCATCCGTTCGATCGTTCGCGCTCGGTCTCGGTGGGGGTTAGCACGTTAAAACCGACCACCACCACGACACATAGTCAGTCGTTCTCTTCCCTCCACCGTCAGCCGGAACGATCACAGCGAGAGAGACGAACTCTACACGTTTACACAGAAACACATACACACGAATGAGGCATCAACGGATAATAGCCTCACGCCGCAGTGACTCGATGCACCTACCTATACCAGCGTGTTATACTGTAGGGTATACATATAGGTAGACACCAAGTACGTACACGACGGTGATAAAGCAACCAGCAAAAAGCAAAGGCCTCGTAAGTTAGTAATGATGAAAAATGACGCGAGAAACGAGTTCCTTTTTTTTTTTATTCGTTTTTCTTTTTTATCTCTAACTTTTTTTTCTACTCATCCGTCGCTTCGTGTCTTTTTTGTTATGTGACACGTGTCAAAGGATGATGCACATGGAAGCCCGATCAAGGCAATTTAGAGTCGGCAATTTATATACAACGGGAGACATTGTAGTTCAGAGGTAAACGTAGAAAAATGCTCTTGACAATATCAAATCACGTTTTATTCCAATTGGGTAATTTCAAGAATGCGAAAGAGTTCATTTCAGGTGAAAAAGCGCGTATTATTATTTTTTAAGGGTACAAAAAAATCTTATCAAAAATCCTGGGCGATTGATTGCTCGTACCGGTGTCGTGATAACGTAGAAAACGCCCCTTTTAATTAGCGATAATAAATCTTGATAGTGTTAAAAATAATTAAATTATGTTATAAAACGACGAACCGAACTCCATAGTACAGGATATGTAGCATTTTTTTTTTTTTTTTTTTTAATTAAAAAATACGTTTCACACGACACAAAAAGAAAAATGCTGTAAAGCGATATGAAAATCGAATTGCCTTTTCAATATTTATATTTAAAAATAGTTTTTTCTGCAAAACGCCAATGTACTAACCGCATAACCGTGCGACACGCAATATCCTTCCTACGTCTCTCCCTCGTAAAGTAATAATCAAACGTTTCTCAATTCGCTCGCGTCAATAAGTTCACAAGGCACGTCGTATACCTTTGAAACGTTAAATTGCAGCAATAACTAGAGCGCGTCAGAGTTTCCCACGAGTGCGAGTTGGAGGAGCAACGCTCGCTGGTGTACCAACGTTAAACCGTTGGTGCACCGTTGGTGTAAGAAGTTGGCACATAAACTTCACTTCCTCTATTACGTGTGCGTGAATTCAGCAAAGCCTCGAGGTACCGTCGAGGCGTCGGCTTATAGTAGCAACTCTAATGTCTAATACGCCGAGTGAAAGACGAGGAGAGAGACTGGTTGGCACAACGCTTTTGCCACTTTGCCGCACTTCGTCGCGGTTTCCCGTTACGTCCAGCGCTGGATTCATGGCATGTAAAACCTCCGGTGCGGAAATTTCGTAAATTAATAGAGAGAGCCACATCATCGTTCGAGGTGCGTTTTTTTTTTCAACTCAACCGGAAATGATTAAAAAAAAAAGTTGTACCAAAAGAAAACCTATGAATTGGGGTAATTAATAATTAATTAGCATAACCCTTTTTACGCTCGAAAGGTAGTTGATTCATCTGACCTCCATTTCTTCCAACCCATCATTTTTTATTATTGCGATATTTCCTGTATTTTGATAAAATTATTATCGTGACTAGAAATCCATCATCGCCAGCAATTGATGTTGTTTCGGTTATCGCGACTATCGCAACGGGTACTCACGTGTGTACTGTATGCATATTACAAACTGTATTGTACATTCAGCCGACGCGGACCATATTCAACCCGTCCGAAAATTCACTTTCCTCCCAACTACGAAACTCTATTTGCGCTTCGGCGAAACTCGTGTAACATTTGAGGGGAGATACAGATGTGTTTAGACTACACGAATATAGCTGGGATAACGGTGGGCGTGTATTCTAGGATTTTCGTAGGGATACGAATTTCAGAACGGTGAGTTTGCACTTCATAACGTTAAACGCTCGCTGTAACCCGTGCAAAGGCCCTCCCGTACGTGTGCAATATTCGTCGGCTTCTAACATGCGACCTGAAGCGGCAAACATTGAAAACTGAACGGTGAGAGTACATTACCGGGCGGATGGTAAAATACACAGATATACGATTGCAATGATATCACACTTTTAATTACAATGTGAAACACGGAGGGCCGTGACTGTAGTATGTAACGAGAGAAGGCATTCGACGAGTGTACCATGAAGCACGTCGGCGAAGTTTCATATTTAGTATTTACATGCACTGCCGAGGGTGCATACTATTAAAACATCGGAATGTATACATCGAGTTAATTATACGAAAGATGTACAATCGTCTCAACGATGTATTACGCGATTCTTTTTATTCATTTTTCTCGAACTTCGTTGATGTTTTGCGTCGTAACAGAATATCAGATATATGAAAAAATATAGATTTGAATATATTTTACATATACTACGAATCTATTCTGACGAAAAGTTGGATTTTTTCTGTATGAACGTTCGGTTATCGATTTGGCGGTTGCTACAATTTTGATTTTTCAGAAATTGAAAGGAATTTGCGATCTTTAAAAAAGAATTCGTATCAACTTGAATTACGCGATCTCGCGACTTAATATATCGCTTTTCCATCAAATAAGTATGTAAGAGGGCATTTTTTTATCTAAAAAAGCGACATTTTCGCGCCCGGCTGAGCGTCATATCTCCGTGAGTTGTCCAATAAAAAAAAAAATTAATCTGAGTCTCCGGGGTCTCATTTAATTTGCAAAAAAACTACACCGTCGGTGTGCGGGGATTATTTTTGGTTTATCGAAACAAGGATGTGCGGAATGTCAATGAATTTTTCTCAATATCACGACAAATTGCTGAAATTTCATGCATAAAGCTATACAGAACGTTCGGCTTAGCATGGATTAAAATTCCCTGTCCGACAATCGGTGAGGATTGTTTTTACCAGTAAAATGAGACCTCGGGGAGACAAATTCGTGACCGGCTCTGCCGAAATCATGCGCGGAAGCTTAAAATAAAAACATGCATTTGCGAGGCAACTAGAGAACACTACAAGCTTCAACCGCACACAATAATATTGATTTTTCGAGTGTCAAAAACGACGTTTATTGTCGTACGCGAATGGTTACCAGAGGTACTGACGTACAACTGGGAAAATTGGTGGTTTTTTCGGTGATTCAACGCCCTTAAAACGAAGTTGAAGAATCATTCGAGTGTCGAGTTCGTGAGACACGAACTTGTATAACACTTTTCTAACACATTTTTCTCGGAAACGACTTCACGAATGAAAAATTGAAAAACTCGACGACCTGCGACTATAAATAACGATAGCGACGCTCTTCAATCTTCATTCTAAATGACTTGCCTTCCAGAAAAATGTTGCAATGTGTAGCAGTTTTGACGTGGGAAATAAATAGGAATAGTTTAAGGTTTCCCAACCAAAGCAACCAATAACTTCTTAAATCGTAATTATAATCGCTAAAAAATCACAAAATTTCCTAAATTCGTTTGCACAGTTAGTGGACTCCTTGGAGAAAACAATTAATTTGCATGTTCCAAAAAAATGCTCAACTATTAATTGATTATCAACCATAGGTATTATCTTCAGCAAAAAGAAAACTCAAAAAACATTCTCGTTTATAAGCAGATTTGAAAAAACAAAAACTCCGAAAAATGATTTTTCTCTGCAAGTTAGTACTCCAAGTTATTTTAAACTCTGCGGAATGAAGTTATTTCTTCATTATTTTTTGTTCTTCGCGACCCAGTTGTGATTGAAAAGCTCGACATTTCGTAATTTGTCAATTAGGAAGGCAGCGGTTTCCCTACGTTTTCAACAATCGATCAGCCGCGAGGAAATATAAAGATTTTCTTACAACACTAATTAATCCATCTACGTCAATCGGCCCTCTATTTGTCTTCATCTTTAATGTATCCCGGACTACCGCAACAATAATAATTCCTTCGAGATTGTATAGTTGTAACGCGCGGTGCCTAATAGCCTCGAGGAACCAATGAACAAACTGGAACACTTTCACTGGTAAATACGGGCGCGGTGTCGGGGCCCGGTACCCGCAGAGCTATTCAATGCACAGTATAATAAGCTGTGGTAATGCTTGAGCGAGAAACGACGAGGGTATTGTAGTGGTTAGCAACTCATTTTTCTCCTTGATCCGGTTTGAATTCCTTCCTCGGTTGCTCTCTTTACACGCCAAGCCACACATACGCGAAAACGCGTTGGTTCGGCGGTTCGAATTATGCAATTGAGCAAATATAACTTTCGGTTCACTTGTCACACAATCGCGTTTGGCTTGTTTTCGTTTTTTTTTTTTCGTCATACGTCCGATCGATTATAAATGTACATTTAATGAGGCAACAGCATCAATGGAAGTATCGATGTCGTTCATAACCACGAATAATATATCAGTCGAGTCATTATCCCATTTCAATTAATACATCGTGTATATGCGTCTGTATGTATATTTATGTATATATGTATTGCTATATACGTATATATTTCTGCCCAAAAGTACTGTATTTCAATTAATAATAATGCATCGACACGAAACCATTACCGGGCGAATTTCCGTTGTTCACGACAGAATAGATGCATATGCGCATTGTTGGATATTATTATATACAGTTATAGTAATAACAGAAATCGAATATAATATGATACGCGCTGAAAGCTAGTGGGCATAATATTGACAGGGTTCGCGGATCGTTGTATGAGGTCACAAATTGACGCTTTGGGCCCCACAACGACCCCGGGCTACTAGCGTCACGCTACACCTGAAGTAGATTGAACGTGAAATAGCCGGAGCTCAGTGTATAATCAATAAAACGTTCCGTGGGGGGCTTAAAAATTCAAAGGTCGAAATATGGTATCGGGAGGGAAGACGGGTCAACAAGTTTCGACACTGTAAGCTATATAAAAAAAAAAAAAAAAAATTAACGTCCCGCATGTGGGATTTTTCTTTTGCACTAATTGATTTGCACGCAATATTAATACGACAATTTTCAGATCCTCGTTGAAGCAATGCAAACGTAATATGAAAAATTTCAGCTGAGAAAAATTGGCATAAAAGTCCTTCTGTTCGAATTGACGAGTAAAAAAAAAAAAACCAATTAATTTTTGTATAGTTGGTGAAAACGAATAATCAGAGGTGTAGAAGGCGATAAAAGCCGTACCGAGTAGAAAAACTTTTTTTTTTTTCGTAATAAGTCATATTCGAGGGAAAAGCGCCGTCCAAAAATTTTTCGGATCAAATCGATATCTGTTTCGGATTTGAAAACATCGAAGCTTTAACGATTGCAAACATGACGTTTCGTAATACCTATATCAGAGGGCAAAACGCAGAATTCCCTTAAATATAGATCTCCAAAAAAATGCAACAAACCCATTAACTCGTTGAAGATGTAATACAAATTTATCAGCAGAAAATATCAGCAGGTAAATGAGATAATGGAAAGATAGTAGAAAGGCTCTTCGGCTGAAGGGTAGAGAGCAAAAGAAGAAATTCGTTGAGAACAAAGGGACATTTTGCTGTAAAAAAAATCAGCGAGTCCGGATTCTGTTCTGCGTTAACAAGAGTTAACGAGGTAGTTGAGATATAAAACCGTACATCACGAGAACTCTAGACGGTCATTCTGGGGTTATTCGTATCCAATTCCAGACGCGCTCTTTGAAAAAAAAAAACGCTCGTACCTTCCTAGTCAACGGATATTCAGATTTTTTCACCCGCGGTGCAGTGACAAAAATCCCTCACCCGTAAAAAACCAATTGAGTAGCATTACATACTCGACGAGGTTATGGTACAACTTTCATGCCCTCACTTTCCTCCCTCGTCCCGTGGAAGAAATTTAATGATATTTAAATAAAGAATAAACAAAAGGGCATTTTTTTTTATATCAATTCCAATAATCCTTGACGTCATTCGCAGTACAGTGCGGACAAATGGTGCAAACGTTAATGCATCTTCAGCCTATCCGCCTCATCGATTGATGTCCTGTTCCTCCTGTGTATTCATGATCAATTAAATGCCGTCGTTGCTATTGCTGCCCCTACTGTGCGCCCGGCTTTCGATATCCATCAAAGTTCAATGATACGAGCATCAAAAAGGCTGTGCATATAGATTTATATACATATATACGCGACCACACAGAGACGTACACAATATGTGTATATCGCTCGATGCTATTCGTACGGACGGCTGCAAATCAGAGTCGAGTGGCATTCGAGTATAGATTGCGATATCAAGTACCTTCGTGAATCGTCGGATAAATGCATTGCCGCAGCAGCGGCCCAGAACAGGGGGAGAGGAGAGAAGAGTTCAGAGGGACGATCGAGAGGAGCAACGAGAATCGAAGAGAGAACAGGCTAATCTCTGGTCGACCCCACGTAGCACACAGACTCCACACTTCGATGCATTTATTCGATATATGTATATCATGAATCGCAAAAAAAAAAAAAAAATTCCGGAACTTGTATTACGGAAATTAACTTTTGCGACGATCGAATATAAAAATGAATTTGCTGTTAGATTAATTCAATTGAGTAATTAAATTTGTTTAAATAAAATAAAAATACAAAAGTTAAAATAATTTTTGACAAACGGGTTGTCGAAATTTGTCGAGATCTTGAAAAAAAAATTGTTCGAATTGAAAACAATTTTTTACGAAAATTTTTGCAGAAATAATAAAAAATTTGGAATATATTTTATATTGTATACCTTACGAAGAAACGGTGTGAAATGCACGTACGTTGCATAGTAGCTAAAATAACCTCGCAGATATCTGTGTATAAGGTACGTGTAGGCTGTACAGTTGAGTAGAGTCTATGAAACTCTACGTGGCACGCAATGATTGTTGGGAAAACGTGACCCCCCGCAGATAACATAAGTAGTGTGTGTTAGATTATGTACACCGACGGCAATATTCACGAAACGCGACAGAAACAAAGGATTAACTGATGGTGAGACACCCGTATTCCCGTTATTCTATAGCGCTAGATATACTCGCATACGCCTTGAAAGAAGAGACAATCATTGCAGCGAATGCGATATTACAGTTTTTTCCACGCGAGGAACAGAATTAACTGATAATAACACGTTACTCCAATCGCTGGCGATTTTTGCATCGACTTTAGAAATTTTCGGAGAATTAGTTATATTACTAAATTATTATTAAATTATATATATTCAATAATAATACTACATTATTGAATGTTATTTGAATGATAACAGATATAATTAATTCTATGAAAACAAAAGCGATATATAATAAATTACATATTTATCATATGCGGGTGGGTTTGGCGTCTATTGGTATAAATTAGCAAATTAAATTATTGTTTGCATTCGTAACATCAGATTGTTGAAGTTTCTTTTAGTTCTAACATTTCGTTTCTGTCACTGATAATAATAATTGTTGTAATCGAGAATCCCAAAAACTTGTCGGCAGTCCAAAGACACAGCGATACCCCGCGGTTTTTCGTATATTTATTAAAAGCGTAAAAATAATGTTTCAAAATACCCAATTCCGTTCTAAAAGGATTAAATGCAAATTGTTTTGTTATTTATACTGATAACAATGGATCAGCTGCGTCCGAAAAATTTCAAACCCATCCACATTTTTCGACGTTAATATTTATCTTTGCTTAAAAAAAAAAAGCATCACTCGACCTTTTTCGTGTAAAAATAAAGCTTTCCGCTCCAAAAAGCTTTAGATGCAAACAATTAAAGTACCGAGAGAGTCGGGAGTTTCGCTCAAGGTACCGGAATTGTTTCGGCGGGGCAGTGACGAAAGGCACTGGCTATACACTAGTATGTAGTAATTGAGAAACGGGTCAGTCGTTTGTACAAGAGACACGGCATGCAGTAAGAACGAGAGAGTCGTAGAGACCGCAAACCCCGGTGGTTTGGTTCGATACTTTGCTCTCGTCGTGTAGCAAATACGGTTGAGCAAGTGAGGACGGTAGACGAAATGGTAGTGGAGAAAGAGGGGAGGAGGGAAAAGGAGTATGCGCTCCGATGGAACGTGAAGAGAGCACCGGCTTCCCGAGAGGGCCTAAAGCTTTTTGCTCTCTCGTCAGCCATGAGACTCGGGATTTTCGATGTGTCCCGACTTCTGCATCAATCTTCGTTCTCGTCGTTCCAAAAAAAATGGACATAATGTTCAATCGGTCCACTCTGTCTCTCCGTGTATAACGAACACGAAACTATGCGCATCACTGCTGCCAAATTAATTCGGCAGTCGATTTTTTTATCCCCTAAAACTCGCCCGCGGTCACCGCGGCTCTCTGTTGCTTTTATCCCTCGCTATTTCTTTTCCTCGGTTGGACAACAGAAATATAAGAAGCGGACGCGACCAAAACGTCGGCAGTAAAGTGCCTAGTAACGAGCGATTCTGTTGCGATAAGAAATAAGTCGACCCGACGTTTCTCTCTTTTGCGTCCCTATGCGATTTGCACTCTGTGTGTACATCGGATGAGTCTACAGCGAGCTTCACTCTTGCGTCGCTTAATTTTTTTATTTATGCTTTTGGAACATTCGGGCACTTTGGAAGCTTTTCAGAGGCGACCAAGTAGAGGAGAAGAAGAAATTATATTTTTCTTTTTTTTTTATCCTAACGAAGCCGATGTTGGCGGAGAGAACTCTGATACGTTTCCTATGTGATTCTTGATGATTACAATTATCGAGAAAAGACCTTTTTTCGATGAACATATCGATTTTTATTCATCGAAAAACGTCATCTCATCTGAAATCATTGGGAACAAAGAAAATTATGAATACCGCGTCCCGAACAAATTTTAATCGTATGAAGATCGCGAATAAGTAGAATCGAAATTTTCGAATAATGACGAAAGGATCAACGGCGCTGTTGTAAGTAAAAATTTGATGTCACGATTCGTATCCATTAGATCCGAATATTAAAACGAATTCGTAAGATGTATCAATCAGAATGTATCTCTCAGAATCGATACCAATAAAATTGACGACAGTACCGACGTACACATCCACGACCATTGGATTTTTCATTTGAATTCAGCTTTTCTTACGGTTAAATTCGTCGTTGAATTTCGCTAATCAATTGGTAATATATGTCTATCGAATATCTCCGTGAGTCGTTCTCCTAAACTATCACAGCGTATAACAAACGTCGCGAGTTACTTCGCGGGCTCGTCGGTTCGAGGCGAGGTTTGTTTTTTCGTCGAAACCACGACGGGTCCTCGGACAACCTTCAATTTGGATAATATAACGCAAGGTTGTCGAAGCTTCGTTTCGGTTCTTCAGTTCCTAAATCAATAAATCTCTCGCTCCCTCTTTAGCCTTTTCATCTCTTTCTATCGGTTCGTTCTCTTTCGATTTTACGTATGTGTATGTGTGACTCTGTGTATTTGTGCAGCCCGCAGCCTCTCTGTAATCCCTCTCGGGACGCTTTCTCGTCCCGCGAATGTCTCGTCGCTCGTACGTTTTGTTGTGATTGATGGTCGGGTGAGGGTGGGGGGGAATCCCTTTATTTTTATTGTTACAAATAAATCGGAGCGTTTCGGGTTCGTGTATCGTTGTGGCGCCCGATATCTGCAGTTCCGCCGTAGATATACACTGTAAAATACATGTGGTATGGATACAAGAGCCCCGGAGTGCTCGATCTCACCGATACTCTTGAGAGGCTCTACTCGCGCTTTCGGGACTCTCGATTTCGTTCTCTTGTACCCACCCTGTTCACTTTTTACAACGACTCCTTTCCTCTTACCGGTTTTGATCCACGAGGTTTTATACGTATTACATCTACTCTACAGTTGTATAACGAGAGTAGTTACCCACCGTCAAAAATTACCCAAAGCGAATTCACTCGGTAATTGTTAATTTACTAACATCATAATAAGTTAATTAAAAAATGCAAGTATTTCGTATCGTCGATAAAAAAAAAATCGTGAAGTTAATTAATAAATTAAGGTATTTAATTAAATTTTCAATTCATTTTCTTTTTTATTTCAAATTTATATGCGGTCATTTTGGCGCACACAAGAAAATATCATATTTCGAATCTTCAAAATTGAAAAAAAATTTCACGGGAATTTCTTTAAAACAGTTTTTCACCAACGCGCAGTTTTGGAGTTGTGAGCGATTCGAAATTTCGTCGCGACAATAACCCTTGTCGATGGTCAATTTTTATGCGTCGATATATCGAAAACTATACCCTAAAATTCATTTTTTCCATCGGCAAAGTTTGTTCAATTTTAAGTCGTGAATACGATCTTATCTTTCGCGACGATTCTAGGACACCGTATATAATCTATAGCGCTGCGTTTTATGTTTCATACACTATATACATATATATAGAGTTATATATACATAGTTATAGTTGTATTCCATATTCCACTCAGGTACAGTCGGCAACTCGGTTGAATTCACTAGACTAATGCGGGGCACACCCTTTCCCGCTGCCACTATACAGTCCGTTCCACAGTCTCTTCGCCACCGCCCGCTGCGCTTGCAAGCCGAAGATTAGGAACTTGGCATACCCGTGCGAGAACTGGTGTGCGCGCCCGCAGCGTGGTGAGCGAAATATTCGCGGCTTTCAGCTGGGCGCACACGCTCTTCCACTCTCTGGCGCAACGACCCGACGAATATGCGCCGCAATGATTAGAGTCATGTACCTGCGCGTTCTTCCCTCTCCCGACACTTACATGTATACGCGCATTTGTAAGCTCGTACGTGGCACTAACCACAAGCCAATACTGTGGTCGACGTGTAACGAGAGGCACGCGCGATATGATAACTCGATGTACGAGGAATTTCATTCGATAACCGTACGCAAAGAGATTACGAACGAGCGAATCGAGTCAGCAGGTACATAGTTGCAGTCATAATAAATGCGAAATGATAGAAATACCGTTGACGATTCTTTCTTGTTATTCATTTTTATCACTTTTACAAGCTATGAAACTGCAATTTAATTCTATCGCTGAAGCCATTTATTTATTTTTATCTCGAACAGTAATTTATCAGTTCTACTTAACCGTTTTATCAAATTCGGAGTAAGAAAACTGTAAGACAATCCGCGGTTGCTTTGTTCAGCGGTTGAGTGTACGACATTTCGAAAGTTAAAAAAGTCGGTTATTTTAATTATTATTAGGAAAAAAAATGGATATTACTTTAGCGACGGAAGGGTTAACAAACTCAATAAAAGGTGCAGCTAGTTAAGCGTTTTTTTTATGCCTTAAAAAAGAAACAATCTATGGGCATAAAAAAGTAATTAAAGAGAAAAAGACTGTAAACCGATCTATTATCGATAAAAAAAATTGTATATCGTTAACATCGAAATAGGAACAAATAATAATAATTGCATGGATACAGTAAGTTAACGTTGTAGGCCGACGACTTCGTTGCGGAGTCCGCATTATAGTGCAGAGAAGGAAAGAAAAAAGAAAAAAAAAACTCAATCGCAAACTCGTCGGACGCTACGCGGTGGCACACGGGGGCTCACGCGACGGTGATTAAAAAGTTTGCGCATAAATCGACGCGATAAATTAAGTCTGATTTCGTTGAGCGTATATACGGGTTGAGGGTTACGGGGGTATAGTATGAAACGAGAATCGCGAAGTCAACGAGATTTACTGCACCCGATGCGCGACGTGTGCACCGCCGTACCGAGAACCTTCCTTGACGTCGTTCGGCTTTTGATCGCTCGTGTGCGATTCGCCAGGGGCCTAAAACCTTTCGAATTCGATACAGAGCACGTGCTCCAGGCATATAGGTAGTCGGTTTTGCCAGACGGAGCACGTATTTGCCAAAGGTAAAGGTACAATCTTTTATTTTTAATACTTTATACATAGCATATATGGACGACGATGTGACAAAAAAAAATAAAGAAACAAAAAAAATATATATCTATCGAGCAGAACGGAGTCGAAATCAGACGAAAAATATCGCTAGCGATTTTCTTTTTCTACCGCATATCGGCTAAACATTTTTTTTTTTAATTTTGTTTCGAAATACATCGAAATTCTTTGCGACCAAATTTTAGGTTAATTCTTATGTTACAATTAAATTGAAGTACAAAATCAAGATTTCCACCAAAAAATAACGATATATTTTTTTCCCGGTAAAAAAAAAACTTCGTATAAAAAATCCTCCACATTTGATTGTTCGTCAGGGTGTTCTGTCCGTGTAAAAAAATCCGCGATTCCGAGTATAAAAAACTGTAAGAGACATACTTCATTTTTTTCAATATTTGCTAAAAAAAGAAAAGAAAAAATGAAATTCCTCTCACAATTTTTGTATAGTGGTACCTGGAATTTTTTCCACGATTAAAAGACCTTTACGAACAATGAAAGGTAGAAGAATTTTTATGTGATTTTTATTTCTCGGAAAAAGAAAATAAAATGTGTTTTTTTTTTTCCCAGAAGCCGATGAACCCGTAAGTTTAGAATTAAATTTAAGCCGAAGAACAATTTCGAACTCTCGTCCCAAAGCACGAAACTTATCTCGTCGTCATTCATTCCTTTTTTTTTACCTCACGTTTTGTAACAAATAAGTGTTAACCGAGTCGCAAACGTGGCGAGGGTCAGCAGGAGAGGCATTACTCTCTTACAGTACATATAATTCTCGAAACTATGTATGGCAACACTAGTGGTTCGCGTCGGTTAGAGAAAGAAAGACACGGGAGAGTGTCTGGTACATTGTCCGCGAGAACGTAATTATATGACCACGAGAATTGCATCCCGGTGTGCCACTTGTCTTTATACGTTCCCATTATTTCCTGGTTTCTACTCGCACTCGGTAGTTTCCCGCCGGTTGGCATTGTAACTCTGGAAACGACCCGCGGACCCCACCACGCAGGTCATATTGCACTGCGATTCACGGTATATAGTATTCCATGTGCTTTACAGCTTACATACATTCATATCCTATACTATACTACACACAGACATATACACATATGTATATATATACATATAATATATATTTGTGTGATTCGCAGTAATACATGAAACGAACGCTCTCGGTACACGATGTATAGATACACGGTGACGCACCTGCGCGAGTAAAATATAATACGATCGCGCGTGTTCACGAGAGCGCAAGACTCCGTCATTTATGTACGCGTACAGGTTCAATACGTATATTAAATGGGTTTACAGTACGGTGTACGTAGGCGTGGTATAGCGGCGGACTCTGCCGCACAGGTTTTTGCAACAGACTGAGAGATAGTTTCGAGGGGTTCTGCGGCAAGCGCCATTATGGTACCACTTTTGTTGCACCATACGTGTGTGCGCACGTGTGTATGTACCTGTATACTTATAGTTATAACTCTCGTCTCGGAAGGTTTCAATGCGTTTACATATCGAGTGTCAGATACGTTCGATCGTTTAACGATGCACGCCGGAGCACATAATGGAGCGGAGAAAGGGCTGTTATATTTGTCCTCTCGTGTCTCCGTGTCGGCTTGTGTTCTACAACTTGATGGCCTCCAATGACGGGCACGGCCGAGGTAAAATGTACAAGTGGAATAAGTGCAGAGCAAATCGCGCGCGACTAGAGCGATGAGTAAATACTAATTTCCTTGAATGCGGAAAAAAAACAAAAAATTGCAACTTTTTTTTTAATTGCGAATTACGTCATTTGAATATATTTTAAAAAATGTTACGAATTAATTATTTGTTTGGAAAATTGCAAAAAGAAAAATTGCGTAAAGCGAAATCCAATTTTTACGAAAAAAAAAAAAAAAATTTCACGCGATGAATTTTTTTTTTTTTTTTTTCGCATCCCGTGAGAGATTTTTTTTTTCGCAAAAATGTTATTCTCCCTTTTAATTTGACAATTTGTAACGCCGTCATTTAAATGTCCAATTTTTTTTTACCCCGGTAGCAATAAATAAATAAAAAATCGTTCGTTATCATTTTTACAAGGCAATTAGATAAAATATTTAATATCAGCGAAGCGAAGAATTGCGAGTAATAGAAGGATTGGATAGTATTCAGCGCGAGACTGCGGCCTGCGCTCGGGCGGGTCAACGAGCGCCGCAGTTCTCCTTGCATCGGGCCTCTCCCAGCTCTAGAAACTCGTCTCGAGAAAGTATTAGCGCTAAGAATTTATACAGGATGTTGGGGGTTTGGTATGGTATACTGTATCGAGAGACCGCATCGTTCCCGTTTCTCCTCTGCTTCCTTCATCTCATTGCTACATTGCGCGCAGAGAGTGGGATTTTGCCGCAGCGCAGCGCTCACTCGGTGCCTACCTCACTGTGAGTATTTTCGCAGGACAATTTAATAAGACCAAATAATGATGGGGCGTGCAAACGAGTTTGTCGAGTCTGGTCTGCGGTACTATACAGTGGATTAGTGTATAGCAACGATAGCACAAACCTCTCTCGCTGCTTTATATTCTACACTGTGCATCATATATATACTATTATGTATATATCTGTGTTCATATATAGGCGCGAGAGACCTCTCCTCCCACTCTCTTGAGAAGCCGGAGAAGAAAAAAACAACTTCATTCTTTACCGTTAAGCGAGGCCGTTCGCACGGATTACAAACGATACGTCGAGAATATAATGGGTTCGCACGCACCTCTACCCGCCTAATTAGCGAGTTCCGAGCTTTCGCGTCACAATGAATAACTCTCGTTGGCCCCCGACGACTCTGTGTGTCCTCACTGTCAGCGATATATATGCAAACGAAAAAAAAAAAAAAGACACAAAATTTTACTATCACTATCTCGTCCGGTATGTCGTCGTTTTCGACTGAATCGCGATTGCGATCGTTAAAAAAAATCTTGCAGTATTTTCTCATAATTTCTCTGCATTAGAACATTTAATTCTAATAAATTGAAGAGACGGCGTTTTGCCAGTTTAATAGTCCATAATAATCAATCGAAATACGGTATAAAATATTCGAGCAAAAATCGCAAAAATTTCTTCAAAAGTTCTTTTCTCGATAAGCAAAAAGAAAAAAAATTACAAATATTTGCATTGTTATTTTTTTTTATCTAAAAGAAAGCAACGAAACTTGCTTTTCACATAAATTCTCGCGACTGGACTCAACCTTCCAACTCTATCGTCACATTGCATGCAATGGCTTAAAATATTTTTTCGAAAATGTCTCTTTACACTCGAATAACAATCCTCCTCCGACCTATGCGAAGAGGCCAATTGAATTCTCCAAAAAAAAATTTTAAATTCAAATAAAAAATAAAATTTTAAAAATTACCTCAAATAACCAATTTATCTCGTAGGCACTTTCGCAACCCGAATTGATAAAAAAATTGAACTCTCCGCACTCTATAATTCGATATTCCTCGTAATATGCGCCAATTTGATGTCGTCATTCGAAAAAATAACCCTTCTGTCATTTCACCAATATCGCATTACCATCCAATATGAAATTTAAACGAGTATAACATAAAAATTTATTATTTTTTTATCGTCCAATTGCACAGAGTATTTAATATCGATAGCTACCCGAGTACCCCAAGACTCGCCACATAACCGTAGAGGTTAATAATAACGCGATTCAAATAAATCCTCGACTTGTCGACACGCTCGATTATATTAAATTGCATTTGGCGGATTGGTTTATCTTGAATGCTCTCGTTGGTGATACAGGCATTATAGGGGAGGAGGGGCGGGGTGGGGGGGAGGCCCATCGGTTATTCGCGTTTCGAGTTTGATAGAGCGAGACGAATAGCATTGGCCCGCGAGTGCAAGCGCAACGACGAGAGAGACCTGCATCCGACCCATAGGTAGGGCAACTCTCATGCGGTCTCTGCAGAGGTCCGAGCGACACAAAGGACCGCGACAGTCGCATAAGTTATGGCGTACCCTCCGCGGACAAGTGCCCTCCCTCCCATTTGATTTCTCTTCCTCGTCCACGCTTCGTTCTCCTTCGTCCTCATCCCCCCTCATGCAATTCTTTCTCCGTCTATCTCGATCTTTTTTCATCTCGGGGAGGGGTTCCCCTCGAATTTGCTCCTTCCACGTAACTCTTTCGCGGTTCTCCGCGCCCGGGACAATAGGAAACCCCATCCCCATCCCCGAAATCCTTCTGAGAATAATCATTAATCCGCAACTCGCGAAAAGATTTAACGTTCGCATAAAGTAATTCCTAAACGCAACAAAAATTGTCTGAGATTTAAAAAAAAAAAAAAAAGGGAAAACGAAGGTTGAGAAGATAGAATGTGAGAAAGAGTGGAAAGGGGGTTTTTAGCGAAGAAAGATCTCTCTTGAAATCGCTTTGTCTCGACGAACTCTCTGCGTCTCGCGAACGAAGAAACGACGGTCAACAGTCGACGTCGCGTAAACGCAACGTATTACGTACGTGTGTGTATATAGGGATACATATAGAGCACATATAAATGTATGTATGTTATGTATGTAAGTATATAAAGAAGGAAAGAGATCGCCCGGAGTGAAGTAGAGGGGGTAATGATGGATAGAGGCAATTAAGCGAGCGCGGACCGCCGCGCTCCGGATCGTTCGAGCCCTTTGCCTCGAGTCGCGTCCTCTCCTTGCTGGTATTCCTCTTTGCCTCGTACACCGACTATCCTCACAAACATATGTGTGTATATACATGTATATAACATATATATACATTTCTTTTTACCTTCACATTGACCAATACTCGTCGCGCTGTCGACCACCGGAACCCTTTAAGCTTCCTATAGATTGGTGAAATGTCCTGCGCTGTGAAGAGCAGCGCTCTCTTCGACGAACGCGTGGGTAGAGACGCATATGAAAAAAAAAAAAAAAAACCGACGTACCTAGTAAGAGAGCTTTGCGGTGACTATTAGCCCGTGCGACCGCAGGAAACTCATAGAACTCGAAGAGGTCCACTACCTACGTGGGGTAATACGTTATCGATTCCGGGTTTCATCGAGCTTTGCTATTTTCTGTAGCCTCTCGTGTGACTGTAGAACTGGGTATAGCCATTGACGATGCAAACGCGAGTTTCCACGTGAATTCTAATTCGTTAGAGTGCAATATTGAGCACCGGGGGTGCGTTCGGTGCGATGATTATGGACACGACGATGATATCGAAAATGTTGATAAATGTTTATTTGCAATGAGTCATCGAATGTTTTGAGTAAAACGACTTCTATCTCGCTTTGCCGGCGAGCGGACGATCACTGTTATTATAGGCTAATTCGATTATCAATCGTCACGGGATATGTTGTGTTTACGGATTGTTATAAACACCGAGGGATTTATGTGGCGCTCAATGCTTCGACAACGATTGGTATACAACGAAATGTTATTGCGACAGGCAATACGAAACAACCTTATTAACAGTTTTACGAGCCTTTCAACGGCTCACGTTTCTATATATTGTTTGTTTCGAACTGCTCGATTAATAATTACAAAACGATACGTGACTTTTGCGCTTTAATTATTTAACGTACAATTTCTGATAACTATTTGAAGCTCTGTAAATCTTCCAAACGCCTTGAGATATTAGGAATTTTGGAGACCTTAAAAGGGCTATTACGTCCTCTTTAAGGATTTTTATGGAATTTTCTTATCTTTGATTCCAATCTCTAAACTGTAAATTTACGCTCCATCGCTCAGCATTTCCGGCTATTATTGTGTTAACGTTCTATTTGAAACACACACCGGAAATTCTTTCTAAATGTGATTTTTAGATGTATTTCAACATTTTGAATACATTATGAAAATCTAGAAAAACGTCTTATTTTTTCACAAAAACAACCCTTAAAAGCGCGAAAAGCAAAATGAAACTAAATAGTGTTGAAATTCAATTAACGCCGTTTTTTTAAATCGTTTTTATTATATTTACTAACAGATCAGCCTGAAATGACTAATATTACGAGTTCCCTTCAACACTTCATGCATCTCGTTTGCACATTCATGATCGGCACACGTTCAATACACAACTATCCCTGCAATTCTAAGAATATATACCCCAACGAGAAGTTCGCTTACCCACACATACGACACGCATAAGAACCTCGACACATATACAGAGAATATCGATGCGTCTCGTCGCGTGTTTAATCGTAAATCGATGCCTCGCCCACAGAACTGATAAAAATTCGATTACGACGAACGAGAAGCGAGATGCAAGCGAGAGTTCGAAGCCGTGAGAGGCGCCCGTTGAGAGTGTAGACCCGAATAAGTGCCGTCCGTATACCATATAATGGCTCTTCTAAATCTTGCTCCTGATAGTCGAACGGAGGGGGGCGGGGGGCGAGGACCCCCGAAGCACCGCACATTCACCAATATATACACATATATACACACGTGGTATACGAAAAGGGTGACGCTACGACTCGATCGCCGGGGTGCTTCTCGTACCAAACGCGGAACGTTGATCGTGGTCATCTACTCTCTTACGAGAGCCAGAAACTCTTCCCGCGGTATAATAATGCCGCGATATATACATACGATTGGACACAAGGTATACGTATGAGTAACATACAAATGGGAAATCGAAATCGGCCGATCAGACCGAAAAGATGCTCGAACGAGTCTCAATATCGTGTCGCATCCTCTCGGCGATTCTCTCGAATCGTTCTTCGGTCGGGACAGCGTTTTCTCCGTCTCCTCGTCTCCCTCTTCCCATACCGCCCGAGGCTGGACCGCGAGAGAGCTGCGAGGTTCATTTGCATCACCGGCAAGAGAAGAACGCGTGGGCAGTGCTTGAACGGATCACCAAGTCGTTTTTTTCTTTTTTTCTTTTTCTATCCCTTTCTTTTTCTCTTTGTATACACGACGAACAGACGGAACGACCTGCCGGCCGAGCGCGTCCCTCCTCGATGTTGGTTTATAAAGAATCAATTCGCCGCGGGATCCCTCGAACTCATCATACCTCACAGACACAGGGGGAATTACTGTACTCGCGCCTGTATGAGAGAACATCTCGCGGTCTTCGAGGCCTCGAAGGCCTCGCATTAGGCTCGTGTATTTGTACGCACGCGCACACTCGATATACCTGCCTCGGTAAAGTGCCTTCATAACCAATGGTATCGCGGTCATTTACAAATTAACTATTGTTTTTATTCATTTATTTCGTATACCAAGCGAATATCTATGCTTTAAGGATATGTCTGAAAAACCTATACCTATTTTATAAATTAATGAAGGGGTTCCAAAAGAATTTTTAGTCATTTTTTGCCCACATGGATACGAAGATTCCTGGTGAAAAAAAAAAATTCCAGACTATTACCTGAGAAATTTTTTCTGTCGGTGCTATTCCTTCTTTTGCAATAATTTCGCAATTTGCTACACAAATTAACCTCAAGCATTCCATTCCGTACGGACAAAAGTATGCAAATACTGTGTTATTTTTTAATAAATCGTAAAAAAAAAATCCACAATTTTTTTCTCCGATTTTGAGAATTTCTCTGCCAGAAACCTTTACTTCGCATAGCCAGAAAGTATTCTGTAAAATTTCTCCGAAAATAATTAATTTTTATTCATATACTCAATCATTTGCTCCAAATTTCAAGATAAAAATCAATAAAAAAACATATAGAACAAAATTAAACAAATTATTGCAAACTTTAAATTGCATCATATACTTCGAAGAATTCAACGAATTTCATTGTCCCAAAGATGGTAAGTAATCTCTCAGCGCTAACTAAGGGCAAAAATGCTTACTGTGCACAACGAAACACAATGGCATATTTATAGCCACCAGTATGAGCGATAATGCCAAGAGAAGGTGTGAGCAATCCGTGCACCGGCTTCAAGAATCCCACCTACTAATATTATAAACACCGAGCTTTTCGCTCCTCGGCACTCGTCTTACAGTTATAGAACAACAAGATAATGCGAAGCTATCTCTCTACCTACGTATTTTAGTCGTTCTGCAAGTGCAACGTGCTGAAAGGGCAATGTCGCGATCACGGTGCGATCGGGACCGAGGTCAACGCAGCTGCGCGGAGAGGGCCCTCTACTCGTTTTCGCGCTATATATACAGAGGAGACAAGATACTCTGCGTGCTCAGCAACGCGCTTGTGGATTGCATAGCCAGTTTTGCCTTACAGTGCACAACTTCTACCTACGTTGATACACTTGCATAAACCCCTCTTCTACACGCTACTTTTACGTCGTATACCTGTATCCTCAACCTGCAACTGTATGCAACAGAAATAGCGAACGTATACGCATACCAACGAAATGTATGCGCGAGGATCGACGCACTTATACTGTATGGATTAAAATAAAAAATAAAAAAAAAATGCTCTTGCGATAACCAATGGAAGAGTCGACATCGAGAAGTACAGAGAGAACTCTTTCCGACCGGAGCTATAGGAAGGGGAGCTTTGAGATAAAGGATGTAGCGAGAGACTTCGTATATATATATAGATATGTATATGTATGTATGTGTACAAAGAGGCAAAAGCGGAGCAAGCGACTATCTACATATCAGCAATCTGTGACAAGTTGGCGTAATGAGGGCTCCCTCTTTGTGGAGAGAAGGAAGGGCAATTATCGGAGGCCTGGTTCTTCCAGGCCGTGGGCGCTCCGTCCGTTCGCGGCTAAGTTACTCTCTTCGCCCGGACAACGACGACGACGACGACGACGACGGGAACGACGTGAAAGAAGAAGAAGACGCCGAAGAGGACGAGGAGGAGGAGGCTAAAGAACGCAAAAGAGGCGAATGAGACTCCGAGCGGTGGGATAAAGGGGGAGACGGAATGGAATGTCCCGACGATCGGTTTCGAAGTATATAAGGACGATCGGCGAGGGGTGAAACACCTGCAATTAAGATATGTTAATCACCATAGAACATACGTATCCAAACGCATTCGATGCGTATTTTTTCTCGGGGACATTGGGTGTTGGGGAGTTGTATATTATAGCCGTTCCGTAAACCCTCGCGGTATACCTCGAGATCGCACGCACGGTTTCTTACGGTCTTTCTTATCTTTCTCTCCTCTTGTTTCTCGATTCCTTCGGGAGGGGGTGCGGGAATGGAGAAAAAAAACAAGTGGGCGTATTATAGCGAAAAACAAAACTCGACGAATGCTGGGTGCGGCTCTTCGCAAGTAGAGCGCGAGATCTCGCGGTTTAATAGACACGCGAACGATTAATTTGTAAATCTGTGCTATTTAGATTGCGGAATGTTTAGGGCACATATATTGATATTTGGTATTATGGTATCAAAGAGGTTATAGAATTTTTTGAACGGTTTAAGAAAATTGAGGATAATGGATCGAGAGACGATCTTTATCGGACGAAACTCCTTTTTTTTAATATGCTGGAAGAAGATCCTACGTTGCGTATTAATGAGAAATTTTAAGGTCGTTTAGTCGCAAATATTTGACATGTGAATTCTAACGTCCGATAAAAATATTCATTTAGTTTTTTTTACCGATTAAAGCGATCAATAAAGGGTAAAAAAAAGTAGAGGAGTTTTCATTAAATACGAGATAACCGCAGAAAGAAATTAGTTCCACAGTTATCGTATCCCGAGTCCGCGTATTCATCGATGGAATTGCATCATATTTACAAAAAAAAACGATACGTCGAGCAAACTACCGAAAGAAAATTCATTGAATGTGTAATCGGTACTCTGATGATTCACTAAGTGCCTATCAGAGTTGAGTCCTCGCCATCTCGTTGCGAACGAAAAAAAAAAAAAAATTGCCCAAACTCATTGCCCATCAAACTGATGATGGTTCGCAGAGGTTATCACAAGCGTGAGACGGAGATACAAAAAAAAGACGAACGAGAGAATAGAAGGCGAGGATGAGTTCTCACTCTCTCGGAATTCGGTGGAGGGCGGTGGGAGGGGGAGGGAGGAGGAGGCATCAGTGAGACGAGGCTGTTACGGCAGTGCCTATGAGCATTGATGGATCGTACGAACCGATATCGTCGTCCTCCAAAGTGATTGAATATCGCACGGTTCATCTCGACGCCGATGGAGATCGATCAGGGGCTATTACACTCGCTACAAATATCTAACGCGATTGATTATAGATTTGTACGAGTCTCGTCTATATGTATATATACACCGATACGCCCGATATCTACACAAATACATGCGACTGTGTGAAATGTGTATTTGAGTTCGTCGGCACTGGAGGGCCTCGAGGATAATGAAATCATTCAAAGCCCGTTTAGGCACGATGATGCATCCAGAACTGTCTGACGAATTACACTGTAGACACAGTATATTTATTGCCATAGTTCATATTTACTACTGAATTTATATATACATATAAATATACACTGGCGAAACAACACCATGGTATATCAACGACCATTTTCATTAATTTACTTGAAAACTCACCGAGGCAAATAAATATTCAACGTATACACTCTATGGCCCCATAAACGTACGCCGGTTGAGAAGCGACTGCTATCTATGCTATAGGTGTGTATATATACATATTCCTGATCCTAATTAAACAGTTTGCACAACTCTCACCGTAGTCTCTGCCAAACTGCTCCTCTGGCCACCTGCATACATCACACGGTCAACTATATTTATATGTGTTTATGCATGTAGATATGTATCTGTAAAGGATACACGCGCGTGTATCGTCATAACACTCGAATAAATTTTTACTTTTTATGGTTATTTTTTTTTTTTTCACTTCGCTCTCGTTTAATTGCCTGTCGTTAAATAGTCCATTTCCCCAGAGTTCGTAATACGCGTATAAACATATGGAAGAATGAATCTTTCGAATAAACCCCCCGATATACGGAAGCTATGTGATCGTACAATTGCGAACGATATTTAATACTTTGTGCGCGATGTGCGCGTCGACGAGAATGTATTCGCAAGGGTTATCGATGGGATTCTCGGGATTTTTTTTTTAGCATTCGCAATTTATATCTACCGAAGAAAAATTTGTGGATAAATGATTTTTTTTTTAATTCTTACCTGAGAATTTAACAAACAATAAACATTTATAATATATGTAATGTATCATTGCAAATTGTCGAAAGATACTTCTACCCCAGGAAATACATGTTTATAAAATATATATTTCATGTTATTATAGATATTGCAAATCTATTACATCAAAAAAATGTAATATGCAATATATTTGTTTTCCATACGCGTCTGAATTATATTTATATGCATATACTGAAATTTTTGTATTTAAAAAGAATAAATTACAAGATGAAGAAATATTTTCACAAAAATTTTGTTAACATTTGATAGCAATTTTTTTCAGCCTCCAAATAATGATATTTCAATGTATATTCCCTTTTTAAAAAATCTTTAATTAAATTTTTATTTGTTTGTATAGCTCACTTACCGCTCGAACCGTTGTTGCCCCGGGTGTTCGTTGTATTCTGCTCTCTTCTGTAACAAAAATA
This sequence comes from Buathra laborator, assembly GCA_934046635.1. Classification (NCBI taxonomy): domain Eukaryota; kingdom Metazoa; phylum Arthropoda; class Insecta; order Hymenoptera; family Ichneumonidae; genus Buathra; species Buathra laborator. The sequence continues at coordinate 9,108,172 of OW203898.1, read as the reverse complement.
TATATAATTCATATACACGACATATATATAGAATACATCCGAAGTATATGAACAAAAATACCAGTATTGTGGAATAAATGCAAATGGAGCACTTAGCATTTTTTCGAACGTACTTCGTATTTTTTGGTCGTTTTTTTGAGGTCAATGTATTCGTATTGCGATTGATCAATGAAGACATACCACAGAGAAAATTATATTTTAATTTATATATTTTACGTATGCGTGATGCATTATGCACCTATTCTATATATATTGCATTCTTTATATATTGTGCATACAATCGCAATATCGGTAAAATATATTTAAAGCGACGAAAATTTCGCTAAAAATAAATTTCACATACATATACCATGTCGAATATATGTGGTAAATGTTATAATTAAAACGTATATCCATATAAAATGTATTAAAATTGAGTTCGCCATGTATTCGCAATATATTTCTTACATTCAATGTTTATAAAAAAAAAAGCTGTTTAAAACACACAAAACTTTCAATGCGTTTCCAGAGATAATATAACAGCCGTTGTCCTATCCATCGCGGAATTTCTCTAATTCGCTCGAATTTCGTAATTAGTAAATACCCCATAAAGAAAGAATAATTCTTATTTTCCCGGACTTTCCCGTACGCAAATCCGTGACTCTCTCGCGCTTCCACATTTATTCATATTTAACGAGAAAAAAAAAAGAAAAAAAAAAAAATTTGTTAGCTGTTATAATAGGATTATTCGAAGGTCGAAAGAAATTAGAACGTACTGTATTGTAGTAGTAGAATCCACACGCAGTGTTTGTCGAGTTCTACCGAGCTGTGCATATCCTGTTTTTTTTTTGTAAGGACACGAAGAGAGAAAACAGGTTGCAAGTTCGCTCGTTAGAGTTGGGAAAGGGGTGAGAGGAGGGAGGTGGACAGGGGGTAAGCGCAGAAACTGCGGCCACTGGCCAGTGCGCGCCACACATGAGACATATTTATCCGAGCAAACTTGCTTGGCGATAGGTCCATTACCTTTTCGAAACGAAAATATTTAAAATAAGATTCGGCCGTTATACGTGGTTCGTACGGTGAACGCGGCATAAACAAGAGGCTGCTTCTCCTCACACGATAATGCTTTGCTCTCGTTGAGGCAATATCATCTATACACACATGCATATACATAAATATACACACTCGTAGGAGTTTCTTTGAGCGCTGAAGCATCGAATAAAGGAAGAAGATTGAAGCCCGGTACGAGATAGACGGAGAAAAGGGGGGTAAAGGAGATGGACAAAAAACGTGAGGGGGAGAGGAGGGCCACGGCGCGAGGACGGTTCTTTTAATTAGTCAGAGGTGTGAAGAAGTCGTGCGAAAGTGTGGAGGGCGATCGAGTGTGAATGTGTGAAGTTGGCGTATGCGGCCACGAATGCGCCCGCGTGCGCGAGAAGCACACCGGTGCCTCGAGCGTCCAGAGGGGGCTTTACACCCCGCGCACTTTTGCTTTTCCTCTTCGTTTCTCTCCGTCTTCTTTCGGCTTTACGCAAACTCTAATACGCTCTTCTTCGTCTTCTTCCTCTTCTTCTTTTCTCTTCTTCTTCTTCTTCTTCACGCGGGATTTTGCACTCGCTTGAGGAAGAAAGACCGAGGATATATTCTCGGGCAAGACGAACCGGTTCTCATTCTTGCTCTATTGAAATTCCTACCGCGTGCCGCTATGCTACTTCATGCGGCCAGAGAACGCCGGGGCCGAGATAGGCGTCTATATGGGTAAGTGTATCGCAGGCAAGCCGCAACCCGACCACCATCTTGGCATGAGCGCATTAATTCGTGCCCAGTTCGCGGCAACGCCCCGACCAGCATCCTCATCGCGCGCGGCTCCTCGTTCCTCGGGAGCGAACGAGCAACCACCGAGGCTGTGCCAAACGCACATATATATATTTATATAAATATGTATTCCTGCACTCTTCGACGCACCGATATTTACTGTATACGTATATATATATATATATATATATATATATATATTTATATGTGCGTTACACAAATAGTAATTATAAAGGAGCGAAGGAAAAATCTCTCATATGTTTCGATCGTTAAGTGTTATTAATTTCATTTTTACAACTATGTCGAGGAAGGAAACATCATCGTTAAGAGGAACGAGACAACCGATAATTTTGTAAAATAAAATGTAAAGAGGGACTGCGAATACGAAAGATTCCGACAGTGGTCCAATGAGAAATTGATTGGCATTGAAATAAAAAGATCGCGAATGCAGTTTGCTTTCTCGGTTTTTTTTTTTATTTTTATTTTTTTTTATTGAGGTTTCTTGGTGAAGGAGAAGCTTTGGAAATGTCGGCGTTTTTATAAGGAAACTTTGATTTTAAGAGAGCAGATATTTTTGTATAAATTATTAAATGTCGGACTGAAAAAAAATGTATTTTTTTTTTTGTTTGTTAATACTATTTCTTTATTACGCTCCTTTCTCAATTCGGTTTTTTTTAAATTTTTGTAAATTATTTTTATGTCATTCGATAACAATAATATACTTGTAAAAAAAATTCTTCACGTCCGCATATCCATGCATAACGTTTATTATTTATCATTCTACACGTACTTTACGACTGACAAAACTAATGTGGAACATTTTTTTTGCAACATATTGAACCGTTTCGACAAAAACCGGGGATAAAAAACGGGTCTTCAGTGAAATGTATACCTCTCGTCTGATGCCCTCGTGTGCCGTTGGGAGTTAAAAATGCAAATTTAATCTCCTTCTTTCCGGACTGTCAAGTATACACGGGAACTTTAATTAACGATGAAAGCGAATCAAGAAACAATGTTGCAATTTTCCGATCGAAGAATGTCGATCGCGAAAGAACGAAATCGATTCCCTTAAAAAAAAAAAAAAAAATCGTTCCGCAACAAAACAAAGGTTGCTGGTTAACTGCAATAACATTGAAACCCACGCGCGTCAAATAATTCTAATTATGTTGCGCGCAGAGCTCAATACGTTACTGAGAAGTAAAAAGCGGAGAAATTTCCATTGTACCGTTAATGAACTGTCCCCTTAGCATGGTATACATTTACGCGCGTATTTCCGCAATAGAGTCGTACAGAATGGAGAAACACACTTACGATGTAAAAAAAAAAAAAAAAATTACAGAAAAAAAAAATGCGTGTAAGAAAGACACTTTCCTTTATTCATTGTTACACTAACTCGATCCAGCCTTCCCTCGGCTTTCGCGTGACAATACACAATGGAATTACCGTGCAGCAGCGTTTAGCAGTTACACTAAATCTCGCTGTTTATTATACCTCCGGTTTGTCACTCTAAATACCAATATAGTACGAGTATAGAGTCCCGGCGTGTACCGCGGCAGCTGTACCGCAATTTCACATCGTAGAATATAACGCCGTACTAGCCGTCGATATATAGAATGCACACATTTCCCATAAACATACGCGTATACGACGCGCCCATAATCGACGAACGAACCGAACGGGTGCTAAAACTTGGTAGCGTTCGATCATCCCGCGCGGACCATCAAGACGATCGCAAGCAATCGTGTTACTGAATCCCTGAAGCCCACGCATATATGAAAACATATATATATGTATATATAACTACATCTTCTGTACCGTATACATGTTCCATTCGGCTCTGTCGGCATTGCGATCGAAGCGAATGAAATTGAGTACAGTAATAAGATTTTTTCCTTTCCGTCATTTTTTTTTATAACAATAAGAAAAAAAAAAATATCCAAGACGAGCGCGAGATGTGTCTCGCGATCAGAAGCTCCGCGGAGCGACGAGCCCGTGATTACTTGAGGCTCGGGGAACGAAATTACGTCGTTCGTCGTAGGGAAAGAGATGAACGAGTGTCTGGCTACCATCAGCGGGCGAACATCGAAAAAAGATTTCTTGATGGACGGCTTAATCGGGAGCTACACACATCGCTGTATGAGAGATGAGATAAGATAGGTTGTAGCGTTAACTCGCGGACGAGGGGTGAGGGCGGTACTGTTGCCGAGGGAATTACGAATTACACTCGACTGAGTGCAGAATTTTCTGCTCCGACGTCTGGACAAGGGATGAAAGTGAAAGTCTTTTTCTCCCTTCCTTATCTGGCTTTCTTCATAGTTGCCAACCTAACAGACATATTTTTCGCGCGGTATTCTCATCCAAAAAGGGAGATACTCTCGGGCGCAAAGCTAATTGAAACGTCCTGACGGTTTCCTGCTTCCCTCTCTTCTACTGCAGTCATCTTCCTCCGCTCCCTCGTCCCTTCCCTCCTCCCCTTCTTCGCTTTGTGACAAAAGATACGAAGTATAAATGCGAGCGTGTGAAACACGTTGAGTGAAAGTCTGCAAGAAAACCGAACTGCGTTTCTTTGTCTCTTTCCCGGTTGTTGGCGAAACTCGTGCACAAGATTCGCACTCACGCGACGACGACGATGATGGAAGCTCCCGCTTCCATCCGGCCTACCAACGCTCTACCCGCTTCGCAACCCGCGCTCGTACTTCCGACTATTCGCGAGGGAGAATGAGAGCGACGTTACAGTCTTTCTCTCGCACCCGACCCGTCCGAATTCTCTTCCGCCTCCCTGCTACGTCTGCTAATGGGATTTTCTCATCTGACATTGCGAAGAACAAAAGTTGAAGTATGACGAGGTGTCGGTCGAAGGGACGACTGACTGCAACGAGGAACCTTTCAAACCGCTAAACTCAATATTTTTTGACGAAAGATTTTTAACTCTCTCGGAACAATTTATCGCGATTTGTCGTTAAAGCGCGAAATCAATTTTGTTTTTAAGGCGAAGAGCCGAAATGAAAATGTCATCGATGTCTAGGAAGTTGAAAGTTTGCTTTTATTAAGAAGAGAAAACTGTTATTAATCATTTATTTATATATATAAACTTTTACATTTTTTGCGATTTATCATTTTCACGCGATTTCTGGCATTTCTATTTTTTATCCGAAAACAGACGAAACGTTTCATGGAAATGAAGATTGAGACGCTGAATAGATCATCAGAATTGTCGGAGTCTCGTGAAAAATCTGTTATTCATGTCACGTTTTCCAGTATTCTTATCGGTTTGTCGTGGGCTCTGGCGGAGTTAAAATTTTTATTTTTCATTTTTTAAACAAGGAACCAAACGCTCCATTAAAATATCCGAAAATAAATCGCAAAATTGAATACGTCATCGAAGAAGTCTGCGTTCGATGGTAATAAGGAATAACTCCGTATCCAATTTCGATTATTCTTATTTATTTTTAAAATTTCATCGAAACTTCGCGAGTTCGAATTTCGTGTATTTCACAAGAAACAAATAATAATAAAAAAAAACAGGCTAAACGTTATATATAAATCCTATAATAATTTACGTAGACTCTGTAATAAAAGACATTGACTAGACTATTAAAATACCCGATAATAAAGTCATAACACTCGAATAAATCATCGAGACTCCGTGAAAAATTATTTATTCAATGTAACGTCACCCATCCTCGGAAATTTCGCACTATTTTGGTCGAAAGAACGCCGAACGTTTCGTTATAAGAAATTAACTGAAGATCGAGCGAAACGCGAAAAGATCATATTTAATTTTTCCACCGTTAATACATCGCAAAATGAATATTCATAGCGGTCTGGAATTTGGTAACTAACGACATCAATTATCCAATAACAGACATTATTTCAACTTCGTAATCTTCATTACCCTTTTATATAAAATTTCATCATTAACTCTCATCGACGTGTTGAAATATTCGGAAATTCTGTGCTACGATAAGTATGGAGAAACATCGAAAAAAAAAAAAAGATTCACGTTAATGAAGCTATTCTTATTTAAACTAAATATTGGAGTACCAATTGCAAAAATTAAATTTGTATCGCACCAACCAAAAATTGGTTTGAATTTCCGTGAACGCGGATTCGGTACATTAAACTTTTCTTTTTCTCAATAGATATATGCAGTTCCTGATGCTTTAGATGAGTTTTCATTTGATATTTGCCGTCGAAAAATTAAAAGTACGCCTTTCACATCGCCGATGCCATCATGAAATAACGTTAATTTTAAGAAATTTTTCGTTTCGATAAGCCATTAAATGGATATCACATCGTGACTGGCGAGTGACGCGATGTAAAGACGACCATACTGTAAGAGACAAAACCATTTTCGTTCATGGTGCGAATAGAGTGTCTTTAAAAATTGAATGAGGGAGCTTCTCCAGCTGACGGGCGGAGGAGGCTATATGAGTTTCAAAGAAACTATCGCCGCGTCGCGAGAACACTCTCTGTCTCTCGCGCAACACAAGAAGCGTCGGTAATGGCTCTTGACGCGAGAGGTTCAAGTGCCAAGATTTTTTTTTTCTCACTCTCTTCTCAGTTTGCAAACTAACGAAAATATTGCTTTCTCCCCCCTCGTGTCGCAGCAGCGTCAAAGGAATGACTCTAATCTCGCGCAATTTCCTCATCAGTAAGAGTGTCTGTCTATTATTCCATCGGGTACACTTCGCCGAAACTCCAATTCTCAGAAGTAACGATACCGGTTGGTACACAGAGAAAAAAAAAAAAAAAAAAAAAAAAAAAAGGTATTATAAGGTGGTATTCTTCGGTTGAATTTGTTGTAAAAAAAAAAATAAAAAAAAATAATAATAAATCGATAGTCTTTCATGAAGAGCGTTGCTTGCAGAGTGCACACAAATACAGTTGGTACGTGCTATCGTTAAATCTCGTTTCCTCTCATCGAAACGTATGTCCGTGTGTGCTTGGCGCAAGTTCGTGCCGTTCCACGGATAATGTTTTTTTCAACAGGGTGTTCATCATCGGAGTCAAACATAGCGGAGGCGCGTAGTCGCGGGGCCTCGAGCGGAGCGCAAGTCACCAGATTGCTTTTTCAACGAACCAAAAAAAAACGAAGAAGGAAAGGAAAAAAAAAAAAGTGGCCACATGGCGCATTAAAGTCTAGAGCTCGCGGACGAGCGACGGAAAGAGAGATGGAAGAGAGCCACAAGAGAGAGAGAGAGAGGAGCACGAGAGCCGAGAGAGCTACAAACGGAAATGAGGTAAAACCGGGCGAGCGAGAGGAGCTTTTCAGAAAGGAAGATCTCCCAAGGCAACGCGCACGCAATACTAATACGTACGTTAATAGTGAATACTACTTTGGACCGGGCGAAGTGGAAAACACTCGAGAAATGTTCTGGTACCACCTTAAATATAGTTGCAACCGCGGTAGTCTACGCGGTACGAGAGATCTCGGGCGTAAGAAAAACCACATAAATGGATACTTCAAAAGAATCTTTTTAACGTTTCACGGTGAAGTTAAGATGTCTAGATGGACGGTTATATGGGACAAGGTCGTCAAATACGTTGGACTAAAGTTTTTTTTTGTCTTAATCACATCTTGAACAATTATTCATACATTAGTCGATATATAATTCAATAACATTCGAATTCATTTCGATAAAATGGAGCGCAGTGCCCATGCAATTTGACCCGAAATTTTTTATATCGAAAAAGTTTCAAACTCGGAATATTTCTCGTCAAATCTGAATTGGAAAAAATGTATTTTCTTGTAAATTTTACCGTAAAATAAAAGAATAAAATGGTTTTTTTTAGACCAGTCGTTTCTAGACGTGATTCACATCGCTCCGTTTACCTGTACCGTGTATTGCAACGTCATCCCTCGCGGCAACCAATTAGCGAGCGAATAAAATGGAAAAAATAAATAAATTTCTTTCAACGGAAGAAACTGTCGTGAAATCGCGTCTCTTTGTCGATGTACACTAACGCATCAACGAAAAGGTTAAAGAGACCTCTTTATATCCTTCGTTAATATCGAGAGGACAGAGAGGGAGAGCCTTCTCTCTGTACGACAAACTCGAAGTAGATGCTTATTTTTTTTAAAGAACTACACGCCTCGATGCCGCGACATACCGCGATACCTAAACGACGTTTTTTCACGAAATAGCCTCCCCTTTGAGTTGACGACGTGACGAACGTATCTTCGCGATGTTTCGGCTCAAAATGTGAAGAAAATCCGTCGAAATGGGAAGCCCGTTATCCTTTATATATCCTTTAAAATCGCTATGTCTGATATACGAGGCAAGTACAACGTCGAAGTAGATACTTATACGTCTATGTACTTATGATCGCGTACTGGCCGTTGGGTCTTTGGTTTATCGTCTATATCCCAAGGTATCCCGGGCTTTATCAGATAACTCTCGAACTAGCTATTGTATATAGCGCGTTGTAGCCAGCCGACGTGTATACGCCTAGCGCTCGGCTAGTCGAAGTAAAAAAATTCTCATTGCCTTTCATATCCTTGATCTACACACGAGACCGCGGGGGTACGGCGATGGGTGTTGCCGTGAGGCGAGACGATTCATTGCCGGTGATCCGATGATTCAAAGTAAGCCCCATCGATGCCGTACCATCTTCCTCGCGACTGTTATTGACTATAATGTTCGGAATTCTCTTCATACGTATACATACGAATACGAAAAAAAAAAAAAAAAAAAAAAATCGAAAGTACCTCGTATTTTATCTACATTTACGTATTGGTATGCCTGACCTTCGCGAGTTTTGTACCAAACGTAATAGGATCTACGGCAACAACAATAAAACTCGATATACATACGTTACGAAATTCGTTCAGCGCGATCACCGCCCGGAGATATAAGAAGCTTCCGGTGAATAATAATGACAAACTTTTTCAAACATTATTATGGCGCCTCGGACGGATGGTAAAGCGTCGAAAGTTTGGGAAAGAGTATCGGTGACCTCTTTCGAGCCCATCTCCGTGTCTCTCATTCCGTAGGGATGTCTCCGCGCGAGTGTCGAGCACCGCGAGGCAAAACCCGCCTCGTACTCTAACCGACGATATCTTTCATCTCGGGGGCAACAAAACTTATACCGTAAAATGTTTCCGCAGCAACGAAGTTGCCGGGATGTACGAAGTACTCTCTCTCTTCGCTGGGTGTTGATGTTTTCGTGAATCGTGAAAACTCCGGAATGGAAAGTAAGACGGAGACGCAATTGGAAAACTTGAGGTACATTGCGTACATCTATTTAACGGAGCCCTTCAAACATTTATTTCACTCGTCGAATGAATTTTTTTTTTTTTTTTTTCATTTTACTTTTATATATTTGTGAATTTAAGATGGCATACTTGACGGAATCAATAGACGGTGTCGCTGTAGACAACTTCAAAATTACTTCGAATAACTTCGATATTCGAGACTTTCAGGAATTTGAAAACTATCGTTGCAATTGTTCGGTACTTTTACTCCAAAAACTTCGAAAGATGATAATTTTTTTATTTTTTTATTAAACGGTCTTAAATTTAAGAAAAATCGTTTCGACAGTATAGTTATGTCACGTAGTTAGAGCGAAGAAATAATTAATACTGTTGATTATTTAATAAACTTCGATTTCAATTTTCGGCAGAATGGAGAATAGAATTCTATTTTCGATATAATGAGGTAGACGAGACCGAAAGGTATGTCTCGATCCATAATTGATTATTATTGCAAGATTTATATACATATCTATTTTTGGTATATAGCGAGGACCGTCTGGTCGCCTGTGTTCGACGGTCCAGGCGCGGGTCGAGTTTGAAAAGAGAAGGAGAATTAATGTCTCTCAGGGGAGACTTTTCTCCCCCTTTGCTAAATTCAACCCTCCCGCGGAGGTTAATAGTCGTACGACCTCTCTTCATCTCGCGAATACGGTGAACGGCGTAGAATGGGGAATGGCAAACGGCCCTGAGATGGATGGATAACACGGGCCCCGCCCTGCCTACCGGCTGCGCGTTTCTCTGTATAGCAGTGGTACTGCTGCATATAGCGCTGCACTCGACTCCCGCTCTCTCCCTCTTTCATTTTCTCTCTCGATTCTCTCGGGGCCCTCAACGGGCCCAGAACACGAACAAGAACGTCGAACACAAACCGTAGTCTCGAGGCCCCTGAGCAGATCGCGGTGAGTTGCTGCTGCTGCTGCTGCTCCCGCTGCTGACCGAGCGATAGAGTAAGAAAGAGAAAGGTGGAGAGAGCAAGAAACGATTGAAAGAGGCCAAGAGCGAGGGAGCTAGCAAAGTAGTCAACGACTCAGCTACGAGGAAGAAGAAGAAGAAGAAGAAGAAAGACTCTTACTATATACATTCTCGATATGAAACTACGTACGTACTTAGCTTTGCGAAAATATCGATAATCCGGGTCGAGCGGGTAATACGGGTCGTACTAGAAATTATATCAATTGGCGGTCAAACAAGTTTCAAATAATCATTTCTCGCGTGTAATTTTACCGTCGATTTATAATAGTTCTAACGGTAGAATTTATCGTCGTGAGTCATGAAATTGAGTTCAAATTTAAATGTGAACTCCGTATCGCAATTAAGAATAAAAAAAAAAAAAAACAAAGTTTAAGGTACAGAGAAAAGTTTCGCGGCCGTCGTAATATACTTAGTCGGATAAAAAAAAAAAAGTCCCTCATTGAAATTGCAAAATTTCTCAAACTATTCTGCGGTAGAGACACAATAATATATTTTGCGAGCGAATTATGTTTTTTTTAAATTTTTTTATTTAGCTGACGCTTATTTATATTATCTTCATCTACAATGTCGTCGGCCAGTCCCGTTCATTACGAACGGATACAATCGCAGATACATTCGGCGGAAGTGGGCAAGGATCGCGGACCCCGCGAAAAAAAAAAATGAATAAAAAAAACTATATATAAGTGCAGAAACTCGAGACACTGGAGTTGCGTTATGCTTGGCGAGAGACGCAAAACAATTTAACCGCAAAAGCCGACACCTCTTCAACAAAAAAAGAAACCCTTCTCCCGTGCGTGTATTTTCACCTGCGGATTCGCCGCTGTATTTATCACAGAGGTGTGCGGACGAAGGCATATAGTGTTACAAAAGTCTCGAAACCGCAAAACTCATTTACCCTCGTTACTCGACTCGAGTATTATCGATATATATATATACACATTCACGCGACAGGCATATTATACCTGTGTAATATCCCACAGCGGTAGTTGTCGAGTAAAAAATCGCATCAACACCGTACCGACGAATGCAAATTGTGGCTTTGTCATTTACGAAGCGTGAAGAATAAAGATGTAAAAAAAAAAAAAAAAAAACAAGTGAAAAAAAGCAAAGAAAGATAATACGCTATATGCACTTCACTACGCGCATATTCGAGAGCTGCGCATTCTGCAAGGTTGCACTCGAATACTCGCGAACCCGTGGGGTTGCGGTAACTTCCGTTCGAGTGGTCTGACAGACGTTCCTCGTTTTACGACTCCAATGCACCATACGATACAATATTATGTACATATGTATATATAGTATATATATATATACACTGTGTACACATTACTATGTGTTATATACAAATATAACAACGTAGTTGTTGCGATCCGAGAAAACTTTGTATTCGACAATGTTTTATCCTAAAATAACGGTCGCGGTATCGTCGTCGAGAGAAACGCGGTCCACTGTTTTATTTTCTTCTTTGGTTATACAGAAAACGTGTAGTAAACGTGTTGTTTCTCGCCGAACAGCGTGGATGGGACACAAGATAGAATGAGGAAAAGCGAACATACATAGAGAACGCGACGCTCGTGACTGTGTGAAGGAATAGCGAGTCCCATAACGGAAGTAATATTGGGAAGTGGGTAAACTCGTGAGAGAAAGAGATAGATATGGTATACTTGGCTTCAAACTGACGACGAGAATACAGAAGCGACGGACGGACGGACGTGAAGCCCGTTGCAAGCTGCACGGTTTCTTGTTCGCACGAACTGTGCTTCTCTGGATATATATTTTGTACAGTGGTTAGCAATTCAATGAGATGTATGGATCAGTTATTGGCATAGCTGTGTCTTGTTTTGTCCGATAAGAATCAATGGACAGACGGCTAATAACTGCATAGGGGCCAATGAATGCATGCGACTTCGGCGGATCTACTCCCATAGCTCCCACGCGATATATTCTCGCGATGTTATATGTATATATACACGGTACGTCCGCCCGCGCGCGACAATAAAATATTCAAGGAGCGTGCGATCAGCGAACAGACAACAATTATCTCAGGAAGTCGCGAAGGATTCTCTCTCGGCTCACGGGATCCCTGACGGCGAAGGGGGATGGAACGAATAGACGAGAGAACGAAAGAGCGAGATACGGACAGAGAGATGGGGAGGGACGGTAAAGCGGGACTGTTTGGACGACGGGATTAAGTACGAGATGACGAGAGAAGCCCGGCGCGCAGTGCAGAATGCACTTGAAGCGATGCTGCATGCTGCCGGTGCCGCTACGGAACTTGCACGCCTGACGTTGTATAGCCCCTCTGTATACTTGGTTCGTGAACTATAACTATGGATTTGTACCGCGCACGTTCGTACACGAGGCGTTCCGTGTCAAGTGGAGTGGTCCGTTAAGGTAAAACGAAAAAAAAAAAAAAAAAGGATTCGCGCAGTTTTTGGAAAGATTTTGTGAATGCAAAAGAGGGACAGAACGAAATTATTCGAAATTTTTTAAAAATAGCGAATTTACACCGGAAATTAGGCATTTAAACTCTGTAGCATATTTGCTATATTAATACAACAGATGTTCTCTTAAAATGTTTTTATCGATGTTTATTTAAAAAACATTTGAAAAGTAAATACACAGGTATATTGGAAAATTTTAAAAATGAAAAAAAGTGCAATTGAACATTTTTCAAATAATTTTAGTCTGCGAATGCGCATCTTGATGATCGTTTATTCACATTGATCTGGCGAGTTTGAGGTGATTTTTTCGAGTAAACAAAGATACTGATAATTTGATACCGGTGGATCGTAACTTTGGGTTTTAAATGGTGGATAAGAGGGATGAAATTTTTTAACGATTAATAATGATTTGCGTTCACTTGATACGGAATGCCTAATGTACCAAGTGCGAGAATAGATATACAATTGTGTTTATTTGTGCGCAAGGAGATTCTGTAGCCATGACGGTATATACTATTACTGTAGCGTAGTGAGAGTATAGAAACGTGCGGTGTCCATACTTTCGCGAAAGGAGCTCGGAGCCCCGGCGAACCTTGGATTTACTGCGATTGCATGAGTGGGAAACGCGCGTGACCACGCCCGATATACTGGGTGTTCGGAGAACGGGGACTCTTTTCTCACGGTATCGGGACACTTAATCGCCCCCGGGTACTGGTTTTCTACGACGTGAAATGCAAATAGAAAATCCTCGATGCACTCGCGCGCTCTTAGTACACGGGGCCTCTGGGTGCCCAACGGTTCTCTGTTATACCTATCACGCGGATTTAATCATCCACCAGTTTTCTTAACATTTGCGCCGATATACATTGCAACTATGTATATTCCGCGACAATCACCGGGTGGACCATTTTTTTTATTTATTGCCTATCTATATACGCAGCGAACGAAGAAATTAATTGTCTATCGATTGAGTTAGAAAAATAGTTTTCTCGTCGCGATTGCATTTTGGGGGTTTAACACACAGTGGTGAAACGCATATTAATCTTTAGTTGTCGAAACGATGTTTGATGGTTATTTACGAGATCGAGGGCTTCGAAACGTGTCTTAAGGGATACTATCCGGCGGTTCGAAAACCGAGACAAACGATTCATTTTTTTAAAATTAAATACTGTAGGAGAAAGAAAGACTATGGCCACCAGAAGAGTGACTTGTTTTTTTTTTTTTTCACCATAACGTTTGAGAAGAAAAAATACAAAATTTTCATACGAATGAACACATGAAAAAAAAGCATATTGTAACGATTGCATTTTTTCCGTTGCCTTACGAACGAAATTTTCATGTTTAACTTTTGCGCGTAACCCGAAGAGTATCAGTAAAATTAAATTTGTTTTTTTGTATTTCATTGAGTTACAATTACAGTCGACGGATGTTCGCGACTTGGCGTCATTACAGCACCGAACAGCTGCTGAGAGATGTTATATACATATTTAATCTTATGAAAACGTCTTAAGTATTAATTGAATTTCACAATTTTATCCCTACTCTGTTCTCTGCAAATTAAATACTCCAAGAATTGACGAGTAATTGTCATTACTGCGAAACATCTCAATACGCTGACGAACAATTTCGATATGTATGCCGCCAGAATGTTGCAACCATAATCAATAAATAAAAAAAAAAATAAGTAGTATTAAAAGATTCGACGTTTTCTCCAGCCGCGGATTATCATCCGTACCTCTGTTCCGACTTATTAATTCATTTTAATTCAATTCGCGATACCTTCGACGCCATTTCATGCACCGTTCGGATGATCATACCCGAAGCTGTGTAATGGCGTTGAAAATTTAATTATCGCGGCGTAATTAAAATAACAAGGTTAATTTTCGAAGTGGGTTATATACGCGAGAACACGAGAGAAAAGCGCGTCCTCGGGTTTTCAATTTCTCAGTAACCGTCGAATATCCACGTATATATGTATATCTTGAAGAAATTTAATCGTCTTTCTTGTGAAAACACAACGAATCTCCCAACGTGACGAGGTGTTTTCCAGATTTAATGAAGGAAATTAAATTAAGCGTGGAGAAATACGTTAAAATAAGTTTGACGAAAAAAAAAAAAAACATTCCGCTGCGTACTGAAGAATCCTCGAAGTATTTCGTAACGTTAAATTCTTGAACTCCGGAAAGATTTTATTACTTAACGCGGCCGGTGTACATAATTATAAAATAATTCTCTATGAAGCAGGAATAATTAATGAATTGTTGAAAGAAAGTGGGGGAGAAGTTTCCAGACTTTGAACTCATTGCCAACAAGACCTCCGGACTAATGCCAATGCTCTTTGGATTGTAGCACTGTAGTGGTATTTCGTTGCGATAGGGAAAACGAGATAGAGAGAGAGCGGCAAAAGGGGTACGATCAACTTTTCAAACTCTCGTAAAACCTTTATGACCTCTGTACCCCCTACAACTGTGAATAACAGTTTCAATCGTTTGTAATATAGAACGTGAATAGAGGAATCACGTAAAGAGGGTTCGTAGAGTAATCACTGCCAAACGAATAAAGTAGTCCTCCCTTTATGACGAATCTTGAGACATTCGTATCTGAGAAAATTCGAGCTTAAGCTACTTTTCAAGCATTAATTTCAATTATTTGATCCCAGAATAAAAGTTTTTTATTATAATTAATATCGTTTTAACCGGTCCTAATTTCGCGAAAAAAAATAAATAAAAAATTCAAGAGAAAATTATTGTTCCGTTGTCGGAAGTATTTATTCATAAATCGTGGGAAATTTATCCACTTACTTCCATTTATCGTCATAATTTGTTATTTTAACCCAATTTCTTTTTTTTTTTATTTTAAGACATTTTTTTTAATCTTCTGCACAACTTAAATGTTTACATCAATTTACAGAGTCAGCGCATTCGTTATTTCCGGGTGAATGAAATTTAAAATTATTAACAGTCTAATGCTCCATTAAGAATCATAAGATATCTTTCGACCGATCGAAAAAAAACAAAAAAAAATGATTGCTCAACGAAGCTATTTTGGCAAAAATTTCAATGAGTTTGCATCTTTAGACGCAAAAAAAAAAGTCATGCTATGGGTTTCCGTCGAAATGGAGCAAAGTACGATGTTTATTCGTACTAAAATACGATAATAATGTTCGCAGTCGATTCGCAAAAGCTCGCGAAATCGTTTGAGGCGAACAGAGATTGAATCGCTGTGTATTACATATTTTCGCAAAGGCCGCAAACAGCGCGATGGTTCTGAAGCTAAACGTTGAAATGTCTGTGCGGACAGAGAGAAAGAGAGAGATAACGGATAGAGGGAAATGCGAGAGAGTGAGATGTTCGTGTAATTTTAAAAGGAGCGAATGAGACAGAGATACGAACGGGTGGAGAACTGGGAGAGGCCGCGGTCGGTCTTGTGGCCCATTTCGCGAGACCAGGTGAAGCCACACTTGTTACAACTTGTGTAAGAACTGCAATTACCGGGCCGGGCACGACTATTAAATATTTCTTCCAGGCCGAGCTTCGCGAGAAGGGTAAGTACTAGGAAATACTTACCGGGCGTATATTTTTTACACCGGAGCAAGCGAAGCAGAGAGAATCGGAGCGAGAAAGCGAGAGAAGCGGGACTGTGAAGTGCTCGAGCCCAAGAAAGACTTAGGCCGAGCGAAAATGATAAAGCGTTGATTACAGTACCCGGGCGTCATTTCTACCCCAACTCGCAATCCGCCAAACTACTTTCTTTCGTTATACTTTTTTATGCTCACCCCAGATGTATTATGCTCACCTGGAAAACCACCGACAACAACAATCTCGTTGAACTCGCACATCTTTTCTGCTATGCCGGTAAATACGCGCTTCGGGTCCGCGCACGTAATAATAACTAGTGGGATACTAAACACGCGTCTATACAGAGTAGCGTGCGTAAGGTTGGAACTTGAAAAAAAAAAAAAAAAAAACCCGCCGTTCGCGAAGCAGAGTCGATGAAATTGAGAGAAGAGATTCCTTCCCTCGGCGATAGAGAAGTAGCATGCAATTTTTCCCTCGTATTCTCAAAGAGTTTCTTATTGTTGGGGATCTTTTCATTTATTTTTGCGTTATTACGACAAATGGATTGATGGAAATATTGAAAATATCGGCAAGGCGGTTGAATCGATTTTCAATAAAAAAAAAAACATTGTTTAATTTTAGTTCATATTTTACGTTTGTCTGTTTGGCTTCAGTTTTTACAATAGAAATGCGACTCGATTGTCCGATGAAAAGTTTAACTCATTCAGCGTATCTACGTGCTCCAAAAACGCAGCAACTTTTTTAATTCACTTTACGGCTTTTTGTAGTTCACATGAATTAACACACTGGAAATGAGAAAATTCGCGAATAGTCTGTTACGAAATGAATCTGCAGTGTGGATAAAGAAAAATAATTCTTTTTCATTCGTAAAAAAATATTCAGCGGAACGCAATAATCGGAACTTTGCTACTTTCATGTAACTGTTGTTAAAAATGCTTAAATTAAACGAGGAAAAAAAATTCTGCATATTCCGGTGCGCGCAGTTTTTTTTTTATCGTGTAGCGAGCTGCGTGTTTCAATTAAAGATTAAAAAAAAGTTCTCGAAGCTCGAATCCACAAAGTAATTACGATCAATCGACAAACAATGTAGAATCTAAAATTTTTACAAACATTGCAAAGCGATCCGTGCGATCGATAATTTCGCAAAGCTCGACGGGTACATAGTGCGCCAACCTAATAATTATTATTTATTAATATTCATAGAAGTGCACGACCGATATGTTAATTCCTGATTTATATTACGTCGAGGCAGTTCCGCGGTTCAGAGGCGGACGCGGTCTTTCACGTAAACGGCGCGTCGCTCGCCGGATAGGTAAAAGCGGCGAAGGAGCAACGGAAGATAATGGTTTCATTTAAATATTTCATAAGAGAGAACCTGGTTAGTACCTATATATAGAGGTACAGATAGTACTTCCGATAGAGCAAAAGATTCACCCCTGTAGTCGGTCTCATAGTCGAATCCGTGATTATAAATCCATCCTTTAGCCCCCCGTTCTCGACCCCCTATATCTCCTTTCTTTATAAATAGCTTCATCGAATTTACAACTAAATCCAATTTCTTGAGATAACGGCCCATATAAATTTGTATTTTACTATTTAATTCTATTTCATTGGATATATAGCTTGAAACAGCTTAATAAACCCGTCGTCCAAGCGATAGAGTGGAAAGAAGAGGGACGACAGAGGGAGAAATATACGAAGAGGCAATTCGAGGTAAAAAGAGAGTTAGTGTCGCGAAGCAGAGAAAATCCCAGGCAGTGCGGGATAAGCTTCGAGTATTCAGCAAATCGCATGTGCGCGCTATATACACTATATTTACATCTATGTGTACTCTACATATACGAATCTGTGCCGTGGTACCTTTTATACTACGGTACATAGTTATACCTATGAATTTAGTCCACGAGGCATTCCACGTCAAAGCGAACTATTTCGACGCGATGGCCAAAAAATTAATTATGTATTCTTTAATACTCTCCGCGAATATCAAGAGTATCGATTTATTAGCGATTTTCAATCGTTACATCACATTTAATTCGAACATTAATACTGATTATCATCTATTTTCGATTCTTAATTCCTTATTTAGTTGTTTTTTTTATATGATCCACAGGCTGTATGAACCAATTACACTCGAAGCGAAAAATACTATTTACCATTTCGTCACTTTTCGCGCACTTCCGGTTTATTTGTCAACTCATTGACAATTTAATAATACATAAGTGCCGATAAAAAAAAAAAAGTAAAAAATTCGACATTTTTTTTTGGTTTTTTTAAAAACATTTTTTTCAAAATTCCATGCATTTTCGATTCTTCAGGAATTTTCGGATAATAACTTTCGATAAATTATCACTATGCAGAAACATCGTCGCGATAACCGCCATCAGCCATCGACTTGATACGGAAAGCCTTGTATACTGTATTACCGCAGTAAAGCCAAACCCCCGCGTTCTACTTTGTTTTTGCTATTCCCGAGTGCGATACTTGTAAGTACATATGTATGTATCCACATTTGTACATAACACATTTTAACTGCGGTCAGCAGCAATCCCTGGACCACTGGCGTTGGTGGCCGACGCCCAGACCGCAGAGAACCCCCGACTTGCCCTATATGGTGGAACCCAACAGGAACGCGAAACTTGCACGAACAGTTCGCCCGCCCCGGTAGTACCTACCCAAGCAACTTAACCAAGCAGACATATCCCACATGTTCATCACACTTCTCTTTGGCTCGCTTTCTCGCATATACGAACGAAGGGAGAGAAAGAGGGATGAAAAGATAGAATGGCCCCGACGAACGACGCGAGAGAGTTTCCCTCGCGCGTACTCACGGTATTTCCGTCGAAGCGTGGAATTATTCTTTCCGTATTTTCTTACGGAGCACTTCACACTCGACGAAGCGTTTCCCTCGGTCGCTGCATCATCGCGAGCTCTTTTCTCTTTCCTCCGCATACATGTATATGTATATTCGTTCGGTGCATATACACTTCTATCTCGATATCTCTCGGCGGAATATTTCTGATATTTCTTCGCATTTGCGGACTGTCGTGCGCTCTACGAGCGGAGAGAGAGAGAGACGAGGGAGGAAAGGGGAAGAAGAAGAAGAAGAAGAAGGTTTGCCATCGCGCGGCACGTGCGAACTGGTTCGAGACGGTGCCCGCGAGCGTAGAGAACCTCAGGCTCAACTTTTCTTGAAGCTCTCCCAGAGAGAGTGAAAGCATTTCCTTGTCTCGTCTCGGGAGAGGTGAGAAAAAAATAAAATAAAAAGGTGGAGTGTATACGGTAGAGTATTATAGACCATGGGAAGGGCGGGGATAGGGGAATTAAAAAAAAAAAAACGTTGGTTGACGGAAAAACGCGAAGTATTCAGCTCAAGTATTCTGAGATGAACTGTTCGAGAACGAAAAGCTTCGCATATCTTTCTCTGTTTCGTTTTTTAATTATATATCGCACGGTTTAAACAGATCGGTGCGTTGTATAACAGACGTTGTGCGGAAAAATTACGAACAATTAAATATTCTGGGATATTATCTTTGGAGACGCAGAAGCTCGCGGCGGATACGGGACGACGCGAGTTGAATCGTAAACGGAAATACCGATATTGGATATACTATAATGGCGTCTCCGCAAATTTGTAAAGTCAAAACACTTCGAGACGACGTAATTCGCAGGTTATAATTGTTTGATTACATCACCGGATTACGTGGTTATTTTTTAAATTATCGATCGAGAGACGATTGATCGATTGAATCGAATCTCAAATGTATGTTATTTCACTTACCGTCCCAATTTCCCTCCGTCGCGATCGGCCCGAATGACGAATTATTCAATTCTCAAGAGATTCCGTACCATCCGCGATGAGATTTATTACTGAAAAAAATGAAAAATAGGGGGAAAATCAGATCGGAGCGGACGAACGTTACTACTCGCAGAAGTATTCTTGAAAAAAATGTCATATCGTAAAAGTTGGCTGCGCAATCGTTGCAACGGTTCTCGACGAAACTTTCAATAGTTATGAGTTATGAGAAAGATAGAGTTGTGAGGGGGTGCGAGCTGAATCTTCGACTTTCGCTCGATTTTACGAAAAGTTACAAAATCTTTTTTTATGGGGGTACATCCACCTGAAGTTTCAAAAAACGAGCCAATTTTTTTTTTTTTCTTCTGAAAAACCTCAGGAGCACAGGAAATTATTTGTTTTACAGGCAAATTAATTGATTGCAGATGCATCGTTTTTTTAAATATACTTAAAGGGGTGGAGTCCGGTCCGTTAATAGTAGATAATAATAATAACAAAAATGCGACAAATTTGCGAGAAGATTTGGAGGGAAAAAATTCGAAAATTCGACTTGGTTTTCGAACCAAGACGCAGATGTACCCCCTTAAGAAAAATGATTCCTCGAACTCTTTCATTTATCGTTCAGAGAAATATCATTTCATTAAAGGGGTTTTGCAAAACAGCCAAAGTTTCTACCTAATCGTCGGAGGCATTTAGGAAACATCAAGAAGAACCGGCGTTTTACGCCTACAGTCATCTAATTCTATAAGACCACAAATGAGATCGCGGATCTGAGGCCTTTGTTTTTTTTTACCCATATTCCAAGTTAGATGTGTTCGCAAACACTGTAATTTCGACACTGCCTATTAAATCGTTATGACAGCTTAGCATAAATATCGCTTACATCCTGCCGTATCAGTTTCACTGCAAGCAAGTCGAATAAAATATGAATTCAAAGAATCGTAGCTCGACAATGAAGACGCCGGGGATCGGCGAGACGCGGTTGCGCGTCCTCAAAAGGGAAGGGTGGAATAAAAAAGGATATGTCTGGCCTTCCAGGGTTAAATTTTAATGAGTTTAACCTGACTCGGGGGCAGCCGCACGTGCCCCCTTCGTATATTCTTTTGTTCTATCCGCCCTTAAGAAAAAAATTTGAATGCTGTCATACAACGCATTCTTGGCCCGTCGAGATGAGCGACGCGTGCACCAACCGTTTTGCACGTGCGCCACACGAATATATTCCGGTCTCGACTGTTTTGTACGACACAGTATATCGTACGGTATAACGACGAGGGGAGAGACAGAGAAGGAGAGACATAACGTTAGAGAAAGACGAAAAGTGGGTCACGTCGAGGTGCTGCAAGGTGGTGAGATTGGGTTCGTGACATCGTGCAGGGGTAGAGCCTGCGAAATTAGGACGGAATCCACCATCCACCTCGCACATAGTGCTTTCTATCTCTTTCCTTGTCTCTATCGCACTCCGCTTGTGCACCCCATCCTCTCGAGGTTCTTCCACACGCTGTTGTGTCTCTACATAACACGCTTATTCCCCTAAGAAAGTCTCATTTTGCTACGTCATTTAATTTTCACGACTGCTTTAACATTTACCGGAGCAAATTGTAAATATGACAATATATGCTTTCGTTACGGTGTATACCGACTCGTGACGACAATTACGGCAAGAACTGTTCGTTAATAAAACTAAATATGACTGCGATATAATACGACTTGATCGAAAATTGACATCGAAGTTTAAATTCATGAGGTTCGCGCGTTTCCCAGCGATAAGACTCGAATAGTCATCGATCTGCGTTCCGATATTTATTGAATAATGGAGACGCATAATTAAATTACAATGAATACGTATAGCTGCATGTACTATTAGTATAAGAAAATAAATGTCACCTGAGTCGTGTATCCACGTCGCCGCATATCATCTGGTAATATTTCCAATATTTTTTAACACATTTTTTTTCGCGGGAGTGATATTTTTAAAATGATAATCGACAAGCAAAAATGATTTTTTTCGCTTCCGGCTCGGGGTTTGTAATCAAACGTGAAAGTGCGAATAAAATAAGATTCCGAAGACTGAACGGTTTTTTTTTAACATAGAATACTTACCAATCACCCTAAAAACTTTGGTAGTCCAATTAAAAATACGAAATTAAACTCAATCGTTCTACTTTGACGTACAGCGGAAGATAAATGAAGAGTTATTCTGATTCCATCGCTCTATTCTTGAATATCAGCCGGCATTACCCATTGGCCGATATATATTGACTCCCATCTACTTCGCGTCATTTAGGAAACCAAAAAAAAAAAAAAAAAAAAAAAGAATTGTAACTCGGCGTAATAAGCATCGAGAGCACAGAGACATTTGCCTTATTGGAACGGAAAATAGGTATGCAATATAAGATTCCTGACGTTTCTCATTCATTCTAAACGTGATATCGCGTATTACGTATACACACGCAAGAATATATCTATGGATAAATCTTTATTGAACTTTGCATGACAGCTGAAAGGGATCGACGTGTCAGCCGGAAGGATATAGTATACGGAACGACGATAATCAATAACTCAAGAAGAGAGGGAAAGGGGGATGGTGTGGGGGGGTGTGGAGGTAATTGATACGGTCTGCGTACGAACGAGCATTTAATAAGCATCAGTAAATGAGAGTCACGCTAGTGTGCCGATAGATAAGGTCTATCAATTCCTCGGTTTCAGGCACGTGGAAAGTGTCTCCCTTCTCTGCTACCCTCAATTTTCTCTCTATAGTATAGTCGGCGCACTTGAACACTGCAACTACTGCCTGACTACGGCTTTCTACACACGCATGAATCGGCGGAGTATTTAACCAGAAATTCCATTTCATCCAATTTACCTATTTACCGGATTGGAATTAGAATTTGCTAGGACCGGGTCGCATTTAACTATCGACATATTGCCACGGTACCCGGCGAACGCCATTGGGAACTCCTGTACCCCCTCACACCTCTTTGCGTCATCGTCGTTTCACAGACTCACCCCCCCGCGACACACACAACTTCCCATTTTCGATGCTTCTCTCTATCCACAACGTAACCCCCTCGCCGCGCCTCTCTAGCTGTTCTTCCCTTTCCGCGCATCGAATATCGAAGAGAGGCGAATTCAACGGAGATTGCGATTTGATGAGTCCTCGACAGGCTTTGGGCTCTTCTCCGATTGCGCCGCGGCAACTATACGGGCGCATACCTCCGACGATACGCGTGATCGGACGAATCCCAATGACGCTCCAATTCTAATACGGATAGACCCCATAAACGAGGGCGAGGAACACAATTACATGGCTTTGTCGCCCGAACAAACGGGTCAAGGGAGAGTTACGAATTTAACAGCTTTAAGGGCAGTCTAGACGTCTAGAATTTTCATTATCAATTTTCTCATTGTTATCAATCGGGTCGACGCGCTTTAATTTGCAATGGGATACTTTAATGTCGAATGTGCACTGAAATTCGAAATTGCATGATGATCTTAAATTTTGGGGCGAAATAACGGATATTTATCACCTATTCGGGAGTTACTATTCAAATAGACATGCGATAGAAGAAAATTCCATTAAAAGGCGACCTAAAATGATTCTACAGTCCGAAGATCGCAGATGGAAGCTATGAAGGCTATGGTAGGCTACAGAGTAAAAATGTTTTTTTTTTTTTCTCACAAAGAATAAAAATGTCAATGACAAAGTTAAAGGATCAAACTACTTAATGACATTTACCGTATTTGCGGCGTACACGCTTTGTAAAAAAAATAAATAAAAAATTCGTTTCAGAATGAAATTTCACAAAGAAAGCGCACAGCAGGAAATTAGCACGTCACGCAAAAAGTTTGTTTTCCGATCGTTCTTCACCGTCGTAGTTTTGTATGATCTTTCCGTATTTTCAAGGAGCTTTGAGCAACGAAGTGGATAAGGATTGCATGCTAAAAGGGGCGACAGCCCGCGGTGAGACGGTGAAGAGGCAAAGGTATATAATACAACAAGGGGTTGAATAAGGGCGGGCGGAGGGGCGGGGGACGGGGGAGGAAGGTAAGTTCGCACCATTTTCCAGGTGAGAACGGCATCAAATCCGTCGAGCCGAAGCCCTCACGCAACACGAAGAACGCAAATGGGATGGAAGACAGTGAGGAATTACCAGTGCGAGGAGCGACACGCACACCGGGCACACTACCAACGGGTATATAATACGCGGGCACGTACCACTGACGTGCCTTCTCGTTCGCCCCGTACCCTCTGCTTATAATAAAAATGGATCAGTACGGTATATCTTAGCAATTTAGATTAGAAACCTCGAGAATATTCTTCGGGGCACGTGGAATTCACGACGATATGTATTGCGCGTATACCCCGTAATGTATATACAATATATGTGTGACGGGCAAAGAAAATAATAAACAGAGGATAAATAATCGTTTGGACAGAAAGGTTTATTTCACGTTGAATTTTCACGATAATTTACGTGCAATTTTATAAAGAAAAACGTGACTCCGACCGACTGTTAAATGCAAGGGTGCCAGAGACGTGTCCTTATCCGGCGCATGCTGCAAGACCCGCACACTTCGACTAGTGCGCGAGGGTATCAGGTGCGAGGCACGAACTTATTCAACCAGCCAGGCATACGAAGATTTAGTGATTAATTATTCAATGAAATTTGAAATTTGTGACTACAAATAAATAGTAGAAATAAATTGCAACGTTACTAATTATTATGTCAATTATATATTTTTTTTGCACAACAGATTCTCCATAATTGCCAAATACTTATATGGAAAATATTCATATTTTTTCAACTTGCACAACCGATTTCAAAAAAGAATCTGTTGACTGTAAAAAAATCGATTTGTAAATAAAAATTGTGATTGTGAAATTGCTAATTATTTTGTAAACTATGTAATTTCTTTTACAGTACAGTAACGTAGTGACGAAATAATTTTGGGTAAAATTGAAATTTTTTTTCGAATGTGTATAATCGAGTTTGAAAAAAATTCTTAACTCTGTAGGGATCGACCTACAAAAAAAACCTTAATAATTTTTTTCTATTGAAAAGTTTCGAATTACTATTTTCATCATCGACATAATTATATTCTCAAAGAGTCGATCATTATATCGTCACGCACCTGATGCGATAGTGAAATTCGAGTTCCGGGACCGGAAGTTATCCAAAATATTTCTCAACTCCGTCGAATCGATTCCATCCAAGATAATTCCGAAAAAAAAAAAAAAAAAAAAAAAAAACGGAATAAATGTTTCTTTTTCCCAATCCCACTGCATGTGCCGGACGCTAATCCGTTAGCTAAGTGTACACGCGAGAGTTAACGCTGCCTAGAAAATAGCAGGTTCGTCATTCCCCGGAATTTTCGTGTCTCGTTCGGTGCTGACCGTGTTCGTGAGTACAAAAGCCGATAATCCCCTCCCCTTTTCTCGTCTCCCGCTTCTAGTAGACTCGGATATACCGTATCCGAAGGCAGGTGTTTTTCTCCAGGCTCTCCAGAGAAACGAACAGACACCTGAAAACGGCGATAAAACCCGATTGCAACCCGGCTCCGGCAAAAGAGAGGTGTACGACAACGATGAAGTGTCGATGTATCCATAGACAACGCTTTTCTCTTCCATTAAAGTGATAAAATAAAAGAACGGGAAGTAGAGAATGAATAAAACGTTCGATGTTCAACGGTAACAAAAATGTAAAAAAAAAATAAATAAAAAATGTTAAGAACAGAAACTTGAAGGGGTGATAAAAAAAAAAAAATTGGAGTAAATCAGTCTTTTTTTATACGATGTGTATCGATCCAATAAAGTGCACCGGAAACGGGCACCAGGCGGTGAACATTTTTTTTTTTTTTTTTTTAGAAGCAAGCAAACAGTATGTAGATGCACGAGCAAAGAGGAAGAGGCTTCGGAGCAGCAGGGACAAGGTGGGTATATACGGTTCGTATGTACGAGACTCCCAACTCACGCTGAGAGCGAAAGGGGGTATCGATTCGATACCGAGAGCTAATATATTCTCATAAAAAGACCTACGTCTGGATATTGTCACGACCCGGGTTTCCCATTTACTCTCACACTCACCGAAACGTTGGGATTCCGGGCTTTCGTTGGGTTTCGCGGTGGAGCGAAAGAGAGAAATATATATTGAGAGTACAAGTGAGAGGTAGGCTGTTACGCGTCGACCCTCGTAAGGGCGTTACCCAACCCGGCACATAAAATCAGTGCCGCTGCCTGGCCGCCGCGTCGCTACCAAATACTGCAAGGATCGTTTAACGTATGTATATATGTATATACGTATGTGTGTGTAGTATATACGGTAGATTCTTCGAATTAGTTCGCTCCGGCAACGAGAGTGAGAGAAACTGAGATGCCCAGAGAAACTCTACCGTGCTCCGTATCCCCCTTTATCTGATTTCGTTTCTCGTTTCGGAGATTCTGTATCCAAGCGCCCACTTTCACACTACCATATCTTTTGTTGAACATCTCAATCAGTATGTACCGGTGTAACGCGTTGGGGCATATACCCGTGGCAAACGAATATTGCAATTTGTTGCGGATCTTATATAGATATAATAACATACGAGATTGCCGCGTTGAAGGGCCTCCATAAGAATCTAAGATGTCCGAAAGGGTTGAGATTGCATTCTTGGACTTTTTTCGCGTCACCCGCGAATGAATAATGCATCACGGTGAATAAACTTCGACAATATATTCGACGACGCGATTGTAAAGTGAAGTTTCGATGTGCATTCGATCTATAGATTAATTCGATTCAGGCTAATTAAAAAAATTCTCGAAATTCGGGCGATACGCAAAAACAATTTTTTTCGAGTATAAATATCTTAAATTAAAAAAAAAAAAATATTACGGAGTATAGTTAGAAATCGTCGTTACAACTCTATTCGTTCGTTCGAACGAATCCCCATAAGGATCCTTTCATCCATACCGAAAGTTTGACTAAAAAAATGAAAAAAAAAGAAAAAAGGAAAACAAATTGAACTCCACAGGTAGGTAGGAAGAGAAATTGATTGCCACTCGTCTGGGGTTGCGTCGCGAGACGCGCCAAAAGTTCTCGGTTACGAATGCTCGCCCATCAGCGAGACGAGACGTTTCGACGCTTCACTCGCGCTCGCGCGGTTCGCTCCACGATGGCCGCAAATAATTTGCCTGCCGATTGAAGTTTAAAAGCGAACGAACTAACAAGCGACCACCGCTTTCGTATATAATACACACACTGGGAGGTGGGAAGGGCGGAGGGAGGGGAACTGAAATATCCATGTGTGGATAATACTCGTCGGCGAAGGACCCGTTGGGTTGCGCCGAGAGAAAGAGTGGCGGCGCGCACGCTTTTCGATTTTTGCTCTGGAGAGAGTTAGCCTCCTCACCCGGCGTTGCACAGTGTGTAATTTTAAACGAATGCGCCTCTGAAGCGCCGAGAGTTGCTCCGATATACTATATACGCCTATAGATTTACTACCTACGAATACGAGAGCTCCGAACCACCCAACTGAAAACCCGTAAAAAAAGCCAACTCTTTGGCAGTTAAAAAAAAAAAAAAAAAAAACAGAACTGCCGACCAACAGCATACCTGCAAGAGCGAACGAACGAAACGGTGTACGATTAGTCGATGTTGCACGCTACGTATACATGCAACTAAAAATCATCCTCCTCGCTACCGCCGGTGAATAAATTAAATGCTTCGAAATGCAACACCTTTCGGTTCTCCAAATTTTTATGATTGCGTACCTTTGTTTTTGCTTCTTTTCTCTTCACAGAGAAAATAAAAAATTCCATGGTACAGCTACGAAACATCGAAATGCAAGACATAGTATAATATAAAAAAAAAAAAAAAAGGGCAAATTGTTTAGAAATGTAGTAAATCCGAGGGTTAAAAAATATGAATAAAAAATGTGCCCTCGTCATTAATTCACAGATGATACAACAGCGTCCCTTTTTTTTAAACAAATTTTTGCTTGAGACCAAACAATAAAATATTCATTATCCCTAAGTGGACGAGAAGGGATAGAAGGGTAAGAAAAAAAAAGAAAATTCTTCCATTGTCGTATAATTTTCTCGCGTCGCTCAGTAACCGGATATCGGGTACTTCTACTTCCTGCAAATATATAGCTGTTAGAAACTTCCCGCTTTGGACATTACGGTAGACAGAGTGACGAGAGCGAGACGACGACAGCAACGACGTCGGCGCCGACGACGACGACGACGACGACGGGGCATGCAAAGAGGGACAATGAAAAGAGGACGGTAAAGACACGACGAGGTCTCTTTGGCCGGAGGGGGTTGAAAGCTGAAAGCAAAGAATGAGAGAATTGCGGTGGAGTGCACACCGTACCCGGAGTGAGAGAATGATAAAAGAAGAACGATGGTAACCGGGATGGAAACGGGAGAGTGGGGACAGAAAAGAACGAAAGAGAGAGTGAAGGTACGGGGGACTTGGTTAGTTTAGCTTAGGTCCGATTACCGTCTCGCAATTTACCTTCTTGCGCACACTTCGCACTTCATAGTTTACACTCGGGCCGACGCCTCTCTCTGTACTCTTTCTCTCATCCACCGTTTTAATCATTCCCGCCACGTTTCAACCTATCTGTACTCTGGGCACCGTCGCGAGGTCGTAAGCGGATTTATGAGATTCTCTGACCACCGCGACTGTGCACAGCATATTATAATGTCAACTGCGACAGTATAATTTTTTCTTTTATTTTTTGTATTCGAATTAACGCCTCTGTTTATTACAATCATTTGAATTGACCGTTCAAAAATGAACTTATCTTCAAATTTATTCGATGTAATTTCTTTAGTTGCTCGGGAAAATGATGCGCAGTAGCGAAAATATAGTGTACGATAAATTAAAGAATTACATTTTTTTTTAAATTGATTATATTGAAAAAAAAATTTCGGAAAAAATTGAAAAAAAATTCAATTGGTTATTAAATTTTTGAAGATCTTTCAAAGGTATTTTAATCGGTAATTTTAGTTCGTCGAGAGATATGGCAATATGGCGATCTAATGGGGACCTAAAATATTTTTTTTGTTATCATTTCTTGACTCAGTTACCGGGTGATCCGAAGATTATCGGAAGCTGGGTCATCTTTTGTTCTGCGGAGCAAAGGGATTAATTAATCATAAACTCTCGGGTCGCCGAATCGGCTTCAACGCCAATAGATTCAATTCACCGAACGTCTGGTAGACGCCAGATATTATACGTACAAAGTACACGGGGCATTGGAGTCTCAAACGACTCCGAGGACAGCGTTGAAGAGCTAATAATAGAAAGGGCTTTTGTAATCCGAGGAACATTATTCAATGTAAGGCGAAACGGAATATCTCGGTCGTAAGATAGGTCAATCGGTTGAGGTCACTGTACCGTTTTGTCTATATATTTCCAATTATTTTTAAACCACTTGCAATATTTTTTTCATATTTATATTGATTTATCAATTCTATTATTTGCCGCAACGACGAAATACCGGCTTATCGTTGACAAAATTATTTTTCCGTAGACTTACATTGTCCCAATTGTAATCATAGGGGTTAATAATTTTAAAAAAATGAGTAACAGTAAAAAAATTTTTTCATAACATGCATTTTTCGATTTTATCCGAAAAATTTATTTTTAGGGCAGAAATCATGTTCTAGGAATGTAAAATCAATATTTTTGGCACAGGAATTCGGAAAATGGATTTAAAAAAAGTAAATTCCTTCGTTACTGTTTTTCCATAACAATAATAGTTGCAGAGCATATACACTCTTTGATCTCAGCGGAATAATTTGCCTGAGGCTAATTGTTTTCGCAAACAAAACTATCGTAAAAGAACGACTAGCGAATACCAGGAACTCGAAAAAGCTGTTTGGGAAAAACAATTTCCCGGTAATATACACTGCACATCAAAAAATAATTTCGTAAAAAGGTTAAACTGAAACGAAAAGTTCTTGTTAAATTACGATTATCTTCAACAATGTAGGGATCGGTATCGCCCCTAACTACTCTTTTTTTATGCCAACGTTTAAAAAACAACATTTTGCAAAAAAAATCCCTAGAAATAACTTAAGTGTAATTTCAGTTAAAAAATTTTAAAAAATGAGTATATGATACGGAAAAAAGTTGGTAAAAAAATATACGCAAACAAATAGACGCCACTATTTCGCCCACTTACACCATTGTGCAGTTACTATTTTTACTTTGCGTGATAAATTTTGCACCGAAAAATGCCCGAAAAATTATTCGTCGTTCGGCTGCTGTCGGGATGAGACATTCTATTTTCGGAGGCTTATAAAGGGTTAAAACGGCTATCCAAAAAACCATAAAACGGCAAACTTTCTTTGGAACAATATTCGATATATACGAGAGCTTCGTGGCGATCGTTGATCTCATTTGTAGTGGAGGACGAAAGTGGGTCGAAAAACTTTGGGGAATCGCAAAGAGAATAAGTAGCGGCAAGAGGAAAAGCTTGCGACAGCTGGGCGGCAGAGTCACAGTATGACCCGAGTGTCGAGATCCCGAGAGGGAATGTAGTAGAGTTTACCTATATATCGGTCTGTATAATCTGCGGACAGCGAGATAGATAGATAGATAGATAGATATATAGCATACACAATGTAGCTGCGGTGACATCTGGCCGCGTCTCGCGATCTACTCGAGAGAGAGAGATCTAACGATAGTACACAGGATCTCCGGAGCGGCAAGAGCATCCCGTGAGTAGAGAGACCAAAAGTGGGAGGGGGATTGACCGAGTACCATACTATAGTACCAACTATACAACGCTACAGAGATACGTATAGAAGACACGAACACACAGAGAAATCCTCTCGTCTTCGACTCTTCGGGTGGCTGCCGCGCTGGTGCACTGGAAATAAGACAGCTGGTGGTATTAGCCATCCGTGCAGTCCGAGCCGAGGACTCAGCATCTGCAAGATCCGTTTTCCACTGTCCGCCGGCTATACTATAGATTCACTCGCGAAAAAAAAGGAAAGAAATAAAGTCTCGTCGATCTTCTCGTCGAGTTAACTATCTCGTTCTATGATCGAACGCCGCAATGTCGTATGTCAAGAAGACCGCACAGATCCCGAAGCATACCTTTCGACCAGATAAGAAAACCGCTGGAAGACCATTCTTTTCATTGCCTACTATGCGCCGACGTAAAAAAAAAAAAAAAAAAAAAAAAAAAAAAAAATTCACAAACGAAAATTCAAGCTGTCGGAGGGAGTGCGCGCGGTATTATGAGAATGCTGGACCAACACTCTCGTCGGCTTACAATTACAAATGAGCACTCGGGGAAAGGTGCATAAAAGCATCATGTTTTCGCGGCCCTCTCATATGCGGCTGAAGGGAAATTGCAGGTACTTGGAGTATTTTCTTTCGTTCCACATTGTAATTTCTAATTTCTCGGCGAAAATGAAATGGTAAATTTTGAAAATGTAGTGAGCAGGAAATTCCAGGATTGAAAAACTAGTTCTACAAGTATGAACTGTTGAATTGTAGTCGTTTTAAAATCGGAAATAATGTTTTGAAATCCTTCATCTATAAAATCTATAAACAGTTGTTTTTATTAACTCTCCCGACGACCATTTTTTTTTACGATTGTTTTACGATTTATAAGATTGACTGAAAAACTCTATCCGTCTCATTAGGAATTTCGCCGAAAAAGCACCATCATCGGGAACTCGTGCTTCCCATTTAATTGATCGTCTCTCGAACCAAAACATCACTAAATCCCATGAATATGAAATTTTTACTCCAAAAACCTCGACTCCTCCGCAGAGTTTGAGAATTAATATCTAAATGTTCAAACGTATAACATACTCTCTTTGCCCTATCACTACCCTATTCACGCTTCCTTGGGGTAGTCTCTCGGTGACTTAGCGAGTCGTACAGTATATCCGATATCAGTCCCTTTCTATCTACGTAATACGTATCTCTGTGGCGACGTGTCGCTTCCACATACGATACAGTACGTTACGGTGGTGCGCGGCGCTATACGAATCTCCCTCCACAAACCCTCCCGCCTACGCTTGTAGCTATGACTGTACTATACTGTGCTAAATTCAACATGCCGTGCGACGTTGAACTACGGGTACTGGGAATCCACGAGAGCGCGAGCATACATATGTAAGTGAACATGGTCAGAGCTGCGCTCTCCGAGTCTCTCACGAATTACGGAACGTCGATAGACATATACATCGAAAACGGTCTGCAGCTTCGGGGGCTCTCCTTCCTTTCAATACCGTGGCGGCGTGTGTCTCATCCACGGTTTGCATATATATATACCGTTACTATCGAGTAAGTATCGTTCACATGTACCCGGCATTCCGTCTCAGATAAACGAACATTTAATTAAATGTTTTTTAAAAATACTCAAATAAAAATCAATATACCTACCGGTCTTTTAAATTTTTATGCTGAGACCGTGTATCGA
This sequence comes from Buathra laborator, assembly GCA_934046635.1. Taxonomy (NCBI): domain Eukaryota; kingdom Metazoa; phylum Arthropoda; class Insecta; order Hymenoptera; family Ichneumonidae; genus Buathra; species Buathra laborator. Next base: position 9,075,895 of record OW203898.1, on the reverse strand, counting down.
TTTTCAAAAAAAAGTTCGCTATAATTTCTGGCGCAATTATTTTTTGATCTTATCGAAAGAATTTTAAATTTATAGTACGATGTGTTTGTATTTTTCCGATTTTTTTACGATGTAAGAAAATTAAAAATTTCTCAGTGCATTAAATTCGGTGTAATCTTTAACAATCGATTCTTCTCCGACTATCGCGGAATTTCTCGCGATATGTGTACAATATGCAGCAAAAATAGAATAATAAAATATGCATTCTACGAAATTCGAAGAAAAAAACCGTTTTTTTTTTTCGATCGCGAAATTGAGAGCTCGCAATTTTGGTAATTAATTTCGCGTTAAATATGCAATTAAGAAATCGGATCCATTGTCTCGATATTGTAGACATGCAAATTTATTCTCGAAAAATATTTTTGATTTTTTTTTACGCTTCGTAAGAACAGATCGCGGCTGATTTGACGTGGAAGGTCTCGTGTACACATCGATGGAAGTATAGGTTTTCTCGCTCGGTGTCCGCGGGCAACCACCCTTGTACATCTACGGGGACGAGAGGGTGACCCATTTTTCTTTTTTTTTTTTTCTTTCTCTCTCTCTACTCTTTCTATCTCGCTGGAGTTAGGCAAGCGAGCGCCACATCCGCTCCTACCCTTGTTCACTTCCGAATAATTCATTCGTCACGTAGATTCCTATGGCCCCTGCTGGCGGGTATTCCAGCACGATTTCGTCGTCGAGCTCTCTGTGAGAGGCCCGAGTCTGTATATTGCTGGGCGTTTTACTGTATATATTATGATATGTATATAGTGGTAGTGGTAGTACTTGCTTTGTAAAGGGAGAGACAACGAAACAGTGGCGTATAAGCATTGAAAAGGGAGAGAGAGAAAAAGCCTCGCGGAAATTTGCAGACGAAGAGAACGAGGAAGAGCAATGTCAATGAGGAAGGAGCGCGCGATTGGTGAGGGATGAAAGGCAACGGTCTTACTGAAGAACTCACACACACATATATATAATACCTATGAAAAATATATGTGTAGTGGAGAAGATCGACTTACTCGCTTCCATTGGAAAACAAGACTTAAATAATGAATCTATAGCATACGAACTCGTCTCGGTTACAAAGTTCGCTTGAGGGTCACGAAACGGGGGTATGACATATCACTCATGAAAAAAAAAAAAAACATGGAGGTCGGAAAAGTTTCGCGAATTGCGAACAAATCGACAAGAAATTACAGTCGGTTTACACAGTTAATCGAAAATCTATCGATGTATCATGAAAACTTTGACAAATACTCTTTTTAATTATTTACGCTCCGATTTGTCTCTTCAAAATGAATTACACGTATATCGAATGTCATTGGAAAATAAAATGAAATAAAAACTACGCAAACCTTATAAACAAAAAAAGTCGATAAATTTAACGCCACAATCGAATAATTTTGTTCGTAATTCAAAAACAATATCGAATAGGTGTTTTTTATCGATACAACAATCTGAATCTAATCTTGTAGTGGGTTAGTGAGCTTTTTTTCGTGATCAGAAAGATTGCAATTTCGCGATTTTCTTCTTAAGTTGAAATGATATCATTGTTATTATTGTTATTGTGACGATAAGAGAGGATTTTTATTTACTTTATGGAATCTTTATGCGTTCTTTTTTAAATTAACAGTATCGAATTTTGCTTACATTATTACGAAATAATCAGCAAAAGAGACGAGATTGAGCGGTCATAACTTTTGATTCGACTCGACCTCGTTGAAATCTCATTAACAATGTATATATTCGTCATTAATTCCGATGAAACGATAACGTATCAGTTTCTCTTACACAAACCCGTCCGCAATCATCGGTTGAATCTGCGTTGTAGCGAATTTCACAAATAGCACGAAAATAAAAACTGATAGCAACCGTCCGACAAGGGATGAATAAACTGAAAGTTTTTTCCGTTTTTTTTGTTTGTTTGTTTTTTGAGCGAAGCACAAACATCCCTATCGCCGTAACGAATCCAGCGATAGCGCCGAAACCGATAATTATCGCAGGATCGACAAGAAGACAATCAAATCCGCGTGTGATTCGATCCATCGAATAAACAATTTTTTTTTTATTTTCCTTCTCATCAAAAGTCAGCTTTACTTTGAAATACGTAACAATTCATCGTGCAGACGAGGCGAAGGGGAAGGTCGGACGATGCGCCGTCATAAAAGCGCGCAGGAAATGGAAATAGCTGTGCGGTTACCTCTCGAACGGACACCCCCGCAAAGGATAGGGCTATAGAGGGTAGAGAGCTGACTCGGACCGTTCGCGTGACGGCTATCCGGGATGGCGTGAGGATCGTTGGCTTGCTCGGTCGGCTCGACGATGCGGAGGGTCGACGGTGGTCGCGATGGTGGCGGGGCTTCCTCTGTATAGTTTATATGTAGTAGTATAGTAGTAGAGTACGAAACGACGGAGGCGGCGGTGAAGAGGAGAAACGGGGGCACGAAGGAATTAAGGGGGTGGGCAAGCAAGTCGCTACCTCTCTGCAAACATGGCAGCCGTCACGCGAGTCCGGACGGCCACGATATCGCGCGCAGCAGCAGCAGAAGCAGCAGTGGCTTTGCCCTGCAGCTCGGCACCGCAGCGCACAGCAAAAGGTATTTTAAGCTACTCGACGCCACCTTATTCGTCTACCGCTGGCTATCCAAAGTCCTTCTCCGATGTATGAGCCGAGTTTGCGGCTGAGCGTTGAAGCCAAACTCGCTGAGGCAAAGCCAAAGCTAAAATGATGGGGCCGATCCGACTGCTGCCCGTTGGCATATTAGCGATATCACGCTGTTGTGAAATATCGCGATTTCGAAATGAACACTTTAAAAAATGATCAGTTGAAACTCTTGATTGTTAATTAGGACGACATATGAGAAGATATACATCGTAGTATCTGACTATCAGGTCTGCCAACTAATTTTCAGTTTTCTCAACTAATTGTTAGTTCTTCCAACTAATTATTAGTTCTCCCAATTAATTACTAGTTTTCCTAACCAATCATTAGTTCTTCCAACTAAGTGTTAGTTCTCTCAACTAATTAATAGTTCGCCCAACCAATTGTTAGTTTACCCAATTAATTGTTAGTCCTCCTAACTAATTTAATAGGTACGTCTCTTCCATCATTTCGACTTTTTTTTCACTAGTAGAACTAAACGATTAGTTTATTCAATAATCGTTAGCGTTAGTCGTCAAAAATGTGTTTACAGCGACCAACATTAGTTAGCCAACTAAAATTACTCTCAAAGGGGCTGAACACCGATTTGATCGATCCAAGCATTTTTTTTTCTCAAAGATTCGTTTTTCCTCTGTTTTGTCGAAGGATGTATTTTCCCATCGATTTTTTTTTGGTTTTTTTTTTTTTTTTCGGAAATTTCATGAACCTTTTCCCTTTTTCTTTCCATGCATGAAGTACGATGGATTCAACGCCCTTACAAAAAAATTAACCTCAATCCCATTAAAAATACATCGAAACATTTGTGTTAGTCATCGAGCAACCCTTTCACCGTGCCAATCGCCGTGCTCCAACCTGCCTATCATAGAAACCGAGCCTTAGGACTATAGTACGTAATACGCTCGGCGAATCAACTCCGCCAGCACCACCGGTTCACGGGGCTTTATAGTTTACAGGTGTTCGACGATGAGCAGAGTTGTATAGCTAAGTTTGTATATAGAAAGAGTGCGGAGATATACTCCCGAGGCGGCTATGTATGTGTGCGAGCATGTGGCTGGCTAGAGAACGGTCGAGTCCCGCGGAGCGGCAAAAGAGATCATAATCGGATCGGTCGATGTGATGCACCACGGGCGCGTTAGGGCTTGTCAGGTTGGTGGGCATCGTTCACCTACGTTATATCGTTTCACTTTTTTTTTTTTTTTTATTTCTCTTTTTTTTCTCCATCCCTTTCTTTTTCACTCGTCGGCTTTACATCGACGTTCCTCGGCTATAACTCGCATTCTCCCCCCGCCCCCTCCCTCTGCGTGAAACCGCGGCATACCGGCTTACTAACTACTACGTGGACGTTCATGACTCCGTTACTTTTAATCTATTCTATTGTTTCAGTGCGTTAGCCGTTAATAGTTCACACTACTCGTCTATACTCGATCCTGTGCCGTGACCGCGGGAAGGGGGAGCAGAGGACGAAAACTTAAGTGGAGCTTTCGTTGTATAAATATATGTTCCACGTGTCAACTCGCCTACGACTACAATGACGCGAACTGTACCGTACTTTATACATTCGCTTTTATATCGTATTCGTGTGAATATATGTCAAATCGATAAAGCAACGACTCGGCGAGTCATGAGCGTATCGTAGGTCAACGCCCATTGCGAGGATCCGGAAAAAAAAAGAAAAAAAAAAGAAGATGAAAAGTTTTATTCGATACGCGGGGACACACGTTGAGATAGGGAGGGAGAGAACGATCGAAGAAAAAACGATTCCCAGATCAACGCGGATGCTCGACTGTTCGAAAGTAGAGCTTGCGATAACTTTTGTACGTTATCTATTACCCAAAGGTAATTGCGAGACGGGAATAGGACAGCAGTGTATTGTATCGATCCTCGTGACCTCGGAGTCTCTCGCACGATGAGAAAACATCGAAACTCAAACTATCCTTAGACCTCCACCCCCTCCCACCCCGTCTTACATCCCGTGTCCTTTCGTAGTTGCGAACTTTGAGAATGTTGTTTTCGGATTAATTGGAGAGAAGATCGAGTTACGGTGATAATCACGAAAGTTTACAATTCATTGGACACAGGATAGACACGTCGCTTGTCCGATCTTGTTAAATTGCGAAAATCTATTGGGCATCAACGAATTTTTTTTCTCGTGAACCAATCGATTAAACTTTCGCGTCTCTAACGGCTAATAATCAATCAGATGTAATTTTTTTACATGATTTTTTTTTCACCGATAAGAAGAAAAATAAGACGATTTTGACCGGAAATTCTCAAAATCCGCCTTAATTATGAATTCTCTAAAGACGTTATTTCATCAAAGATAACGCGCGCCGTAAGTAGAACGATAATCTACTGTACTTCCGTTTTAAGTTGAATATCGGTAGGATGAAACAAATTTTAATCCGGTTCTCAATCAATCTCGATTTCCATCGGTGGCTTAATTATTTAAAATGTTCGCAACTCTCGAAAATTTAATTAACATTGTCAGTTAATAGATGCCAATTAGTATCCAGCGAATAATCCGTTTATAGTTATTATTCTTCTAAAAAATTCGCATAGCGATGAGAAATAGTTTCAGTCTATTATTGAAAGATGAGGAAAAATGTTCGGACAGGTGAAATCGGACGAATATCGGTCAATCGAGGGAAAACCTTAATAATTGAACGCTTCAACTCTAATAGGTTGAAACTTTGGAATATCTACTAAACATACAATCCGTTTGTGGTGAAAATTGGAAATGTTTATTCGTATATTGCGGTCAGGAGATTTATTCTTTTTTGAGAACAGCAATCTCCTGACTATAATATGTGGAAAATCATTAGTTATTTCTCGATTTTTTCGTATTACACTTTCTGTACTTATACTTCGTTTTCAATCGGGAAATTTACCATTTTTTAAAAACTATTTTCATTTATTTCGCATTTCTAAAGTGGGTTAATAAAACAATCAATTTTTTTACCCAAAGTCAGTTATCTCCGCGGTGACACGACAAATTTCATGAATACATCGACTAAAACTGATTCTCCAGAGTAGAGAAACTCTATCTGATAAACTGGTCAGAGATTTTTCGTCATTTGTCAAATATCACTAATAAACTTTCGACATGATATCGTTCTTTTGCAATTCTGCTTTTCATTTGTTTATTCTTGCGAGAAAATCAAATTTAGCGAAACATATCGAATACATCGGGAGTCGAGAGTTATCAGCATCCCATTTCTTCATCATTATCATGACTCAACCCCCTCATCCCCCAGCCAACCCTTTAATCGATGAAAATGATAGTTAACTCAAAAGCGCATTATACTGTTGTTAAATCCCATAATACGTTGAAAGGTATGACAAGGGTGCTGCGTACCTATATCCGTGCGCCGCCCTCGTGCCTCGTGTGCGGTGAGTCATCGCTTTAGTGGGCGCACAAACGTGTAAACTGGAATTTGAAATTAACGCTAGCGGTCAGTAGCGAGTTGGAGAGGATAGTAGTAACCCTCCCACCCAGCGCCATAGGTAACTACGTATACCGTGGGTACTAACGCACCCAGTGTATAACCACCAGCAGTCGGCGCGCGGATATGAAACGCAGAGATAGATAGATAGAGAGACAGAGAGAAAACGGGAGGGAAAGGGCGAGAGATTTTCACCGAAAACGCGGGAGGGTTTCACGCAACCAACTGGAAAATCATCCACGACGGGTGATTCGTCTACCCCTGCCGTTAGTCGAGCGAAGTATCTCTCTCCCTCGTTTCTCTCTGTATATATCCTGTGTGCGCGTCCCGGCGCCCCACCCCCCCCCCTCCGCCCCCGCGCGGGCGCTACATGCATTCACCTCTTCTGCTACCATTAACGTCGGGGCCCCGAACTATAGCGCCACGTTTCGCGCTATACGGCTCGAGTTGTATAGTGCCTTTCGTGTCCTCGCTATATACTAACCCGTACCCCGTTATAAAGCCCGTCGTACACGACCCGTATCGCGACCCAACCGTACGACCCAAGAGAAAAATTAAAGCATCCGACTGGACGAAACGAAAAATATATGCCAGTCAAGCCGACTCGGGGTTCGATTGTGTGAGACTCTTGTAAAAAAAACAGCTTGAGTTTTATCTACAGGTTGTACGTTCGTGTGGGACTTGGAAAAAAAAAAAAAAAATGAAAAAAATAGGCTGTGCATGTTCGGTCGCTTTGGTGAGACACGATCACCGGAACGATTATCCATTGATCTACCTTTTGTTTATCAGTCAAAGTGAAATGGTTTTAAGGTAAATTCCCCCATTGCTCATCAATTGCTCCAATTACAAACGTTCGAACTTCTGTACGGCTCACCGGGTGATCTATAGGGGCGCTGGCAACGATCGATAATTGGCACACAGCACTATGCGTGCGAGTAAATGGAATTTTCTTTAGTTGAACGGTAATAGCGGCATTTATCTCTGTCCTCTTTAGATGTATTGTTAATTCTGTGTGTATATGACAATTTTTGTCCAGTGGATAATGAGAATAACGTTTCATTCACCGCATTTCATTCTCGTTCTCGTTATTACGGAATTATAGATAATGACCGATGTTCCGGTTACGTAAAAAAAAATCATCCTGTTGCTTCTAAATATGAAAATGAAAGTGTTTATTTGTGGATAACGGAAGTAAGAATTTGAATATAAAAAATTCAATTGGCGTTTTAGAATTCGGAGCCCTTTTCTTTTTCGAAACTCATTACGTACGGCGCTGCAATGTCGTTCTTTATTAAATAAATAAAAAAATAAATGAATGTCCGAAAAAATGCAATTTCGTCAGCATTCCCTAAATTACCATTTTCCAATGCAAAATCTTTTCATTCAGAACCCCTGCATTCCGAGTGTCGATTTACTTTTTTCTCATATATTCTTACGTAAACAAAAAATATTAAATAAAATACTTTTATGAATTCCCTTCTAATATATGTTATTATTTCGAAACAGACGTGCAATTGGATTTAATGGTAAACTCCGTCTAACCATTAAATCCAATTCACCCATCCCTTACCGGAATCTTGTGTCCCGTATCGTTTCTGGATTGCAGAACACCGCCGACCGCTTTTACTTGAAACAAAATACGTTTTTACGCCGCGTGGACAAAAAAAAAAAAAAAAGTAAAATAGATCGAGGCAAGAGTCGTACTCTCGGCCGACGAAACGTGCACCCGGCCGGTGGTTGTTACGCGTCCGCGTGCACACAAAATCTACATACAGAGTATCGTGTTACACGCAGCAGCCGCGGCAAGGTAGTACGAGAGCGTAGTGTTATTTGTAAAAATGGCGACTTCCGCGCGCATCGACCCTCTACCTTTTTAATGCCTCTCCTGGACGAGGGTCGGTATATATCTGTGTATATATGTATATGTATACATATAGATGTCTGCCAGTTCGTTGAGTACACAGTGTGTGTGTACGGCTTCCTTTCCCTCTTATGCACACGCGCTTCCTCCCTCTTACCGCGTACAGTATACGTACCGCATATGCGTTTTCGCTTTCGACGACTGCGCCCCGACCGTCGTCGCATTCTGTCTCCATCTCTTACGCTTTCCTTACTTCCGTCTCGCTTTTTGCGGCATTAGTGGTATCATCGTCCGACAGCGGTTTCTGTCTATGCGCTCATGAACACGGAACTACTCCGAGAGTGGTCTCGTGACACGCGACAGCCTACCGGAGCCATAACTGAGGACATCCTATACACATTATACACACCTACAGTAGTGTATAATGTGCTATCCGGGTTTACATAGTAAACCATACTGGAGCGTCGGGGCACGTCTCCGTATCCCCGCCGCGAATGCCCTCGGGATTATATGGATAAGACGAAAATCTTTCTTTGCCTCCATTGCGTGTAATATATTCCCGTTCTGCAGAACATCCGTTGTGACGAGGCACACAGTTAATTGAATCGCTCCACAATATATGATTAGCTTAATAACATTTTTTCCCACTACCATTTCAAACTATTGAGCTTTTCGATTATAACTTGAGGTTAGATAAGATTTAGCAAACATGAATAATGATAACGATGAATATTAAAAGAAAATAAAATAACGAGCAATACAGAGAAGAAAAAAAACAAATAGTCACCAGACGCATACATCTATCATTCATTTTAATACATTTTTTTTTTTTTTGTTTTCGTTCCAAAAATAACTGGTGACCATTCGAAACAAAGTTGAAAATTGGAATCTTCGTATTGCTTTCTCATTGTGTTTTTTCAATCACAAAGATTTTTCTATAAAACAATTTCTTTTTGAATTTTTGAACACTAAAGTTTTCGTTTTCGTGTTTTTTTTTTTTTCTCAATTTTTATATTAGAGTGTTTCGTTGCGAAGAAACAAAATTGCCAAAATTTATTCATGCATTCGATCTATTGGAAGATCTTTTTACTCCGTTTCGAACCGTCTTGCCGAATAAACGTTAAATCCGGTAAATTCTGAAATTAAAGCACGAAGTCGACGAATCGAGTATCGCGGTGGACTGACATGAAACGCAACCGCCCCCCTCCTCCTTAATGCGAAACCTGTGAAAGGCGTAACTCTCTCGCCACGTTCAGCGTGAATGGAACTTCGTGGCTTCCAACGGTCGGATACCATTGCACGATATACGACGTACGTATACGGTTATCTATATCAATGTGTGTGTTCATGCGATCGGAACGCCGCTGCACGCATCCAATTTCGCGAATCGGCGAAGCCGTCGTCGTCGTCGACGATGTTGGCCGTCGTCTCGGGCGTGTGCCCCGCAACCGCTGTTGGGTACCACCGACAGACAACCACCGCTGCTACTCGAGAGGATCGACAGTTTCACGGCAATTCGATTCCCCGTTACAGTTCTGTCCTGTGGGTAGTCCCTGCGCGCGCCCTATATCTCGACGTTCTCCTACTCTATCTATCTGTACTCCACATAAGCTACGTGCATATAGACCCACATATTTACTACCCGCACATATATGTGTAAACATACGAGGAATTCCCGCGTCAAGGACCATTTTCCCCGCCGACGACAAAACGTATTCATGTAAGTCCGAGAAAGAGTTTTGAATATCAAAAATATCGATAATTTTTTTTTTTTTTTTTTTTTTCATCGAGTACACAACCCTTTAAAGGCCTTTGCGAATAGGGTTTTCCTCTCCAGCGACGAATTATTCATCAACGAATTTTGGAAGCAAAAGTTTAGAACGAAAATAAAAGTTTTAGGGGGGAGGAATTTCAGATCAAAAAGAGTGTTTTATTTTTTCTTATCGGTGAAAAAATCTTATTTAAAATCCCATGCGAATAATTTCCATTTTGTATATTTTATTTTTGGAGTTCCATTTGTATTTTGAAACTCGCAAAAATGTTGTCGGTTTAAAAAAATAGCAGATTTTCTTTAATCCCTCGCATACAGGCGACGCATATGCACGTCCATTTATTTCTCTCATCCGCCGACCAGCGCATATGTACGGAAAACGCCGAGCAACAATGTTGCTATATTTTTTCTCCAATACCAATTTTTTTCAGCGCATCAGCGTATTATTACCAACGAACAATCGTAAGGTATTATCGCCCCCTCATTGGGTGTTTTTTTTTTTTTTTTATAGTTATCCAGAACGCCAAATAAAAAAAAAATTCAATTTTGCAAATTTCAAAAAATTTTCGGATTTTTTGTCTGACAACATATATTTCGCTATATATATTATTTATTTACAATGTTCCGCGAATGTCCCCTCGACGCGTCCAAAATCTGCGGACAAATTTACACAACGCTGATATCTTGACGTGAGATGTCACGTACGCTGTAAATTCCAATGTAAAGTAGACTATCATCAAACTTCCAGGCCTACAGATACGTATCATGTAGATCCTTACTTTTTTCCGGATTCCCGAGATCCCTCTATGCCGCAGCGTCGTCATCGTCCTTCGTTCGCGGGTCGAGAATTTTTGAATCAAGAAAATTCCCTCGAGAGGATATGTCGTAGGAAATTGAATTTCTTTCGTAGCATAAGCGTGAGCATCCGCGTGAAGGATCATACGGGACCGGCGGCAGGATGATTCTTGCTCTCTCGGAAAAGAGAGCCCAGCAGCCCTCCTCCCCCTCCCGGTCCGCGTTATAGGTGGTAAAAGAGCAGAAAGTCAGTCGCATTCTACTCGCGGCGCAAGTTCAACGAACTCACTCGTTCGAACACCTTTCTCTCTCCCTCTCTCTCTTTCTCTCTCTCTCTCTCTCGCCCTCTCTCTCTCTTTCTCTCTCTCTCTCTATCGTTCTCGTTCGCTCGTAAGCCGCGCGGGACAGATGAGGAACTGTTATATACGTACGAACGACGGTGTTACCGTGACAGAGAGAAGCCGCGACGCGTCCAACCCTCACTGGCCACCTCGACCACCTTGATGACCACTTTGTCCTGTTTTCCGGAAGTACGCTTAACGTTTGTATCGTATACGCGACTCTACCGATCTGCGGGGACTTACAGTTATATCTTGTAGGTGGTATGGATAAAGACGAAAGAAGTTAATCGTATTAAAGTCAGAGAGAAACTTAAATATCGCGCCTATAAAGTCTATAGATTGTACTTAAGTTTATATTGTAGAAATATTGCCGTCCGGTAATACGATTTTCACTGCGAAACTCTGATTCATGCGTAGTGTTATTCTACGGTTTACCCGTATCGCCCCTTAACTCATCGAACACCGAGCCGTACCTCCCGGTTCTCCATCCCTCCCACAGCGCTCTCGCAGTACTTAGTTACATTAAATATGCACGAGGTTGCGTGCTATAGTCATTGACAAACTGAGTATAATGTACTAAGAACTTCGTAGCGAAACGCTATGGCGCATATAATGGTAAATATGAGGCATTCAATGTGAATGCGAATAAATCCATTGCCGTTAAGCGCTAAAAAGGAGATGCGTTTCCAGGATGTGATTATCGATGACGAGAATATTGATGAATTATTTTAGTTTTCACGTAGAGCCGAACGGTGCTAAATGGGAAGCAATTTAAAAAATTGAGAAAAAATTTGAAAAAAATTTAATACATTTTGAAAATATTTAATTATTATTTTAAATAGAGATGAAGTTTTAAAAAATTACAAAAAATAACAAATCGCAAGAGGAGCACACAATTTTTTTAGTCAAAAAATTATCGTTTACGTCGCGCTACTCATCGCGATTGCCCGGGAAAAACTTCAATAGAAAATGTTTATCTCACTTTTGAATTGTTACGAAATCATCATTTTCACGATCGGCAGTGTCGATCAGTGTTTTACAAAAAAAAATCGAAAAAAAAATCCTTTTTTTTTCGTCTGCTTCGATTACGCAGTGGGTGATCCGAATAAAAGTTGTACACGATCAATGTAAAATCGACTCGGGCCCTTTGATAGATCCAATCACCCAGTTGCATCGATGCCCCGTCGTTCAAACAACCGAAACAATCATATCGTATATAGAAAAACTTTGACGCGATTCCGAAAATGGACTTTTCCCCGGGAATGAAATCCATTTCCTACAAAGGTCCAATGTGTACACTGCACTCGGAAATAACTAAATTTGGAAAAAAAAAAAAAAGAAAAAAAAAAGTAGATAGAAGAGACAGAGGTAGCGGTATTCGCGGGCGGATAAAAGAGAAGGCGGGTATCGTTCAGTCCGTGCTCAGCCACAGTTTCGGTGACGAGGCCGCAGGATCCATTGTTTTACGTGATGAATAGCTCCGGAGCTATCTGCAGGTCCACCGTTGATGGGAACAAAACACTGTGAGCGCTCATTCGTCGTTTTCGAGACACGTTTTCCATGAAATCGAACGACACGAGAGAGGGCGCGTGTATTCCGACTAAAGAATTTTACCGATCTGTGTCATGCACGTTACGTGTTGTCCGAGAGATCGTCTCTCATTCCGACTATTCGATGTACACACAAACTTTTGCGGCTATCGATTCAATCCTATCGTATCTAATATTTGCCATATTTGTTCCGCCGTTCCCTATCGCATAATTCCTGTGCAAACAATTAAGTTTTTTCTTTATCCCAACATACCAATGTTCACCACATTCGATTTATTCGACTATCGATCGGTATCGAGTTTTTATTTTTATTTTATTCCCTTTTCTCCCCACGATTTTTCCTGCTCCATTTTTTCCTGAAAAAAAAAAAAAAAAAAAAAATCGTACGGTTTAATTCGACTGTTGTCATTGTCACATCGGCCCCTCGGTGTTCCCTGTATCTCCCTATAAGACATTAGCACGTGTACCAATGCGCATGTAAACGTACGGGCTATCGATCAAATCCAACAATAATGTAAAACCGGGCGCTACATCATCGGGAATTATGAATGCTCAGAGCACATTACGTGTATGACCTCGTCGAAGTGATGTGTAGCTATCGCGATATCCCCGTGACTCGAGGAATAGGGAATCCCCCGGTGTAACGAAACTAACGGCGCAATGCGGTCAGTAACGAAGTTTCGATTTTTTTCCTTCCATGCACCATTGTTTATTCGCGATTCCCAATGTCGCCTCGCCACTGTCACATCGCCGATGTACCTTTTTTTCCAATTACAATTTCTTTTTTTTACAATTTATTTCCACGAAAAAAAAAATTAGTCTTTTCCATTTTTCGCTCTTACCCTCGAGTCTAATTGGAAGATAATACACCGTTGTTTTCCACGAAAAAAAAAAAAAAAAAAAAAAAAAAAAAAAAAAAAAAAAAAATTCTGCGACGAATGAATATATCGATGCTTTTATTTTCTGTTCTATTATTTCTTTCGTGCTCCTTTTCTTTCGTAATTTTTTTTTTCTTTCTACTCGTGATTTTAACAAGCCTCGTATCGCCACGAGCACAAACTTCCCGCGATGTTTATTTACTTGTTTTTTTTTTTTTTTTCCTCAATTACGACGACGATGTGACAATTGACGACGTAGGTACATGTGTATGTGGTACCATTATACATGCGTATTCACGACGCCGAGCTTCGTGTCAGTCACGCTATGGAGGAACGAACTCACGTGAATAACAATATACTACCACCACTACTACCACTACTACTACTACTGTGTATCGTATATGGTAGTATATTGCCGCGTAGGTACGTTAGAATAATATCGAGGGTAAAGCGTTGCGAATGTTGACCTAGCAGTTCACGCGTATGGATGTGTTGTATCTCACGTGTAAACGTGCGAAGAGCACGTTACAAGCGTCGAACGTTGAGGGATCGTGTGCTTGTTCTCACTATACGTGTCACCCCCCTCTCCACCGCCCCTTCCGCCGGGTATACCGATCATCATTATCGAGAGCACAATGCTGCGGGAATTTCCCCTCCCCCCTCCCCCCTCCAGCCCTCTCGTCTTGAATAAACAGGGGGTTAAATTTTTTTCAGATCAGTGATTTCGTAGTTAATCGATTATCTCTTAGATTGAATAACGAGTGTGAAGCGTTCAAGTATGGGGGATAATGTGGACGGTGAAGTAGAAACGTTAGTGTACATAGGCGGAGAGGGTCGTTTAGACAAGGTATAGGGCTCAAAGCTCCGGTTAACATTTGAACTGACTTTTAATGCCAACGAGGTATAACATAAAGTACACGTGGTTAATATAATATCGAGAACAAAGTTAAAAGTTACAGTGAAGTAGAAAATAGGGTTATCGTGCGCGTAAGTGAGAATTTTTTATTAAAAATAACACTAAAGATGTAAAGTCATCGGGGTTTCAATGTACGTGGAATTTTGCTGAAAATGAATGTTCGTTTTATGCCAACGGACGATTGCGAAATTTTTTTTGTCGAAAAATTTTATAACAGAAGGATGGATTTTTTGAAAACGTAAAAACGAAAATAAAACCGAACGAAATAATGAATTATTATTCGCATATTATATATAAATAATAATTAATAAAAAAAAATTAATAATTTGTTATTTCCCTCTCGTTGATACGATTTTTTTAAAATACTTCGATTTCCGTGCGGAATCGTTTTAAATTTTTATAAAATTGGTATTATTTCGATCTTTTTAAAGTAAAATTAGACCGCGCGCGGCGACGAATCTGATCATGCGATTGGTTATGCAGCCGTCTGGCGTGAGGTTAATGAAAATATCAGTAGTTCGAGCAAATGAAACCGTCATGTCGTGTGCTGTACGTAGTCTCACGCGGATCACGGACGATGGTGCGAAAATGGGATATGGTCGATTATGAGATGTTCCATTTTGATATCGGTGAACTAACTGTTTTGCAAAAATAATATATTGTAATCAATTTAGAATTTATACTCAATCGTAACCATGGAACGCGTCGTTTCTAGAAAAACTTGAATTTTATTACAATTTGTATAATTCCTACAATTTTTATTATATTGATATTCTGCCACAATAGGATTCTTTCTAACATTCTGGCGTTTCGATTACACTGAAAATGTAATTAAAATGATTAATTTCTGACAAAGTTTCGCCACGACGAAGATATCGAGTCTTCCAAACCCATGTGTAACGTTAAAGAGTTTGAAAAATACGTAGGTATACTGTTCCGGAATTAATTATAAACAAAAAAAAGGTTTTTTTCATTTTTTATCTGTTTTCGATAATAAAGGTCACAAAATCACCCCAATCATAAGCGCCGCATAACCCGCGTTTTTGACCCACGGGCATTAAAAAATTTGAATTTTTTTTTTTCCCAAATAAAAAAAAAACGTAAGTAGTCAAAAGTAAATTTTTTTTTATTCATAGTTGAATTATCATCTCTCGAAGATTTGTCAGCCGTAAAATGTGACGCATATTAGACCGCTCGTCTGTGTTTCTCGCGTTCCTAATCCCGGCACGACAAATCCACCATAAAGAAAAAGTGTTCTCACGAGACATCGAAGCTTATGCTTATACTTTACTCGTGCGACTGACGACACCAACAACTATAATCCCCCATGCATCGTTTTGTCCCACGCGTTACAAAATTTCGAGCAGATCTTTCAAAGAGCCAATGAGAGCAAATAGATACAGTATTTTCACACGAAATGCCCGACGAATTTTTATTTATTTTTTCTCTTCAAAATCGGCAAATATTATCCGTTCTATGTACTTAGCAGCGCAACGCTGCATCAATTCCGTGTAACGTACGAACGATCGTCGAGTATTTGAACAAACTGTATCGAGAAAGATCCGTAAAAAATTGGTAAATTATCGAGGTGATCGATAGGACCGGCGCGTGGTCTCTGAAACGGAGAAAATGTTCATTCTTCCCTTGACTCTCAGTCATTCACTTTCATTCCCTCGCCCTTAGCTTTTTTTTTGTCATTGAATATGCGAGCCAAAGCGGGTTTTTCGGCGATAAGTTGCGCGAACACTGTACCCCCATTGTGGAGTTGTGCACCGGGCGATCGACGATGCAGGTTCAAGCTATGGCGACTAGAAAACGACTATTCGTGGCGTACACGCGCCCGAGTCGAATCAAGGGCCGTCCGTGGCGCGATGACACTGATGACCCGTGTAGGCTTCGGTGCAAGTCGCCTTGAGCCATTGCTTCTGTGACTAATTTCGCGTTCCGTGGAACGAGAGCGAGTCGTATACTTGCCTTCGGTCATTCAGGCCAACCGTTCGACACGATCGAAAGGGGGGGAGGAAACGTATATTCGAATAATTCGGCGTAAAGATTTTTCTCTTTAAGGAATATCGGTCCGGATACAACCGTCGAAGAAGTTTTCGCCTCGTTATAGACTTTTTGTATTGGTGTATATAGTATATATGTATATGTGTGTGTATATACGCGTTATATTCGACGTCGTATTCGTCGTCATACGTCTCTTCATTATCCCATCGCGCTTATTCTACTCCTCAAATTCGTCACGCGACCCGACACCAGCTGCCGCACTCGCGCCATCGACTTTTTTAATAAGCATAAAATCGGAGCAGCTGCCGCTCTCGCGAGTTCTCTCTCTCTCTCTCTCTCTCTCTCAAGCTATCGCAGCGGGCAACGAGAGAAAAATACATTGGCCTTCTTCTTATCACCGGATCGCTCGCGTGGAATAACAATTGATATCGCGCTACCGCCCTTCGCCCGACCGAGAGAGCTATGCGGATATAATAACCACCCCCGCCACCCCATCCTCACTGGAAGGGCGAAACTCTGTCTCTGGTCGATCGATATTACCCGAAACCAACCACTTTTCCGTGGCGAATAAATTTTGTAACGAATTGATCTTTCGACGAGGCATTAATTTATTGATAAAGCATCTTATAAGACTCTGTAGAAATGAATTTTTATTTCGGTGCAATTATCCGAGAATCGCGAGATGAATTTCAAGCGTTTTGAAGGGCGTTTATCGAAATATCTTAAAGTATAGTTTACTTGATAGCAGAGAAAAAATTGATTACCAAAAATTTCGATCGTTGTCGGAGAAATTACAATCTCAACATTTTGGTGATCAAATTAAACGATTTTTAAAAATAATATATGGATCATGAAAATAGTATTAAATAGCCTATTTTATTTGTTGCAATATGTTTTGCGAATTTACCGAAGATTTTTTTCCGTTCAAATTTTACATCAGAAAAAAGTTTGTTTAATGTCGTATCTCTGTTTTTCGGTCGTAAATATCGTACTAAAATTATAAATTGACTTTACAATAGCTGTACAAAAATATCCCCGATGATGTACTGTCGTAAATTGAGTTAATTTTTTCATAAATTTATTGTCATACTTTTCTTCTCGATAAAGTCGTCGCTGTTTAATAGTTCGCACGATCTTCTCGTAAAAAAAAGGCGTATAAAGAATATTTTAAATCTTCCTAAATCCTCAATCCGTGTTGATAAAACCCAACTACCAGATACCGGAAGCGCAACGAAGTCTTGACATTAAACTGGATGGCATGCCATGTGAGTCAATTAAATGTTATCAGACTTTGTCCCGAACGTCAAGCGCCTTAATAACTTCAAACTTCTTTACGACACATTTAGTTATTCATTCAAACAAATTTCAAACATTACGAATAAAATAATTAACGACTGATTTATCTGATAACTTTGACTCTTTGCTCTTTAACTCTTTATACAGAAAATAACCTTCGAGTGTTTCGCGTCTAACCGCCGTTCCATTTTCGCGCAACGTCTCCCCGAATAATATCTCTCACGCGCGCGAAGTAGCGATGTATATAGACCTATATGCAGTTATACAACTATACACTGTGGGACTTCGCTGCAACTGTCTACCCGCAGATGAAAAACCAACAATTTCAAGCAAACTCTCCGGTCTTCACCTCCCTTTCGCTCCTTCATCCACACAACTGCGGGGAAAGAGGGCGAAACTACTCGCGTTGAATACCGTAAAGTTAAGAACTCCACATGCCGACGACTCACGAAGCTTACTCACAAACTTGGAACTTTGCTCAGCCCCCGCCGCACCGGAGATCTCATATGCTGATGAGAATAAAGGGTTTTGCGGACAAGTGTGCGTGTGTATACCCTCCTTAACATCTATCCCGGGCGTCTAGGACAGCGCGAGCTTCGCGCATTCATCCAGACCTAGACGACTCGTGTCTGACCCGAATAAAATTATTATTCTCATCGAGAGTCTCGAATATTCAACACAATTCATTTCGTTATCAATTTGCTCTTAGCGTGTAGACTGGATGACAATGTGAAAAACATAGAAAAAATTGAAATAAAGTAGATTGTAGAATGATGAAAAAAAGGCAAAGTAGGGGAAAAAAAAAACAATATGGTTGAGGCATGTCGGAGCGATAAGTATTAAAATTGTGAAAGCAGCCACAACACAACCCGTATATCATACAACATACCGGGCGAAATGGCTGAGTCACGGATTCTCGAATCTCGATCGAATCTTTACGCTCCCTATATACGAACAGTCATTTCATGTCGATTCAATCGTGGCGTGAATAACGCAGACGTACAAAAAAATTATTTCCTACGAAAGGTGGAGAATAGAATAAATGAAAAAAAAAGAAAAAAAAAAAAAAAGAGTAGGAAAAAAGTGAACGCATGACTATCGTCAGCGTCGGGGAGAATGGATAACGAGTAAGATTGCTGCGACGAGGATAAAAAATTCCGAAACCTTGACGATGAGGAGACGCAAGGTCGGCGGGGAGAGTCACACGCGATTACGCATAGAGTTGAGACATGGAAGACGCGAGGGAAATGCCGATCGATGAGTAATGCTAATCAACTCTCTTATCACAAATGATTTCATTAATACGAAGAAAATTACATTTATGAAGCAATTCAACGATTATCTCGTCTTTGTTCTTTATAGGAGAGGTTTTTTTTTAAATACATTTTAATTGGTTTTTACTCAAGTGAGACTTGAGACAATAGTCAATTTACAGGAAGTAAGCGATCGAGCGATTATAGTCTTTCGTTATACTTAGGTACGTTTTTTTAATCGTTTTTACTGTTTTTTTTTTTATTCAAGCGATTCTTGATAAGATTCCTCAAGTTACCGTTAACTCTTTATTTCGATATTAATGGCAACGTGCGTAGATGGGTTTATAACAATTGATTTTTCATAGTTAACTGTTTTAAGCCGCATTTTGCGAAATTATGAATGTGCACTGATGTTACAAGAATATTGAAAAAAAAAAATTCTCTAACGAAAGATTAAACATTTCGAAGATTTCGTACGGATTTCGTCGATTTCGCAGTGCCGTTTAAGAGGGTGCATCGACCTGACGATGCCAACTTCGCGTCAACTTTGCGATTTTTTTTTTCTCAAAAGCTACAGAACGATACAAAAATCGTCAAAGAATATCGAAAAAACCGGTATAACCGCCGGAAAAATAACTGTCTTTTCGCTCATTTTTTTAATAACTTTTTTTACAACATAACGGCGGATTAAAATTGGAGCATAAGGAATCCGTGAGAGAAAATGGCGATCTTTGCGTAATTATAAGAAACTTAAGATCGTTATGAAAGTAAAAAAAATAAAATTGTCAACTACTCGTCACTGTTACCACAAAAAAAAACAAATTACCCTTCCGGCGGTCATATCTCTATTTTTCCAATATCCGTTCACAATTTTTTTTTTTACGTTCTCAAAGATTGCCAGCGATATTAACGATAATTTGGAATATCGAAAAGCTTCGCAGAAACATCAAAGCTTTGAATTTTTAATGAAAAAAGTCGATCATCTCCGATCGGCTCATTGAAAATTGAATCGATCTTTCTCGCGACACCCGACATTGCCTCATTCGAAAAGGTTGCATGCGATATTAGGAATAATTTGGAATAATTTGGAATCATTAAAAACTTCACGGAACCATCAAAGCTTCTATTTTTGATGATTAAGTCGATCATCTCCGATAGGTTCATTGAAAATTGAATCGTTCTTTCTCGCGTCACCTACATTGCCCATTCCTTTCTCCGGCCGAATATTCGAATTCATAAGATTCGTCGATGGTATCCAGTGACCCGAATGAATCAAAGGTATACCCACGAGAGAGTACTCTATACATACAGACTGTGATTTATCCAGTTATTTATGTGTACAGTGTCCTTGCATCCGCACACCAGAAACACAACTCGACCACATCTCGGAATATATATGTTCATATATATATATATATATATACATATATATATGTATATATTACGGTGAAACGACACGGTGAATTAGTGGTCAGGCTTCGCAAGACAGCGCCGAGAGAGGCTCAACGGTCTCTCGAGTCGCGCCGGGGACGTGAGAAGAGATCTTATCGCAACGCACCGCGCCTGATGTTAACCAGCTTTTATTTATGTAATTCACGAAGGTACAGAGGTGGTCCACCTGTCATCTCTTCCCGGTTTTGGTCGAGTATCTCCTCTAGTTGTTGTTTCGCAAGAATAAAACGTCGTACGGTATGGAATGTCAACGTTGTTGCTCGGTGCCTCTGCCGCGCGTATAACCCCGAGTATATAAACGTTCTGGCGACGCAGCTATAAAATTCGTGTGACCGACACGTCGTTCCTCGAAAAAAAAAAAAAAAAGAAAAAAAAAAAAAATTCTATAACAACTCGCACCGAGGTACGACCGTCTCCTTCACCTCTCGGTTCACGCACTTTTATCACACATAATCTTGACGCTGTTATTTTTTTTTATTTATTTTTTTTTTTCATTTTTTTCTTTAATACTTTATCTCCATCCTATCCCCGAGTCCATCCTGTTGAGTTTTAATTGAACGAGTCGCCAGTACGACGAAATCGACGAAGAGGATAATTGAGTCGCGACTCGTTCTAAGTCACCTAAGTATTATCATTATATTTATTAGCCAAACTTTGACGAGTCACGTAACTATAATTATTTCGTTGCCGCGGAGGTTATTGTCGTGGAATTGTGATTATACGGGATGTGTTGAAATGTGTGGCTATGTTAAATAATAGACTTGGTATGAAATTTGACGGTGATTGTTCGCTCCCGAGACACTTTGTTACGTAATTTCTTCGGGCGTTCAATCGCGAGAAAAAGAAAACTATTTTAAACTCAAATGTTACTTTTTAATAATGAATTTTTTTTTTTTTTACTTCGCGTTGTCGCGTAATTATAAAAAATTCGAAAATTGAAATTAAACGAATAATTGTGTAAATACTGCTGAATTGCATTTTGAAAATTCGTAAATTAGACGTTGTCCGTCGCCGGTGCGATTATATCGATCTGACAATTTGCTGCGTCGCACTGTTCGGTTATTCAGTGGAAAAATAAAAATAGCCTTTCGTGTCCGAAATAAGACTAATTATGATTGGCGTGATTATTGGACGAAGAAAAAGCGTACCTCGCTTCGTTTCTCGTTGCGACTGAGTTAAAAACGTCGCAACGCTTTTATAATTACGTCAACGAATTTGCAAGTCAATTTCGTAGTTATTATTTTTAGTTATTTCTCTAAGAGCATTATTGTTATTATAGGATAGTTAGTAGATGACTCACTGCGTAGGAATAGCTCCTCGTCAAATTCAACTTTGTTCATCGCTATCGCCGTCTCGGAACTGATTTTCCATCAACTCGATGAGTCTAGAAATAAAAACAAAAGAAAACTTTTTCGAACCTCTGAAAACGGGAATTATGATTGACGTTATCATTGAAAAAGAAATAATAGACCGGTTTCTCGTCGATATAGAATAAAAAATAAAAAAAACACCATTTCCACGATTCTCCGTATCGTTGTATCGACTTTTCGAAGCGACTAATTGGCAGTCGTATTTACGAAAACATATCCTAACAACTGCCATGCAATTTTTCTGAAAGATCGAATAACACTTTTTCTCTGTAACGATTGTATCGTTCATTAAAAAAAATTTCATTCTTCCGCAAATATATTGTAATTTTCGTTCCTTCGTAACTTGAACAATTACCACGGAATATTTGAAGAAACAAACGGAGCATCGTGTCCGCTCCATTATAATAAAAGAAAAAAAAATTGCGTGAAAGGCTTTCCAGAGCTCAGAGGCTTATTGTTTACCCTCGCAGTACAATAGAGCGTCGACGCCATGTGTTCGAAGCTCGAAGGGTTGCGTAACGATTTCAATAATTTCCGCACACCCCTTTCGTCGCATCCCGCCTCGTTTCGCTGACACAAGTGCTCATATCCGCGGCCTGTTCGATACAGAATACACGACTGTGAAAAGTAGACGCGTCTACTTGACGAGAGCGTAATATATACATATATATAATTATATATATATGACGAGCTTCATGATGTTTTCACACATGCCTTCCCCGCCGGTCCTCGAATCGAGTCGTTTGAAAAATATTTTCTCACCCACTCTACACGTCGCGCCGATGAGCATGAATGCCCGAAAAGGTTTTTATTACATTTTTTCGCCGACACGAAAAAAAAAAAAAAAAAAAAAAAAAATCCGCATCAGCATAGATAACAAAGTATGCGGAAAGTATGAACAAGAATAATACGTATGCGAGTTTATTTTTGTCTCGTTGTCGATGAGACGACGAGAGGGCTGAATTTTACGCCCCCCTCAGCAAGAAGGCTGCATAACTCCCTCAGGATATTTGTCTTTTATAAAAAGTCATCCGAGATAATATTCGAACGGTGGCGGAGGAACGCTATACCGTATATATATATATAGGTATATAGATATAGATATATATATACGTATTTATCTTTTACTTTTTACATTGCAAAAAAAAACAACAAAAAAGAACGTACACATTGCCGGAGCTTTCATCGGATATAATAAATCTCGAGGAGTCTCCGCGGAGCCTACGGGCCACGCGCGGCGGTTCTTCTCGTTTGTGTGGAAGAGTGGAGAGACGAGAGAAAAAAAACGGTCGAGCTTTCATAAGGTAGCCGTGTTCATCATATTTTTCGCACGAAAAGGGAAAAGAGAGAAGGGAGAGAGAAGAACAAGAAGGAAAAAAAAAATTGCAGAGCAGAACGATTATTTGTGAGCGAACACCGAGGGGGTTACGTAAGATCAGGGGAAAAGCCCCTGTTACGGGGGATAGGCAAGCACTTTAATAATGAAGGTGCGCATCGCCGCGCGTACCGGCACCGACTCTCTGTGCGATCGATGCAAACCCACGTCACGTTGCCGCGATGTATATACTTGTGTATCACTACTACTGAAACACCCCTCACTGTCCCTGTAACCTCACTATCCTCTTCGGATTATCAGCCAAAGATATGATGTTTCCGTCTATCTCACCTCACCCCCACCCCCCTCGCCATTCCTCCCTCCCTATCCTCTTCGCATTACAATACTCGCGATGAATGAGCTCTCAAGTGTCTGCGGAGACTCGTTCTTCATGCAGAAGACGTTTATTCTTACTTAGTCATTCATCCCCTCCGAATATTCCGAAAGCTCTGTATACGCTTTCATATATGGGACATTCCGCATCAAGTCGACGAACTTATCTTTGAATTTACAAATAAACTGATCATTAAATATATTAAATATTGGCAAAGTATTTAAAATTGTATAATTAAACACTTTGTTTGGTGTTAGAAATTGCATATAGGAAATTTTTTTCTTTTAATTTGTCGAATATAAAACATTAACAAACACTTTTTAGATCATGAAATGTGCTTTCGGATAAAATTGCTTGCGTAGATCTTCGGAAATCGTACAGTAATGCGAAAATATCTCAAATTTGATAATCGAGCACTATATTGGGAGTTAAAAATCGAACAATGTGATTTCTTTTTTGTAATTACACGAAAATAAAAGATTGAAAGAAACCTTTTAGATCATCAAATGCGCTTTTCGATAAAAATCCTTTGAGAACTTTTCGAAAATCGTACTGTGCCGCAAATATCGGCAAAGTATCTCACATTTTATAATCCAGCACTTCGTTCGGAGTATAAAATTGTACATTGCATTTTTTTTTTTTTTGGGATTTTACGAAAATAAAAGATGAACGAAACCTTTTTCAGTTATCCAATGCGTTTTTCGATAACATTGTTTTTGCAGCTTTTCGAAATGAATTCGATGAAATTATGCAAGATATGAGTTATACATTATTTTATTTCTTTTTTTTTCGAATTAAGCAGAATGTCCAACAAATTAACAATGCAACGATAAAAATTCTCGATAACAAATCTGTACCGTCTCCAAATTTTATCGATTTTGTTTTCCATCGATGAGACTTATCACTGCGGTACGGTGTACCCAAATTCTTAAAATCCTCTTAACATCTTGAAAGGATAATTTATTCATAGCATAAAATTGTTAAAAAAAAATTATGTTTTATCGTTTGAATGAATGAATACGTCAAATATGACACGAAACGGACCATATATATTTCGCGTTGTGTTATTTGACTACAGGGTCGTGAGATATTTCGGGATTTATAAAGGATTTATGAGAGGCTTTTGTGTATAATAACGAGACACGGAGGTTTCGAATTGAAACGATAACGTAGGTCGTAAATTTATTCACAAGATTTAAATTATCGAAGTATAGCAAATATACAGTGTGGGTATACGTGTATTGGATACGCGTGATAATGCGTAATGAATGTTTTTTTTTTTTATAATTTTCCTTAATCGAGTCTTCGTCATGATTTACGATTTTTTCATTAATTATTCCATTACTTTTGTTTTTTGTTTATTTTTTATTTTTTGTTTTTCTTGAACGGCGATTATATCTTACACGAGGCGGAATTATAGATACATATTTACATATCGTACATATCGTAGCAACCTTCATATTAGTTCTCTCTCTCAGTCATATAAAATTACAAAAAATTGCCTACCTAAATTGAGTTTCTCAGCACTGCATTTCTGAACGTTGCACTTTTTTTAAAATTTTTTCGTATTTCACCATTTCTTTTTTTTTCTCATCTTCGTCAATAAACAATAATTATATTTCGTTTTATACACAGTTTTTTTTGTTGTTGTTGTTCTTTTCTCATATATTATAAGGAAAACAAAAAAATTATTTACAGCTTTGCTTGAACGGGGGTGAGAAAAATTTGTCTCTTGTTTTTCGTTTTTCATCCCGTTTAAACACCCTTTTGCTTTTCTTTTTCTTTAACTCTTTCTCTCTCTTAAGCGTAAACTTAAGTAAAACAATATTAAGTTAGTCACTGGCGAGGTAGTAGGCCATCGGTATTTTACACAATCTGTCGCTGCAACACGCGTTTACGTCAAAGGGCTCAAAGAACAATAAAGTAGGGGGTGGGGGAAGGGGGACATCAGAGATTAAGTATATCAGCAAAATCGTTCGTTATAATAATCGAACAAAATTTCCACCAAAAATGAAAAAAGAGAACAATAAAAAATTATTATCGACAAACAAACATCGACGAATCAGTCTCTCGGCCAACAAAAAAATTATCCAAAACCGACGAAATCAAAAATTATTCAGAAAAACGATCCAAAGATATATCTTTGAATAAAAATTCGTCAGTGGTCACGATATCGGGCAGTGTTTTGCGCCTTTCCAAAATACAATTTTTTTTTAGCCACACGTTTACAACATCGCATAAGAATTTTTTTTTTCAATTGATAAGTGTTAGAGAAACAGCGATACAATCAAGACGAGCTATTGTGAACTCACATTCTAGTACCGCTTCTTTCTTCCACAATGTTTTTTGTTTTTTTCATTTAAACTTTTTTTTTTTTTCTTAAATCGTCCCTCGACGCGATTACACAATATTATCTGTTATTTTTTTTGTTTTGTTTGTTATCTCCTCTCCGACGTGGCAAGATAATAATATATATATATATACATATGCATATATATACATATATATATATCCCTTTGACTAGACTCGGCGTAACGAGCGCGTCTTTCCGCGTAGAAACGATCGCGCATTAAACGTGAGAGGGAACAAGATCGCGCGAATATAGGCGGGAAAGACACACGGCTAAACACACACGGGCTCAACGCTGAGTAGCAGCGCCAAGAGCCTTCCCGTAATCCGTAAGCGGTTTTATCGGATATATATTTGCTCAAACGTTGTAAGTATACGAGATTCCTCTTTTTTTCGCTTTTTTTTTGTTTCTCTCGCGAGTTCTTACAACTATTACAATAGACACCGTTTTTTTTTTTTTAATTATTTTTTTCTTTAACTTTATGCTTAGGGCTTCGGATCGAGAGTCACAAAAGTCTTTATATTCTTTGTATATTTCTTCTCGTGTGTGTCAGTCCATTATTTTGTTTATTTTCGTCGGCGAAGCACGAGAAAGGGTTTCGAAGAATGTGGAGAGGGGCGGGGTCAGCGAAGAACATGGGGGGGACAAACACACACACAGGACAATTTTTAGTTCTTGTTCACTGAAGCGTAACGTCGCTTTGATTAACACAATAACAATTAGAGTCTTTCGCTCCGTTGGGCGGAATGCTGCACCTTGAGATTTCGCAAAAGAAACTCAAAAAGAACAAAAAAAAAAGAATGAATGTGGAAATGAAGAACAGAACGAAAAAATTCAAACGAGATAAGCTTGTCCTGGTTGCGGGGGTTGTTGTTGTCTCCAGGCGATTCTTTCGAGCGTCGAATAATCCGAGTCGATGGAAGAGTAAATGTGCTCGGAGAGGGGTCTCCTGCTTTCGTTAACGGCGTCCATCGGGCCCTCCTGATAGCCCCGATTCATCGTTAATCTCGGACTCGGACTTGCCGCCGAGCTGACCGGCGTTTCTCTGCCGGCATCGGCCCTCAGATTGTTCTGCCCCAGTGTCGCGGTGCTCGAGTACGCCGGTGGCGCTTGCAA
Organism: Buathra laborator; assembly: GCA_934046635.1. NCBI lineage: Eukaryota > Metazoa > Arthropoda > Insecta > Hymenoptera > Ichneumonidae > Buathra > Buathra laborator. The sequence continues at coordinate 9,049,104 of OW203898.1, read as the reverse complement.
CAACTCCGGCGAGTCCTTGAACAACGGATGATTGTGATGACCCTGAATGTGTCCGTGAACACGCAGCGTCGATGTGCCCTTTTCCGGTCTGCCCTCGAGGGTGTAAGTGTTTACGTTGCGGCGATAGAGCGACGACGATTTTCGTCGTAGCGCATCACCGGTCGGCATTGCGAATCTCAATCTCTCCCAGAAACGTTTTTCGCCCCATCGGCAAGTGGTGGCTGTCCTTAGATAGGGCCTCAACTCGGGATCAGCTTCGGCTTCCGGTCCAACGGGACCCGCCTGAACAACGACCAATTGTCCCGTTCGACTTCTCATCGCCTCGTGTATCGCTGCTCGAAACTCGAAGCGCGACCATTCGGTCTGAAGGAAATTTCGCGTTAATACGATAACAACGCGTTTCGAGGCCTCAGCGGCTTCGAGAACGACCGGCGCTGCGGCTCGTAGACACGGAAGATCGCGATGATGAAGACACAGACGCAAGCCGCTCGGGCCGTGTTCGAGCTCAACGACCAACGATTGCAGCACGAAGTCCTCGTCCTTCGGGCTGTAGCACACATAACCGTCGTAGAGCCGCTCCTTGTCGTCTGGCGGCGTTGCCTTCGACCAAAATCTCACCCCGTAACGCGAATAAGCCCACGTACGCACGGGTTCGCGGAATATAAAGGCGAGAACCGTTATGACGAGAAGCAAAAGTACTGCCGACAACGTAGCGGCGACCATTGGCAGATAATCCGACACCATTATACTCTCGATGACCCCACCCTGTGCGAAATAATCCGAACACGCTGTCTGATTAACGTCCAAACGACGACGATACGCCGGCCTCGCCTCGTTGTTATAGCACCACACGTCCGTCGCATCGATGACTTTGTGCGCATTATCGGATACCCACGACGATAATTCTTGAAGAAACTTGCAACGACACGACCACGGATTGCCGCCAAGCGACAACTCGACCAAACGCGTATTAAGCGTTACTTGCCAAACCGGAAAAGTGACCAAACGATTGCCGTTGAGTTTCAATATCTCCAACGATCTCAACGGCAATAGCGTCAGATTACCGATAAAACCGATTATGTTGTTCTGCAGATACAATTCGCGCAAATGCGACAAATGCTCGAATTCGAAACCCTTCAATTCCGCGATTTTGTTGTCCTCCAGATGAAGAATTTGAAGATTATTGAGACCGTTGAAAGTTCGATTCTGTATCGACTCGATTCCGCTTGCATTGACGTACAGTACACGCATATTCTTTCGTCCGATGAATACGTGATTCTGCAATTCTCGAAGATCGTTGCCGTCGAGATAAACCTCCGTAGCATCCATGGGTATTCGTCGCGGTATCTCCTGACTACCGAGACCCGAGCAATCGACGACATTGGTGTTCCATGTCTGATCGTGATAACACTTGCAGTCCGATGGGCAGGTCATCTCGCAGTCGCAGGCGTCGAAATCGCAGCAATGACACAGAGCGAAGCAGTGGGCCTCGTAGCGACAGAGAAATTGTTCGGGACGGGCAACAGCAGCGGAAACGATTGCTGTCCCTCGAGGGCCGGATACTCGACACATGGCGTTGTCGAGATCCATGACTCGGGGATGCTGACGAAGAGCGCTCATGTTGTTTATCACCGGCAACCAGTCCATCGAACAATTGCAGTTGAAAGGATTTCCACCGATGTAAAATTCCGGCAAAAATTTGCCCTCCGGCACGGGGGTGAGGCGCAACGAGGTGAGTTCCATAGTCTCAATCATATTGGCGTACATATCGACTCTCGTGAGATTCACCTTACCGGTGAAGGTGTTTGCGCGCACAGTGTTTATGTAATTGTTGTTTATGAACAAAAGCTCGACGCTGTCGGGAACCGACAACGGCGCTAATTCGGTTATGCGATTGTGACTCGCGTCCAATGTGCGCACTTTGAGATCACGTATTTTCCAATAATTTCCGAGACTCTCGATGAAATTTCCGTGTATATCGAGCCATTTTAGATTGCTTGGTATGAAAGCGTAGTCGAACCATTCGATGTGATTCTCGGAAAGATTCAACAAAAGAAGACTCGCTATGCTCGTGAATATTCCATTTATGTCAGAGAGAAAATTACCGTCAAGCCTTATCGCCTCGAGATGCAAATTTCTCTCGAAGGCGTCTCTCTCGACGTGCTGAACTTTATTTCTCGCGAGATTCAAGATCTGTAGTCTCGGCAAGTCCCACAACATGCCACGCGACAAATTTCCTATTTCGTTGCCGATCAGACGCAATCCGGTTAATTGATTCAAATTTCTGAAGGAACCATTGTGAAAATCCGTTATCTTATTTTCGCCGAGATCGAGAGTCTTGAGAAATGCGAGATCGCGGAGAGCTTCCGGTACGGAAGTTAACTCATTTCCGCTCAAATCCAATTCTTTGAGATCGGAACAATTTTTGAATGCCTGCTGATCGACGGTGACGATCGCGTTGCCGGACAAAGTCAGACGATTCAGCACGTAGAGGCCGTTGAACATTTGAGCGCCGATCGAGTGTAAGTTGTTCTCCGACAGCTCGAGAGTGTGAAGATTGTACAGCGGTAAAAACGAATTACTCTCAATGTGAATAATCGAATTGTTGCGAAGATCGAGAATCTGAAGGAAGAACAGATCCTTAAACATTCTCGCGTCGATTTTCGACAACGAGTTGTACGATAGATCGAGAACTATGAGGCGTATGAGACCGAGAAAGGTCGTTTCGTCAACAGTGTCGCTGCCCAAACGATTGCCAGCGAGATTCAACACGAGAAGCTGCTCGAGGCGGGTGAACGTGCCTCGCGGCAAGACACGCAGTTCATTGTGCTGTAGATGTATCTCGCGAAGATCCCTCGTACTAGCGAATAGCGCTTCCGGCAGGGAGTCAAGGCTGTTATAACTGACATTGAATACGCGAAGGCTCGTGAGACCGGTGAGCGCGTCGCTAGCGATCTCGTTTATCGAATTGTGCTGTACGTACAATTCCTGCAATTGTCGCAGACCCGAGAGCGGACTTTCTTCCGGTAATATTTTTATCTCATTTCTCGAAAGATCGAGAGCGCGTATGTCGGCATGACAATCGGCGCGATTTGCACGGGAATCGATCAAACCGACTTGATCGATGTCGCCGAATTGATTGCCCGTTAAATTCAGTATCTGAAGATTGTTCAAACCGCAGAGTACGTTTTTCGGTAGATTTTTCAAATTGCTGTTCATTATCTCCAACGTTTGCAACTCGCGTAAACCCGCAAGAGCTTCCGGCGCGAGTTCCAGTATACGCGTTATGCTCCATTCGGCGTTCAACGTTTGCATCGTCAGCCGTTTTAACTCGCCGAGGGGTTGAAATGCCGCCTCGGGTATTCGGAGAATTTTACAACCGTCGATGTTTAACTCGTGAAGGCCGCTAAGACGATGCCAACTCTCGCCCGATATAACGCTCTCGAATTGATGCACGTTGCTACAGCCGAGTAGAAGTTTGTACGCACCGTCGAGCGATGGAAATAACGCGGCGAGAGCCGAAGGATCCAATGTCCTTAGGGTGCACACTGCCGAACGCGTGTCGTTTCCGTCGGACGACCAGTGGCACGATGCCCGCACACCACTGACACCGAAGATCCACAATAGAACAACGGCGATTCCACAAAACGACGATTTCACGAAAGCACCGCATATCACAGCCATTTTTTTTTTTTTTTTTTTTTTTTTTCAACTCTTATTTTCGTAGTTTGCTTGTTGCTATATCCAAGATATCCGGGCTTTATGCGCGCGGCAACTCGTCAACGCGACGATTTTCAAACACTTTTTTTTCATTACATGTATCATCGCATGAGCATATCCATGATATATATATATATATATATTTTTTTTTGCCTTTCCTACGAGATTTCGGACTCGAGGAAAATCATTTATTTTTTTTCGTAGACGAAAAAAAAAATCACTTTTACACGCGAACCGAATACACTATACAACACAACTTGCCGTTCGATCTTTACTTCGATAATCCAAATTTCGTGGTTTATTTTTATTTTTTGTTTTTTTTCCTCGTTATCTTTTGTTTACAGTTGTTTTTTTTTTTTTTTTTTTTTCGTGATTAACGACCCGTGAAATTATTGACAAGGAAAACGAAAATGAAAAAAAGAATAGTCTTATTTCGTCGAGGTAAACATAAGATATGAATTTTTTGAGGATAACCGAGAGCTCATAGTTCAGCTCAATGGTTCGACTCCGGTGTTTTATACTCTCGGGAGGGCACCGAGATAACGCACACGAAACACGGTCCTCGCTCGTTGAACGTTCGACTCGCACTGATCGGTTTCGTCGACGAGTGAGAGACGGGTGGCGACGGTAGAAAATTTAACGGGGGGAGAAACTCTGTCCCACCGCACAGTCGCGAGGCTGCGCCACCATACGGCGCATCCGTGCTTCGAACGTACATGAACGTTGGTGGTGGGGGGAAAACGAAGAACGGTGAGAGAACCAGGCAACCCTAGACGCCGGAACGCCATCGTTCTATTCATTCTTCCGCCGCCAGGCCTGGCTAAAGGGACAAAGCTTCGTACGCGGGGGATAACGCGTGAATGTCACGAAAACCGGGCAGGTAGAAAAGACGAGAGAGAATGAAAAAAAAAAAGAAAAAAAAAGAAGACACAGAAGAAACTCGGAGATCGGTCATTCTCCGGTGTACACCGGACACGATCACACCCCTCAGCCTACGCAGAGAGAGAGAGAGAGAGGGAGAGAGAGAAAGTATAGGGGTTCTGGGGACTTTCTCTCTTGACAAATATACTTTATACGATATCTCGTCTACCGACGAGAGAATTATGAAAATCGATCACACCCCCGCCCCCTCTCCTCCTACACCCCCGCACGGGGCTCACGTACTACGTGTATGCGGATACTTTACAGCTTCTCCGGTTTCCAGGAAATTGACACAGAATTGATGCGTTCGAACGCTTCAACCGGATATACATGGCGCCTCGTATACTTTCTTGTACTCTACCGATTTATCGAGAGCCTCGAGAGCAAAGAAAATTAAAACGAATCTTGGAAATGGCAAAAAAAATGTTATTTGTTTATTGCGTAGAATTATTAATTTGATCGAAAGACTTAAAAAAATGAAAATTCGTATGGTCGTCGATGAATTTCGATAATGTGTCGATGTTTTTACTTCGGATTAATGGTTTAGTTCGGGACAACGATAGTCGCGGCAATTTATCAATCGCAATACTTGATGATAATAATTTTTGTAATATATTATTAGTAATTTTGTTTACTCAGTGAACAATGAACGTTGGAATGGATAACGCAATTTTTCAATATTCCCGGAAGGTATCCTCAAGAGAAATTTGAAAGAGGAATTTCATAACTTCTCCTCCCAACTTCTCTGCTTCGGTACGTTCTTCCGTAAGCTCTTTAGTGAAAATATAATTGCAAATAATCCTTACGGATGGAAAATGCACGAGAGATCGTACGATGCAGTAAGGTTATGCCAATTAATGCGATTATAAACTATAGTCGAGGAACAATCTGTTGTTTTATTAACGCGAAAGATTAATTTTGCGAAAATATTGAAATTGCCGAGAGCCGAGGTTCGCGAAATATTTACTTACATCCACACGGTATTCATGGAATGTATCGGATCGTAACTTATACTTCGCTTACATATTGCGAATAACTTATTTGCGCTCCAAATATAGTCGTAATGTCGATGGATCAATGTCGATCATATTTTCCGTATTTGCCTCAAGAATATACGAATTTCTAATTTTAGTACAAATACCGCTGCGATTAAATTTTTATCGTTTTCTTCAAATTCAATGGACGAATCGAGAAATTCGAATTTCAAAAATGTTATAAATTTTTTAAAATTATATTATATGTAAATTTGGTTAATTAAGTTTGAGCAAAAATGATCAATTCGTGAATGCGACACAATGAAGCAATGTGTTTTTTTAATTGCAAAAAAATCTCTAATTCGCGGTGCAAAAATTGAATATCGCAATAGATCGCGAAATGTTAGGATCTGCAAGTTTTAGAGAAACGCTGCAATACTCTCGTCTCCGAATTCCCTTCGCGTGCGGCTTCGTTCGCCCCTCTCGCGTTCGTCCTCTCAACCACTTTAATGCTCTACGCCAACAGGGTAAAATATAGTGGTAGTCGGTAAAGGGGAGGTCCTAACTTGCGTTTGTGACTGTTGGTCGTGGCGAAACATAATAAACCACAGATAACTCGTTTTTCACAAACGGAATACGTTTATATGCACATTGTACGGTATACCTCGCCTCGTGATAATGTAAAAGTAGTAATAACGCTGCCGCGGTGATATGGCTGAAAATCTATACTCGCGTTAAAGTACGAAGAAAATTTCTTATTTGATTTACCACTGACCCAGTTGGAGGCTGACGTGAATAAAGACCGTCAGCATAAAATAGTCAGCGGGGAAACCTTCAACTTGAACGGATAGTTTTCGAGTGCATTAGAGTCCGGAAGGAGCGCGCATTCGCCGGAAGGTTCGTGCATCCTTACGACACGAGTATTATTCATCCGCGATTTCCGACACACCGTTCACGTGGCACGATATCGTAAAAAAATATTTTTAATTTCGCTGTCGACATCGAATGGATTATTTCGCGACACACCCATATAAACACGAATGTAGAATACGTTCGAAAAAGGTGCAAAAAAAAATTGCATTTGTACAAAGATCGATAAAGATGGGTTTAGAAATGCAAGATAATCCGACAACCGGGACTTACGAGACGTAACGAAAACACGAAGAACGAGAAAGTTTTATTCTTTTTCTAACAAGTTTCGAACTGATAACATGACAACTTCGCGTACTAATCGAAGATTGCAAAAATTATCGTCAATTGTTTGGACACTCGATTTTGACGCGTGTCAAAATAATCACGAAGAGCGCAAACTAAGATAATCGTAAGTAGAGATAAGAAAAATAAAAAAAAGTAAAACTCTTGGGTACTACCGAGCTGATACGAGGGGAAGTAAACCCTCGGAGGCAAAATGGGCGATAAGAAAGAAGAGGAGAGAAAGGAGGAAGATCCTCGCTTCGAATTTATCTTGCAGTATCTCATACGTTCGAGTAAATTGAAAATGGAAAAATGGACAAAAATGATAAATACGGAAGACTTCAAAGTAAATTACATACTAATCGAGTCATTAACGAAATACAACTCGTAATTACGTACAATAAAATATCACTACCGTTATAATTTGTAGTTAGAAAAAAATATTCCAAAGTACGGTTAGCAAGTCTGCGAAAGTAGGGTCGCCGATGCCAGGTAAATGCCAAATGGTTCATAAAACAAAAATTCGCTACAAATTAACGGCAATCCAAATTACTCTGGTAAATTAATTTTGATTTGATTACTCTTGTAACTTTACGAAGATTATTAACAATCGAAAGATCCATCTGTTCTCAATCGGTCTAAAATTCCACAAATTTGTTGATTATCATTGTTTAGTGTTTAAAGCATTTTTTTTTTTAATAATTTCGAAACCGATTCAAATAGCGTTTATTTCCTTAATTACCGTAAAAAAATCGTTTGTTTCTTAAAATCAATATGAATGATATTTTTTTTTGCACTCAATAAATAATTTATTTTAGGACACAATAGTCAAATTTTTCAATACCCCATCGGAACGAATTCTCGTTATGCAAGTTTCGCCGTCGGGAGGTCTCGTGCCTTCGCTGGGTATGCAGCCGACCGCGAAAATCAAGTCATCCTATTTCATACGCAATGAGTCGGTTAAGATAGACGAGACGAACTATAGACAAGTATTAATACCGGGAGATATGGCCCCTAAACCGATCGAAGAACTCGCCATTTTGGTGGAGGAAGTGCGTATTTGAATTTTGAAGCATCAAAAAAAAAAAAAATTGTTCTTTATAATCGATATATTTAATACGCGACTACAATGTCCAAAGGCCTACGTTCCAATACTCACAAATCCGAACAATCACGTTGGTTGGCCAGCGATCGTCAGCGACGATGTGAAGAAGCACGTTCACGACTTACGAAGCTTGATATATCAGGTACAACGCGAGAGCCATCATCGATTGAAGCGATATATCGTTTAAGCTCGATAAATTTAACACGATGAGACACGCGCCAGGTTCGCGGAAAAATGAGCGGTCAAACTCTGTTACCGATGCCGATGGGAGCCGAGCGTATTTTCGAAGTCGACTATATGCCCGAGCAAATTGCCGGTAATCAGTTAGACGTCCAATTGAGGAGCAATATCGAGGAGATCGTGATTAAGTGGGCGACGCAGATAAATGAGATTCTCAGCGAGGATAGCTCTCACACCAATAATAATTATCCTTCGCCGAACGCCGGTAATTATCCAAAACGGACTCATTACGCTAATGTGTAACAGTGGCCTATCGATAAAACAGGAATAATTGACTGTATGCCTCATCGAAGCAATTATGAAATTGCTGTTGGATATATCCATATCGAGCGTTACAGCAGCAAAAAACCGTTTCTAAAATAAATATGCAGATTTTGTCAAAAACACTATTAGTTTCTTGTTTTACCGATGAATAACTATCAGAACCCCTTAAGAATTTTATTGAAGGAAACTGTAAAGTTGCAGCTACTTGCTTTCAACCTCTAGTGTTCATATGAAATAAATATCGATGTTTCAGCCGTATTAATTGTTTATTGTCAATAGTGTTCTGAGAATATTAAAAAAATCGCAGGTGTAAATATTAAAAATTATAGGAGAAATGTGATTTTTTGGTAATATAAAACATTTTGAAAACGATATTTTAAAAAATGGAACTTCTTCCATTTTTTTTGCATAATCCGGATACCGATACGAACAATCAATCGTATAGCATTTTTGGATAAGATTTTGTTTCATCATCCAGAAAAAATAAAACCCGCTTTGTGACCTGGAAACCCCCTTAAAATTACTAGTTTCTCGTAATTGGAACGACAATTTTATGTTTGAATTGACAAAACTGTACATATCTATTACAGAACTCGATTTTTGGCGTCAAAGGTTAAAGAATCTCGAGTCGATTTACGACCAGATGCGAGATCCCCGAGTAAAGCGGATGGTCTCGATGTTGGAAATAACGAAAAGTCCGTATCTAGCGTGTCTTCAGACACTCTTCAAAAGCGTCGTCGCCGGTTCGTTAACGAGTTATCGCAAAGTATATAGCGTTAAAGTTTTCGATACACTCCGAGAGTTCCGCCGGAGTGAAATGTTATGCATTTATTGCAGCCGTTATCGAAGCTCGGGACATATGTCTATACTTGAAGCCGTTACAGTCGTACTTCGAGGATATCGAGAGTTTGGAGTTTAACGATATTCAACCGAATCTGAAACGACTGATGCACTGTATATGTCTGACATGGGCGAACTCGCGATACTACTGCTCGACGACGCGTATCATAACACTGCTCAGCCAAGTTGCCAATCTTCTTATTTCCCAGGTAAGAAGGGAAAAAAAATACGAAGCGTGCGACAGTTTCGCGATAAGGCGAGATAAATATATGTGCTTTTGACGGTCCTAAATCGATTTTTAACGCAGGCCACCAAGTATCTCGATCCCGGCTCACTTTTTCAAGGCGATATCGCCGACAATCTCAAACGCTTGGTCACCGCATTGAATGTCGCTGAAACCTTTCGCGACACGTTCGAGAGCTTTAGAAATAAAATTGAATATTATTTCAAACCACCGGCCGAACCGATACTATGGACTTTTCATCAAAAGTTGATATTCGAACGACTCATCAAGTTCGAGAAACGTCTCCAAGAAATACAAGTACTGATAATTTTGTTTTTTCTTAGAAGAGAAACTATATGTGAATATTCATAATTATGCATATTTACGAAGAATTATCTACATTTATTATTATTAAAAAATTCTAATTTAGCATCGATCAAAAAAAGTGCCGCGATGCTAAACAGTTCGAAATCCAAGTCAAATCTTTTTTTTTTTTTTTTTTCGATAGAAATGGGACAAAAAAAGCAGAATTTTTGTACTGAAAAAAAAATTGCCAAAAATCATTTTAAAAAAACTTTAGGACCGCAGCGAACGATTTTTTTCGCAACATTTGGTACGCTTTGGATGCCCATATTATTTTTATTTTTTCAGTATCTGTTAACAATTTTTTTTCGTAAAGCCTTTCGGAAAGCCTTATAACAGAAAAAATAATACATCGCTTTCCAATGCTTCAGAAATTGTTCGAAATAGGACAAGAATACTTCAAACTCGAAAGAATAGAAATGGGTGGCTTGAAGGGAAAAGTCTTGTGCCAAATGGCGTACGACGTTTACGAAGAATTTGTCAAAGCCTACAACGAGTTTGGATCGGTTCAGTACGATATTTTATTGCCCGAGGACACTGAATTCACAAAAGATCTGAATGAGTTTTTAGTAAAAGTATGTGTATCCATCTAATCATAAAATCTCATAAACGCCGTTAGAATTTTTATCGCAATATTGATTATTTCATAACAGAAAAAAAAAAATTACAAACATAGGTCGCAGAGTTCGATAGACGATTAGCGTCAATTTTTAGCAAAGCATTTCTCGAGTGTCACAACATCGACAGTATTTTCGAACTAACGTGGATAATGGGACCAATTGCTTTGCGACCCGCGATACTCGAGCAACTGTACGATAATTACGAGAATCTGTTATCAATGATTCACGAACACTTCGACAACGCTAAAGTACGATGAATGAATTTTTTTTTTTTTTTATCATCGATATTCATTTATACTGACGATTTTTTCAGAGTCTATTCGATAAAAATTTCGAGGCTAGAAAAAAAACTGGTTACATGACCGTCGATCAGTACTTTCCACCCGTTGCGGGGGCACTTTGTTATCTGATGAAACTCAAACGAAGAATCGATTATCCAATGGAGAATATAAAATTGATCGATCATCCCTTATTGCTCAGTGAGTCGGCACGAGAAATAGCCGTAAAATACGACGAGCTTCAGGTACATTTGATTTTCTTGATTATACAGAAAAAAAACTCCTCAAACATCGATGAATATTTAAAATAAAAACGAAACGAAAAAAAATCTCAGTCTCTGCTGGAAACTTCCGAACAAGAAATAATCACGGAATGGGCGGAGAAAGTGCCAGAAATATGCGAAACGAATCTCGCAAAAACGCTTCTCGTAGTAAACGACGATCGTACGTTGGAATTGAATTTCGATCCCCAGCTAACGGCGCTCTTGCGAGAAACTCGTTACATGATAATAATAAAAAGAACGGATCTGCCCCAAGAAGCTATGGATCTGTATGCGAGAACGCAGTATTTCTTTGAAAGCGTATACAATCTTAACCTCATCGTCAATTGGTCAGTTCCTCTCGCATCGATATTTCATTATTTTCGAGTGAAAATGGAATTTTTGAAATATTGGTCCAATTAACAGATCGAAGGGACTGCAAAGCTGCAAACTTTGTCTATCCAAAAAGATCGATTAAAGTTGATAAAATTATCTAATTTTTTTTTTTTTTTTTTTCATACGCCGTAAGGAAATAATTATCAGACGGTTATCAACCGACCGAATCGAGTATAACAACCGAATTGATAATAATATTGCATATTCATTTTAGGTATAACAGAATCAGGGAGCATAGTTCTCCAGTAGAACTTGAATTATTGAAGGAGGAAATAGAAGCGATAGATAATCTCATCGACGACGGTCAGACGAATTACAATTGGAATTCGCCAGGTGAAATTTCCCACCGCATCGACAAAACCACTTGGATATTGTTTTTGGAATATTTAGAAATTCAATAAATTATATAAATTATATAATTATATAAATTGACAAATTGAATTTTAATAAAATTAAGTAAATCAATAAATTACTGATTAAAAAAATGATCGAATCGAACATTTTTACAGAGGTACCCGAGTACATAGAAAACCTTTTGCATCTCGTGAGGAAGTTGCATTCCCGAATATTCCGAGCACAGGAGAACATCGAAAAAATGTTAAAAATAATGTACGAGTGGGCGATGATGCCGGTTCTCGATCGGAAGGATCTCAAGGATGAAAATTTACTGGCGATCGGGGAACGGGAGGACAGGTTCGCGAAGCGGTACGCGGAGATCGAAGCTGCCGGTGATCAGATAAATCGGGTTCTTCAGGAGAACTACAAGCTTTTCTTCGATTTGCTGCCAGAGTCCGAATACGCGAAGGATGAGTTCGAACTCGATACAGGTTTCAATTTCATGCCATTGTCTCGATATGAAATGAAACAGTCACAAAAAAAATGGTTTACTTCCGCGTTCTTTGATCTGTTTAAATATCTTTTCAAACTTCTTGTTTTTAAGTCTTAAAGGTTCTTATATGGCAAAAGAGAACCTCGTTAGAGTTATTGGGTCCTCGAATATTTCAGATATAACTGAGGAAAGGAAACCCGATGGGGATAACCCAGAGGCTGAAGCAGATGGCAACGAACGTGAACCCGAGGAAGTGAACGCTCTCAAGTCAAAGTAAAGTCTTTCGTCGATGAAATTATGTTTTAACGATGCAGTGCTTTACAAGCTTAAGAAAACTTAAATCCGCTCTTCGTGCGTCGTCCTTTTAACATAACATATATCTATAAAAACACAAGAACGGCGGGAAACGAGGACGACGCTGGTTTCGAAGAAGGCGACGAAGGAGAGGCCGCGGGGGAAGAAAAGACGAAAGAAACTAAGGGAAAAGTTGAAAGGACGCCGTCGGAAATTGCGAGAGATCAGGAAGAAGCTCCCGAGGAAGTCGAAGTCGATGCCGAGAGACAAATCAAGTGGCTGCCCTATTTGGCTTTTATTGACGAACTCGTGTCCCAAGGATTGATTCAAGCTGTTTCGACCAGGTTGCGCGGATACATTAAATTCTTAAAAATCATTGTATTTTTCGTTGCATTTAAGAAAAATGCGATTAATTTATTTTTTATCAAACTCAAAGAAAAAAAAGCTTAGAGATTCGAGTCTTTTTATCATTTCTTTTTATACTCAGACTAAAAAGTAAAAGTAGTGATAATTTTTTTTTGTTTTTTCTTCGGAGATTTACCACTTCCTATTATTTCTATTAAATTTAGTATATGTTACATACTGGATGAAACCGATCCCGAAGGAAATATTTGGCCTCTCTTCGAAGTTCAGCTTCACTTGGAGATTCCCGACATCATTTTTCAACCGTCCGTCGTGATAGACGATCCAAACGGTTTTTACATGTTCTACGAGGGTTTGATGCTCGACACGATGAAAATGGGTAACCTTATATCTCGCATCGACCCCGCAACATTCGCCGAACGTGAGAATTACGCGGTTAGCAAGAATATATTCCGCGTTAGAGAATCTTTTTTTCTACGACTTTTATCGAATGTTTTACATCCCATCGAAGGTCGATCTTGCGGAGGAGGAAGGAATTATTTTTATGCTCGAAGAAACGTGCAACAGAGTCAAACTGGCGCTCGTACAGGCGCAGGAGTACATCGTTGTAAGTCATCAATCCGATAAAAAGCGAAAAATTGAATTCAACCAAATAAATCAGAAAAAATTCAATAAAATGAATCAATTTATTTAAATTCATCGAATTCATCAAATTGAATTCAATAAAATCGATAAAAAATAAAATACAAGCAAAAATTATTATTGAATTTTTTACGATCGCAATTACAATCCAATCAAAGGTTTTCGATGAATATTCGTGGCTCTGGCTTGACGATCGTCAAGAGTATCTCGATCTATTTCTGCGATATGCTCGAACACTGACCGAGGACGAGAAGGAAATAGTCAGCCAAGCGCCCGAAAATTTGTCGGACATTATAAAAGAAAAAAAGCCTGAATTGGCGGATTTTAAACGAGAGATCGAGTATTTCATGGATATGTACAAGAAATGCGATCAGATAGAAAATGAGAAAATTTTATTTCGATGGTTGCGAATCGACACGAAGCCCTTCAAGCAAACGCTGCTTAATACGATCTGCAAATGGTCGAATGTCTTGAAAAATCATCTCGTGGAACGTGTCAACAATAGGTAAATAAATTTTGAAATTTATATATTAAATTTATTAAATATGTTGAATATGATTTCTTTGGTGAGCTTCAATAATTTTTTGATTTTTTTTTTAGTTTAAAGAAACTTTCGGAATTTTTGAACGCGGCGAACAATCGTTTCACACAACCGGTGTTGGAGGACGATTACGATGGGTTGTTGCAAACGATTTACTATCTGAAGGAAGTCAGAGACCGGCAGTACGCGATTGACGACATGTTTGAACCAATTAAGGTATTTAAAAAAATGTTTTATTATTTTGATAATGATAATTTGATTAAAAAATCATCTTTGCCGACGCGTATTAGGATACGATCGACCTTCTGCGACTTTATCAAGTAGAATTTGGCGAGGAGACTTTCAAATGGCTCGTAGAATTGCCAGAACTGTGGGCACCGGTGAAAAAATTGGCCGCACAAGTGAAACAGGTTGTTTCGCCGTTACTGGCGCATCAGATAGATCTACTGAAGAAACGTCTGAACTTTTTCGACTTCAGACAACAAAAGTTTCTCGCCAACTTTCACAACAGCGAAGTCTTCGAGTCAGTGTTTGAAAATTAATATAAACAGCTTATCAAGCTTCAGCGTTAAATTAACTATAAAAGATTTGCTTCGTCATACGTTTTCTTTTATCGCTCTTTTAGCTACAATTGCCAAAACGTTTACGAAAAATTGGACAAGATAAACGACGAAATTGTGGCATTCGAGAACGAATTGAATGTTTTATTCGACACGGCCAATATATACGAGCAGCAGGTACCAGAGTTTAAGCAGATTAAACTTGCGAGAAGAGAGCTGAGAATGCTGAAGTGTCTGTGGGATTACATTGTTATAATCGATACCAGTTTGGATGAGTGGAAAACTACCGTGTGGAAGAAAATAGACGTCGAAGGAATGGATCAAGAGTGCAAAAAATTGACTAGAGAATTGAGGCGTAAGTTGTTGCTATTATTATTATTATTATTAATATCGTTTTAAAGACAATTTTCTTTTATGATTTTGTGAGATTAAAAAACAAATGTTTACCCAAGTGCTGGATAAGGAAACGAGGGCGTGGGACTTGTATACGTACATCGAGGCTCAAGTGAAGAACATGATGTCCTCATTGAGAGCGGTGTCGGAGCTTCAAAATCCTGCTATTCGGGACAGACACTGGCAACAGCTAATGGCAGAGACGCAGGTAGGTCTCAATGGGTCTCTTGACGCGAAAACATCGTGTAAATATTGCACAACATTCGTCTCTTATACAGGTGAGATTCACGATGGACGACAAAACGACACTCGACGATTTGCTGAAACTCCAGCTGCACAAGTACGAGGAAGAAGTGAAAAATACGGTCGACAAAGCGGTGAAAGAAATGGCGATGGAGAAGACCCTCAAAGAGCTCAACAACATTTGGTCCAATTTGGAATTTGACAAGGAGATTCACGAAAGGACGAAACTCAACGTTTTGAAGATTGACGAAGAAACTATCGAAATATTGGAAGAGAATCAGGTAAATTATGATTTTTTTAGTGAGCTTTTCAGTGAAATGGACGAGAATCTTAAAGGGGTTCCGAACGATTCAAAATTTGAGTCAAATTTCGAATTTTTTTTTTATCAAGGAATCAACGTACTTTTTCCTACTGAGAGGTACATGTATTCAGAGTCTAACAAAAGAATTCCAAAAAATATTGGAAAAAAGAAAAAAACAAACATCGAACTATTGACTCGATTTTCGAATCGCTAGATAGATGTGATTTGCTTTAGATGATATTATTTAGAAATTCACCCGACAGAAAATCATGAATTTTGAAAATGAGGATAAGTCGATTATGGAAAGAATTCGGGATTTTTAGGTGCAATTGCAAAACATGCTGAGTTCCAAATTCATCGGTTACTTCCTCGACGAAGTAACCGATTGGCAAACAAAATTAAGTAACGCCGATTCCGTGATAAACGTTTGGTTCGAAGTCCAAAGAGCGTGGATGCACTTGGAGAGCATATTCATAGGGTCCGAGGATATAAGAAGCCAATTGCCCGAGGATTCGAAGAGATTTGAGAAAATAGATCGAGATTTCAAGGTAAAAATCGCTTGAAATCTGATATAAAATGAAATAAAAAATTTTAAACGCCTATTTTCCACGCAGGAACTATTGAAAGATATGTTATCAACACCAAATATTGTAAAAGCGACAAACAAGCCGAAGCTTCTGGAGCGTCTGGAAGATTTGCAGCAACAATTAAATTTATGCGAAAAGGCGCTGTCGCACTATTTGGAAACGAAGAGACTCGCGTATCCGCGCTTTTACTTCGTGTCGCCGGCTGATCTTCTTGATATCCTCAGCAACGGCAACAATCCCGAACTCGTGTGCAGACATCTATCAAAACTTTACGATTCCATTGCGAAACTCAGCTGGAAGATGGAGGGTGGAAAACCGACTAAAATCGCTAACGTGATGATTGCCAAAGACGGCGAATCGATGAACATGCATGGCACATGCGATTGTAATGGCAAAGTAATATGATTTCGCTACTTTAAATATTTCTCGCCTCGCTAATGTCATCAAGTTATCAAAAGTACGATATCTTCAGAACCAAACGATTGTTGATTCCCT
Source organism: Buathra laborator (assembly GCA_934046635.1). Lineage (NCBI taxonomy): Eukaryota > Metazoa > Arthropoda > Insecta > Hymenoptera > Ichneumonidae > Buathra > Buathra laborator. The sequence continues at coordinate 9,032,458 of OW203898.1, read as the reverse complement.
TGAGGGACCGTTTCATAATTTTAAGACCGTTAAGGGGATATATCTTCCTGGCGCTTCAAAAACTGAGTGTTAAATTTGATTTTTTCCCTCAAAACAACGGGATGTTTATTATTTTTTATAATTTGTGGGGAAAAAAATCAAAAACCAAATTGGATTTCGGGCGTTTAGGTATGTGTACCTGTTAAATAATTCAGGTAGAAGTCTGGTTGAACCGAGTTACCGACGCAATGCGCAGAACCGTGCGATACCACTTCAACCAAGCCGTAGGTTCCTACGACGAGAAGCCACGAGAATTGTGGATTTTGGATTACGAAGCCCAACCGGCCCTTTGCGGTACGCAAATCTGGTGGACGACGGAAGTGAACATGGCTTTCGCGAGACTGGAGGAAGGCTTTGAGAACGCGCTTAAAGATTTTCAGAAGAAGCAGATCAACCAACTGATCGCTCTTATCGTCGTGCTGTGCGGCGAATTGACCGAAAACGATCGTCAAAAAATCATGACGATCTGTACGATCGACGTTCACGCCAGAGACGTCGTGGCGAAACTCATATCCATGAAAGCCGAGAATTCATCGAGCTTTCAGTGGCAGTCGCAGTTGCGCCACAGGTTCGAGAATTTGCTTAAACTTGTAAACATCCGCACAAATTTATCGTTACCAATCGAGAATCAAAAATCAGAAGTACAGATTTTAATTACCAACATCGAAAAAAATGCCCAATTGAATTCCAACTGCTAATAAATTCACGAAAAACGTAAAATAATTCCGAAAAAGCGAATGAAATCCTTTTTTTACTTCCGGTTGCCCCTATTTCTCGGAGTTTTTCATATTTGTAAAATGGTTTCTTTTTTCTTTCATTAAATTAAAGATGGGATGACAAATTGGGCGACTGTTTCGCCAATATATGCGACGCTTCGTTCGCATATGCTTACGAGTATCTCGGCAATGTACCGCGTTTGGTGATAACACCATTGACAGACAGATGTTACATAACTTTGACGCAATCGTTGCATCTTGTAATGGGTGGTGCACCCGCGGGACCGGCGGGTACCGGAAAGACTGAAACGACTAAAGATCTCGGTAGAGCCCTCGGACAAATGGTATACGTCTTCAACTGTTCCGAACAGATGGACTATAAAGTAGGTGAAAATAAAAATTCTGAATTATTGATAACTCACTCAATTATATCGGATTATCGATGTTAAAACGTTATTTTCGTTTCGCGAACAGTCCTGCGGCAATATCTACAAGGGACTAGCGCAGACCGGTGCATGGGGATGCTTCGATGAATTCAATCGAATATCAGTCGAAGTGCTTTCCGTCGTCGCGGTACAAGTAAAGTCCGTTCTCGACGGTGTCAAGAATAGAAAGAATAAATTTTTATTCTTCGGCGAGGAGCTCAATATCGTTGACACAGTTGGAATGTTTATTACTATGAATCCCGGATACGCCGGAAGGACCGAATTGCCCGAGAATTTGAAAACGTTATTCAGGTAACCTAAATACAATTTTAAATAGATATGTTTAATTCTTCGTTTATAATTAGTACAATCAAATAAAATAGTAATTTGATAAATACCTAAATAAACTGAATAAAAAATGAAGCAGCGAATAAAAGAAATGAAATTTCAATGAAAATTTCAATCGAATCGAAATTTAATTTAATCGATTAAATCGATCGATTGATTTCGGCAATTTTTAATTCAATTTTAATCGAAATTATATTTATTAAAAATTTAGTTTCAGTAAAAAAGTATTGTAATTCGCGTATTTATTTGTCTAGACCATGCGCCATGGTGGTGCCGGATTTCGAACTAATCTGCGAAATAATGTTAGTCGCCGAAGGTTTTCAAGAGGCCCGTTTGTTGGCACGGAAATTTATCACTCTTTACACACTTTGCCGCGAACTCTTATCGAAACAAGATCACTACGACTGGGGTCTCAGAGCCATAAAATCTGTTCTCGTGGTAGCTGGTAAATTGAAGCGAGGCGATCGTCTGCGTCCCGAAGATCAAGTATTAATGAGAGCGCTTCGCGACTTCAATACACCGAAAATTGTTACAGACGATGTGCCCGTCTTCATGGGACTCATCGGTAAATTATTATGTTTCATGATTTCTAATCATTTTTTTTATTTCAAAATTATTTTTTATATTTTAAAAATTAATTTTAATTAGTTTTTTTTTAACGATTTATTCTCGACTAAAAAAAAAACAGGTGACCTATTTCCCGCTCTCGACGTACCGCGAAAACGCGATTTGGATTTCGAGAAATCCGTGAAAGGCGCGGCTCTCGACCTAAAAATGCAACCCGAGGACGGTTTCGTCTTGAAAGTTAGTTTTCTTCGATACACACAAAGAAATAATGAGTTTCCTGCTGCGTGGGGATTGTGTGTGATCTTAATCGTCATATTTCTACCGACCGTGCGCGATAACATCGAAGAAAAAAAAAAAACTGTCTTCCAGGTTGTACAGCTGGAGGAATTGTTCAACGTGCGACACTCGGTCTTTATCGTCGGCTTAGCGGGAACCGGAAAGACCCAAGTTTGGAAAACCCTCAACCGAACTTACTTCAATCAAAAGAGAAAACCATACTACAACGATCTCAATCCCAAAGCAGTCACGAACGACGAATTGTTTGGGATTATTAATCCGGCAACGAGAGAGTGGAAAGATGGGTACGATAAAGAAAATAACTATTATTACCTCGCTATCCAAGCCTTTGGGACATAGTAATTTATAAATTTTCAACACTCTTTACATGATCGACGCTATTTTTTTATTTGCTATCATATCGTCTGCCATCAACAATAATACAAAAAAAAATACATGTTAATCCTCAACAGTAGTGCTTGCGGAACAATCAAATCAATTGGATACCTGTGTTTCGCAGAATTGTTTGTCGATGTTTTGAACGAAATTTGTGTCTACTAAAGTGGCTTAAAAGGTTAGATGAACGATTGTAACATTTTCATGAAAATGTTGCTAATAATCGTTCAAAGTAATATTTTTTTTTTCGTATATTCCATTTGCTATGGCATATGTTTCCGGACGATAAACTAAAATTTCATCGATTTCAACGACTTCGATGCAGAAACTTAAATCAATTAAATTCAATTAAATTGCGTGAATCACTTAAATTCAATTTGAGTGAAACGTGACGAATTGCCGACAACTCCGAGTCAATGAAATTTATTTTACCGAAAATCGTTTAAAATAAAATTTTCGAATCAGTTTATTCTCAGTGCTGATGCGAGATCAAGCAAATTTATCGGGCGACGGGCCAAAATGGATCGTCTTCGACGGCGACATAGATCCAATGTGGATCGAGTCGCTGAACACAGTAATGGACGATAACAAAGTATTGACACTCGCGAGCAACGAAAGAATTGCACTGACGAAACACATGCGGCTGCTTTTTGAAATTTCGAATTTAAGGTACATTGCGAACGACACGTAAAACGTTTTAGCGAATAGCACTTTAAAGGAACGATTGCGATTGTCTTAATTGTTTGCCTTCCGGTGGATTGCGTTATCAGAACCGCGACCCCAGCGACGGTTTCGCGCGCTGGAATTCTCTACATAAATCCTCAAGATCTCGGCTGGAATCCGTGAGAAATTTGTGTTATCGATTTCTTTTCAATCTCAACAGATAACAGTTAAAAAAAAAAAAATTCTAAAAAAAAATGTGTCTTGGATCGACAGATTCGTAACGAGTTGGATAGAGACTCGCGACAATTCGGAACGCGCGAATTTGGTTATTCTCTTCGACAAGTATATTCCCGCATTGCTCGACGCGACCAAAACGAAATTCAAGAAAATAACACCCATTCCGGAAATTTGTCATCTGGAAATGTTATGCAATTTGTTGGATTGCTTTCTAACGCCGGAGAACGTTCCGCCTGAATGTCCCAAAGAATGGTGAGAAGCAAATATCTCAATTTAGCTCCTTACATACGAGTCTTCTAAAATTCGCCGATTCTCGAAATCTTGACATTTCGTTTGGAGACAAAATATCATTTTTTTGTTTTCGTATTTATCGTTGCAATATGAAACTACAAAAAATGTACGCAGTCAGCGAAGGAATGGATTATCGTTGGTATTCGAATTTACGGACTTGTCGAATGATCACGTATATATATGTATATTAAGGTATGAAATATATTTCGCATTCGCCTGCATCTGGGCATTCGGCTCGGCGATGTTTCAAGACCAATTGATCGATTGGCGGAACGAGTTTAGCAAGTGGTGGCTGAATGAATACAAAACTATAAAGTTTCCGTCGGGCGGCACGATATTCAGTTACTTCATCGATACCGAAACGAAAAAGATGCTGCCGTGGAGCGAAAAAGTCAACAAATTCGAACTCGACACGGATGTACCGCTTCAGGTTGGATAACATTTCACTATTCCGACGTCAAATTAATAATTAATGATACCTTTTTTTCTCAAATTGAAACTTTGCAGTAAATATATTTTTTTTAATTTAAAACATTAAATAGATTTTATTATATTGCGAATTTTTTTTTTTTTTTTTTTTCATTCAAATACAGAATTCCGTATCTCTCATTCAGTCTTTGCGTCAATAAAACTTTGTCCATAATATCGTAAAAAAATTCGATCGCAAATAATTTTTTTTTCTGTCACATCGCAAAATATCGATTATCAATTTTTGTTATTTTTGACGAATAAAAATAAAAATAACTTACCACAGTCGACACTGGTACCGACGGGTGAAACTTCACGTCTGCGCTTCTTCATGGATCTGTTGATGAAACGAAAAGTACCGGTAATGTTGGTTGGCAGCGCGGGTTCGGGAAAGAGCGTCATAGTAGCCGAAAAATTGGGCGCTCTATCGGAAAATTATAACATTGCGAACGTGCCGTTCAACTTTTATACGACTTCCGGTAGCTAAAAAAAACGTCTTGATACTCGCAAATTGCACGTGGAATGAGTTGACGGTTCGCTATGAATATTATCCTTCCCACTCCCCTCTTTCCCTCTTCCAGAAATGCTGCAGCGAGTGCTCGAAAAGTATTTGGAGAAAAAAGCCGGACGTAATTACGGTCCGCCCGGCACGAAGCTCTTAGTTTATTTCGTCGACGATATGAATATGCCGGAAGTTGATACTTACGGAACAGTACAACCTCATACACTTATACGCCAGCATCTGGATTACAGTCACTGGTGACTTTATCGTTTTTTTTTTTTTTTTATATTCGAGAAAAAAAAATTCGTTTCGCTTAATTGAGATTTTTTTTTATAACATTAATTTTTTTTTCAGGTACGACCGAGTTAAACTCAGTTTGAAAGATATACATAATACTCAATACGTGTCGTGCATGAATCCAACAGCCGGAAGTTTCACTATTGATCCGCGTCTGCAACGGCATTTTGCCGTATTTGCTGTTAGGTAAAACATTAATTTTCTTTATGAAGATCGATTGACACTCCGCCGCGGATTAAACAGCTATTTTAATATCAGATTTGGACAGCACTGCAATTAAGTGCTAATTATTTGATTTTTCATTAGTAGGAAACTGTTTTACCCTCGGAGTATTTTCGAATCACATTTACGGGTGTAATAGATCGAAACTTATAATAAAAAAAAAAAAACAATTGTTTTGCAGTTTTCCGGGCCATGACGCCCTGATTACGATATACAGTCAAATTCTGCAGTCGCACTTCGTTAATCCGCAAAATAAAATCGGCATTATGGTGCAGAAACTCGTAGAGCCGTTAATCGACGCTGCGCTGTTTTTACACGAAAAAGTTGCAGCGACATTCCTACCGACTGCAATAAAGTTTCACTATATATTCAATCTGCGCGATTTGTCGAACATATTTCAAGTAATTGCTCGTTCGAGTTTCGATCATTTTTGAACTTTTTTTTTTGTTTTGTTTTTTTACTGGAGTAAAAGAATTTCGTGCTATTTTTTCGCAACAGGGTTATTTATTTGCTAACGGCGACACGATACCGGTGCCAAGCGCGGCGATTCGTTTGTACGTTCACGAAGCAACGCGCGTTTACTGCGACAAGTTGGTAAACGTCGAGGACAAACGAGCGTTCGAGATAATTTTGCTCGATGCACTGCGAAAAAATATTCCAGTGAGGAAAAATAATAGCTATATATCGATTTTCATTTTTTCTCGAAAAAAAAAAAGAAAAAAAAGTTTTATGTTTTTTTTTTCTATTTTTATCTCAGGATTTGGAGGAACAGCCTGTGTTTGCGCAACCGATAATTTATTGTCATTTCGCCGAAGGAATGGGAGAGCCAAAGTACATGCCAATCAGAGAATGGCCACAGCTTACGAAATTGTTAGACGACGCATTAGTCAATTACAACGAATTGGTAAAAAGATAAAAACGGAACAAACAGTGGAAACAAAGAAAGTCCCCGATGAATTCGATCGTAATATTTGAAACGTGATTTTGTAGGTAGCGGCAATGAATTTAGTAATGTTTGACGACGCGATGTATCACGTGTGTCGAATCAATCGAATCCTAGAGACTCCCAGGGGTAATGCGTTGCTTGTCGGTGTTGGAGGCAGTGGGAAACAATCACTTTCACGTCTGGCGTCTTTCATTTCAAGCCTCGAAGTAACAATTCACTTTTCGTATTTGTTTTCAGTGTCAATTTGTCTTTTAAATCTATAGATCGAGGCGGGGATTCCCCGATTTCAGGCAAACAAAGACGTTTTATTTATATTCCGCGATAAAAAATCCGCAGGTCCCAATATGAAAAACTGTTGAAAGAGTTTCATTTTTACTTCAATATCATATTTTTTGATATTTAAAACAAATATTTTTTAATTCATTTTTTTATAATGAGACTTTCAGATTTTTTCCATAATTAGAACAAAAGAACAATTACAAAACCCTTACGAGTAATGAAATGTGGAGAATTATTTATTCAATATTATTTTTTTTTTTTTTTAAGAAAAAAAAATTGCAATCCATGGACCCATCCTTAAGCCGCATCATGAATTTTCCAGGTTTTCCAAGTTCAGTTGCGTAAAGGATATTCGATAAATGACCTGAGAGCCGACTTGGCTCTTCTGTATCTAAAAGCCGGATTAAAAAGTATTGGAATAACTTTTCTGATGACCGACTCGCAAGTCGCTCAAGAAAGATTTCTCGTTGTTGTCAACGATATGCTGGCTTCCGGCGAAATAGCTGAATTATTCGCCGACGACGAGGTCGACAATATCGTGAACGCTGTGCGAAACGAAGTAAAGAGCATAACGAATATTCCTCGCGCATTCGTCGTTTAAGACTTCCGGAATTTTTCATCCGGAATATCAGTCGTATAAAAACAGTTTTTATGCGAAATATAGGTGAAGCAAGCAGGAATGATGGATACGAAAGAAAATTGTTGGAAATTTTTCATCGATCGTGTGCAGAGGCATTTGAAGTGCGTCCTGTGTTTCTCACCCGTTGGTGCGACACTGCGAAAAAGAGCGCGACAATTTCCGGCTTTGGTAAATTGCACATCGATAAATTGGTTCCAAGATTGGCCTCAAGACGCATTGGAATCTGTTTCTTCAAGATTTCTCGAAGTAAAGATCGTTGTACTAACATTACAATCGATCGTGAGCTTTCGAAATTGTCGAACATATATATCGATACTGAGATACTTCATATTTTAGGAGCTCGAGGAACTTCCGGAAAAATATAGAAAATCGGTATCGCTTTTCATGTCCTTTGTGCACACGAGCGTCAACGAGACATCGAAGATTTATTTGCAAAACGAAAAGAGATACAATTACACAACGCCGAAGTCGTTTCTGGAACAGATCGCACTGTATTCGAAACTTTTGGCAGAGAAAACTTATGATTTGAAAGCGATGATTGTACGATTGGAGAACGGATTGGAGAAACTCGCATCTTGCGCGGGACAGGTCTGTTGTATCTACGTAATGATAACGTGAATGTCCGAAGGACACTTCCGTAGGCACTTACAGACACTCATACAGTTCACTACTGCGCAAGTCAATATCAGATAAGTTAACAGTATCAGGTAAGTTAAGAAAATACGACAAGATAAGTTAAGGTCGGTCCCTCCTTACGGTGATTCTACCTGCTGCTTGGTAGAGATTAACTTATCTAGTCGTGTACTGTACGGTCTTTTCTGTTCTCTTGTTGCACGGAACAAAAATGATGAATTGGAAGAGTAAATCGTTAATGCGGACAACGATTTTTGAAAAAAAAAAACAATGGATTGTACCAACTAACTATTAGTTCTCTCAACTGAGCGTTAGTTCTTCCAAATTCAATCGTATATTTCAGAGTGCTCTGGCGTCTCGAATGCTCGTAAACAATAATCGCTAGAGCTATGAAAGGAAATAATAATTTTCCAAGTTTTATCAATGTCAATGTTTTTTTTTGCTTACCGATTCGCAGGTCGACAGTTTGAAAGCCGTACTAGCGGTGCAGGAAGTGGATTTGAAAAAGAAAAACGAGATAGCCGACAAGATATTAGCGGAGGTACGGGCGGAGAATACCAAAGCCGAAGTGGAGAAGGCTATAGGTATGCGACTAGCAGTTGACGACGAACAATGTTCCAAGGATTCTCTTGAAAACTTTTCGCAACAATTCTCCACAACAATCTATACATTATATACAAAGTACTAGCAGTTTATACGTAGCAACCATTGTTTTTAATCGCGTTTAAAGCATCCGAGGAGGAGGCCAAAGTTGCCGAGATAAAGGAACGAGTTACCGAGAGACAGAAGCGCTGTGACGAAGATTTGGCGAGAGCCGAGCCAGCGGTGCGTCAAGCCGAAGCTGCTTTGGACACTTTGAATAAGGTGCAACCGGAGATTTCACGAGATTATACGCTTTAACTCAAACTTTAGAATTCACACTCGTGAATGAGTTCCGAACGAGGATTGCAAGTCTCCTCTGTCTCTCTGTTCACGGGTGATGACACTTTGCCGTTTGTTTTCTCTTTTTTTCCCTCTTTGAATTTCAGAACAATCTCACGGAATTGAAGTCATTCGGCACTCCACCGGATGCCGTGGCAACGGTTGCCCAAGCTGTTCTCGTTCTATTTTCACCAAAGGGAAAAGTGCCGAAGGATCGAAGTTGGAAAGCTTGCAAAGTGATGATGGGAGGTGCCGATGCATTTTTATCGTCGTTGCGCAATTACGACAAAGAAAATATTCATGCTGACGTCGTCAAAGCTATTCAGCCCTACATAAACGATAAAGGTCAGCTTCTCGTTGCCGCTGCTGTGCGCGTAGTTATCATTTTTCTTTTTTATTTAAAAACGGGGTGATTGAAAAAAAGCTCGTAAATTCAACGAGATTTTGGAACCACATCTGGTTTCGAGACGGTCTTTGAACGTTTTGAAATGATTAAAACTTCTTTTTCCTCCTAATGCCCACTTGAAGAATTCGAACCCGACTTCATCTACTCCAAGTCACAAGCCGCAGCGGGCCTTTGCAGTTGGGTCAAGAATATTATGGTCTTTCACTACATAAACGAGAGCGTGAAACCACTCAGGACGGCGTTGGCTCAAGCAAACGCAGAGCTCAAAGCGGCGATGGAAAAATTGGTCGCTCTTCAAGCGCGATTAACCGTAAGACGCGAAAGAAGCTCGCGACGATACCGCGCGCTCGATTAAGCCGCGCCACGGTTTATAAAAACGTTATTCTCACGCGGATTATTAATCGCTCATTCAGGAATTGCATAAAGTTCTCGAGGTTCTCGGTGAAAAGATGAACGTCGCGTTAGGGGAGAAACAGAAGTGTCAGGACGAAGCCGACGCTACGGCGATGACTATCGATTTGGCTAATCGACTCGTCAATGGATTGGCATCGGAAAAAATTCGATGGGCCGAGACTGTTGAGGTGTAAGTTTTTTCGAACAATGTGTTTATTTTTTCTCTTGAAAAATTATATCGATTTTTTTTTTTTTTTTTTTTCAATATCTGTTGAAATTTTTTTTCGCATATATCTTTTAGTAAAAAAAAAATAATTCTATTGCCTATTAGAGTTGTGAAATTATTAAACGATTAATTACATAAAAGATTGAAAACTTCCGGCGTAACGATTCCCGGCGACGTGCTTCTGGTAACTGCGTTCATATCATACGTCGGATGTTTCACGCGAAAGTATCGATTAGATCTTATGAACGTTCATTGGATACCGTTTCTCAATAAACTGAGTACTCCAATACCGCAAACGCCGGATTTGGATCCATTGTCATTGCTTACGGGTGACGCACAGATAGCGCAGTGGAACAACGATGGTATATCGTCATTGAAGATATTCTAAATTTCGCTTTATAGATAAGACACGAAAAAAAAATGCCTTCTTTCCTTTATCAAAAGGCTTACCAACCGATCGAATGTCCTCGGAAAATGCGACAATCCTTACGAATTCGTCGCGTTGGCCTCTAATGATCGATCCTCAGCTTCAAGGAGTTAAATGGATAAAAGTTAAATACGGAAGTGGATTAAAAGTGCTGAGACTGACTCAGCGAAATTATCTCGACCAAATCGAATTTGCTATATCAAACGGGCAAGTCGTACTGTTGGAAAATATAATGGAAACGGTTGACGCTGTATTGGATCCTATTTTGGGAAGAGTTCTCATAAAAAAAGGGCGGTCAGTTATCTTTGAAAAATTCTTGAATTTCGTAAAGTAAAAACATTCGACAACCCGGCAATTTTATTTTATTTTATGAATGCAAACATTTTTTTTACTATATTAGATGAAAAAAAAAATTTCAATCTTAATTTCTCACACCCTTAGAATTTTTATTTTATTTTATTGCTTCATTTCGATTATTGTCGCAGTGCTATCAAACTTGGAGACAAGGAGATCGACTTTAATCCACAATTTCGCTTGATACTCCAAACCAAATTGGCGAATCCTCATTATAAACCTGAGATGCAGGCGCAAACGACCCTCATTAATTTCACGGTGACGAAAGACGGGTTGGAGGAACAATTGTTGGGCGACGTGGTCAAAGCTGAACGTCCGGATTTGGAGTCAACGAAGGCGGAACTTACCAAGCAACAGAATACCTTCAAAATTACCCTCAAGGCTTTGGAAGATGATCTTTTGCACAGGTACTTTGCACTTCATAACATCGCGAGCATTTGAAATATCGCGGTGATAAGAAACGCCGTAATTCATTTTTTTCACGGTGATAATAATTTATGGTTAAAGACAAATTTTCACATTAAGTTGATTCGATATTCGCTTCACGTAAATTTTTTTTTTTTCTGATCTCTTCGAAATTAATGACCCCGTCAAAGGGCCGTTAATTAATAAACGATATTTTTTCAATAATCGATCATCGAGACTATATTTTTTATAAATTTTTTTTTTGTTTTTTTTGTTTTTTTTTTCACGAAGATTGGCATCGGCGGGACCGAATGTTCTCAGCGACGTAGCATTGGTCGTTAATCTTGAAACAACGAAGAAAACTGCGGCCGAAATTGAGATAAAAGTAGTAGAGGCAAAAATAACCGCAGCGAAGATCGATGAGGCGCGCGAATGGTACCGTCCTGCGGCATCGAGAGCGAGCCTTCTGTACTTCATTCTCAACGATTTGAACAAGATAAATATGCTCTATCAGTTTTCCCTCAAGGCGTTCAGTGCGGTTTTTCAAAATGCTATCAAATTCGCCGAACCATCGGATAATACGACGAAACGCGTTGGTTTACTCATCGACAGTATCACGTATCTCGTATTCACTTACACGAGTCGCGGACTCTTCGAGAGTGACAAACTTATATTTCTTTGTCAAATGGCTATCCAGGTAAAATTTTATTAAAAAATAAAAACACATGAATATCATAAATGGCGGATTCATAGAAAAATCGATCAATTATTGATAACGTACTTTGAATAAAAGAAATATTGCAAATGATATTCACACATTCCTTTTGAAACAGATACACCTACCTGACGATTCGAAATCCGAGTTAAATTACAAAAAAAATGTGTAACTGTAGAATACGTAGATATATTCATAGAAGAAAAAAAAATTATCGAAAAAATACGAAAAAAATATGGCCACCGAAAAGTAAATTGTTTTTCGGGAGACACTTGGCGGTGCATACTCTCTACTGGAACTAATGCATCGGAAAATGAAAAAAAAAAAAAAAACAAAATGAATTATTCAAGTTAATAATAACGACCCGTTGAGGACCATTGATTTTTTTATAATTAATTTTTTACAAAGTAGCAATGAAGTAAAACTGGAGCATAAGAAATTTGATAAAGAAGGGGTCGCGTTGACGTAATTATTGAACATTGAAGATCGTTAATCACTCGTCACTATTATTAACTGAAATAACTCGTGTTATTTTTTATTCTGCTGCAACGTTTCCACTGAAGAGTGTCCCAAAAAAAAAAAAAATAGTTGTTCTTCCAGCAGCGATTTTTTGTTTAAATTATCGCTTGACAATTTTTCTTTCCGTAAAACTTTGAATAGACACTTTACAGTACTTTACAGTAAAGAAAATAAACATTTTGACGATTTTCCAACCGCCAGGTGAATGTACTCTTTTCATAAGTCTGATGGAACTTAAATCGATACGACGATCCGCTGAATAGAATTCTTTCTTTCAATGAATATGCATTATCGATGAATGAACGATATTTTCGGCTAACGACAAAACAGACTGATTTACGTAAGTTCACAGAAATAGCCATCGTTCGCAGCGTTGAGTCTTTAATTTAATAAAGATACCAAAAAAAAAAAATAGGTCGTAGGGGAATTTCCGATAATTCGAAAATCAAAGATTTTTAAAATTTCATAAAATATTTGAGGAAAACCTATTTTACTTTTTTTTCTGTGGCGTCCCGATTAAACGAAAAGCTATAAATAACACCGAAGTATATTTGAATTCAATTTATTTTCATTCCGTTAGTTTCTCGACCGAAATTTCGTTAATTCATTGATAATACAAATATCATTTTTTATCTTTTGAGAACTCATATCCTTTTGGTAACTACTTGAAAACGAAAAATCATTCAACCCAATCAATTGATTGATCGATCAACTAATTTCATCTAATCCGTCGTCTTCGTAGGATAAAAATGTATAACAAAAATACACCGAAATATATTTGAATCGAATAGATTTTACTACAAATGAACGAGATATCAGCGACGGAGTTGGACTTTCTTCTTCGTTATCCATACACCCCGAACGTCGTTAGTCCGGTAGAATTTCTAAGCAACACGGGATGGGGCGGCATAAAGTTTCTCAGCGGTACAGACGAATTCAGAAATTTGGATCGTGACATCGAGGGTGCGGCGAAGAGATGGAAGAAATTCGTCGAATCGGAAACTCCGGAGAAAGAAAAATTTCCACAAGAATGGAAGAACAAATCGGCGCTCCAGAGGCTCTGCATGATGAGATGCTTGAGACTCGATCGTATGACTTACGCCGTACGGTAATGGCGACGAAGAAATCACAAACATCGAACGATATATTTGCAACGTCGTAACTACGAGTCAAACGAATTTCGTGTACGGCGAGATCGTCGAAACTTTAACCCAGTTGACGTCGTCGATTTTTCAGGTGCTTCGTTGAGGAAAAGTTGGGACAAAAGTTCACGGAATCTCGATCGCCACCTTTCGAGAAGTCTTACGAAGAGACGAGCTCCATTACCCCGGTTTTTTTTATTCTTTCGCCGGGTGTCGACCCACTAAAGGTACCGTTCCTTTCGTACGTCGCTATCGGAGATTTTTGAGGATTCAGTAACGAGTGAACTATCGATTATATGATCGATTGTAAAAAATCGATAAATTAATAACGAATGAACGATCGAACGAACAGGACGTTGAAAAATTAGGCAAGCAATTGGGTTTCACTTTCGACGGTCGTAATTTTCACAATGTATCGCTGGGACAAGGGCAGGAGCCCGTTGCCGAGGAAGCGATGGAATTGGCGGCGTCCAATGGTCATTGGGTTATTTTGCAAAACGTTCATCTCGTTAAAAACTGGTTGCCCAGTATGGAAAAGAAGATGGAACAATTGTCGGAAAATCCCCATTCAGATTATCGTCTCTATATAAGCGCGGAGCCGAGTCCCGATCCTCACGAGTCCATCATACCGCAGGTTGATGTTATTCAGAAAAATCGATTAAATAATCGTCGAGTGTTTTTCTCTGATTAAAATTTAATTGAAAATCTTTCATCTCAGGGTATATTGGAATCCGCCATAAAAATAACTAACGAACCACCGACCGGTATGCACGCCAACATTCGCAAAGCGTTGGATAACTTTAATCAGGAAATTCTGGACTCGTGTACCAAAGAGTCCGAATTCAAAGGAATTCTGTTCGCTCTGTGTTACTATCACGCGGTTGTTGCCGAACGTCGAAAATTCGGGGCTCAAGGATGGAATCGGGTAAATAATCAAAAATTTTATATTTTCTTCGATTTAACGGAAGGGTGAGAAATTATCATTACGGTCTTTTATTATAAATCGATCGATGTTATATTTATTAATCGCGAACGATCGAAAGAGCGCTAATAATACGCGATAAGCAATCGCGATTAATAATGAAGTTCGTAATTTTTTTTTATAATTAAGGGGAATTCGTCGATTTTAGACTAAAAAGCGTGTTTTATTTTTTTTATAGGTGAAAAAAATTGTTTCGCTAATCCCATGCGATTTTTTGTTGCTAATAGTGTTCTGATTATCTAAAAAAAAACGCCGGATAGACATAATAAGATTGTAGACGGAGTGGAATTTTTTTAAAATAGAGAAATATTCTTATACTATATTAAAAAATAATAGAACTTACTTCACACGTTATTACAATGGGAACTGATTTTTTTTTTATAATCAGGATATCAGTTCAAATAATTATTCGCATAGAATTTTTTATACGTTTTTTTTACCGATAACAAAAATAAAACTCGCTTTTCGACCTGAAATTGTCGAACGGCTCCGGAAATTATTAAAATGTGAGTACCGAAAGTGCATTATTAATGGCCGAACGAAGCTTTACAAAACCGGCATTCAACGAATAAAAATCTCACGTATCAAAGTACAAATTTTGCTCATAAAAATAAAAATCTTTCACGATCTCAATTTTTTTTAACCTATTTTTTCAAATTTATTTTATCCAATGAAAAGCTCCTTTGATGATTAACAGTCTCCACAATTATAGAAAATTTACGAGCGCTTTTCGAGTGCTTCTTTACCGTACCATATTTTGTACGATGTTTGAAAAATGATTTCTTTGCCTCAACGACAGTCTTATCCGTTCAACGTTGGCGACTTAACGATAAGCGTCTCGGTTTTGATGAATTATTTGGAGAACAACGCGAAGGTTCCGTGGGAGGACTTGCGATATTTGTTCGGTGAAATAATGTACGGCGGTCACATAACCGACGACTGGGATCGACGATTGTGCCGAACTTATCTGCTCGAGTATCTCCAACCGGAGCTCATCGACGGCGATCTCAATTTGGCACCGGGTTTCGCGGCACCGCCGAACAGCGATTATCAGACTTATCACAAATACGTCGACGATTATTTGCCCGCCGAGTCTCCGATTCTCTACGGATTGCATCCGAACGCGGAAATCGGTTTGACTCATTGAGAAAAATATTTTAAAAAATAAAAAAAACGATCGACCGAATTTTCGATCATTTTCAACGCGTAAATACGTTGTTATCAGGTTTTCTCACGGTCACTGCTGAAAATCTATTCAAAGTTATCTTGGAGATGCAACCGAGAGACGCCGGAGAAGCCTCCGGTGCCGGTCTATCGAGGGAAGATAAAGTTAAAGGTGTTATTGAAGATCTTCTGGATAAATTGCCCGAAGAATTCAATATTCCCGAACTGATGACTAAAGTTAGTGCATTCATTGATAATAGTTGATTTTTATCGACTTTATTAATTATAAGCTGTTATATTAATTAAATCTTCGGACAAAACTAAGATTTGTGTGATAAAAAAAATTCACATCATTACCATTAAATAGTTTTCGTAAGCAACTTCTCCGAGATAAATGTATATTTCATTAATAATAATTAACTTTGTTGTCGGTAAGATTTTGATAATTACGTAAAAAAATATGTTTATAAAAATGTTGAATTTTTTTTTCTTAAATATGAAATAACAAAAACTAAATTAAATCGTTGAAAATCGATTTTTTTTAGTCATGAAATCTCCTTAATAAAAATGTTATAATTGAGAATATTTGTCTCTAAGGTGGAAGACAGGACGCCTTTCGTGATTGTCGCGTTTCAAGAGTGCGAAAGAATGAATGTTCTCTGCGGCGAATTAAAGCGTTCGTTACGCGAATTGGATTTGGGACTAAAGGTGTGTTAGCGAGATGCCTAATTTGTTTTTTTTTTTTTTCACATTTCAAAATGTTTTTTTTTAGGGCGAATTAACGATCAACGCCGACATGGAGGATTTGCAAAATTATTTATTTATGGACTCTGTCCCACCTTCGTGGACGAAGCGCGCCTATCCCTCGAGTCTCGGAATGACGAATTGGTTCGCGGATATGTTAAATCGTATCGGTGAATTGTCGAATTGGACCGCCGATTTCAATGTCAGTTTCTCAGATTAATAAGATAAATACTTATATGTATATATAGATTGAAAAAATATATATATATTTTTTTTTAATATAAAAAAAGAAAAAAAACAATTAAATTTTTTTTATGGAAATTTTTTTTAAAAATATTTATGAAAAAATATATATATATTTTTTTTTCAATAATTAAAATAATCAATGGCTGGCGGTTACTCACTGGTATTGCTCGGCGTTTTCGTTCTTCCAGCTTCCCTCGTCTGTGTGGCTCGCCGGTTTTTTCAATCCGCAGTCCTTCCTTACGGCGATAATGCAACAAACTGCGCGAAAGAATGAATGGCCTCTCGACAAAATGTGTTTACACTGCGACGTTACTAAAAAGCAGAAAGAAGATTTCACGTAAGTATCTCACGAACAAAAACCACATACCAAAAAAAAAAAAAAACGGAAAACAAATAAATAAAAAGAACTTCCGACACAACCGTTGGAAGTTTTGATCCACAAACCGTATATTAAATTTCATACATGTAATGATATACATACAGTTTAGATACACACAGATATATTAATATTATTACACATTTAGATATGTCGCGTGACTAAAATCGAAATAACATTTTATGTCGTCTTGTCGCTTAAAAACGGAAATTATGAGACTCCGATTTTAGTCGCGTGATCTATAGATTAACTCTTTATTTGTTTCTACCACTCGGCGTCGGAGAAGCAACCGTGTTGTTTAATATCTATATGAATTATTACTCCCAAAGCACCACACATATTTTTATACTTTTTTAATGCCACTCACAGGTCTGAAAGACCCGATAATAATTTCATCGGTACGAAATTTTATCAAGAATCAATATTTTTACGTTTAATTATAGTGAAATCATTTTTAAAGATTTTGAAAATGAGTTGAAATGAAAAATTTTAAAAACTTCAAGTTTTCCTCGAAATACTTCGGATACAGCAAACCCATGTGTGGTGTTTTACAGTTATTTTAAGGTCTTTCGTAGCAATGTTCTTTCTATGTTCGATCTTAAGAAAAATTTTGAAAAAAAAAAAAAAAATTCGATCGTTTTTGGAGTTTAAAATGCGCGATCCGTTTATGCATCATCTCGCGATCAATCCGACGATATTATCGAAATTTTGCGATGTTATTTATGTTCAGCTTATTAAAAAAAAAAAAACCTTTTTTTGCATTTTTTTTATTCCATGAAGGAAATATGATTGATTGATTAACGACGAAAAATTAAATTTTAAAACTTACGAACATTGCCCGTCGTACTTTTTTAACGCCCCCTTAATTTTATGATGTAATGTATACGATTTGTTGAAACTTTTTTTTTTGTTTTTTTTTTTCATTTTTTACCATCACACATCCGCTTGATAGCGAAAAATGTTTGTTGACCAACAGTGCACCCCCTCGCGAGGGCGCCTACGTGAACAGTTTATACATGGAAGGTGCCCGATGGGATTCGTCCATTGGTTCAATAACGGATTCCCGATTGAAGGAACTCTTTCCTCAGTTGCCGGTAATTTACATAAAAGCGATAACGCAAGACAAGGAAGATTTGAAAAGTATGTACGAGTGTCCGGTTTATAAGACGCGATCGCGCGGACCTACGTACGTTTGGACATTCAACTTGAAGAGTCGAGAAAAACCGACGAAGTGGACTCTCGCGGGTGTCGCCATAATGTTGCAAATATAAGGAAAAAAACACTAATGCAATGGAAAGAAAATAAAAAAAAAAAGAAAAATATTGAAATAATTTATTAACAAAAATTATACACGTAGAAAAGAAAATGAGTAAAATAAAATTTTTATGATTTTCTTAGTATCGTTATGCTGTTTTTAATATCGTAGCTTCAAAAATCCATGCTGACTTCCGATTGATTTAATTTCCTCGCGGCCTTTCGCGCGTCTTCCAATCCTCGAAGAAACTCTTGAAACAGATGCAACGGCTTATTCATACTCGTTTTTTTATAGTCTTTTATTCTTTTCGCCGTAAGCGTGTTTTCCTCTTGCATCGCTTCCTCCTTCGCGTCGAATGTATTTATCTCGTCGATCAATATGTTGATCGTCGGGACCGTTAGCGGATCGAATTTTTCCACGGTCTTTGGATTAATCGGTATGCAAACTTTGCCGGTTTTCGGATGAATGCAGAACGGCGATTTCAGCAAATGATTCATTCCTTTGCTGACGAGAATGTCCAAACGGGGATATGCGTATTGAAGCATTATTTCGTCGATAAGATTACGATGCATACGCCATTTTCTCAAACCCTGAAAAACGATTCGTTAGTTTATTAATTTTCTGTTTTTTTTTTTGTTTTTTAGCATTTTTAGCAATAATTTACCGATTGCAATTGGTCGTTGTAATAATCGACGAAACTTTCCCATCTTGCGAGACTTTTAGACGATTTGTCGAAGAGATTCTTCACCTCCGCTCGCACCTCGTCGTCGGGAAGCAAAGGGAGAAATTTTTTTATTCCTTCCTCGGTGCCCAACATGTTTTGCTCCTCGACACACATAGATACGAAACGCGGCTTTATCACGTCGAGCGCTCGCCTGACCGAGTGATGAACCTTGTCACCCGGTAAATTAACTTTTTTGTTCATGTATGCGCCACCCGAGAGAATTTGCAGATATTCCGCTACAGCGCCGCGTACCGCAGCGTCCAGGGCTCTCGCTTGCGAGTCGCAGACCCAAGCGTGGATTCCTCTTCTACCGGAGAATACCCACAGTATGTGATTGAAGCCAAAGTCCTCTGTGAAATTCAACGATGTTTACCATTAACGAAGAGAGAAAATTCGCCAGTAATTAAAATCGTCTTTGTAGCATAGTAAAGTCAATTGAATACTAACGTTTCAAAAATTGTAAACGTTTCACACGTGAATTTCGTGCAATGAAAGTGAATTTAGATTAAAGAGGTCTTCACCTCACGAAGAAAAAAAAAAAGGAACAATGTATTTTGAAAAAAAC
The DNA here is from genome assembly GCA_934046635.1 of Buathra laborator. NCBI lineage: Eukaryota > Metazoa > Arthropoda > Insecta > Hymenoptera > Ichneumonidae > Buathra > Buathra laborator. Next base: position 9,012,949 of record OW203898.1, on the reverse strand, counting down.
GATACAGAAATATTTTCGCATAATTTTTGTGAAATCAATGTTTGAAATGAAAGCTTATTTTGTTTTTCGATATATTACGATTTCACCGGAATTAATTGATGATAATATTCATCGATTACGACATTCATTTACGAAAAAAAAGACAGAGCTATGGTATTAATTAAACTTTTCTATTGCATAAGAATCTAAAAAATAACAAAAATTCAGTGATTTGACTTTGAAATCATTACGAAAAATTGACTTGTACATTTATCGTGATAAATATAATGAATATTTTGTAAATTGTATAGTTTCTCATCTAAAAAGTGTGCAAACAATTTTTTTACATTGTCACACAGTTGAGTTGACGTAATGACTACATTAACTTCAGAGATAAATTTTTAGCATTGTAATCAAGATAACTAATATGAGAATACAGAATTTCTGATAAAAAAAAAAATTAAAATACCTCTGAGAGCGGCGTCCAATATTTTGCAAGCGATGGCCATGTATTTCCAGCATTTGTTGCATATATCGGCACCAGAGCAGCAAGTTCTCACCTCGTCGTAGTCCGTCATGTCGATATCAAAAACTAATTCACGTTCAATGGGATGAAATTTTGTGGATCTCTTCTGTTCCCTTGGGCTGCCGATAAAAAAAAAAGAAAAGAAAAATATTATTTCCACGAAAATGGATGCAAAACGCTTCCACGATAGATACGTACCAAATATTGTACATTGCGCCGATATCAATTTTAAAAGGAATGAGTCTTTTGATCTCCGCCTCCAGTTGTTTCTGATCCTTGAATGATTGGTATCTGACGTAAACGTCTTCATGCAGAGTAAAGGAAAATTCTCGTCGCGCAAAAGTATCCGCTGTGTGGGGTTATAGATCGTTGCAAGAGTAGTGCAATGTTTTAATTCGACAACGACAGTAAAAGAAAAAAAATAAATTGAGTAGAAAAAAAAAGTTACTCACGTTTTCCATAGCTGAGCCACTTGTAATAATCATAAAACGGAAACAATCGAGCGTAATAAACCGGCAAAAGATCGGACAAATTATCCATTGTTCGAAGCTGTGTTCTTTCTTTTTTTCTTTTTCACAATTTATTCGACAACAATTAGATCGATCTTCGTTGAGCTCGTAACGGTAATTTGATTGAAAAAAAAAATGCCGGTGTGGTAAATTTTTATTCGTGACGCCGGACAGCGCGCACAGAGATTCTTGTAAAAAGCCTAACTGGCTAAACGACGACGAATATTTTGAAATTTCTTGACAACGGAAGACGAGTTCGGTCAGCTGATCGGCCGTATGATTTCAAGGCCCTCTACGATTGATAAATACATGTTGTCCTGAAGGGATTGTACATACCCCGAATTCTCATTGAAACCGAAAGTCGCCGCCATCTTGTCAGAGGTTGGTGACGAAGGAAAACAATGATAAAATGATTTTAAACCGCAATCACGACATACTAATGCACAAAAACAAATACGACTCACAAAAACGCGATATTCATATACCGGTGCACTTATTTACAACAACGAACGAAACGTACTTTATAAACAATTTACATTGCACCGACGGCGGGACAACGCGCGCGTGTCACAGCCGGCAGCTGACTAATCCGTTGAGAGTTGGCGCATGGGCAGTACAGCCAAATCTCCAACGGTCAAAATTTGAGTTTCGAACCTCGGGGTCTCATTTAGCGAAGTTGTATCAATTATTAGTTTTTTTTTAAGCTTCGACATTGATTTATCACTTCTTATTATTCTTCATTAACGTATTATGAACACGATAATAAAGATATTCGCAATTGAAATTTGAATCACACTGCGTGAGTTTTGTACATACCTCGAATTCTCATTGAAACCGAAAATCGCCGCCATCGTGTCAGACGTTGGTGACGAAGGAAAACAATGATAAAATGATTTTAAACCGCAATCACGACATACTAATACACAAAAACAAATACGACTCACAAAAACGCGATATTCGTATACCGCTGCAGTTATTTACAACAACGAACGAAACGTACTTTATAAACAATTTACATTGCACCGACGGCGGGACAACGCGCGCGTGTCACAGCCGGCAGCTGACTAATCCGTTGAGAGTCGGCGCGTGGGTACAGCCAAATCTCCAACGGTCAAAATTTGATTTGCGAACCTCGGGGTCACTTTTAGCGAAGCTGTATCAATTATTAGTTTTTTTTTAAGGTTCGGCATTGATTTATCACCTCTTATTATTCTTCATTAACATAATATGAACACGATAATAAAGGTATTCACAATTGACATTCGAATCTCACGGCGTGAGTTGACTGTACAGCATAGCAACAGTACACGTTACAACGACCTTCCCTGCCTGTAGCAGTTCAAAACGGAACCCACTGGTAACTGATGAGAAAACAAAAAGACGAATTAATCGTAATTTCTTTCTTATGAATCAATAAATTAACAGATGCAAGTTCAATGCGGATCTTACGCAAGAATGGGGGGAATTCGAACTTTTGAGTTTATGTCATCGTACGACGATTAACTTATAGTCGCGATAACAGTTTTTTTTAATCTCTATATGCCTACAATACTAGACATCGATAAGAATCAGTTCGCGATGGAGTACAGTCCGAAAGTTTAGTTCAGTTGATGATCTTATATTTAATCGATCAATGCTTCAAACTAGTAACACGGAACAGTGTTTATAGCGAAGACGGTATAGTCTTGAATGTTTAACGGGTCGGATCTATTATAATAATCGATAATTAGTTTTAATTCAGGATCTAGAAAAGCCCCGTTGGTTTGTACACTGCCACGTATCAACAATGGCTTCTTCTCTGTTGAAAAAGTCGAAATACTTCAAGGGAACAAAGGTATTTCATATTTATTATTGAGAACAAACTGCAGCGTCGACAGTTCCTTGACGTGCATTGGTACCGGAAAACCAGAAGTTGTTTTTTTTTTATTTGAAGGGGCAGGTGGTGCGCATGCTAAAACGTTTGGAATACGAATTTCGACTTTTGTCTACAGTATAAAATCACTTTTTTAATTTCTTTAAAAAAAAATTGTTTTTAGGTAAACAGAGGAATATACGGATCCAACGTCTTCGCGGAGCAGAGACGATTCAGGTGTTATTTTCATAATGAAATACATTCCAAAGTTCAACAATTCTTTTGCAATCAACCCGTTTATCCGTTAATCTTTCTTTTAACGTCATCCATATCAAAATTCAAGACACAATTTCATTTTTTTTCGACACAAAGAACTGTATCAAAAAAATGAATAAACATTAAAAACTTATCTGTTGCAATACGATTTTCAGCAGTTTCTATGAAATTTTGATTTATTTAACGAATTAATCGATCAATAATAATCGAACTTGCGAAGAAAATCGATTAATAATTTTTTTCTTTTTTTTTTTTTCAAGAGTCAACGTCGCCGGTTCAAATGACCCCGAGGAATATGAATACATTCAGAAAAGTCGTTTGCCGACGATGCATTTTCAAGCATCACTGCCCCGCTTGCCGATTCCCAAACTCGAGGATTCGTGTAAAAAATATCTCACGGCTCAACGTGTTATCTTAACGAACGAAGAGTTCGCGGAAACCTCCAAGCGGGTCTCGGATTTTCTTGCCAACGATGGTCCACAGTTGCAAAAACGACTCGTCGATCAGGACTCGCGTAACAAACACACGAGCTATATAAGCGAACCGTGGTTCCACATGTACCTGAAAGATCGAAAGCCACTGCCGATCAATTACAATCCATTGTTAGTTTTTAATCAGGAATCCAATCCCCAGTACGATAATCAATTAGTCAAAGCCACGAATCTCGTTGTCGCTTCGGCGAGATTCATGAAATCTCTTCGAGCCGAAATTTTGGAACCCGAAGTATATCACATGAATCCAAAAAAATCGGACACGGAGTTCTTCCGGACTTTTACGAAAATGTTGCCGTCCAGCATTTCCTGGTACGGTGCCTACTTACTGAAGGTAATCAATTTCCTTTTTTTCACCCAAAAAAATGTATTTGATGCGATTATTTTTTCGGAAAAAAAAAGTGTCTTTTATTTTTTTCATATCGGTCAAAGAAATGTCATCAAAACTCCCATATGATTGATTGTTCATACTGATGTCCTGAACAAGTACCATTTTTTTTTAATATCATTATTAAACAGTATTCAGTATTCAGAATCAGTAATCAGAACATTGTTAGCAACAAGCAATTGCATGGGATTAATGGTACGATTTTTTTTTACCGAAAAAAAAAAAAAAAAACATGCAGTTTTGCCTGAAAACGACAAACGGCTTTTTAACTCCGGAATTTAGTGTTTTTTATACCAAATTTATTGCGTATTCAAAATTTCCTTCGTTACTATGTGAACTCGCGAAACGTTATTATTTAATTGTTAAATTATTTCTACAGGCTTTTCCATTGGACATGTCGCAATATCCGCATCTCTTCGGAACGACGCGTGTACCGGAAATAGGAAAAGACAGAATAATTCAGAATCCAAAAGCTCGTCACGTGGTGGCGATGCGTCGAGGTCACTTTTATTCTTTCGATATACTGAATGAAAACGGAAACATCCGACCAGCGAGAGATATCGCATCGTGTATCAAAGAGATTCTCGCTGACGCGCGAGAGCCCAATCGGTGTCCGATCGGTACGTTCACCACAGCCGATCGCGACGAGTGGGCGAAGAATCGTCAGCACTTGATGAAACTTGGAAATGATAGTGTGTTCGAGAAAATCGATTCGGCAGCATTCGTACTGATCCTCGACGACGAAACCGTCGGCGAGGATTATTACAAAGTGTTGAGAACGTTTCTTCATGGAAACGGTACGAATCGATGGTTCGACAAGTCTTTCTCGTTGATCGTCACGGGGGACGGCGTTGCCGGAGTTAATTTCGAACACTCGTGGGGTGACGGAGTCGCTATGCTTCGATACTTTCAGGTATGAAGCTTTTTACTCAATTTTTCATCATAAAAATCGCCATTTCAAAGCAATTTTTCATTCGTCTCTACGATGATAGAAAAAAAAAATTAATATGTTCGTTATTCGTCATCATATTTTTATCTCTCTTGCAATTTACTTAATATTTTATTGATTTTCAGCACTTAACAAAAACGTATGAGTATTTGTAGAATTTTTTTTTTTTCACATCGACGAATTCAGTTTCCTTTGGTTTTGTTTCAATATCTCAAAATTTAACAAAAACATATTTTTTTTGTCGATTGATAATAGAAAGTAACAACTGTTCTGCTAGCAAACAATAAATTAATGATATATTAGCCACAGAGACGCAAAATTAATTTTTTTTTTTTTTAGAATACAAATTAAAGAAAAATGATTAAATATCGAAAAAGCTTAACATTTTTTTTATTTCAGGATATAAAAAAGGATATTGAGAAAAAGCCGCGATTCCATCCCGAGGAAGTATCGGGTCTATCGCCGAATCCTTCCGCAGTGGAAAAGCTCGATTTTCTGGTTGATTCGGAAACGAGAGAAAAGATTGATCGAGCGATTAGCGAATATGCCGAATGGACCGATAGGCTATGCATCGACTATTTGATATACGACAGTTTCGGAAAAAAAGAATGCAAAGAATTCGGCGTTAGTCCGGACTCTGTGATGCAACTCGCGTTTCAATTAGCACTCTACAAATTGGAGGGTCGAGCGGTCGCCACTTACGAGTCTTGCAGCACCGCGGCCTTCAAACACGGGCGCACGGAAACCGTGAGGTCGTGTACCAGCGAGACGATGGCACTGTGTTCCGGTATCGCTGGACCGGGAAAATCCACAGTTTCTTACGCGGATTTGAAAAAAATAATGCTACAGTGCAGCACTTCTCACGGAAATCTCATAAAGGAAGCCGCTATGGGTATAAAACTTCAATCCCAACGAAATTAATTAAACGGTATTTAAACGACGACTTAATTTTTTGCGATTTCAGGTCACGGATTCGACCGGCACTTGTTCGCGCTGAGAAACTTGTGGGAAAACACGGAAAACTCGGGCTCTCCGCCTAAGATATTTCAAGATCCTTCTTACGCCAAATTGAATCACAATATACTGTCCACTTCTACGCTTTCGAGTCCTCAAGTTAAAGCCGGAGGTTTCGGTCCCGTCGTCCAAGACGGCTACGGCATCGGGTAAACGGCACTTATCCCGTCAACTACGTTTTATCATGAAGCGCTATAGTTGCAAACTGATTTTTTAATTTTTTTTTTCTAGATATATGATTCAAGAAAAGATTCTCGGCTCAGTCGTCACGAGTTACAGACCGCATCGCGACGCCAAGGAATATGTGAAAAGTTTAAGCTCTGCTTTCGAAGATATTGACAGAATTTTCAAAGCTAATTGAAGAACCGTTTTTTTTTTTTTTTTGTTTTTCTTTTTTTATCGGAGTTAATTGTTGGCTATGGATACACATATATATATATATAGATATATTTTTTTGATACTTTACATCCGTTTAACTAACAGGTAGTCTAACTTATAATATCCGAGAACCGAGAACCTGTCTCGTGCCTTAAACATTCATTTCCCACAATCCTTTGAATAGTCGAGATATTTTTCGTGTTTAATTAGTCTAATGGAATTTACGAAATAAAGATTGGTGCGATGGTGGAAGATAACTCTGACAGTACTTTATTCGCACGAAAAATCAATGATCTATCAACTTTATGGAACTAAGTTGCGAACGTTGCGTTAACTGCAACAACAGCTGAAATTTGCATTCAATGTGCAAAGATGCGGTTCTCGCAAAATCGATGAAAAATCTTTAACGTTGAATTTTCTTTATGCGAACAAAAATTTGTGCTGAAAGATTTTTCGAATTTTTCGGATCGAACGCACAATGTTTTCTTTAGCAAATAGATTTTTTTTTACCTATTTGGGTTTTATCGATGTTGAATATATCTTCCAATAGCGTAATTTCGAAAAGAACGTGGCGTTTGGTTACGTCTTCTATTTATTTACACATTTGTTTGTTTTTTTTTTATTTTCCTTATACGTATATTATATATATATAACATTATACTGATATCTCGTTAATTGGAAATTTCATTCGGCAAATAATATTGATTCTGATCATACTGTGTTGAACGCACAACGAGGATTATTATTTTTATTTTTTTGGCTGTTGGAAATAGGATCGATAGTTTTTTTCCAATATATGCGGAGTCAATTTTCGTTTTCTCGCTACGAAAACGGCTCGAAAGAAATTAATTAATGGAGTGCGCGATGAGCCCGTTTAATCCAGCAATCGGTATTGAACGATCCAATTTTTTTAGGGCTCAATAACGATAAGAAACATGGCGATTTTACGCTTACGTGTAATTGATGCTTTTTACATTCTTATGCCGCCTTATCACCCATTTTGACCTTTGAAGTCTGAAAAAGAAAACAATTCGTAAGTTTATTTTCTCGACGATTCTTTTTTTTTTTTCGAAGTACACGTAAATCAAATTCTTTGGCGAATCCATCGATTCAGCAAACAATTGCAGCGACAAAGCTTAGATAAAAATATTGATTCGTTGGGAAATAAAAGAAAAAATTCCAAACTCATTCAATATTTGGTACTATTGGTAAAAATATATGATAAAATAATTTTCTCACCATGTAGATACCAACGATCAAACCGAAAAGGCCGATAGCCGATCCGAAAATCTCGACGATGAGAATTTTTACGAAAAGAGCGGAATTCGCGGCATCTGAAAGCGCGGCACCGGAACCAACGATTCCGACGGCTATGCCGCAGAATAGATTGACCAAACCAACCGCCAGACCAGCGCCGAACATGAGATATCCAGCGAGCCAGTTTTGATTTCTCACCGCCTGATTGTTATCAATCACAGACTGTGAGAACGACTCAAGCATTCCTGAGAGTACGATCGCCGTTATGAGGCCGTAGATGGCTACGGCTTCGCAAAAAATGACTGATATCAAATTTTTCGTCTTGATTCTAGGCGCTTTCACTCCGGCGCCCACGATCGACACTCCCGTTGTATGGATACCGCTGAAAAAACATTATTCCTCCGTCAGAAAATTACGACGTATGTTTGCGTTGTGTAAAAAGTGTCCGTTCATTGAATTAAACTTTACGATCGGAACAAAATATGACTATATTTTTATATTTTTTTAATTAGTATGGAAATATGTTTTCTGTACATAGAAATTTTGTATAAAACCTTATAGGAAAGTCGTAAATAACATTTATTTAAGGAAGGAGCTGTGAAAGTCGAAATTCATACAATAAGAATAAAATTCTACTTCAATAATTTCACTACCTGTTTCACTGTTTGTAAAAGGAGAAATTCGTTAATAAATATACTATATTGCTTTTGCTGCTCTCTCAAATCTTTAACAATCATGGAATGGAAAATCCATTTTTTTCGCATAATCGTCGAGTTTATCCAGCAAAAAATGTTAATAATGGAAGCAAACGAAGTAATGAGAAATAAAAGAAAGTATTTTTTTAATTTAACGAACAAAGTATTAAAATACTTCTGTATTCATTTTTAGCATTAGGATGCTTTTGCCTCCGACAAATTCTCCCCATAAATCATTGCATACGGAATATACTTTGAAGGACTTTAATTTACTTGATAAGTTTGCATTATTCAAAGACATTTTTCAAGTTCATAAATTTCATTTTTTTTTACGGGTTAAATAGCATTTTATATAATTCTGTTTAAATTTTTTTTAAATACTTGAAAAATACATACAGTGCGGCACCAACGACCGAAAGAGCAACCGCCAGTCCGATGCCCAGAGTACACCACATGTAGGGTGACGTATTTGCCAGGAACCTTCAAATCGTAGACAAGAATTATTTATGTGTACTCAAGAAATTAATTATGGGTTATCTACGCTCATCCTTACCATCCTACGCTGACGCGTTCTCCCTTTCCGGTGAATACGTGATACAGCACTGAAAAAAACACAAATTGTCGTGAGACACACGGGTGGTGCAATAATACAACAGTGAAAAAAAGTCGATTTCTGTCTGCATTGGGCCTGCGGCAGTGAAGTTTTGATCGTCGATGAACCGACAGAGAAAAATCTAACAAATATCGTGAAATATTTTACCTAAGACGGTGATTGTTGCCGTGGCAGTGCCCGCGAATGTTGCTCCTAATATGTATCTCATCTTGTCACTGTGATCGACACAACGAAATTTTCACAAAATTTTCCGGATTATTCTGAAAAATCGTATTCGTCACTGATTAAGACACACGCACACACACCCCTCGCGCGGGATTGAATATTCGGCGAAATTGTCGTCTCGTGAAATTATCGATTAGCGTCGAGAATAGTATCTTACCGAATGCGTTAATACCGCGGTGCCACCGGCACAAGAGTTTATTCCGTCGTGGTGAAAACTATGGGGAAGCTGTGCTACGAGTGCCGAGCTATCGAGGACGATAGAGGATCGTTCACACCCGTGGTGTTGTCATGTGACGAGCGTAGGACGCAGCAGCAGACACCACTTTCGGGGACAGGTGGAAATCTACACTTTTGGCACTTCGATAAATCGAAGAAATGGATGCGCGCGCCGCACAACCGCGATGTATAGAGCAGGCATTTTACTCGCAAGGTACGTGCGCGCGCGCGGGATCATTCAGTGAGGTTACGGCAATGTTGGCAGAGATGTCGGTTAAATTGTCTTCTTATCCGTCGTTTGATCATTTACCGCGGAAATATAAGTATTCTAGAAGTGTGCGATTACGCAGAGTAACCTCTGGATATGTGGTTGAACGGTTAAATAATAGAGTTTGTAATCGGGTTATGTGAGAGACAATAAGACGAGTCGGTTCGATTGTTTACTCATCGATGCTGAGCACGAACTACGCTGGACACGCTGCCCCGAGTGGTATGACTTACTATTACAGTCTCACGCATGTTTAACGTCAATTACACACAAAAACTAATACGTACTCTTAAAGTTTTGGTGAATATGATTTTTTTTTATAAACAAAAATGAAAAAGAAGTTTTCACGCTTGAATGAACTTACTGCTTACTGATCAGCCTGAATATGAACTTCGCGCATTTTTCATCCCATTTCCTTAGTTTGTAGCTTTTCTTCTTTTCTTATAAATCAGCATATTTTAACCCTTTTCTGATGAAGCGGAAACTCCCCTTTCGCATATTTTTCATGGTAATTCGTTACCCGCGTTTTCTTTTTTTACTCGCGTAACGAATCAGCGTACTTCATTCTTTTGCTGATGCAATGAAATATCTTTTCTGGAGATTCTTTTTCTAAGTATGCGTTACTCCTCGCTATCTGAGTGTTTATAACAAAACCAAATATTTTGATTCTTCGTGATGCATACCTCGAGAATATTCTGTATGGTCGAGTGATACACATTTCATTATTGTTCTTAGTTAGTTTTTAACGAAAATTATTAGCAGAAAATCATTTTTTCAATAAGATATTCGCGTTTTCCATTTTTCGTGGTAATAGTAATGCCTGTTGCTTTTTTTTGTAAAATAAAACCAGTGATGTGCTCTTTACTGTTGTGCTTCTCGAAGTACCTTTGCTAAAAAATGTGGTATCGTCACTACATACTTTGTTGCAATGCTTTAGTAATTAAGGGATTAATAATGCTTCTCTCGACCCCCAAAGCCCTTAGCACATCGTACGTTGTCGTTAAAAATAAGGCGTTCATTTATTAGTGAATGATTTTGCGCAACATTGAAATTTTCTATGCGGTGCACGCAAAAACCCGGTCCGGTACCTATACAATGACGAAATGTCGGTCGAAATAAAAGTCGGCAAAACGAAATCGTACCACTCGTTCGATCTATTGGTATGCAAGAGGTCGAAGTAAAATTTTAGAGACCCGAAAGAAGCGGAGAAGAGAAGAGTGGGGAGGGGGGGGGTGGGGGAGTATATTTATATAAGAAGCCATTCGACTTTCGCAAATGTTCAGTCATTATTTTGCTCCAACGACGCGAGAGCGGGGAGTTGTACAAACTGTACGAGAATGATTAAGGTAATTATTATTTAACTTGTACACAAATCGATAGATCGCAAAGAAAAAAACTTATTTTATGCATTTATTTAACTTCAATTACAGCGACCCTACTCCGTTTCAACGTAACAGTGTTTTTTTTACGGTAAACAAGAAACTTCGAAAAAAATCAATCGAAAGCTCGAATTTTGTAGTATATATCTTTTTTTACGAAACACTTCGCATTTACATTTCCGCTAATATTGTTCTTTCTTTTTTTTACCGCGAGTTTTTCATTTTTTTTTTTTTTTTTAGTTAAATTTGACGAGTACCCATTTAATTTCGACGTTACAGACAATTATTTTAGCGGCTTTGCTCGGCATCGTTGCCGCAGAGTTGCAATCGTATCGACCCAGGGGATGGCGTCCGGCGGGTCCGGCCTTCGAGCCGAGTCGCGGCGATCGTCTGCAAACTTACGGAAGTCCACTCCCGTCGCAATCTTACGGAGCTCCTCCTGTAAATAGGCCGGCTTACCCTAAACCTTCGACAACCACAACCGAACCACCGACGACAACAACGACCGAAATACCCACAACGACAACACCCAGAAGCAGAGAACCGACCACGACACCCAATATACCGGATCAAGATTTCGAATCGAATCCAGCGCTGGCTATAGCTAACTCCTTTGCTTTCAATCGACCGGTGTATGTTTACAATACCTATCCGCTTCACGCTGGTCTCACGTTTGTGCGATAAACATTTTTTTTTTTTTTTTTTTTCACGAATTCTGTAAATTATTTTAGCAAATTTTTTGTCCATTTTATGTTAATAAACGATTACGTACCTAAAGCGATAACGTTTCTTTTTTTTTCTTTCTTTTTTAATAATTACGATTTCAGATACCATAAGAAACTTTATTACTTTGCACAGTGATAAGTAATCAAGTGTTGCCCGCATTTTTTTTTTTTTTTTTTTTTTTTCTTTCATCATAAAAATTATTTCACATTGATATGCAGGCGACAGATCTTCTCGATAGTAAAAATTAATGATGCATCAGGACATCTTTTTGTTACTTCCGTTTTGGTAAACACTCGCGGAATTGTTACGGAGGCCATTGGTTATTATTCCTTAAAAAAATCCTTTCGTAACCTTTGGTGTCCTTTGGATCTTAGTGATCGTCGAATATTTCTCTTGTAGGTTGATACTTATTTGTAAATGATGACCGGAGGAATCAACCGTTGAATTTTCGTCAGTTCGGCGGTTGAGACATGTCGAGCAATTGCGTCGTATTGTAACCGACGTTCTGAAACCTGACGGGGTACGCGAGTAGACTGCCTCTTACCCACGTGTATAATTCCTGAAAATCGTGATTGGCGGTCATTTTTTTTTTTTTTTTTTTTTTTTTCCCGCAAATTTCTTAATATTTCTTAATTAACATTAATTTCGTCGACTCACTTTAGTTTTGTGACTGTATCGCACCATCGTCGTCTTGTGATAAGGATTCGAAAACGACAAACTAACGTCGAGACTCGTACTTTTGTACAAATCCAAAGCCAATCTAAAATAAAAAAAATTACGATCGTTGAATATAAGAATTATGCAAATAAAAAAAAAACTAAACAAATGACGGAGTTGCGCACCGTATTCTCATGTCCTGAGCTGTAACGTTGTGAACGGCATACAATACCCCGCAGGCAATGAACATTTCGCCGAATTTATGATTGTCGATACTGATGTTCCACGCCTGTTGAGCTTTCATGTAAACGGCATCGACTTTCATTACTACCGTGTAGTTTGACGGTAATCCATAAATTACCCACAGTCCTGTAAAAAAATTAATAAACAAAAAAATTGATTTTTATTTTTAAAATAATTGATTTAGTCTTTTAGTGAAATATAACTATTATTTTGATGATTCTATTTGGCTTTTCAAAAAAATTGAAAAAACAACGATAAAAATCGGGACGATACATTTTTTTTTTTTTTTTTTTCGATTTTAGTTGATATGAAAAAAATGCTCACCATTTTCATCGACATCAAAGTCGACGTAGCTACTATTGTGATCCGGAGAGTACAAATGATTTTGATTATTGACCAATAAACCGGGCAGTCGAAGCTCCACGTGATTGTTCATCGAATTGGGTTCCCTGAGGGCAGCTTGAAGATCGAATCGAACGATAGTTGATCGATTGTCGGGATTGTAGAAAAACGATCCATTGTAAACGACATGACCATTACCCTTGCAACAAGAACAAAACACGCAAAAACACGATAACAATAGTTAAGGATATTTCGCGTATCTCCGATGCACACTTTTGCGATTAATTGAAATCGACAAATCAATTGATTTCCCCGGTTGATCGCGCGTAAAATGAATTCGTGTATTTTAGAGTCTATGCAGATTTCACATGATAATCCGCTTTCGATTGGCTTAATCCGCTTTCAACGCTTTCCGCCGAGCGTCGTACTCACCTTGAATGGATATGGCAATCGAATGTTTTTGAAAGAACCATTTTTAAAATCAGCCCGGTGGTTGTACTCGAAAATGTACGAAGTGTTAATCTGTCGAGTGACCCAAAGCTTTTCCGCGTCGGCATCGGTTCTTGGCGATGAATCCAGCATCCAGCATCCGTGTGGATCATCCATAGATCCTTTGTACACCGGTTTTCCCACGGCTTCCAATACATTTTCTACAAATCAAAAGAAAATAACGAATAAAATTTTTCAATGGAATACATTTTTTTTTAATTAATTCAATATTTTTAATTAATTAAAATTTAAAAAATGCTTTTTAAGTTTGTAAATCAATTTCAATTTTTTTTTTAATGAATTACCGATTGTTCGTAATATATTTTTATAGATTTTTACACATTTGAAAGACAGTTCATCAATCGTTATAATCTTTTTAGCTTTTTGTTGCTTTTTTTTTTATTCAATAAAATTACGAACCGGCAAGTCGCAGAGGCAATCCGGTAAAGAGAATATCTGCACTCAACGGTTTGACATCAAAACTTCCGCCGTAGTCTGAAAAGCCACATTTTATGTGGGGACAGTCGTCGCAGTTCTGGTGCGGTGGACAAAGTTCGTCTAAGTCTACTTTGGGCGGCGCTCGTGCACCGTAAGCTACACCCTGCTGAGACCCGTAGTTTGGGAAATTCAACTCTTTCCTTCCATCTGCGAGTAAACAAAAAATAAATTGACCCGCGTGCGATTAAAAATGAGTGACAAAAAAAAATTTACGATCATTGACGATTCTTTTACCATCGAGAAGTAAGCTTCCCTTCGTCATGTCGACAATGTTCTTTGCATTACAATGATAAATTCCAAAGTCGTTTGGACGAATCCTCGTCAGGTTCAATCGCATTTTAAACTGAAATTTAATTATTTTTTTGTTGTTGTTTTTTCGGTGTTTCACGACTAATTCAATAATATTTTCATCGATGCATTTAGATTTTAGAATCTATTGTAATACCTTGTAATTGTCCCTTCTGTCGTATATATCCATTCGATGTTGAAACGACGTCTCGAGAAGTCGACCGTCGCCGCGTTCCCACCACATAAGAGGCTCCGGAAAGGCCTCCACTTCGCACTCGAGTACCGCGCTTCCGTGATTTTGTCCGCGGACTTTGGACTGACGAATTCGTATGAAAGGCGCGACTGAAACGTGCATTGTTCAATGATAAAACGAACTACGACATTCGAAAAGCGCACACAAAGCAAAACGCGTAAAATTATGACGATATCAAAGTTTTGAGAAAATAGACTCGAGATGCTCGCGCGATGAGTTATGCAGCGCGACGAATTGAGAAACTGAGTGAGAAACCCTTAAAAAATAAATGAATAAATTACCATATTCTATTTTTTTCTTCTTGAAAAGATTTGAAAAGATTTTAAGAGAAGGAGAATAATGAGTAAATTATTTGCTATTGTTCTCAATTGAACAGAAAAATACAGCAGGAAAAGATATTATAACGATAATTAATGAAAAGGTTGAATTATCAACTCGGCAATAGTATTTTCGTATCTACGTTTGTGCAACGTACAGTTACCGTAGACACAGTTACCAGGTATTAAGCTTCGTAGCGTAAGCGATAATAAAGGAATAATAGACGAGAATCGAACAAAAGAGCGAAATTAAAAGCTCGTATCCGCGGGAGGCAATATTTTTGCTCGGCATCTGCGTTTCACATGAAATTACGAAAAAAACCGCACAGGGGCATTAACAATTGTGGGATTAAGTCTATGTGGGCGGTACTGCGGAGGTTGTCATCGATGAGGAAAATGGACTATAAAGGCAGCAACGATATTTTCCGGCCTACGACCGTCGCTGCAGGAGCCCTTAAACTGCTGGCATTGGCACATAAACTCTTCGTACGAACATTCTCTCGCGCACGCTATAACGCTCAGGTCTTCTCTAAAATATGTTCCTTAAAATAAAAATTCTACTAGAAGATTTAAAAATCCGATCACGACGAAAAAATAGTATTTTTACTACCAATATTATTATTTCGAATGATTTGTTACAGCAACATTACTTTTGTGTCGTACGGGAAAATAATATGGTGAATCGTCTATCGTCCTTTTTGGCCCTTTAGCACGTAATGTTTATTCAAAAAAGAATTTTATCTCTCATGTGAATTTTTTAAATAAAAATATTTACAGGATTTTTCAATAATAAACAGAATCAAATGCGACCGCGGAAATTTGAATGAATACACTATGAAAAAAAAGCTGCAATTTCAAGGTAACCATTGAGTAAAATGTTTAAATATCCGTAAATTAAACAACCTTTACCGGTATTTTGCAGTGCAAAGGTCCATATCATTCGTAAAATCAATATACACGACAGTAAAGCATTTCAGCATTTTCACGTTATACTTCGAAAATTTATTTGTCAACGTTAAATGAGAACTTTAAATTGGCAATGTACATGTATTTAAAATTTGAATAACGGTTTTTGCTTCAAAACTTTCGGTACAAAGCGTTGATTGAAGAAAAAAAATATAGTGTACCATTTTTCCGGCCGAATGGACATGTAAAAGAATATACAGATAACTTATCTTGAAATCACATCTGCAAACTTTTTCGATCGTCGATCAGATTGTATCAAAGAGAAGTGCATTAAAACACACAACATTCGCATATAACATAATAAAAAATGAAGTTTAATAGTATTAACATTAATTGGCAAGTATTCAATTAATGAACGATTTTCCCTAAATTACTCCGCAAATTCATTTACTTAAGAATATTTTTCTGACGATAACACTGAATGAAAAGATAGATGCGATGTGTGGCTACGAATTTATGTAATTCTACGAGAAACGTTAAGATACCCAGTAAAATCATTGTAGAATTTATCACGCCTATGAATTCATTCGTACCACAATTTTTTTCAATTTTTTTTCCGTTCCAGATTTTTAAGCTTCTAAAGTTTGCATAAAAATTGCATAGAGTTTGAAGAGATTTGTAGGAATGTGAAAAATCGTATTTCATTTTGCCCCACAATCCTTGTCTCCATTTCTCTTTCGCTCTGTTTATCTTCCTCTCACATACACACACACGTACGCACTTCAGATTCCACTCTATTCTACCCCACTTAATTATATTTAGTAAAGCGTCGCATGCAGAGAAGGCATTTGTTTCACTTGAATACTCACAGTGCACCTCTAGCCGGATCTTGTGAGTTGCGTTCGGCGGCACCCCATTGTCGGCGATACAGATATATTCGCCCAAATGTTCTCTATTAACCGCGGTGATGTTGAGCGTGTGACCAATTACAGAGGATACTAGTCAAACAGTCGAGTAATTACACTAAACGCCGCGGAATATTTCGGCCTGTTGCAGTATAATTAAATTTCTAATGAAATATTTGTTACATGTTACGCCTGCGTGAAATCAGTACACATTCGTGAAATTCCGACAATTCTCGACGTGTAGTCAACAAGTTTGATTCGATTAGAATTTCTCGGTGAAACATTGAATACGCGTTCGACAGACTAATCATGCGTCGTCGCACAGCAAAATTTCGATTATACCGGACAAACAGGTATCGATGCTCCCACGAAAAATTTGATGACGTTGATGCAAAAGGTTGTTATGCTCGTTGAATCTACTTTTTGCAACAATGTATCCAAATTAATACTAACATTAATTCAAATTGACGGCTGCAGGTAATTTCGAACAAAAAAAAACACAAAATACCCCGAATAATTGTACAATAGTACCGAAGCAAACTAATGATGAATGGACCTTTATAAATGAACTCATAGAACAGCCTTTGGAGTCTTTAGGTCCGAAAAGTTTGAAATGTTCATTTTTTCCCCCAAATTTGGGGAATGAAACATGTCCGCGGTGTTTTTTTCTTTAAAAAATGGTATTGTCGTATTTTGTTCACAATGTCCGTGAAAACGTTAAGAAAAGAGAACCGAAGAATGCCATCATTGCAGACTGAGATTTTTTTCTTTATGGTTTTGAAGAAAAAGAAAAACGGTTTTGTGAAATTTCGTTCTTCATTCTTCAGTTCTTCATTTTACTTTTTTGTATTACTTCGGAAAAGTAAACGTCTTTAACGATTCGGAAAAATGCATTCGTAGGACTCATTGATTTTGCGGAAAAAAAATGTATTCCTTCTTAAAGAAATTCATTTTTTTTCCAAGTCGATCGCAACAAGTGATTTTCTTAGCAAGTTTTATTGCTTTCGGCAATAGCCAGAACCCGGTTAATCGACGTTTCGATGCATCGTCAAATAGTGGTCATCCGATTGACCATCAGAATTCCTTCAACAATTACTGTCTTCGTGACTATCGTCGTTGACTATCGGTCGTATTCCGGTTACGCTTGTATTATACGGTTGACATGGGATCAGTCACGGCAAGTCTCTACTAATCAAGCCGTTTGCGGACACCGCCGCATGATACACTGTCAGAGACCCACTAAAGCGAGATTTGACGAGATTACGAAATATCCTACCAAATGACATCAACCGACATTTCTGGTTTCCCCAGACGATCGTGATTCGCCGGGTTCACGTGCTCGTCGAGTGTGAAATGAGAAATGCACACGAAAACGGTATAGCGGCGACGATAAAATTAACGCGATGTGGCAACGATTACTCACCGTCTATCGCACATCGAAAAAAAGCTTCGACGAATAAACATAGTGACTTTACCGTTAAAAGATATTAGTAATTACTGTTTATGCGCGCATCTCGAACAAAAATCTATTAAATAAAAACGCGTCTTATTAATTGATTATCAATTCATCAATCGTTGTTCAAGTTACTTAATAGAAGATTTTTCACTTGAATAAAGTATTGTTAAAAGCTATAACAATAGAAAATGACTAACATTTAACAAATTGCATATTCTAAAGGTAATTTTTTTTTATATATAAAACGATATTCACGAAGATTTGCATCTTGTTGCGCATAAATGAAGTGCGGTGTGTGATGTTGCAAAACAAACAAAAAAGTACGCAATAGATAGAGAATCCATAAATTATTCTGATAAATACCGTGCCAAGATCCCATAGGTATCGGAGAGCTGTCCGTTTTCGCCCATGAAATTGTCGGTTGAGGGTTTCCACTAGCAACACATCGTAAGCGCACGTTCGCACCTTCGACAACGGCGATCAATCTACTCGGACGGCCGTCGCCTTCGACATGTACAAATTTTCACTCGTTCATTAACACGTCTATTCTTTACTGTTCTTATTTTTGGTATCAATATGCAAATAATTAAAACCCGCTACACAAAAGAAAAATATAGGCCTTTTGGCCCACGAAAAAACAGGAAGAAAAAACAGTATATTGTGATTACAGCTCATTATAAGGAATAAAAAACAATAAGAAATGTTGTTTTTTGATAGTGGAAAAATAAAAAAAGACAACAGAGTATTGTAGTTACAGTGTAGTAATTGTCATAAAACATAATTGTAAAATGTGTCCGAGGGAAAAAAATTAATATTAAGGGTGTAGTTGAGATTTAATCGAAACTGAATTTTGTTTATACGAAAAATGTTAACAAAAATGAAAAATTAATTTTGAAGCGAAATAAAATTCGATTCGATTTCAGACTCGATAACGCGCTTATCTTATACGATGTATTATTCAGTTATATATTAATACGATGGCGAGACATACCGAGAATCGATGGTGGAATTAGCAATTCGTTGGGTTTGGTGTCGTTCCTTTTGACTTCCCACGCTGTGATCCCTGGGATTCCGGGTTTGCCGTCCTGTCCTGGAGTTCCAGGATTTCCAGGGCGCCCCGTAGATCCTGCGGAGATGAAATGGCAATTGATGTGCATATAACTCTACGAAACCGCAGACTCTTGAAGGGTTCTCCACTCCGATTGTTTCGAGTTAAAGCCGTCGTGAAATGGATTATATTCGTTAAATAATGCATTCTGATAAAACAGTGATGTTTAATTTGATTACACAAAATGTGTTTAAATTCCGTTAATAATGAGATTAAATTTGTGAAAATGAAGAATATCATTTATTAAATCATATTACAATACACTTTTAAGAGCGTAATAATGGTCCATCGACACTTACCGTCGACGGTAATTATTTAGTAAAAATCCAATTTATCTATACAATTTAATGCCCGAACTCGTTAACTATACTTTCCGCTAAATCGAGTTTTTCAAACTCATCAGAACTGATAAGAGGCTTTCGAATCTGTTTATAGATCGCACGATAGTTCGAAGATAAAAAAAAAGTTCTTTTCAGTAGTTTTCAAGGCTTTAAATTCCGATAACAAGCTTCTAATACAATTCATTCATTCGCTCAACGACTCCGGTGAAGCGAATCTCATCGGGACGGAAAGATGTTCTAGCACTTCGGAGAACGTTCGGGCGAAGGGTTTCAATAGGGTAGTTAAGGAGTCATTATCTCCAAGTCACTCCGGGTTTAATAAGGTGCAGAATCTTGATTAGTCCCAAGGCGTCGGGACTCCACAAGATCGTGTGAAGCAGTTAAACGCATTGTTCCACACTTGGGAAATTACCGTGCGAAAATCTACCCGAATTTGACGCTGTGTCGAAATTTTATGCGATAATTTTGCAAAATTGTGTCAATACAGTGAACTCGACACCGTCTTGATATCTCATTCAAGTAATTCTTGTCATAAAAAATGCCAAATTAAGAAACGCAATGATAATAAAATGAAAATTATTTTCGTGTTTATGTAGAACGAAAAAGAAAAACATAATTTACCCACCTTGCGGACCCATTGGGCCCACGGGACCCATCGCTCCTTTTATCCCCCGTTTTCCTGAAACACAAAGTGCAAATTTGCCTCGTATCTCACACGTTTTTATCTCTCGATAAACAAATGCCTTTGTAACAGAAGCCATTTCGAAATTATTTCATTAAGGTTCCTCCGCATTTCGGAGATAAAATGACATGATTTTTATCGAAAAGAACAGTCATACATAGAATGTAACGTAACGAAAAAAAAAGAAAAAAACTGCTGATTGTTTTCCAAACGAACAGTCATGTATATGATGTATCGTAATTAAGATGAACTCAAAAATGTAAAAATTGGTCGGCCAATTTAACCTTAAAGCCAAATTCTTTCGACACGTCTTGCAGCAACGCTTTTCCATTTGGCTATCTGAAAATGCTTTCCTCAGGATAAAGTAGTTCCTTCCTACTAAATTATTTACACAAATATTAAAGGGGACGCTGTTTCTTCGAAAGCTGTTTCAATGTTGGAATAAACATTTCAATGATGCCATTGAAACGTTGCAGATATTCATAATCTATTAGTCTCGAATTATGAATTAACTGCTTGAATAACGAATGCAACCTTGCGATGCCAATGATCACATCACGCGATGAAAGCTTCAGTGGTTCCGATTATGCGGTAATCACGTTCAATACCAAAGAGCGTAATATCGCGAATCCTGCAAAGATACTTTGTGCACAACAGAGGCATTTCTCTACGAAATGGTAAATCACATATTTTGCAAGGCTTCAGGGTGCGCCTGAAGGGGATTCCGCATACCTGAATATTCGATGCACTCGACGGCTTCAGTAACTGCCGCGTCACTCGAGTTATGAATTTCAAATTGACTGAAAAATCTTTATCCTGCGCTACATATGAAATCCTTCACTATATAAAATATATATAGACCGTAATGTATGTTGCGTCGATTAAAACGAAGAAAAAAAGTTTCCGTTGAATTCTTCAATGCCATACGAAGCGGTTGTACGGCTTTCTTTGTATATACGAAAAAACAACAAAAAAAAATGTATAAAAATAAGAAACTATAATTTTCTATTTATATTCGGTTTCATAAAGAAATAAATAAACTTAAATTACTTTTCCTCCCTTCTTCTCTTTATCGAGACGCCGCGTCGAATCGTTAAACATAAATAATCAACTACAGAATTGCTTGTTAGAATTTGATGGAAAAAATGAAGAGACGAGATAACTGATAGTTCGTTGGGTGAACTTGAAAAAACAATGGGGGGTCTACCATTAAATTATAAAATCTTCCAACTTATTGTTTTTTTCAGTTTTATAATAACATCCGCTATGGTCATCACTTGTTTTTATTTATTCTCGCAATAAAAGAAACGATGACAAAAAAAATCCCGAAATATCGTAAATTTTGGTAATGATTGATCTTCCGCCAGAATTCTGTGTAAAAAAATGTTAGGGGAATCAAAATAAACGTTGAAACATCCGGAGTTTAGAAATGTTAACTTTAAAGTTGTAGATTGTCGCAGCGATGCGTGAAATAAATGCATTAAAATCGGATATTGCGCGAAGAACGTTTAGCATACCATCGGTGCCATTTCTACCCGGTCTGCCCGGTGTTCCATCAAGTCCCGGTGTTCCGTCCAATCCTGGAAGGCCATCGAGGCCACTCCGACCTGGAACACCGTCGAGACCTGGTTCGCCGGGAATGCCATCTCTTCCATCGAGACCCGATGATCCGGTATCTCCCTTTGGTCCTCTTTCACCCGGATAGCCAGGCATACCCGGAGGGCCTTCCGGTCCAACAGGTCCGGTGAGTCCTGGCAATCCTCGGTCACCGGGGATGCCTTGCTGACCTTGTACACCTGGCAATCCTGGTGGACAATATTCCGTCGACTTCCGGCAGAGTGCGTCCATCGCCCCGAACTGCGAACAAACATACGCGACCGTTGCAGCAACACTCGGGAATTGATAAATCCTTTAGTACAGACTTCCAATAGGGATTTGCGAACGACTTCCTCTGATCCTCAAGCGTCTGTACTGTTTAACAATTATTTACTAAGTTGCGTTTGATTACGAGAATAGTACATTTGCCGAAAGTTCGTGATCTCGAAACTTGTAACATACGAAATATTTTGAAAAATCGTCGAAAATAAATATTATATATATGCGATTTAAAAAAATAGCAAAAGTCACTACTGGATTCGGTATAACGTGTTAATTTGTTGTATCGAAAATTTATTTTCAATAACGCAGAGGTTCGAATTACATTTGTTTTACTTCAGCAGAAGGTACAATGGGAATTTTTTATAGAAATTTTTTTGACTACGAAAATACGTTAACTGAAAATTCATGGTCACGAAAGCTTTTAACGAAATACTAAAAAGAAATCGTCGATAGTAAAACATTTTTTACATACCAATAAAAAAAGAAACCTTCACATCCGAAAACAGAATAACCTGTTAACTCTGAGAACAAACATCCGGTACTCTGAGTGTACCGGAATTTCGTTTTTAATATTTCATCTTTTTCGTTGGCAAGAAAGTACTGTAGAATTTTCCTCACAGAGGTTATTTGACTACAAAAATATTTTTTCCGAAAATCCATGATCAGCCAACTTGTGATATACGAAAAAGGAAAAAAAATCGTTGATTGTAAAAAATGTTCAACGATTAAAGTAACTAAAATCAACTGAAAAAAATACGATTAAACTAAAGAAAAATTGAAAATATTACGTTCGAATTCAATATAATGCGTTAACTCATTGCGTGCGGGAAATACGTTTTCAATTACGAAAATATCTGAAATTAGTTTTTTTTCTCAGCGAGAAACTACCGCAGAGACTTCTATTCTGTTGTATGATTTTTATTCATTTTTTTTCAAACCGTCTTCGACCATTTTTCCCCAATCGAATGACACTGAAATTACGAACGGGAATGTGGGTCGACGTTGAAGGTGAACCCCATGAACGTGAAAGGTTCACATTTCTCAAGTTCGCGACACGAGGAATAAGGGAGAGTTTGATGTAAAAAGAATGTTTCATCGACAAACTGACCGGAACACGCGTGTCAGCTGTCAACCAGACCCAATTGGGATCCCCTTTCGCGGGGGCCGGGACTTGCGTGTCATCGGTAGTATCGTCCGGGGAGGTCGTGAGTTTCTTTGAATCCTTGAGCAATTCCTTCATATCGGCAATCTGAAAAAAAAAATCGTGAAATGTATCTCTCGTCTGCTGTGCACTTGTTATTGATACAATGTTATCGATAAGCTCGTCAATCTCCCATCGTTCGCTCCGACAAATATCAAGGGATGTGGAACAACGTCGGGCCGACCCACTCTACGTCCAGTTAGTAAAAAAAAAACTGTAATAAATGCCATTTCGATGCTATAAACATTTGAGAGCAAAAAAATGCTCTTTGATCGCGTCTATCTATTCCGTAGGGAAACACAATTTTCTTTTTCCTAACATATCTATGGTTTTGCAATCCCACTCGTTGCAGTTTTTGTTATCGACTGAGTCTTTTTAGATAATGTTAACTACAAATTTTGCGAATTGCGAACAACTGTTGGTTTGGAAAGCGTAAGTTATAAAAAAATTTAAAAAAAACGATCCTCTTACGATCGTATCGATTATAATACGAGTCTATGAAGATATTTCTTCGTCGACGATCCCGCAGTTTATCCATCGAGTAAAAGAGTAAAAATTTGATACCATCGTGCTACGCGGTATCCAATCCTCTCTGGCGCATCGATCCTTTTTATAACGCTTTGCCAGATCCTCCACCAAGATTTATGAATTTTGAACAATATACCTCCTCTACAATATTCCTCGTTGCTAATCTCTTCGCTTAAGTCTTTCGCGATGCCAGGAACGAGAGACTATCGTCGCGTTGCCTTTTGTTCGCTCACCTGGAAGCTATCACGTTGAATGCAACGGATAGACTTTGAATTTGATTCACGACGCCTTTGGGTTCACACGCGAGATCTTCTTCTTCTCCCCGCCTCTCCGAGCGACGTGTTTCGCGATCGAACTCTACCTATAACCCGCGTACACATCGATAGGTCAAAGAACAAACACCGTATTTTTGCGCGACGGAGAAATGGAGAAAGATGAGATAAACGCCGATACACTTTGGCCAAACGTTATCCGAGAGAAAAGTTTTTTTTTTCGCCTCTCCCTCACCCGATAGCCCGATCGTTCACATCGCCAGGTCTCATCGTCGCGAAGCTATATCCCTATTCAGACCTGGATGCTCTCCTTCTTTCGAGTAACTCCCGGAGCTACTCGAGGACGCTCTCTACGAGGCATCAGCCGCTCTCTCGCTTGCCCTCTTCATTTCCGGGCGTCAGCAGTGTGACGAGCACTTCGCGATATAATCTCCAACGAGCGCTCATATATATATATCTCTGTCGTATGTACTACGAAGCAAACCAGTGCTCGTTACTCCGGCTTGTACAATTCTCGCGACAACGAGACCCAATCTCCAAACGCTCTACTAAACATCACGGAATTGTTTTATTTCGCTCTTTTTATTATGTTAGAATGCAATTAGATCTAAAAAAAAAATTAAAAAAAATATACAAAAAAATGGCGCACTTTTGCACGCGCCACGATCAACACGTAAAAGTCGCGAAGCGTGAGATGAGAAGAATGAAAATTGTTGAATGCAGAGATTTATATTTTTTACCTCGAAGCTTCCAAGGCGAGTACTAAAAAAGAAGACAACAAAAAAAAACTTCGGTGGAAAAGTCCGACGCCTGAAACGTCGACAGTTTGCATCTTAACTTTTTTAATTTAGTTTGCACACCGAAGTGTGTATCAATATTCTTGGACGATATCGGAGTTTGATGACGCTTTCATCGGCTTGTATATATGAAAATTCGCCGGTAGGGAATATAAGAATCTTGGAAAGGATTTCGTCGTAAAATATTGGCGCAAGTTGATGCGACGATAACTCGATCTCGCTGGCGTTATTCTGTCAGCTGTTAAGCGATAGAAGGGCGTACGTCGGGCAATTCGATTAAAGTTTTTCTACCTTTCAACATTTTCTATCTTTCATATCTTTCTTTATACATTTCTTTCTAATTTTGACCTTCTTACGCATTTTCTATTTTTCTATGATCGTTTGATGAGACCTATACGAATTTTATTTTAGAATCTTCAAGGTTACATTTTTTTTAACCAGAGAAAGATGCGATAGTAATTTAAATGTATTGCTGTTTATTTCGGAGGGTACATATTTAACATACTTTTTTTCCTCAACGAGACCTGCACGATGGCATATTAATTACGGATTAATTATTTATTTCCTAATTTTTTTGAATACTTATGACTTTTTCGAGAATTTTTTCTAATTTTCGAAAATCCCTGATTTTTTATTCATAAAAAAAATCAAACATTTTCTTTTTTCCAAAATTAGAAAAAATTATCACAAAAATCATAAGTATTGAAAAAAATTGGCAAATAAATTTCGACTAAAGACAAAGTTAGATTACCGGATAATTCGTTAAACAATAATTTTTTTTATAATTTGTTAATAACTTTTGGGAATTATTATGGTAAATTAATCTTCCTAGCAGCCTCTGTACGGTTGATTTTTTTCAAATTTTTATTCCATTAGAAATTTGTTGAAATTCTCCCTGAATTTCAGGTGAATCGCATTCTTTGGTAATGCGCAGCGATACACCCTCCTTAAAAATCGAAAGACCGTAAAGTGCATATAGATAACATAAAAAGGACGGAATGGACGGGGGGAGGGGGCGGGTAATGGCATATTGAGTGAAATGTTGAATATAGCATGAGATATGATTTACCCTGAACATATCCGGAACGGAATTGTCCTCAGCGGCGGGAAGTGCACTGCTCCGTTTTCGACGCGTCACAACACCGCTGATATTCGACGATTCGTCGCACATCTCGCCTTCCACCGCGCGTATGTGAAACTCCAATTGCGACACGTACGCGTATAGATATACGAAGGTAACAAACTGCACGACGAACTGCGACAACACTAGATAGATCAAGAGTTTTGTTTGCGGCGGAGTGCCGGGGGCTTTCGCCACAGGGCTCGTTGTCCCGGTCATATCCATGCAGTTTTCACTCCTATCATTCGAACGACGAATGTGGCTATAAGTATCCACGTCAATTACCGCACTGTTTAAGAAAAAAAAAACCCCCTTCCGTATAGCCGACTTCACTTATTATTCCATAACTGTAGTTATATCGAGTAAAAAAAAAATTGCACTACGATATAATTTCTGAGATTACGTATTTGAACAGTTTTTTTATCGCTCCGATTCGTGGAATCTAAAGCAAAGTAGATTGATGTTTTTATAAATCGGATTCGAATAATATGCATGTATTACAGTCCAGCGGAAACCTGGAAAAATATAAAAATTCTTCTTTTTTTAACCCTTTGAAACGCAGTTGTCAATATCGGTACTTTTTCATTAAAGCACATCATCTTCTCATCGGCTCAATGAAAATTTACGAAATTTGGATGAGAGCTTCAAAGAGTTATTACTTCTTTTTCAGCATTGAAATAAATATATGTAAGCCTCTGAATGCATGTTACGTTTAGTAATAAAAAAAATATATACCTCCCATAATTTCGCGAAAAAAAAAATTGAATTGACGCGCATTTCCAACTGTTTGGGAAATGTGTATCCTTAAACACATGCTACCCATTTCGAAAGTTTGAAAAAATAATAAAAGATCAAGAAACGTGATAATTACAGCTTTTCCATGACTCTTAATCTACTCGCAATGAACAGAGACAAAAATAAAGGTAAAACTAATAAAATCGATCGAATTTCATTGTTCGATACATAACGGCGGAAATCGGTTGAAGATCTTGAATTATTGGAAAATTTAACGTTAATTTAACACGAAATTTGACGGAAATTTCTAATCCACTCGGTTACCCATCAATTTACGGTTGTCCGATCGGTTCCATTTACTCCATCTCGACAAGGACGCGGAATGACTCGAGGGAGAGGAGTAGAGAAGAAGAGACCGTCACACTGTCAACCGTAAGATTACTCCGACGATCGACGGACCCACTCCGTCATACGCAAGTGCGACGGCAATTTTGTCATAGACGACGAAGCGTGTATATCAATTTTAGTATTACATCCGTACGAGTAACATTTCTGCACCCATCTTTCTGCCTTACATCCCGTATCTTCAACTGCAAGATAAAGTGCGAACGATGTTACGAACACTTTGGGTCGTCGTGAAACGCGAAAGCCTGTGAGCACTTTAAAGTGCGGTGAAGTATATCTGCGATCTGCATAACTCTTTGAAACGAAATATAACATGTGACGGAAAAAAAAAAATTGAAAAAATGATATACAAATATGGATCAAAAAATTTCATACAAATTCGATTATCGATCAATGCGATCGAGAAATATAGCAAATAAATTACAGCATACAAAATTTTTTAAATTACATATTTTCACTCAAATTGAAACGCGATGGATATCAATGGCTCTCCAACAAAATCATTTCCAATAATTCAAGACGACACTAGTGAACATTCAAAATACCAAATGAATATAAAATTCGATAAAAACTATGGACAGTTTTTTTTCAAATCCGCGAAATATGTTTCCAAATGAATTACAATTTATGAATCAATATCCGTTCGAAATATTCGGGTTGATCGGATATCACTAAATTTTCTGTTCAGTTTCCGTAACCGAGTTAGTTCACCGTGTTAATCCGGCATAATATAAATTATATCGCGACGATTGTAAAATATTTATTGCCGAAGATTTATCAAATTCTATATACCATTGTATCGAATAAATAATAATAAGTAACGAGCGAAACAGACGATGGGTCTAAAATTGCCGTTCTCCCAAAAGTTACAGCAATTTCTTTTTTCCCCGGAAAAAAAAAAAAAAAAAAAAAAAAAATCGAGCAATAATTGTAGCCCACGGGAGGGTCGCCTCATAATGGGCGTTATTAAAAAGACGTTTTAAGCCCTGTAAAGAGGGTTCGCGGCTTCAAAGCCCATCGTAAATTAAAGGGCCCCCCATATTTAAAGGATGTACTCAAATATTAAAAATATACGCGAAGTATTATTAAAAGTGGCGAAATCGTAAAGTAGGTAACCAAGGGTAATGCCATTGGTATATAAAATATATATCCGTCGTTTCCGATTAGAAGGGGTGAGTCGGAAGAAGCACGGGTACACGGGAAATCCATTAGTTTTTTTTATCACAAGCACGACGTATTCCGCAAGATACGCTCCCTCAGTTATCCCCGTACGTTTCATGGCATTAATCGCCAAATGGGTTGACGTTGATTTCTCCACTCTCTTTCCCTTTCCCTTTCTCCTCCTTCTCTCTTTCGCTCTCTCACTCTCTCTAACTTTCGATCTCTCGCTCATTCGTGCGTTATACCGACGATGCAAACGGATCCAACTTTTTAATCCATTGTTGAATACGACGCGCGGCTTTACCCTAACGAAACACGTTCTGACACCCCCAGTTGAACAAAGTACTAGTGCAAAGTTCGTAATGCGAGTAGTTAACACTTGGCGACGTCGCGACGATACGTCTGCCGGAAATTCTAAAGTTTCGCTGTATACATTTCCGTGAGCGTCTGACCCCCTTTTTCACCCCTTTCACGCACGGCGTTACACGGAACCTTTTTGCAGAGTGAAAAATAAGATTTAACTGTGACAAGAAAGGTTGGACATAAATTAGAAAAAAATTTCAAAGAAAATTATCGATCGTTTGC
Source organism: Buathra laborator (assembly GCA_934046635.1). Lineage (NCBI taxonomy): Eukaryota > Metazoa > Arthropoda > Insecta > Hymenoptera > Ichneumonidae > Buathra > Buathra laborator. Next base: position 8,984,041 of record OW203898.1, on the reverse strand, counting down.
ACCGAAAAAAAAAATTTAATTACATTAATTAAGGATCGAGCAAATCACGTTTCAATGAATATGTATTCAGTACACCAAAAAAATGATGTGTATACTGTATGTAAACGTATATATAAAAATAAGAATATGTAGTTAATATACGCTTAACTATATATACAAATTGTATACATAGAAAACTTTTCCGCCTGCGGATTAAGATTCTCATTGGATTAACTAAAATCTTTCTATAAAAGTCTCTACTCTTCAGATAATCCGAGTAGACGTTTTTTTCAGTATAAGAATATTATGCGAATTTCGCAGCGGCTCATCGAGTTTTTTAAAAGATCGATACAGTAATCCTCGTGATACCACACATGAATCTTATACACCCGACGTCTTTATCACTGCCTTCGAAGCGCTCGAAACGCTTGAAAGCTCATCGAAACCCTTGAAACATATCAGGAAAAAAAAGATCTGGCCGACCATATTATTAGAAACGGTAAATATGGCACTCGAAATAAAAACGCGCGGGTGAATCATGGATACGCAAAAAATTGTCGGACTTCGCAGGTTCACCGTGATTTTTTCTTCTAATTCTTCAAAATCGTTATCGCGTGTACTCCAGGATCGTTTACAATCGTCGATAATCGTAATAATCGAAATCGATCGAATAACCGGAACGAACGCAATCGATACGATAATAACTATCCCGTCCGCCGATCGTTAAACGATCGAGTAATATCGTTTCGTCGCGGAAACATTTGCTCGGTACATTTAATTAAAGCCGTAACGTTTATTAGTTTAACTTAATGGACTCTCTCTTGCTCACTCGCTTAAGTGTGAAGAGATTCTGTGCTTTTAGAGTAAATTCGTCGGAGGGAAAAGCCCCGCTGCCTGTATCAATGTTTTTTCATCGATAAAAAAGTTTCACGAAGTTTGCCCGTCGTATAGTTATACCACGTAGCGGCATTCGCACAGACGGGATTGAGATGAACCTGTAGGGCGGGGGAGAGGGGGAGGGGGTGGAGGTCTCCGCGAGACTACGTTATTATTATCCCAATTACCGAAACTGTGGACAATTTGCGAAACGCTTAAAAACATGAAAACTTGGAGGCAGAGGAACTCTAAGTTGAAATACATATCTCGCGAGGATAACGCGCTCTCTCGATATGTATATATTAAGGGGAGAAATAATAGGGGCGAAGTTGGACTGCAAGGCACGTAACTCAAATAAAGATTTCCGTCTTATTTACATTTTTGACAAATTCGCAGAGAAATCTTATCAACGTTTAGTAATAATTCTCACCGTTGGGACCTTTTGCTTGTAATAATGGTAAATAAAAATGATTTTCAGCATTTTGTTATTTTCAACGTTTGAATTTTCAAAAGAAATTCAAATAACTTTCTGTTGTTTTTATAAAAAAAAAAAAACGCACTGCAGCCGAAAATATTTCTTTAGATATTAAAAAAAATATATTAATGGTTAAAAAAAATTAAAGTATCTAAAATAAATCGACGTATTTACGTTTGAATTTGCGTCTGAACAGCGTCAAAGAAATCTTAAAGCGCGATGACAGTCGTACACGTAAAACAACGAATGTTCTATCGCCTTTATATTTGAATTAGAAAATCATAGGAGCGAAGAAATTCTACGACGCGTGATAACAATTCTCCTAAGCCCCGCAATTTTACTATGCGTCTCTACAATAGGCATAAGTGCCTTGCTAGTTAACCCCATGTCCCAGTAGGGATCGATGGATTAAGAGGTTTACGTCACCACTTTAAACGCCCGAAAGTGAAAGAGCATGAGAGATTGAGATATATACGAAATTCTCGACGTTTCTTAATATTATAAAACTCCGAATAAAACGTATCTGTAATTTTTTTAAAAATTAAATTTTGGCGGGAAAAAAAAATTCAAAAACCTTTTCACTCGGTCTACCGTTTCGTTACAATTTACATTATAAATCCGGCGCGGACGGTACAAAAAGTTTCTCGAGCTTCGATCATAAGTATGCAGAGCCGCACTCTGCACTAATCTCGAGAAATTATCCTGCGAAGTTACACTGACTAGTAATCGTCGGGGAAGAAGGTGAGAGTGGAAAGAGCGGACTAAAATTCGCAAGGATATCCTTTTAATTTCACGCACGTTAATCTTTATGGCAAAGCGCCCACGAACCGGTTTAATTTAACTCAAACGGAATAAGAGAGTAAAACTGGAGATGAGCTTTAGCTCGACGAAATTTCAAAGGTTCCGTACTGTGTGTTTTGATATATAAAAGAACGGGAATTTTTGCCCCGGTTCCGACGAACGAGTTCACCGAACGGCGTCCGCGAAGGGACTATTCACGAAACGACGCTTGGTCTAAGTCGCCCGCGTCGCAACGAATACGTATATATAACCGCTTCGGAAAAGAGCGCTTGCGCGCACACCAATCTCTATATATGCACGCACTTTACATACATGCGTGTATGTACGGATATCATGATGTACATACTACATATAGATACATGTTGCATACGAGGCATTCTATTTCAAAGCCACCGATCTTCGACAATCCCATTTTTTTCACAAGTTTTACATGCATCCAAGAGGAATTCCGTGAAAATTGAAAAAAAAAAAACCGGTCAAATAAATGAAAAAAAAAAAAAGGAAAACATCAGGATTTTTATTGAATTCCAATTACACATAGTTCGAATTATTTTCCGAAAAAAATTGTTTTCACAGACTCTACACTCAAAAAACTAAATTTTCTATTTATTTTTGGTTTTTTTTTCATTGCACGGTTATTTTTTATAAAAAATCTAAATCAATATAGTGTCGCCAGTTTCCTAGCGGTTCAGATGCGTGATATAGAAAAACCCGAAACAATTTGTCGACATTCTTGATATTTGGAACTATTTTCGAAAAAAAAAAAAAAAAAAAAAAGTTAACACTTTTTCGCACTCGGTGAAAGAGGGGGGGTGGGGGTGTCCCACTTGACGTAGAATGCCGGATATATACACATAGGCTCGCGGGAGTATGGCGAGCTTTCGCCAAAATCGTGTATACGTGCCAACGGGAAGTGTTGAAGCGCGTTTACCATGCATATACTCTCAGAACGGGTTCGTCTCACCTACTTTCACCCTATTCTCTAAACCAAACTGAACCTTAGGCGCGCCAGTCCTCTGTGCGCCTGAGGCTACTCGTCGGCTTAAACTTTGTAGGTACTTTAACACGAGGACGCGCTGCAACGCTTCGCAATACATCATTTGGGCAAAATGTTTCCTTTTATGTATATACTATACAGTTACGTTATGTAACTTTCGATGTTCAAGATTCTTAACGGGTGTCTTAATGAAGGAACTCGAGACACACTTCACCTCTTTTTAAAAAGATATGGCGTTTGCAGATTCTCCGGTGAAAGGGAATTGGATGTAAAAATAAAAATGAACATCATTAGTTTACAAAAAAAAAAAAAAATGTTAAACATGGTGAATTCACTTTTGCATGAAGAAGCTGCAACGCTATGATGAGGTCGAAATCATTAAATCGAGGGACAGGGAAAAGAGTTGAATGAAAGTACAAAAAATGAATAATATTAAATGATAAAGTTGCTGAAATGATGTATGTAGATAATTGTAAAAAAAAAAAACACAATTTTTTGAGTGTTTTTGGTATGAAAAAAAAATTAAGTAATTGAAAAAATAAAAATCTATTGTTTTTTGCGTAAGAATGAGACTTGTATATTCTTACCACGCGTCAATATGCGACCCATTGTTCCGCGTTAGGATGCCGGTTCAAAGGATGTGATCCTTCGTAAGAGATTTTTTAAAGCACGTTATAGCACAGTGAAGCGAGGAATGGCTTGACCTACCGCAATCTGGAATTACTGATGCAGAGAGACTCGGTGAACTGGCTTCGCCCCGCGCGAACTTCTTTTGTTCGTAACAAAAAAGCTCCACCGATCGTTCGGAGGAATTTGCAGTTCTAGCGAATTTGAGAGACATGCATTGCTTTGTGTTAATACACAATGCAATGCATAGTGGTTTGTGTGGTTTTTTTTGCAATGATCACAACCATTCAATAATTATGTTTAAGAATAATCGAAATTTCGCAGAATAAAAAATCTAACGCCCAATCAGTCTCCTGTTTATGAATACAACGCGATTTCGCACAGTGAAATCCGTTCACTGCTTCACTCTGGATTAACTGTGGAAAATTAAAATTGCGAATGCGTTTGCGAGATAACTAAAGAGGGATTACTCACAAAGAGGAACCACGTCATTTTTTTTCCACAGCGACATACGTCATAAGGGGCGAAATGTATATAGAAATATGATTGCAATGTATTCATTTTTATCTGACCAGAACACGCCGGGAGAGGGTGCAAATACTCTCTACAAAAATTCTTATATTCCCCACTGTCTCTCGCGGTATCATTTACCTATGCAGGAAAAAAACATTTTCACTCATATTCAACAATAGCCGAACCGCCGATTGAATATTGCCAAATTATATTAACACTCGTAAAACAAATCGTAAGTAAAAATAAAACTCTAAAATGTATTCGCAATGATAACTTTAGAATTTTTAGAAAAATCTTGTAATCACTTTACCAAATCTCTGCACGGTAAATCTTGCGACATGTATGATATTTTTTACAGATAATAATTGATATGAAATTAACTCCTATGTAACCCCTAACATCACCGTCTGGATTCGGCGACATCCGACGAAAAAGCCTATTTTTTTCTTTAATAAGCGAAAAAAAATCGGATCACTAATCCCATGCGATTGTTTGAAGATAATAGTGTTCTGATGATGTAAAAAAAAATGTAAGTAAAAATATTAAATACTGTAGGAGATGTGTAATTTTTTTTAACGCAAAATAAAAAAAAAATTATTTGCACAAAAATAGAATTCCTCCCGCACGTTGTCATATTCGGACCTGGAATTGGTTTTCCATGATCAGGACCCCGGTACACGCAATCAATCGCATGGGATTTCGGATCAGTTTTTTATTTTTTTACCGACAAAAAAAATGCACTTGTTGATATAAAATCGCCGAACCTCCTCCCTTAATGTAAGTGAAGGTAAAAAAAATATATATCGAATACGACCGATCGATCGATCGACCAGTTTCATCTCTTCTTAAAAAAATGTGCTTTGCCCTTTAAAACATCAATAAACATTAATATTATTTTTCCATTGATTTTATATTCTGTGGTTCGTGTTTTTTCGTACCGTTTCTATTTGCGTAATAAAAAATAGTAAAAAGAAAAATCCATTACATTAAACATAACACATATGCATTATCGATAGAAAATCTAGCAAAGTTCTGAAAATCCTTTGATCTTTTTTTAAATCCTCATAATTCAATAACAATAAATGGAACTCCTTGAAAGTAAATCCCTGCAGAAGTCATCCATTAAGCATCGAGAAACCGACAAAAAAAGTGAAAAAATCCCTTGCGCCCCAAAGTCCTAAAAAAAAACCGACTAAAAAACAAAAAAAATGAATCCCAACAAAGATCTCAAGTCGTAGTCAATAGAATTACGAAGCGTTGAAAGCGAAAGTTTTTTCATTAATCCCTTTCGACCAACGCGCTCCGATCGAATTGATGTTACAAGTGATACAACGAGGTTGACAGCTCTCTCAGCGTATTCAGCGAAGAATCTATAGAAGCTCGGGAATGTAGGTGTATACGTGGCGGGAATAGCGTGTGGCTGTCCTCCCAGACAAAAGCTGCCGGATATACTCAACTGGCACAACAGCTTGCCAGCACCTTGTTATAATGTACAAAGGATGTGTTTCGTATAAGTGTGCGGTACATGAATAGTCACAACGATACCGCAACACACATATATATAAATTGATACATCCACATATATATCTATCTATGCATTCACACCCGCAGCATCCGTACACAATGCAAGCGAGAAGAGCTTCAGGTTGTTGACGCGCCTTAAAACTCGCCACGCGGCTCACGAGCCGATAAACTACTCCGATCGGTTTGTTTGCATACCCTAAATAAGCTGGTCAAAGGGGAGAGGATAGCTGTATCGAATGATTTAGGGAACATAAGTGATAGAGGGATCGACTATACATCGATAATTTTCATTCAATTCGATTTCCTCTTCGCCTTGCAATTGGAATTCGGTGATAATGTCGTCGAGGTTCAGCTGATACTGACGTCAAATTGGATTGAGTCCCTCTCGGTAACCGAATCGGGAGGGGTAGATGTGGGGTAGAGGTGGATTACGGCTGCGTATTGTAGTCAACGCAAAAGACAAGTATACCGGAAGCTCCAGGCAACGCTCTATATACAATTTATTATTGTATCTTAACCGAAAGACGAGAGAGGTTTTGAGAACAAATGATGGGTATAGAGAACGAGCTTAACGATCACAATGCAACCGCTAAGAAGAGAATCGTCTATGGAGAAGTGTACTTTGGTGAAGCAGCTGCGAGAAAGCATCGTATTCTTACTTCAGTATGAGTTTATGTGGGTCGACGAGAGAAATGTTTATTATAAATAGTAGGGAGTGAAGCGGAGACGAAAGAATAGGAAGAGTACGGAGTAAGGAATCGCATTTGGTTTCTTGGCGGGTTGAAGCTTTACTCATAAATATGAAACTTCATATTATATATATCTTAGTCGTTTTTTAGGCTATTCGTTACCTTTTTTCTCCTTTAATTTACTTATTTTCACAGGTCTGATATTATTTTTTTTTACCATTTCTATACGATTTTTTTTTTCGTAAGAAACTTCGGACTGATGGAATTTGCTTTTGATTGTATTTATTTGCGATGTTTCTACTAATTTGATTTTTTTTTTAATAAACGTGAAAAGTGCCAAATTTTTTGAATTTTGTTCGATTTGGAGTACTTGACCTCATTGAGGGTTTACTTATTTACCCGGAGTTTAGCTCCGAGGAAATTTCGATGAAATTAATGGCACTGAAATATCCAGTGTGGGAGTCAGCGAATAATTCATTAATACGTATGCATAAATGACTCGGTTACGGGGCGAGGAGGAAAACCGTTAGGTAATCGATAGGAGACAATAGACGACCCGGGAGAGCCGAGTTGACTTCAAGAGAGCGTTATTGGAAATAGGGGATACATAAATTCATCTGAGAAATGCCGAGAGGCCGAACACATGTGTGGTATATAGCAGTAGGCAAGTGCATTTGCTCGGTGTTTCTGCATCGAAGCCACCGAAGCCTGAAATATTATACGTACCACAAAAAATCTGGTTGCTAGGAAACTATACACTACGCGATGCACTTTATAGTGATTGCTTAGATCGGATTTAATTTTTCTTCCGAACATAAGTCAGTCTTTTTTTTTTTTTAAGTTTTTATTTAATATTTCATTATCGTTTATACCATATAAAAAATCGTTGTTAAACAATGTTATGGATTTTTTTGGAAAGTATTTCGACGTTTTGTAATTTTTACAATTTTTATACGAATATTTATTGTTACGATCTTTTGCAAATACGAGTTAAAGAGCGCAAGGATTACAAACAAAAATTTGACTTTTTAGCTCTAATATAAAAATATTCAACACTCAATTAAAAATTTAATTCATATTCGCAATATAAGCATATTGACGGACAAAAAAATAGATTGTTTATTATTAATCTTTGTACTCTATAAACTCTTGTTTTCGAAAGATCGTAACAATTAATATTAATATAAAAATCGTAAAAATTACGAAAGACCCGAAAGTCTCAATTAAAATTTCGAAATAAATACGGCCGTATATAGAGTAAAATAAAATAAAAATAATATTGTTTAACAACGACTTTTCGATCCATCAAAACTAAAGCAAAAATTTGTCTAATTTTGATCGATACTTATTACACATAGATTAACGGATTAATACGATCTGTGTTCATAATACACGTGGAGATAATTTAATTTCAGCAAACTAAAAATGACACATCGAAAATAACTGTTGAAACATAAAAAATAATCTCGTTAACTCGAGTAAATTAATTTCTTTTCAATTTGCCCTGTTCTCGACAACTGATCAATTTCTTTTTCGTATTTTTCTTTTCGCTATATTGTATATAAAAATCTGAGTTTAGCGATGTGGATAATAAAAAAAAAAAAAGTAAGCGTAGCTTCGTTCGAAATGTCGTGTGAAGAGAAAAATGACTCCGCCTACCACAGCAGTTTGATAAGGTATGAAGTACGAGCGCTGAATGTGACAGGGTGCCGGCGTCCACATAGGATGCGGATAAAGGGCGAGAAAGGGAATGGGGGTTGGTTGTGAGAGGGTACATACAGTGAATGAGAGGGAGGCCGCTCGAGATACACCGCTACCGCTGGACTCCACTTGAATAGCGTTGAATACTCTCGGTGACGAAGGCGGAAGGTATATGAATCCTATCACGTTAGTTACCATAGCTAAGGATGGCACGTAGAGCGACAGACCTCACAGGCCTCTCGGATAGTTTGAAAAGTCTATGCGAAAGCACCACGTAGATGAGAACCGTCCACCCCGAGAGACCGGCAAACATACCACCGAGGGACTTTATACGAACGCGAATGGGGCGAAAATCGCACACGTTTAGCCATACCCTTTGCGATCCAGTTACTCCCACGCTTTTAATTGATGATGATATAAAGGCTCGCAATAGTTGAGTACATTATAGTCGAGAATACTCGAGGCAGAATTATGATATCGCGTGCAGAAAACGATCCAAGCATTATTTGCATTTCGATCAACCCTTTGACTCCGCTATACGCAGACTCACTTTTCGCGCGCAGAGAAACGATATTTTTTTTATATTGTCAGGGGGCGAATTTTTTATCAAGTCCTTCGCTCAAGCATTTATTGCGTGGCATAAAAAAAAATCGTTTACGCCGGTAAATTTGATGTGAAATTAACAAAAAAAAGTAATGTTTTTCTAGTTTTTTTTTTTTCTCAATAAAAATTGACCAGTTATTTCAGTTTTATGAAAATTGCTTTTTAATACGGTCTTTGATGAAATTTTTCAGCCAATAATTGAGTTGCATACCATTTATTCCTTTTGCGTTCGTGAGTAGAGTAGTCGCTCGGTGGCTCCTATCAAGTTAGTAACATTTGACTTTTTTTTTTTATCGCTATCGCGATCACAGTCGGCTTTCGCGCCGCGACTAAAGTGCACAGTTCGGATGTCCGGTAATGTCGTTAGAAAATCTCCCACCTTCGTTAAGGCATAAGAACTTTCAGCTTAATCATGGCTAAGGATACGGCGTCACGTTTCGTATGAATAATTTAGTGAGTGCGAAAGTTAGTCAACATCCCTAACATAAAAAATGCGCTCAGATAGCGTGTACGAGATAAGTAGGGGAGACGGGGCTTATATGTCTCGTGTTTCTTAAAATTTCTTTTTTTTTAAATTTCTTTGCAATATCGTATTTTTTCGTGAATATATAATTTTGGTATTCGCCGAATCTGTTTGTTTTCTTGCAGATATTTTAGCAGAGCGCAAAATCGGAAACGTAACCACTTTTTTTAAATTCTATTACAGCACCCGAACGATTTTGGATTATTTATCGTCGATATTGCTTACTGATACATATCGACGGTCGCTGCATCCAGACGAGTTCTCGTGATTTTGTTCCGACCTTTGTATCCGTCTTCCAATTATACCTCGTCTCGCCGTCTGTCGTCTTTCCGTTTGGTCCACTCCCCGTCCCATCGAATTACTATCTTCCCGAAGAAATACCTCCAATTAATTTCAATCGATCGATTGAAATTAATAATTTAGAGAGCATAAAAGCAAACTAACGCGAACGGTCTACAAACTTTGATAATTTTCCCTTTCAGATTGATGCATTCGAAACTATTAAGTTTTAATAGAATTTTCGTCCCAATAGGTTTTTTTTATTTTTCTCTGACAGACATTCCAAACTAATTTTGATACCATCGAATAAAATTCATAATTGATAAATTTGATAAATTCCTAATTAAGGAGGGTGTATCGCTGCATATTACCAAAGAGTTATATTAACGTGAAATTCAGAGCGAATTTCGAATACTTCCCAATTTAATAAAAATCTGAAAAAAATCAACGATACATTTTCTAATTTTTGAAAAATCATGTTTTTTCATCCATAAACAAAAACAACATTTTCAATATTTTTTTTTTCAAATTAGAAAAAATTGTCGAAAAAATCATAAGTATTCAAAAAAATTAGCAAATAAATTTCGGCTAAAGAAAAAGTTCGATTACCGGATAATTCGTTAAACAATTATTTTGTTTACCAATTTATTCATAACTTTTGCGAATTATTATTATGGAAAATTAATCTTATTAGCGCCTTCTGTATGACTGATTTTTTTCATATTTTTATTCCATTAGAAAGTTGTCGTTATTCTCTCTGAATTTCACGTGTACCGCACTCTTTGGTAATACGCAGCGATACACCCTCCTTAAGCAAATAAAGAAAAATGTACAAAGCTCGGTACATGCCGAATTCCAGAGAGAGAAAAAAATCGATAATTAAATTGTATCTTTTCGTAGAATATACACCGTGATTGACAAGTTTAATTAATTTTAAACAATCGTTTAAAATCTATTGACGTGAAAAACAAAGTTCGATCCTCGGATAAGAGAAAGTAATAAACTTCTGTAGAACAACATCTGGTACGAGAATAGTTTCCATTACGTAGCAAGTTATATAATAAAACGATGAGAATTAAAGTCGTCCGCAGAGGGAGGAAGAGAGAGAGAGAGAGAACGGAAAAAAAGAGAGTACGAGTGGAGAGGAGTTCGGAGAGAGATCCTATTTCACGGTCAGTTGATATCGGTTGATATCACAAATATTGGTTGCATCGTCGTGCGGTTCATACACATTCTTGCCTCCCTCCTCTCGTTTGGCGCGCGGCCTCTGCCGATCCTTTATAATTTCTCGATGCCAGCAGCGAAACGTCTACGACGGTTCGGAACACCGTAAAAGCTCGTTTTACAGCGCCATTCGGCATCGATTTCGCATTTCAATTCCAAGACCGAAGCGAACCTCGGTGCCTCTAAGTTAACCATTGAAAAGAGAGTTTCGAGATTTCTTTTTTTTTTTTTTTTCATGCAATGTGAGGGACAAGATCTTTATCGAGATTACCTGCCACGAAGAATCACTGTCGCGGCTCTCGAGTTTAATCCAAACCTTTCTACTCTCTATCCGCCTATCCCATTCCTATCCCTTCTCGCATAGATATACAGATAAGGGACTTTGGTAGATAATGATTACAGTTTGAAATATATACTGCGGTATATATTGATGAACGGTCTCCTCGCGCAATTACCTGCTGCAATATTGACTCCCGTTATGTAATGTACACTCGTCGTTTATTGTTTATAGACGATATGGTATTCCCCGTTCGCCGGTCCATCGAGCATTAAATAGTAACACTCCGAATTAATTAATCAAAAATTTAACGTTCGCTCGACGATATTTTGTTGTCGTTTCGATTTTGCCGATGAAATAAAAAATGCAACGGAGCTTTTGGAGCTTTTGAACGGATTCATTTACATCATATTGGATCGCGTTGCAATTTCTGTTTTGCTATTCAAATCCCGTGAATTTCCAATAGAAAAGTAATCGCCGCAGTTTCTATGACCGATACATTAATTATTTATTTTAAAAAATCGGCGTTCATCGATCCATCGATTATTAATTGTACTGCGAATTTATGGTTTTCTAAGTCGGAAACGAACATTTTGCTACATATTTTAATTATTACTCGCGTTAGCTAATGAATTATCGGATTATTCTCGATTTTCCGCAATGATCGATTTCGAAATATATAATTGCGGTTAACGAATCTCTAAAAAAAAAAAAAAAAAAAATCGTATATCGTCCCGCGATGTATGTAAATTTCAAACTTCAATTAAATGCGACATTTTTTTCTCAACATTGTTTATAAAAAAGGTATTAGTTTTTGAAAGGATATCCGTTATAGATAAACCATCATAGAGGTTTGACGAGGTTGACGGTGATCAGCCGGTTACAGCTCCGTCTCCCGCAAAATTACATCGGGTCACACGCAACGAGGATATAAATGAAGAAACTGCAGCCTCAATCAGCTCTGGTGGACAGAATGATCGCAGTCGAACGTAAAATGACAATAGACCTGTATACAGGTCTATAGTCATAAAACTAAAAGTAACGTCAGGACACGGAATCGACGCGCGACCGCGATGTCCAATTTCCCGCAAAGTCCCACAAAAGCTTCTCCCGCAACTTCTTGCAAAGCCTCCCATACATTTCTGCGAACTCGTAGATTCTCAAAGGTTTACGATCGAAAAGATTCAATATACTATCTATAGAACGTTCTCTGCTATTCAACATGCGTCGGTCCAATCGTCCGAAACCGTACGGAAATAGGACTTCAAGCGCTCTGAGTCGAGTTTCGTAGTTTCTGTGGATAAGAAAGTTAAAAAAAATAAGGATGGGAGTTCGGCAAGTCGCGAAACGACGTAAAAATAATGAATTCATCCCTCTTCAAAAAATCCGTGGCTAAAATCCCTCTTCAAAAAATCCGTGGCTAAAATATATCGAAATTTCGATACAGGTATTGTTGTCGCTTTATTCGTTGCCTGATTGGCTGACGGAAGGGGCTGAAGCTAATGCTGTTGGACAAGCAACTTCAGTTATGTTGCATTTTGATAGTTGATAGTTGTTTGATAAGCTTTGACAGTTCAAGTAAATAAAGTCGAGTGGAAAAAAAAATTAAATAGAGAGATAACGGTACGCACGCGAAGCGGGCGCTCGGTGCTAGTGTTTATTCAATTTTAATAACTCAGTTTCTAGTCAGAGAATTATTAATTTGTAATTTATTGCGCGAATGTAACATGAATAATAATTCATCATACAAAGACAAAAATACAAATATACTCGTCTGTTCTACGCGATAATATTAATCTGATTTCTTCTCCATATTTTCTTAATCTTAACAGCTGTACGCTTCTACTCAACCGGACCTCTGTAATTCTTTATATTCACGGAGATGTACATTGGCACTGCCAGTATAGCGGTGCTAAAGATGATTCCGTGAATCACTTTCTCCTGAAATGAAAACAATAATAAAAATACATAACATTGATAATCAATCCTTAAACATTTTATGGGAATAATTAACACTTTTCAAGGATTTTTTAATTAATGACAGTATTATTATTGCATCTTTGGTTTGTATATTTTGCAGAAACTTATTTTCTTCGCGTATTTAATTTCTTACGATCGAAATTTATTTCTTTGTGTGTAAATAACTGTTGAAAAAAATTAATCAATTTAAATGCTCATAATAAAAAAAATAATAATTGGACTATAATTTTGTAATACTTATAGAAAAAAAAAAAAAAATTTCTTCCCGTGAATTTTAATAGTCTCTTCTCGAGTACTTTTTTTACTAAAATTCATTTTTTCCGGTAATCACTCTATAACTTCAATAAGCAATATATCGTTTATCAATATCACATGTTAATAATAATAACAACAAGATTAACATAATAAGTATAAAACGATATTTCAGTTATTCAAGTTTTAGAATGATTGCCGGAAAAATGTATTTTACAACTTAATGTGCGTTACGAAAAAAAATCGATAAAAAAATCGCTTCGTAATGGTATACACCGTAAACATTATTTCACGAAGGAACGCTCGATCGTCTCGAAGAAATCGCAAAATAAAAATATCTCCGATTAATTCAGAGAGGATGACGAGGATAGGGAAACAATGGCAACGACCGAGACTCGTCGTTTCTTGCTTTTTTTTTTCCTCGTTAAATCCTTTCTGCGTGGCAATAACTGCATAATTACAGTGGCGTCGGCAATTGAATTCATCGGACTTCAATTGATAAGCAATCGATAGCTCGCGACCAAAAATGAAAATTACGTAACAATCATTTTTTTTTTTTTCAGTCAATGAAATTGTGTGTGTAAAAAAAATATTGATCGTCGACTTACCGTGAAAGAAATGCGTACACGAGGTGGAGTAGCCATATAGGTTCTCGCGAAAGATCGATTCAACGATCCCGCAGTGGCGACTTTGGTAAGGAGTTTTCCAGCGTGAAACATCTTAACGCTCTTATTTTTTTACTGAACGAATCGAAATATTTTTTCACTTCGCAAAGGGGATGTGGCAAAAGTGCGTATAAAGTTGGCCTCAAGGTCACCTGCTTTCACCAGTTTGACAAACCTAATCGACCCGCCGCGCCTTTCTGACCGCCGTGCCGTGAACGCCAGATTTTCACCGCGTATCTTATCGCCTCTCTGGCAGATAGTATAGCCGAGGGTATCGGACGCGGGTGCGTGAGCCGCGGGTTGGTATTTCTGTGCGCAACTTTGCAGAGAGACTTCGCCGGAGAGCGCGCGATACCAGTGGGTGTACAGGTATAATACGTTGCAAGACTGTGAGGATCAACGACGTCGGCGTTTCGCGGCAGGTAAACAGACGAAAGAATATTTACAATTCGTTATTTTCTGTTACAGCCGCGGGAGATGGAAATGAATCGGTGCAACGATGCGAAAAATCTTCGCCGGTCTCGAATATTTCGAAGGTAAAGCGTCTAAATATTTTTCTTCTCGAAGTTTTCTTTAGTGATAAATAATTGATAACCACTGCGGAGAGTGTAATGGCCGGACAAAAGTTTTGTATTATCGAGTAGAAAAAAAAACGGACGCGGCGTCGCAGCGCGCGCATTAGTATCTCGGAAGCGACGCAAAAAATCATTGAATACGAGAAATTGAATGGAAAAAAAATGTGTTAGCGGACAATGATCATAATAATATTGCTTTTGTGGAAAAAAAAGGCATTTTTAATGAGTTGATTGTAATTAATGAATTGAATAATTATTTAACGATTAACTCACGATTCACTTTATAGTGAACTTTGCAAAACGTGAAATTCGAAAAAAAAAATGCGGCTTCCGCGAAAAAAGCACAAAAACTATTGATTAGTATAGTTTCATATCAAAATGGTTAAGAAAAGCTTTATTCTTACGATGATAAATTTAAATTAATAAAGTTTTATTATTATAAAGAAAAGTTCGGACGTCGTTTATATTGTGAATATCCGAAATTATAAAAAATGTGTGCAAAAGAGTTTAATAATCTTTTAGTGCCTTTACAACAAAAATGAGTGAAATATTCGAAAATTCATTGAAATAAAAAACAAAAAAACTATTAACGCACAAATATAAAGGATTTCTGAATGAAATGTGATAATTTCTGAATTACTCTGTGTCTTATTTACATTGAACCGAAATAGTTCATTAATCATTGAACATTAGTTATTACAAACCGGAGCAATTTTCAAGGTCAATTAATAATGGCGTCGAATACAGCTGAATTTTCATTTATTATTATCCGTCGCTCTTAATAACTTACTTTATGATACAATGACGCGAATTGCTTACTTATTCAACGGTATATCATCAAAGTCCACTAGACCAGCATACATTTCGACGGCCAGACAGCACACTTATTGACGATAATTCTTAATGTTGCAAGCGATGTACATTGGCGTCGCCAAAAGACCTGCGGCTATCAGTACTCCGTGAACGACTTTTTCCTGAAATATAAAAAATAATATTTTATTTACAGTTATGTTAACAAAAAAATATATATATTTTTTTTTTATACCAATTGAAAAACACAATTTACAGTGAACTTTGTTAAAAAGATTTTTAATCAATTTTTTTTTTTTTTTATGCTCTGTAAAACAAAAATAATATTGTGACCTTTATTGAAAAGTATCAAACAGATTAATCTTTGTTGGATAGTACTGTCGACACGATTGTCGATTTCTCGAGAAAACGTCAAAATTGTAATTCTCTTAAAACTTCGTTTTTTTTTCTCTTCTGACGATCACACTACGTTCGCTGCCAGCATTGTTCACGAAACCGAAAATTGTATGCTTGTTTTAATGGTCATGCGGGCTCCCGTGAGGTTAACCACTGGTCTCCGCATTAGAAAAATCGTTAGACCGCGTCATTGCAAACTCGATAAAATCGCGTAATTACTTTGTTCAAATAAAAACTTCGAATTAACAATACTTTCATTGATAATATTATCGATCTCTCGTTCAATTGTCATTAACTAAGCATATTACATAATACCGAATGTCGGTGACAAAAGAAAACGAAAAAGTCTGAATTTTCTTACAGGAAAGGATATCCTGACCCTCGGGCGTGTGGCGATGGTCGTTCTGCTCGGAATAACGAATCGCCCGGTGACCTGGCTGATCCTGATGGCTTTTTGGGCGACCAACATCTTTGAATCTCGTTTAATTCCAGGAAATATCGATGAAACAAAAGGCCGAACTGCTTCGAACTTCGAACGATTCTACAAACGTTTCTGTCCGTTCAGCTGTGAACGCGACGAAAATTTGTCCGAGCGTTGCCCACAATCTCACGCAAGTCAATCGCGCGTCTAACGATTCGAAGAATGGAAGGGATTTTAAACTCTAACGAAATAAGTCGACAATGGCTAGTATTAAATTTTATTCTCGATATTTTTACGATGTTTTGCGGAATCCTATTTTAATTATTATTGCACGAGTTGCAGCGAAGGAACACTGCTTTGATCACACTGCAACAGCTTCGCCGATTCTCCGCAGAACGTCCAATCGCTGTATCGGATTTATGTGCTATATACGTAGGTAACGTGCGTGCACTGTAGGTCAGAGTACATAATTCTTGATACGAGAAGACTTGGACATGTTTTACGGGCATGTTCCGAGCTATCGTAGCGAGAAATCGAATTAGGCAGACGAGAAGTCCCGCTGAGAAAGAAATTTGAACGTTAATTTTATTCATATTTTATTCCATTTTTTTTTATTTACAGGATATAAAAATGTACGATGATCAATGTAACAAAAATATAATATATTCGAATATAAAACGGACGTTTTTTCCTTTAATTTTTTTTTCCCAAGTAAAATACGATAAGCGAGCTGTAATACATTTCCTGGAACGTGTACGAAGGCACCTTAATAACCAGAGCGCGAAGCAAATCATAAATCTTACAATTATAATCAAATTATCCAATTTGCGAATGATAAAAAACTGCTTGCAGATAATAAAAGTCCCGTAATTAGATTGAACATATTTTTTAACAATAAAAATAATGTTAAAAGTTATCTGGAACGAACTTAACTCCAATGGGAATCTATAGTTACAGAGATGGGTCTAATGTATGGATTTCAATACATCTTATCGTTGGGTGCATAGAAAGATCAATTGCATAATTTTTAATTACTTTTGGTAATAAGTTAACATTGCCACATGTAACATACATTTTTGATCGCAAAACGATCAAAGAAATATCGGAAATCGAATTTTATCTGTTAATTCCGAGCTTCGTACGAAAATCGATGGATTAATTGCCTCGCAATAATATTTTCGTGTAGGGATTCATCATTGTTTTCAAAATCTATAATCTACTCTCGTGCAGCGACTGCAGCCTGCGAGAATGCACGTTGGGTTCCATGACGTTCGAGTGTCCCCACTCCTGCCGTGTGCTCACACACACTCATGTACCAAACGCACGCATACGAGTACGATACAGCATATAGTGTACCAAATACGCTCGACAGCGCGGCTACCGCGACAGACCCCAACGACTTCTAACACGGTAGACTTAACCCTTTCGTCTTGTTTCTACGCTCGATGCATTGCGATAAAAAGTTCCCCAGAGTCAAAATGTCCACCGCGTTATGATAAGGAGCTATGGCTGCCGTTCGCGATCCGAGTATTTCGCAATTTTCGAATGTGCATCACCAAGTGCTCGCGCGCAAGCTCCACGGACCTTTCGACACAATCCACAAGCACGCAACGCGCACACAGCGACGAGAGATACGCACACACGGATAATACTGCTGTTGTCTCGATGTGACTAGATTTTTTTTGATATACGTGAAAATGACAAGTTTGCCAAAGTACGTCGACCATCGCGGATGAAATACATCGCATCGGCAATGTCGCGGAATGTGATTATCCGTTAAATCGTAATGACTGACGTAAAGATTCAGTGACAAAGGGATACTGTGAACCGAAGGGAAAAAATTGCATTATCGAGATTTATTTGGCTTTCGCGATGCATTCGAATGTAAACATGGCCGACAGCGTGTTGTTGAACGAGTGTTTGTGTATGCCTATAACGGAGTATCTTAATATGAAGTCATAATAAATCGAAGAAAAATATGCTCACGAAGGACCCAGGTAACGTAAATAAATCATTAAAAATTCATGCGTCGAGACAATCACAAATGTCGTAGCGATACACCCGCGCGTGTCAAACAACATATCGTTTTCCTCTCGTATAATGCAAATCCCAACATTTTTCCATTCTTTTTTTTATTTAGGTCGAGACGCGCGCTAGCCATTCCAAAGAGATTATTATTTTTTTTTTCTTTTCGTATCGAAAACAGTGAATGTTTACGTTTCGACGTGCAAATCTTGTTGTGAGAAATATCGTGATTGGAATACAAAACAGCTGGATTATCGGGACGTTCAGCTGGCCCGACGACATTGATCTGTAAAGTCGATCGAAAATTTCGTTCTTGTAAATAGTTTTTAATTTTTTTTTTATTAAATTACAATTTGTTTATTTTTACGACATTCCTTTCCTGTGGCTTGACATTTTTTATTTTTTCGTATTGCGATGAGACATGAAAAATTCGTTATTTTATAACCCCATATGATGTTTTTAAACCGCACCGGATACGAAAATAACATTGTGGTTTTGTGAATACTAAAAAAAATACGTGCTTCGAATGTTAATAAATTCTCTGATTTTTTGTTTTATCGAAGAACCTAACGGAGCTGTTTCTGGAATACTGCAAAAGTATGACCTACTTTGCGTCGTCGAACAGTGCGCATACGCTTCCGTGCGTTGATACGGTATAAATAATGCTTGAAGCTACGAGAATCGCTAATGTAGAAAGCGGCTTATGGAAAAAATTGACTACGATTTTTTTCAGGCCGCTGTCTGGGTGAGCGATGAACGTATTCCGGATCCTGATCCCGTGTGCGTTGCAGCCTAGCGAAGACAGCGAAGAGACGGGAGGCACTTGGAGAAGCGGAGGAGGTTGCTGGTCGCTTGGACGAGGACAACAAGATGATACACATATGACCCATAGAATGGGAGCGTCCGCTTCTACTAACTTTCCTGCCAGCGGCGGAGATCCCGTTCAGGCGGCGAGGCTCTCCTCCTCTGGCAATGTCGATCAATTCGGCATCATAGTTCGGTACGCTATTTCAACTCTTTTCTACATCATCTAAGATTTTTATACATCTTTGATGACAAAAAAATGAACGGCAGGAGGGTTCGGTGATTTTAAGCAAAAAGAACATTTAATTTTTTTTTTTTCTCGTAAAAAAGAATTATAGAGGTTTTATTATTATGCGATTGAATTCTGAGGCTTGAATACAAAAAATTGTAAGGAGGGAAACGATTTTTTTTTTTTTTTTAATGAATGGAACTTGTATAAATTTTTATCGTTTATATTTTTCAAGGATAGAACAATTTAAAAGCGTTTTATTACCGAAATCGATGGAGGAAGAACTAAGATAAAAATAAAGAAAGTACTGTGCGTTAGTCGGCGAGTACGCGATTATAGACGATATTGTTTATTAGGTACATTGACGACAAAGTATAATATGTGTTTTTGCAAATTTAATATAAATATCGTTGTTCAAAGTTTGTTTGGCTAAGATAAAATGATAATGAACTTAGCTAATTGAATTTTTGAGTTACAATTCGTTGATGTAACACATGTAAGCCATTACTACTTTGACGCCGTTTAGATAATTATCAATCGACATTGATTCACCATTCGTATTCAAGTCATCTGCGTCGCTGAAAAAAAAGACAGTTTGGTCAAAAAACTTTTTCATGATTGACGATTGACGAAATTGACGATTTTATAATCACCTTAAAGGAAGAACCAGTGAACTCGTTTGAGGATAAATTGCTTTCAAGATCGAAACTGCGGGTAGAGAATATCCATCGCAGACATACAATGGATCTTTGCCGTAAACCTATGTTGTGTCGTAAAAATTATTTACCAATTTTTTTATTCATTATATCATGCAGTTTATTAATAAGGAAATTTAATATCGAGCATTTCAAGACTTGATAAATTGTTCATTGATTTTTAAGGATTTTTCAGCGTCTTCAGGCAAAATAGCGTTTATTTTTATAAATGAAAATCAAATTCCATGCCAGTAGTTGTCGATAATAATGTTCTGATTATTTTAAAGTGCCATTAAAAAAAAACATGGAATTTCTTCCACACATTTTTTATCATATTCGGACCTCGGAATTTTTTTAAATGATCAGAATTCTGGTACTCATAATCAATTGCTCGGAATATTCAATAAGATTTTTTTTACCGACAAAAAAAAAACGCGCTCTTTGACCTGAAATTGCGGAACGTCCCGTTGAATTAATAAATTCTTTTTTTTTTTTTTTCGTAATGAAAAACCAATAAAGTTTTGACCGATTTAATGGCGCAGGCCGCCGCATCATAGTGCGAAGTCGTCGGATCTTCTTTCCATGGATCGATACCAATGTCCATCTTCAATTTAAAGTCATTAACGCTCTTGTATTGCTTCCACATCTTTTTTATATGATTTTCAACGTGGACTCGCGTATCGCTAGCCGTCTGGTTGGGTACTATACGTATTGAAAACTTTGCCACCGTTCTACACAAAGATCAATGGTAATTTTCACAAAGCAGATATCGTTTTCGTAACACGAATCTTTGGATCGCATGAAATCGTAGGTTTTTACCTGCAAGGAACCATCGCGAGGTTCTTGGGATTCGTAAAATCGGTGGTTGTTTCGAATCCGTGAATACTGATACTGGGCAGTCGAGTTTTGTGAATGAGGATGCGAGAAGGATTTTCCTTATGTCTCAAACGCCTCACACCGATATTTCTCTTTATTTTATCGACATCCGGTTGAAATTTGTCGATAATTTCTTTCTCTTGCAACGAGAGTGAAGCTGTGTCTTTCACAATCTGCAGCAATTAAATGTTTTTCAATTTTTTATTACGTGTCGATTAATAAGATTCTATATGACGAAAGTTTTACCTACAAAGAACATTGGTACTTAGTACAGAAAAAAAATAATTGGAAGCATCCATATCGTTGTTATAGCTAAAAGAGAATAATAACGTTCGTTTCCGGAAATGAAACATTCATTCCAATGCGTAGGATTATTGATTAAAATTTAATGAAATGTATTAATTACGTTTGGTACGGCGAGTTTGTCGTGTTTATCCATTAAACTAGAAACCATGCGAACAGCGTCGACGAGCGGCTGATCAAAAGCGCCTCCGTATTTTCCGCTATCGACATCTTTCTCTCCGCACGTAATTTCCAAGGAAAAATGACAAATTCCGCGATAGCCGTATCTCAAACACGGACTCTCGTTGATTTTTTTGTCAATCGTGAAGCACATGTAGTCGATATCTTGAAAAAACGTTTTTTTTCCTTTCGCGATATCGCTTAATGTTGGACTGCGCAATTCCGCGGTTCCCTCAACGATGAACTTCACATTTACCGGCATCTCAGTCTTCGTTGCGGAGAACATTTTTAACGCGTTGAACCAACAAAACAATGGTCCTTTGCATCTCGAAACGCCGCTACCGTACATTCTTCCATTTTTTACCGTCAACTCGAAGTCGTCGGCTCTGAAATTGTCTTCGTTATTCGGCGACGGCGTATCTACTCACCAAAATTAATTTATGCATTTTTATTATGAAAAAAATGCATCTAACATAATTGAAAAAAAAAGTCATTTTACTAACCGACGTGACCATAGATGCATATAGTTTTTAATTCTTCGTCGACGAACAAATTGCCAAAGAGAATAGGGGGATAAAGTATACCGTCTCTTGTTGCGGAGTCTTTGCTAGAAATCAGTTCTGTCTTCGCTCCCAAATCGTTCATTTTCGTCTGACAAAATTTCAACTAGAAAAAAACGTACATTTTCAAAGCCAAATATATAAAAAAAAAAACCAATCTTCCTGTGTATTACCATCTTAATAACGTCAGGAAAATGTTTTTGTTGCGAAAGCGACGGAATCGCGACAGCTTCCTTCAAGACATTCTGAATGTTCGTTTGATTTTTCTCCACATATTTGTATAGTTCCGGTAACTTTAATTTCGGAAGATTTTCTTTGTCCGTAACGTCTATCATGATGTCGAATAATCGCTAATAGTACTTTCGTCAATCAATCATCCGTCGAATAACACATTTCGCAGCAATACATCTTATTACCATTAGCGATCGATTGTTTTTCATTAGTATTCTTTTTTTTTTTCTTACAGGGAAAGAAAGAAAAGAGTAACCGGTTTCGCGACGCTGCGAAAGAAGTTCATAAGAAGACGCCGGTCGTCGAAAGCCTGCGATCACGGCAGAGTCATCAGAGAACTCGTGTCGACTTGGAGTCCTTTGGAGGCCGGAGCTCTTCTCGAGGAATACGAGGCTCTGGCGGCTCTGAAGGATCTTCACGTTCAAGCGGAACTCGCCAGACCACCCGCTACTACTTTTAAACAGGATCTCTCGACATTGTACGACTATAAATACTGCACCGACGTCGATCTCGTTTATCGAGGCGCGTGCTTCCCCGTTCACAGGGCTCTACTCTCAGCCCGATGTCCTTACTTTAGAGAATTGTTGTCAGGATGTCCAGGTGCGTCATTCCTCTTATTTTTCACAGTATTTTAATCTCCAGACTAACTAAATTTTATTTTAAAAAATTCGCAGCATTCTTCATCCACTATCCGCAATTTTTGTTACATTTTTTTCGCTTTTTTTTTTCAGGCTACGGCGCCCGCATATGTTTGGACCTTAGGACGCCAAGTTTAGAGGTACAGATGTTTTCCGCACTGCTGCGTTATCTCTACACCGGTGATATATGCCCTCACGACACGTCGCTCGACACGAATCTGTTGCGTCGCCTCGGCGAGGAATTAGGAACGCCGAATCTTCTCGAACACGATCTACGATACCTATTGGACACCGGTGATTACGCTGACGCCGCTCTGGTATTCACGTCGGATAGCGATTACCAGAGACCGGACAGTGGTAGTTCCGAATATGGTTTTCGTCCGAAACTCGAGTTACCGTGTCACAAATCCATACTTTCTGCGCGATCGCCGTTCTTCCGTAACTTGATACAGCGACGAACGAGATCGGGAGAGGATCACACGGAAAGAGCTCTTCACATACCAACTAGAATAGTATTGGACGAGTGCGTTATACCTAAACGATACGCGAGGGTATTGCTGCACGCGGTTTATCTCGATACTGTCGATCTGTCGCTTATACTTCGGGGCAGTGGGTGCGGAAATAGCGCGGGAAGCCTCGGCGAGGTCAGTATTATCCACGAAAATTGTTTAATAACATCTCAACCCTTTCATGAAACATTTTCCTGGTTTGGAAAATTATTTATTCGCCCTTTTAACGGCCTGCGAACATTATAAACAGTTATGTGAATATACCGTGTAAAATTTCGACATTTAAAAAATCTTTCGGTGCCCAAGACTTCCGAAAGATGATCCCGAAAATGTGGTTTTTTTGGTAAATTGTAAATAGTTTAATGAAAAAAATTCTTGAAAGGGTTAATAAAACATTACGAATAAATTTAATAATTATTATTGCAGCTGAATAATGATATATAAATATAAATTTTCTTTTAATATCAGGTACAAGCGCTCACGCACACGGGCCGCATGAGACCGAGTCCTCTCGAGGAGGCTATGGAACTTTATCAAATCGGAAGATTTCTCGAGCTCGACATACTTTCACAAGGCTGCGAAGATCTCATACTTGAATGGCTAACTCAAGATTCACTGGCAACAGTTTTACGGTAAAATCATATATATTTTTATTTTCGCATATATTTCACGATTACAATACTTTTGCAATATTTTCACGATCTCCTATAGTATGAGAAATATTTTTTTTACTCGGATTTCGAAGCGTCAGACAGATTTACGCACTTCATGCGTTATCGATACGTTAATATAAAAGCAATCGATGGAAAGAAATAGAAAATACTACGAAAAAAAAAATTCTGTTTTTACTATTATTATCGATTTATTGCTTGAACTCTTTTTCTTGAAATTATAAAATTATAATAACATATTAATCAAATTTGAAATTGTAAATTACTGAATGTTAGTTTTCATCTGTACAATACGATTTAAAATAATTATTGTCTCACACAGATGGGCGAGTCAGCCGCACGGATCTGCTTGGGTGCACAGACAAGCGTTGCATTTTCTTCGCGAAGAATTTCAATCAGTCGTAACGTCGCCGATACTTCATCAACTGGATCATACGCACATGAGTAACGTGTTGCAAAGTCATTTTCTTCAAGCCAGTGAGCTCGAAGTTTTGCAGGCGGTACTCAAGTGGGGAGAACAAGAACTCGTGCGTCGTATGGAGGATCGCGAGCCTAATTTGTTAAGCCACACGGTTCACTCGGTCACGCGTAAAGGTGTCAAGAAACGAGACCTCAGCGATATTGAATTACGCGAGATACTCAGCGAACTTTTGCCGCTTGTGCGGATTGATCATGTCTTACCGGCTACAAGCGAAATATTGGCTCAAGTATGAAACATTCGATTATAGTTCGAGAGTAATTCTTGTGCATTCATTGCTCGACGCGACTGAACTAATGAAACCTTTTTGGTTTTTTTTTTTTTCTTAGGCTATTAGAAGAGGCCTCGTGTCGACGCCACCGAGTCATATGATCGGCGACGAACGAGAGAATTTAAGAATTAACGCATGGATACGCGGAGGCAAAAGGAATGGCCTATTCGTACGGCCTCGATTATTCATGCCTTACTACGAAGAGATTAAGGTACTTTTTATCCAACGAAAATTCCATTAATTCGTTGATTTTCACATGCGATTTTTTATTTAATTCGGTGATGCAATCACGTGAGATAATGATTTAAAAAATTAAAAGATAACACGGCAAATATTGATTTTTCGAAATATCGCCATTTCAGGCTCTAGTCGAAGAACAAATGGTTCAAGAAACCGAATTAGTGAGATTACGGAGGGCGCGATACATTCCCGATATTCCTGATACTCTTTACATGGTCGACGAGAAGCCGAGATCGATGGGAGCGGTTGGCGTCGACGTACTATCAGCAGCTCTTCCAGGTAACGTCGATTTTAATGTTTAATTAAGATAGTCGTTGCGGTAGAGTTAGTCGAGTATTAAAATTTCAGAAATTGTTTTTACCCATTTTATACGAGAAACGCGTGCGAAGTGCAATTTATAAAACGTTAGCAGCGAATTGACATTACTGTACCGCGAGGACTACTTTATCAAATTTGATTGGGTCCTTAAATAAATATTTTAAGGAATTATTAAAGAGTGGAGTCAACGCCATGGAAAAAAATTGCCGTTAATTCATAACTTAACATTAACATTTTAAACATTTTAACTTAACATTTTTATTTTGTGTCCATTTTAGTACCGGACTCGGCTACGATGTCGGCGATGCTAAAACGGGAACAAAAGTTACGACAATCCCCGAGTTGCCAAAGGGCTGTGAGTTTGCCGCTCTCGTCGAGGCACGAGATTAATAAACAAGTGAGATTACGCGTCGTGCGAGAATTCAATCTGCCAGATGCCGTTGCCGATCTCCTCGAGGTAAGCAAAAATAATTACAGATCGTTTTTCACGTTTATTCGTATTCTGAATAAAAATATATATTTATACAATATACATGAAAATCGCTGCCCTGCAGCATTGTCTTGGTGAAGTTTATACAAAAATTACAATTTATTTTAATTTTACGTATTATTGTACGTATAATTTTTGGACAATTATTATCGTTAAATATCCTCAATATTTTTTTTAACCATCTTAGCTTTACTTTCAATCGGTTGAACCTCATTGATGCCTAAAGTTGCGTGTTATTTTTCGTAAGGCAAGCGAAAGTTTATGAAAAATGAAACTATCCTCGGCATCCGAACTGATGACAAAAAATATTCCTATCGTTTTCACTCTTCGGTCGGTTATGGTACACAATTGGCTACTATCATCTATTTATTTTGTGCATCGCGATGCGTGTGTAAAATTAATCGCTCATTCGTCTTGCGAAGCGTTACTTCATCAGCCATCCGCGTTTATCAAAAAATTGGACGGTGTGCAGCATCTTCTGTTGATAAACTTCGCCTCCGCCTATCGTCAGGAAGCTCTCTTTGCTGTCGATATCCTCCATTTTTGGTGCGACGCCGGGTTTCGATTTGATAACCTGCACCATCATCAAACATTGCGCCAATTTCGTCGGTGCGGCTTCGTTCAACTGTTCGATAAGTTTGCTTTTCGTAAATGGACTCGTGTCGACTTTCAGCGTCTTGAGATTATCGACGAAAGATTCGTAGTACGAGTTCACCAAATGATCGAAATCCTTCTCGATGACTTCTCTCGTGGGACTCGACATCAGGAAAAATATTAGATCCTTGACACCAGTGTCGTAAAAACACAATTGAAAATCGACGATTTTCATGTCGAGAACATTTCCCTTTTCGTCGCTCTTGAACATCATATTGTTTACCCAAAAATCGTTGTGCACGAGAGTCGCCCACGCATCTTTGATCTCCGACTTCTCCGATTGTTCTTCCAATTTCGTTACGTAATCGATTGTTTTATCGACAGCGTCGAGATAACTCGCGGCTTCCGATATTATTCTCAAATCTTCGAGAGCTTTGCGCATCATATCGGTGATGCAAGTCTTAGCGGTTTCGTTAGCCGGTTGCGCGAGCGCCGGCAATACGAGATCTTCGAAAATCTTTGGTTTTTTGCTTCTCAGCGCTATCGGTATCGCGTGCAATTTCGCTAATTGTTTCACCGCGAATTCAGCTTGATTTTTGTTCAAACCAACGAGCCGATCGACGGTCTTGTAGCCGGAGAAATTCAAATTTTGCAAAACGATCGTCGCCTGTTCGTCGAATATCTCGCGATCCGCGAGTCCGAGACGTCCGCCGTAGTAACGAGCGCCAAGCCACGTTTCTTCGGGTCTCGTTACTCCGTTCTCGCGCTGTACCGACAAAAATGCCGGTGTCAGATCCCTGTAGAATTGCAACTCCTTCTCAAAGGTAAACGGACTGTTGAACAATTCCTGAAGCCAAGTCGACGGAGGCGGAAGCTTCGCGACGAGATGCAACGTCTCGGGTTTGGAATTTAACAGCACCCGAGCGTTTACCGACAGTATAAGACTACCGAAATTTTCGCCGGGATCCGTTAAATTTTTCCAATCCACGTCCTGAATCGTTAAGTCATCGCCGAGGGTCTGTCGCAGAATCGACGACAGATCTTCGACCGGCATTGAACTCTTCGATATTGGCATCGCTGAAATAATAATAATTAGAATTAATGTTAAAGGCGCAATTTGTAAAACGGCGCTAAAGATCGCACTTTGCATGATGCAATAATACGTGAGAAAATTCATGCAGCGCAATTGTAAATCAGTGCGGTTTCGCCGCGGAGTTATAAAGATCTGCATACCAGGTGTTCATTCAAGTTTTATTGTTTTTCTTTTTTATTCTCAATTGCCTACGCGTGCGATACTTCGATCTCAATCCATTGACGATTCTCTCGACGTCGCGTCGGAAGCTTTACGATAATGAAAACCGATTTAGAGTTTCCTAACCGATCGGAAAATAACCGGCGAACAACGGCGCTACTCGTGGCAACGTGTTACTTTTATATTATCATTTTTAATTCGATTTCCGCGCGACGAATTCGTTTGAACTTTGGCGCACACCGAGAGATAAGCTTCGTCGGCACGTAGAAACAAATTCTGACACCCCTCGTCAAGGAAATTGATCGCCATTAGCTTGCAACTTGACGCAAGGTCGAGCGCGATAAGTATACGCGATTATGGTCTCTATTGGTGTGCGAAAAATTATGCTACTATTAGTGAGAAAATTATTCGGATGGGGAGTTTTTTGTCGGCGATAAGCTAAAAATCTTACGTCACGATATTGTCCCGAAATTTCATATACAATCGTAACAAAGACTTTTTTTTAATTCAATTTATCGTAAACAATAATTCATTGATTCAAATTATATGAGACTTCGAATTTACTATTTTTCATTATATTTTTTTTATATTTTCTATATTTTATTTAAATTAAACGCATCCTACAATTTTTAATATTTTCCCTCGGAGATCTTTTTTCGCATAGGAAAAAAATAAAATGGATTATTGTGTCTGACATCGATGGTCAATATTATTGCTTTACGATCTTCAAATTGAAGTATTAAATTTCGAGCTAAAAAAATTCTCTGCCACATTAATATCGAAGAACTTTGAATGAACAAACTTTGCGAGACTTTGAAATTTATGCGCCGATAAATATCGATATTATCGCGACGATATTTTGCGCCGTGCGGCAACGGATCTTAATGACAGGGATAAAATTTGCTCTCGCGCTTTTCACACTCGATAATTAATATTGACACTTCACCCGGAAAACTTCGATCTGTACTGTAAAAAAAAAAATTGCCGCGTCAAATTGGTTCACAGTTTTCTTTTCTTCAACTTTCAGAAAAACAGCTTGTGAATTAAATTTGCGTACTGTCGGCAGCACTTTTTTTTTTTTCTTCTGAGACATAGTATCAGTAATGAGATAGAAATGAATATTCAGGATAGTATTGCTCGCGGCGAAGGCTCTCGCGAGCGGTGAAGAATAATCACGCGGCAGAGTGTGAACTTCCTTTGCGGAGTTTTAGTTGCTTTTTTTTTTTCTTTTCAAGACCATGACGAGTTAATATAGAAATTGAAATACACGGATGCGCACGCGACGTCAAAAAGGTGCACCCGGAAAATTGTAGACCCGATGGTGGGACCTACTCTCGGAATAGCTTCGCTAAATTTCCCGCGGGCGTAATTATAGACCACGGAAAACCTTCTCTCTCTCTCTCGCGTTTATAATTCCATCGGCTATTCGTAAATCCAACACCCATATACGCGTAATAATTTGCCCGTTGGGCCATTACTCAATAATCGATAATTGGATAATACCCGTGTAATAACTATTATGTAATTGGAAACATCGGCAACTTCTCATCTCCGACCTTGAAGCGAATACTCGCTTCCTCGTTCAGTCGCCTCGGATTATCAGTTTGAAGTCCTGCTATTGCGTAACCGTGTCGTGTGTATTGTTTCGATAAGTGCACAAACGACACGTGGACAACACGCATTATTATGTACGGTACCAGTGGCCGACCGTGTGTACCAGTCGGTGATCTAACGTCTGCATAATTTAGATTGTGTCAACGCGGAGTAAACTACGTCTTCATAATAGACGATCATCCGTGAGCAAAAAAATCTATTTTTACGACCCATTGTATTCGTTATTCATTGAGGAATCCTATATTTGGTATTATTCTTTATTTCCATTGTTTTTCTACAATAAAAATATTTTTTTAATACAATTTTTGTATTACCAAAAATTCTTTTTTAATACAATATTTGTATTACAAAAAATTCATTTTTATTATATTTTTGTATACAAGAAAAAAAAAATGTTATGCTACTTTTGTAACCACAAACTGTTATTACGTTTTAAGAGATAACTTCTTAAGTGTGAAAATAGATTTTTATGCGTCACGCCGCATCGTAAAGAAAGAAATGAATTCTTAGTTTTATTTTCGTTTTTTTTTTTTGCGTCGTAGTTACCACGAGTTTGGATTTATTTTTGCAATTATCGGGTCTTAACAATGTACTCAAGAAATTCAGTTTCTACGTGGCAAAAATACCGAATTTTTTGCTTTTTCAAACGGCATCATGAATCGTTGTTTAAAAAAAAAGAGAAATTTTATCAAAGGAATTTTATCGATGTACGTGAGAAAATTAGTTTTTACAAACGGCGTTACATCGAGAAAGAAAAAAGCAATTTTTTTTCGCTTCCTTAAACGCGACTGTTTAATCTCATCAATTAAATTCAATTGCGGCAATCCTATCGTCCGTTATATCTTTCAACTCATCGTAGACTATCACATTGTAGATGCTGCGTCTTCGCGTGTTCGATGATTTAAAGCTTAGCAACGATAATTATACATCTACGAACAATAACGTTTGAGACTCAATAATAAATACAGAAGCAGGCGAAAGAAACGTTCCCGATAAGTAACAGCGATAAATTGTAATCGGCAATTACCACCCACTCGCGATAACAAACGATTTCTACAGACTTTCCATGAGCGCTTCAAAGTGCATTCGCAGAGACATTACCAGTTAACAATTCTTATATATATATTTTCTTTTTCATTTCGATATTGAATATTCAAACTATTCGTGTTACGATTACATAGTATCGCGCCGAATGCTCGGAGCTTAGCGACTTACCGAATTGTATTTTTTTTCCTAACTCTTATCGCAAAGATAATATTTTTCATACGTTTGAGTAAAGAGTTTAGAGCTCTTAGATTACAACACTGCTGAGCCGAGGCGAGCGCGAGCTTCGGTTTGTGTCAACTCGGCGCAACGGAGCAATGACAACTGAATACCGCTTGACTTTGACCCTTATTCTCCCCCTTCGTGTGTCGTCGAGCGATCCCCATCCCCACTTACAACTTTTTTTTTTTGAACAGCGACCGAATTGAATTTACCGAGAGGCGATTAATTGATACACTCAATTCTCGTTTATTTGCATTGTAAATTTTTCTATCGTCGGAAAATAAACGTGCGATGCGTCATTTATGGTCAAAGAGGAGAGTGATCTCTTTTTATTTATGAGATTTCTTTTTTTCCGATTTTTAATTTATTGGAGTAAAAGTTATGAATTTCTCACCTGACGACTTTCCTCGAGTACCCATTATTTCACTCGGATACGTAGTTGTTGTAGTTACGAAGCGAGACGCGAGCTTTCCTACGGCACGTGAAGGAATAACTGTTAAGGCAGGTCGTCGGATATAAAGCGTGTCGATTTTGCTACGGTATAGCGGATGAATGACGCGCATCCAGTCCACTTGGAGTACTTACAGCTCTTATCTCTAATATTCCATGCAACTGACCGTCTAAGAATTTTATGACGGAAGGTTATCGTAACTCGTGTGTACATTTCGTCGCTGCCAATGAGTATTCGCAAGATGAATTTCAATGATTGAGACATACTTCGCGCTCGCGCGCGCGCCTTACGTGTTTTACGAGTCTC
Source organism: Buathra laborator (assembly GCA_934046635.1). Taxonomy (NCBI): domain Eukaryota; kingdom Metazoa; phylum Arthropoda; class Insecta; order Hymenoptera; family Ichneumonidae; genus Buathra; species Buathra laborator. The sequence goes on along the minus strand of OW203898.1, from coordinate 8,952,874 downwards.
GCACCTGAAAATACGTTTTAAACAAATTCGCCGATTGTCTAATGTAAAGAGTTATTGTTATTGTTGGTTTTGATAAAAAAGAAAATCATCTTGAAACATTATTTCTTCAGTCGCCAGAGTCAATAATAACATTATTATTTCTTTGTTATTCGATACGAATTGAAAGGATTACCTCTGTACCTCGCGAAAGGTTCGAAGTCACGTTCGAGCAATCGGCGGCACAGATGCCAATTTATCGTCTAAATCCAGTAGAAATCTTGGACACCGATAAAACGAGAAGTGGAGCGTTGAGTACAAAGAAAGACAGATAACAAATCGTAATTGCGCTTCAATGCGATCCATGTATCGAGCTTTTGAGACGCGTACACGCGCGACCCACAGACGCAATCGGATACCGTAGTAAATCCTCGTGATCTACATTACCACTTATCTTATAACCGTCGATCGATTTCTATTCGATTTCATCATACATTTACACTCGAGACAGATGAAGATTAGTTATCAAATATGTATCGTATCTTTATCAACAAAACTGCACTGTCGCATAGAAATTAATTTACATTGGTGATCCCATTTCGAAAGATCGTGACTCTTGTATATCTGTAAATAAGATATAAATATAAATATTGATTTTGAATAAATAATACGTGAATGCGGTCTGTGAAAGTATTTTTATGCGGGACACAAATTTTTATTAAAATTAAGGACAATCGTTTCATTGACGTTATATGACATTTTTTAAATTATCTTTTACGCGACCGTTTGCCGTCGATACGTTATCTGTGTCAGCATAGGAACTATCTACAGTTATAACTATAAAGTATTATTTCCCGCGTTTTCTTTTTGTTTTTCAGCTCAAAAATCGTGTTTTATTTTTTCACATCGGGAAAAAAAATCATTTCGAAAATTCACGATATCGATTAGTGATACGATTTTTTTCTCTGATAAAATAAAAAATGAAACGCTTTTTTGCCGGAAATCCCCGAATCTTCCCTATAATTGTCTGTTTCTCTTTTTTTTTTTTAAGAATTTTTTTCTATACTTACATTTTGAAAACCCCTATTAACCACAGAAATTATTCTTTATCGACAACAATTATTCAATAATCCGTTTTTACTTAATGGTATTTATTATTTTTTACAGAACGCGGCGTGTTACAATCTTGGAGAACAAGACGAGAACGTGACAGGAATGGAGGCGGTTAATACCGGAAGCATAAACATGAACAGCGGTGCACCGGCTCCGCCAATGTGTTACGGACGAAACATGACATTTCCCCGACAAAGTGCATCGTATGCTCTCAGACACGAGCTGCCGGCAATCGTTACAGAAGGAGAGAATTATAGACTTCCCGGAGAGGTATCTATTTTTCTCGTTTGTCATTGTCAGCCTTATCGCTGTTGTATCTCGAACGCTATTTCTGAAAAAAAAAAAAAAAAAAAAAAACTAATTGCTATATTCGCGTTTCTTTCAGCAGCCGGATAACAATGTATGCGGAGATGGTCACTTGTCGGGAATAATGCCCGACGTTGCTATGGCCACAGCGTCGTTCGGTGCGCTTCAATTGGTGGAGCAACAAGAATTGGAATTGGATCTCGGCGATGGAACATCGCATCTTCTTCAACACGGTCCCGTGTCGATCGGGACTATAGGACCGCATCATCCGCTCTTACCGCATCAACGGCAGAGACACTTTCCGGGACCTCCGCCACCGCCGTACATGTACCATCGTTCGAGTTCCGGATTACCAAGGTTCATATGAACGAATTACACTAAACGCGTGAGATGATTAGTCCGCAAGGGACGTCGAAAAAAACAAAAATTCGGACAACCGATCAATCGCCTTCTTATTTATTCCAATAACCATACGATACTCTGAACAAATCTCGTGTAAAAAAAAGACTTTTCAACGCGTAGCGCAGTACTTTTCGATGTAAGAATTTAGAAAAAATTATTGTTTTTTTTTTCTTTTTATTTTGTGAGGTATATGTATGAATAGTGAAAGTTGCGGAGGCTGTCAATCATATAAATTATTTTGGTATTTATGCTCCATAGCAATGAAGAGAGAAAAATATTGGGATTTCTGCTTTACTGAAAAAACGGATTTTTTTTTCATCGACAATTTATATTCGAGTTTAAGGCATTCAAAAATATTCATCACTTCGATTATAAATTTTTCGCCCATATTCGGCAAATACATTAAATGAATAACAGTGAAAATTACCAGAGAATAAAAAGTAAATTGTTTGATAATTGTTTCCGGGAAAGTTCTCTGAGACATCAAAGTTCATATATTTACGGCGTTAATAAAACGTTTAGTGGTAAAAAAGAAAGTTAACTTTGTTCTCATAACACAATAATAAGTATGAAAAGAAAACGACGAGCCTCAATGACTTTCTAAATACATAGTCTTCGCATCGATTATCAAATTAGTAACTCAAATGCGATTGATCGGTTGTTTGATGAAAAAAAAAGGAAAAAAAAAAAAACAAAAAATCAGCGGTGACGAATTCGCCATCGAGGAATAGCCCACTGATCGCCGTTGAGCGAATGTATACGAGTCTTTAAACCGCCTCTTTGGTATAATCGAATTGCATTTATTGTAATCGTGGACCAAAGTCGCTCTACGTAATTCTCGGACGCTATCCTCTGCTCTTATATTCAATATATCTTCCTTGGATTTTGCGTTATTTAAGAAGAATTAAAAAAAAAAAAGAATAATACATAGTTTTTCGTGTGTTGCACCGTTAAACTATTTCGGTACTGAGGGGTAAATCTCGTGTGATCAAAGACATATACGTACGGCTTACGATTTAAATGAAAAAAAAAATAATAACAAAAAAAAATCCCATCGAATCGACTACTTAGACACAAACGGCATAATTATTGTTGCAATATATAAAAAAAAAGAAAACAAACGAATCATTAATTATTCATTTATTTCGTCATACGAATTATATATTTATTTAAGTGAAAGAGAGAAAGGATTGATTTTCCTAGACGCAGGATATCGGGCAGTGAGGAGCTTATTGTTAGCCAAGCACGAGGCGTAATTCATATTGGACCAATGTAACTACTGTCAGTTTAAAAGTAGCCAACTGTAGATCGTATTAATGTTAATGCACGCACATTTAAGATATTCTAGGAGTCTTAAAAAAAAAAAAAAAAGAACAAAATACCTTAGAAAGGATGTTCCGAGAGTCGCTTGTTGCAGCTGAAATTACTTTGCCGTCGAGAGACATACAAACAGAGCGACAAACGCGTAGATTGTTTTTTTTTTTGCACTTATCACGTGCATTTTTTTTCCCCAGTTAATCTTTAGCGTACGAAAACACAGTTCACACCGATATGAAATATTGAAGAATCATCGCGTCCGTCTTTCACGGTTCAAAAATTCAACTTCTACGCGTCAACGTCTCCGAATTTCTCGTACAAATTACGGAATGATTATTTTTCGGATTTATTTATTTATTTATTTTTTTTTAATTGGTTAACGCAAATTTAATGGTCAAATTTGCGACTCTCGGAACGTGCGGTATATCAAATGCTTGGAGAAAAAAAATAGCTTACCCGAGTAGCAAAGTCGTAGCTCTCTAAAGAAAAATAAAAGAAAAACAATGTGTAGACTAAAATATGTACCTGTTTGCGGCAATATTCTGAAATCAGCGGTTTCCCTGTGCTTCTTACCATCGTTTCGTGGCATTTCTTCACTTTTTTATTTTCGCACACACGACGCGATACTCGACGCGAGTAACGACGGCAAAATCTCGCAATGTCGACGAGCAAATTTCGCGATTGTTTATCCTTTCTGCAGAAAACAACGGGAGATCCGAATTTACATTTCGCCGAGTGGCAAAAATGTATATTTTCATTTTTCGAAAGCTTAAAATTTGAGACTAATTTTTCCGTAACATTGTGCATTAATGATGCGAAATATCTTGCTGTGCGCACCGAAAATTTGTAGAATTTTGAACCTCTCAACGAGTTCCACTCGTTGATGCAATTTCGTGGAAATTTCGGGCGAAATAAGTCGACTTGGATGTTATGAAAAATCGTCGAAAATTTTAAGGAATTAATAACTTCATACATCAAAGATTTGTTAAAACATCTGTAGTGATAAGAGTCTTACTAATCACTGTATTTCGCCAAAAGTTGCAACAGTATTGTTGAAAAAAAAAGCGTCGGATCTAAACTGCAGAACGCGATTGCACGTAACTTTTTACACGATACTTTTCGTCGATTCTGTAATACCACACGAAAAACACGTTATCTTCCAAAGTCTCGCGGAATAATGAATAAATATTCGTAGAGTTGTCGCGTTCGATAGTCACGAGTCGAAGCGAAAATTCTCTAAAGTTTCAAGTTTTTTCGTATCGCAGCTTCGTAGCATTTTCATTGCTGAGTTTCTCAACGGAACGTTGTAAAGAAAAGCACGAAAAAAGAAAAAAAAAATTCTTCACATTACTCCGTATTTCTTACGATTTGTCTTGCAACTATTATCGCGAGTGATGTCTCCTTGTTGACGCTTATTAACGCACGTGGATAAAATTGTAAAACAATGAAATATCCACAATCGCAAAAGCACGCAATTCAAACGACAAACTTTCTTCTTCTTTTGACTACCGTTTACACTGCCATTACAGTAGAGAGAAAAAAAAAAAGATATAATAAATGCGCGACATTTCTTGATAAGAGGAAACCACGAACCGTAACTGAATCAGATGAAAGAAAAGAATGAAAAAAAAAAAGAAATCTTGTAAATAGTTTAGCTCTACGATAATGAAGATCTGTTGCCAATATTCGATTGTATATAGGAAGTTAATGCGTCAACGAAAAAGTGGGCTCCAAGCCTAATTTTTTCGTATTATAAAGAAAAGAAATTAAAAAAAGAAAAGAAAACAAAAAAACACAAAATAGTCGTTTAAAACGATCGGAGTATCGAAACTCCCTTAGACTATTGCTCTTTTGCGATATACTACTTACGAGAGAAACAAAAAAAGAAATGTAGAATTCTCTTTTTTGATCGAAGGTTCAAATAAGTTACAAACGAATCGCCCTGTTATCGTTTTTATTATTGTTGACACAAAAACAGCAATTTATCGTTTACCATCGTGGTTTTTGCTTTTCATATTTTTCTTCGTTTTTTTTTTTTTTTTTTTCATATAATTATAATATATAATTAGCACTGAGTCTGAGCCATCAACGGTCAAGTTGAAGAGCTTCCTTTTTACAACTGCCATTCTGATATAATTACCAACCAACTGATATAATTACATATATATAAATCAGTAAACCAATTATAAATTCACGACGACGCTAGCACTTTAGACAGTTAAACGATATGATTCAGCAGTTATATTCGCCCTGAAACGGGTTCGATGAATTGAAAGATTTGCATTTTTTTTTTGTTTTTTTTTTCGTTTCGTCATCCACAATTCACGTTAAATCAGATAGAAACGGTGGAAACAAAATTTAAAAAAAAAGGAAAAGGCGACGAGACGTTGCATTAGTCAAAAGAAAAATTATTTCGTAAACGTTAATACCATCGGTATCCATATGTATGCACGGAGATCATAATAATCGTCTATAAAAGTGGGATGTATAATGTAAAGCGATATTATTTAAAGTAGTTCCTAGCTACATAAACTCTACGAATCGTCCTGTTTAGGGGTGTTAATCTCAATCAATTGCATCGACAACGTATGTTTGTTGCATAGATAGCCCAATTGTTCAATTTTCGATTGAATCGCGAAGATAAAGAAACAAACAAAAAATAAGTGTAAAGTTTACTCGCGACGTTGAAAAGAGAGGAAAAAAAAACGGGAAAAGTAGACAGCGGTTTCGAAGCCCTTGTTAATTTTGTGATATCAATCAGGCCGTTGTTTGCCGTCGAGTTTTTTCAAAAAGAAATAAACAAAAATTTATCAAACGATTAAATAATTCAGTAGGCATATTAACACATTAAACGCGAAGAAAAAGAAAAAAAAAATGAAAAATAAATTTGGATCGGGAGTGACTGGGAATATATATGTGAATGTAATTTCTCGTTTGTGTGATGACGAAAGAAGTGTGTATGTATATGTATATATATATATTTATATATATATAATAGTAAAATATGATTATTGCATTCTAATGTCGATTTAACTTATATAATACTTATTATTAGATATATATGGATTATTAATAAAAATAAACAAATCGAGTTAATGACAATGTATGTCCGTTTGGTTTATTTAAATTATTAGTATCCTATTGTTTGTACCTAATATTCTAGAAATGAATAAAAATGAAATTCAATTGAAACGATTTTTTATCAATTGCGCACATCTTCGCTCGTTTACTCGATCGGTCGCGGACTCGATGATGTAAAATGACGGGTCACGTGACGTCATTATCGTTTTCAACAATTTTCTATGTTAAACAGACGTTATTTTTTATTCAACGTCATGAGACTCGACAAGCAAATGACACGCGTCTGCGTAGTGGTAAAATGTCGACGTGCATCTAATTAGATGGAAAATTACGGTAATTTCTTTTTTGGTAATTTTTTTTTCGTCATTTTGTAAGCGAATAATAATTAAAAGATATGACATCACAAACATCTACTCAGTAGAAAAATGGCGACGCGATTTACTTCGATGTAAAATTACGGTAATTTTTTTTCGGTAATTTCTTCGTCACGTTAATTGACCAGTCGCCGCGTTTTTGGTCACATTGGTCATTTTACAAACGGTGAAACGATTTACAGACAACATATCACAGATGTGGAATCGGCAAAAAATGAGGAAGAAATAAATACGCGTTAAATTTTTGTAAGCGTCATTGTGTTTTATTTTCATTTTCTTCTATTCTCATCAATTTTTTTTCATATTCGAAATTACAGTTCGTGAATCACAATGCGATGAACTTCATCGCGAGCTTTTCGGTGGATCGCGATAAAAAATCGTGCAGGCAACCGATTTAATCGTAAGGAAGCGTTTTTTCCGACATTAGTATCTTTTTTGCGCCGATTAAAAAGAAATTGTATTAATTATCGGCGTATGTTATTTTTTCTTTCAAGCGGTGGCTTAGTTCTCGTACCTGTGGGACACGATATGACATTGTCTCGACGTTATTAATCGATAAATCGCGTTTTTTTCGTCAACGAACAATTTCGTTGCAATTTAAAAAAGCAAAAAAAAAAAATACTACTTATAGTTAAATAACAACATAGCGATGTTGTGAGAAAGCGTACCGATATTAATTATTAAACGTTCTTTACCAATGAAAGAAAGTCGGTGCACGAAACTACTTTAAATTATCTTTCCTGTGCATTACAATATGAATGAAGAAACAAAAAAAAATTGCGCAGTACAATTGAAAAAATAAAACTCTGAAAATAAGGCTAAACTTTCAAGTTCGCGATATATACTATAGCGAAGAAGAAAAAAACGGTAGAAAATAAGCGCTACACAGCTAGCGGATTATTCTATAAGGACACTTTAACGTTTTTTTCTTCTTCTCCTTTTGTCGCAAAATAAATTCGTTATTTTTCTATCTATTTTATGAAATCGCACAATGTTTATGCGACGATACGAACGAACGGATTAACATCAGAACTCTACATTTCGAAATAATGTTTTGTTTTGTAAAAATAATTATTTTTGCAGCTCTTATTTGAATTTGTTAATAACAAAAAACAGTGTAAGATCGTCGGGGATACAAAAAAAATTATTATTAAAATCGAAAAAGTAGAGATCCGAACGTTTGGGAATTCTTCGATTTTACAAACGTTCTTTCGAATTTAATCCGCTCGTCCAGTAGCAAGCGTTACGCGTAGTAAGCCTTCAGAACGTCTCTGACTTTGCGATTGCATATCGGACAATGTTTCGTCGTTTTCCAGACTCTTTTGGCGCAACGATAACAGCAGCATATGTGAGTAATCCTTCCATGAACAAAAACACCATTTTTCGGTGCAACAGTGCATATCAAGCATAACTTGTTTTCCGGATCAATCTGATACTGAACTCTCTTCGTCGATACGACGATTTTCTCTATCGATCCACTCTCGTCGCTGCTGTCCCAATTGTTCAAATCTCGACTACCGATGGACGCGGTACTTGCGACACTGCGAGCGGATTCTTGACTCGCGGGCCGTAGAAATTCCGGGTCTTCGATAGATTTCTCCGATATCCGATTTTCCGAGTTTCTGGAGTCCATCGTCGACATTTCTAGCGAATTCGATTGCGACTGGAAGCTCGTACTCGGCTGAGAACTCGAGAGACCCATGTCGACGGTGTCTATCGACTCTTGCGACGAGGGCAGCGAGGATTGCGAATACGCGACTCTCAAACCCGACGGACTCTCGATATCGATTCTTTTGAAATCGAGACTCAGAGATTGTTGACTTCCTTGACTCGATCCGAGACCCGAATCGAATCCCGTTAACTCGTGTTCGTTGAGCGATTGACTGTGCGAATTGCTCTCAACGTCGATTCTCTTAATGTCGAAGCTGATGGATCTTTGACTCTCTTGACTCGAATCGAAAGCCGTTACTTCGAGTTCCTTGAATGATTGACTCTGCGAATTACTCTCGATATCTGTTCTCTTCATGTCGAAGCTGATGGATCTTTGACTCTCTTGACTCGAATCGAAAGCCGTTACTTCGAGTTCCTTGAATGATTGACTCTGTGAATTATTCTCGATATCTGTTCTCTTGATATCGAAGCTGATGGATCTTTGACTCTCTTGACTCGAGTCGAAACCCGATATTTCGAGTTCCTTGAGAGATTGACTCTGCGAATTATTCTCGATGTCTATTCTCTTGATATCGAAGCTGATGGATCTTTGACTCTCTTGACTCGATCCGAGACCCGAATCGAAAGCCGTTACTTCGAGTTCCTTGAGAGATGATTGACTCTGCGAATTTCTCTCGATATCTATTCTCTTGATATCGAAGCTAATGGATCGTTGACTTTCTTGACTCGATCCGAGATCCGAATCGAAAATCGTCATTGGTTGATCCTTCGGGGTTTCACGTTGCGCTGACGCAAGTTTCGCTAACTTGCGGCGTTGTTTCTTTCCTTTAGGACGGAGGGGAAGATGGTTTTTTCGCTCCTGTTAGACAAACGAAGATAAACGGTTAAGTATATTTGTTTGTTACTTTTTTGTTAATAAATTGTTTATCAACGATAAATAAGCAACAAATAACATATTTGTTGCTTATTTATCGCTGATAATGGTTATTTGTCGCTTATTTTTTTGTATGGAGCGAAATAATTGATTTGTACTTTAATGTGTTTAGTTTATACAGACACTCTGGTAGACCCTCACAGATATTCACGCGAAGACTTGTCGACACTCGTAGAGACTCGCAGCTGTCGCGCACCGTTACTCTTACGGATAAAAACGCTCGCAGCAATCATACGGAAACTCATAGTCACTCGGATTCTTAATAAGCTCACGGTCATTCGGATTATTTCTCGAAGAGCTGATGCTGACACACACGCAATCGTCTTAAGAACTCCCGCGGGAACTTTCACACAGATTCTGTAGAAGATGTCTCAAAATAATTAAGGCTCATGCCGGCTTTGAAAGAGGTACAATACCTAACGGTTTAAAATCTTAGTCCGATTTTGATTCTTGTTTCTCAAGAACTATAGGCGATAATGAAATGAATTTTTAATATTGAAAGGCTGAAAGCTTAAGGGGATTTTTTTCCAAAATCTTACAAAAAAAGATTGTAAAGAATTTTTAATAACATCGGTAGATGTGTCTCTTAAGGAAACTTTCAAGCATCCTACCAAATTTAGCATTGGGATTCATAACGAAATAAAAGTGTAAGAACACAGTAATAACAATTTAGCATGACGTACAAATTTTGCAATTTTTCGTCAAGAAAAATAACGTTTGTCTTAATGTATAACAAAACGAAAAAAAAAAATTTACGAAAGGCTGCAAAAATATTTGATCGCGAGAAAAATAAATTACCGTGTAGCACTTGTCGCAGTAACGGAATTTCGGATTATTGTTGCTTGTGTTGCATTGAAAACACGTCCAGTAGTCCGCAAGACTTATTTCGCTGTCGCGGGACGTCCTCGAGTCGTCGCTGTCGTCGGCCAGACCGACGTCCGAATCGCATGCTGCGCGGGCCAATGCGGCGATCACTCCGACTCTTATGAGTTCCTGCGACATAAATTTGAGTAAATTATTTTTAAAAATTCCGTTTTTTTCTTCCATTGATTATAAAAAAGTAGAGGTGAACAGAGATAATCGATATATACGATATTAATTCAATCGATTTCTTCGGAAAAAAAAAAAAAACAAAAATCGATGACGCAAATAGTTTTTTTTTAATCGAATATATAAAGTAAACGCGAGCAGAAAAAATAATTTAATATGAACTTTGTATCGATGTTATTTTGATTGATTTTTTTTTAGAAAAAATTTTAAAAACTGTAATGTAGCAAATTGTACCTCCGGATCCGATGACGAATCGTCGACAAATGGATTTTCGTCTTCGGACGCCGAAACCGGATCAAATTCTTCGTGTATAGAAATATCCGTGTTGTCGCTGGAGGTGACCCATGTATGCGTCGACGTGTCCTCCGTGTCGTGTGCAAACTCTGAAATAACAATGTGACACGTCATTATAGTATTTTGAAAGAAAACATTTGAACTCAAAGAAATATGAAAAAAAAAAAAAAAAAAATGTTTTCTTACCAGTCTCCACTCCCTGGACGCTGTGTATGGATTCGTCATCTTCATCCGACGACGTCGCCTGAGGCGATTCACTTTCCAGCATAACATACCAAGAATATTTTGCTCTTTTGGCATTGGACGTCAGATCTTCGTCCTCTGTAAACAAAATGAGTCACAAAATTCTTCATTACTACATCGCTGTATTCTCGTATTTATAAAATTTCATTTCTATCGCTGTAAAATAGATTCGATTTTTTATTAATACAATAATATTTTACAATTCGGCAACGAAGCACATAACTTATCACGACTTATTAGATACTGCAAACGAATAGCAGCTGAAAAAATATTGAATTGATGAATATAAAAAAAAGAACTAGACAGGTGCGGAAAAAATGCTCCAAAATAATCGACTGGCATTCGGACGATGTATCGGTTGAAAAAAACTACTTTTACTTGTCGTCAATAACTCAAATTTGTCTTATCCGATCAACGGAATTATTCTTAACTTCGATAATTTTGCAAATATTCATTGAGGCGGGAAAACAGACGATAAAAAATATTCCGAAAAAAAGAAACGGCTTACCTCCTTCCGATCCTTTTCGTTTCCAACATTCCGGTTTGAGTCCACCTTCAAAAATAAACAAACGATCAGTGACGAGATTCTTCTGGCAAATCTTCGATCACAATTCGTTTCAACTATTTTATCCTCAAAGTACGTACCAGCCGGTGCGTTTATTGGATTCGCTAAACTCATCGCGAGAAAAAAAAGTTTCGATGCCACACGATATACACACGCGAGGGACGCTAACACACCCGAAGAGAGTTTGGCGAAGACTGGAAGCCTCTACTCAAGGTCTCTCGTACGCGCCACGAATCATAGTATTCTTACGAAAAAACGGACGAGCAGAAACACGTTTAACGCGCTGTAGGCGTGTTCGTCCGCGCACGCGAGAGCGAGAAACGAGACTGGATTCCACTCCTTCCTTCCGTTGCCTTCCGCGAACGGCGAGTCACTAACACAGCGCCACGACGCAAGGGTTCGTGCGTGCGAACTGCCTCTCGCTTGCAGTGGTTCTCAAATGATACGTCACGACTTTCGGAGATAAAGTTATTATCGCAACAACGTGCTGGTCGCGCAAGACGTGGAATTTTTAGATACGGTCATCGCCAAAAACGCGATAAAAAATGTCCGACGAAAAAAATAACGCTCGACGAGTTACTTTCCGAATGTCGAGTGCGAAGTTATTTTACTACGACAATGGAGAACCTCTGGCACGTACGCTACCCGTAAAATCGTAGTTCGTAGTAGTGAGGCGTATAGTAAGAAAGGTTGATGAATGATTTCTGACCAGCCGAACGACTGGAGCATTGAACGAATAGACGGAACTCGATGTGTTTCAGGTAGTTGATGATTATTAGACTTATAGAAGTTTCACTGGCGGTTGTCGAGTAATTAGTTTATACACTACGCCGGTCGCATCGCGTTGCAACGGGTTCGAACGCGCATAGTACTATCGACTATACACATCTGGAGAATGACTTATCCGCCGCACACCGGACTCTGGTCGCGACTATACACGGCGATGACGAGAAGCGCGAGAAACAAATGGTAAATATTTCTATATAATTTTATAAACAGTTGATACAAAGAATTCAAGCGCCACAGGGAAGTGTCGTCGACGATTACGTCGTTTTTACTTCGTCGATAAAAGAATTCTTCGTGTTTGCGATATGAAAGTATTTGTCAATGATCGAAATTTTCGTATCTGTTTTTTTATATAAACGATTCTTTTGCTAAAAAAAAAGAATGGATTGATTCTTATTGCGTTTTTTTTCGTCAAGGATTATACCTTAAACAAAGAAATTTGTTGAATCGTTTCTCACGAAAGATCTCGAATAATTTTTACTTATTGTAAAATAAGATTGTTTTGCTTGAAAAAGCTTGAAAAAGTATCGGAAATAAAAAACACAATATCCAAATAGAAATCGTTGATTTTTTCCCAATTGCACGCGTTGATTGGTGAAAATCGAGAAATTTCTAAAAAGTGTATTAATCATCGCGAGTAACGATTGTCGAAGCAAAATCAAATAAGAAAACAAACATAGAGTTGTATAGAAATCGTGTTTCTCCACTATCAAACTTTTTACATAATTTATATTAATAATATCAATAATTATTGATAAAATATCTATAATCGAATACAACAGGATGGAGCCGCTTTGAAACACGATGGAAAACGTGCATAAACATTTTTTTTTTCTTTTTTTTTTTTTCACAAAAGACCCATCACGTCCCATAAGACCGTATGCCATAGAATATGAAATCAAAAATAATATAATTACAAATTTAAACAATTTCAAACCAACAGTCACAATAATGCCACAGAATTGTTGCTGCTTAATATGAAATTCCAACTGCAATCGTCATGTTTTTTTTTTTCGTACGAAAAATGTTCTGCTTACGGAAATTATCACAGACTTAGTCAGATTCTATGGTAAAATCGCTATAAACTATAAAAAAAAAAATTATTTATATATATATGTATATATATATCAATAGATCATTCAAAAGAAATGATTCTGTCGATGTGTTTAGTTTCGCCTTTTATACGGTTTATAGAAGATGTTTGTTTTTCTCGTTTAGTTATTAAAATAGAAAAATAGGTAGGAAGTATGCCACAGAGCTCGGAAATAGCTGAATATCAGCAGTTACATACGTTATTAGATTACATTTTGACAATGTGATTCGAAGATATAAACTGAAAACACGGATGTAAGCGAGACTACTGACGAGAAATGAAAAAAGAAAAAAAAATTAACTGAGCCGCAACTGAGACCTGATATCATGATTAAACGTTACATTAATAGAAACCTATTTTATACTATGTGATGTGTGTTATACTGGTGCCTGGAATATTCGTGTTTCTAACTAGAATTGTGCTATCTCATCATATGCCGGAATTTGTCCAATTCGAAGATACTTTCGGATAATCTGAAAAGAAATCACACGTATTAAAAAAGTATTCGATAAAATTTAAAAAATATTGACCACTAAATACCTGCCGTATTTTTAAAAAAAGCAATAAATCGTAAAAAACGATATAGAATAACTCGAGATGCGAAATAAAAAATGTTGAGGTTTATATGCAGTCGATTTTTCGGAATCCGAGAAAAGTCGTGACGCACAAAATTCGAGACGACCGATTATTCGAAAGTAGGAGTTAAATTCTCATACATTAAATATTGTAAATAATCAAATTTTTTAGATACTTGAGAAAAAAATTTAAACTGTTAATTGGCAATTTTTTGAAACTAATATTTTCATATCAAAAAAAGAAAATTAATTGTCGCAAACCTTCCAAAACCATTGACCAGCGCGACGATTTCGCTTCTCTCCAAGAAAAAGTGTCTCCTATCGAATGCGTATCTTACGGTCGGTTCCCACTTATCGAATTTGCCGGAAAACAATATTTTCAGCGCGGTACCCAATCCGTGTATCTGCAGTTTACCCCATAGTTTGCATTTATCGCAACCCACGCAATCCATTATGCGAGATATATTGCGAAAATGTTCGCGGAATTCTTTCTTCAACAATTGCGATTGAACGCCGCCGTTGAACATTACGCTTTCATTGAAGTGATCCGAAAATGATCTGTAAACATATGTAAACAAAAAGGAAACACTTTATTAAGATAAACATTACTTCGTAAGCAAATATCGATGTTAAGAGGGAAATACTAGTTTTGCTTGCGTTCGATTTTCCATATGGAATATCGATCCATAGCTACTTAAAGGAATTTTATTGCGTTGAAAGTAAAACTCACCGTACAACGCTTAGAATATCATTAACGGCCATTCGCGTATCTTCGTCTTCCAATTCGTTTCCCGTGTAATATTCCTCACGTTCCAAATACGGCGCCGCCTTTTCTAATGCCCGCAATTCGAGAAGATACAGGAAGTACAAGTTTTTCAACCAATTAGGTCCTTCGTTGCCGGTTTCTTCCGGAGTGAATCTTTTCAAAAATTCTTTCAAATTTGGACCCCATTTGCCAGTCGACGACACCACATCCAGGGGATCTTGAGACAAGAGATACTTCGCGCACAGATGAATATTTATGCTCGCATGCAGTCCCGATATGACTCTGTAGAAAGCTCGTTTCTCCAAACACATTCCTGAAACATATAAATCAATATTTTTCATCATCGTGTTATGTAAAAATTTGTGACGAATGATCGTCAAGTGGTGTAACTACTGTTCTTTGTTGACAACCAAATTTGCTTTCATCCAAATAAAATAATATATTCTTTGCATAGCTTCTGATTCCGTAGATAAATCGTAATGAAATAAAAATGATCGGAGAAAAAGTGTTGCTAATCCTTGCTATTTCGGGGTATTGATCTCCATATCTCGAAGACGAGGTTTCGGTATTTTATAAAAAATTGGTAAGCAGTCCTTAAAACGTCTTTTTATCATTGTCAGACCAGTGGAGCAGTGCTGCTTAATGCAGATTATATAATTAAACGGAAATTAGGTAAAAAACCACGAGATAATAATACGTAAGCGTAATAACACGTCATTTTCCTACTGTGGCTTCGGTACGATCTTTTATTGTTTCTCGTGTCATTTTTCGATCCGAAGCCGCAATCGAGAAAGAAAGAATAAATTTAAGGTAATTCTCGTTTCTCATTATAAATAATCTTCGTGATATTTCAAAGATGTTTCTATCGACTAAAGCTCCGTATATCCGTACGAAGGTTGCAATTCCACTTCCGAAAGAATGTCACATCGTCGCGAAGGTAACAATTTGACGCTCTAAAGAATACAGTATCGCCGCACAGGTAACAATTTAACGCTCGAAAAGAAAACCGCATCGTCGCACGGTTGATTATTCGACGCTCGGGAAACAATAGCATTGCTGTAAAATAATGAATAAAATGTGTGAAGCTAATGCATGATTTACCATTAACTTTTGACGACTGAATAAAATTATGCGGCGATTTCTCGGGTCTGAAACAGTTCTCCATGTATATACTGCGCCATATTCTGTGAGCGCTTGGTCCCTTGTAACCGGTATATCTTTCCGGATTCAGCAACAAATCAACGTATTCTCCTGGACTCGTCTCCGTGACGCAAAAATTATCTTGCGCGTCGTCGTGTTGCTGCCATCTCTGAAATTCCTTGTAATTCTCGGAACTGCAAGAAAAATAATAACGTTACATTTTCTCTCTTCCCTTTCGAAACTAAAAATTCGTGTGACGCATCCACTATTGAGATAAAAGTCTTTTCAATATACCTAATAGTAGTATTTAAATATCCAAGTTCCTCATTATGGTCCCTGGAAGTTTGGTCGCAGCCGCTTGACTGGAAGTCACTGGTATATTTTTCGACTGGATTCTCCGCAAAGTACATGCGCCTCGGCACGTCTCCCTTGAGTCCGGGAGGTATGTCTTCCTAAAAATAAGAATAAAATCCTTGTAAACTCCAACGTTAATTAACAAATCCATCCAAAATTTACTTTTTAAATTATCTCGTCGCAAATCCCAAATAACTTATCGTCATTCACCAAAAGACAAAAAAAAACAATGAAAGTTAGATAATTCATGAAATTTTTCATCGTAATTGTAAAACTGCGTTTGAACAATATTTTTCATATTTTTTGAAAAAAAAAATGTTTTTATCAAAAAAGTTGATGCAAATATTTTATAATTCGCATTAAAAATTTATATTTTGTACCGTAGCACTTTTGTTTACTTACGTCATGACACGCTTGGACGTGACAAGAGCGCATTGCGCACTTGCTGTCGTCCGCCCAAAAGGGACATTCCCTCGTTAGATTCACTTTGTAAAATCTAAAGTAATCTCTAACTAAGAGACTCTGAATTCTGGGATAGATTCTCATGTTATTGAAATAATCTACGGTGTCGACGCTGCAGCTGCAGTCGTCGATTGATCCTTTCAGCTGAAATAAAAACAAATGCAGTGTCAACAATAATGCAATTTTGTTCTGTCAATAAATCCGTTGACAGCCAAAATGTCGAATTCTGAATGTCAATCGGCGATTAAACATTATTGTAACATTAAAAAAAAACTACCGAAATCACATTTTAATGTGTAAAGTTTCATAACCCCTTTCGCTCCAAAAATGTACAGCTTGACGTCAAAACAAAATATCTGTCGACTTTTCTACATTTCTTGTTTCTTTTTTTTCTCTTTAGCAACCTTTGCCTAGTGTTCAGTAGTATCTCAAGTTTTATTTTAAACACGATCGTCGTAACATATCGATAATCATCGATTTTTTTTTTTTGCGAAATAACGTCGCTGAGATAAATGAGAAAAAAATCATTTAGACAACCGCAAAAAACGTATTTTTTTCGATAGTTTCGAAAGGGTTTAGAGAGAATTGTGATTAACGTTCATTGACCGATCTTATCTGTTTATTTACCGACGTTCTTCTCCTCACGGTCATTAATGTGGTTTTCATTGAAAAAATGATTGATAATGAAAATTACCTTGCAAAAGCATTGATCATTGTTTCTCGTGCTCGTACCAAAATAATTGCATTTGACGAGAGACAAGACGCACAATAACAGAACTATTTTAGTGCACGACATCGTGCCATAGTAATTGTTATGCAGCCAAAAAAATACGTTATCTCTCGTTCGGTGTTTCCGGGTCGAACTAATAATCGATGCAAATATTCACATATTAGCTTTTGTTCACTGAATGATCGTCAATATGGCCTACGATATTAGGTACGATCTATCTGATATCATCAACACGAGTTAAGTACACCACTGACAATAATGACGACACGTTTACAGTTAGTCTCGTCCACAGTTACGAAGTGAAAGCAAGAAAATTTCACGAGAACATTTTTTACACTCGATAAATTTCGTTAAATTCCTAATGATACACCCGCGTGTTATTATCGCAATTCGTGTTGTTTGGATCGTTTAGACAACTGTCGTAGTCGGTGAACGACAGTTCTGCACAGTCAGGTATACACACGCAGAACGTACGTAATTGCACACCACCGGTGAACTGAATCCACTGGCCGAACGTCGACCGCGGAGTAGTGTCTGTAGCGCGAGAGTTTCCCTCTCTCAACGACCCAACACTTCTCGCTATTGGTCAACTAAGTATTATAATTAGACAGATAGGAGTAGACGGCTACGTGTCCTTTGGCACAGCTGCGAGAGCAGCTATATCTACAAATTCGTGGCAAACGTTGAATGGGTTCAATGGGTTTTCGAAATTTGGTTCAATATTTCACCAGAAGCGAAAAATAAAAGATAATCTTTTTTTCATTAGAAGATTTATTCGTATTCGTCCCATCTTAATTTTGTTACTATCAATGCGGTTTTTTTCGAGATCACATTTAAATTTGATGCGATAACTCGTAATCATTGTATTGCCGATAATATTTTCATGTAATAATATTTTTCGGCGATAATGAATACATTTTTGATACCTAGTTCTTTAAAATTCGTTTAATTCCTTTTTCTTGTCGGATGAACTATAAAACTTCAAGACTGCAAGATCTTAATTTTAATATTAAAATTCAAAACGCGTCCGACAAAAACAATAGTTAAGAGTGTCAAACAATGTTTGAAAAATTGCACCCATCCAATGCCTATTTTTCCACTTTATTTTATAAACGCGACTCTAACACGTCACACTTCCAATCTTGTCGAAAAACCCAGAAAAAAAACTTTATAGAATCCAGTAAAACGTATTTTCGTATTATAAATGGTTTTTCGCTGACCCGGAAACTATATATCGGTGATAACAGGAATGTTATTGAAATTCCATGAACCCATGAAGCGCGATTGTTTGTGTATTACTCACGAGAGTTAGGAGATAAAAAAAAACAGCTGAGTTTTTGCGCAATCGTCAGTGTTAGTATTATTAAAATTATTTATTTAACGACTCAATACAGTATGGAGGCACGTGTATCCGGAGTTTGTTATAGTGTGCGCAATTTCTGATAGAAAATGTCGTAATGGTCTATATCTTGATTGACATGCAAATGTTCCGCACCAATATTGTAAAGTACACGACAATTTTTTTTTTCTATCTCTTCATGCATTGTGGATGATTTTTTAAAAATATCGCTCAATTATGAGACCTTTGTTCGGCACGATCGTCTCTTATCGACATTGAGAGAGATTTTTCATATGTCAGTGAGACATATCGGATAACTGGAATAGACGCGATTGAGATCATTTTGAATCATGTTCACAGGCACGTACGCTTAACTGTATCAGAGGAAAACCGTGATCCACGTCCACGTGTAAATTTATCATGAGTATTACGCCCCTGAGTATATCTATACACGCCTACTCAATAAGCGTTCGTACTATATCGAAATTCGATAATCCCTGAGTACTAGATAACCAAAGCAATTTGGTTTCGCAATTTCGGAGTAGATAATTCGCTGCAAGTGGGGAATTCCTCATGTGTCACGAATTATTCTCAAAGCGTGTTATCTCACACGAATATATAGCTATAATCAAGGAATCGCGATATTAGCGTCGAGCAATTATTGAATGATTTCGTTATTTTACTACCGACCGCTGTGCAAACATTTAGGGAAGTCACTTGTCGATAATTAATTGAATTCATTCGATATTGCACAGTTCGAAAAGAAGAAAAAAACAAAAAAGATCGTGTAATAAATTTCATATCAATTTATCAAGCGGAATTATTTTTGGCCCTTACATGTGTATCAATTGTATCTATATATTTATGATGGATTATCTTGTAAACTCTAAATAAGTATGCCGGTGTGCCGTTTAGCCTCAGACTGGAACTTGACTTCTTTTTTTTTCGTTATTTTATTTGATCATAAAAGCTATGTATGCGTTAAAAAAAATCGACGCTTAAGATTTTTGTATTTTTTAACTATTTTAATTCTCTTGATTTGAAATTTGTTTAAAACGTCTCAGGAAATAATGCGATTTTAAACTGACTTTCGGTTGTATGTGTGTACTGTAGACGAACTTGAATTTTTCCGGAATTCTATAAGCTGCGAATGCTCTCGACCAGCAAGTTAGATTTGTAAATAATGCGGAAGCGATTCGCAAGTTTTATGTGCACTTGTTTTTATCTGCTTATATGGGACTGATGTTATCTTACCTTTTTTTTATTACGTTAAAGTTGATTTTTTTATATTTCCGAACCTTTTCGATCGCGAAATATTCCGGAAGAATTCAATACGCAGGAAAAAATCATATAAATACAAATCTCCACATTGCACAATTAAAAATTTTGTTCGTTAACGTTATATTAGAACACTCATAAAAATTATGTGTCAAGCAAAGTTTATTAAACGTTAAATGGTCGCAATTAATTTTATCCCATCGAAAACACGGCTCATCCTATCGTAAATTACATTTTTTTAATCTCTGACTTTGATGAATAAACAATTTGGAAAATTTAAGTGAACGCTTCTTTTATCGTATCTTTATAATAATAGATATATTACGTAAGTACATTTTTGCATGTGTAGACGGCGATACCGGTTCGAAGACGAGTGAACAAGACTTTAGTGTAGTAACGTAGGAATTTGCGTAGCCGACGTATTCGTGCGACAATTCGAGTGACCATGTGGTTCGTCTGAAAGTTTCGACGATCCGAAAGTAACAATAACAAATTATACAGCCCTTTGGACATAACAAAAATGTCGTTTTTTATTCGAAACAGTCGCGGTGCTGCACCCAAAAGAAAGGTAATTATCGATACACAAAAAAAACTGAATAATTTACGAAAAGGTTAGTTTTTCCGTTGGCTGTTTATAATGCGTTTTAACGCAACTCGATAGTTATTTTCGGCAATGTGGTATAAATTCAATGGCAATTAATTGATCGATCAACTAATTAATTCGCAGTTCAATGGCCAATCGAAACATCCGCCAAACGATCAACGCTCCAAAGTAAGAAAAGGCAATAGCAAGAAATTTGGTCCGAGAGATGACGAGAGTATAGCTAGCAGCGATGAAGAGTTCGCCGAGGAGCGACAGGAAAAACAACGGAACTTCTCTGAAAGCTCGGACGATGATCAGGAGACCGCGCAGGAGAAACGTTTGAGATTAGCGAAAACATATTTGACGGAGATTGAGGAAGAAGGTGAGAAATAAAATTTAATATTTCTATTACGAGTTCAAGAAAAGTTTATCGACTCAAGCGATTTCTTTTCTTTCTTTGCATACTGCGTTGCGGGTACTTTTCAATTTTTTGTTAATACCCAACAATCGGTAATTTTTCATTTTCGCTTTATTTGCGCTTAAATATTCATAAACGGAATACAGCGAAAAATGTGTTGCAGCAGTTTGCGAAATTCTCAAACGTTTTCTCGCTATGATAAATTATTTTATTATTTTCGTTCATTACGAACACTTCAATCGTAAATTTTTATTACAGAATCTCAATGATTGTTTTTAATTGAAAAAATTAACAATTTTTTTGTTTTCTTTTTCATTGCAAAAAAGATTTTATTGTTAATAACTTAGAGTACCGAAAGGTTTCACAATTTAAATAACGAAATTTCGCAATTCCGAGCGTAACGCAAATTCGTCCGATTTTGCCGCTAATTATTTGATCGTAGTTTTTCATAGACGACAACAATATTATCGTTGCTTTTTGTCTGTTTTATCGAAAAAATATTGTTTCTCTCGAGAATTCGGAGTATAGAATTTTTTTTTTTTCCACAACAAAAATTCAAACGATATACCGAGTAGTTTCCTTTTATTTTACAAATTTTTATTTAATTTTACAAAAATATATAAATGAAACAACGAATTTTCACAATTCCGAGAGTAGTGCACGTTGGGCCGTCTTCGACTGCAATTGATTATTCGAATTACTCATCAAGGCACGAAGAATTTCATCGATCAAATCTGGATACGATCTTTTCATTTTTTTGTAGCCCTCGGTATCCATTATATCCGTTGCATGCGAAATAAAGAAGTCGATAACTTGGATCTTCAATTGTTCGGCGCCGTGTAGCTCGGCAATCGTCAAAATATCAGCGGCATTTTCTACTCTGATATTTCTGCGCAGTTCAGCTTCGCACATGATTTTCAATCTCTTCAGATCGTACATATCGGCCGCTGCTAAAAGCTGATCAGTTTTTGTCGCGATATTAGGAGATTCACCGGTGTAAATGAATCTCAGCATCTCCGTAAAAACCTCGAAGTCCATGTCTGCTACATCGACTTTATTTCGTTTTTTCTCGATCATCTCGTGTTCGAACATTGCCGAGAACACGGAACTGCGTACCGCCAAAATTGCTTTGTGAGCTTTGATTTCCTTGCCGCAAATGTTGAGCGTAACGTCGGTTAATATTTGTTCATCGAACAAGCGGCAGAAATCATCGAGAGCCCGACACTT
Organism: Buathra laborator; assembly: GCA_934046635.1. Classification (NCBI taxonomy): domain Eukaryota; kingdom Metazoa; phylum Arthropoda; class Insecta; order Hymenoptera; family Ichneumonidae; genus Buathra; species Buathra laborator. The sequence continues at coordinate 8,930,797 of OW203898.1, read as the reverse complement.
CGGCAAATTGGAGGGTACCAATGATTTCGTATTTTTCTTCCCCGCTTCGGAGTCTATCTCAACCGCTATCACTAGATTTCCTGCGTACATGAGTTCGTCTCGTCGCCTATACAGGTCACAGACTTGTATCAAATTTGGACAAATCCACGCATCAATAGCAAAATAAGCGGTTTGCTCATTGATTTTTTGATTTATTATTACATCGAGAATGGAAACTTTTACGCTCCAGTCTTTGGATTCATTTTTTATGGCAAACATTGGTTGCATCTTCAGTGCCGCGACATAGTCATTCGATGTGCTGTTACATCTTGGTAGAATTTTCAGGTGAAAATTGTATGATTCAGAGTTAAGATTAATTACGAATGGTCTCGATCCGCATAACGTTACGTTTCGGATACCGCGATAGTAGAAGGCGGTATTCGACTTCATATCAAATGTAACATATTTCACACATTTCCTAGTCGGCTTCTCGAAATCCGAGGAACTTGTATTGCCCATCGTAAAATTGTCCCCTTTCAATATTTGCCTATTTGCAAAAATGCCCCCTGATAGACGTCGAATTTGATAAGATGCTAATTTCACGTAATTCTCGACGTTATTCCAGTGTTCCAGAGTTAAATCCATAGTCCAGAAGCCAAAGTATAATAATATTTCCGTTATAGTTGCGTAGACTCCACCACGTGTTGCGGAGGGTCTAATGCCCTGAAAAGTCACGAAAGGTTTTATATGTGATGATGGAATTACACGGGACTTGAGAAAAGTCAAGAAATATGAAAGTTGATAAAGTAAATCGAAGTTTTTGAATTCATATCCCAATCAGAAATGTATTCGCTGCTAATTGAAACGGTACAGTACTTTCGGTGGATATTTAATATTTACAGTTAGACAGTGACACTGGAATCAGTTGTTGTCTCGGTCCGTTTCCTCTTCGAGAAAATATAATTATGTATTACAGCTTTCAATTGCAACAATGCGAGTTTTCGAAAAACGTTAGAGCATCAAATTCGTAGCTAAGTATCTTTCGAACGTAAATAAACGAATTGTTGCGCGATCTTTTAGGGTTGAAATATTAACGATATTCAGTCCTTTTTTTTCGACGAAAAATAATGATTACGAAATATAAATAATGTTACGAATACATTTTCATTTCGTACTCGAAAACACCTAAAAGAAAAAAGCGATCTTTTAATATGAAAAAGTCGAAAAAAGCGATCATTTAATATGAAAAAATCGAAAAAAGCGATCTTTAAATATGAAAAACTCGAAAAAACCGATCTTTTAATATGAAAAAATCGAAAAAAACCGATCTTTTAAGTTTGTTTCTGTCTCTTCTCGTCCTGCGAAACCATTTCCAAACAGCTTATTTTTTTCTATTCATCGACAATTATTCGTTGAATTAAACATCAATATATAAGCTAATTTTAAGGTGACGCGAAATGTTATTTTTTTAAGGTGCTTAATTTGTTGTGTTTGACGGAAATAGGTTGCTACGGCGTTTATTACAGTGTCGTACTACTGTACTTCTACAGTGTGATTATATTTTCTGTAAGCATCAAAGTCTTTATTATCGATAGTGGCATTTCACACGGCCATTATCTGTGACGATTTTTCCTCTTGCAATAACGATAAACTGCGCCGGAGTACGCAAATTCATAAAGAAATAACAGACAACATACGAAATACATCGTTGAATCAGTAGAATTGTTTTATGATCAACAATATTACACGAAATAAAATATGATGAAACGCGTATATATTTTTTCTCGAACTGATGTGACTGCTTTGGGGCTCTCAACTGTTCTTCGTTGTGAATAAACTTATAGGTTAACTTATAGGTTATACCATCCTACTGACTGTACGATTTTCCTTCGTTTCGAGAATAATATTTTTCTTCGCATGTTAATTTTTACTTACGTGAATCATTTTAATCCCACACTGGTACACGATCGCGATTGGCAGACGACAAAATCGACGAATCGAAATTCGATTTGACGTTTTACAATGTGATTCACGGTGCGCGTATCGATGCTCGTCCGACAGATCGAACGTCCTGCAGATCGATTGCCGCTCTACCAGCTATAGTTTTCCAGGGATACGTTCCGATTCAGCGCCAAGCGAACTTTTCTCTCTTTCTTTCATTCGTGATGAGAAAGAGAGAAAAGTCGCCTGCCGCTCATTCGGAACGTACCCCAGAGTTACTTAGTGGAGTGAATCATTCCGCGTGATTCCCGCTTTTCCTGTTCGGGGTCAATCGACCCAACAATACCTATCAAATGATCGTCATTTTCGTACTTTTCGATGTTATCGTGTGCAATAACCGTTATTGCCATTGAGCTTCGGAAATACGTAATTTTGCGATCGAAATTTTTTTTTTTCACGAATTTGGTAATTATTTTTTTGGCGGCCTCGTCCTCGTCCAATTACCTCGTTACCTCGTTATTGGTTCTTCTTAAATTATAGCAGTGAAATGTGAATTGCGGTACATAAATCATAAAAAATCTTTTCTAAAGTAGTTTAATCGTATTGAATTCATACGATTTTCCAGAATATCGTGTTTTTCTAATATCATTCTATGGACGAATATAAGTAATGATTTATTTTCGTTTTGTCAGAAGCAAATTGATGTTTTCATTGAGAAATAAAAAAAAAATCGTAATCATCGGTGAAGTTAAAGACATGTATATAGTATTTTGTTAAATATATCATATCGAGTTTCTTCCGATACAGATTTAGAAATCACTCGATAATGACTCTCTGAAACTTTACAGAAAAGGATAGAGCAGAGTTCGAACAAGGAGCAGTTGCCAGAAGACTTCAGGAGGAATATTTGGAGGAAAAGGGACGTTTGAGAAAAACAGTAGCGTCGAATTACACAGGTCATTCCGATCTTTTGGAGTTGAGATGCAAAGATCACAAAGATTCCATCACCTGTTTGTGCCTTTCGAGTGATGGACGTTATGTATATTCCGGATCCAAAGACGGAACTCTCGTAAAGTGGTCCCTCGCCGATAGAACAAAGCTGAAGGTTCTCAGAGGGAAGAGGAAAGCGGAGGAAGGAATAAAAAATGTTCGATGTATAGCTATCAGTACAGATGGGAAATTTTTGGTAAGAAAGAAATTATATTAAAATTATGTTTTTTTTCTCTTGAAAAAAAAAAAAAAAAACGGCATAATGGTACTTAATCTCAAAAAAGTGTTTAGTAAAAATTTCATCGACTTTTTTTCGAAAACGATATGTAATATTAGAGAAAAAAGTGTCGTTGTCGAAATTCCATTGAAATTTATATCTAAATCTCGTTATAATTGTTTTTAAAGGTCGTCGGTGATGGGGCTTCAAAAGCTATCAAAGTATTCTCCGGCGAAGATTTTAAACTGCTCAAGGAGCTTCAGGGTCACAGAGGTGCGGTAACGGGATTAGTATTTCGCAGGGACACGCATACCCTTTACTCGGCATCCGAGGATCGTAGCGTCAAAGTTTGGAATTTGGACGACATGGCTTACGTCGAATCTCTGTAAGTTTTTATATCAACTACACAATCTTCTCAACCATTTTTACACCTTTTTATATCGTTTTTTTACCGTTCCGTTAATTTACATTTCTTCTCAATTCATTTTTGCAGTTTCGGTCACCAAAACGGAGTAACGTCGATAGACGCTTTGTCGCGAGAGCGAGCGATAACGAGCGGCGGTTTCGACAGAACCATTAGAATCTGGAAAATCGTCGAGGAATCCCAACTTATCTATAACGGACACGGCGGCAGCGTCGATGTCGTGAAGCTAATAAACGAGGAAAATTTTTTGAGTTGCGGCGACGACGGTCAGCTAAGCGTTTGGGGATCGCTGAAGAAGAAGCCTCTGTGTTCGGTTGCCGAGGCGCACGGCAAAGACGAATCTAATGGACAGCCGATGTGGATATCGAGTATAGCTACACTACTAAATACAGATTTAGTAGCCTCCGGTGAGTAATCCTTTTTCAGATTCGTCAGAATTTTCACGTTCTTTATCGATAAGCCATTTTTTTTTCGTAACTGTGATATTCTTACCCTCAAGCAGGTTCGCGAGACGGAGCGGTGAGATTGTGGAAATGCGGCGATTCCTTCAAAAGCCTAACGATGTTATTCGAAGTAAAGATAATCGGTTTCGTAAATTCCATGGCCTTCACGCCGGACGGCAATAATCTCGTCGTTGGGGTCGGTCAGGAACACAAAACGGGAAGATGGTGGCGAATTCCCGAAGCGAAGAACCGAATCGTCATCATACCGTTAGTTCAAAATAAAATTAAAAAATAAAATGTATCATAATGTTCATAAAAAAAAAAATCTTCATAAAATCATTGATATGAAAAATTTGATATCGTCGATGTTTTTTTTTTTTTGGGTTTTATCTTCCGAGAGCTACGAAATTGGTTATATTTTTTTTCATCACCGTAAAACTCGCGAGAAAGCAATATTTGCAATACTAAAAAAAAAAATTAGTCGATTATTCCAACATATGCCCTCGTTAGGATTTTTCCGAAACTTAAAATTTTTTTTTTTAATAGCCAATGAATGAAAAAAAAACCATTTATTTGGCGCCATCGTTATTTCCTCTAACGATCGCGACGAAAAATCGGGGTTTTTAGAAATTCTCTCCGAGACGAGGATATCGAAGTTGGGATGACAATGAAATGAAAGAAATATTGGTCCACAGTACAAGTATTTATTTATTCTGTACAAAAGTCGAGTTATAAAATATTATGTCCCATTTTAGGTCTTGTTCTTAGTCTTGTATACCATGCCGTCTGGAGTTCGTATAACAATAATACCGCCGTAACGAACGCGAGCGCTTACACAATTAACGAATGAGACCCATCCCAGCGAGTCCGGCGTGCCGAATTATTGTGTTTCCACGGCAACACGCGACAAATCATTATTTTTTTTAGCATTCCATCGTCACAATTATCTTTGTTTTTTTTTTTTTTTTTTACGGTTATTTCGCTCGATGGGCAATTTCGATTGATTAAGCACTCGCGTTCTTCCGCAAACGCTTCGGGGCTCGCGCTGTATAATACCATCAGACGACCTTTCACATATCTTAGCCACGTTTAACAATCAGTACACCATAAGTATTTTAATTTTTATCTTTCATATTCATTGTTTTTTTGTTGTGTTATTTTTCTTTATCTTTCTTATTTATTTCGAAAAAAGAAACAAAAAAATTTCATACCAGTAGGCCCTCCGTGACGTCGCAGACGAATTTGCGTTTACATATTATTATTATTATTTTTCTTTCGTTTTTTTTTTGTTTTCTTCATTTTTTTTTTTTTTTCATTCTTCTCTTTCGTAATCCGTGATTGTGCTTTTACCATTTATTATAATACACTAATGATTTCCGAAATCTGTTCAGTCGATCGATTTCTATTCGGTGATTAACGGAAAATTTGTTTATGCGAAAAACCCTACAATTACGCGAATTCGCGTTACCGTGTAATTAGGCAATCTATTAGACCGTAATTACGATTCTTGGATCGTTTAACGTTCAAACTACAAATTCGTCGATCTCCCGCGAGCGTAAAACGAATCAACCGTTTTACCGCTACGAGAGACAATGTTCGGATTACACTTCGTTCGTACAAATTATTAGCTTTTTTTTATTATTATTATTCTTCTTTTCTTGCCACGGAGGCGGTGAAGTTCAAGTTTGAGGCCAAATGCCTCGAACGGTGGTTGCGGCCTCTGATGTAACGCGTTATGCAGTATCATGACTCGATTTGTTTTTTTTTTTTACCTTTTTTTTCTTTCTCTCTCTTTTTTTTTTAATTTCTCATTAATTCGCAAAAATTCCATTGACCATTCGTGCGTTTGTATTCGTGTGATTTCTATGGCACTGTCGCCTCTATTATGTACATGATACGGGTATGTACATCAAATGGACTAAAATCTCTCTCTTTCTCTCCGTAAAGCGGTTTGGCCCTTTACTCCTCTTTTTATTTTCTTTATTTTCGTATTTGTTTTTTTTTTTTTTATTTTTGCTTTATTTCGACAGAACTTGGAATGATGAGTTTACGGATATATTCCGGACACCGAGAAAACTGTTCGAAATTATTTCACGAAAAATAATGTTTTTTTTTTTTTTTCACTTTGATGAAATTAATTTTATTTTACGAAAAAAATAAAAATAATCAGTCGATTAACTAGCGATAAGATATTGAATTTATTCACCCTGTTGCGATAAATATTTATTTTTGTGTTCTTTTTTTTTTCATTGTTTTCTATAAACATATAGCGAATTGATTGCGGTCTTTTGGGTTTTTTCTGTTTATTAAACGAAAAAAAAAAAAAAATCGTCGTGTCTCTCTCGGGCCCCGAATTATATTCCTTTTGTACTAATTATAATGAATAATCTCGGAGGAATACTTTCAGGCCCTGGGCAACAAAGATATGCGCACCAAGTCACAGAGACGAAATGCGATATTTAATTAATTAAAAACATATTCCTCGATCCGACGAACACTTTACTTTCTTTACTATCGACATAATCCCCTATATCGATATACGTATACAATATATCTATTACATACTCGTGCAACGGCCAACGGTTCACAAGATCACGCTCACTTCGTCTTCTAACTTCTTATATACCTCCATTTTTGTTTATTTCTGTTTTTTTTTCTTTTTTGCATTTTTTTTTTTTTTTTTTCGTTTATGATGCACCTGCATTTCGGTGTTTGTTGTGTAGTTGGTATACAGTGTGTGTGTGTATGTGTATTGCTGTAAGTATGTGTAGGTGTAATTATCTTCCTTCCAATGCCGAATGCCTATGTCTCGCCGTATGGATACGTATTTTCTTCAATGTTCGATGAGTTCTGTTGATGTGGTGAATATGAGAAGTTCGGGAATCGGCTAAATCGTTTTTCTTTAATTCGCGTTCACAAAAAAGAATATCACTTTTTATTGTTTCATTATCGCACTGTTGCTTGGGGAGTGATTACGATAGATTCGAACTTTTAATTCTCGTACTTTCGTCACGAAAATGACAAATAAATGATAATTTATAAATGAGTGAAATTAGTTGAAATCGCGGAATTGAAAAAACGCCGATATCGTTATTATAAAATGATCGAATCATTTATTATCGAGAAAAAAAGAAGTTGATTTATTCGATCCCCGAAAAAGTTCGTTATGTACGCACGTGTAGATACGCGCGGTTTTACCTGCAGTATTTTTTTATTTTTTTTTATGTTGATTATGGCTATTTTTTTCCGGTTTTTTTTTGTTTGTTATTCTTGTTGCTTGGTTTTTTTTAAACACTATTTCGCTACAAATGGACTACTGTTTATGAACTCTACGCTAATCTGTATGTAATGTATTCCGTAAATGTATGAGAATGCCGGTATGACGACGTTTACTGTATGTATGTAATACTATTGCGCCGGGTACACCGTCCCCCCTTCCCCCCTCCATCTCACTCACTTATTTCCTCTTCCATTCCCCTTCGATCTATTAGTGTAAGAGTAATAAGAAGAATTCGCTGTGGCTGGTAAAGCCGGGCGCACCTTATTGCGATAACGAGGGCACTTCTTAATGAGCTTTCCGAGTTTGGTCGTGCGACCCTAATTAAAGTGAGAATCACTGCCGCGGCACAATAATCCGTTCGCGGTGGAGCAGACACCGCGTCGCGCATCGACGCCGCCGTCCGCCGCTCTTCCAGACCCCGATTCGACAAACTTGTATACAGTAATACAAAGTCCGCGCGCGATTCTTCTGCTATACCACTATTATTATTTAACGAATAATAACCGTCGGGCGTTTCGCACGAGTGCCTCTCAACATTTGTAACGACTGATCGATGAGACTGTTGGCGGTTACCACAGAGCTCCAAGCGCGACCGACACTTTGTTCGTTCAACCATTGACTAGAATTAACGCGGTCGCACATAATTAATAGAAAAGCTCCTTCGCAAGGGTCGCCACGTGAGAGTTGAAAGTTACAACAAAAATCCAAACACTTTTCGAAAATTCTCCAGTCGCTGTCGGACATTTTTTTTTTTTTTGCTGTTGGCTCCGATAAAATAAAATTCTAATTCGCATACTTGAAAAACAAAATGGCGGAAATCAAACAATCTTCCGTAGAAATTGGAATTGATTCATTTAATATCGAGATAAACGTTATAACTGATGTTAGAAAAAAATGTTTGAAAATAAACAGGTTATGAAAAATAAAGAATTAGAGACAGCAGCTGGAGTGTCCTCGATAGCGTATCGGGGGTTCGGCAGTCAGCGCTTACGACATGAATGCACCGGGAACGGCTCGACGTGTGTTCGACGAAGATAATAATCTTATGCAACGTGAGAGAATTCTTTCACCTGGCTAAGTGTCACCTAAGTGTGTTTATTTTTATCTTTATTTCTTTTTTTTTTCATTTAATTCAACGATCCTTGCATTAATTAGTATAACGTGCACGGTGGTTTCGGTGTATGTGATGTTTTTTTCTTTTGTCCCGTGTTGTAAAAGTTCTTCGTGTCGCTTCGCACAGCGTGTGTAATATCGGTTACGAATAATAATCATAGTTGATAATAATCAGTTTGTGTTTTTTTTTTCTTCGTTAAAAATCTTAGACATCAACGTACATCCACTTTTATAATAAATCGTTATTAGAAACCTATCTCGTAATTGCTATGTATTGTTTTTTTTTTTATATATAAATTTGCAATCGTGTGTGTGTGTTTTTTTTGTCATTTTATATACTTAATCGTTATCTCGTTTATTTACACGTGACGCGCCGATGGACGCCTATTTTTTGCTGTTTTTTTTTTTCTTTTTTTATCAAACGTCGGGGAGTTACAGCGGAACGAAAAAAAAAGTATATAAATTCGATACATCGATCGAAGCTGTTAACCAAAGAAAAAATGAAGAAAAAAAAAAAAAAAAATAATGACAATGGATGTTGAGCAATTTCAATCGGGAAATTAGGATTTCTGCGGATAAGCGTATAGAGGATGTGCTTATTTTCACTCACCTTAGTCTCGCAATAAATAATGACGTATTTCGAATAAAAACAAAATTAAACGTTACGGAGGGTGCATCGGGGGCCGGGGAGGGGGAGGGCAAGGAGTGGGAGGATGAAAAGAAATAAGAAAACGAAAAAAAAACGTAAACTGAATCGCTGTGTGTGATCTTGTCTATTTTCTATCGATAGTTCGAGCCTAAATTATTGTTATACTGTATTTACCTATCGTCTGTATGAATGCTTTGTATCATTCACGTGAAAATTCTATTTTACAACGTTTTCTGCACTGCTGTTGCGACAACGCTTTTTTTTTTTTTCTTTTTTTTTTCTTAAACGCCTCTCTATCTCTCTGTCTTTCATATTTTCTTTATATCACGGCCTCGTTGTTATCATCCTCGCGGAAAATTGATTGAAATTCATTTTAATGCCGATATTTTCACGCTTCTTGTTATCGATAACTTTCGAGTTGTTTTGTTTGTTTGTTTGTTGTTTCGATCAATTTTCCACAATAATGATCGTCCAGTATCCCCTCGTCACTGATTAAAATCGAATGAGTGTATTTGCCATTCAGACACCAAGTTTAACGCGCGGTTTACATTGAGGGACAAGAGACGTCGAAATGGATAATACATCGAAACAGACAATCGAACGATCCCGACTGTTAGGCGATTTGTAATACTTAGGCTTACAATACTGTAATGGATAACGTTATACGAGCGTTGAGTGTGTTCGCTTTTGCGTTCTGTTATTTTTTTTTTCTTTTTTTTTTACGTGACCATTCTGACAATCGAAAAAAAAAAAAAATTAAAAAAATTCAACAACAGTAAATATAGAGAAAAAAATATATATAAATTGATATTCGGTCGTTAAGCAGCCTTGTCGTGCAGGTTTTTCGATTCTTTTTTTTTTTTTTCTTCTTTTAGTTATCCCGACTTTCCGAGGAGGACTTTGACATTAAATATTTACAATAATCTCTTTCGCTTTAATTCTAAGAGCTCTCGATGATGTTCGCTGTTTACAAATTCTTCTTATGGCCGACAAGAAATATTGACGATTAAATTTCTCTGTCTTCAATCGTTTCTTAATTCGTTACTTCGTTTCTTTTCTTTTTCGTTCGCGCAATTACGTAAAGCTTGTCGAAGAAAATTTCTTGCATTCGTTATTTTTTCATCTCGAAAGTCATTGTATATTTTTTCACTCAATAAAAAAATTCATGAGAATTACATTTATTTCCTTTAATCATTTTATATAAATCTTGAAATCACTTTACCTCAGAGTTTATTTTATTTTTTCTCAAAAAAAAACTGTGTTTCGCAAGTTTTTTCATCGTAGGCGTATTTTCACGTTTCCGTCAATGAAAAATAAATAACGCAAATAGATAATCGAAAGAAAAGAAATGCCAATCTTCGATGTAAATGAAAGGCCGTGCGAGTCGTTGGAAAGTCACAAAGAAAAAAAGAAACGAGACAGAGAGTCAGAGGGAAGTGGCAGAGCTCGCCTCCGACTTTCGCAATTTATTCCCTATTAAATTTGATATTTCACTAATAATTATAGAATGTCGAGTGATTTTTTTTTCTTCTCCTCGCTTATTGATAATAATATTAATAATAATAATAATATTAGTAAATAATAGATAGATAATAAATATAATACAGATCTATGGATAGAGTTCAGTATGATACAACTATGATACAAATGTCTTTCGTCGTTTGTTGGACAGATCGCGCTCTCTTATCTTCTCGTCGTTTCGCGAATTATTTTCATCGACCCTCTTTCCGGCTCTCGTCGTTTCGCGAATTATTTTCATCGATCCTCTTTCCGGCTCTCGTTCTCTCGCAACTTTTTTTCATTCTTTATTATCCTCTCTTCGTCTCTCCGCGAACTTTTCCCGATGTTTGTCAATCTTACGATATATTTTTTTTTTTTGCTCGTTTGTTTTCTTCGTATCGTATCGTAAAACGACGAATATCGGTTGAAGATCGACGAGCGGTCGTCGCAACACGGCTATCTTCGTCTCGAAGTATATTTTTCACACTCTCTCCCGCGTTCATCTACGTCAGGCCAGGGATGGCCACTTGTACATAATCATTAGGAATTTATTTACACGCGTGCTAAATCGTCTCTCTTGCGTTTTTGTTTTTTTCTTTCGTAGGTAAAACACTCGCGCGATAGTATCGCAATTTTTGCGAGTCGCACCGGTTGTTTCTTATGTTTTTATAATCGCCGAATCGACGAATCCGTCGTTTCACCGATCGTTCATCTTACAGTCGCAAAAAAAAAGAAAAACATAAAAGAAAATCGGGGGTTTTTTTTCATTTTTTTTTCACTTTTTTTTCCTCCCCCGATATATCTCGAGTATAATATAAATCGTATTTACAATTCGGACCTCGAACACCCACGGCGAATGACTTACTCGCGCAATGTTCTATCGACTGTAGGGTCGATATTTCTTAATTTTTTATTTTCAACTTTGCGTCGAATTACGCGGATCAAATGTTCGGGTGGCCGGTGCGTGACGATTCGCTGGCGTACCGATCGACTCGACGGCTCTCAGAAATGGGTGAAAATCAATTTTTCTATTCGAAACACAAAAAAAAAGGAGCAATCAGCGCGTACCTTCAATACTCAAGTGAATTAGATGGCAGTTGTAGCATTTAATTTTTTGTTTATCAAAACATTTTCAATTTCATTGGTTTTCTTTTATATAGAAAATCGAACTTTACCCATTTTCGATAGCCGCGGAAAAACTTGTCGCGCTACTGCGTTCTCGCGGTACTTCCGGAGAGACGCATGTATTTCACGCGCGCGATGTTTTTTTTTTTTTTTTTTTCTTTCTTTCGTAAAGTCGCTCGAGGATACGCTTTTGGATTATATACTTTAGCACGCCGATCGAAAACATTATCGAACGATCGAATTATCAATTTTTTTTTTTTTTTTTCAAATAAATAACGTAGCCATTAATTGTCTTTCGAGATGATAATCGAACAATCAAATACACAACGACTACTCGATTCGTTTAACAGTAGTGATAATAGTGGGCGTATCTACGTAGTGTCTAGTAGTTATCGTGTTTAATAGTTAATATGGCTTTATCGTGTCCGTTTTTTTCACTTCGCACAACGTTCCCGCTCGACGTTCATTTTATTTATTTCTTTTTTCACTTCGTCTCTCTCGTCATCATGATTATTATTATCATTATTCATGTTTTAAAAATTTCTTTTTTTTTTCGTTTGTAATTCTCGTTCTCTGTTCATTCTTTTCTTTTTTTTTTTTCATTATTCAGTCATAATTTTCTTTCTCTCACTTTGTCTCAACGTTTTTTTTTTTTTTTTTGCTTCCTATCTCTTCACACTTTCGTTTCATTGCGATTTAGTCGGGAGAGCGCGCGACAGTTCGGAGAGTTTTATGCTGTCAATGTGGTCACCGTCCGTATGTTTTTTAATGTTTTTGTTTTTTTTTTATTATTTTTCATTCGCAATGATTCTTTGCTTGTTTCGCTTCTCTTTCCGCTGTCGCTCTTTATTTATCGAGTGTCTCGCTGTTTCCTCCCTATGGACGATCGCGATAAATGAACTAAACGTAGGATAATCACAGAAGAAGGGGGTTCGACGCATGGCGAGAAACAATTGACGCTTCACCGCATTAACTCGGGTAGCATATAGCTGACCAAAACTGTGCCCGTCGTAAGGAACAGCAGCCGAAGGAAAGACTCGGGCCGTCGTTTCACTGCGCTCGCGCTGTTGTACGTTAATTCCTCGTTCTTCACCACTTCGTTCGGATGATCCGAATATTCTTCTGCAAATAACGAAACAAAAACGTATCGAATTAATTACAATATCGCAAAAACTACCCTTGCGAACATTTATATAAAAAGCTTCAAACTTTTTTCATTAAATAAAGAATTTCGCGCGAATGGCGTTGTTTTTTTTTTTTTTTTTGGAGTAAAGTAGCGTCTGTTATAAAAATCGCAAAAAAAAAAGAACGAAACGTTATTTCAAATTAACAAACTTGTATAATAGTATCGACTCATATCTACGGAAACTTCGAAAGATCTCTGCGCCGCGTCGGGCGTTCGTTGTCAACAGTTTTCTTTGGTGCTTTTTTTACAATTTTTATTTTCGTTGTTTCCGTATACTGAAGATAGTCGATAAAATAATGCATAAAACGGCGAAGTCAACCACTTTGGAGAACTCGAGAAATTTCACGCCGTTACTTTTAACTCGGTAGAGAAGAGTGTCTTCTCTTCCCCTCTCCGTTCTACTAGTTTCTTATCGCGGGTCGTCATCGGTGCTCCGAGAAGCGTGGCTTATCGTCGAATGCAAATTAAACGACCGTGTGCCCCGCTACGAATAGTAGAAAAAATGACCAGGTAACCGAGTGCCGAGTGGTTCGCGAGAAGTCGAGAAAACGAAGCGTCGCGTACGTTCGTGCGGATGGTTCGCGTTTATAACAAAGAAATGCAAATTAAAGAGTTTCGGTCGCTGGAAGGTAAAGGTGACTTTTTTTTTTTTTTTTTTCATTGCGTTAGAAAGGCGTTTTCGAGAGTATAAAAGAGTTTTGATGTTGTTATACGTACTGTTCTTCTTCTTCGGGGTAACGGAGGTCTTGGGCGGTGTCGCGGACGGCGGTCCATTGTAAATCGGCGGCTGCGGCTGATGGGGATGAGGCGAATAAGGACCCGGAGGTGGCACGTGAGGGAGAGTTGGCGACGCTGTTGCTGGCTGATGATGATGGATGTTGCCTCCCGGATAGAATCGATCGCGATCACCGCCCTTCAGTACGCTCGGGGGTGGCGCCGGTGGCATTCCCGCTCCGTTGCCACCCAAAACTCCGCTCGTCGAACTGCTTGGCACTGTGCTGCTTGTCACCGAGACTGCTGGGAATAATTTTTCGTTCCAATTATTATGTTAGCATTAAGAAAAAAAAATTTTTAAAAATGTTCATTCATCGTTTTCGTATTTAAAAAAATTAATTTCCCTTTCTTTTATCTCCAAATAAAAAAAAAAACGGAAAAACGTTTCCTCTGATTTTAGGAAAAAAAAAATTGTTTTATTTTTTGAAAATCGATTTTAAAAAAGTATCACGAATTCCACGTGATTATTTGTTGGTAACAGTATTCTAATCATGTAAAAAAATCTTCAAATATAATAGATTATCGGCATATCGTATTTTTTTTTAAATCGAAAAATGTATTTTAACCATAAAAAAATACGTTTTTTGACCCGCAAATGCAGAATTCACCCCTTAACCCAAAAAAGAAGTATTTTTTATTTTTTTTCGTTTTTCTGAGAAAATTGCGACGCGGACTTACAATTGTTGCGGGAAGTCGCCGATGACAAGCCGTTGGTGTCGTTACCGCAGCAAACCTTGAATACGACCTTCATATTGTGGGTGGTGCATCGTCCACCGATGCGCCTGTGTAGATCGTCCTTCGACGAGGTGCTGATGAAGAAGTAGTCGTGGCCGGGAAGGAACTCGAGGCCTCCGGGCTGTGGGGTGAACGGCCTGAACGTTATCGTGAAGTACATCGTCTTGTACGGTTTGTCACAGACCGCTATCACTCGCGGTGCCGCGTTCGTTATCCGACACGTCTCGTACTCTTCCTTCGACACCTGTTGAATAACGAATGTACTATGTTGCAGTAATTGTCTTAACGGTGCTTTGCCGTCTCCGATATATAAATTATGTATTCACGCGCATCTCTTTCTTCCTTTCACGTTTTTATTCTCATTCACTCCGAGACTATCGCGCGCGATGAGATTTTTTTTTCCCGCGTTGCTTGGCTCTTCGCTCGAAGCGAAGCTCACCGCGACGAAGAGATATCCGACCTAATCGTTGATCGACTACCGTGAAACACATTGCTGCCGGGGGATTAGTTGCTTCATATCGCCTAATCCCCCCCCTCCCCCCACCCTTTACTCTCGCGTAAGAAATAAACGTTTTTCCTCTACAACAGTCGGATGTTTTCTCGTTAAACGAGTTGTAATACAGCGCGACAGGATTTTGACGAGGCAGCGATATCCGCGCGATCTAAAAATCGTCAGTCGCTCGAGGTCGATGAACGACATGGAATAATAATTCACGGGGAAAAGTTTCGTAACGAGAAACGAATTTTTCGAACTGTTAAAATTTCACGATAAACGCCGATTACATTTTTTTTTAAACTAAATTCGTTACGCGAAAAAAAAAAGTTCATTAAAAAGCTTAATGATTTTTTCGAAAAATAATTACGATTTCTTGAAAAATAAAAAAAAATAAAAAAATCTTGAAAACTTACGTTATAGATGATGTACTTCTCAGCTTCGTCATCGTATCTTCCGGGCAGATAGACAGGACATATTATGTTGACCTGATCGTATTCGAACGCCGCGTTGTTTTTGTTCACGTCTATTATGTGATCCGTGTTGTCTATTCGAAATCTGTAACAAATCGAAAGAAATTTTTTTTTAGATAATCATAATATTAATAAATAAATATATTTTTCGGTATCGTAAACTCGCGTGACTTTTCATCACCGATATTGTTTCGCCTATCGCTACGTCCCTCGCGAGTCATAGTAAAATCGTAATAATAAACGCGATAAAAAAAAAATTGTAGGTGGATCATGTACGCGGCGAGTTTACGAAGGTGTGGAGGCGTCGAGAATCTCTGAAAAGAGTCGAAGAAAGAAAGTGTGTGAGAAAGAAGCGAGAGAAGGCGTCGGTGGTGAACGCTCGGCGTTCGGACGGATGCAGGCATAACCGGTTAGGATTCTCCCTCGTAACTCCCTCTCCGCCCCCCGCCAATCGCGCAGCGTCTCGCTCTCTATCCGGAGGCACTTCTCTCGCATTCGTTTCTCTCTTCGTACCGATCCAACGTTACGCCATATAAAATACAATGTATATATAGTTATAATACAATATCTCTAGCCGGTGTACAACAATACGCAAGCAACGTAAGAAGGGGGCTTCTCGGGCATCGGTGCGAAATGAAGCCGAGAGATATAAACTCGTTGTGCTTGTGTGTTGCCCTTGCGAGAAATAACCCGACGCCCTATTTCTCGAATCGTCTGAATTCCTCTTACACCCCCCCCCCCCTCCCCCTCTCCACACCCCTCACCCCCGTCAATCGCGCTTGTGTGCACGACGAAACCTATTTCGCGCACGATGAGCTCCTCGAGCGCCGTAAGGCTCGCGTACACATGCAGACACGCACACATCGCTATAACTCGCGGTTTCGACGTTTCGTAGTATTAACCGTACGGAGATTCTCGTAAGTGGGCGTGTAGAGAGCCACGAAAATTGGATGGTAGGCAGGCCTCGAGCAAATTAACGTTTGGCGATAATATCCGTTCTTCGGTGCTTCGGTGTCGGGAACGAAAGGAGTGGGAATACTCTCGTCGGGGTTGTACGTGGTCGGTACCCCGGACCCGGGCTTCGTGAATTGGCTAACCTCGCGCGCTCACTCTATCCTCCGCGCTCCGTCAAACCCACCCCCGGCCCTATGTTCCCACTCAGGAATCCGTCGTAGCATCGCGAAATATATATACTATATCTTACATATACTTTGAATTTTTTTTTTTTTCTAGATGATGTTTTTTTAATGAGTAATTGAGAAAAAAAGTTTTTCAAATGAAAAAAAAAAAAAAAATGTATGTAAAATTATTTGTGAAAGTGATGAGAGTAGATACCTATGTGAGTTTTATGAATTCGTCATCGTCGTTCCATGTTTTAATGAATAAGAGGGGATATATACCAAGGAGTACGTCGGATTCATCGACCGCGCGGACGTCGTCGAGCGAAGCGACGAGAAATGATTAAAAAGCTTAATCGAAATATGAAAAAGGTAGGCGTGTTTGGACGCCGGCGACACCCACTGGAGGGCCCCGGGGCGCACTCTCGTTTCGTGAGGAATGAAAATTTTCCCCACTTCGGTCATCACTCGGTAGGATCATTATTGAATTGGAAGGGACATGTGGAACCGAAGGAAGGGTAATAAGATAGAACGGCGTAACGAAACAAGTTTTAGGATGAGCAATTGACGAAAAAACAAATTCTCGATGCTTCAATACGACGACTAAACGATTAATCGAACTATAATCGACTTTTTATTCAATTCGGAAATAAATAAGAAATTAGAAATTTTTTTTAAATGCACAAACCCTTTTTCCTAAACTCAGGTAATTTAAATTTCAAAAAAAATTGCTCTAAATTCACAACATTTATCTCGACAATGGTTAACATCTGTATTCTCACAGACACCGAAAAAAAAAAAATTAATTCGATAAAACGGCCGGAACAATCATCAGCATATTTTATAATTTCAATTTTATTCCAAATTTAAAATTTCACACAAAATTGTTATCAAATTTATATAAAATTGCAAGAATTCGAAATAATGTTGAAATGACAAAATATTCCATTGAAATGATTCCCTTGATCGTTTTATTGCATCTATCATTTTTTTCCGTTTAAGAATATAAAAAAAGTTTACCCAACCACCCTGTGAAATGTGTTCGTGAAAGCGAGATAAACATTGTACTATGGTAGATATAATAGAGAGTATTAAAGTAAAAAAAAAAAAAGAAAAAATGCCAGACACAGGTAGACACAGTCGTGAGGATTGCTACCGGTGCGGGGTATATCATACCTATATAGAGTAATACAAAGCTACAAGGTACGTATAGCAGACCGTAGTCTGGAGCGCGGCTGGCTTCGTAAAGAGAGCAAACACTCGAGTGTATACACGAGAGTGGTACGAGATGGAGGGCAAAACGTGGGTGAAGAAAATAAGATAGAGAACAGAAGAAGAGGAGGAAGAAGAAGAAGAGAGAGTGGAGCACCGTCGAGCAGTAGCAGAAGCAGCACATAGAGAGAAGTGCATCGCTCTTTCGTGCGCGCGAGAGCTCAGGATGAGTGGAAGAAAATGGGAGAGATCGGACGGTAAAACTCCGAGCGCTTGGTAAATGTATATCCGTGTGATGAAATAGCCCGGGTGCATATGCAGAATGGAGAGCCGGAGTGAGAGAGATAGGCCAACGGGTATAGTAAAGGTAAAAAAAGGAAAACTAAAGGGAAGAGAAAAGAGTGATAAAGAGTATGGCAAAAGGAGTAACCAGCCACCGGTGTAGAGAGAGAGTATATACGCGCGTTCTACGCGCGTGGATGCAGCTACTCTACTGCATCGGGGAGGAAAAAAAAAAAAAAAAAAATCGAGTGGGAAGAGGCAACTGACTACTTGCTTGCTCTCCGGAATATATTCTGGCAGGAATATCAAAGCGTTAGTCGGACTACGGGGGCTTTCTCGCGTCAAAGAGGCAGATGAAGCGCGAGCAAAAAAAGAGTCCGAGAAACTGGCATTTGCACGTTAGAGTTTTTGGCGGCGATGGAGGGATCCGAGGGAACTCTGGTCTTGATGCTTGTACTCTCTTCTCTTCTGTAGCCACAGCGAGCTGAGCTGAGGATAGGCAGAGGCGGAGGGCTCACCCCATTACCGCAACGCATTGCCTCGGCTTCGCGGATCTGAGGATACAGAAGGTATTGTCTTTCTTTTGATACTTCTGTATTTCTTTTTTTCTTTTTTTTTTCTACTTTCGTCTCGAATTGTTTGGGCGAAAAAGAGGTTCATCTCTCGTGAGTATGTCGATCGCTTTGGGGCGGAGGAAAAACGATTGAGTCTGCAGAGTTAGATCCGCGGTTTAGCGTAAAATGGAATTTTTTTTTTTTTTTTTTCAGTCACTTGCGGAATTTTGTACCGCAAAGGGCGGGAAAAATATTGAGAGATGAATGAAGGAGAAGATATGTGGATTTTTTTTTTTTTTTTTTCATAAAAATTTAATTATTATTACGACGCGTCTATATAAGGAGCGAATTGCGTTTTTATATCGAGTTTTAACTTTGAAGCACTTAAAATCTAAAAAAATGAAAAATTGAAAAAAAAATTAAGTAAATAGTTTTAAACGTCGTTATTACACTGCAAGCCAAAAAAAAATGCTTTTTTTCGGATAACTCGAATCGATGTGCCAAAGTATCGCGAAGCTCTCGTGGCCCTTTCGAACTTTGCACCTGCTCGCCTTCGGGTCCGCAAACGCGCGCAACAGGACGAAACGTTTGCAGATTCACGATATCGACGTCGACGTGATTGGTTCCTTCGGGCCACGAAGGAGCGCGCAAAGAACGCGAGCGCGAGCGGGATCCCCCTTCCAAAATTGAACGTTACATCCCGAGCACACATAAGCCTTCGGTTGCATATCCCGAATGAAATCTCACGAGCGATCGTGGGGTCTCTCTTGCTCGCGAGGGAGACTACGGAAATTCTTTTTTTTTTCGATACTTTTATATATATTATAATAATAACAATAATAATAAGGTACAAGGAGCCAGCGATCATCTCTGGACTCTCCAAGTAAATTCTGCTCCAACTTTTTTCTTTTTTTTATTACTTTCTTTTTTTTTCCAATCTGTTTCTTTCGATCTTTCGGGGCTACTATTACGCGTTATTATTAGTTCAAACTTCAAATATTTATACCAGTAAGTACTGATGATTGAGCGACACGCGTAAACTACTCGCTGGGGTCGGGACTCCATCTTATTCGAGTTTCCTATTCTGTTTCCACGTGTCGGAAACGCGCGACTCCGTATCCCCCTATAGTCGAACGTTATATTTTCGGATTTCACGGGTTCGTGCCGCGGCAGCGGCTATAGAGTGACACGACACGGAGGAGAACTGTCACCGGGGATTTAAACGAGAGTGGATGTAGTGTTTGGTTGCTCGCCACGACGAATGAAACGGGCGTTAAAGTTCATGACCCAAAAGCCCCCGATAGGAGCGGAGGGGTTCGCTGCTCCAAACCGGTGGGGAGCTTAAAAGCTTCGAGGACTAACGTCTCGATAGTCTACGGCGGTTCGAGAATATACACGATCATTATTCATGCATTATTTTCTAAGCCACAGTGAACGAGAGAAGGGAGAGTAAGGGTTCCCCTTTGCGAGAAATTCTCATTTACCATTGATAGCTAATGGGAAACCATTAATTATTCTCGTTTAACCGTTGAATGTGTGAATTTCGTGTGATGAATTTTTTCGAAAAAAATTGCGAAACATTACGAGGGGGAAAAAAAAACTATAAAGCGTTTTATGGCGATTGGAGAAATAATTTTTAATCGATTGATATCAATCGAACGTGAAAAATAAAAATTTCACGTAGATTCGCTCGTATACTCGAAATAATCACGAAGAAACTATTTTTTTCATCGATCTCCATTTTAATTTATTCAACTAAAAAAAAATGTAATTTTAATTGCTCCAACTTAATTTTGCAGAATTTTTTGGATTTTTATTCATTATTCGTGTAGATTAACAACTTTTCGAAATCAGAAATCTTTATAAATAAGAAAACAAAAATGTGAAAAAAAAATGTTAGACTTCGTCTGTTGTCGTTCGGTCCCACGTGTTTTTGATTCCCAAAGGGAAATTCCACGGTTTTAGAAACCGCGACCGCTAAAGCGGTAGTGAGAAAAACGACTCTGAGGTCATCGTGGCGTAACCGCAGTCGATTTTTCAACTTTACGGCGTTAAAGTCGTTCGCTATGTACAGGAATGAACGACTGATGTTGTAGTCGGTGAAAATATATACATCGGTCGAAGACGGTGGCCGAACGACTCGCGCTCGAGTTATTTTTGATATCATTAGTCTTCCCACTGTCGGCCGGTACGGCGAGAACAGTCTTATTCCTCTCTCTTTTTCATCGTCTATCCTTCATTATACAGTCCATGAGTCAAGATTGAGACGTTTCCGATCTCTCGTACTACCATCGGCGCTTCGTTCCGTTCCTACCTGTCTCCCTCTATGTCGGTTCTTGTATCGTTTACAATTTATAATAAATCGCTATCGACGCGTTCGTGGGCGTTCGATCGATCGCGCGCACCGATACTTGCCTACCCCCCGACGCAGCTGTATTCTCGCGAATGAGAAATACGCACCGTGACTTATGGCATCTCGCTACAGTAAAATCATAATTTTTTTCCAGCATATATTATCCTATAATTTATTGAATATTAATGATTTCGCAAGTACTGTCGATAGATTACAGGATAATTACATCATGTCTTACTGACTTTCTATTGTATTTTTTAAAGATGTTTCAAAAAATGATTATTTAATAATTACATTATCATTATTATTTTGTATTATCGAAGTATCGCAAAATGTAATATTTTATCGTGATAATAAATATTAAATGAATTATTTGTTGAATAAAAAAAAAATATCAATATCAATATTAAAAAACTGAAATGTTTACGAAAATTTAATAAGATTCTTTGAAAAGACTATCTTTACGCAATGAATAAAGTTTATCGCGTATATAAGGAGAATTTTTTTTTTTTCCGTAAAACATGAATGACTATCACGTTGGGTACAGTGCGAACATTCATTCGGCGATGTTTTTGGAGATTTTTCATCGTAAAACAGTGGGTCGAGAGGGCCTCCGTGTCTAAATTGCGTGCGATGCGCGGAGTCTCAACGCTCGCCGCAACGAGTGCGTCAGCGCGGGCGAGTAGAGAGGCACATACGCGAGCCTCGCGAGAGATCGTACTTACGAGATCAGAGAGGCCGTTGAAAGAAATAGTTTGCCTCTGCGGAACTTTGGCGAAGGAGAGAAAGAGAGCTGAGGTCGAAATGAGTGTAAAGCGAAACTCCAGTGCCCGTCTCGTCCGCTAATTTATCAGCTGCTACGGCGCGAGCCCGCGTGTACGCGCGCGCATACTTTGCCCAAAGACGCGAAGGCAGAAAGAGAGCGTAGAGGAGCCGGAGCGAGGAGAAACGCCGAGGGAACACCGCGGTAACGCAAGAGGGAACCCCGACGGACGGACGGGCGGAACTTCTCAAAGGCGCGTTACACACAGCCGCTCGGTTGTTTCTTCCCTTTGAATTTCGGGAGAGAGCAGGTGATATTGTGAGTGAAGGCGTTTTCACGAGCGTGTCGGTGGGGGCCTCGGCTTTCGCTCTTTCTCCTTCATAATCTCTCGTTTCACCGAGAGACTTTTAGTGTCTCTATTCCGTCGAGTGCTCTCAACAAAACCAAACGGAGTTTCGGGTCTTTGAGGCAATGAAGGACTCTCTCGACGAGTAAATTGAACGGAGTTGAACGGTAACGAGAGATAAAAGCCATTTTAACCCTCTCACGGCAAATGGTCCTATAACTATCGCGACAGCTTCAACTAAATCCATATCTCATCCTTATTTTTTATTAATTTTTTTCATTCACTAACTTCTCACGTAAATATCATTTTTCTCATTACCGCAACCCATGAATACTTCCATATTAATATTCATAACCAATTAATTTTTTTTTTCAATCAATCTTTCATCAATTCTAATGATTTTTCATCATTTATTTTTTGAATTTCGTGTCATTAAAAAAAAAAAAAAATTTAATTACAAATAAAAAAAATGCTGTGATACATCGAAACATCGAAACATCGAAAAATCATTGAAGATCGCGATATAATAACGATACAGTGAAGATACGACAAAGATATATAGATTCGAGTTATACGGAGCCGAGGAGATCTTAAGATATCATTGCTGCACGTTTTCTTAGCGCGGTTGAGGCTCGAATTGTCGGATAAAATCCGTTGCCCGACCGATGCCGCGGCGCGGGTTTGCATTGATACGTTTCTGTCGCAACGTCCAACGTCGAGATATGGGAAGATAGAGTTCGCACAGTGTCCCGGGGTGTACAACTCGTACGAGAAGGATTGAGAGA
Source organism: Buathra laborator (assembly GCA_934046635.1). Classification (NCBI taxonomy): domain Eukaryota; kingdom Metazoa; phylum Arthropoda; class Insecta; order Hymenoptera; family Ichneumonidae; genus Buathra; species Buathra laborator. The sequence goes on along the minus strand of OW203898.1, from coordinate 8,908,062 downwards.
GCGAGAGATAGAGGTACAGAGAGGGGGGGTCAGGGCCCCGTTCCCGGGTCAGATCCTCGGGGCACCCATCCTCCCTCATCCTTGATATCCCGAGATAGCTTCAAGCATTGTTTATGGACATTGTCGTGCCGAGCATATACAGGGGGCCCTGTGCCAAGAATCCGTGTATAGTTAGAGTAATATTATAGGTACGAAACTACTACGTACCGAGGTACCAATGTTACCAACGGAGAAATTTCTAACTTGGACAGTATAATACGTAGATACGTATAGGACATTTCGGGGTCACTTCCTCGTGCCGTGACGTTTCACACCATGAGCGTGACAACGGTGAGATTCTCGAGATTCAGTCACGGATTCGCGTGACCGAGCGCAGAGGCCCTATCCCGACCCCCCCCCCCCCCCTTTTTTCTTCTCCTCATCCTGAGATCTCTCTTCGCGGCACTTATACTTACTCAGCACCGTTCTCTTGTAATGCCTTTGGTGCATATAGATTGTAGAACGAAACTTTACCGTCGCCGCGCGGTTAAACCTGCGGGATCATTTTGCTCCATTCGCGCCATAACCCGACGAAACGAAAAAAAAAAAAAAAACGGCGATATAGTCGGCGGTGAATCGCGAACTATACACAAGGGAAGAAATATGAATCTTCGTCGTCGCAGTCGTCGTTCGAGAAGTGAGAGACAAGAGAGTGGCCGTTAATGCCCTTCAGAACGAACGGGACCGCTCCGGGATTTCACTTCGAGAAATGGCATATACTCCATCCTCGGTGTACATGGAGCGCGCATCAGGAAGTGATACTGTTAAGACACTCCGCGGAGTGTTTTAGCTGTCGCGAAATGATTTAGTGTACACGTTTTGTATAAGATCTCTTTTGTCGATGCAAGAAATCGCTTGTTCCGTGTATATCGATGGAGCATAATGGAGCACCAAATGAAGCTGTTTGTTAAAGTCGGGTCGATGTCTGGGGAGAGACATAAGAGACTCTGAGGGCACTGCGGTGACGGAAAAATTTTGGCTAATTTTTCGTAATATTTTTATGCAGCGATAGATCTGTGTAATAACTTGTAATAATCTCATGAGATTTTCGAAGAAATTAACGTAAATGTTTTTTTTTAATTAAAAAAAACTGCCGAAATAAAAATATTTCGACTTCAAGAAATACGCGGTAAAAAATGTTCTTGTTAATATTTTTTTTAATATTAGTAAAGTTAAGAAAGTTGTTTGAAAAAATGTTATAAATTTGTGATTACAATATTATAATTTTAATAATATTATATTAATTAAAAATTATTATCGAAATTATTTAAAAATAATTTCTTTTTTGCGAAATTACTAAGAAAAATGTTGTGTACAGCTTTCGAGCCGAGAAAAAAATATACATCGTAGACTAATTCGCAACATTCCATTGAGACTTTCTAGCCGTCGCGAAACGATTTATCGAACAGGTTTCATAATCCATTGTATACATAACAACCGATTCATACCGCTGTACCCATTGCGCAAAAGTGTATCAAAGTCTATCTATCCGTACATACAATGCCTCACGCAAGACTCTTCGAGAGGCACAAGGGAGCGGAATTCTCGTACCCACAATTTTTTTAAATCCCGAAAACGCGCACTTTGCGTTTGTTTGCTCTCAGACTAAAGTACTTGTGCCAATATTGCGAGAGATAATAAACGAAAGAATATTTGTCCAAAGCTCGTAAAAGCCACACGAAATCAATCCGATGATCGCTCAAAGTTTCGTCGTTCGTAGGGCAGAATCTCTCGTGTCCCTCGTTCGAGTCTGCAAGGATCTTTGAATAGAATAGAATAGATGAACCCAAAGACAAGTTTGGGGTGTTCTTCTACGGTACTATCGAGGGGGACTAGCGAAGCGTCGAAGCTACGGCGTAAATCCCAGCGAGTTCTTCTCGTAGCTAAGAACGAAGAGATCCTAGACAAATGGATCTAACGGTGCGGATAGCGGTGTAGAGAAGCATCGCAGCTTCATCCATAGCTTTGTGTCCCGGAGTGGTTAAAGCCGCGCGCGGCTTCTTCGGGTAAATCGGATGACAGAGCCAGAAACACCGAGTGAAAGAGAACGAAGGACGAAGAAGGTATCCAAAAGGTCGGTTAGGCATGTATACCTGAAGAAGGCGAGGTCCGGAGAAAGATTCGAAAGATCCGCCCATATCGACCCCTTGCGGATACAAAACGCGCAAGCTGGCCGTCCCCCCAAAATACCTGAGTTGAGACGAATCCTCGACCTTCTCGTTCTTCTTCTACTCTCCCTCCCCCCTCCTCCCCTCCGCTCTGTTGGAGCTTAGATATTTTCTCCGTTCGTCGGCTTTCATCTTCTATACCTCTGTTTCCTAATATCGTTTCGTCGGATTTATCTCTGTCTCCGAAACTCGAGAGGCCTCGGGGCCTCCTTCGCAAATAGTCGAGAAGAAGGCCACAGCATCTATACTCGATTATATAGGTGGTGCAGAGCCGCGAGTGCTTGGGTTCGAGAGGTGCGAGAGGGGGACGCGCGCATATACACACACAGACAAAAAAAAAATTCTCTCAAATGAAATATCGTCACGGTTTTGCGGCCGACTGGATACCCCGGCGGCCGTTCTGGATCGTTGCCGATCCACACAATCGGAACCACTTCGGGGGGGACAAAGAAAAAAAAAATATATTAAAAAAACGTAACACGGATGACGCGAGAGAAAGAGCAAATAGAAAGGGGGCTCCTGTGGTTTTACGGAATTGACAACTACTTTTATCGATTGGAATTTCATTTAGTCTTTCATAAAAATGAGGGTTATTTTTTTACCTATACATCGAAACATTCAATATCTCGAAGTGCTTTCGAGTACAAATCGCCGGAAGATTATAATTAAATTTTAATACATTTTTAACTGGTTAAATAAAAAAATCAAATAATTGATTATATTAAATTGAACAATAATTATTATTTTTACAAAGAGTATATAAACATTATTCATGAAATTTGCTATAATTCGAATTTCATCTACTAGATGGTTGTTCGTTGTTTTTTTCTGCGATATTACAGACATCTATTAATAAAAAAAAAAAGTTTCAGATTTATTGTCATAATTGCGCATTTAATTTCTCGAGCGAACTATACAATATTATATAAAATTTGATTTATTAAAATACATTTTTCTCGTCTTAAAGATGCCGTATAAACTCAACGATATAAAAACTATTGTGAAGATGAAAATTCTGAAGGGATGAGTCATTACCGAGGATCGCCCTCTGCGTTCCACGGCATTCGTCAAAAGTCCATCTCCCTCGCGCTCGTATCGCCGAGAGTCCATGAAAATGTTCTGACGCGCCGCGTTAATCTTCCCACCGTTCGGGACTCTCGAACTCTACCCCATCCCTTTCCCCGTATAACATTGAGTTCAAAAGAAATCGCGACTCGTTCGCGAGTTCTATCTTTGAAAAATTCTCGGTTGAGCCGTATGCCTCCCTCGCGGTTTCTCCTCTCTTCCCTTATAAATGTTCTTTTTTTTTTCTCTTTTTTCATCGTTCTTATTCGCAACGACCAACGGGAGCAACAGCTAACACATATTTTTTTCGTTCTATCCCCGCGGCCGTAGCCGACTTTCTACGGGTCCAGAGAAACTCTCATTTCTTTTTTTTCCCCTTCTCTCGGTTAGTTCGAAAGCATATATTTTTCGTTTCACAGAGTCCGCGGGCGGCGTTGAACGCCCAGCATCCATCCGTAGACGAGGGTGCATCTTCTCTCGGGGTTTTCTCACTCCTTCGTACGCTCGTTGCTCGCTTATACCCAAGCAGCACCAGCAGCCCCCGTCAGGTATAAATTTTGGCGTCGGCTTTAAAAGCGATCTCTCGACTATGTGTGAGCGTACGCAACGGGAAGATAGAACGCGAAAGAAAGAAGAAAAACGAAGGGAAACGTCCCATGGTAATCGATTACCTCCCCCTTATCCCCGAGAAACCCCATGGCCCTCCCCCGTCGACCGCCGCCCATCTTATGGTCCTGAAGGAGATCGAACCTCGATAGCATGTCCCGAGCCGCAGTATAAACTATATATATATAATACCAACTATAGGACCAAAGAGTTTTTTGGACGCCCTTGTCTATCGTGCCTCGAGCGTTTTTTTCAAACGAAATTCCACGAATTTCATTTTTTTTTATACCCGCAAAATCAGAACGTTGAGTCGCCTCGAGTTTTGGACCGATAAAGATAAATGAGTATAAATTTCGTATTTTTTTCTGTTCTCAAGCATCTATAATTACGGAGAGATTGTTATATTTGAAGACGATAAAAGATCGGTGTTAGTCAAACAGTCGAAGATTGCGGGCAATCAGGGGCCGGAAGGGCGAGGTTCGGAGTAAATAATTGTCGGAGATGTGGATAAGGAAAGAGAAAAAGTGCGTAATGCGTTAAAGAACGAACGGATAGGATAACGACAAATATTGAAAAAAAAAGAGAAAAAAACGCGGTCCAAGAGACAGAGAACTTCCGGGAAGGTTCTCGGGTTTTGGCGAAACGATAAGTCTTCACTGTACAGACATGGGTATGGCGATGGTTTATGTATATATATATGCATGAAGGATATACTAATATGTATATATTTGTACCGTGACGTCCGTGCAGCACGTACGCTTTGATACCCGTGGAGAGTCTCTTACCTCGACGATTACCGAGAACGATACCCTTATCACCGGGAGGCGCAAACACAACTATAGATTACCTTCGAGATGATGATATCCTTCGAGAAATAAGTTTCGTGGAACGTAACGAAAACGTGAAAGAAAAAATACAGACGAAAAAAGAATACGAAGAGACGGAACCGACGTATGACCGAACGAGTATCGGAGCCTTTAGTCCAACTACGCGTTTTTTTAAATAAACAAACCGATATGCATGTGTTCCGAAATTTATGCATAAAAAGAGGTTAAATATCAAAGAAATTTAACCTAAAAAAAAAAACATCGCAAAGTTAAAGTTTTAAGGCAATACAGTCGCGTTTCATAACTCTTTCAATTCCATTAACTAAAAGCATTATATTAGTGCAAATAAAAAAATCATCTGCTCTGACACTCGAATACTAGTGAATAATTAATTAATAAAATTTTGCCTAATTTTTGTCGTTACTGTTATTACTATTACGTACCCAATAATTAATTTGAGTAGTTAACGAAAAATAACCAGTTTACATCGTAAATTATATTACAACGTTTTTTTTTTTTGTATCCTGAATAATTTTCTCCGTGATACGTCAAGATAATTTACGATCGGGGTGTGTCTTAAACGAATCGATTACCGGAGAATATACTGCGCGAAACGATGCTTCTTTTATTTATTTACTTTTCTATAATGTTCGTTCGAATATACGTGATATTAAAGTAGGAATTCAGTGTCACCGAGAAAAGATTTAAAAAAAAACCGGTAGGTTATTGAGATGAGGAAGTAAAAGTAGTGAGAAAGGAATTTGAAAAAAAAAAAAAAAAATGAAGAAAAAAAGAAGGAATATAGTTTACGTACTTGTGCGTCAGGACTGAGATCCGCGTCTGTTAGTGGCTCGATAAGCGCGCTAAGTTGCGATTTGTCGGGGTACAGTAATGTCCGTAAATTGTCGGGTTTGCGCTGGGAGCGTTCGAGAAAGCGCCAAAGTGGCTTAGAAGATCGTTTCGTCTATAGCTGCGTTACAAGTAGGGGATAGTATACGGGGACAGGGAGTGTGTACACCTCTTTCCTCGCGGCGGCATTCCTCGTAAATTGTCGATAACTCATCGAGAATTGACCGTCACTTCGCGAAGCATCACATATATGTTAAAGAACGTGTTATCCAGGCGCGCGCGCGCTGCTATACGACGAAGAAGAAGACGATGCAACGATTTGTTCTGAGATCCCTCGTCCTATACTCCTTCGTAATGGTTACCGCCCTGTTTGTAACTGGACTTCTTCGCGTCGCGTTCTATGCGGTTAATGTTTGCCCTTAGGACAGCGTAGGGACGAATAGAGAATGAACGAGAACGATAGGAAAACGTCGAAGAAAGATCGAATCAAGAGACATTTACAATCGGCTAACTAAAAGGGACTAAAAGGGAGTTGCGGTTATTCCGCTTCAAAGAGTTAAATATATACGAATAACCTTCTTTAACAACAATTTTTGAAAAAAAAAAAAAAAATTCATATTCTTCTCGATCGATGTGATCGACAAATATTTTCAATTATCAGGAGTTTTTATTATTTCTAATTATAATTAAAATTTATTTATTTTTCGATAATAATATTTTTTACAGACTCTGAAAAGATTCTGCGAGTTAAAAAAAAAAAAAGAAATCAAGTCTTGTTAGCGAGTGTGAAAATTTTACGACTCGTAAGGTTGAGTTGGCGAATCACGCGCCAACGAGATTCTCGAGTGTGGTGATGAGAAAAAAAAAAAAAGAAATTGACTAAAACGAAAAATCTCCGAGAATCGAGTCTCAGTCGAGCTTTTGTCCGGAAAAGATTCTTCGGTTTTGCTACTTCAGTGTCCGACTAGTAGTCCGTTACACTATACGCCTTAATGAGAACGTGTAGAGGTACATAAAAGCGGTTGAATGTTGGCGCGAGTACAAGTACGGAAACTGGGGGCGGTGAGGAGGGGGGGGGGGGGGGGGGGGGGGGGGTCGTGAAAAAGATATAGAAAGAAGCAAAAATCCCTTCGGGCGTCACGGGCTCTTCTCGGAGAGCGTGCGATTCATTCCCGAAGGCCGACGTTGACCGCGCCGTGGCAAAACGGGCAACGGGGGGACACTCGTTCTCCGCTGCGCGGCGATTGTCGTCGTCGTCGTCGGTCCACTCGAGTTTTATGGTTACGGTTCTTGAATGGAGACCCCCCGATTCTTCTTCGAGGGGTTTACCGATCGATGAATGGCTCGGGCACACACCGCGGGTGCGAAGGGACGATCTCCTCCCGGTACCGACACGAGTCTCTGAAAATTCTCGCCCTCGTCGAGCACTTTTTTTTTTTCATCTTTTTTTTCCTCTCTTCTTCCACAAATCCTCGTTCTTTGACTGTGCAATGGGGCTGAACAAACATGAAACCCGAGCGTGCATGGATTTCGTTTTTTTTTTTTCTAGCTTAATCCCAGCGTGTTCACCATTGCAAGACGTTCTTTTTCTACATACAATTTATTTTTGTATCTAAAAAAAAAATTCATTTCAAGAAAAAGCTTGAAATATGGAAGAATCTTGTCGTCATTTTATTTTTATACCGATTTTCTTGCCATACGAAGCGGAAGGTGGAAAGCAATCGGCCCGAAACATCAGTCGCGGAGAACAAAAAAAAAATGTATATAAATACGAACAGTTTTGTTTAAATTGATTATTTTATTGCTTTTCTAAATGATACTAAAAAACACAGACGATGACTGGATGATACGAAGACTCTTGAGGAAGAAAAAAAAAATGGTTTTCTCATCACGGTAGATTACAGCGATTTAAATAGATCGAGAAACGCAGATACCGCGGGATAATACGGTTGGGTAGTAGAATTCCACCGACAGGATATTACCCCATGGGCTTCGTTCCCATGTGTATTATGTATCAGTGTTAGTTATAGCATTTCGAACCTCTCGTTCGTCTTGATCTTGAAAACCGTCGGTTACACGTCAAGGGCCGTTAATGACCCGAGAGGAGAGGTTTTCTCTCTACCATCGTTCTCCCCGCTTCGTACTATGTTACAGCAGAAGCGGACTCTGAAATCGATTCGATTCAGGTGGGACGCGGCAAGACGGACTGGAAGTTCTCTCGATCTTCGGTGAAAGCGTTCAACGAACGTTTTCCTATTCCCTCTCTATGGCTATCGTTGTAAAATGTGCGGCGTAACGCCTCGTATAACTCGATGGAGCAGAGATGACCATAAGGGATCCTCTCCTGGATGCAAGACGAAAGCCGGTAGAGAGAGGAAAAAAATAAATAAACGAGGGGTGCGATGATGCGTTGGACTATCGAGACTCGGGGCGATAGAGAGTAGAAGAGGAGAGAGAGAAGAACAGATGCTTTCTGCCCGCTGGGCCAACGGGAGAGAGAAGAATTGAGAATAAGAATGAGAAGACAAGAAAAAAAAAAAGATGCAGCTGCACCACCCCGAGTCGAACTATGTCTAAGTTTTGTTATGATTTCACCCACACTGACGTCTCAGCGGTTTTTTTTCTTCTTTACGATAGTATTAGACCATTTCAAACTCAAGCTTTTTTCATAGTACGATCTCTATGGCTGTGGCGGGAATAAGTTTTTTTTCTCGGTACTTAAAAGCTCCGGGGCGCTGGATAAGGCGATAAAGCATGTTAAAAAAAATAACTAAACACTCGTAGCGTGAACCACGAAGTATAAAGGATTTTTTTTTTTTTTTCGGTACTCTAGCGCACGAGCAAGTGGATTTTTTAAAACGTTGATTGAAATCACTGTAATTATTGTAATTATTTTGAACTACGATACCCTTACGAGATTAATTTCTAATAAAGTTCATCCATCGAATTTGATGACGAGGCGAGAAATAAAGACGAAATAAAAAGAAATACACATTTCGTATGAAAAAGCGTAGAAGACAAATAATTTTGCACCGGAAGTGCTCGTTGTGACAAATTTCGAAAGCTCGTAAACAGCTCACGGGGGCCGGTTATTTCAGCGTAGAAAAAAAAAACTCCGCGATTGCCAGCAGCAAGAGAAGAAGGCAGACTCGTTTCGCAAATGATAATTACTCGTCGGTGTGTATCCGTGCGTATATATACGATTTTTTTTTTTTTTTTTTTTTTTATATATACGATTTTTTTCAATCTTCTACTTCTTCCGGCGTGAGAGCAATGGGTGCTCGAGCTTATCGACGGTTCCAGAGGAGGCGCGTTCGGCACGAAATTATAGAGAGAACGAACTGCGTGGCCGCTAGTAGAGAAACGACGTACGTCCTATAATTGCCGGTAGGAGAGAGGAAAGAAAGAAACTAGCGAGAGCGAACGAACGAAGGATGAAGAAGAGCGAAGAAAAAGCCGAGGGATGTGGAGCCTATAGGTCTATCAGCGCGATTCCGGCGCGAGAGGATTTCTCGATACGTTATACACGAGTATACATGTATATGTAATATCCATAGAAGGATAGATATGCGGAGGAGACTCGAAAGTTGAAAAGCCCATCTGCGCTCCGTTCCTCGACCGTATGTGCAAACGTGTATGTATGCAATTTCTTTCTCTCCATTCCTTTTATCTTCTTCTTCGTTTCATTTCGTATCAGCGCGCCCAGCAAGAGTCTCGCGCGTACGCGGAAGCAACGGAGAAGTTATCGCGCGGCGTTGGTACCCCTCCCACCAATGCCTTCACCGGTTCGCTCGCGCGAAATGCGTAATTGGAGCCGCGATCTCTAGACCCCTCGCGTTAATACGCAGGTGGGGCTCTCTTGGGGCTTTTGCACGGTTGCTCGCGATCTCTCTTTCTCGTTGTTACTAAGAAGCATTATACAGAATATATATATATGCTATATATATACATCGTCAGCAATATCGTCGTCTCAAACGGCGAGATGATGGCTTCTCGATGCTTACAATGCATTCGTGTAACGCATTATCGTACCACGTTACATCGGCATGTCTCATGTTATTCGCTACAGGGACCCGTACGTGTAATCACATCGAGTTTTATTTTCGCGATGGCGGCTCCGATCGACTATTGTCGCGTCGATATTATATCGATAAACAATGATATACAGACTGTGAAATATTTGAATGAAGGATTGCGCGATGTTTTTACTTATTGGAAATAATTAAAAGTCGTGGCATTCACTGGCGGAATGTTATAATTATGATTTGATGTTTAAAATATCGATAGGAAAACAAAAGTATGAAAAATAAAGTAATGAAGAAAATATTTTGAATCGCACGTGCAATTAAAAAAATTATCGGTGCATCGAGTACCATTAACATCGAACGGAATCCATTCAAATAAAAAAAATTGTAAATAATTAAAAACCTTTTCGATTGCCGGAATGTATTAATTATGATTTGATGTTTAAAACACCGACAGCAAAAAAAGATTATAAAAATAAAACAATTTAGGAAATATTTCGAATTACACGTGCAACGAAAAAAAAATCGGTGCATCGAGTACCATTTAAATCGAACAAAATCGATTCAAATTAAATGCAATTATTATTTATTATTTATGCAAAAATGATCCGTTAAATGTGCTAAATTGATAAATAAAATGAAAAATAAAAAAATCCCGTGAAAAACAATTGTGTAGAAGGTTATTAAAATAAATTATGTAAAAATGCACATTTCGATATTATTCGTCGAAATTTCGTCGAAGGTTCGGAAAATTATAGACGTTAACTAATCCTAAATGCCTCTCCTATATAGCGATGATTTATGGATCTATTCCGAAAACAGATGTTCGAACAATAGTCCAAATGGGTATAGTAGGCGGGTCAGTGTTCATAGTTCACGAGGCGGAGAAACACGTGTCCTTTCGGAGCCGAGGATAGGGCTGCGTGCGTCGGACGATCGTCTCATCCCTTAGATCCCAAAGATCGTCGGAGTCTTGCGATGGTTTTTGTGGAATGACCATTCCGCCGTCGCTTGACCGTGCAGACGGCAACGTCATATATAAACATCTATATACATATATATATATGTAGAAACACTATATGTATACATAATATATATATACTATATTATGCTCTTCGCCATCATGCGAAGAGTGAAAAAGGAAAAGGGAGAATCTCTACTGTCGAGAATGGCTGCAAGGTAGACAAAAGCTGACGAGCCCCGGCGTGCAACGAGGTAGAAAGTTGGGACCCGTGGTGGCTCCTTACTCGCTCTTCTCCTTAAGTTCTTGAATTCTTCCCTCTCTCGTCTTCGTCCCGCGCGACCGCTCGGCTATTCTATTATGCTCGGTTATCTAGATTATAGCATTCCTGCCATCAGAGGTAACCTCCGCGTATGTGCACGTGGGAAGGATCAGGGTGGATGATGCTGCTGTTGCTGCCGGTGCCCTGCGGTACCTTTTTCTCTTGGATTCTCGCGATGGATTATACAACGCGATCAAGAGGGATGGTAACCCTGTGTATAGCTCCGAGGGACCGAACGGCTTCGCATAAATTCATCTCGTTTCGTCAATTTCTGTCCCGATAATAATTCGAAACGAGACGAAGAAAAATTAACTTGTGTCCTAATCGCATTCGGTGAAAATCCAATTTAGTCGAACTTTACGAAATTAATGAAAATAACATCGTAAAAACGCGGTTTCAGCGCGAATGGTTTACGAAGAATCAACGAAGAGGAAGTTAATTTTTTTTTTTTTTTTTTTTCGGAGAGAATTTGTTGCGTCCACATCAAATATTGACTGGGACTTATCTTCGCTATCCGAAGTGATTAGCGTCTGAATGATAATGAGGAAAGCGGACGTTGCGTGAGAACGAACGTGCGGCGCGAGAAAGTATTTCGGTGATGTTCTCGGAGCCGAGCTGAAGAGCGCACGGTGTGCGCGACGAGGTAAGATTCGAAAGGGTTAGAGGAGGAGGGCCCCCCTTCGCTCGGAGAGTGAGTTTCATTCGGAACGACACGTTCGTTCGCCCGAAGATGGCGTTGGGTGTACCAAAGACGTACGACGGCGGCTTTTTAACGTTTGTGCACCGCGCGGACCCTCACAGTCGGCGCGAAGAACCCGACCCGCTCTGACCCTACCGGCAGGATAACCGACGTATCCTGCTAGTCGACTATGGAAATTTTCGCATCTTCTCGTCTCTCATAAGGCAAAAGTCGTTCTCGCAGGTTCAACAACACACAACGTGCTTGCCACGCGCTATGGTTAAAGCCTTTGAATATTAAATTCGAACGACTTCTCGCCTTGTATACTCTCGTGTTATTATCATAATACATATTTATATTGTTATGATACGAAGCAGCCGCAAACGCTTGTTCAATAATATTTTTTTCTTTGCTTTAGAAAAATAAAAAGAAAATAATAATACCGCATCAAACGATAGTCTTTATCGTGTCAATTGACAAAACAAAAAATCCCAAGAGATCTTCACGTATTTTTCTCGTAATCTTAACTTTGAAATTCGAATATCGGATTTTTTGTTATTCATTTCAAATTTAAGATCGCTTTTAATTATAAAACCAAAAATTCAAACTTTGGCTTAAAAATTGTTGACAATAAAATAAAAAAAAATATATTTTAACAATTTGGAGCATAAAATCGAAAAATTTTTTTCTAAAAAAAGTGCTTTGACAATTTTTTCACCCTTCAATTCCGATTTTCGTATAAAATCGAGTAATTTTTTGTGCAATCGGCATCGATAGTTTGAAAAATCAATCAATGTATTTCGTAAGATAAATAACCCAAGTTTCACCGAGACGCTTTCGCAATAAGGCAGAGGAGGAGAGTTACACGCGTGTAGGAGAGAATATACTTTGGATGTATATCGTTTCGAGACTAAATGGGAGATTGATGACCCGTGAGATGCGGGGGAAAGAGTTCGCGCACCCGGAAGATGCAACGAAAAAAAAAATAATAATAAAAAAATACACGTATTGGGTTGCGATTGTGTGAGTGAGTTATACACAAGCGCGATACCGTGGGTATGTAAGGATATAGTATATGCGGTGGATGATTATAGCGCCCCTGCATGCTTCCACGGTCTCTCCCCCAAACAAGGACTCCCAATCCCGAAAGAATACTCCTTTCGCCATCAGGCCTCCTCTCTACACTTTAGACATTATATACACTCTCCTCTATACAGTTGAAAAATGCCTCGTCGAGTAGGAACATCGCGAGCTCCGGCAGCGGCAGAAGCAGCAGCTCCGCGGAGGATTCGAACCCGAGCCTTGTTACGTCGATCGCTTGGCAGACTTCGCGGTGCAGCATCCGCGGTCCAGTCGACGAAGGAGGTGGTGAGGTGAGCGGTTAATACGTTCCTTTGCTCCTTCCCTCCACTCCCTCTCCCACCCCCTCGAAGTTACATTCGCCACAGCGGGTAGGCCCGGGCCATCTATACATATATTCATACAAAGTAGATATATATACGGTAGAGAAAAAGAAATAACTCCGTATTCTACCGCATGCGCATATATCTCGGTTCAAACGATTCCCAGCAAGAAACACATACGGATTTGCTTGCGAGAAAAATTCTTCACGAAGTATCGTGTTGCGCCGAAGTAACAAGAAAAAAATTCGAATGCAAATGCGAATTGTAAAATTCGTATTAAATTTTTTTTCTCCAGAATAATTTTTAACAATTATCGAAAAAAAAATAATTTATCAAAATTAAGGGGGTTTCAATTTTTTTAACACGTTAAATAGCTCAAAGCTTTATCTACCGAAATAATAAGTTCGATTGCCCAATAAGTCGTTAATTAAAAAAAAAGAAAAATTGTGCAAAGATGCAATCTGATGCGAACCGCAAAGTCAAAATTTCGATGTTGTAACGTCCGACATGTTAAGCGGTAAGGAGAAATGATTTGAGTATAAGGATGTGCCCCGGCGTACCCCGGGAGACGAATGCGTGTACGCGCTGCGGGATAACGGGTCGACGAGGGGAACAGACGAGGGAAAGAAGAGGCTGAGGAGGAAAAGAATAAGAATAAGAAGGTCGGAGTCGTGGAGAACCCAAAAGCGGCGGCGGCGCGTCGGCGGCGGCCGGGATCGGCGGTGGCGGTGGAGAACACCCGGGAACGTGAATGCGCCGCTCATTACGGGATAATGGGTTATTTCGATCCTTCTCGAATTACCCAGTCGACAATGAGGGATTCGATTTGAAAAAGGCTCTCTCGCTCCCCACCCCTCTCTTCCTCGCCGCGTCCGTGGCTGCTGTTGCGCGCTACGGAGCCGGAGAGACCCCTCGGGGTTCTTTAACCACGCGGAAGAAGAAGAAGAACCCACCGGCAGCATCAGCAGCAGCAGAAGCAGCAGCAGCAGCGGTACCAGTGGGTCCGTTGCTTCTTCTGTGAGGTTGGCAAGTTACTCTCGTTGAGCGGACTCGATACTCGAACGAACGAAAAAGGGTTTCGCGAACGACGAGGACGGAGATAACCCAAACGAAAGACGAAGAAATAACCCTCCGCGGAACGGGAGAGAAAGAGAGATGTTCTCGCGAGAGAAGATTGAAAAAAAAAGAAAGAAATGAAAAAGAAGAAGAGACCTCGCGAGCCAAGAGAGAGAGAGAGAGAGGAGAGGGCCCCGCGCTATACGGATGTACATCTGTATACCTACATACACAGTTCTTGTGTCTATAGCTTGAAAGAGCGAAAAGACAAATGAGAACGAGAGCCAGTGGATATTCTGGCAAGCATCCTCGACTCATCCCTCTCAACTCATCGTTCCATCTTTTTATATGTACAAGATATACATCTGTATGTATATATGTATATATATATCTCATCTCTTTAGCTCATGTCCTTCGGTTCTTGTTGCACTTTTTCTAAGCATACATTTTAAAGTATATGGTTTCGGTTATATATAAGTAGCTATAACTCGTACAACTTGGTTCCTCCTTTCATACGATTTTCTTCTACTGTCTTTTGCCCTTTCTTTTCCTCCTTTATTTCTGTATCTTTTTGCCTTCTTTTTTTTTTCTTTTTCATTTATTTTCTTTTTGTCGTTTGTCCCGACAGCTATATTATTTCTTTCTCTCTTTCTCCGCTCGTTCGCGTAAGCGTTCTTTATCCCGCTTTGTCGCATTGTGAAGGAACGTACGTAGGAGAGATACCACTCTCGGGGCTCTCAGAAATCACGTCCGTAGTCTTCCGGGTGTGACGGCGCGGAAATCTCTATTGTGTCCTCTTGCCGCGGCGTTATGGTATTCTCTCTGTCTCTCCTCTCTCGTCGACATCTTTGTCGTCGACGATCGTCTTAGTTGCGGACAGCACCAACGGTGACGACGACGAGGACCGTTTCGCGTACCGCGCGTACAACTCGTGCGCGAACCGGGGAACTAATCGAATGAGGGGTCCGCGGGCATAGCACAGTCGTGCAGCGAAACGGCTCGTTCGTAATTCTTCCTCTTCCGACCGAAGAAGAAGAAGAATCATCCAGACCTCACTTCCATATTGTACGGTGAGAAGAAGAGATACGGACGCCCGTGTCATTGACCATACGGCAGTTGGACACAGTAGAGATATAATTTCATACGAAATCATTTTTTTAAAATACATTCATCATTATTCATTTAAGATTCATCACAAAAACTAAACGACTGCGTTTCGGTTATTAAATAAAAAAATATTTTAGTACCCTTAGCCTCGGAGGACAGGGAAGACCGGGGCTAATCGTAACACGCGCCGTAAACAAAATAGCAAACTTTACGCATTGAGTATAACACTCTAAAGAATTATCTACGATCGCATGCACTCAATTTCCACAGCTCGATATATTTGGTGCACGAAACCTTCGAATTTCTACTGCGTTTAGTACGACTTGCCCCGTGTTTCATCGCGCCCCGCTCTCCCCTACGCTCGATGTAATTCTCGCCTCGATTCACAATCGCAAACCCATCGAATCGTCATGACGAAATAATTTTCAACGGGCCCTTTGCCCATTTTGTTTCACCCCTCTTAACATCGAGAATAAATAAATTCCAGACGAGAAGAGTAAAACATCGCTATTACGATCATTAGAATATCGAGATTAACGATACGCGCGATGCTCATTACCTATCTCGCTTGGATTATTCAGATATACACGATTAAACTGTACATAGTCGTGGAGACTCAACAAGGGCTCGCAAGCTCTCATTTCCCCTCCGCACAGACACACGCAAGTTTTATCGTTGTTTGTAACCAAATCTTAATTTAAAATTTTATCCTACGCGCAAAATCTTTACGGTCGGATGAGTACGCCGGGGCTCTTTCACGTGCTGTATACTTATGTACCCACGAATATAAGCTATAGTTACGCTTTGTATATACATAATATACATACGAACGACGAGGAGAAGTAGCGTCGTAGTGTTTTAGTTACGGGGGAGCGAAACGATGACGATCCCGGGGGCTCTCTCCCTTGACCGGGATAGATCAACACGATTTGATATATTTTATGGGTTGCGTATATCGTCGTGACCCCCGTGTGCGGTATACGCAAACTAAAAGAGCCTCAAAGAACGGGATCCCGTCTCGTTTTCTCGGTGCTGTTGCAGGGCGCTACGGACGATCGCATTATCGCGCTCGCGTGCATTTTCACGGGGGAAGGGAAAACGGCGAAACGAAATTTTTCGAAATATCAACGTATTACAGCACTTATATTACCCCCCTGTAAACACATAAATAAATACACGCATACGGTACACGGTTCTCGAGTGTCTGCTAACTCTCCCTTCGTTACTCCACTGACTCTATGTTCGTTATGCTCGTGTCACAGTTACACAAAATTAGACACGACAAGAATTCCCGCGCGTATACCTCTAACTTCTGCTCCAAAACGTTTTTCTCGTCGTTCGAGCTATGCGAACGAACGCCCGACACACCGAGGGACCAAGTGGTCGGTATATAACCGCGTAAACGAGAAGAAAAAAAAAGGAAAAAATAGAAGAAAAAGAAGGAACGAGGGTGATGTGCAGCCTCGGGCTAAGGGTGAGCCCTTCACCCGTACTGACTCCACTTCTCATTCTTTCTCTCGTTTTTCCCCAACATCGAAGCTTTTCTAACAGGAAACAGCTGCCACGACGGAGTGTATAGGTGCGCAAGGGCCGCGGGTTCTTATACGGAAGAGAATTGGTATGCGCGTTTTTCGAGAGGACTACTCTTGTGTGACTGTTCCCCGTCGGTGGGTCGGCAGGGCTTACGGCCTGTGGAGCCTATTACTATTCTCAAGTCGCCTTTTTCTTCACGCTGCCCTTGGCATTTTTTTTTTTTTTTTTTTTTTTTCGGAGTTTTTGGGGTCGTGGAAAATTAGAGATTTTTTTTTTCGAGTATCTCGAGTGGGTTTGCTTGCGGGGATTCGACGGTCAGCACTTTGGTTCAATTAGGGATGAGATATCGCCGAAAAAGGAGAGGACACTTGACTCGGAAAAACTTTGTGGGGAAAAAAAAATGGTTGACAAAAATGAAGTGGCTGTTTCTCGTTGGTTAGCCACTTCCGGTATAATTTTCACTCGATTTTTTTTTTCGGGGAATATTCAAAAAATTAAGTAGTCCGTAATATTTCCGTTGACCGACTTCCGGCAAAATTTCGTAATTGCGACGATTCTAAGATATTCATCATATTTATCGACATTTTAGGTTTTTTTTTAATCATCGAAGAAATCGCTCATTATAGGTAATGTTTCTGAAATATTTTAAATTGAAGAATTATAATTTTTGACCGCAATGCTTGCGAGCGACGACCTCGAGTCTATGAATAACCATATAAGTGCGATATCCGAGAAGCAAATAACTGTGTGAATTACCGAGAAAATATCGAAGAGAGGCAAAGAGGGACCAACACAAAAAAAAAGAAAATACGGCAACGAGAAGCGCGGCTAGTGTAAAACTGCATAACCGTAGGGCGCGAGAAAGTGCACGTGCGTGCGGTGTGGGCGTGAACCCCGCGCGCTGCCGCGCCGTTACGACGTTCCCGCAATTTCCGGTTCCCGCGGGACTCGACTTCAGCTCTCGGACATGACGTGGTTCTTCGTCTCGGCCGCGATTACCGTCAAGCAAAGCAAATAATCAAACAAACATAAGAGTATTCATCGTTTACAAGCTCCGGCTTCTCTACACACAAAGACTCATTTCTATTACACGCCGAGAGGAGACACCAACAGAATGCGCTTCGGAATAAACAAAAAAAAACAAAAAGTCTCCTCGAAGAATAATCTCCGACAATTTTTTTTTTTTTTTTTTTTTCAATTTTTCTTTTTCGTTCTTCCGTACATTCTGCGTACTATGAAGCTCTCTTTGTACGAATTCTTCGATGGAAAAATTTGTAGGAATTTCTTCGAGAGAATCTACTCGCTACTGGCTTCGGCCGTTTGTACTCTCTCGGGTTTCTTCTCTTGTAACACGAATATATATATACGCGAATAGCAAACGAAATCGTATAAGAATATGCGGATTTAAACGTGAGGAATATACTGTGGAAAGGAAAGGTTTGCGAACACGGTTAGCGAGAAAGAGAAGGGCAAAAGGCAAGGTTCTCTCGGTTAGTCGATGAAACAGAAGACACAGTCCTTCTCGAGTCTCGCACGAGAGAGGGCCCCGTATGCCGCGTGGCTGCAGTTTCTCTGCTCGCAAACCGACTCCGTTGTTGCTGCTGCTGCTGCTGCTGCTGCTGCTACTACTCCTGCTGCCGTTGCTGCAGAGATCTCGTAGTTTCTTTATACTTCTTCTTGGTCAGGTTACTTCTATACTCTACACAACTGCCCGTAGGTTCGGAGGTTCAAGGACGTATTAAAATGCTGCCTGCGTACTCGTAAATGTCTACGTGCTGCAGTCGTGCCATCCTTGTTCCTTTTTTTATTTCGTTTCTTCGAGCTTTTACTTGTTTCGTTTTTTTTTCTTTTTTTTTTTTCGCTGTCCCAAGTCCTTAGTAATGGGTGCGCGGGGTTCGCACCGCGGCCTCGGATAAAACGCGTTCCTCAATACAGCGAAGACGAACGGGCGATCGGTTATTCGCAAACTGTATCGGACGAAAGACCATTCTTATCGATCTTTTTGACTTTTATGAATGTTTTTGTTTTTTTTTTTATCGTACTTTTATAGGAGGTGTTTACGGGATCGAAATGATTGAAAAACGATTTTTTTTTATATTTGAGTGCACGAATTATTCAACAACAGCGATATTTCGGCATATTGGACTATTTTCGTAAGAGGTTCGTAAATTTCTATGTACGGGATTTTGAACGATTTTTCGTGGGGACTTTCTAACGATAAACGTCGATTTGACAGTTTAACTTTCTGCCTCACGGATTTTTGCTAACATTATAGACATTTTTTATCCACGCAATATTTCGCATTTTAAAGGCTATCGGATTCGATTATTTTCGTAAATTTGATTTTCGTTATATTTCGCAGTAGAATTGCTCTATGAATTGAATTTTTCTACGTTTTAGTTATCTTTTTTTCGGAGATTTCATTTTTTTTTTTTTCGAAATAAAATAAATTGTGTGACATGCAAAAAAGCTGATAAAACAAATTACTTTAAGGTTTTTTCTGCGCAACGCCCATTGTCACCTCGAATTCACCTCGATTTCCATTGAGACGGATGTAAAAACAGTAAGAAAAAAAAAAAAACACTTTTGCCAGATTCGACGATTCGATCGTATGATACTTACGACGAAACGCCGTCGTATATCTCGCATTCTCGATTATCTCGCAGTCTCGTCTATAAATGTACGTCTGAATCTATCAACTCTCGACAACAGAGGATTTCTATTCGCTATTGTCACGGAGGACTGAGAAAAAAAATAAAGGAGTTTCGACGTGAATTTGTTACATCCGAAGTGCGGAGACTGCTCCGTTCGACACTTTCGTAAGCGCGTCACGGAATATCGTCTTTGTACGCGAGAGCGATTTACATCGATCGCGAAGCGCGTACGGAATTTACAATAAATATGTACAGTCGAACGGTCAATGCACGACGATGGTATTTGGTACGCCGCGCGTACATTCACGCGCATAAATATACGTGAATACATATATCGCGGAAACGCCGAAAGTCGCTGACCGAGTCGTAAAACTGGCGATCATAACGATCAATATATCTCGAAATGTACGAAACTACATTGGCAATTCCTATCATCTATTCGACAGGTATAGATTAGATTGTGTTTTACCCGAGAAGGAGGTGTTCCACGATAAGTTCGACGACCGACCTTGAAATTAAATTCCAGACTCGTGATAATTGTCGCGACATTTTTTTCTTATTTTTTTTTTCTCTCGTTGTCGTGTATTCTAAACCTTTCTATAGTTACGGCAGTTGTAAAATCACGGCGACAACGCATCGATTCTCTCGAGTCTTCGTTGCCATTCACATGAACTTTAATTAACATTTCCGCGTTCATTATTTTTTTCCCGCAAGTGTGAAAGATAGCATCGAATATCTTGGAGTTCTTTTCCAATATATATTCTTGGAATATCTTGGAGTGCTTTTCCATTATATGTAATAATAAAAGTTGATGTGTACGATGAACAATGAATTAAAAATCATCCGTTTCGAGTCATTAATCTTTAACGATTGCGCGTCGTGCACGCAGTGCAACGACTGTACCGAACGGAAAAACTGTTGATTTTTCTTGATTCGGTTGTTAGTATTACACGTAATTTTTTTTTTTTATTTTCACAAAAAATCGCCATTTTGAAAAATTTGTCAAAATCTTACGAAGCGTGATAAGTTTACTTTCATCCTATAAAAAATACTTTATGTTTTACGATAATTTCCTACTTCGCGAGTTTCTCATATTACGTTGCATCGATTAACTTTTACCGCATTCACACCGAAACGTCGTAAATACACACACTTCGATCGTTAAATAATCATTTTATGAAATTAAGCGGAACAAGTGAAAAAAAATGTACTAAAACAGCTTTCTTTCGGCGAGTTTCGGCGCTGTTTTATGGCTCAAGAACGAAACAGCGTTTTCGGAGCAGCGCGCGGGGTCGAGCGCTCGATCCGACGGCAACGGTCGAGCGCCACAATTTCCCGAACTATTCGCGGTAATCATCGAACAAGAATATTCTTACTTTCTCAACTTTCCTAAATCGTCTTTCCGGAGAGTTTCTAAAAAATTCCGCTCGAGCGAAACAATGAAAAAAATAACGGCTATTTTCCTCTTTCCTTTCGTGAATAACTCGATATACCGAGAGAGTTCAATCTACCTGACGCGGCACATTGCGCGGCGACTACCTCGCCGGACCTGGCATCGAAGTCACCCGAGACGCGATGCGTTCGCTTTAGCGTCGCTAAAAATCCACCATTGTCTATCCGAGCTTTCGATACGATACCGTCAACAATTCGACAAACTATTTTCATTATCGACAATTATAGGAAAAAAAATCATTTTTTTTTCGACGTGATTTGCGTGAAAAAAAAAAATCGTCTACGCACCCGCGATTTATCGAATGGAAATGCAAATTTTTTCAAAGTTTGGTGTACAAAAAAAAACACATGTGCACTCGCAAAATATCTAAAACTTACTCCGAAAAAAAAAAAAAAAAACGCACGGGTTCGCAAGAATGATCACTTAGTCGTCGCATTTCTCATTTTTTTAATCGAAAAATCTTTTTCGTCCATCGATTTCGTGCAAAAAAATTAATGATCAAAATTTTTCGAAGTTTTCACTTTTTTTTTTTATCGACACCGCAATAACAACGAAAAACATATATTTATTAAAAAAAAAAAACACTTACATAGAATTCGTCGTGTTCCAATACATGCTGATAGTTTTCGCACAGTTGCTCACTGTGGAAAGTAGAACCGTTTGTAGGCACACGAGGAACACGAGGGTCACGAAAGACGGGGAAACCATCGTAATAATAACGACACGTATTACCGTCGTAACGTGCCCGGTTAACAAACCCGCGCACCACTCGTGTAACCTTTAATAACTTTGTCGTAGTTGTATTCTTTCTCTTCGTCCACCGCCTTCCAGCACCACTGCAAAACGGCCACATTCACACACTCGTTGCACTTTTAAACCATCCGACAATCACTTTATTCGTATTTATCGCCACAAATACCCTGTTGTATCCTCTCGAACACTCTGTTTCATCGGCGAGGCTCGTTAAAACGAAAGAAAAACAAAAACTTCCGTAGCGTGACAAATATCCAATTCGTAGTTTTTGTTTTTTTGTCTTTTTCCGACAATAATCCTCGACGAAGTGACGACGATCACTGGTCGCGAGAATTCCACCGTTAGCACGCGCGATCCTCGCACCAAATTACTAATTCGTGTTTTCGACACACGAGAATGCACTTCCGCAGTCGCGAGAACTAAAAAACTTCCGCGAATCGTTTCGTTCGACGGACGAAATTTTTGCACTTTTTTTTTTTTTTTCGCTCGAATCCGATAACTCGGGCACACTTTTCACTTTTTTTTCTATCGAAATAATGAAACAAAAAAAATAATAAAAAAATAATAAAAACTCGTTAATTTTCGTATCCACGGACGATGCGATTCCAGATAGATGTGTTCGCAGTCGCAAAGTTTTCGTATCGGCGATACCGATGGTTCTCGTGATCCAAGACGAATAACTTTTCACCGTCGAGCCGTGTGTTTCGTTCACCGAACGACGGACAACTCTTCAACCTCTCGCCTTTCATTGGTCCAATTTTTATTTTTTCTCTATCGTTCGTTTGTTTGTTTTTTTTTTTTTTTTTTACGTTCTAACGATCAAACACGTTTTTCTGATTTCGATAAGAAATCGAAGCATGTCCGTCGCGACGCTCGAGCGGACGAGACTTCGAAAGAGTTCGATCGCGAACGAGATTGTCGGTTGGAAACAAAAAATTACGAAAAAATAAAAAAAATGTTTTTTTTATGTCGAAGAAAACTCGTGACCAATCCAACTGGCGTAATCCTTGAATTTTATCGTAGTAAACAATAATCCGTCGATTAGCGAAAAAAAACGTTTTCACATGACTGTCGCAGTATTCTCGACAGCAATCGAAATACTTCCGGTTACACTTGTCACAAGGTATTTTACACTTCGAATTATCCCTCGAAAACTTTTAATCCCGATATATCCAAAACTTTACTCCGTTTTTTCATTCAATAAACACGAACACACTTCAATCCTACAGTCACAAATTCTTCCGTTTCGTGTTTTTATTCTTCTCAATTCACTCAAATCCGATGATTCCTCGAAACATCGATTTTCGCCAATAATCCATTTCAATAATCCACGTTGTTGAAATTGTTGTGAAATAAAAAAAAAAAAACTGAATTTCGTCGCGAAAGGGAGCGCACCAGAGACGACGTGGGGATTGACGCGACAGTGAGCTTATCCGTGCTTCACGACACTCTCTCTCCGTTAGTCTGTCCCTTTTCGTACAGTCTTGCGTAGGACACGTGAACGAAGCCCCGAGAAACACGCTACCTTCCCAGTTGGAGTCGCGGACGCGTCTGTCGGACGAGTGGAGTGTCGCGGTCGCTCGTGTCGCGTCTGGGGCCTCTGCGATACCCGTCGGGAGTGTCGAAGTTGCCCGAGCGGCGGCGGAGACGCGCGAGACTGACGGGGGGATATATTCCCCTACTCTAACTCTCGCCAGTTCTACACCGCTCACGATCCCCACGGGCTTCTCTCTTACCGTGCCGCCTTCGGTTCGTCTATTACGCCGAGTGGACGGCGAGGGTTCGCACGGGGGTGATCGTCGTTCCTCACCGAACTCTTAGTGTGTTTCGTACGTACACCGGTGCAAAAGGAAATGCGAGATCCTCTCTTCTCCCTCCCCTTCCCCGACCGAGCGAGGAGGCTCCGGGCTTCGCAGTAAGTCGAGAACCGATCACTACGGCGTTTACCTCTTTCGCGTGATCGTTCCAAACTCCCCCTCTTGCCTACCTGTTTTATTTTCCCTCTACCATCGACGGTTACTTCCCACAAGCGAGAAAACGAATTCACAGGTTTAGCAACACGATTCCGAGTATGCAGATAATCGGCCAAACGGTATTACCGTTTTGATGCACCGTCGCGCAAAACTCGCGGGGTTTTTCGCCACGAATTACTGTCGCGAATCGAGCGTGAACTTTCGAGACTCGAGTCAAGTTCAAAACTTAACTTTCCTCGTTGAACGTATAATTCAAATTTCCACGCATATTTAAACGCGAAAATTTACCTCAAACTTAATTTAACGCTCGACTTCGAAGTTGTGATTTTTCGCTAAAAGTTCGAAAGTTATTTTTATTTTTTTTCGTTCAATAAATTTAATATTTCAGGATTTTTCGACCTTTTATCCGTCGGTTGCCCAAACCAATTAATTGAATTTTCGACGTAAGTGGTCTCCATGAGAATTGAATTATTGCACGCCAAACGCGCACGAAAATTACGAAAAATTTTCTCAGACGAGGATCAAAGAAATTCTCTACTCGAGTCTCCCCGACGACTTGTGATATTTAAGCTCTCGTCGGAGATTAATTATTGCCGATTTCACTTAGCAAAGCGTCCCGTCGGCTCGCGGTGTCGAAGATCAGAAGAATCTTCGCGTCACAAACGTTTACGAGGCGAACAGCGACACCGGCTACGAGGTGAATATCTCTGTCCGCTGTCGTCGACGCTTCGTCCCCGCGACGTCGAGATAACAGTATTCGCTCGGAGCTTTCGATAAAGCATCGTGCACGCGCGTATACCGCGAGAATATCCCATTCGCCGAGAGGAAAAAGGGGGGGAGGGGGTCGAAAGAGTCGTTTTACTTTTCGTCGTATAGGCGGAATAGGCTTTTAAAAGCGTGAGTGCTTCGTTGAATTACGATCGAGGCACTTTCCATTTCCGGCCTCGCGCCAGACCGCGCGACACTATTGCTACTATAACGCGGCCAAGAAACTCTCGTTTCGCTACGTTTAACCAGCGTCATATTATTACTATTTTTATTATTATTTTTTTCCTTTTTACGTTACGGCTGTTGATTCACGAGTTAAAAAAAAAAAAAAATTAAGAAAATATAAAAGTTGGCCGAAGGAGCGTCGGGAAAGTGGCGCCCTCATCGAGAAATCTCTCGCGCTTTGCAACCGTTCCCAGTGCATTCGTTTCATCCTGTGCACTGATCTCTCTCGTGCTTGGCGCGCGCTGTTTCTTCCTCTTTTCCTCTTCTTCTTCTTCCTCGTCTCGACTTTGCGGAGCTCCCTTTCGTCTATCTCTTTCTACAGTTTTCTTTCTCTCTCTTTCTCTATCGCGTTCCCTCACCGCGAAGAGAACTTCACCGGAGTGCCTCGCGAGGAGAACCGGTATCTACCCACGGACAGTCATGTTGGTCATTAGTCCGCCTAACGTAACGCTTCGAGAAAGAGAGACCTATCGAACTCCACTATACGGACGGTAGAAACGGAGTTTACAAATGCACTAGAAGCTCATACAGTACTTGCAATAACTTTCGGTAATGCAACGAAAGTGCGGCACTATGTTGACACAACTTTTCATTTCCGTTTAAAAAAAAAAAAAAAATTTTGGAGTTTCGTTAATTTTAGCGCCGCGAGATATTTTGGGGATTTTTTTTAATAATATTGTAGTGAAGTCATAGGGTTATATAAAAATTATTAAAACGCACTGAAATCCGTCTATTGCCGGTAAGTTTTTGTATAATAATTTCAGTCCTGACGCAACTTTGGTCTTTAAATTCCATGTATTCTATTAATATTTAAAAAACATGAAAAAAAAAATTTCTAGTTCTCAACTCCCCCTCAGAAAATTAAATCTCTCGCTATCATGCCGTAGCGTAATCAATTATCGCCACTATTCTCACAACATTCGCCATTACCTCGATCTTTAAACGTGAAAAAAAAAAAAAAAAAAAAAATCAACATCATTACGCAATGCTCATTGGCCCTTCGATCTTTCCCCATAAAAATCCCCTGGACTATAATTTACGATGTCAATACTGACAAATAAAAAGAAATTTTGATTGGTTATTCAGTGGTTTAATCTTGCACGCCGGATTGTCCATTGCTGTGCAACTATTGCAATCCACTCTCGGCGGCAGTGTACTCAATCGTGTTTGAATTACTCGAATAATCAATAGGTACGTAACTAGCGTGTGTACCATAGAGAAATATTATTGAATATAAACTTCGCGTCATTCGGCTCCCAGATGCCTATTAACCATAGCTGCGTGTTGTTATACATACGTATAGAGTTGCGTTATAATTAAATCTCGAACTTCGGCATTTCTTAGTCAATGGGAGATGAGTAGTAAGTAATTCTCGCTTTCATTGTATCGAGATATCCAATCAAAAACGCTTTAAAGTTCCAAAGATAAGCGCGCATATAATATATCAATGTTTTTTGGGGGGTAGGGGGAGGGGGAGGGGGTCGGTTTGGGGATAAGAGGAGGTAGAAAAAAAGAAATTGCCTGAGGGAAGGCCGCGGGGTTGAGATTGCGTTGCTTTTGCTTCTGGTCCCGCTGTTTCGCTTCTGCCTCTTCTGCAGCCGGTTCGGCCTCTAATAAAGTCGAGTCACGCTCCCCACGGGAAGATCTTTAAATCTTCCTCAAACAAACTCGGCCATGCCGGTAGGTAGGCAAAGGTGCTCTCGATCGCTGACCCCCGCGATCCGTTCGATACAAATCTCCGCACTTTTACTTATACAAGCGTATAGCGTATAGCGTATACGGCGTACCCACTCCAAACTGCAATCGTGGCAACGCGGGGGAGTGCGCGCGGCATCGTTGTCGCGAACGGAGAAATAAAAGGGAAAACATTGCCGGGGATATGCAGTGTGTCTGTGCAACTATCGCGCGCGCCTCGTTTGCGTACTTTCGCGTTCTCCGCTGAAGATGGAGAAAGAAAAACATCGAGAAAGTAATAAGGAGAATGCACAGCGTGAGAGTTAAAGAGAAAATGAGACTTCCACGACGCGCAAACTCTCCGCCACAATGGGAGAGTATTAAAACGAATGTAAGGCAGTGGGTAATCTTTGCGACGCGAGAAACTAAAGAGAGCGACGGTAGAAGTTGGGCACACCGCCCGCGTCCGACCAACGACTCCGACGACGACTTGGCACATAATGCGCTTCACCAAATGAGAGTGCTTCTCAAATATTGGTACACTCACGGCGCACTCAATTTTACACCCCCCCCCCCCCCCTCCCCCCCGCCCCGTTCTCCGCTTTCTTTGCCACTATTCCCTTCGCTCATTCTCGGCTTCGAATGAAACAGACGAGGGACTATCGTTGTTTTTAGGGGGGGAAATGACTTTCGGAGAAACGAGCGTTCGCAAGTAATGCCCGTCGGCCAGTCGAATATTAAAAAGGATTTACGAGTCGTCCGGAGGTGAGAATTACTCTACTCGTTGCAAACGATTGGTATGAATTTCTCGGCGTTTTTCAAAGTTATTATAACATTTTTATTAATAACGAGCGATACTTGACATAAGCACCATGTTTCCAAAAAGTTAATAGCTTTCGGCATTTTTTTTTTTTACTCATTTAATTCGATATTTTATTTTAGTTCTTCTTCGCGTTGTTTATTGAATTTTCGGCACTTTGCGGCGTTACAGGGCGAAAAACGTGTTTAATTTTTTTTTGATCGGTGAAAAAAATCTTTTAAAAAATCGTTGTTGATTACCGATAATATTTTTTTTCGACGGTAAAAAAAATAATAAAACACGTTTACTGACGAAAAAAATGTGTATCGCGATTTTAAAAAATCATATCTAATACAACAGATCAAGTTTGGGAATGAAAATTGATTTCCATTGTTCGATTCCGAGACAAAAGTCTGACGTTCGCGTCGCGGATTGGCTTAATGGCTAATGGAGCCTTCAGTCATTCTCGTCGACGTCTAAGGCGCTGAAAAAGATCCTTTGGGATCTCTATCTCTCTCGCATCGTCGGATTCGCGAACGACGATCGATTGCGTTCGTCATTGAAAGGAATATCATCCACGCTTCGAATAAAAAGATTTCAGATGTGCTTTACGCTGCGTCGATAGATTGGTATATTGCATGCTATGCATAAATCGATTCTACATGACCAAATTAACCAGGTATCGGCGAGGCTTTCAATCTTCGACAGCGAGTCTGTATCATTCGTCAATATTTTTTTTTTTGTGATGAAACAAAAAATATACTCCACTCAAGAATCGAATTGATTTGCGAACGTATCGATAATTGTCTTCGTGTTCATTGATACCAATAAGTATGCAATTAATAGATTAATAATCATCGATCGATTCAACCGCTCCAATACTTCCCCAATAAATAAATACATCAACAATCGATTATTCTCCAAATAAAATGAATCGATTATCCCCTATCGAACTGTTTCCATAAAAATCAATAAATTTCAATGCCTTTACAAAAATTTCTTTTTTTCCGATCGTATAAAAGTGTTCGCCCTTGCGAACACTTAGTTCGAAGTACCGTAACCAAAAGCGTTTTTTCCCCAAATTCGTGACGCCGTAAAATTTTACTATAGTAGCAATTCTATTATATATACTATATTATACTTGCTCTAGTAGTATTATATCCATTGTTCGTCGGTTTAGTGAGGCTTTCACCGAGTCCCAGCGTGAATCATCATCCCCTTCACGAGGAACGAACACATAATACACGTATATCCATCTTTCTCATTCTCTCGTTTCTCTCGTCGCTCATCGTCTCTCGGGGTCTCTACGGCAGACGCGCGCGTTCGTCGTCGGGCAAACAAACCATCGTCCCGTGGTAACGGGGTTCCTCCTCGTCGGTATATACATCGGCATACAGACGAGAAAGCCCCGCGCCCGGGACACAAGCCGCCCTGTGTGTTTTCGGCGAGTGTGCGACGGGCCAAAGGCGCGGTCCCTCGAAAAATCGTCGCACCTGTCCGCTCGATCGGGTCGACGGGGAGAATTCTCTCCCTCTCTTCCTCGGGGTTCTTTCTCTACTCTCCTTTGCCTCGGCGCGTTCGTGTTCGCACCGTCACTTTGCTCAGAGCCCAAAGCGAGCCAAAGTGAATCGGTGTGTCCCGCACTTCACTGTGGCTCCTCTCTACGACCGCAAGTCGGCCTCCGGAAAAGGTTAGGCAAAGGAAGAGTATATATAAGGCGAATAACGCTTTGGCACCCGCGGGGACGACGACGACGCCGACGACTTTGTGTACTTAGGATTCAAGCTCTGTACTCTTCGGGCACTCTGCCCCCCCCCCCCCCACCCCCTCCTCCCCTTGGCGTCGGACTCTTCGCGAAGGACAACAGTACACAGACCAACCACTTTATACGTTTGGTTAGGCGATATATCGGGGGTAATTCGAATTATTTGAAGAATATCTTTCGTGTTCCGGACACTTTTTTTTATGAATCGACATAGGCGATATCGTGTTATAAAATCGAATAAAAAAAAATAAAAAATTTATGGTATTTATATTTACATTCATAAATGACCTTCATTTTTTATTTATTTATGTTTATATGTATTTATATTTACGGAGGAGAATGACAAAATAATAAATGGATATGATATAAAAAATGTAATAATACGGACGAAAAATTAGATAAAAAAATGAGTGTGTTATATATTTAACTTATTCATTGGAATACGATGAGATGGGAATTCATTTTGTAGTCCGAACTTAAATCTCAAATTTACTTCGGAACACAAAGAAATATATTTCATAATAAAATTTTGTATAATTAACTCCTTTGATCATTAAAAAATTCTAATACACAGATTAATATGAGAAATATTTATTTATATATACATCGTTATTATATTTTTTTATCATCAAAGGAATTCATTTATAAAAAAGTCCATTGCAGAGTGCAGTGACCGAGATTTCCGGAAAAATTCTACCGCGTACCGAGTACCGAGTACCGAGAATAGTACACTTTAGATAGTAAAAAAAGGGAAAAAATAGCATATATAGGGAAAAGTGTCTGGTCGAATGGTGTCGCAGAAGGACGGTGAGCTTTTCGATATGGACAGAGGAGAGCCCTCACTCCCGGCGTTCTCGGAGCATCAAACGATCCGTAGAGTAGACGACGACTACGAGTGACGCGGCGTGAGTATAGAGGACAATGGTCTCGTCGACGTTCTCGCATTGTTTCGATCGCATGCGGACTCCAACACTTTTCTACGCCCATTATGACGTTTCTATTGCGGGCGACGGGCCAGTGGTCTTTCGTCGCGTCGAGTACAATCATAAGCCAGTAGCACCAACGCCCAGCATCATCATTTCACCCGGGCGTGCGTAGCCTCCTTGCGATTTCTATATTCATTTTTTCCACACGGTTTTTGCGTTTTATTGTTCGAAAAAAAAAAAAAAAAAAAAAAAAAAAAAAAAAAATGTAACGCCGACGGACCCTGGCCAACCTTGATACGGCCATTGTGAGTTGTGCGAAACGAAAAAACTTTATCCCACTTGCGCTGTTATCACTGTATATACGCGGATAGATCGTATAATATGCACTAAACAAAAATGAAACTCTTTTGACTGGTTGCCAGCCGCTTTTCTCTGGATTTTAATTATCACAGATATATTATTATGAGCTCCCGTGCGACCGGCTCATGAATGCGATATCATGCGCGCCCGGCGAAAAAGCACAGTCCATTACAATTGAATTAGTTAGTCACACGATATAAAAAAAAATATTTTTTTTTTATATTCTACTTGAGGGATGAGGGTAAAATTGCTTGAATTTTTATAATCCGCGAATGTTATTGCGGATGGCAATAATATAAGGATTTCGTGAGGTATTTTTTTTTTTTTTTTACAATTGTAAATATATTTACGTGTTTTTAACATTTTTTCACTTTTAATTCTCGTATTTTTTTTTTTTTTTTTTTTTTTACGTTACTTACTAACGAAGCGTATGGCAAAAGTTACTCAGATCGATGTGAACGATGTCATCTTTGGTGGTCGAACTTGTAAACCCCTCTGTGTCTCTTTTACCGATACTCATGCCACCGTTTCTCATCTCCGATACACCTTTTATTTTTTGAAAAATTGCCATCTACACATAACTCAAAAGCTTCTTTTCAAGAAACGCGAGAATATATTTCGTCTATAGAAAAAAAAAAAGTTACACAAGACTTCGTCACACGTATAGCGTCACCGTAAAATCTGACCGGTCCGAAGAAGAACGTGACTCTCGAGAATTCTCTCGGAATCCCATAGTGCCCGAGCTTCTCTCGCTTTCACGGTTCAAGAAAGGATCTTGCCTTTGGTATCCAAGAGGGAAACTCTCTCGACCTGTATTGTTACGTACCGTGCAAGCTATTAGGCCGGCAGAGGATTCTTCAGCCGAACAATCGACAAGCTATTGTAATGCGACTTTTAAATACTCGCGCGGTTGCGATGATTCCGATTAACAAATACGTCTGAAGTATATATCGAACTTTGCTTTCTACTAATAGAAAAAATGAAAAAAAAAAAAAAAAAAAAACGATATAATATTCTATAAGTACCCTAAGACTTCTAGTAGCATACCGATTGCAATGCCATATAAATTTACCGTATTATAATCGAAGGTGTTGGAAAGGATGCGCCACACACCGAACGTTTTCACTTCTGATGTATCAAGTTGCACACAAGTGCACCAACGATTCTTTCCGCTGTACGTACAGCTTCTCTTGGAGATACAAAGAATTTTCTACCTATAGATATATACTTCTGTATATATCGAGAGACTCTCGTAAGAGGGAAGGGGGGGGGGGGGGGAGGGAGGGAAGAGTCGAGAGAACGAGAAAGATACATGTACAATACACAATGGCAAATGGTATTCTATTATTCCAGATGGTCCATCGTCTCTTTCCTTCGTCTCTCTCGAACTTTCTCGATTCTAATATTTCTCACTCTAACCGCAGCGAACGCGGGTTCGGTGCACGATGCCGGAGAATGCGCAGGCATGAAATAATTCTCCGACGTTTCATCGTTGCGACAACGACGACGACTTACCCTCCCCCCGGACCGACGATTCCGACTCCCCTGCGTCGTAGCAAAGTGTTCCGTAACCATCGTACAAACCGGCGATGTCTACGCTTCATCCCTTACGATATGTCTCCTCTGCGCGCTCTGGTTCTTCGGTATGCTTGGTAATAGCTCGCATCTCTTCCCCCTCGATGCTCGTTCGCTCCCAGTCGTTCATCACTCTCATCTAATAATCTTTTCTGCGTGTCTTAAACGCGCTTGGAAACGAGACACTCCACGCTTGTGATACATACAGTAACATTAATAATGAGAGGGGTGCGAGAGCGTTACGAGACGAAATTTTCATTATTGAAATTTTTTCGGTTATATGATGTAAGCGATAATTCATTTCTTAATCGAAATGTTTGCACGAGTTTTTTTTTTACACGAGTCAATCTTTTTATTGGTATTGGAGTCGATGAAAACGGAATTGAGGATTAAGTTACGTGGATATATATATATCGAAAATATATAGTTTTATTTTTTTATATTATCGTATTTTTTACAAGTGTATGCGACATACACATAAAATAGATCCGAAATATTTTATAAAAAATATAAATAATAATAATATGAAGTTAATTTTGAGAAAGTTATATTGCGGTTCGTATATTTTATATATGCGTTATAAAAACATTTTTAATCGATTCTCATTCATATTTTTTTATTTGTAACTACGATATAGGTAAAATATATTTAAATCAGCAAAAAATTAAAAATGGAAGATACCTTTTATATACAGTATATATGAAATATATCTTGCATATATTTTCGATAGAAAAATTTCCATGGAGAGATTACTTTGACGAGGGAAAAAAAAAATTTGTAAATCGATGAATTCTTAAATTCTCAAAACAGCAAAATTTTCCCTGTAATTACCCGTTTCCCGCAGTTTCAAGGTTAATACGACTCCGTAATTAGATGCGCCCTCGACTCAAATGAGGAAAGTAATATTTTTTTCCTTCAGGCGAAGTTCGGTTAAAAAGAAATTTGATGTTGGAAAAAAAACCCACAAGCGGTCTAAGGGGACAGGAAGTAGGCGTTCAGTCGTGAAAATTGAAGTTTCCAAAGTGAAATTTATAAATACAGAGACACGGCGTTGCGGTATACACAAGATTCTCTCGTCGACACGTTGTTCCCTACTCGTTATTTAATTTTTTTTTTCTTCCATTTCATTTCTTTTTTCTCTTTTTTCAAGTTTTCTTGACACATGTTTATCTCGTGGTTACGCGCGTTGTGTGCGGAGACCGCGCGTGGAATATCGAGCGCGCGAGACAGAATGATCATTAGTCACGCACGGTGTTGCGCGCGGATAGGGTGGTGGTTGCCGCTGTGAAAGCGTTCGGGTCCTCACGCGCGCCGGAAGAATGATGGGTTTCTCGCGAGTGTCAAATATTCATGTGAAAAGAAGAAAAAAGAAAAAAAAAAAAAAACACCGAAAAATCTCTCTTTCCCTCTACGGAACTATCGGCGCTCCTCCGCGCTGCCTTCTTTTCAGCCTCTATGGCTGATTTTAATAAAAGCCACGATAAATCATAACACGAGCGGTGAGCGCATCGCGAATGACAAGCGTGCGCGTCAACTCGAAAGAATTTTTTCGTGATTGCGTTAAATTTTTCTGGCACTTGTGAGCCAAGCCTACACGCTGGTCCCGTGGGTACACTTTTCGTGCCGCCTGAGTGGAGAGAAAGATTAATCGTCGATAGACGAGAGAGAAACCGAGAAAGTAAGCGAAGTGGAAAGAAGATAAGGCAAAGACGTCTATACGAAAATTAAAAAATATTTTCACTCCAGTATAATTTCGTTCGTAAAAAAAAAATAAACAGATAAGTTTCCAGACACCTAAACTTATGCTACAATACTAAGCTGCATCCAATTTTAAAATGGCATTACCATCAATTTGAATTAAAAAAAAAAAAATAATAATAAAATGAAAACGATGTTTCAAAAAAATTGAACAAAAATATTGAAAAAAATCTCGTAGCAATGTCTTAACTCAATAAGCATATTATGAAAATTCGGCAATATTTCACAATCGGCTGTTCATAAGATATAGAAGAATCTTAATAATAATAACGCACTATACAGTGCTTTACTAAAAAAATACTAAAACATCAAATTTTTCCTCAATCCGCTAAGTACGCCGTCCAATATCGATACTAGTCAATAAAAATGTCTCAAATTTATCATTCAATTTTTTTTTTTATTCTAAAATGGACTTTAATTTTATAAAAAAAAAAATTCAGAATTTCTCTAAAGTCGACTCACATCGTTTCTACTTCTCATTGCATTGTATGCATCGTTTCGCACAGTGGTAAGTATAATAATATTCATCCCGTTATCGTAAAAGTACCGAGTTACCTAAGACCCGCGGTATGGTGCGTGCGTGCGTGCAATGGCAAAAAGAAATAACGTGAATGGATATAATATCCATGCGCTCATCGGGAAGGACGCGCGCGCGGGGGGCATTAGTAGCAGCGACAGCGGCCGGCACGCAGGAGCCTCGGCCTTAATTAGCTTGCCGTTGGTGTCTCGGTCGCTCTCGGTTAATACTCGCTCTCGCGAGATTCCTAGCCAGTTGTCTTTGAGTCTCGAGCGAGTAGATCCGGTGAGCCGGAGCCAAAGCCAAAGCTTTCTGATACTACTTTATACCGTAATATACGCAACTGTACTACTTTATAGATACGCTATTCTATACTCTCCGGTTTGTTACATATTATTATTAAGTATGCTACTACACAGAGTTGAGAGCGAACGCCCTCGATGTATCGTGCAACTGAACACTTTCTCCCCCGCCTTCGACGACGATATCGATAATGCCCGCGATTTATCGGCATAGCCGCGGCCCCCCCGAGAACTCGCGCGGTTCTGGTGCTTAGCCGTTGGCCCAGATTTTCTAGACGATCGTGCATAAGCAGCCGCAGACTATCCTCGCGCTATGGGTATACCGTGTGCGCCAACACGATCCTTCGATCGGTATATAATATGCATCGCGAACGATTCACAAGCTCGACATGCATAATCTATAGTTATAGCGTATTGTATACACGACGAGATTTAATAGGCAAAATGGGCGTTGGCGAGCCTTAGCTCTACCGACGATATAGTTTCAAACGCAGAAATTCGATCAAACGAAACTCCGTTGCATATTTGTAGGCTGATGGGGACATTGTACTCGATGCGTAACGGAACTTTTTCATGGATTTTTTTATAATGAAATATTTCAATTTTTCGTCTTGTGCCAATTTTATTCCGCTACTTACTTTTTTTATTCGAAAGACGGGTATTTAAGGGACATTTGCAATTTCTTTT
Source organism: Buathra laborator (assembly GCA_934046635.1). Taxonomy (NCBI): domain Eukaryota; kingdom Metazoa; phylum Arthropoda; class Insecta; order Hymenoptera; family Ichneumonidae; genus Buathra; species Buathra laborator. The sequence goes on along the minus strand of OW203898.1, from coordinate 8,873,233 downwards.
GGAGTGTCATTTTTATTAAGTAAAAAAATTTAATAAATGATATAAAAAAAAGAAAATTGAATGTCTTTCATACGCTTTTTTAAATATCATCGGAGCATTGGTACGAATAATTAAATTCGTGACATTTTTTATAAGATTTTTTTTATCGATAAGAAAAAAAAAACACGTCTGTCGACCCGTAATTGTCGAACCCCCGTAATATAAGCAAAAATCAAGAGAAAATCTGCGTTCACAAAATATGACAATATTTGTCAATATCGAAATCGGTGTTTCATTTTTTTTTATCTCGTCAAACAGATACGAAGAAATTTGTCTGCCGAGTCGAATGAAATACGTAACACGAAACGAATTCGTGATATTTATCTTGTTCTCGTTGAGAAAGGCAAAATCCTTTAGCCTTTTAGTCGTGGAAAGGAAAAAAAGTATTGCATACGAAGGCAAGAGAATCCAGTGAACGAGGAAGTAATTTCGTCTGTTGTCGATGTCTCGATTTCTATATCGATAAATTTTCGTTGTCGTGTCTCGTTTGCTTTTTCGAGTTCTCGAGCTCTTCTGGAGTTATATACAACGGATATATTGTTATTGTTCAGGTTGTTACGTATTATTTCGTGTCGCATAACGAGAGGGGACTCCCGTATACGCTAAGGCAGTAACAAAACATTATTGTGTATGCGCGGTTGAGTGATATATAGAAGAGTCGGGAGCAGAGAGTTAAACGAAACTACGACGAGAAAACGACGACGAATGTAAGCCGAAGGCGACGAAAGCGTATTATTATAACGCCGCTAAATGAAATTACTACTACGTGTTACGGACTGTGGTTCTTCTCGAACGCGTGAGTCACTTCCCATTGACAATAACGACGCGGCATACAGTAATCGTTCCACCGCAGAATGTAACAGCTCGACGCAGTAGCCAGCAACTTTGGTGAACGCGTTGACTATAAACGGTCGGGAACGACCGGCGTACGTACGTGTGTCCAGTGGCCAATTCACAGGATGAATGTGACCGACTTGAACGAAGCATCCGCGGAGTTCGTCTCAACGATTCAGTCAGTTTCATCGTGTGGATCACGTGGTTACGGGGTTCTCGGATACACGAAGAGCTCCACGAGAGTGAGAGTTTGACCCTTTTCTTTAGTATATTGCGCAAACATCTTGTTAAGAGGTAAACAATGAGAACGATCGTAACACCGTAATATTGATGGTGAAAAAACACGAATCTGGAGAATTATGGAAAATAATCGAAGATGATAAATTGGAGTATTACGTCGAGAGAATTTCGTCGAGAGAAGACAGTCGGCAGTTTTTAAATTTTTGTAAAATATTCCATTCAAATTAAAAAAAAAAGATAAAAATTCATTGAAAAAAATAAGTGAAGGCAAATTATTATTAAGTACCTGAGTTCACCAAAATCATTTTGAAGATACATTACGTTTCAAGAAATTGATTACGTAATTAGCTCAGAGGAAATCTTTCAAAATCGGATAGTTGAATATTAAAAGAAAAAAAAAAAAAAACATCGATGAGGGATGGGTGCGATGAGCTTAATAGCCTTGTAAATGAATGCCTACGATTTTATTACAGTCATTTACGGTTGTGTGAAAAAATATGTTACAAGAATATAATTATTATAGCCGAAAAAAGACGGCGAAAAGGATTTATGACTTTTTTTTCTTTGGGCGTTTGATACCTCTCGACGATCGAGACGATGAATAGTGCGGAATCACCCGTTGAGTTCTCTGCTCGTAGAAGAGGGCTCTTTAAACGTTTCATCAAAGTTATCGACGTTACTTTACCGGTACAGACCATAACGCATCGAGGTATCGTTGAAATGTTGAAAAAAAATAAATAATAAAAAGCACACGAGCGGATGCGCGTGTGGAAGAGAGCATCGTTCGTATACAGCACATATGTGTCTCGGCAAACCAGCAACCGGTCTTCACCGGGGTTAAGTCGTAAACGTCCGGATGCAAACTCTTCATCGTCGAAGAACCTATACTATTACACATACTCGATTGAATGTTTAGCTCGCGCGTCAGCAAAAGGTGGAATAGCGCTCTCAGAGTTTACCGTGTCCTATATATTTCATAAAGAAAAAAATTGAAATAAATAAATAAATAAATAAACATTGTAACTGGAGAAACAGCTGATTGTGTACTGTGAATGGTAAATCGAATCCATCCTACGATAAAATTGAACTCGTTGACGCGTCATTCAATCTCTCGTGACAATTAACGAAAGGTGACAAATTCCCGAAGAAGAAAGGAGCAAAAAAATACGAAAAAAAAAAAAGACCTGAATCTATATATTTATCCGCTGAATAAGCCAATCAAATTAGTTAACGTTTGATCGATTCATTCAACAAGTATAGTACCCCAACTACTGATTAAATATTTAGTCTAAAAATCTCAATAATTCTGTAAAAATAAAAAAAATCTCGGAAGAGTGCGTCAAGCTACTCGGCATGCTAAATAAACACATCAACGTTTTTTCGCTTCACTCAATCGATATTATAGGAAATAGAAAAAAAATGATCTCTCGGCATAATGCTCCTTTTCATCACTCCGCGAGTGTATACTTCTCAGAATCCCTCAAATCATTAACCATAAAATAAGATATATATATATTTTTGAATAATACTCCAAAATCCTTCGAAGTTTTCATAAATTTTTTTTTCCCCTCGAATTATTGAATTCAGAGATTGTCGAAGATCTCGTAACGAAATCGAAAGATAGAAAGTGCAGTCCGTAGTCCGTGGGCTACGTGAGGGGGGGTCACAAGTAGTGACCCGGGGCGCGGGAGTCGATACCGCACAGAAGGTAAACGAATGAACGTATTACATTCCGTCTATAGTCTACCGCTGTAATACGCTATATACTTGTAGTTGTCTTCCCGAACACATACCACTATATATATATGTATATAAAATAAAATATCTCTATATATATACACACGTTATACGGGATCTACATAAGAGATCATGACTCTCGGGGCGCCGTGGCCGAGTTTCGCTTCTCTCCTCCGTGCCACGCGGTGGCGGCAAGGAGAGGAGAAAGTTACCAGGAACTGCCTGAATCTGCCCGGATTGGCAGTAACACCGAGAGCAACGTTTATAGCGAGTGCGCATACGGCTCTTCCTCTCGAATACACCAACTGCTTAAACCGCTGCAAGCTTCTTACTCCCCACTCTATATTTAGAGTCGCATCGCATTGTAGTCACGACATTGCAATACCGCACGGTAACAAGAATAATGTCCGACGACACGCATATAGTCTCTTTATTTCGTTTTTTTTTTTTTTTTCTTTTATTTCATCTTCGTCTCTTTAAACTGTTACCCGACATATCTTTCCCTCTCGCGGTCACTTGGCCTCTCGGCAAACTTTATAGCGATGCCAAGTTTTCTGTCGTCCAGACTCGCGAACTCCACCGCGAGTACTTCGGACATATTACTGTGGTTCGTTTATACACAGTACTCTTACTCGGCTGTCTCGAGCGACTTGTATGAATCTCTATGAGAGACAAGACGAGAAGGTTTTTTTGTCTACTTTATCCCGTTCTCATTCGATATCATTCGTTGTCGTACTGTATGCAGAGCTTTCCGTGCCCCTCTACCCCTGTGTTAGTGCTCACGGCGGGCGTTTGACCTCGTAACGATCTTACGGGCAGCCATTAGTCGCAATTAGTCTCCTCGATGAATTTTCTATGAGGGAATAATCAACGGCGTTCGTACACGTAACTTTCCGTTGTCGTGGCAGTGCTGTTTTAGCTTCTCTAGTTATGTGGGTGCATCGGGATTTTGTATATGTATATTTACATGTACGCGTATGTGTGTTTATAGTCGTTGGGCATTGTTGCCGGGGAGGTATCGTATGCGCGAGAGGCACGAACTACGAGAGAAACGAATTGAATGGGAAGTTGGTATAACACAACAGTGTAAGAGTCTCCGATCTGTGTGGGTAAAAGCATTACACGGTAAGAGGTATGCGCGCGAGAAAGGAAATCGAAGTATCGAAGTCGACGGAGAGAGAGGCGCAGCCTCTCGGTACACACAACACCGATGCGATCGATAATGTACCTTTGAAAAAGAGTTACGATAATATTTGTCGAGATTCGTATGTATTTTTTTCTACAGTATCTTTTTTTAGTTCGAACAAAAAAACGAAGGAATATCATGTGGAGCAAAAGCGTGCAGACGAAAGTCATCCGTCGTCATTATTGTCATCGTTGTGGAGCGGCAATTGCCAATCGGTAAGAGGTGAATAACGATTTGCAAAGACCTTTGCGTCACTTTCACCACGTATTTTTTTCCTTGAAATTGTAGCAATTTGTGAAGAAAAGGCTGTGAGTGTAATTTGTTGATTTTTTGGAAATAAAAATACTCCATACAATTAAAATTTGGTGAGAATTTTTTATTCTGTTTTATCTAAAAAAACAACGTCAATATAGTTAACCTTTTTTTTTTATTTATTTTAAAAAATTTTTTTATTTAAAGAAAAATAAAATGTCTTTTTTCGCAATAAATCTTGTATCGGGAATATAATGTTTGCTCCATGATTTTCAACATTTTATATTCGTCATAAAAAAAAAGGGATATTTCAAATGTGGAGCAAAAACGTGATCGCCGTTGTGCTCGTCGATATCTTCGTGACGATTTACTCGTAAACTATGCACCCATCATCGTCATCGTATCATCATCGGTTTCGTGCCCACAAACTTGTCCCCGTCATGGGAAAATATAACTGTTATATACCCGAGGAACCGCCGGGTGGAGCGAAGGGTTAACGTCGTTCGTCGCAGAAACTCGCCAGAAGCATCGGCATCGGGCCAAAGTCGTATAGTGTACGGTACGATAATGATCGGTTTCTTGCCGCGATCGGCAATCGAATCTAGAATGCAGATCTCTATTGGCTCTCACTCCGATATATATACCTTTAAGTCTCGTTTCTCTTCTATCGTGCCGTTAATTTCGCCTTCGCGTGGTCCCGCGATCTCTGGCGCAGCTTCTCGCATCTCTTATTCGATACACAACAAAGACATACTTTTCGTGCCACGGGCACGAAGAGAGTTGTGTTATTTCGAAATCGGCAACTACGCTGGAGGCCTCCGATCTTTCAGAGTCGACCATTTATATATATATATATATATATAACAGTCACATAATACAGAAACATTGAGAGGGTGTATATCTACGTCTGCCAAGAGATCTCACGAAGATCTCGCTCTCGATGTCTCTCGAATCATTTCGACACCATCATCATCATCATCATCATCATCATCATCATCGTATTATTGGCACGAGCGATATCTCGAGTCTATCCCATAAATGTACTATAAAAGCCCTCCGTCTATAGATAATCGTGCCGATCGGGCACGAGAGAGAGTCTCTTTAAACTTCACGGAGTTACCGATTTATACCGATTTATCGATATCGAAACGTCTATGCCGCGATTACTGTTCGCGACTACCGTTTATCGGCCTATTTCAATGAGTCGAAAGCGTCGTACATATTTTATCCGACATGCGTGTTCCACTCGGCATATATCGGTATAAACGCGTTAAAGTGCCCATTTGGAAACGCGTCAATCGTGGCATATTTTTGTTTATTGGCAGAGATAAGATTAAACTCGAATGTTTGGGGGACGTGTGAACACGAGATAATCGATTACCATGTAAAGAGGCCACACGCGGGTTCCGTGAATGGCTAATACGTTTCTTTTTCATTATCCGGAGATTCGAACGAAATTAACGATCGGATCAGCGCGCGTGCGGAGCTCTACGGAGTACAGCATCCCCTGGAGAACACAGAAATCCAACAAACCGGTGATCCTGTACACGTACACCACAAGTCGAGCGCGTGATTACACGTGGCTTCTGATATCATAGCTGCTACACATACTACATGTCCTCCGTCTCTCTCGCTTCTCACCATTGGCACATAATCGGCGCGTTATACAAGTCGTATTATATAGTAAATGTTTCTATCGTGAGGTAATTGCCGTGGGTCGAGCGTGTCGTTACGCGCCTTGCTTTAGTATTTTACGGCCCGTACGGATACGTATGCTCCGTGTAACCGCAGTCGGATAGGAGAATCGTTGCGTGTACGCGATACGCGGTTTGGCTCCGCGTTGCGGCATGCAGGGCGTTGTACGGACGTCGATCCCAGTGCGCAACGACCGATATTTAATTAGAGGCACTTTATACCGGAGCTTTGATGTACTTATTGGATCCGTTAATTGATCGAGTACTAAAGCCCCCGTTATCGGGAGGGGGTTTTAGTACGCGCGCATCAGAAGTTATAGCTTTGCAATGAGATTCTATCGGAAGATTTGGTCTTTTATCAGTACCATTTTTTTACGATGCCAAAATATTTTTTTTTGTAACTGTTTTTTTTTTTTTTTTTTTTTTTTTTTTTTTTTTAAATAAATTTTAAAAGTATATAGAAAGTCCCTTTTTTAATTCTTAAAATTTCCGAATCTTTTGGATAGTGTCTCACGCGACTTCTCCCATTCTTCTTCGCCGCCCTCGCTTTCACGACTTAATACTTCGAGACACACACGTACACACGGAATCGTGAAAAAAATAGTTGCTCGTAGACTCTGAGAGTTATGTATAATTATACGCTTGCGCCGAGAGCTCCGGGGGCACATTTATAGAGTCTATATCCCCGTGTGCGAGATATAGGATACACACACGTGATCTTTTCGTTGCGCGTACAGGTAGACTCAATTTTTTTGCCCTAAGACCCGCGTATACACCAAGCACGCCACCGAGTTATCCTATCTATGCTCTTCTCCGTTGAATCCTCCACGGCGCCTTTGCGTTTAGTACGGAATTTACCCCGGTCTCACCAGTGACATCAATCATTTACGATAATTATAGTCAACCTGATCACGCTATCTCTCAGTCTTCTACGATAAACCAACGATCCTTTGGTCCTCCTGCCTTTTTCCCTGTATCATTGAAAAGAAAAAAAAAAAAAAAAAAACCGTTTCACCTCGATACCGTCCGCAAAGGATTAACGTATCATGAGAATAAAAGACAAAAAAATCTACTTAAGCATACGGACATTCAAGAAATATGCGCCCACAATCAATAACGTGTTATTCCCGTACGCTTTCAGAACCGCCCAGGGATTTAAATAAACTCCTAACATTCTGAGACAAGATGAATACATATCTCTTTGGCTAAGCTCTGCTCTTGTTTATGATCTTCTTCTCCTTCCGACCGGACACCATCATTTTTTTTACGTATAATTACAAGAAATATCTAGGAACGATTGCCTGACGATGCCGAACGATCGGTAGTGATCGAATATCATGTATGGCTATAGCGAAAAAATAAAAAGATTCGTGCCTCAAGGCAAAGGCGTTCGCTATGGCGAAACGACGACGAAGAAATTTTTTCAGTGATTCTCACGAGTCGTATTCCAGTATAACCCCGAGAGAGAGAAAAAGGCTCGTCTCTCGTTCATTTTGGGTTACGATAATAAACATTCGTATTTAAGGGCACTTTCGAGAGCTCGTGGCTTCGGAAACGCTTCGGTGGTACGCAAAGACGAGAATTAGAGAAAGGGAAACGTATAGTAGTGGGTAGCAGCCGATACCAAAGCGACCGAATGACCAGACGTGCCACACGAAAAATCCGCGTGTGCGTGGCGTACAGAATCGCGCATCACGAAAGCGTCAATGGCGTATACGTATATACTACTTCTATACCGACGCTCTAATCTCGGTTAATGGATAAACGAGCCATCGCTGACTCCCGGGAGAGCCCGCAGGCATTGCTGCCGAGACCCAAGGGGCTTTTGGGACTTCTGGAACGCCGGGACCGAACAGACGTATATTTTGACGACTGGAAATGGCTGGGCTATCGATGTTTCCTTCGGGCGAATAACCCTCGAGCCACACTCTCAGTCCGTCGACTCTTCCGAAATCGTTTTCTTCGTAGCCAATCTGTCAAGGTGCACAGTCGTTGGCACTCAAAGCGTATTTTATTTTTTCTAAGAATCGTCAATTGGTCTACGAAAGATATTTCACGGAAGGAAACAAACGATAGTTAATAAACCTTTGAAATATAAAAGTTTTTTTATAGCATTCCGCTATTATAGAGCTTTTTTTTAAGTCGCCGATCATGCAACCATTTGAAAAAAAAAAAAAATGTTTGAGAGAAATTTGAACATTTTTTTCGAAGAGTGCTGACCGAAGGAATATGCCATATGAACGTTGTCATGATGACTCTATCGAGCAATTTGAAAAAACCACGTTGAGAAAACAGACGATGTGCACTATTGGCTTCTAATGGACAATTACGATCAAAATGCAAAAAAACAGTTATTTTTTCTTTTACGTAAAAAACATCGTATCACTAATTCCATGGGATTGTTTCCTCGCACCGATGTTACGGTCACATAGAAAAAATCTTAGCTCTCAGTATAAAAAATTGTACAATTAGTTCCATTGTATTTAAAAAAAAGGTTAATATTTATTAAAATGATATTGGAAAAAAACAAATGAAATTCCTTCAACAGATTTTTATATTCGGATTGTTGGAACACTTTTAATTATCATATGAATAAAATAAAAATAAATACTTTGTACTTTTCCGAGAGTCTCCGTGCTAAGTACTCGCGAATGAGGCTTTCGAGAAACGAAGCCTCTCGGGAATTCTCATATTTTTTAAATCTTAGCCTTAGACCAACAGCCTAATAATTTATGTACATGTTAATCCCGTAAGAGATGTTATACTGTTGTTCCGAAGCTACGGGATTCTTTAACGCGGTCAAAAATGTTTATTCGAATGATATTTCAGCGAAGCTTAGAGGGCCAATAACTGCATTATTTCAGAGTCGAAACGAAGCGCCCCGAACGGTTCGACAAGATTCGTCCAAACGCCGGGCCACCGTCTCGTTCGGTTAGATTCTTCGGTTGTTTAAATATCAGGATTATCGTAGGTACCCTTTTGCTTCCTCTACTTCCTCTGGCCAACCGCCGACTTCTCTCGACTCTGTTATTTCACCAACGATATTTTTCGGAACGTTTCGGTTTCGTTTCGACTTCGACTCTCGTAAGAACACTGCCGTTTAGTTTTGTCTGCGCGGAACCAGCCATTCCTCTCGTATAAACCCATTCGCGAAACACACCTCCTAACATGCCTCGCGTCTCGCATTCGTCGATGGTTTTTTGCGCGTTTCTTTCCTTTCTTGTTCTCTCTGCGTTTCGCGATTCAAATTACCATCGACTCGGAGAGAATTGCAGCTATACTTGGAGAAACGCACGTGCGTATAAACATCGTTTTTTTTTATCACTTTTTTTTTCGTTCCCAGACAAGGTTTCGACACTGTGTAATAATCGAGCTAACGGGTACTTTGCTCTACTATACTGCTGCTAATTCGGTATTTCTCGTTTTCGCTATGTCTGCTGTATGCTTCTAACGTTGGCGTGTCACTACCACTCCTCTTTGGCGTCTCTCATTCACCGTAATTTTTTTTTTATTTTTCCTGTACATCTATTATCTAGTCTACGGATTTCATGAGGGATTCTCAGCCCGCAGCTACAATACGAATTAATGCGCGGCGCACGGAATTTTTTTTTTTTTCAACGATTTGAATATCATTAGAGAATTAAATTAATATTCATGAAACTCGTTGAGGGTTTATTTTTTTTTCATATTTTAGCTCTGTTTCAATAATTCGATCCGATAGAGTTTCCGTGACAAATTATTGTCAGAATTGAATTTTTTTTATTTTTTTCATACTTCGTTGCAAGTTATTTCGGCACGTTTAGCGAAAATTGCTCCAATTTTATTTTCGTAGAGTGAATTGCATCGAATCCATTTAAATTCTGTCTATAACGAACTCGAAACCAAACGTTGCGCATCGATTTTCTATAAATTCGTATCCTATTTCCGTGATTCATCGTTCGACGACACGATTTGCAAATTGGTATAATTAATTGAAGGACGTTTGCGATGAGATTGAACAAACGACAAATAGATCGCAATTATCGGGGTCGCGCTTGCGACTTATTTTGGGACGATGAATCGTCGAATACTTGAGGAATTTCGTATAAATTTAAGGGAGCTAATTTCAGGGTGAATATTAATCATTTTCATGCGGGTTCAATGTTTCATTCCGTTCGATTTTTTTGGTATTTCTATATCGGATGATTATCGATTTTATTCTTAATCGCGATGTGCCGCAACGATTTTTTAAAAATTTTATCGCGGTTCGTGAAAATTCGTTTTATCTAAAAAAAAAATTTCAGTCTCATTAAATATAAAATATTAAATCATCGAATAAAAAATTAACCGATTCCTCTAATGGACTGATACTCCCGACTTAGTTCGCGTATCGGTGCGTCCCGAGATCGATCGTTTCTAAATTCTCATTTCCATTTACCGATTGATTATTTATGTGGGTGTACCAGCGAATAGATCGATCCAAGAATACAAGGATTCTTATAAGAAGAGTTCGTTGATATTTAATTCGTCGTAATAATAACTCTTTCCCTACATTCCCTCGTATTTTCTCGTGTAACGGCCGCGCGAACTCTTCTCTCGCCGCGAAGTATGTGGGAAAGAGAAAGAAACACAGAAGAAACCGTGAAATGATGAACGGTCGGATTCTGATTAGAAACCCACGGTGTATTAACATAATCGAAAAGACGCCGAGACTTCTTCTGCTTCCTTCTTCGAAAAAAAAAAGAAATAAATAAACGAAGCCTGCATAATACTTATTTAATGCCACTATCCTATGAAAAGGTTAAGGCCCCCTTAAGAACGCGTTCTCGAAGAATTATCTACTACTATTTTTCTGAATCAAAAAATCAATACGTTTGAACCTTCGAAAAGTTTCATAATTCTCAGGTCTCTTTTGGCCTATGATCGCGGAGAAGTCATCCAGTCGCGAGGGTAGGGGGTTTGCTTCGGTGGTTGATTCCGCACAAGGGCGCATCAACTTCCCAAACGGTGCGATCGGACAGGGCAAGAGACTGCGACATGAATACGAAAAGACGATGGGTAGACGGATTCCTTCGATTCAGTTCGTTTCCAGTTAGCTGAATTTGGCGAATACGGTCCTCCCTCCCCCCCTCTCGTTTGTAGTCTGTCGTTTGTGCCGCGCATCTTCGAAAGATCGTGCCGGTTGATCCTCTGCCTATTCCTCGCTTGTGTTCTGGTAGTTGAGGGAAGAAAACTCATGTTGTTTCTCTCCTTCGGCGTTCAGTATCTTCCAAACGCGGTCCGGATCTCTCAAAGTATAGTCAAACCAGCCTATCCCCACCGGGGGAGCCTGCCTAGGCAGCAGTAGAAGCCCAAGGAAGCAGGACTTCTTGGGGATCCAAAGGAATAAGGAAAAGGTATATATGCCGGAGTGCTGCTACCTGCCAACAAGTCGACGCAGTCTCGTCGGCAGCGGGGCGAGACGTTTGCGGGGTAAGCAACACGGAGAGGAGAGGCAAAAGCAAACCGGCGAACTATCTCAGAGACGAAGAGAATCGAATGGGTAGAGGAAAAGGAAGAAGCAACTTGGATTGCCTGAGCTGTGCTTCGAAGGCTTTCGTAGTCGTCGTTGTTTCTCCGTTGCACCGGCTTCCACAGATCTCACAGTCTTCATTCTTCCTCCTTTCTGCGACTGCCTTTGCCATTCCCTTGACCAGAGGAGAACTCTCGATCCTCTTGTTCGTATAACACGTGTTTGCGTGAACCCGTCCGCCGTACGTTCTCCGTTTCGCGGGGTTCTCCACCTCCTGTCCTTTCTGTCCTTACGCCTGGCGCACAATCCCAGCAGCACCCACCGGCAACTCTTTCCTACGTCTTGTCGTTCGCTCGTCCGTCCGTCCGTCCATCCGTCGGTCCGTCTGTCCGGTACGTTAGTTCATTCTTTCGAGGCCCCTGGTTTCTCTCGCCGTTCGCCGTCAGCTTCTTGGTCTCGCGCGAAGGAGAAGGCGACGATGTATTACTACCGGTGACAGTCCGTCTCGTCGCTCGGTCTCTCCCCCGGACCATCGCTGGTTGAATCAAACCAAGGGAAAGAGAGAAAGGCGGCATCAGGTAGGGTAAAAGGTATAGGGACCATCCGCGTTCGCCAGTTCGAATCAGAAGAGATGCCCCCGGATTCGGGGCCACGGGAAACCTTCGGAGGAACCGAGGGGAGAATTCAACCGGCTGATTCCCTTTGGCTCTCTCCATTCGATTCCATCGGTTCCTCCGGACTCTCTTTTCTCTCTTTCTCCTCGACCGGCCCCCTCCGTCGAGGGAAATGAGCAAATAAAGTGCCGCCGGGTGCCTGACTTATTCCAGATTTCGGAATGCGGTTCGCGCGCGGTTACCGACGAAAGGAGAAACCAACGAGAGACGGAATGGAGAAGGGGGGTGGAGGGGATTTTTACGAATATAAAAGGGGAATGAGAAGGAGAAGACGATACGAGGGAAGGATGAGAGAAACACGCCGCGGAATCGACGTATAGTTGGGTGAGAGACACACGGGAGACTTCTGGATGCCTCATTGTCGGTCCCCGTGAGTCGTTACGCGTGATTGGCCGATTTCGAGAGTTACGAGGACGCGGCTATTCCCTCTCGCACGCCGACCGACGACTCCACCATGCGAATACGTGATTTCTTCTTCGCTCCTCGTCTACTCCCGCCGATCTCATTTTCGACCCACACGACGAACCCAAACATCGGAGAATCAACGATTTTTTCTTGGTGGAGCTTTGGAAGGTCTCCAAGGCCTAACACATCGGAATACGCAGAGGTTCAACCATTTTTTTCCTCAAATTGACTGGTTGTTTCTCTTGTCGTTGATGGAAAATGGAAATTTATAATGGCTTTCCTAACGTAAACCGAAAACGTTGATTGAACGAAGAGCAATTTTGACAAGATGTTTGATTTTAGCTTCAGCGGAGAACAATAAGCTATGCAGGCCTTGTAACGGTATTTATAGTTGAACTCCATATGGTATGAAAGGAAGGAAATTTACGGCTTAAGCCACTCGCAGGTAAGAGTACCCATTTTTGCAGTGGGAGCTCCACTTCGACTTCTTATAAAAGGATAAAGTCAAATATTGCCGTTGCGGACACACCGATAGATTGCAAACTAGTCGATTCTATTCTTTAGACACCGGCGATAATAATATGAAAGATCTTGCGGGATCGTTAAATGCCGTAGAAAATCGTTAAAGTTTAGCGACATGGTAGATTTCTTTTTATTTTTACACAAAAATGGACTTCACTGTTTGTTTAACAAAGCCAACACTGACAGTAACCCATTGGCACAAGTTGATTTGTGAATTAAACGCATCGACAAAAAATCGACAAATCGAAGTCTACGAATCCGCGGTCTGATTCCCGGATTAGTTTTGGCACTTTACATTAAAAGATTTGTTCAAACGATTAGTTAATTCCTGTCATTAAAGTGGTACGTGGCGTATATAGTGAGGGGAACATCACGTGGATGTTTTTCAGACATTCCAATTTTGGGTTAAGATTCATTTTAATCGCAAGTCTTGAATTCTTTTATCAGAACTGCTAATGCAGTCACTGACGACGCGCAAAAAAACACAGATAAGTATGCAGCCCATAATTTTTTAATCGGCCCTTCGGCAAAACCTATGCGACTTCAAAAGCCTCTCCTTCAAACTTCATTCTCCATCGACACTGGTACTCGTGATTCTCACTCATGGAAGTTCAGGCACGATTTTAATTTTCCTTCGATGAATATCGAGACTCGAGAATCGTGTCGGCAAGCGTCTAAGTACGACGGATGTACCGCCGAGTGTTCATTCTCCGTACACACCAAGCTCCCCTTTTCCTAGAGCTAATACGTACTTACGAAGTGCATTCGCATCATACATCTCGCATATACACGTGTCCGCGTTCAACGCTGTATGTCACACGTGAGAGTTCGAAGACTGGTAGCCTGCACGTTATTGAGACGACGAGACGTAATGCATATCACACTGCGGTATAGAGAAAAGGAAGGAAAAAAAAGGGGAAGGGGGGTGGGGGTCAGGAGAGGGTGAGATAGAGTACCTACATCACACGTACGTTCATACGCGCGGGACGCCTGAGCACCCGACTATAAGGAGCAGCAGCAGCGGCAGCATCATGTTCTATCGTCGAAGAAGAGGGTAGGGTGCTGCTGCTGCTGGTTACTGACGGTGATGGTGGCGGTGGTCGTTTCAGTCGGTGAGTCGGGGGGGAGGCAAACGTCGAAGGAAAGAAGGGAGGCAAAACTCCAGCCAATGAGAGACCACCGATATGGCGGCCATTTTAATGATCGGCCCGAGGTAAACAAAGGCGACGAGGAACAGAGAATGACTTCCACCCCTCCGGGGGGTGAAACTCTCGCTCTCGCTCTCTCACCCCTCTGCTTTTCGCTTCCACGAGAGCATAGTAACCCTTTTTTTTTCTTCTCTCCTCTCTTACCCGAGCACATGCGGTGCACATGCACACGTCGACCCGAGGGAAGGCAAGCATGTCCGCGATCACGTGACAGGCATATATTACATAAGCTTGGGATATATACTGGAGCAGTATGTGCCTCACGCATATGCACGCCCACGTGCAAATCTAAGGGTGAATGTCGACCAATCACCGCGTCTTCGCTGGTTACGTACAGTGCGTCATGTAGGGTACATACCGTGTACCGGACCGATGTAGTGTACCATGCAGGAGAGGGACTCTTTGCTCGGAGGTTTGTCTCTCTTACTCACCTTCTTTACTTCAACACTTCGCGAACCCTCTTCGCATATATATTTTTTTTCGTACCGTCCCTTTTGCTCCTTCGTACGCAGTTTCGTGTCTTCCATAGTCCACATTTACGCGTATAAATTATCTACCTTTTATCGCGTCGAGAATTCATCAAACTGCAAACGGATGCACGAGTGATCGCTCGAAGCGGAACAGGTTTTTTTGTCTGCGCCGATTTAAGAAAAAATTTTAGCTGTTTCGGGGACTAAAAGGATAATGAAGTAATTTCGAGAGAATTTGATTATTCTCAAAAAAAAAAAAGATGTCTTGAAAGACGATGTACTATCTTATTTTGCCGTACAGGCGCTATTAAACTTTGCGTATTCCCAGGGGTGTTTTTTTCGTCCGGCTCTCGTTGGGGCAGAGAAGCCAGACAACGGTGGATCGAAAGTCCGACCGGATACCCGTAACTGCAGTCCGGATACAACGAGTTAGGGAGGGTTTGCGTATTGTATAATTCGATAACATTACCTTACCCCGTATTGTATAATTCGATAACATTACCTTACCCCCCCCCCCCCCCCCCCCCTCATCCATACTAACAACCTCTTCAAAGCTCCATCAACGCCCGTTATCCTCCACAATATTGTTATTAGCCCGTGAATAGAATTTTAACCGTAGGGAGATACTTAATCTCGCCTAGGCGATCTTTGGATAAGCGTAGAAATATACGGCAGATGCAGCTGCGGTGTACGTTCGAAACACACGAGAAAGACGACACACCAGGCCCGCGCGCCGTTCTTGTTCGGGTGAGATTATCGGGCGTCGAAGTAGCGCTCGTGTGCACACAGAACCGTGGAGAGCGTTCAGGCGACGAGAGTCGAAGAAAAGGTGCCCTCTTGCTCTGTATGCCCTCGTGCCGGAAGGCAGGAAGGTGCGACTCGCGAACACTCTTCCTAACTCACCCTTCGCCTGAGTTGGGTAAACGCTACCGGTATACAAAAAAAGGGGAAAGAGCGTGGGGGGGGGGGGGGGGGGGGGGAGAAGAAACCGAAAAAAAAGAATTCACCCAGCCAGAGACTTCGAGCCGATATTAATCGCGAGGCGAGAGAAAGAGACGGAATTGAAACCAAGCAACGAGGCAAAAGACGATGAGAAACAGAAGGCGCTTCATGGGGGAGGGCAAGAGGCAGGAAGTGCGGGGGTGTGCGCCCGAACTCGGTTGAAGAATACCCTGGGTTATCCCGTGAGAATGGGGGATATTACAGTCCGGTGTTGTACACATTTGGAGCAACGAAGCTATACTATATACAGCGTCAACGGTTCGCGAGTTTTGCTTTTATTTTTTCTTCGTTTTCATTTCGCACCCACTTTTTCCTCCGCCCTTGCGAGCGTGAAACGAATGCAACCTCCTTTTCTTCTTCCCCCAATCCCCCCATCGCTGAACGTCTTTTGCCGTGTTACGGGGCCGAAATTCGCGTACGATATACAAGGCTCGCGATCTATTTTTTTCTTCTCACTCGTTGAGTTTCGCGAGTAGAATGCGTTTGCGCGAGGAGAAGCGAAGGAGAGAAGGAGATCGGTCAATGCTGGGGAACGAACGAACCAGACCCGAGAGAACAGGAGTGAGCCTGACGTGATTTGACTACATTCACACCTACGTCACCGCGCCCGCCTTGCCTGCCAGTAAGGTCCCGACGACGACGACGAGACACGGGGGTGGAACCAGGGCGTCTCGGCGGCCAGACCAGAGTATATACCATGGCTAGGGGTTTTTTTTTTTTTTTTTTTTCGTTTTTTATTCTCTCGTCCTTCTTCGATGATTCGGACCTTCCTCGCTTGGTCTTCGTCCCTTTTAACCGGCTACCCGAGACCCACCACCTCCATGAACCTCCGCGCGAAGACCCCGTCGCCGCTCAGGGAGCAATGAAGAATGAGGAGGAGAATAAAAATGAAATGAAAAAGGAATTAAGAAAAAAAAAATGTTAAAAAGATGGAAGAAGGGGCGAGGAGAAGGAGAAGGAAGCGGCACGCAGGAGGCCCGGACTGGTTGCGCCGAGAGCCTCGGGTATTATGATGATGTCGGGCGCGCACCACTAGCGCTATGGCTACCTTTGGCTCAGGAAGCAACAGGAACAGCAGCACCAACGGCAGCATGCACGTCGGGTCTGGTTCTTCACTTTTGCGTGTTCCAGGCGAATATGTCGGGTCGAGCGACGGCGACGTAGGCTATGGACGGTGACGGAGGGCCGAGGTGCCTTCTTCTCTCCCTTTTTCTCTCACGCGAGAGTTTCGCACTGCCCGCAAAGCGAGAAAAGGACAACGTTTGGAACCGAACGAGAGACGGCTCCAGTTACCTCGACTCTCACCTCGTCTACGTCAAGCCTCTCTCTATATACCCCAAAAAACCTCTTTGCCTGTTCCACGCCTCTGGTTCTCTTCGTTCTCTCTTTCGCTTCGCCACTTGTCTCGCAACGAGGATACGAGAGGAGATAGAGTCGAGAGAAGGAAAGCCCGAGAGAGGCACAACAGTGCAGTACCTACGCCCCCTTTAGTCCTGTCGTGACAACGTCTTATTAGAAGGAATATATATCGGAGGGTATGTTTGTTGCGGACCAAGACGATATTTGTAATGAAATGCCGTTTGGTACAAACGCATTTAGAATTTTGGGCCATTTTGCTCCGTGTTACCAATTTGCTACGGTTTACAATCGGTAGACCTTTTTACTTATAACTAATACTTATAGTCGAATGGCATTGTCGATTTTTTTTTAAATTCGCCGATAAATTTTTTTTCCGTTCGAATTATGAAGAAGTGCTTAAAAGAATGTAAATTTCATATATTCAATAAATCGATTTCAAAATCAATCACGTTTAATTTTTTTGTTAATGCTATTTTTTTTCAATTTATTCAAAAATTCTCATTTTTCATTTTAATAATGTATATTAATGTTGAATTTTCTACTAATTTTTATAAATAAATATTTTTTTAATAATCATAAATCGTTTTTCTCGTAATCGTTTTTCTTTTTTTTTTTTCATAATCTCGTGTTCCATCATGAATTCATCGATTTGTCTGCGAGAAAAACGTGTTCAGAATTTCGTACCGTATTCGTAGGTCTGATATATAAGGTTTTAGCCTCACCGAGGCCCTAAATTTCTGCTCGGGGCATTGGTGTATTCTTGGAAAAAAAAAACGTAATAATAAAAAAATAAATAAAAAAATTGTACGCTGGCGAGTTCTTATGGGGAATAACAGGCTTGGGAATGTCGGTTCGTCGTTCGTTATCTCCGCGGCGATAAGAATCGTCGCGATTGAATATACCGCCGACGAAGCACACGAATTAGCGGTGTGTTGCGTTAGTATGCTTGTAGCTCCTTCGAGTATATTACGGCTATATTATCTTTATTCTTTATTGCCAGTCGGACGCCAACCTGGCGCAAATAATTATGGGCCCTCGCCTTTGATTGGGGAGGATTTCCGTAGTCGGTTTCTTAACGAGGTTTAATACATAACACATCGAGACGCACCGAGGATTGCCAATGCCTCGAAGGCTAAAATGCGCATAATGCTCTCCGATTTATAATGGGGTTATACGTCGTGTCTGCCCGTGGATTTACGCGAGCGTCATCGTTATTCCATCGTTAGGCGCAGATTGGCATCGCGGTAGTAAGAAATTTCCGTAACGGGGCCCCGGTAGCCAAACGTTTGTCGCTTTCACGGCTAAAGTTAATTCAGCTTTGGACTCGTCACGTACGATTCGTCATATCCACGAAACGTCGCAATATGACTTTTCAATTCGGATAATAATTTTTACAGCATACGTGATAACGGATTTATCTGTTTTTTTGTTCCATAAAAAATATCGCTTTTGATTTATAACTCGCGTTGACAAGATCGTTTATGGACACCAAATTATCAAGTTTTACGACGGTTTTCTTACTATGACACGATATCTTTCTTTTACATGTCTTCGTTGGCCTCTTTTCTTGGCCTTTGAGTTTCTGAAAATTAATTATTTCCGACTGCAATATGAAAATAAAAAAAATCTAAAAAAGGACACTATTTAGAAAATAAATATCTTAATGGAATTTTTTTTTTACATTGCTTACACTCTCGAAGGAAACGTCTCTATTGTATTTACGAATTGCCATTGCAAAAGTAATACAAAAAAAAATATGGATGTAACGTTTCGAAAAATTATTCGCAATATGCGCGAAAACGCAGAATGCAAAACGCATTATATATTTTTCAGTAAAAATTCTATATCTTGTATACGTCTCGGTACATTTATATTTTATTTTCATAGGGAGTCCAAGCAACTGAAACCCCCGAAAGTATTTTTAAAATAAAAAAAGCTATTTAAAAAGCCTTTAAAGTATTTTCGAGATTCAATTTTTGTTGTTTTTTGATCGTTTTTCGAGTTGTTGATTTGCCAACAGTTATATATCAGAGCACCGCAAGACGTCCGTTGGGGCATCGATATCTCGAAGCTCGAGAAACATTCCGTCTCTTCTACTATAATAGTCGCAGGCGCTGAAATTCCATTCGTGACCGAAGTATATCCCAGACATTTCAGCATAGTCTGAACAATTTTCGCATCTCGGCATCGGCGACCGCGCAGCAGCCATCGGTTACAAAACGCGAGGAGCATATATATCCAACGACGGCGGTACTATTCCCGTGGCGCACGAAGGTCGTCCGAGAGATCTCGGGGTTTCTCGCATGTGGCCTTAAAAATTGCGTTCGGGATCGTCGCGGTCGTCCACGCGAGCCATACATCATCGTACTGTTCTCGTAACACGTTGTCCGGTTTCGAATTCGATGGTCCTTTTGGGTTCTCTCTGTGGCCCCTGAAGGTTTGACCACCGTAGCCAACGCTCCTACACGCATACGCAGCTTCAAACTAACCGTGGAAACGTTTCTATTTCTTTCCAAACCGGAGAACTGCCGAGAGGGCTTTGCGCGGAGCTCCCGACTCCGGAGAAATACGAGAAATTATTAAGCCGGTCTTCGACGCTCGTAATATTTAATAATTCTAATTAAAAGCTTTCCCATTTTGGTTCTCGTTGCGTGCGGTAGGGGAGAGAGACGAATGGGGGAAGAGAAGGGGAGAAACTGTGGCCCGGGAATCCCCTCGTTTTCTCGATTATGCTTTCAGGTAAAAGTATCAGTCTGCGCATAGGCTTTGTATAGTGAAAAGTTTATTTTAAAATATATATATCCCTTGGCTGGTGATTATTCGTGGGCGTCGAGTTTAAAATTAGACCGTCGGTGTATCCGGGGGTAGGGGGGTTACCCAGACGTGCTTCGAATCCACGAAAAGAGCTCTCGCTCTCGTGAGGGGCTGCCTGGCTGTTGGCGTCTGTTGCTTCAAGAGGCTTAAAAAAAAAATAAAAATAAAAAAAAAAACATTCGTAATATACGGATGAACGAGAAAGATAGAATTGAAGTGCCCTATGGCGGGCGCTCGCGTGGGTCGAGTGGGAATAGTTTTCCGGTCGTATCCTTACACTTTTACCCAGAAGTGGTCTCGTGTAATATCGCAGTAGGATGTGTATATGCGGCGGAGTATGTCGGAGGGTAGTAAGTAAGCGCTCCGCCCCCTCGTCAACGTATCGTCTTCATCGTTCGAGAAACCGTGACTCCCGGAACAGGGAAAGCCTTACGGAGCCGGACAGCTCTTCTTCTCTCTGGGCTATACCTGTCGATAGTAATATGCCGCCACGACGAGAGTGAAAAGAGCCCCCGGGAGAGAAGCACGCGAAGTCTCACAAAGATGGCTGCTGATGCGGCAAGTTATACGATGTTGTAACCAATACCGCACAGGTCGGCCATTTGTGGGGAACTGCGAAAGCGCCCTACTGCGACCGGGACTACGAGAAAGGAACACGATACAGGGTTTTTGATCTCGTACGTACCACGGGGCCCAACCCTCGATCGTGTTACACACCACCGTGCGCGGACACCTTTCCTTTTACTTTTGGGCGTTCGTAAACACCCAAAGATGGCCGTGTCTCATTCTCCGCGATGTTTTTTCTTTCGTTCAATGATAGCGGATTATGTCGGCCATTTCGGATTAAAAAAACGGGGGATAAAGTTGCAGGGAAACTGGTGCAAGCGCCATTTTGTTTTTGCGATGTATCTTCAGGGAACAATAGTGCGGTTGAACTTAACTTACGGAGGGAATTCGGTAATTTCAGGTTAAAAAGGGTTTACTATTAATAACTATACAATACCTGTACTATAAATTATATTTTAATTTCATGTCCAATCGTAGGACCAATAAAATACGTATTAAAAAAAAAATGTGCAAAGAATTTTTTTTTTTAAGAAATGCTTAGTATTAGCATCTTATTTCATATTTCCACTAACATCGCGCGGATTAATTTTTTTTTTTAATGACAACTTCATAAAATGCGGATATAACAGTCTCTAGCTTATGCGACGACCACTATTCGCACGTTCTCAATATCAATTGATAAGTATCGGGAGGCTGCGGCTATCCTCAACCGGGAGGCTTCGAGAAGCGAGTCGCCAAGCGGCAATACGATAACGCATGCATAATATCATGATACAGTGATACATAAATAGTTTGACTCCGCCACGGTCATCGTTTTCACACGACATCTCATTACCGTTGAGTTATTTGCAAAACTCGATGGAAACCGCGCGATAAGACCGGAAGATAAATATACATGAAGCTGTTTTATTTTTTATTAATCCGCTTACTTTTTTTTTTTTTTTTCAAACACCAAGCAAGTTTCTGTCTGTCCCGTTACTCACTTTACTATGTAACACTCCCTCTCAATACCATGTATTATTTTTCTTTTATTCGTCTTTATTCGCTCGTCTCTCTTTCGCTTTCTTATCGGTCAGGCATAGCGCGAAAACCGGCTGAGCGCTGCGAGTAGCGCACAGCGTCGGGCTCATCGAGCCGGTTTCCCGGTCTGTCGCCGTTGCCGTCTTAAACCGTTTCTATTGCTCCCGGGTTTCTTGCAACTGATGGAATGGCAACTGGTTGGAAATCGAAATTGTCGCACGTCGACCGGTGTGCGTTGCGCCTCCGACGCGTGTGTTGATAAAGTGTTCATGTAAAGAAACGCTCCCGGCGAGATAGTGTTGAAAAACGAGCATTATTGCGGGGCATACACGGAAAACCCGTTCGTTCTCGTTTCTCTCAGCTATATCACGGTCATCGGTGTCGCACGAATAAGTGCTCACCTCGGTCTATGGTTATAAAACCCGATTAAACGAGTCGGAGTAAAATCCTTTCAGATATAGTACACCGGAAGAGCTTGCAAACCCTTACAATGTTTTATTAACATCTTCATAACCGACCTTGATAAGAATTCCGTTGAGTAAATCGTCAATGTTGATTTTCGCAATATAAATCGACGAGGCGCGCGTTGGGTTCCAATGAATTCTAGTTTTATGGCGTTATTATCCGTACTACCGGTCCCTACCGGTCGACACCTCGTTCTTCATTAAAAACGATCTGCGACGATCCGCTATGGGGGGCTCAACCGCGATCGTTCGTATCGATTCATCGGCGTTCGATCAAACGATTCGGCCTCTGGCTTCTCATTCTGTCTCGCGATCCCCATGGTCGATAGGCGACCGTTAGATCGGCGACGAGTTTTACTATCGTTTTGTATTGCCAGTACTGCACGTAGGAGAGTCAGCTACGACGAGAAACCGGCGACCCGTTATGCGATCACGTGTTTTTCACGCTCTGCTGCTACTCCTTAGCGCGAGTTCGAGACGCGTATTCTACGTATGAGCGCACAGCAGACCGGGGTGATAAGTAACATTCAATTGTAACAAAAGATCCCATAAACATGTCTGGCGCGTCCGAGATTGGAGTATTTGAAGGTACTGTTCGATACATCGAAATGGGGTTTTTCCAGCCGAAGAATTTCGTATAGATTGCCTATGAAATATTGGTGTATAGAATTGTGCATAATTTTTTGTCGACTCTGAACTCGAAAACGCCATTTTACCCCCTTAAGGCATACATTTATATTTTGTAGTGATAATTATTTTTGCGTGAAGAAATTTGGGTTGTCTTTCTGTGACCATAAACGATCAATTCGTGAACGCGAGAATGACGACTTTGACTGATTTAGGTAACGAAAAGGACTTCTTAGTTGATCTGAACTGCGAAAACATCGATTAGGTTCGTATTTAAGGCATCTTGAAATGTATACCCTGCAAGTACGACGATTTACACAAAGGGATGAATAAAATGTCTCGTTATTCAGACAAACAAAAATTCGATCGATTAGCTTATCAAAAATATTCGGTTTGGTCGAATAAAAATAAAATTAGTGTTACTTTTGACCCCTGTCACCTGGATTTCCTAACAATACCTATACACCTACGTGAGTGTACACGCCTCTCGCTTGTTCCTCACGGGTATCCATATACATCGCGGCATAAAACTGAGATAAATGTGTATTATTGCTCGTGGAGAATTGCTCGACCTCTTTTTCCACCTTTGCCTTTCTGTCGCTACGTTATTCCTGTGTACGCAAAGTTTTTTTTTTTGCTACGCGGTATGAATTCACCGCGTCCTGAACGCAATGAATATATAGTCGAGTACACACTATCGCATTACGAAACGTTGTACGTATTACACGGGTATAGCATTATGGTACACTTAACACTGTCAGCCATCCGTAATAAGGTCCGGGAGAGACAGTTGATGAGGACGTCGTCGAGAGTGTGTGGCTTGTCCGTCGCCGCGCGCGAATGAGAGATATATTCTGTGCGTCCTCTCGCTTCCTTCGTCACGTTCGGAGAGAATTGTGATACCGCCCAGATATACTGGGGCATTTCTGCATAATTATGGGAATACGAGGCGAGGGCGAGGTTAGCAACTGCAGACGGAACGATTGAAATGGAAAATTATATAACTGAGTGGACATAAACGTTTTGCGAAACAACTATAATTGAAATGATAAAAAAAAAAAAAAAAGGAAAACTGTAGGAATTTCAAGAATCTTGTAAACCCAAAAGATGACAGGGTTCGTGTAGATCCTAACGAAGTATTTGCTCTGTAGAGCTTTTTATTCTTCTACTGATAAACCAAAGCTGCATGAAAGCTTTTTATACTAATTTCTAACGCATTTCCATAGCGAGTTGATAGTAGATAAGATTCAGAACATCGATATTATTGATTTTTCAGATTATAATGATTTTCGATAGATGAACGCAATGACCAATGATAATAGATTTATAATAGATCACCATGTCGTTATTTTATAAATCAAATACTCCGATTTTTTATTCAATATTTGCGCCGACTTGACCTGTGTTTCGATTAGCCCCGCTCTCCCCTATCAACATTTTTCCCTTCAATCCAATTTCCAAAGCTAAATAAAAAACTCCACTTAATAACCTTTGTATTTAGATTTTCGTTCAAATTCTCCCATCATTTTTTTTTTTTTTTTTTTTCAACAATAAAATTTCGTACCTTAATCTGTACGGTATCGAACCTCCAGCATTACATCGAAGGTATATCATTTCGAATACAGTGTTGCTAATTCTGTAGCTTGGCGCATACGAGAAATGTAAGTAAAGACGAATGTACGAAGAGACAGACAGACAGACGGACATTCGAGGATCCGAAGAGAGCGCGAGGGTGAAGGGAGGCAGTTTAGAAGCGGTATGTGCTCGATTCTCGGGTTGATGCTGCTACCGCTGAACATAGATGGAATGCTGGGTGGGTATAGCTCGAGTCCAGGCTTCCCTGGTACATTATTACATTACGCACAACTAGGTAGATAGTTAATTTAGCAGTGGCATGCCGGTACGCGCCGAGCGATTGCTTCTTGTATTGCTCCGACGCGCTTGGCTCTCTCTTGCCGCTGATGCTCGCTTCTCCTGCTCCTGGTGCTTGCCGTTCATATGCATAATGTAATTGACTTCATCCCTGAAGTTACTCCCTCGCTTTTCTCCTTTCCATCTATCTTTATCTTTCGCATCGTTCCTATGCCTCACGCATCTCTCCGCACCTTTATTTTCTTGCCAACAGAATATAGCCTTCTCTTTCGACTCATTCGTTATTTCCACCTATATATACACTCTATGCGATACACTGGGAGTCTCGTCTTGCCGATCTAAAGTGCGGAAGGTATAATGGACTCTATGGACGATTCACCGGCCTCCAGAAGCTACCGCTGCTGATGCTGCAACCCAACAACCGGCACAAGGATCGTTGAATCGGTTATAAGGCGTAGAATTTACTGTACGAGAGGATACTCGGGATACTCCGAGGATTACCGAGTTCCTTGCGCGTTTTATATCTCGTACTTCTCTTTGTCTCTTTACATTTATCCTCCTCTCTCCTTCACTTGGTCCATTCCTTTTGTACGCCTCTTTTTTCAACCTTCGTAGTGTCTATGATTCGTTTTCTCGAGCGACTGGTAATGTATACTTATTGGATTGCACTGTAGTGTGGTCGCGTATTGAGTGAATTGCCGCGATATAATAGTTTTAGTGCCGTTGTTACGGGTATTAGAGTATGAGATGTCAATTTCGTGATAGCTAATGTACTTCGCTTCGTCTCGGCGATGTGTTAGTCGCGGTTTTGTTCCGTAAGAATTCTTTCTGCAGCCGATTTTTTTTATTATAGCGATATTTGTTGCATAATTAATATCTAAGTAAATTTAATGATCGACGATCGTGAAATTTTTTTTAATCGAAAAAAATTAAATTTTTTAAAAATTCGCGATTTTTTCTCGACTTTAATTCGATTTTTTTCATTATCGATTCATCATAAGAAACGATTGAGGATAAAGAAAAATCGTTTTTTGGGGCTCATCGATATTTTTGTCGCTGTTAAAAAAATCGAATGTCATAGTTCGCAGTCGGGAAGTCGTGAGAAAGAAATATATTCGATCGTCTCCGAGTAGATATATCGATCGTCGGACGTGTCCCACGGACATTTCATTTGGCGCGATTGGCTCGCACCGAAACCAAAAGAGCCGAAGCTCATACACTTCTCGCATATGAACGTTCGGTTTCGGTCCGCTCATAGCCACTACTCCGCGAGCTTCTCATCCTCGTATATATATCGCGCCGGTCGACCATTTCTCAAAGAGTTCGTGAAGTAAACTGTTGCAAATTAAGGTTGCACAAGGAGCCAGCGGTCATTTCTCAAGCTGTCTTCTCGCATAAATTATTGCAAACGAAACGGCGGAGCCGAAAGAAACGCATAAAGTGCTTCTCTGTCGCCCTTCGCTCCTTTACCATCGGCGAGAGCATCACTTACTTCGCGAGGCCCTTTCTGGCTCTCTGGCTAATAGACGGTCCCGACCGAGAGCCACCTATAAGGAAGAGACGGCCAAAGAGCACCGAAGAAAAAGATATCCCTCGGCGGAGAGAGAGTACGACAAATTTTTCATTGACGCGTCCCCCGCCTCCCCCCTCCCTCTCCCTCCCTTCATTTCTCGATAATAATAACAAGATCGACTAGCGATATAAAGATTCAACGATTTGAAAAATTACTTGACCTTAATCATCGTTCTATATTTAATGACTTACGAAGGGTAGACACCGCGCGCTCTGTCATACAACTGTATCTGTGTCTGTGTGTTCATACGTCATATTTTCAGCTCGCAATACGTACCTGCAACAGAAAAAAAATAAATTGGTCAGTGATTTAAATCAGGAAATTGCAACGAGATTTTTTTTTATTCTTCTTTTATTTAGTTTGCTTTACTCGCTGTGTATTTCGATGGTACGAAAAAAAAAGAATAATAATAATAATAAAATTCGACAGAGTCCAGCACCGGCAAAAACCTGACTCGACTTCCTCTTCTTATAACACCGTATAATGCAATCAAAAGTTTTCGCAGATTTTCACTTTGCAATACCCTGTGACTTGAAGCGTTAATAATTATAATACTGTTGGAGAGAGAAGGTATAGAACTTTCGGAGCGAAGTTTTTCGGCGCTTTCCTTCCCCTCTCCCTCGTCCGCTCTTGTGTAGGGAGTTGCGCGAGAGCAAAGCGGAAGAGGGTGCATCGGTTCTACCGAGAGACCCGGAGACGAGAGGAGAGTCCTGAAGATCGAGATGATGGAAAAAAAAAAATGTTTGGCCAAAGTTATTTCACAACTATGAGAATGTTTCGAACTTTTAGTGCACTTCGCACGCCCGGAAATTCGGTCAATCTTGCGAAAAATTTGAAATTTTTTTTCACGATATCTCGACCCCCTTTCCGTTCTGGTATTTGTGTCTCGGGCGCAAAATTCCGGTTTTAGTAACTTTCGTATTAAATTAAAAAATTTAAGAAAATAAATATATATATTTTTGTTACTTGCAATATCAATTAATTACTTCGAAAGACGTGACCGATTTTTGGAATTTTCACTGAAAATTGATTTATTATTATTTTTGTATGAAATCTAAAGATTCACTTAAAGGAATGACCCAATTGACGAAGAATATCCCACATACAAGACGTATCGAATGAATAATGCATTAAAACGTTTTTCGCCTTGATGAATAGTGCAATAGTATATAACCGGAATGATTTCTTCTTCCGCCATTCTATTCGATTACTCGGAAATTCCGGACGAGTGTTAAATCGAGTGGAATCCAAGGGATCGCCGGAGATGCGATTAATTTCAATTTATTGACTCGCCGTCGGGGGTACAGAGAGTGAGGGATTGCGCCTCGCCTTGGCCGAGATTTCCTCGTTTCCGAATAATCCAACTAACGCGGCGTGATTCCATGAAACGTTTCTCGATGGAAAATCAAGCGCGCAAGCAAGTCACTGTGCAAGCGGTTATATACATGCATTATTAATATCGGTATATATACATATACATCGTTAAAGTAACGGATAAGCGAGGAGTTACGGAAATATCACTATTAAATCATGTCAATCACGAATCTATGGCGTTCCCAAAAATTCGTCATATTTACGTATCGATCGGGGGTAGTAACAAGAAACGCAAACGAGACTCGGTAGCCATTAATATTAATACATGTCGGACGATAGTGGGGAAAAGATAAAAGGATAGTCATCGGTGTGGTTTTAATGCGCGGCATCGCCACCGCCCAGTGTCGAAGGTGCGCCCGCCTCCGGGGCAACTTCCGTTTGCGATTCTTTCCTGGAAGGGATGAAGCCCTCATGCGGTGCAGGGAGAACGATGAAACGGAAAACGTTAAGGGGACAGAAAAAAAAAAAAACGAAGAGAGAAAGAAAAAGATGAGGAAAAGAAACGTCAGCGCTCGAGACTGTGGCACACGCTGAGGCTTTTAAAAATTATTATTAATCGTCGGGTCGCCGACCCGAATATATATATTTCTCTTCATTCTCATTCACCCTCGAAGCGACGGACAGTTTATTCGACGGATATGGAGAGAGAACGGCGCGCGCGCGCGAGCGCGTGCGATGAGATCCTTCTAGACGCGGCATATTCGTGATGCCGTGTTCGCGAAGGCATTAAAAAGCCCTCGCGTATTATATTTACGACTCATATGACTGGTGGCTTGATAGAAAGCACGGAAGTAAAAAAGGAACGGTACAAATTTGTACAAATCACTCCGCGCGCGTATGTATTTGTGTTTGTTGCTTTTGTGAAAGAGTTATTTTTATAGTGTCGTTCGTAACACGAAAAAAAAGAGGGCATGAATAATAAATGCTCGTTGCTTCCGCTTTTTTTTTTTTTAATCTATATTACCATAATTTCTCGCGGTAGAAATTGATTTTTCCTCTTTTATTAACTTATTCGATAATTTTAGGCCTCGCGATTCACGAGAATTTTTTTTTTTTTAAATACGACTAAAACTTCGTCTTCGAGAAATCCATAAAAGTAAAAACATAGTGTTGATCGTTAAGCGTTTAAAAATCATTTGAGCAAAAATAAAAAATGTGGCAAAAAAAAAAACATACGGATTTCCGTTCTCACCCGCATTACCAATATGCGAAAAACGATAAGCGATAAATTGAAAAAAAACTGTTTTTCCTCGTCAGAAGGATAAAACACGCGAGAAACGGGTAAAGTACCGAAAGAATTCGAGATACGGACAAAAAACAAATCCATGAAAGTGGAGAACGCCTCGGAGTTGTATTCACGAGGGAGTGCGGTCGTTATCGCGAACCATCGGATATTGTTCTCACCTCATGGAATATCGCCAGTAGACGGAACACGGGCAGTAGCAGTTTACTAGCTACATAGGCCATACCTGTGTATACCTGATGCAATTTGTTCGACCGTGAAATGCGTCGGTTTGTAGGCCGAGTTCTGCCTCACGTCTATCTTCGATGTTGGGCCTCCCGATGCTATTTCACTGCTGGTGTTCATCTCCTTTGCCTCTCTCGTTTTATAGACTTCGTTCTTCTTCCTCTCTTCTTCCTCAATAGTTTTTTTTTCATCCTCAGCGCGTTGTTGGCCGCGGCGTCGATCGGAGGGCGCGAGATACAGCCACCGTTTTATACGACGGTGGCATCGCGGACGCGCGCGCGCGCGGGAGTCCGCGTAGAGATACTTATTCAATCCTCTTTCTTCCGCCTCCGCCTGCCGCGAGAATCGTGCGGAATATAACAGGGCGCTTAATTTTTTTTCCTCTCCCTCCTTCCCTTCCCCTTTCCGATGCCGCGATCCTATTTCATTCTCTATAACTTTTCCACCAACCGATAGCTTCAACGGAACGCAAAGGCATTGGAAATTTGCAACGAATGCCCATCGGAATGTGAATTCGTTTGTTACACCAGAGTGTAATAACAAAAGGCGGTTTCGCGAACCGAAAGAATCGTGGAAAAGTGTATAAAGAAAAATAATATTGTCGGGATATAAAAGCGGGACGCTACGGTTCGACTTGCGGGACCTTTTCTTTATTTCTTCGCTTACGAAGATTGTAACAGTTATATACGAATTGTACCAACTACGGAGAGACTAATTCGGGTACAAGTTTAACAAGTTTATTGCCACCTTGCGCGCCTGTAGAGCTCCAAAGCGCTTTTCTAACTTTTATGATTCCACCTCTGAACTCCGTTGGGATACGTATACTATATATTTCTCGTTCGTTCGTTTCAAACCGGAAATATATTCCTTTGGCTGGATGGACTGCGATGTTTCGAGGCAACACGGTTGATGCCTAAAGCCCTTCTCGTTCTACGCAGAGGCTGAACGAGCTCCGGCCTCGTCAAGAGGATTAGAAGGATTTCGTCGGAGTCGGTGGCGAGACAGAGAGAAGAAGAACGACGATACTAGTTTTTGGTTGTGTCCGTAGAGCAGCAACACTGCCCTACCTGAGCCTTGCGCGCACTTAAAATTTTCGTATATTATACCGTGGGCAGTTTATATCGGTCAGCAGTACGGACTCGTGATGCTTTTACGTTCGGGGGGCCCTTTTGTAGACAGAAATGCCTCGCGGGATCTTTCTCGCTACCATCTTCCTCATATTCCCCCGTGGCAATAGAGTAGCCTACACTCGACGGGGCTTAGCATAAATTATAATACATAACGAGCAGTGTCGTATAAATTACGATGTACTGTAACGCTACGGCTCGTAAGCCACCGGGGAACATGGGTCAACAAATTTTCCGAATTGTCGACAAAAATTCTAGGGATTTTTTTACGCCTGCAGAAATTGAGATTTTTAAGGTTTTCGGTTAGTATCAAAACGAAATTTTCATTCATTTTCGTAAATAATAGTTGCCCATCATCTTCGGGATTTGCCGGGAGATTTTTTTTTTAATTCTAGGGATTTTTTTACGCCTGAAGAAATTGAGATTTTTAAGGTTTTTGGTTAGTATCAAATCGAAATTTTCATTCATTTTCGTGAATAATAGTTGCCCATCATCTTCGGAATTTTCCGGGAGATTTTTTTTTTAATTCTAGGGATTTTTTTACGCCTGCAGAAATTGAGATTTTTAAGGTTTTCGGTTAGTATCAAAACGGAATTTTCATTCATTTTCGTAAATAATAGTTGCCCATCGTATTCGGGATTTGCCCATCGTATTCGAGATTTTTTTAATTATATGGGTCAATGGTTGAAAAAGCTTGAAAAGTTTTGATTTAGAAAGTTGCGTAGTCTACGACATTTTGTCGAAGAGTCATTTTTTAACCTACAATTCAAGATTATTTTATTCGGCAATATCACGATACCAATTTCACAACACAGTTCAATTTTTCGTGTAAATTGTAAGGCTTTAGGAAGTATAGAAATTAATATCCGAATACAAAAAAGAGAAAAAAGAAAAATGACGTTCTGTGCCATTCTGCGAGAGATGAGTGACGGGACAAGGCGCGATGTTCGATTACGCGGTCGCATACGCAGCGCTGAACGCATAAGAGATGTGTCGTCCCTTCCGGGGGAAGGGGTGAAACGCACTTTGACGCCTCGCTCTCGCCTCTGCTATTCTCTCACATATACCACAATATCTACATATATATTGTATATATCTATATATTCACGTATATATAATATTCTATAGTATATAGAATATACAGAGGCAGTAGGTGCGAAGTGCGTATGAATTTCATACCGAGGGTTGCGCGAATCTTTTATTTCGATCGTTCCCTTCGCACTCTCGGCCGAAGGGAAGTCTGCCGGAGCGTGGAACGGCTCACGATGTGCGAAAGAACATACTCTCGATTCTGCTGTTTCTAGGGTTGCGTCGGGATGCATGCAGCACGGCCCCCGAGTGCAGTGCGTTGACTGCATTCAGAATGCCCGTGGGGTATATACTGGGGTGTCAAGACTCCGCCTGTGGGAATAACAGTAAAGAAAGGTTTGAGGGTCCGAGAGAGACGGAGAAGAAAAAAGAAAAGAAAAAAAAAATCCGAAGCGAGAAAGAAAGAAAAGAGGGTATGATTGCGTCGAGTACGTCGTGACGTCATTCTCGCACCCCCGACTGGTAGTTTCTTTCTTTATTTCAGTCATTCTTTTTCCCTATGGTTTTTCACGTTCTCGTAGTCTCTCTTTCTCTCCCTCTCTCGGTTCTCCCCTTCCTGTTTCGCATTCGCATCTCAATTATTTTCGTCCTTCGAGGACTCTCGCGTCTCGAGACATGGCTTCAAACTCCAAGTGGAATCTACTCTACTAAGCGCAATATAGATATATATATAAATATACTATATATATAGAGAGACACATACTGCACACAAACTCGATGGTAATGATGCGCCATTATGTTTGTTCGTAAATTTTTGTTGCCCGATTTTTTTTTTTTTTTTTTTTCGTGACATTACATTCTTTTAGGGTGCATGTGGGTCATGAGGAAAAAAGAGGGTTTTTTTTCAGTTTTTTAGCTCAACTTTAATGTGCTGTTTTTGGTCAACATTCTCATGAGAGAGCAGTATTTCGTTATTTGTATGATAAATTTAACTTTTTGTTAATAAGCAAGAAGCGGCAGAATTGACCCTTAATATTAACGTTTTATGATTGTAATCAAGTTCCGTGGGTATTTCGACTGTAAAAGCTCTTTGTATTATCCAAACTCGCTAAATCTTCGTGGGTTAGAAGTAGTGCCAGACAGTCGAGGAGGTCGAGCAAACGGTCACTCGGAATTACACGTTTTCTCGTAAAGTTTGAAAGTGCCAGACGTACTTACCTACTACAGGTATACAATCCATGGAAGGGGGGAGTATTAAGTGTGTATCTCCGAGGTACGGATGATCTGAAATAGCGTGTCGAGCAAGGAAAACGTTTTACCAAATCCACATCTATTGCGCACACACGCAATCCACATTCGACGCGCTGCTTGTAAGTGAGCAGAGAGAATGCGACGGCTGTCTTTGATGGGTCATCAAAAAGCGTTTTATCTTTTTCCAACGGGAGAGGGGGGGTTCTACTTTTTCTTTAATCTCTATCTCTTTCTCTCGGTGAAATGTCTACCGGCTATTATCGCCTGTGTCACCTTTCTTCCGTGACAGTGTATTGTCACGGCTATCGATAAGCTGCCGACGAGCTTTCGACCGCTCGTCAAAGTAAGATTTTCCTTTCGCTCCTTGAATTATCGGCAACCCGCAATGTCCGTCAAGGGACTCTAAAATGGACGCGTAAAAGTGTCTTCAAGTAAGAAAGGAACACAGAAGGAATTTCTGTACAGAATTTTATTGTTGTCGCTGACAAATCATCGCACAAAGAGGCTGTGATAAATGATAAAAATCCCCACTGACATTTTAAAACTCGGAAGAACAACAAAAACATTTAAATAAAATAAATAAAAAAGAAATGGTATCAATATAAATTGTCGAAATTGTCAACTCGACTTGTCGCAAGTATAGTGAAATAATAAATATTCGCATTTTATAGCTGAAAAACTTCGCACTTAATGACGAATAAATTATTATTAGTTGATATATTATTTTTTTTTAATTGGTTTTTTCTTAGTTTCTATTGCGTAACTATGAAAACATCTACAAACAATCCTTCAAAAAAGGCACACAAGCGGATTCAATGATTTCACTGATAATTGAATAGGCAAAGTCTTACTACACGATGATATATTCACCAAACGTGCAAAGCAAGTGGATAGTCTTGAGAGCAGTATAATCGTTTGCATCCGCGAGTATCAGTAGATTGACGAACGATCGGGCTTAACCCATGGATGGGTTTCCCGTTATCTCCTTACCGTGTGCGAGAATGGGTTTTAGGAGATAATCCCAAAGGGATGAGGGACGTTACGCGCGTTCAAGGATTACTCCCATCAGCCCGAACGCATTGAGATACCCTGCGACTGCGATTGTACATATAGGACACCCATAGATATCACACACGGAACAGTCCTTCGAAGATATAATAGTAGTGGTTACAAATCCACAACCAGAGAAGAGCAGATCATCGCAAGACATGAACGGGCGCTTATGGTTGGGTTCAAGACTTCGAGACCATAAGGACGTTTCTCGCTTGTCGTCGTTCTCTTATTTGTCCTCTCGTCTCTTCTCTTTGGTATCCAGAGAGACCAGAGAGCAGCGATACTCACACGTAACGCAAGAGAGGGACACGATAGACGCTGGATATGAGCCTCAGCACATTTGTCACGCCGAGTTGACACGCCAAAGACAACGAGAGATCA
Organism: Buathra laborator; assembly: GCA_934046635.1. NCBI lineage: Eukaryota > Metazoa > Arthropoda > Insecta > Hymenoptera > Ichneumonidae > Buathra > Buathra laborator. The sequence continues at coordinate 8,839,500 of OW203898.1, read as the reverse complement.
CTCCCGATATTATACCTGAACGTTGTTCGACTATAACTCACCGGACGAGCGAGAGACGAGTCCTTCCCACGGCGAAAAGATCGAGAGTTTCTCGTGTCTCGTCGTCTCTGTCGTTCGCATCGTGACACGAAGTACGTAGCTGTCTAGACGAGATGAAAAATATACGAGCCGACTAACGATACCTTTTCGGCATATAGGTATCGCGCATATGACTGTGGCGTATGGATACACGAAGAGGGAAGTTATATTTTTTCATCGATAAAGAGAAATATCGGTATTCTTTAAGAAGGGTGGCAAGTCGACGTTGTTAAACGGCTGTAGTTCGGTTGGTTGGTATTAGGGATGATGTTGTTGTTGTTGTTTTCGTCGGTTTGCCTAGTTTCGGCTTTGTTTAGGACATCCGAGAGGAAAATAAGACGAAGTTGGGAGGCTGAGTGACTATTAGCCGTGCGATGTTAAACGTAACCGAATCCCCTAACAAACTTCCTGCCGACCTTTCTCTCTCGTCACCGCGGCAAACCTAACCCAGGCAACCGACACTCGACAACCGTAGAAACTTGTTATCAGATTCGCCAACCCCTTCGTGCGTCCAAAGAGTTCTTTCGCCCCTTTATGCCCGCCACAGGATATGTACCTACATTGTGGATAACTGCGGTTTACCCAGATAAGACGAAAAACGAGTTGAGAACTGTGAGAGCCGTGCTAAACGCTCGTAATGGACTCACAGTTTGATGAAATTCGGAAATGATTTTTTATCGGGATGTGCGATTGGTTTTCGATCGATTTTCATGATCATTTTTTTTTAATTGATCAGTAGATTCACCGACGTGAAAAGTCCCGAAATATCATCAAAATCAGTACAGGAAACTGAAATCTCCGTATTTATGACCCCGAGATCAGTAAAAAAAAGGGTTGAAAGTTTGGATCTCTTCATCCGCAAAGTACATTATCAGATAGCTAAAGTTTGAACCACCAGTGGTGATACTGGAGTTAAGAGTTCGATTGCAAACGATTGAATAATAGTGTTATCGTTTTTGCCTCCGATGTTCTGATTGGAAGACTTTGCAATTGAAATATTGTTGATCTCACTGATCACTGGTACTCGCGGAACCTTAAAATCGAACTAACATTTCTCAGTTGTGCCAATTTTTTACCAAGCAAACATAGATTTTCCTGCATTGCCCCCAAGTTTGGATCTCTGAAGGCAGAAGCGAAGGCAGCTTCACCGTGTCAGAGTCTGTGGACTGTCCATAGCTACACGCCGAACCGAATAAATAATGAAACACGCCCGGGGAGACGATGTGGAAGACGTGGAAGAGGGTCGAGTATAGAACAGAATGCGCATTGTAGCGGCTTCAAGCTTTTTTCGAACCCACACACAGTATGTTATAAAGTATAAAGTAGACGAGAATACGCGCGTAGTCGACGATGACGATGTAGCCGCAACGAGACGTATGGGGTCGTCTGGACGCACTTCGGTTGCGTTGGTTATGGGGAGCTTCCGCCAGTTTCCTCGGGCAGCCGCCCATTCTAGAATCATCCCCCACGCCTTACCTCCTACAATAAGGATAAGGATCAAAAAGTCCTTATCAGATTTGCCTGACCCTCGCGGCTGGCCTTAAGCGGTCGTCGACTAGAGAGCCTTCCCCGGGAGTAGATTCCACCCGTTGAACGGTATCCCCCGAGCCGGACTCCTTGAATATTTCAGGACTCTTGTCCGGACATGGACAAGCGCTCCCGGCAGCTCCTGCACCCGCGCGCGCCTCACCGGCTCTCTCCCGGCACTTCTTCACAATGCTTCCCGTTTTCCGTTTCGCTATACGACAAGAAGAAACGACGGGATAGACGAGAACGTGGATGAGGACCGAACGAGTGTCTCGTCGAGTCTCCGCGCACCCCTCTTCTTACACGAGCAACCCTCCCTCTGCCTTGGGTCTCTCGGTGTACCAACTTGGTCCGGACGGTTCTATCCAGCGAAGACATTAACGAGGCATCGTTATGACCGGTACACGCGACTACGTATCCTCACACTCTCCGTCTCTTCTTCTACTCTCTAGGGTTGCACTGGACAAGACCAGAAGCACGATTTATCCGCGGGGTCGCATGGAGTATTGAAAAACCAGGACGCGCTGATACACAAGGGGGACTCAGAACTCTGCCTATGCTTCTATGTCTTTCTTGACGAGTGGAAAGCCTCTCACCCCACTTGCGCAGTGAAGTCCGCACCATAGGGGTGACGAAGGGCGATCATACTTCGACACGAGAGCAAAGCTCTGCCCATGTCGGGGGGAAAAATAGAAGATGAAGAATAAGAGAATTGTTTCATCCCTTCAGAGAGATCTCTTCGTCATCCGCTTCATACGGATGATCTCGTTCGCGTTCTTTTATTCGACTATGACGAACGGGGATGAAGCAACCTTCCGGTTACTCCGGAAGAGCTTCATGACTCTGTCGTATATTCTATTCAAACGAAACTCCGATTCCATCGCGAAAGAACGCGAAAGTTTTATGGAAGTTGAACAAAGAAACGGTTTTATTTAGCTTATTGCGTTTGCAGTCTCGAGTGGATCTTTGGGACCCGACAAAAAATGGGAAAACGCTGCGGCGGAGAGATGGGGTATACGGTGCAGAGTTGCCGGAGGATAGGAAAAACGCATTGATACGCGGGCAATGTTTATCGGTACTGAAGAAGAGCTGAAAGGGAAGATGGTTAAGGGATAAAAATATTTCACGCCGTGACAGGTGTTCGCTAGCGGCGAGTTAGTAGTACATAGCGCACGAACATATGCGAAGGGGCAGACGTTGCTTTCTGTACTGACGACTGGTTTGAAATGTTGCCGATTATGGCCGCAGCGAAGACGAAGCCGGAAGAGGCAAAGAGTCGACGGTGCAGTTTCTTCTCCTAGAGCACGTATAGGCACTGCTATAGCTACTTGATTATGCTCTCAGCGGCTCGATGCTAGGACTTTATATGCCGTCGATCGTGAGATTATTGAACTTGGAAAATTTTACGTATTTCCAATTTTCATAATTTGCATACGAAGTTTGAAACTCAAAGATTTTTTTTTTTTAATTATCCGAACTCAACATTTTTTTTTAACTTTTTTGGATTTTTGTTATTTTCACTTTTTGCTTTTGTTATGTAATTTTTGAAAATCAATCATTTTGACCGCCCAAAATTGCTTTAGTAAATCATCCTTTAGAATTTTTATTATGTTGACATCGAATACGATTTGAAAATTTTATAAAATTTATTATCCACCAGCATTGAGATGAAGTATTTCGTTCTTTGCAAATAGTAGATTGATCGCTGCGTTAATGTCGTTTGCCTTTTTAGAAATGAATTTTACCATTCGCGTATTTTATTATAGACAACCTTTTTCAGAGTATTAAATTTGCTACTTGTTACGTCAATGAGTATAACTTCTCACACGCCTCTACCGATGTTCTCACACCCTTTACCACCGAAAAGAATGTACAAGAATCTAAAAAGTAGAAAAAACTTCGTTTCTACGATGATCAAGTGTTGCGACGACGACTGTCGACAATGTTGCAACTCTTCGCAATAGATCTTCGTAGAGTCGATCGCTATCAACCTTTTCTATGCTATATTGCATTTAACGACCATAAGCACCGAGGAGTAAGAAGCGCAGAATTCTGGTCCTCTCTGTCTCTGTGTGTTTAATACTCGAAGCTGCTGCTGTGCCTTTCGTCGGGCGACTCGTTGGCAGCTACGGAGTCGCGCGTTCTTCGCTAATTACCGGATAACTCCTGCGGTGCACGGTGAAGTTTCGCCGATATATCGCCGAGTAAACGGCCGAGGGTTGCCGCGAGACAGGGTGTCGCGCCGATGTCGACTCGATACGTCCCGCCAAGATCTCTCGAGGATCGATCGTATCACTCGGTATAAGTATTACTATACCGATCCTATATCGATCCTATCTCGCCATCTGTGGCTTTTATCGCGAGCGCGGATCGTGTACTCGCGGATCAGTGGATGCGCAAGACCAGCAGCTTCCTCAGTTTATATATATCTATATGTATACACCAATACCATCACCATAATATACTACTGTGTGGACAGAAATGAGAACGAAATAACGAGAAAGATATCTGGTAATTAAATGTTGATGCTGACATGTGTAACGTCTAGGGAATCGCACAAACGCGATGGATCGGCTTGAACTCTCGATAACGATTTTCTTTTTTTCCCTCATTCCCCGAAACTGGAGTTCCCCTTTCACTTTTTAATTCCGACACCTCGTATGATTTTTTCGTAAATATTTTTTTATTAAGTACTTTCAAATAACTTACTTTTTGAGAACTAGAATTCTAGACATTTTATTATGATATGAGAAAAAGAAAAATCTCATAAAAATGAATATAAAAATCTCACAAACGAGTAATAAAATTCATAAGTAGCTATTACTTGTGTTTTTATGATTTTCTTAACGAATGTTGATCGAATTATCGATGTTTTTTTTTTTTTCGATAATGTTGATAATTAATATCGGATAATGTGTAGAAAAAAATAAAAAATAAATGTAGTTTACGAACTGTCGTAATATACTGCACAAAAATAAGACATTTTCGATCATTTATATGAGTATAAGAAAATGGGAAGATTTTTTTTTTTTTTTTTCATATACTTCGTGGATGATTGAGGGAGTCGTCGACCTCTATGGCATTGTCGGAGTTTCGCTTCGACACCCGACAGAGTTTTGTATATATATGTATATATATATTCGCTGTAGAATATATATATATTTTCATTCTACCGCGGATACGAGGAAAAGAAGGAACGAATCTCTCATTAATGCTCACCGGGCAAGCAATTTGCGTGAATGACTTTGGCGCCCGGGCTACAAGATTCTGCAGGCAAGTGAGTGCCAGCAGCCCAGCAGCGGCAGCAGCAGCAGCGGAACGACGACGACGAGGTTTCTGACGCGAGATTTCTGACACCCACACGAAATCGCGCGTTTGCTTGATGCCCGACGTGGTGGCTGACCGGCCGGCCAGCCAACCGGGTGACCGGTCATTATAGTCGTTGCCTTGCCGCTCTTGCATCAACGCCGCACAGACTGCGATGCGTCACTTTTCACGAGGGATCTTACATACGATTACTAAAGAGGACAACGAGGTCGAAAATACATGTACCCCGCAATACCGCGCATCGTCAGAAGCGAAGGACGCATCCTTAAATATGCTTCACCGAATTTCTCTTTTGGGATGCATAACGAAAATTCAAGTGTCCGTCAAATTTATCGCCGTAAACGATGGGTAACATGTGGAGAAGCATCTGGTCGGCAAGGTAAACAGGCAGGAATTATGCCGTTGGCAATTCATTTTTTTTTATCACGAAATAAGCCATTGAATCACTGCTTTCTCTAAGTAGACATTATAGGCAGTTTTTTTTTAAGTAAAAAAAGCTGTTGTTAAGCGGAACACGAAGATTTTTGTTAAAAAACTGTGTTTTATTTTTTCCGCTCGACGAAAAAAATTTTTAAATAAATTCATGAGATTTTTTTTATCTATAAAAAAAAATTGCTTTTAACTCGCGTAAATAAATTATTTACCTTCGCAAATAATAATTAACAACATTTGCATTTTTTTTTATTTGAACAATTATAACAGTAATATTCGTCACGAAGTCAACTCGAGCAATCGGCATAGTCTAACCACTAAAAAAGATTAAAATTGACCAGTTAATTTATTGCGTTTCGTGCGTTACGAAACAGTGTCCTCTCTTATTTCGTCGTGCTTAACACGCGTTTCGGAGTGCTCGACACTCGGACCCGAATCAACGGATGTTCGAGGCGCATCGGTACGAGAATCCACAGGTGAATTCGAACGCAAATATTTTGCTGAACTCCGCGCTCAACACGAAGCGACATCCTGGTTTATCACGAATTTACCAGAATTGTGTACCATCGGGAATTCGAGTCCGATGAGAGCTCGACGGGGGTGATCGGGGGGCGGACTTTAGGGATCGAACGAGAGAGGAAGAATGAAAAATAATCCGAGTGCGCATGGATCCATGGGGAGGTGAGGGTTAGCTGCTTTGCCTCGGAACGGTTGAGCTCAGCAACGCCAGAAGAGAAGGTGATCTTGTTTGCTAATGGCGTACTCGTGTTCGAATGTAACGTTGCCCCGGACCGCGTCCATACGTCTTTTGATTAAGATTAAAGCAAACCGGCGATCGTTGGAGCCTGTGGACCGACCGGCGAACGGGGGCCGCGGGTTTCGCCAGGGCAAAGCTTTTAATGTATGCACGAGACGCTACGAACGGCGCCGTGTTAAAAATTACGAGGTCTCTCGATCCGGGGGTCCTCGTGCCGTGATATAGTAAAAAATCTTTTTGGCTCTATCGCGCAACGCACCGCGAATCTCATCGAACCTCGGAAAGGGTTTGCCTTGTTCCTCTTTTTTGTTTTTCAGCCTCCCAAAAGCCCATGAGAGCGGAAGAAAAATTCGATAAGGATAATAGATATACGATTTCGGGTCCCGCGAAATATTAGGCTTGAGGTTTGATTAATTTTTTTTTTCTGCCTCTTTGCCTCGTGCGATTTATTCTTTTCCCGGTGATACATGGTTTTTGGAAATATATTTTCGGTTACGCTGTTTTTCATTTTTTAATGAAATAATTTTTTTTTTTTAAATGTGGTTATCTTTTCATTTTATTATTTAATTTTTTTTTCGAGAGGGTGCACGGTTACGATAATTCTATTTTTTGTCACTGGTACATTTCTTTATTTTCTAAAAAAATTTAATTTTTCAAGATTGAATGTTACGATGGACCAAAAGTCCACAATTTTCCGAAATCCATATTAATTTTTTAAACAATTTTCGTATTTTCTGCAAATTGTATTTTTCGATGCGTAACTATGACAATGTTAATAGAGACGATAAATATCAATATAAATAATCCTATAGACATAACCCACGAATTTTACCGAAATATGCTCACTAACATTTTCTCGATCAAAATAGCATACAGTCATCGTATCTATTTCTGTGTATATATTGTTCAATAAATCTAATTTTTCTCCGAGAGCCTCGTGCACAGCCGGGTTCACAATTACTTTCGTTAACGGGGGTGTCGGTGGTAAAATTGGAGTACACGCAATATGACTACAATAGAATATGAAATATCCCTCCTCCCAACCGAACGGAAAGCCTCTTGTACGTTTTGCGCGTATATTATTCTCGTACTCAACTCGCACTTTCGCGCGCTTCGTGAATGCGATAGAAGCGTACGCGCGATCGCTCACGTACCGAACGGAACCAAGGGATAGAGAGAGAGAGAGAGAGCGCGAGTGAGCGAGGCATTCTGTGCAAAGCCGGTGCTGGTCGTGCCCGATTGTCGAGTGATTGTCGAGCACATATAGTGTACGGTGTAGGTACACTATGGGATTGGTTCACGGGGTTTCACACCTCGTCCAGCAGCAGCCGGGGCAAACGAGATGCTGCCGCTGCTGCTGCTTGGCCTCTGGTCTCTCTCTGCACCTCCCTCGTTCTTTCTATCCGTTTCTCTTCGTATAACTATACGTTTACCTATTGGTTCTCTCGTTTATATACCATAGTACCTATATATGCTCGGGGGTGCGCGCACGAGGCACTTCTCACTCAACCGTTCGTTCGCGGGTTTATTCTCGCCCCGTGCGAGAGAACCCGCTGTTTCGATCTCTCTTCCATACAAGGATTACATATATATATACACATATATATACATATATATACGCTTGGCTATACCAAACGTGTTGAGAGCCCAGCAGAGCCGCTCAGGGTAATTGTAGAGGACAGGCAGAATTTCTCGCCTCGCTAACAAAGACATGAAGAAACCCGCTTCGCCAAATGCTCTTCTCTGTCCATTCGACAAAGCAGACCTCCTTCAAAATCCTCTCATCGCGCTTGCACGGGATCATGATTTCACATCTCGCTCGATGTATGAAATATATAAAGACGAAGCTTTCGTGCAGAGCGTTTCCTTCGAACCTTTTGCTTGTTTTTTTTTTTTTTTTTTTTTTTCAGCAAACTTGGCGAAAACAATTGGCAGTTCGAAGGCTTATGGAGCAAAGACAAATTTCTTAAATTAATTCTGAATATCGTATGGTACTTTCCGATAGCACATGTCGATTGATTAAATTTCATCGATTTGCACTCCAACTTTTCATCCTAAATTTTATTAATAGGTAATCTTTGCATCTCAAGAATATCCTGAAGTGATTGCAGATCGGATTCAGATCTATTATTTAATTAATTAAAGTGATCCTTTTTTTTAAATTTTTTTTAATCTCTTTTCGATTCATTAATGAGTCATTTCCGGTAATCAAAGGTATCGAGTATTTTTTTTTTGTTTCGACGATCTCCCAATTTTGGTTTTTTTGGCTGTTCGGCTCGTCTATGTTTCTCTTCGATTTTCGAAATAATGTCGCTTGAAAAAATAATATAAAAAGAATGATTTGTACAATGCGTAATTGGACAATTCGATATGTCCGCCACGTGTGTACTGCAAGTACAGCAGACCGTTATTAAACGATAAATTCACGGAGTCGTTAGTCGAGGTACAAATGTACGTATACGATTGTTCGATGTTCGATATTATACACGCATGTAAACTACAACCGAAACCGAATGTGTACCTATGGTATACGTAATACGGTCGTCGGAGGGCGAAAATCTCGAGACTCGCGTACTGACATCAATGGCCAATGCCCACACGAGAGGAAATATCCCGCTAACCGATGTTGACAACCATTAAACCGTGGCGTTCACGTAGTGCCACCGCAGAGCAGCTTTGAGCCCTCGTCGGCCCGAGACGATGAGCTCGCGGAAGCGAGCGAGCGAGATGGATGTCCAGGTAGATTCGAGAGAGGCGGCGAAAGAGAGAGGAGAGAGAGAGAGAGTGAGCGAAAGGGTTGAGACTGGAAGGAAGAGTGAGGTGTACGCGTATATGGTATACCAACTATATATTATACGCGACGGATCGCGTATTACTCTCGCGGTATTGTTTTTCTCACGCGACCCCTCTACTCTGCCCCTTTGCCGCTCACGAAAAATTTCTCTTTCTACTCATTTTTATTTTTCTTATTTTCTTTTTTTTATTTTCTGTTTTTTATCGTCTCACTCTTGCGCGGTATCGAGAATAAGGAAAGGAGGTGGCGTGGTACCGACGTGGCCCCTGACGCTGCCAGCATAGCCATAGCCTCCGCACCACCGCACGATCTTCGCGCTATCGTGTTACCTGCGGGAATAGCCGAGCGAGCGATGAATAGAAAGGAACGAAGAGACGCGCGAGAGAGAGACAAGAGAACCCAAAGAGAGGAGAGAATGGGAAGCGGAGAAAAGGTGGGTATAGACGCGAAGACGCGAGAAACGACGCGCGCCCGATAGCTGAGGCGAGAAGATGAGCGAAGAAGTTATGACGATGCTGCGCGATGCTCCTGGGAAGAGGAGACCGTCCAGGGAATAGAGTAGCGAATTAATAAACAAAAAAAAAGAGACAAAAAAAAATATAATATGCTTTGACACGGGACTATATTGGCATTGTACCGGGAGAAAGTCGAGACAAAACGAAACACCTCGGAGGAAGTTTTAAAAAACTAAATAAAATTTTAAAAAATATTCTTGAGATCGAATCTGTGGTCAAACTTGATTTCTTCCACTTCAAATTTCAAATTAAATTTCTGATCAAACATTCGAATTTAAGATCGAGGAAAGCCATTTTTGTGAAAGATTACAATAATAATGGTAGTAATATCAATATTATTATTATTATTATTATTATATACGATTTTTTTTAAATTGAAACATTTCTGAAACTGTTTATTATTTTTTCTTTATCGACAATTCTATTGCCACAAATTTTCTATTTATTTTAAGGATTTCGTTTTACCCCACACAACCGTCCATGTCTACGTGGCGACGGCGTGTCTCAGAGACGAGAGAATATCGGGTCTGTCGATACAAGGTACAGTAGACCGGGTTACGACAATCGAACCGAAAGAACCGAAGAGGTATGAGCAATAAAGATCGTGAGAGTCTCGGAGATAGCCACATCGTTGCTTCTCCGATGACCAATCGTCTCGACGCTTGACGTCTAGGCGAACGACGTGTTAGTCGCTTCTTCTTCCTTGTTCGTATCTTTCTTTTCTTTATTCTACTACGTCGGTGTTGTGTTATGTAAGTTACTAGACGACGTTTCACGTTACTCTCACCGTATACGACGAAGAACTTTACGTGAAAACGTATCCGATGATCCGTACGTTACCAAGGTGCCGCGTCGCGAGACACGATCTAGATGAAGTTTTTCATTTTTTTTTTTACACAACACATGTTTTACTGTAGACATTTTTTGTCATCCTTAAAACAATTTTTCGGACCTCTAGAACTCGATTCCATTATTTAAAATTACTAAAATTCCCATACGTTCTAACGCTCTCGTGAGATCGCGGGAGTATAATTCAAAATGAAATTTTTAGACCTCAGAAGAAATGCCTGTTTTCCAATATCCACCGTGACCCTTAACGGTTATTCAATCGCAATTTTTCGTAACGGTTTAAAATTTTCTATCGCGGTTATAAAAATGATTGTGAGGGGTCAAAGTTAAAGAAAGAAAAAAAATAAAAATAGCTAGAATGGCGTGCACTCTCAGTGCACGCAAACATTCTCGGGGGTCTTCTTCCTCCTCGTTGGGATCTAACCACCGGCTTCTCTATGTACCTTGCTCCGATCTTCGCCCTTTCTCTCAGTCTCGGTTCTTTCTCCTCCTCGTCGTCTTTGCTCCTTTTCTTCTTCTTCTTCTTCTGCTTCTTCTGCTTCTTCTTCTTCTTCTACGGCAACGAATCGACTGGTCGAGAGCTTCGCTTACCTCGGATCGGTTCATCAGCTGCTGCGGCAGCGTATATACCGAAATTATAATAAGAATAACGATGAAAGCCCGGTTATAAGAGTGCCGAGGCAGTGGAGTAACGAGAGAGGAACGCGGGCGGTGCGAAACTGAAGTACGGCAAAGGGAGTGAGAAAAAACGATAGAACGAATGCGGAGGGGCGCAAAGGAGTGTGAGAGATACGTTGGAACGAGGATAGTTGCGCACACAACCCACCACCTGCCGGCTCCGAAGCCATCGGGCAATCTTTTTTCCTCTTCCTTTTTCGTGGCTTTCGCGAGAGATATCTCCGCCGTATAGGCTTCGAGCAACGCGTCCTCCCTCCCCAGAACCTTCCCGGTTACCTATATGTTCGAACCGATACGTTCGATACCTCGACGATTACCTCGCAGACCAAAGTCTCGTCGAAGCTTCGCTCGTTCGCTCATTGAGCCAAGAGTTGCGATAAGGAGGACCGAAGGGAACCAGAAAAAAAAATAAACGCGAAAAAAACAAAGAGAGAGAAAAATATGTGGTTCATGCTGCGTCGTGAGAATATATCGTTCGTATAAAGCGGCGCACGTTGAAATGTGATAAAATTAATAGCAAATATTGCATAAAAAAAAAAAAAATCCGTGTCTTATAAACGAGTCGATGAAATATCACCCTAATTGTGTGGCACTTACTGCGCCAATACTATTTTCGAGTTTTTTTTCATACTGTAAAAAAAAAAAAACAATTCCAAGATATTATAGAAAAGATTTAAACAATTTCTCAAAAAAAAAAGGAAAAAGCAAAAATTGTTACAAAATTTGTAACCTCCCGTAGCATACATATTTTTCGGACCTTTCGTCGACGCACTGAGAATTTTTCAAATTGTCAATTGTTTGGTTTGGTTAAGACAAATATTAAAAATATCAATTAATAAAAAAAAAAACTTGTAGACACATTTTTAATATTAATTTCGACTGATTCTTTAAATTCTCAGTGTGCTGACAGGGGGTTAAAATTGAAAAATTATGCGAATTTCAAACTTTCAACGATCAAGATTTTCATAACGGATGGGATATATTTTATATCACTTTTCCGCGGCGTTGTGGCTACGCAACGAGAAAACAAGTTTCACCTAATAATTAATGCGGAGGCGTTTGAAGTACGCCACACCCATCGGAACTCAATCAAGAGATCCGAGGAAGACAGAGGAGAGTGGGTCCGAGGTTGTAGCCGGCTTTCTCACTGGCAAGAGAAGCGCTTTATGGAGTTCTGAGGGCTCCAACGTGCGCAAGGGGGTATAGTAACAGTGTATACATATATATATGTACCTCATCCGCGCCGGTCGTGCACGAGAGAGGCTTATCTCAAAAACTCGAGTCATCCTAATCAATAGTGTGTGCCGGGTGAATAAGACGGTGCCGCGTCGCGGCCGCGGTCTCGTCGTAGCGTACGTATAATATATGAGTATACGTACACGTCTACCACACATTTTTTTTCACGTGCAGCTCATCCGGCTTGAGACTCTGTCTCATTTTTACCAATAGTCAAATTAAACTTGTAAAAGTTTTTTTCATTCGAAAAATCATTCGAATACATTTTTTTTTAATACTGGGAAAAGTATTTGTATTCAATTCAGCGGGGGTTCGCCGATTTGAAGCAAAAAGGGTGCTTTTTTTTACAGCTGAAAAAACGTTGCATCACTACTCCGATGCAATTTTTTTTTATAACAGTATTCTGATCATGTAAAACAAATGACAGCTTTAAATATGAATGATTGTAAAATAATTTTTTTTGTAATTATATTCGAAATAATGGCACTACTACTAATGGGATTTTTTTTACGTTATCAGGACACCGGTATAAACTAGTAATTGCGTGGGATTTTTGATAAGTTTACTTTCTTGCCCATTAAAAAAAAATTGGTTTTTTTATCGGAAATTGTAGAATCCCCTCCGTTGATGGTTCAAATTTACTAAATTCACACGATAGCGTAACCCGGGAAAATTACGCGTGGATCTGGTGGACTAAAACCTTTTCGAGAATATCTTTCTTCTCTATCAATCTGCCGATTTAGAAATATTCGTGATGCATATGCATTCGATAATATTATCGATTATTCTTTGTCAATCGTCATTAACTCTCAACAGTAAAACAAATAAGATTTTAAATTATTCTAGTATTTACATTCAAATACCAAAAGATATTCGAAGATCTCCTGCCCATCCCCGAGGAATTTTCAATCAAGATATCAAGCGGCCTTTCGGCCGGCAACGACGTACGTCACAACACATCGTCCCCGTCGATCGTTTCATCGAGACTCTCTCGAGAGCGCCGCGGTCCACCGACAATTTTTGCTTCTCCTCTCCTTCGTTCTCCCGCTTCGTCTATTTTCTTTTTTTTCCCTTTCTCTTCGTCCCTCTCTCTCTCTCATTCGCTCCCTTAAACCCATAATGCTCTTACGAATTTAAGCAACATTCTCGTCGGCGAAATTTCTTCGCTCCGATCCGCGCGCGCTTTGCGATCAACCTCTATCTCTCTCGGTCCTCCGCGCTTGGAACGGTGGTTATTATATATATTTCGGTTCATCCGTTGCATCCACCGATCCCGAGGACTTTATCGCCACTCCGAGGCCCTGGCCTCGGACTGACCCATAAAAACGATCACGCGAAAGATGCTTATGCATTTCGTTGAAGCCAAATTCTCGCGGAGAAAAGAACGCGTTAAAATGGCGAAGAAAAAGGATAGAAAAAATCATAATAATAAAACGAAAAAAAAAAAAAAACCAAACCAAACGAATTGGTGGATAATTTAGATATGAGGATTCTTCAAGGTAGGTATGTCATATAAAAGCCAAATTTTTGTTGAAGGCTCTCGTGAAACAACATCGCCAAGAGCCTAATACAAGAATCAGAGATTGGTGGTTTCACCTGAGAGCTCGCGAACTTAAAAACCTCAACGCAGATAAAGAAAATAAGCCTCCTTCCCCCTTTCCCTTCCTTGCGCCGAAACAGTGCTGCTTTTGCACCGCAATGAAAGAAATAAAGGAGTGAAAAACCGAGAACAGCGAAAGGAGCGGGTCTCCCGGGCGTTAAAACGCGCTCGAGTACCCGTTAAACGATTCCCTGGAACAATGAAAAATTCTTTTCGTATTTCGGCGAAGCGCCGAAAGGAACGGCAACGAGAGACAGTGCGAGACGGAGACGAAAGACGAGAGAGAGTTACTTTATTCTCCCTTCCCTCCCCCTCACTCGCGTCTCTTGGTCCCATCGTCCCGCAGAAAGGCCCCGAAAATTCCCTACAATTTACTTTCCCCAAGGTGCATTTCCGACCGGTTATATGTAGGATAGGGAACTCTTCAAGGATCAACGAACCGGCCGAGTGGAGCAACGTCATGGAAATAAAAATAAAAGAAAAAAATAAATAAAAATGAAAAAAAAAAAAAAAAAAACACAAAAAAAAGAATAAAGAATATACGAAACGACGAGGCGGCACTGGATCCGCCTACAAAAATATGAGGTCGATAGGATCAGTGATAGCGAGGGAACGGACTTGGGCTCCAAGCTATACAGCATACCTACCTGTGGAATATACTACCTATATATACTTTCGTATAAAATGCACAAGCTGCATCAAGGTGTACGCGTATATATATATATATATTACCAGATTGTACGAAGGGAATAAGACGACGAATCTTTACTATCTACTTTCGTGTGGATCTTTGACTATAATCCAAGGAGACTGGCAATTATCATAATAATTAGTGTTCAACGGAGCAACACGGCTATGTTTGGTCACTGTAACGTTGTTACACGGACGAGAAGGGACGCTTTTGTATCCGTGCGTAGGTATAGATATATACGTATAGTATATATAGTACGCTGTGGATCTCCGCGGAAATCGCGTCGAGGAATTTAACTGCAACCGAAGAGAGGACGACGCACGCCGGGAACGTCGACAGCGAGAGCCACGAACGTCGAGGATCTTCCATTTCCTAGCCAGGGGGGCCCTATCTCGAACGCAGAAAATTCATCGAGTCCCACGAGCCACCCTCGCTACATTCTTGTTACCACTACCGTGATCCCCGAGCGCCCACATACACGGATGGGGCATTTATACATAAGCGAACGCGCAGAAGTGAGATTATTATCTATGCCAACGGAAACTTGACTCGATCTACGGAGTTCCTTTCAATGCAACCGCAATGAATAATACGGGAATAAAACGAGGCAACAATTTTCCATAGTTACACTCGTCGAAATTCGCTAGAGGCAGGTGCGTTTTGCGCTGAGGCTGTGTGCGCATTGCACGGTGAAAAAAATCTGTTGCATCGACTGAAACGACGCTTACGGGTGTCGAAAAGCATATTTTGTTCATTTAAACAAATACTGCGCTAATTGTCGTAATTGTTACCTAAATTTACTGATTGATTGATTGTCTTTTCAGTATGGCAATTAATTATATAAAGGATTGGGCTTTTATTTTTGAAAAATTTGTGCTTTCGGTCATTGAGAGAAACAGATTTTTTTTTATTCGAGAGAACTGACGCGGGTATTTAAATTTTTCGTGCGTTTCGCGCTGTCCAAAGCTTTTTAAAAATAGCAAACATTAAAAAAAAAATGTTTGGCGGGAATTTTTATGCGCTATTTTCAAATAAGAGAAAAATGCAGTTCATTCGGTAAAGAATTGACGTTTTGACCAAATTTGGTGACCGATTTCGATCAACGATTTTCGTTATCTGTAAGTAGCGATATCTCCGATTCCGGATGGGATTACGAAAAGAAATTTAGGTGAAAAAAACTATTTCATTTTTATTTTCGGTCCAATCAAAGTTCACTGATTAATTTCACCGCTCAAATTAACAACAGCAGTACTCTCGATTATTTTAATAAATTTCGGGACATGTATTTTGTTTTTGTTTCTCCGACATCGACTAAAAATAAAAAAGAACTAATGAAATAGAGAAAAGCGAATAGTGCACTTCTCAGGAGCGCAAACGTTCTCACATCGTATCGATACAGCGGTCGTTAAGTGAGACGGTTTACATTGAGAGATGGCCGATGTAAATTGCGATGACGCATATGTATATGTCGTGCGTTCGTGTAACGATAAATCAACGTCAGCAAATTGTGATAAATAAAGTGCAATTGGACGGGTAGTAGAGAAGGATCAGTTGGGCGAGAAGAGGAGGGAGGAGGGGCGGTAAAAGGGAGAACGATGAAGAGGAGAAAATAAGAAGAGGCAATGTGTTTGAACGAGATGGAGGAGCAATGGGTATCGCTCGGGCTCTCGGGTTATTTTTCAATCCTGCCGGATGGTGTGTACGTATGTAACGTACGTGAAAACTGTTATCTCCCCGAAACGAAGGGTTCGGGCAACTCGCAACTCTTTCCTACCACAGGCGAAAAAAAAAATATTTTTTCGTTCACGCCAGGTCGACCGATAACACGCCCGAACGTATCGCCCTCTTTCTTTTATCCACCGAAGAATAAAGCGAGTCCGCGAAGAGGAGGAGTCCCGCGTTATAGCGATTACAATAATAATAATTATACATCTCTTCGCTCTCAAATGTTACATTCATCCTGCAGTACTACGAGAGAAAAAGCGGCTCTCTCAAACCAAAGCGCAATGTTGGAATGAATAATAACACGTGATCTTTATCGCTGAGAATTTTTTTTTCTCGTTGATCCGTTGATCACTTTTGGTTCCTCCAAAGTCTTTGCCGCAAGTGGCAATTTTCGATGAGAACGCGGAAACAGTTTTAGAATGAATGGTAATTTTTTTTTTATACGAACATTTCTTCGCTATTTTTAATTTTCGTTTATGTTTCGCTGAATTGCGTTATTTTTTTTTTTTTTTCAAAAATGCTTTCATGTCATTTTTATTTATATTTTGGAGTTTTTCGTAAAATTGAGGAAGTGATGATAAAAGAATAAATTTGCTTGGCGCAGAGGATAACCAAGAATGATCAGAGTGTTCAGGATACACAGGAGGAGAGTGAAGGAAAGGGGTGGCGAAAGATATATTTCAGCTTGTTTATTTTCTCGGGAGCCGAGGGATCATCCGAACCGCGAAACCGATAAGAAGTTATATAGACGGAGGGCCGCGGCTGTGCCGCTTGTCTGCGCGGAGCTCGGGAACGATAAAGAAGCCACCACCACCTCTTTCTCTATACCCACCCTTGTTCGTGACGTGCCGAAAATTTTTAATTTCACCTGATTCTTCACGCGCGTCACTCTTCGCTCGAGTAATACCTCACCGAACTGATCACCCGTGTGTTGGCGATATAAGCAGACGCCGCTTCTGCCGAGAGGCTGCGCAGGATCTTACGCGGGATAAACGTTGGATCTCTCATCTCAAGGACTGGAGAGGACGCGACTCTGTGTGTTGTATATATATGTATATATGTGTGTGCATAGCGGGAGGATGGTAAGAGGTCCATCGAGGGGGTAATGGCCAATGGTCTACCCGGCAGCGCGCACTATCTACGCAATATATCGTCGGTTAATTAATCGTTTAATGAGACAGTAGTTAGCAGTGATGATTGTGATATTTTTCTCGTTATTATTCCTCATCGTTCGAGATTCATCTCGTCGTTGTTAGGCTCACTATTCGTTTGATATCGACACGGTTTTTTTCCCGTTAATTTATCGAATAAATAAGTAAATTGAGAAACTCATTTTCAAAAATACAATAGGAAATTTCAGAATGATATCATAGTGTATTTGTTTTTATTATTATTATTTTTTAATCTCTCATTTTACTTGAATATCCAAGTATTGAGAAATTGATTGATTTTTTGATTAGTCAAATACAATTATCGTATTGAATATTGGAAATAACGAAAATTCTTTAGCGATCATTAACTTGTGAATTAAATGTCCGTTGATTGGATGAAGAATCGTATTTATTCATTGTCATTTATCGATTACTTTAACCCGAACATTCTCCCATCCATTATCCATTATCCCATCGCATCCATAAAAAAAATCCCAAAAAATGTTCAACGCGCAGTGAAAAATAAACGATTGGCAAAATCCCAAAGAATTTGGTTTACCGATAGTCTGCGTGTCCTTCGATCTCTTTCGCAGTCGATTCTCCGTTTGTAATTTTCGTACAGAGATTCAGCGTGCCGTTTGCCCATGTGAAATATGTTACTCCAATGATACTTGAACCTCTTTTTCTCCCCCATTATCGCTCAACTCTGTTCTCTCCGTTCGATTTCTCAGCTGCAGATCGTTTTCTCTTTCAGTCGCTACAGTTCAAATAGGGTCCTCTCTTCTGGGGATACCAGACGGCAGAAGGCACACACATCGGAAGCTCTAACTCGCATTCGCGTTGCTTACTCTCCCTCCGTCGTGATACGAGAGACGTACCTGCTTCTTGTAGAGCGAGTGATTGATCGCTCGAAAAACCAAACTTCTCATCGCTGCGCTCACCGTTCGTTCGATGGTACTTTGGGGGCCCTCTGGTTGCATCTCATGCCATCCGCACCGGTGGTTGAGAGTTTTATTATTCTCTTATTCGCTCGCGCTCCTCTTCCTTCCTTCCTTCCGTCCTTCCTTCCTTTATTCTTTACCATCGTCGTTATACTCTCGTATATTCGTCGTCGTTCCTCGGCTGTTCTCCTTTACCGTCGTCGCCACCTCTCTCTTTCTCGGTAGTCATTCTTCGTTCGAGAGGCTTCTTTCATTATGCCATTTTTAATCATCTCGAGGGGAGAGAGACAGAAAAGCGAGACTGCAGCCTTTTCTCCAGTGCCATCGTGTGGCAACTACTGAGGTATATATACACCATGTGTACGCCGTTGAAGAGCCACAACGGTCAGCGCGGGACGATCGAAATCGTTTCGGGTACCAGTCATCGTACCGCGCGGCCTTTTGGCTTCTCTTCTTGACCGTTCTCCGGGGGCCCCACTGGCTGGACCAATCGAACGAGATAAATCAATCGATATGCGATACTCCAGCGTCACGGTGAGATTACGATACGAGGAATTCCATTACTCGCTGATGCTTGGATTCTTCTCTCTGAGTTATCTCTTTCTCTGTTGAGCTTCGATGTTACACCGAAACGTATCTCGCTCGCGGACTGTTGCTTATATTGCTCATCTGTCCTCTCCTCGAGCACTCATCACCGGCTTCGGTTTTTTTTTTCTTTTAATCTCTGAGCCAAAAAGCTTCAACACTCGTATATAAACTTAGGATAATACGCGATGCAACGATACACGATAGCGAAGGGTATTGTCATTTTACGATTAAATTGTAGTGTCATTGAAATACTTATAAAAAAAAATAATGGTAAAAAATGAATTCTTTGAATTAATAAAAAAAATAATTTGTTACAAATATTTATTCGTTATATATAAGGAAATAATAAGGGTATATAAGGGTTAATAATTATAGAAAAAAAAAATGTTATCTCGATAACTTGAAAACTTCGTGTACAATGTCCATTGCTCACGAGAATTTAAAACTGTAACACAACGAAAGGGCAAAGGAGGTCCCCGATTGCGAGAAACGTTCTGATTAGATCTTCAATTTAGATTACGAGAGTCGAGCTACAGGCAGTTCGTATTGATTGGACACTTTGTACGAGTTACGGACGAATGAGTTGTTCGTTCCGTCGAGTAATTTCGAAGTTGACTGAATTTTTTTCGTGCGCGCAAAAGGCCTCGGAAACGAAAGGGTCTGACGAACCGAGAGCGACGAATCTCTCTAAGAAATCTCACGAAATGTTCGTTAATCATTGCAAGACGAATGAATATAGTAGTCGCGGTTACGTCATAGGCGGTGAAGATTCCTCGATGGCAGTAGCCAAGTTCGATCTTAACGCATATAAACCGGCCGTATATACTTGCCGTATGATAAATGACGCTGGTGATGACCGCGGGTTGCACTTCCACGAGCTGTATATGTACTGTCGAAAAATAACGGTCAGTCGCGCGCGCGCCCGCGCGAGTTTATACTGCATACGTGAATGAGTGGATTGCATTGTCCATAACCGAGAAGAAGCTCTCGGTGGAGACGCGAGAAAAGATTGTGTTCACGAGGGAGTATGAGAAAGCGAGGAAACTTTTGAAGAACAGTAGATGAAGGGAGGCCGGGAGACTCATCATTCTTCTGTGCTACTGACGCGCCAATAAGCGACCATGTTTCGTTTGTAATTAGGGAGAATGTAAATCAAAGTCGGTTGCTTCAATGCGCCCCCTCGACTGACGCCTCAGTTAAAAAAAATATTCATGCAGTTATTCTTGCAGTTCCCGATAAATTGCATCGGTTCGTGTCGGACGAAAAAAAAAAAAAGAAAAAAAAAAAATGTCGAAGTCCACAAGACGTACGGCGAAATTTAATACCAAAAATAAAAAATACATTAAATTGTAAAAATGATGAATGTGATTAATATAACCAAAATAAAAATTCAGAAATTGACGAAATTTTTTTTTTTTTAATATAAATTAAAAGTCATCGATTACGAGAATGATTTTTTTTTTGTGTTTTTTTTTTCTCGCTTTCGTTAAACATTTGCAATATTTTTCTGTCGCAACTTTTGTTGCTTTTGTTAAACGCGTTGTTGAATTCCTCGTGATCTTGTTTCCGTGTCGAAAAAAAAAAAGAGAAGAAAATAAATAAATGCGAAAAACACGGTTTGCCTCCCTGGTTTTGGTAAGTGGTCAGGGTATCGTTACCCAGCGGGTAATGTCTACCTGTTACAACGAACGAGTGTGCGCTCGTGTTCGCGTCCTCTGAGATGCACCATCGAGCCCTCTCCGAATGCAGTTGAATTCAGAGCGTCCGAGTGTCCGTTGAGGCGCTCGGGACACTGCTATACAGCAGCACCTGAGAAAGTCGACGGCGATCGTGCCACGGCACCACGCATTTGTTAGCTGTCTGTCCGTCCCGCGGGTGTCCGCAGCAGCAACCAGCAGCGGCAGCAGCAGCAGCAGCAGCAAACCGCCGTCCGGTTAAATGTTAATTTCGTCCCGGCTGAAGTTCGCTAATTAGAAATGATCTCTGCTGCTGTTATTGCTGCTGCTGGTGGTGGTGGTGGCGAGAGCGCGCGCACTTTGCGAGCCACGGCTCTATTTCGGACGTCGTTGCCGATTCGTTTCGCCGGATGATAAATCGAGATCGTTCGTTATCTCACTCGAGCGTTTCCTTTTCGCGAGTTGCACATTCACCGTGTATACATATGCATGCATGCGAAAATCTTCATCGCGCAACCTACCGCTAGAAGATGTACACTTACATTCTTCCCTCTCAATTAAGTTTCTCTCGTCTTGACCATTTTTTCTTTTTTTTTTTTTCGCCAAGATCTTTCGCTCTATTTGTCTGATTGTTCCCGTTAAAAATGATCAGGCAAACGGGGACTTTGGTAAAGCGAAAAAAGTTGATACAGAACATCGTGGGGCTTCTCTATTGAAACGGGTAATCGTTGATAAAGAATTTAGGGACTACGATCCCCCATAGGCATAAAGTGTATTTCAGAATATACAAGAGATGTACTCATTTAACGCTAAAAGTTCTGTATTTTATATAGATCTGCCGAATGTATAAAATATGACGAAATTTCGTCTGACGAAAAAATTGAAAAATTCAATAATTTTCATTATTATAGTATTCTATTTTTAATTTTTTTTTTTAATATAATGCTAATTGTGTCATTGCGAGATAAAAAAAAAAATTGTGGAACAATAAAAAATAAGGAAGGATATGCTATAGCAGTAGTGCTTAATCGACCGTAGCCGCGGGAAACGAAACTTTAAACTTACGTCTGAAAGTGAAGTGTAAATTTAATTGGAAAACTTCGTCGCGAAGTTGAGATTCAGATTTATGAACTTCATATGTAGATTTAACTTCGCAGACGCTCGTCACGGAGTAAAACTACAGATGTAAGTTTCTTCTTCGGCATTCGTTTCTCTCGTCTCCCCATTCGCGCCCATCTTTCTTCCAAGATCCGTGTGAAAGTGTCACTCACCCGGCTGAACCGAGGCGATAAACGTGGACTCTCGCGAGAGGAGAAGACAAGAATAGTATATACGAAGAGACAACGAAGAAGAGCGAAGCGACTATATACATATATAGAACTATATACCTATACTATAGTTCGGAGTGAAAAGATTCGTTGCTTCTGGTTTCCTTCGTTGAGTCTCCTTGCCGGACGCTCCGGATTAAAGACGGGGGACGAGAATACGGTAGACGACTGTGACGATGCAGTGTCCTCTCGCAGTGTATGCGTCGCGTGGACGTTGGGGGTTTGTCCATCGTTCGGACGATCCTCGCATATCTATATAACCGGGAAGAAGGGAGGACCAGAGAGCTCGCGCGAGGAATGTGTACGTCCACAAGCACAGCAAGAGGGAACAGCTATTGTCTTGTCAGCGGGAGCCGCTAAATCTGCCCGCGGATCTCTTCACGATCGTGCTTAACTCGCTTGCTTCGGTGGGCCTTCGATCCTGTATAGTATATATATGTACCCACATATATACATATATATATATATTTTATATATATAATACAGAAGAGAAAGAGTCAAAGGAAGAAAGAGATAACTGAAGCAGAAGAAGAAAGCAAGGCACCCCTCGACTGACTTCTCTTCCTCCTATTTCTTTTTTTTTTTTTATTAAAAAAAATAAATAAAAAAAAAATTTTCGCCTCGTCGCCCCACGTTATTTTGTTACTTTTCTTCCTCTGTACTGCCCAAGTCCGGGGAAGAGTTCGAAGTCCGTTCTCGTTTCTACGCTGTCCAGTTTCTGTGTGCACGCGATCGGCAGCGCGCCGAGGGAAGTAAAAGAAGGACAAAGTCAGTGTGCCAACCCTCCTCGACCTCGTCGCGTACTCTCTTCACTCTTTGCAGCCCAAAGAGGAGAGGCCGAGACGACGAGGACGACGACGACGACGACGACGATCCGTACGCGATATCGCGTAAAAGTTCGACGAAATAAATATGTAGCAGCGGGATATATAGATGCGGACGAGGAAGAGAGTACCATTGGAGTAAGAAAGACGAATCGTGAAAGCGCTGCAGTTTGGGTTTGGGATTCGGGGATTGGTCGAAGGATTTTTCTTTGTGCAGCGCAAAGTGCACGGAACAGAAACGCGGAGAGAGGAATCGAATATAAGAGTTCGGCTGTGCATCAGCGGACGGACCCTGTGCCGCAGATAAAAGGTTCGTCGATCTCCGACTCGATACACTCCCCGGGTTGGCCTCTGTGCACGAAACGTTACGTTATACATCCCGGGGGTTTCTACTTCGAGGAAATATTGTGACCCAGTGACACGGGAATTGTACCTCACCGCGTGCACTGGATTACTCTCTTTCTTTATCTCG
This sequence comes from Buathra laborator, assembly GCA_934046635.1. NCBI lineage: Eukaryota > Metazoa > Arthropoda > Insecta > Hymenoptera > Ichneumonidae > Buathra > Buathra laborator. The sequence continues at coordinate 8,816,311 of OW203898.1, read as the reverse complement.
AAAGATAAAAGGATATCGATAATATGACGTATAGGCGAAACGTGTATATTTATACTTGACTTGCAGTATTATGGATTTGCCACGGCTTGAGGTAACAGGATGCAAAGAACATTCGATATCGTAGGGGATACACGAGGGCCGAGATATATTTTCGATGAAATTCGATTTTTCGAGGCATCGGGGGATGAAACTTCCGAATATGCAGCTTCCGTTTGTTTATATTTAGGAGGTGACTGCTTTTTCGGTAGAAATCGGTTGTACAGCTCGGAATGTCGCGAGATATTGATGAAAAATGAAATAAATAAATAAATAAAAAATAAATAAATAATACAGATTTTTTTCGAGAACTTGGCGTAAAATCATTAAATTTTTATTTTCCTTCAAAGGTTTTCATTCTCTCCTCGTTATGCCGTTCAATTATTTTCGCAGTTTTAGAAGTTTCAATAATCTTTTTTTTTTTACTGATTTCAAAGTAACAGTGAAGCGTGTAACCGGCAAAAGACTCCGATTGATAGATCGTGGCATTCTCGTAACTTTGAGAGGCTCTCGTATAGACTCCGATACCTGCTGAGCAGCGTAGAGAAAAGTCTGTGAAAACAAAGTCCTAACGCCGATGCCTGAACCGGCGGAATGAGCGAAAGGACGAAGTCGAGCTTTCTCGGTCACTGTCCGTGATCGATTGGTCAGTGCGCTACACTCGACGAAGTTCTACAGCCCGAGATCGTGAACCCTTTAATCGCCTTCGCTCGTGCTTATCGTGTCGGTACCGCGTATACACACATCGAGAACGGTACGAGTTTCCGTGTACATCGATCTTACTCCGATCTAACATTGGCAGTTGATCGTCGTGTATAATACAAGACTTGGAGTACGCTGTATGCGAAGCGATTGAATTCTTCGCCGTCTTTGCATATACCGGACAATACCGATTTTTTAAATGATTTTTCAAAGATAAATAAAATTCCAAATAACAATGTTTATCTTAAAAAAAATCATTAACAAATTAAGCTTCAAAAGTACTTTAATAATAATAATAATAATATTTAAATAATTTTTCCATTGTTCGAGAAACGATGAAAAAAAAAAATTGTAGTACAGAAAGCGAAACGAATCGTAAATGGAAGTATTTTTGCCTCTTGGGACATAGGGACATGCAGATTCGTCTTTAACAGTCACTTCTCTGTACTGACATTATAGACACATACATGCATACGCGGCTACATACGCTTCTGTACGTATAATGTAACCGAGGCGTGCGGGTTGTGTCAGTGTGCGCGCGCGGAGCTCGAGTCGAGCCTCGCGCAGGACAACGTCAAAGATAAAGGATAGAGAACAGTAGCAGCAATCAAGCCAGACATCGGACAGTGACGGATGCCGCGTATCATCGCGTATCATTAGCTCCGACTTAAGGCATTCTACATACGAGTATACTACAGCTCGTTCCTCGCTTTGCCTGCTATGCCTTCACCGACCTACGTACACACGCAGACACGTAGTGACTCGAGTCTCGTCTCAGCAGTATACGTGCACAGGATACCCTTGCGTCGAGCTCCGGAGACTCGAGAAGCGAAAGAGACGGACGAAACTTTTCAACGATGCAAGGAAACGGAGATGCAGGCAGTGGCGCGGAGGATGCAGAGATATGCAATTGTATTTGAACGTTACACGAGAACCTGTATGCGTTTATATAAAACGATGCAAGTTACCTAAGCAAAGTCACGAGAATGTTACGAAGTCTATATGGAATCTTCTTTGAAGTACGGATTCGATAAACCGAAGGATACAGAATTTCATGCACGATCGTCCGGTAGCAGATAAATATAATTCAGTATTGTAGAGATCGATTTTTTTTCTTCATGTATATTTAAACGCGATGGGAATACTGTGAAGAATTGGCTTTTATTACAATAAATTTGTAACGTCTTTCCTTCCCCGGGAGATGTGGTTCAACATGATCGATCGCTATCGACGGATAATTCATCATACCGAATTGTTTTCACGGATATTCTTGGATCGATGTAATTTGACGAATTTATTATAATCGAGACGTTAATAGAACTCGAGGATCTATAAATAAATTCTGTGTGATCCTATTATTTTGTAATTTCATTTGCGGATTTCGTTGTCGGGGTTTTTGTGATATTTTAATGTCGACAAACATTTTTTGATCGAACGGAGTATTATTTTCTATAGCGAAGGATTTGAAAAATCGAATAAAGTTATAGGTGATTTTTATTTGTAGAGTAAATTCAGTATAATTGTCGTGAATCAATATGTTTGGAATGCATAACATATTTATTATACGTATTATACATATTTTTTTTATTTTTGAAAAATAATTTTTGTCGCGGATTTTTGCTCGGTGTCTTTTTATTCCCGTACGCCAATGTGTTGTACCCGGTACGCTATAAACACGAGATCTACAGATCGATGGCGAAGTCCGGAATTTTTTCGATAACGCACACACATCGTGTTCGCCGTTCGCGGGGTGTTAGCACGGGGTGCAGTGGCTCGGTCACCGAAATGCGTGTAGTCACGCGGAACGGTAGCCCTTCTCTGCGGCACGCCTCTGTGATATCTGTCCCCTTCGCCCCGCGAGGAAACCATATGGTAAATGAAGAACGATAAAAATAAAAGAGGGCGGAGAGAAACCGGGTAAGCGTTCTTCGGCGTTTCTACCGATGTCGAGAGGATCGTGGATCGCATTGGACACTCGCCTCTCTGCTCCTCTCGAGTTCCGTACCGTATGCGCAGGCATCGGAAGCCGCGGCAGAGCCACCCAAGAAGTAACCAGCAGGTTTTGGTCGACTCCCGAGTTTGTTAATTGCGAACGATAAGGAGAGATTCAGCTCCCGCTTCGTCGGTGCAAAGGGAGTTCGCTGCTGCTACTCTCTCGCCGATGCCTATACTCGTCGCATAGTTCGAGTGCGATAAGACTCGAGAAGGGAATGCGTCTCGAAAGAGTTTTGTGTACCTCTCGCCACTTTGAACGAGAAACGAAATGTCTTTCGTGGAGACTCCGGGGAAAAACCTTAAGGAATTCGGAGCGCGTAATACAGTCGATGCTCGACTGGGATTCATAAGACGCGATATAATTCTAGACATTTTTTTTTTTTTTTTTTTCATTTTTTACTTTCATTCTTTTCTAAAAAATCGATCTGGAATCAATGTCGTGAGAATTGAACTCTCGAGTTCGATTCTTATCAAGAAAATAAATAAACAAGATAAATCCTATATATATTGCAGCAGAATCCCTGCTTCCCAGTTTTATCACTATCTTATGATAATAAACCCGAAAAGAACAAAATCCGGTGAAGTTTTAACCCTTTAAAGTCCGAATTCGCAGTTTCATTTTCAGTTAAATCTCAAATTTAACTTGCGTTCGGCGTTAATTTAAACTCAATAGCGAACTGACGACTGAAAATACCAAAGGAATAAATTACGTTAATTTAACCCGTTAACTTGTTATACATCCGTGTCCGTGAATAAAATGAGTTAAAACAGTAAAAAAGATTAAAAGTCTTGATACGTTCGTAAGTAAAGGAACTTTATGGAGGAAGAAAAAAAATGTTATAATTGTACCAGATACACATACAGCCGTGAAAGGTATTTGGAAGTTTGGAGTGAAGATCGCGCGTTCGTTCATGTGCTCCGAAAGAACGGAGAGTCGCGAGCTGTTTGAGCGGTAATGGGGCGTGAGAACGCGAGCGACCGGTTGGCCTCTCGGCTCGGTCTGCCCTCTCGTCGGTCCGACGAAGAAGAGGGCCGACTTGACTGCCTCGCAATGCCTCCTCAACCTGAGGCTTGGAATCCTCTTTCCTCCTCGCTTACTCTCGTGCGCAACCCACAGCCTAACAGAGCTCGTTCCATCAACGTACCTGACACTTTCTCACAAAGTTTAACACGAAGTTTTGAAGCTGCTAGTAGAAACTCGAGGACGTGCGACCCGGGGTAATAATATCACGGTATGCGTGCTAATAGCGAACAAGTTAATACTTCTTAAACCGTAAGAAACGTTTGTGCCGGTCACTTCCTTATCCGCCACCTAGACGTTTGTGATAGATTTTTATTTTCTCGTTATTATATACGAAAAGAAGAACAGAAGAACGGCTCTATCGAAATTTGCATATAAACGTAATAATTGTTATTATTAATAAATACCATATAATATAATTATATTTATTATTATATTGTACGATACAAAGTTGTTTTATTTATTTATTATACAAGTGTCGAACGCATTTGTATAATATTTAATTTTGACGGAAAATACGATTTTTAGAAAATGAATTACATTTCTAGAAGTATATTTGTTATTAGAAAAAATTAAAGAAATAATTTTGCGAATTAATTGAAATGAATAAATAGTATTTTATTCGTCAAAATTCAATCGCGATTACCAATTATACGAACGCAATGCCCTTGAAATGTGAAGCAAAGTTCGACTTGGCAAAAATTCGATAATTATTCGCCGGTACGTTTCGGTCGACTGGAAAATTTGTCAGTGGCGCCAACAATGCCGGAATGTTACGTATTGACGGATTGCCGATACTGCGAAAATGAGGATTGACGGGGATTGCGGCTTTTCTGGTCTCTCATTTAAAGCGTTCGTACGTCCGTCGACACGTCGATTAGCCCCGAATATTAATATGTATGGGACAGTCGGAGTTTCACTGCATTTTCAATGACACAGACGAGTTCTCACATGCGAACCAACGGGTCTGAAAAATTTATGATATTTCCGGCACAAATCGAAAAGAGTCACTGAATCAAGAGGAAAAAATACAAAGTTGTATCAATGGGGCGATTGCGATATTTTTTTTTTTCCAACTTGTCATCCATTTCAGCCTTTTGGATGAACATTACAATCCTCTCATCAAATGTTCAATCGAAATCCATCCAATGCAATGAATCCAATGAAATTTTTTATTTTCTTTTTCGGGATTTATAGAAGTAAATGGTAATAAACCAATGGCCAATAGTAATGGTAATGGTAGTGGTGGCCATACATTTTTCACTCAAAGGTACACGTATAGACAGTGTAAAAAAAAAAAATTGTCAACAGATATTGTAAAAGATAAACGATATAGCCGCCTGAAGGGTAACAGGTTTTTTTTTTATGGCGGTAGACACTCCACTGAAAACGTATCTAAAATAATAAAAAAAATGTTCCTAAAAATAATAACAAAGGCGCGTCGCAAACAATCCTACTTTTTTTAAAAGCGATCTTTAATTTTTGATAGTTACGTAAAAATGTCGATTTTCTCTCTCGAATTTTTCATGCTCTACTCTTGTATCGCCACTATTTTACAAATAAAAAATAGTAAAAAAAAACCCAACAACTCGTCATATTTATTGACTTGAATAACTCGTTTCGTTTTTTCGTTTTAAATGCATCGATTCCACTGCAGAGTGGCCACAGCGGCCAAACATTACAAAATAAACTATTTTACTTTTCCAGTGGCCATATCTGCTTTTTAAAAAAATATTTCTCGACATTTTTTTTTTAATAACTTTCAATATACCTATTAATAAAAAAAAATTGATTTTATTGTCTCCTATAGTTTTCGAGAACAAGAATTGCAAAATTTGACTCGATTTTTGAAAAGGCCCTCTGTTTCAAGTACCCTTAACGCCGTATATGAATATTCATAAAATTGAACAATTTCCAAGTTGGCAATAATATCCAGGAAACTACAAACTTGCAGCAACGGTGTAGTAAAGAAGAAAGAGGATTGAAAAGATGAGAAGAAACGGAATGAGTTCCGTTATATCTCCGCAAGAATGGAAATGTGAAAAGCCTTGAGCGCATTCCGTATGTTGATTCGAGTCGTGCGCCGACGGATCGACGAAATCGTTTTAACTCCGTCGTCCCGGGTGGACGAGGCCAGTTTTAACGATACAGCACGTTCGTCCAGTAATGTTCTTTTCTGTCGTACGATAAGAGGGAGAAAGGTCGAAGATATGCGGCACACACAACGGTAATGCAATCTCGAGAAAGACGAGGTCGTGTGTCGTTTTTCTCGGTCGTCCTCGACCGAGGACACTCGTGCTTGAAAATGTTTCAACAACGCAGTTGCCATAGACGATAGGAGAGTTCCTCGCTCGGTGGACGATTGTCGTCGACGAGAGAATCTTGCCGACAGGTATATCTTCGGTCAAGCGAATCTTATGCATTAGGCGGGTACCAACGACGACGTTCGACTTATATCCGCCCATAGCTCGTATACATACTCCCATAGAAAATATATACTGTCGATAATACTCGATAATCTACGAGCTCGAGCTCATCACGTTCGGTCGAATAGCGGGTCGCTTGATCTATTATGCGTGACGAACTATAGACCAGTTGGTTTCTGATTATGATCGGATAACACGATCAACGGGTTGACGAACCGAAGATCCACGGTATTGCGTTCATTACACGGTTAATCCCATATCTACTATACCAACATTAATTTTCAATAGATCGGAAAATAATGACGAAAACATATGAAAACATCCTGAAAATTGTAGATGTTTGACTTCGTCATAGAAGAAGGTTTGTGAGTAAAAGAAATGAATTAAATAGTAAGCAATGTGAGAATTTATCATTTTGAGAGTTCTTTTGTTTGTGTACAATTATAGAGTGAAAATTTCAGATAAAGTTGTCACCAAGAGACGATTTTCTAATTTATCAACGTTTTATTAAAATTCAAATAAAAATTTCTTTACCATCAAATACAAAAATGTTCATAACTTTTGAACCATTTTACCGATTTAGTCCGAATTCGATACGAAACAACTTTGGTGGTAAGTCGACTTGTGTACCAAATTTCAGCCCGATTGCTCAGAATCTGCAGCAGCTATCGTGTTAATAGCGTTTTTTGTACACACATACCGAACTTTTTTGCTAAATGTGATTTTTGAAATATTCCGAATATGTTACCATAACGAACTCGAAATATATTTTTTTTCACAAAAATAAAGCATCGTCTGTGAGGAAACAAAATCAAATTTGCTGACAAACTTAACCGATGTGATTATTTTTTTCATGTTTTTCAACGTATTTTTATCAGAATCCATTTAAATTATTTTACGCAATTTTTGCCGTCATTTTTTGTTTTGTTTTGCTTTTACATTGTCTGAATGTTTTTTATAATTTGGTTCGCAGTGAAACGTTAATTTTATATATGGACCAAGCGAAGTATGCGCGAGATTGGTGTTCGAAACATCGATATTGCGTCAATATCAATAACTAATAAATTATTGAGTAAGTGGAATTTAGTGTCGCGGGTCCATTAGTACGAACCAATTTGTCGTCGCGTTGTCAGAAATATAACTCTGGGATAAGGTGTTATCGCGAATGTTAACGTTTCCGATATTAATCGAATTCACGCATAATCTAAAACGAATAGTATTTAAATCAGAATTTCGATATATCTCGAGTTCGTCAGAACTGTAAGTTTTCAAACGTTGGTGTATTAATGAACGAGAGATAAAATGATTCATGAATATTCATAGAAAATCAGAACAACAACAACGACAACAATAAAAAATGTTGAAGTGGTCGCCGTGGTTGATAGATTAAATGAGCGTGAATAAGGTGACAGTGTGGTAAAAAAAATGGATAAATAACAATTTTTTAATTTTTTTTTTTTTTTCATATAACTCTCAAGATATGTTAGCGATACGCTCACGATCGCGAGATATCACACGAATGTTATGGTCGATGCATGTTTGCTCGCTGAGAATTTGCGGCTATGTAGCCATACATGCACCTAGAGTCTGCACGTCGCACGGAGGCCTCGTACTCATTGATCATTTCGATCACTTATGCTAATCTCGTATAGTGTTCACTCGCGCGAACACACGCTATAAAACTGGTTTGCTTCTCTGCTCTCTCTCCTTCGCTCTCGTAGTAATTATTTCACACTCGCGAAGTGGCCGTTATTAGTCGGCGCTCGCTTTTACGGATTCCGCGATATATAGGTGGTTCACATATGCACAGTTGTAAGCTAAGCTGTAACTGAGACTGCCCTATACTAAAGTAAAGGTCAAGGTGGAAACTGATTTTTGAATAGCGCCGAAATAAAAAAATTGTTTTCAAAATGAAAATATAACATTTCTCAATTTTTTCTCAGTTTTTCGATCTATATTGAGATTTTATTATTTTACTTATACGCTCATTGAACCCTTTGAAAAATAGTGGTAAAGAGGTTAATATGGATCACGTCGATTTTGGTATAATTGACTTGGAATTTGAATTGACCCATTTTCAACATTTTTACTGTACCTTATATTATTATCACTTCGGGAAAGGGGTCGAAAACCTTTTTTTTTTTATAAAAATCTAAATTTAAACTGTTCATATTATCTCCAAAAATTGCCTTCGGTTTTGAATCGACGAAAAATCGATTTGATAAAATCATTTCAAAGACAACTCAATCTCGGAGTTCGAATTTCTGGAAATTTATAGAAAAATCTGTGACTCCAAAATTCCGTACTTTCCAAATAAATCGATGGTCCGTTTTCCCCCAATTTTTGTCAGCATTTGGCGGCGCGCATATCCGCGGGGTGGTACCCTTTTGATAATCTATGACTCGAGCCAATTAATAACACCAAACAACCCCGTGCGTCTTTGCAGCAACCGTGGGAGTAACTCTGCATGCGTTATAGTGCGTTATAGTGCGTATGATGTATATATGCAGGGGGTATATACTACCTTTATGTATATACATTATATATCGTTTCGTGAGCCTTCCACGTTGATTAACTAGGCTCTCTGCGGGCCATCCGGCGCGCGTACAGTCTTAATGACAACCGCGAGCCGAGAGAACACTGCCTCACTTGCTGCCACGTTTGCCACGCTGTTTCATAGCCTCGCGATAAAATTGACCATTCATGCGCAGCATCTTTGCAACGAATATCCGCCAAACCGGTCAACTTCACTTCACAGTGGCTGTTTCACCGAGACAACATGGTCGAAAGAGTCGACGCAAGAAGCCCCGAAGGAGGTTGAGCGCGCGTGGAGCCAGTCAGAAAAAAGGCTCTCTCCGGCCCACCGATCTCGCGGGCTCGCGCGGTGGTGCATCGGTTGCACCGTTGCAACAGCAGCGGATGATTTAACGACTCCCTCGAAATTTCGATCGGATCTCTCGCGGCGTAGGAAACATATATAAGATGGAGATGAGAGGCGGGAGAGAAAGAGTAAAGTATATTGAGAGAGAAAAAACAACGGCGAAAAAAAAAGAAATAAATAAGAAAAAAAAAAAAAAAACCCATTGAATAAAACTAAAAAACAAAAAGCAAAAAATAAATGAGGTAAAGAAGAGAAGAGAAGCCAAAGAGAATGAGAAAGGGTGGTAGGAACGGGACGAGCCACGGGAGCTCGTGAAAGATACGAGTTGGAAAGATGCTCACGAGTAGCGAGGCAGACGGGCCAACGATATGTAACTATCGAACTAATTTGCAGAAGCAACCGTGGAGAGACGGTGAAAAATATATCTGACGAATCGATACACACGCGGTCGGAGAGCTCTCTCTGCCAAGAGCGATAAAAACGATCCGTAAAGAAATAATGGAAATAAAAAATATGTATATATGAAAAAAAAAAACAAAAAAACGAAATTTGAAATAAAATAAAAACACAAAGATACAGAGACGGGTGAGTGTGTAAAGAGACAACGAGATAAAGTGATGCCAAGGTGGAGGAGGTACGCGGACGGTAGAAATACAAGGAGAGGACTAGAGAGGCCTCTTCTTTATATTTTCTACCGTTCGTTATTTCTCTCTTTGCGGCTTTGCCAGAGGGCAGAGGCGCAAAGAGCTTCGAAACTTCTTTGCATCGTTGTACACGTAGACTGGTATATATATGCAGTATCCGTATATATAGGTGTGATACATCTTCACGTCCGGTTGAAAGGCTCGCATATGGTTGAGAGAAGCAAAAAGGAGAAGGAAAGAGAAAGAGATCGTGTTGGTGATTATCAGCAATAATATGTACGCGGAGACTTTAATTACAACGAGCTCTCCGTATGCTCTGTGCGCGTGTCCCTCTTCTTCTCTCGTTTTCTCGCAGGAGTTACGGAGTAAAGATCCTGCGTATCGGCGCAACCTGCCGTCTCGAAACAACGAATATTCTGTTACGCTTGACTTTTAAATGGATTCATAATAGCGTACAAACGCTGTTCCGTCTCAATTTAACTTCACTCGCGCCTCGTTCACTTCCTTGAGAAGTTCTTTTATTTTCTTTTTTGTTATTCTATTATTACCTGTACCCCTCTTACATTTCCGAGCTTCCAGTAGTTTAGTTATCAAGGATTTAGACCGTTTGTATAATGAACGCAAAAACTAATTTTTATTTTAGAAAAAATTATTATTTATTATTATTATTACTACAATGCTAATAGTAATAGCAATAATAATATAATTTCATATAATAATACATTTATTTTATACATTTTTTTTTTAATTATATTTTTTCTAAAAACAAAAAAAAAAATTCTAAAAAAAGAAACACAAAAAATTATAAATACGCATGACTATATATATAAAAAAAAAGTGTTCTAAATAAAATTAAGTTTAAGCAATAAAAAAATATCGAAATAACAGCGGGTTACGGAAAGACTGAAGTGAGAAGATAACGAATTTCGATCATATCAAGTTTTTCAATGAAAACGAACCGGCGATGGAAATACGGTGCTCGAGATGAACGGGCAATTTTGTTTCAAGCGAATTTGCGATTAATATCCTACTTCGCTCATGGCGTAGGCAATGAGCCATGTCAGCATAACTAACTATAAGTACACAAGCCTCGAGGCGAGGAAATCTCGAACGGGAGCCTCGGCAAACCCCTCAGTGGTGTTGTAGCTTTAGTAGACTGTACACATATTTGTATACAATAGGGCATCATAATACGTAATCTGGGTAAGGTATTCGTGGCCGAGATACACCCGAGATCTCCCACGTTCGCTTGCTCGTGGCGCGCACAGAGACTTGTTCGCACCATCGTAACGTCGTAACAGCCAACATAGTTCCGACTCGCGGTTGTGTTACGTGCATCATGACTACGACCTTGCTGACTCGGCTCGGTGTTGGTAATGCGCTCAACTGATTCCGGAAACAAGCGTTCGCTACTATGTTTAACCTTTTTTATTTATTGCTATTCCTCCGATTTCAATTATACGAGAATTTATTATAGTCGATAAACTCGATAAAAAAATCATTTTTTACAATCATATCCGTTGCAATAACCAATAATTCACCGTAAAAAAAAAAAAAAAAATTAGTATCGAATTATTATACATACATTATTATTATTATAAAAAAAGTGTTTTTTTTATCGCTGTCGAAATTAATGCTAATGAAAATGTTGAAAAACGATAAAAATTTTAAATGAAACTTTGAGGCTCCGCAGTGCAGCTTCGAGTGTGAAAGGACTGTTCGAATTTCTGCGATACATCGGTGAAACATTGTTAACCCTTTTCGTGTTACTGCGTGAGCTGTAAAATGCGAGAATCACGAGAGAGGCAGAGCTCCGGGAGCCGAAAGAGAATCCCGAACGGTTGTGGCAACGTGCGGAAGATAGATATAGTACACAAACGCGTCTCGTGTACAAGAGAAGACGATTCGACGAGATTCGCAAGTACAGATATACCAAGGTGAACGTTTCTTCTGGCAACGGCCGGAAAGGCGTAGATGCTACCTACTGTACTATACTAAAGCCCTCTTGATATTACTCACGATCTCTGCGGCTTTCTGCTCGCTCCCTCTTCGGGTTCTTCTTCGCGCGCATTGTCTCGAGATAAATGATTTCGAGATATGGCATAGTAGTCCATGAAGGTGGACCTCGAGAAACCGGCCAGACTTACTTCGCCAACCTTATTTCTCACTTTCTCTTTCTATCTCATCCTTTTTCGAAGAGTCCTTGCACACGAGGAATAAAAGACTTTCGAACGCGAGAGGTTCCTCGCGCTTTCGCATGAAAACCTTTTGATACCCAATCGCATATACGATTACACCAATTTTTATTTTTATGAATTCGTTTCAAAGTTTTTTGTTTTTCAATTTAAATCATTTGCTTTGAAATAAATGAAATTTATTTGAAAGTCGCGCCCTATCGGATCGTTTTACATCGTCGAAATAAACCTTAGAAATGCGCGGAGAAAAAAAAGCGTCTATATAAAGGGAGTGGAAGAGAAATTATTTATTTTTCCGAAGCTTCTCTCAAAAACGTAAACGTTTTCTTCGATCGCGAATTAGGAGAAATGGATAATTTTTAACTCTTGCATTTCACCGTAAAAATGATTTTCCGTGTTTTCTTGGTATCCGATATTTTCCAAAACGACTATAATAAAGTAATGCTTGAAGCCATTGAGCGCTTTTGTTAATGCAATTCCTTTACAACACTTTTTTTTCAGACATTTTTTAATTTTTTATAAACGACTTTTTTCAAGTTTTGCTCGGAGCGCAAATCAAAGGCAATCTCGCAATCTCGCAATTGGATAATTTCGATGAAAAAAAAAAGATATCCTGACATATTGTTGGTCTCTCGTTGAAATTTCTCTGGCAACAGAAGTTATGGTATCCCACACGTGAGTTCCTAATGAGCTAATCTCGTATTGCTACCAAAGCTACCAACCTTGACTCATCGGCTACGGGGATATCATGCCGTCCGACAGTGACTGATATCTCGTCGACATCAAGGTGCCTCGTTTCATATTAGCTTGTGCGCGTAGGTGCGCACATGTTGCACAGATAGAGGCCCCCGACGACACAATTCATTAAGAATTCGATTCATCGGGAACAATCGGTGTTCATTAGGGCTCCCGCGGGAGGTTTCGCTGTGCCTCTCCTTCATCTTCATCTTCTCCATATTCTTCTTCTTCTTCCTCGCTGAAGAGATACTACTTATCATTTCTGTGCCATACGTCTGTCCGACAGGAGATGCATCACTTATTACCTCTGTTATACACATCCCGTATTTCTCGCGCGTTGTCCAACAACGAGTGAGCGAGTAGTATATATTAATACTCGTTTGCTTGCCAGTGTACTTGAATCGGGTATGACAGGGTCGCGCTCCCATCCCGATCGATTATTACTTTTCGTCAGCGACGAGAGGCCCTGAACCGTTCCATTCGCCGAAATAGCAGATCAGAATTCAAAGTTTAAATTTCGAGCACAATGCTACGCGGCGGAGAGCTTACCGACTTGCACACGCGTAGCCCCCGTCGTTTCGACGAGATCCTTTCGAGAAACTCCTCTCAGGATCTCGCGATTAATATGCCCCGTCTTGATTTATCGCCTGTCCCTCTTTTTTTTCTTTTTCTTTTCACAATTCCTCATTCCCTTTTCTCGATCTCTCGTAGCGACGCGATAATTCAACGTTTCGACCATTCGGCAAGCATGTATTCCTGGTATATATATATATGTATATAAATACATGTGCAACTGTTCTTGTGTAAGAAACGGCGCGTACGTATAAGAGATGACCCGTGAGGTCACGGGACCGCGGCGAGCCATAGGTATTGGTACGACGGTGTACGCATGGGTGTTATACACCATTGGGTCCGAACGTCCGCCGATACTTCAGCAACGAACGCGAGGGGGACGAACGAGAGATGAGTTTCAACAATTTTGCCAATGACGAAGTTAGGACTCGGGGCTTTTGGAGAGCTCGCGCGAGCGACTCTCAGTGCTATAACTCGGCCGTAAATTTACACGAAAATGGTCACGTACGAGGGGTGTTTTCTCTCGCTCCTTACCATCGTGGGGATACCCGGCGTGTCCGGCTGCGGACTCGCTCTCTTTAGCACTCGAGCGGTTGTAAAAACTGGCTCTCGTTTAGCACTGAAGGATTAAGCATCAACGGAGGCCGCAAAAGAACCGGCGTATAGGTTCAAATGCTTTTGAATCACGGGAGGGACAAGCCACTCTCTTTTTCGTGCAATAATACTGCATTCCACGCGGATTTTTGCGAAGCGCAAACCTTGATGGCATTGCTATCGTAAAGCTATCTATATGAGCGAAAAAAAATGTTTTCATCTTTCGGAGCTATTAGCTATGTAAGGGATATTGCAAGTGTAGGAACTTCAGGAATGATTGAAGAAATTCTCTTGTTTATTTGTATATATGCGACATGCGAATCTGGTATTGAGGAATCCCGATGCCGTCAACGGTAGTTGGTGATTTTTTTTTTTTTTTGCGACGGAAGAGAACAGAATTGAGTAGAACTTGATGCACTATAGGGGAGCGTGGGGCAAAACGAGCTTAAAAAATCAACATCATTGAAATATATAGATAACATTTTTTTTAATTGGATCAAATTTGAAAAAAAAAAAAAACAGAAATTAAAGAAATATTTTAGCTAAAATTTCGGTAAATTTCCACGTGTTTCCTTGCTGTAAAATTGTCATACGGCAGCTGTAGCGTGTTAACCAGTTTAACCGAAATCTCTGATTTATCCACAAGTCGAGTGAAACAGACCCAGGAAAGTGCAACGGAGCGCAAAACTGGCGCGCGCGCGCGAGCGCACGTCCATCCATCCTTTCCTCCCTCCGGCCCATTCGCACTTTGCCGAGCAATCCTCATTCTCATTTATCACCTCTTTCTCGCCGCTCGCCTCTTTCACTCCCATCTCATCCTTTTCTATACACTGTATCTATAGTATACATATATCGCGTCCGCCTCTGCACACTTATTCTTTTCTTTCTGGCTGCTCGCTTCGCGTCTCCCCGTTTTTTTTACCCAAACCCCTCCACCCCCATTCGACTCCAATTGGCTTTTTTTCGACGTGCATCTCGCGCGCCCTCAACATTTTCTTATTTTCACCCGCACGCGGAGAGAAGGAGAAAGATCCCCACCATTCCGGCGAAACTCCGGCGTGAACGCTGCCGAAGAGATCTCCTCCGGAGACCCCGTACGGTCTCATATGGGTCCGGATTTACCTTAACTTCGGCTACGACTGCCGTACCCCCGCGTTCGACTGTAATTCATGGAGAGTTCGAGAAAAAAAAAATATATACATCCATACGAATGCAAGATAAAACAACGAAACGAGATAGAACTGTACGCCAAAAGGCATACTGCCGAAACCAACCAGACGTCTATGCCTCATTACAGACCCGAGGGGATGCAGAGAGGTGCAGGTCCCGGCGAGAAACCGGAGGCTCGCAAATTTCGCCATTGCCTTGGTATTGGGTACTCACTGAAGGTATGAGAAAGAATGAACCGCCGAATGAGTCTCCCTTTCGCGTCTACGGATATACGAGAATGTATGCATCTATAGTATACCGGTGAATAACCAGTGCTCGCCAGGATCTCCTCTCTCGCGAGCATCAAGTGAAATTACGAGCTCAAGCGTGGATTCTTCTGCGGTTTGGAATCATATCGGTTCTCGAACGCGAGGCGTAGCGACGCGCGAGCCGAACAAACGGGTAGGATGAGTCCGGTGCCTCTGTCGAATCAACATCGTACGCTATACCTGTAGGTTAATACCTGACGTTTGCACGGCAACCGGTGGGTCGAATCTCGTCGAAATCTTGAAGCCAACACACGGAGAGCACAACCGTAATAATGCTCGTCCGGCGCCTGGCTTCCTGGGCCCCCGCGCGCGCGCATACTCGCGTTCACCGCCACCTTAAAACTTCCTCGTGAACTCGGCACGAAACAAAATCACCCGCACCCTATTTTCTTATTTTTTTCTTTTTTTTTCCCTGTTGCCGTTTCGTATGCGGTAGAATTTCCAAGAATCGATAGACGGATCGCGTGTCAGCTGAGATGCATAAGCTACCGCGCGATACATAGTGTGCACATACTCGGAACTTTGAAACTGTACATGTAATCTATCGATGCTATACAGGCATTCCACTTCTAGGATTTGATCTCTCGCCTCTACACCAACGGTGCCGCGATGTTTCCAACGTGAAAATTAACATGTACGCGGATAATGTGTACCGGAGGGGTAGAGTACTGTAGTTAAACGAACAAAGGATAATGAGAGAAGAATCGATGATGGGTATTAGATAAGCGTTTGGAAGGCTTGAGAGTCATCGTTCCGTTGGTTCCGTTGTCTCCCTTTGCCTGATGTTCATTCCTCATTCAGCCTATCTCGCTCGCTCGTCGTGAGACTCGCGTTTAGTTTAAATTCGTTTTCAAGCGTTAGGGGAACTCTCGGGGGCACCGGGCGTCTAATGAGTCGAAGTGCCCACCTACCGGTAATTAATAACTCCGTGGAAAGCTCTTCGCGGGCTCTCTCGATCCTTGGTGCATACCTCGCAACCCAAGGGATCCCGGATAGTCGTGAGTGCAACGGGCAACGCGTTAACCTCACGGCGTACTCTCGTGGAACGAAGAGGTTCCTCACTCTCGACAAGCGAGCTAACGAAAAAAAAAAATTAAAAAAAAATATATATGGACGAGAAGAAGGGGAGAGGACTTTCGTCTTAGAGTTCTGCCCTCGATCACAGGAGAAACGAAGCTGCGGCGACTGGAATAAGGCGGTTGGGACCTTCGAAGAACTACTATCCTCGGGATTTTTTTTTATTTTTTTTTTATCCAGTCCAATCGTGGCCACCGACCATCCCGAGGCATACACCAGAACATCAGAGCCTCTGGGACATGGGTGCAACGATCAATACTCGCACCTCGATAATGAACCTGCGGTATTCCATTTTATTATCATCATTATTTATTGTTGAAGCGCGTGCCCCGCGCGCCACGGCGTCTCGGGGACGGACCTTGCCGACGAATCGGTGGAATGAATTCATTTGAAACCGTTACGTAATAACGGAGATTATGACGAAGGATGTGGGACCTCTTGTTCTTTATGATATGCGATATGTGTTGTTTCCATATATGCGAAAATTATTGTGGTAACGCTTGTGCTCCGAACAATGGCAACGGACCTTGAATTTTTTTATTTTTTTATATAGCACTCGGTTACTCGGTTTGAAACGTTTTTTTTTTCGTTACTTGATTCATGTAACATAATGTATTAAAATACATAAGATAATATAAATAATATAAATTATATTTTATATAGAAAAGATTTCGCAGAAATATCGTTTTGTCGATAAAAATCCTTCATAATCATAGTTACCATTTTCTGGGACCGTAATTTTTTATTTTCGGCATCGAAGGAAAATCGAAGAAAACGGAGTAACATAGCAGCTCTTGGTATGTATTTGTAACCCATATCGATAGCTTAGAAGCAAAAAGGCTTATCGCACACAGTATTACATGAAAAATACAGAATATGCCTTTCTGTTACTTTTTAAGACATTTGATTGCCGATTCAAGACACAGAGCGTCTATTTTCTGATTACCAAAAATGTCGAGACGACAAGATTCGAATCGTCAATAGCAATCACGAGCTTTCGGCGATTCGATAGTGAATGCAATCCCCGGGGGTCATTGTCCAAAAACGATCGAATAATAGAGGAGTCACAGGTTTAGGTTTACATTATTTCATCCTCCCGTTGTTTCCAAGAGTCTTATAGTCTGACGCGAGACGCGTGCCTATTGTTGCAACGGTGCAGGCACTCGGCAAGTACCATCCGCGATTGATAGGGACAATGAAAGGTTCTCTAATGTAACCATTTAGCGTCGTCCCTTTCGAGCGTTGAAAGACTCTAAAGCAGGTGCATTCGTACGCGCGCCGGTACCCAGAGGTGTCTGTTTATGTGTATATATTATATATATGTAGTATATATACCTATATTTCTTTCACTATCGCGGCTATAGCCAGAGAACGAAATGTTCATGGACTCGCGCGGGCGCTGAATGTCCAATCAACGAGTGCCGAGGCGCTCTCTCGTCGCGATAGAGTTTCTTCTTCAATTCTCTCTCGTCGCGGAAGGCCGGCAGGGCCCACAGAGGAACTCGAGAGCTCTCGCCTCGCGGTAATGACTATGAGAAAAGTGGCGAGCGAGATCCTCACAGCATGCTGCGGAATTACATGCTCACGTGTCGGAGGGGAATGATACCGCGAGAATGAAGAGTCCCGAGATATATTTATGTGTTGCGCGAAGGCTTTCGCGATAGAGGAGAACGGCATGTACGATATCAGAGACCAAGCGAGAGGCTCCAGTGAGCGCTCAGCGGCATTGGGCTTGGAGAATGCAGCTGCGAAAAGGAGCGATACCACACGAATTAATTGATATACGAGCGCACGCAATTAATTTATCGATATGCGCAACCGAGGACTCCCGTTCTCATCTATACGCTTTGCTTCTCTTAAGATCGCGGCTTCACTCTTCCCCCTCCCCACCCCCCCTGCTGTGGACATAGACGTACCGGCCGGTTGTTCTTCAGCAATAATTAACTCGATTGTCACGGAAAAAGTCGCATAGTCATTCGAAATCCACTTTCACTCCTCGATAATATACCGTACAACAGTGATCCCCGGTGAAGACTCGAGAGGTCAAGCCTCTCCCATATTTACTCTTTCATATATGTACTTTTTTTTTTCTAATACCCCTGTAAATATTATGAGAGCTCTTGCGTTGCTATTCGGTATTACAAACATTACGAGTCAGCCGTTGATTACATTTGAAAAATCAGATTTTAAAAATCACGAAACTTTGGATTGAACAACGGTACGACGATATTTGATTGAGAAATATAATGGGGACAGTTGCAATGGATAGAGAGAGGCGTGGGGCAAAATGACGCATGGGGCAGAGAGAGGAAATTGCCAAGAATGCTTTTCTTATTCAGATGAAACTTTAGAAAATATATTTAAAAATTGAAGAAAATGTGTATTGTACCAATCTAATGATTTTTTTTTCTTCATATTTTATAGCAATTCCTTTCCCAAATGTTCTCTTAATTATAGCTTAATTTTTTTTATTATATCGATACATTTTGAAATTATATTTTCATTTTTTTAAAATGTTACCTTAGCTTTTTCAAAATTATTTCTACTCCTATGTGCCCATTTTACCCCATTCTTCCAGATTTTAGTGTCACCAGTGGCGTTTGCAAAATCACGGGGCGTGTAGTCAAAATTTTCGATGGTGGCAGTCTATTATTAATGAATCGTGTACCGGATCGATTTTATCGTTATTGATTTTCCGGTCAAATACTTTTGCTTTCGTAATTTTATTTCTTTCATCACATTGGAATACAAGATTCTAGGAAACGATTTCTTCGATTGTTCGATGATTTAAGAGCGACTGAGTTATCCGGTTAGATCCAATTTATAACGATTTCCTTATATTTTTATCCGCAATTGGTCAAACCCTACCTCCGAGCCTCCTGCACTTTCTTTTTCCTATTTTGGAGTAACTAATAATAGGATACACGCATATCGAATACGAATACGTATATGTTTAAGATAATTTCTCGTTGCGAGTGTCTCGAGTGGAAACGTGGAAAGAAAAGTGTTGCCCTTGTATGTTCGTGCAAGATACGGCCGCCGTTGGTAATAACAACAAAGTTTAGCCGCCGCGTCTCTCGGGCGTCGACGATGACGCCCGGAGCCTTTTCAGGCTCGGCGCGCTTTCTTCAACGCATTGCGAGGCTCGTCGCATCTTCGTCCTTTTCTTCTTATTCTCGTATACAAATTCTTTCCGTCTTCGTTTTCCCCATTCTCCTCCCTACTCCACGAAATCCCCATTATGCCTGTACGTGCATCATTACTCAATGACTAATGCTCGCCGTGGCTGGTGCTATCCGCGAGAAGACTAAAATCATTAGGGACACTCATTTATACCTCTCTAGACGAAGGAAGGCCACCGATGCCTGCCTACATCCAACGAACTCGTAGACCCTTCAATTTATATGCTTATATACGCTTTCTTCGGGGGATGGGGCTTCCGGTTGCGTTGCAGCATCCCGCGGCCGCAAGAAACTTTAGAAGAATCAATTACTCTCGAAAGAATTTATGAGTCACAGTACCGTTTATATACTGCAAATTATTTAGCAAGATAATCGATGGTGTTGTTTGAACAAAAAGCAGAACAGTCAAGTTAACTTTAACCGAAGAATTTACGGATATTTAAATAAAAATACAGCTCTCGATTTTTCGTTGTGTAATAACGATTCAATTATACTATCTAAATAAAAAAAAAAAAAAAGTTTTCCTTATTCCGTGGCCCTGTATTTTTACGGCAGGATTCATTTTGAATGTAACTGACTGTCCACGAAAAAAAAAAAAAAATTTAAGTAATTTTTAATATTTTTTTGTTAAATTTAGCGTCAATTAAAAAAATAATATTTTTTTAGAAGGTAATAGGATTGAAAAAATTAGTGTATTTTTAACAGTATTTTAATGTTTTGTGTTAATAAATTCTATTAATGAATGCAAATAATCAATGAATATTGTTACTTGAAAATACACTGGTTGATTTTTTTATGCTTTTACTTTTCAAAGAAATATATTTTAAATTGACACTAAAAAAAAACAGAAAAATGTTAAAAACTTTCTTTTTGCAATACTTCAGATTTTTTTCTGAAACAGTCAATTACGTCATCAATAGACGATTCAGAGTAAAAACATGCCTATTTCTTATTTATATAATGATATACGGAGCTGCAACCGGATACACGCAAATACTAAACATTGGCATCGCTATCACACGCACGATTTAATGAGTCGGATCAGATAGTGGGGAGTAAAGTTAGCCAAGAGGCGTTCAAGCAAACGCGCGCCAAGAAGATACTCTCGTGAAATGCCTCGAAGTCCGGGGAATTTTCAGAAAAATTAATCAACTAAGAGAAAACCGCGTCGACAGAGGAGACTCTGAAACTCGCGCGGGATGCGTGCCTCCGGAGAATGCGTTTGCCAGTTCCGTCTCTTCTCATTCTCATACCTTATAACTCTTTCATTCTTTTTGTTGCCTTTATTTTTCTCGCTCCTCGGCAAAACCTTGATGACGTTCCTCCATAATGACAAACAGAATGAGAGGCTACAGAAAAAAAAAAAAAAAAAAAAAAATGAATCTTTCTTTCAGCTTAAAGCGCGACTCTCGAGAGTGTGAACAACGACGACTTTCGATCGCGAGACAAGTGTCATCACTCGATTTCGTTAATCGGCTTTGAAACGCCACTCTCACCTGCTATTCGCCTCCCGCAAACTCGTTTTTTTCATCCTATCTCCTTCCCATCGTCCTCCGTCAGATATTACAGAAAATGCAAATGCAAACTCATAACGAGAACATCACCGCTCGCAAAAAAAAAGATTGTCGGTTATTTAAATTTTCTCTCTCGAATTTTCTCCACTTGTCGGTGAATAAAAAAATAAATAAAAATAAAAAAAATCACCGAATTAAACGGATATATTCACGGCTGTCGGGTGGACTTGCACAGGGGAATTGAAGCGAGCGGGTTGAACACGTTTGTTCAACGACAGCAGATTTACCATTGGGGGGCAGGGAGGGGATTCTCACTCCCGGACACGTATCAGCGCACGGGTGAACGAAATTCTACATACTATTGGCATAACCCGACTGCAAGTGACATTCGCCGCTGCTGTTTCTGCCATTGGATTCGCGCATTCTTTTATTCCATCATTTTTTTTTGTTTTCATTATTTTTTTTTTATTTTTTATTTCGTCGTTTAATCCTTCTCACAGTCTTTATCCCATTGGCGTGCCGTTCGCTCTTTACTCGCAGGCACACTTGGTCCCATCGCGGATCCATTTACACGCGTTTCTCCCCCCGTTCTTGCTCCCTGTGGTACATACACACAGCGCGTATATAACTCCTTCTTTTCGCTTTTACACGAGAAGAGGATCCGTTCTCTTGCGTTTATATACAGCCCACCCCCCCCCCCCCCCCCCCCCCCCCCACGTCTCCTGTTCTTTTCGTACGTCGAGATGTCCGCGAAAGCGAAACGTGGCTGGCGGCTCTTTAAGTTCGAAACTGGCCTCGGGTAGCTAAGCCGAGGAGCATACGAGAGCAAACGTCCCACACGAGAGAGGAGCACAGGATAGAATGAGAGATAGAGAAGGCGCGACGTGAATCTCTACCGCGTATGAGAGAGGGCGTGTTACGACGACGACGACGACGAAGCGACATAGAGAACGAGGAGACACCGAAAGGACCGAGAAAGAGCATACAGGGAGATCCCTATCTCAGCGCTTGTTGAGCTCCGAATGAAGAAATGTAAACGCCAATTAAACATTTTATTGATATGCTTATGTCGTGTTGGGACGTCCGCGCGGTCAAGTGGTGAGAGCTTTGCGGTCGTCTTGCTGTCTTGTCGCGTATACTTGGGGAACGTACACCACAGCGCATATGGATGTGCATACTTTTCGTCTATGGGACGTTCGATGTCAATTCAACACGTGCGCGAGCACTAATTTTTTTTTAACAAAATTAATTCTTTTTTATCTAAAAAAATATATTGGGCCAAAAATGTGTTGAAATTAGCGAAAGTATTATATTGTCGATTTATATATTTTATTATATTTATAGTAATAATAATAATAATTAATAATCCATATTCTTATTATTTTTTGGTAATCTTTAATTTGACGAAAAAAAATGGCAACGGATTTTTAGCTCAATATCTCATATGAAAATACCCGCGAAATGTGAAAAAATTATGATGTTTGGTGATTACTACTTATAGAACGTTGTGAAGCTAATACAGTTGACATAAACACGTTTGGCGGATAAACAAATCGGATTTTTTGTAACCGTTCTCGCATGGAATGACCTGTATTATGGATATTATAAGGGTGTTATTGCGAACGAAGCGTTCCGCGATCGGTTAATCTCCGACGGGATCCTATCTCTCGTCGTTCGTTTCCTTCTCGTTTCGTTCTCTTTTCCTCTCGTATCCGGCGTCGAGGAGCCTCCGTTCGTTCGTTCGTTAATCCCTCCGTAGCAACGGGAGCGGGTGGGTCAGGGGAGGGAGAGATCAAATCGTTTTCAGCGCGCTTTGCCGCTGGTTTTCGTGGTGAACGACGTGGTGTACAACGCAAGGATTGAATATAGTACGCACGGAACGGTGCAGCGGACAGCGGTCGCGCGAGAACGCGGAGAGGAAAGAAGATGTGCTTTGCCGATGCTTCTCTCCATCTTGACGGTGATGCTGGAAAGCTTTGCCAAACGGTCGCGCGTTAAGTGAGCGATAAGTCTCTCTCTCGTTGCGGGGACGAGAGCCCGTTGCTTGCACGACGTTGATAAGATCGCCGGAGAGCGAACGCGAGAGTATTCAACGATGCCGATAGCCCGCGAGCTTTTCTATACGCGAGACGCGTCGCGGCAAGCGATATCCTCGTGATTATATTGGAGAATGTTTTGCCGATGGTATTCCTTGCAACCCCCCCGATTATCTTTCGCCACAGGTTTATAGAATACCGTGGATATATTAGACAAGAGAGGCAATCGATAGACTCGTAATCCGAAGGATCCGCGGATCCCATACCGTTATAATAGCCCTGCAGCGGCAATTAAGAGGGGTACAATTATTAACAACTCACCAAAGTTTCGTTTAGTCATCCGTTTTACTGCGATCATCTGATCGAGGTGACTTTAACGATTTTTTATTTTTTTTAGATTTTTAGATTTCCAGATTTTTAGATTTTTGGCGCGTTGATACTTCTATCCATAGTGAATCTTTTTTTTCCCAAAAACTACGAAGATTAAGTATAAAGTCGTAAAGATATAGCATTTTTCCAAAACAATTAGTTCATTCAGATCGGAATGGTCCATCATAATCGACCACATACTATATTCACGCAATAATCTCAGACTGCGTATATAGAGCAGACGACACGACGATTTCGTCTGCTCGAGCTATCGGCATTTTCATCAAACGTTCGCATGCGTTCACATTCTTTGCCACGCGTGGTGCTTCTACTTTAAAAAGAAAGAAGAAAAATGATTTTACAAAAATTAAAAAACTGCTGACTGACATAGGAATAAAATAAATTAACTGCATTAACATTGCGTGAAATAATAAATCTTTGTTCGCATATTATAGACGGGAAGTTTCGATATTCGATGACGAATAAACTTCCAGATTATACTGTGCGAATAATAATTTGCACATCAGATTATGCATTATGCATTATTGGATTTTTTTTTCTTCACTCTTTTTTGTTAATTATATTGCGTTTCCATTCGCGAATTTTTCGCTTTTTGTAAAATGATTTTTTTATTAGAAACTCTCGCGGGAATTCACTACTGTCGCGACGTATCGCACACAGAATGTTGGACGTGTAATTTATATTGTCAATCATACGTCCGTTAGTTCGGGGATCGCACAAGCGCTTTAGTTTCGAAAAGCTCTGTTAATTTTTATCATTCCTCTGTGCATAATGAATTGGTGGATATAATTAAAATATTATTTATTATACAGAATCGCAGGCAGAAAAATCGGAGGCAAAACAGCGAAAAAGTTCATTGACATCGAATGCAAGTCGAAAAGAATGTGGAACTTGTTTCGGTTGATAAGGAAAAAATATATTCAAATTCATCGTGATGATCCGTTAAGCTTGACGTTAAACTTTTGACAATCGTTTACCGGTCGCGATGTCTTTCAGTGGTTTTTTTGGTACATCCACCTTAGGGCGAAGAAACACGTCGCTTGGCAATAACGGGAAGACATCACGAAGAAAGAGTTAAAATGAAAGAAATGTGGCGCGCGGGGGGAACCAAGGGGGTGGGGGGAGAAATGGTGGAAGAGAGTGACGAGCGACGGCGGCGTGACTCGACGTAATTGGAGGATGAACTTTACGCGAGATAATTAGACGTTGCGTCTCGCCGAACGGCAAGCGAGGCGCGCGCGCGAGAGAGCTCACGACTAACGTCGCCGCCTCTGCATCTCTCGTCGCGCATCTTGACGCAGAATACTAGCGCTATATAACAAGTACTTGTTATGTTTATACACATATACGATTGTAGGATACAGTATGTTATAAGAAAGTACCGGGAGAAACGACGGTGTTGTCGGGCGCGGCGATGAGTAGCTTCAATGGCACCTCATTTCCATTCTCTTTTCTTACGTATACGAGGAGCGTACGTCAAGCGCGGGGATAAAAGAACGCACTAGAAACAAAACGAATAATTTGCGAGAAATGAGGAACTCTTCGACGTTGAGACTTCCTGCCGGTGTTCAACAAGGCTTTACGCCGGGATTTATTGATCCTAGAAAATCTTAAAGATTTTTGCACTCATCGGACGCCGTAAATAGGTCCGGCGAAGTCAGGTGTTTTCGTGATACTTCGCTCTGTGATACTTCGCTTGGAATTAATTTTTTTTTTCGGCCTGTTGCCAGCGGAATCGATATAACAGGATGCAAGCAAAGTTTCTCATAAGGTGCCATGACGATGCCGTAAATACTATTGAAATTACAGGCTTTAAAAAATTGATCTAACGCATCCAGCGTCTTTGCCATTGCCCTACTTAGCTAAGAATTAAATATCTTTCACGTTGTTGCAACGGCAATCCATACAGCTGGATGTAGTCAACATTTACGGCGAGATTCCGCGTTAAATAGTGTAAAAACTGCAGGCTTTTTAGAAACGATCCAAGCATTAAAATTAATTTGAAAGATACAAATTAATGCCCGCAGCCTGTTGGGCTCACTAATGATTTTTTGAATGTAAATGGAAATTCAGCGATTTCAAACAAAGATATATTTTTTTTTCTGAAAAAAAAAAAAATTGTATCACTGATCCCATGCAATTGTTTGTTGGTAATAGTTTTTTAATCATGTAAAAGAATCCCCACGAACAATTGTACAATAAATACTATTTTTTAAATTGTATTTAAACACATGCAACTCATTCCACACGATGTCATTTTCGGAACTGGAAATTAAAAAAAAATCAAGACACCGGTAGAAACAAATCTATTGCATAGAATTTTTTATAAAATTTTTTTTTGCCGATAAAAAAAAAGTAAAATGCGCTTTTTGACTTGAAATTGCCGAATCTCTCCCTCAATTATTATCAGATCTTCAATTTTCGACTCACAACATCATCAGCCACAATTACTGAAAACATAATCTCGCCATTCACTCGTCATCAACGGAAGAAAAGAAAAAATCTCAGACATTAAAGTGGTACCGAGACAAATACGTTTCAATTAACGAATTTCACGTGATCTCAATTCGCGTCGACGCAAAACATATCAGACTCGTACACTCACTGTGCGTCAGCAAGTGTCTGCAAGACGAGTTGATGTGTCACTATGCGGATTAATGGCACTCTGTGGTTTTTCTTCATATCGTCGTCTCGTGGTCGTCGAATCGCGTGCATTGTCATTTTTTTTTTAATTCTTATTTCAACAGGAAGTACGGCGTGCGATCATTGCGGAAGAGCGACCGGTTCTGAGTCACATTGGAAATATATACGTCGATCATAGCTTTATAAGTTCTCTATTCTATCTCTATTCGTTTCTATTCGTTGCCGGGTTTATCGTGCTATTCCATTGTGCACGAAGGCACAAGAGACGAGAGGTATTCGACGCAAGCCATACATCTGATAAATGTCTATTGAATATATACAGAGTATATATGTATAGCGGTTTTGTGTTTGTACGGTACATTACCGTCGATAGGATTGGAAGGGCGTCATCGCTAAGGCAAACCGAACAATCGATGAGATAGCCACGGCGCAATCGTTATTATGGTGACTCTCTCGCATATGGACAACCCGTTGCGCGCTCGCCGTCTGTGCACCATTCGGCTTAATACTCGAGATAGAGAATCCTTCTTATTCTTTTTATTTTTTTTTTAACTCTTATAAACTATCTTGCGGTTGTCCCTCGTAGCTGAAACGCGACTGATGGCACGTGACCCGTTCGACCGCACCATTCCGAGATATTGTACCCGGAAAGAAAGACTAACGTCGTTGTATCGATGGATATCTCAATGCCTATATCCAGCGGATATACCCGCTATGCCTTAAGAGATTCGACAGTAATTGTGGATATTCAAACAACAATTCGTATATTTTGGTAACATTTTTTGTTCATGCTAACTAATTTTTTTTTTTTTACATTTGTACACTTCGTTTATTACGATATTCTTAATCATTCGGCAACTATGGAGATAACAAATATCGTATTATTAATATTTTTTAAATTATGCAATATTAAAATCAACTTTTACGCATATAATTAATTGCAAACATGAATATGATATTTGCATAAATTAATTGAAGAAAATCCAAATAGAGTCGTAGCAATAAAAACAAAAATGTGACAAAAATTTCAGCAATGTTGTTCAGTGCGAAATAAAAAATAATCATTGCCAGTGAAACGTGTTCTCAAAATTATAAAAAAATATTTTTTCCATCAATGACAATTTTATTTGTTTCAACTAAGATTAGTTGAATCGAATAAATTAGTTTCTCCGATTTTGTGAGATTTCCCGACGAACGTCATAACACCATTGGCCGTCTCATTGCAAGAAAAAAATAAAATAAAAAATATTTTGCCGAAGTATAACACCTGCATTCGCGATAAACAATTCTATATCGTTCTATCTCTCGTCGTTCTCGCGGCGATCGTAAACGTTTGCGCACTTTATCCCAAAGGTTTATCTCGATCCACCACACCGGAGTATATAGCCAGAAGAGACGTACATAGTACATCGATTCAGTCAACAGAGGAGATGCGACAAAGATCTCTACCGAAGTAAAGTCAAACCGCGCTTGCGCTAAAGCGAGAGACGGGGTTCTCTCAGTGTGGTGTATAACCGGCAAACGCCGGGAGATCTATAAGAACGAAGTATGTACACGCAGTACGTATTCCTCTACCATACTACTACGAGTTACACGCGGCCACGTCTCAGTTAGCAGCCCCGGAGCTTTAGTTTATGGCTGTGAGTCCGATGACAATGTCCACGCGGCCTTAAATCTCCCCGTTCAACCCGGGAACGCGCTCTCTCGCGGGCGAGTGCGCGAGACGCGCGGCGAAGGAGAACCCCGCGCGAGTCGCGCGGGCGCGAGGCGGTGCGTTTCTTCGTTGCCCATCTCGAACGACTCCACCATGATTCCCGCGTCCCTTACTCTGCCCTCTTACCCTCTCTCGCTCGCTTACATTGCTCCAACTACCTATTTCTTTTACTCTTTATCTATATCTCTTTTTTTTCCCTCGCAACTCGAACACACCGCGCTCATCGCTTTTGCGCGTTATATCATATTCCATTCCCTCCGTCCCTCGTGTGCGCAACTTCGCTGTCCTCTCGTCGTTCGTGTTTCCAATTCTTTTACTTTTAGTTCTTTTTTTTTTTTTTTTGATTTTTTTTTTTCTTTGTCGTTCTCATTCTATTCGTTTTGCTGACCCCCCTACCCCCTCCCTGGCTTCGGCGTCCTTGCTTTATGCGTACCGGTGCCCTCGTCTCACCCTCGCGATTCCACGCAATGCCTACTCCAACGACGCGAGAGGAGCCGAGGTACGTATAACTCTCTCTCCGGTTGCCAGTGTCCTCGTACTCGCGGAAAGGGTCCCTACGGGTATCCACGGACGAACGAGAACGCAGCGTTTGCTCCGCAGGAGAACGAATGTTTATGCACTGATAACTGACAGTGGAGGGACAGAGGCTAGTGGTGCGGGTAGGTGAAGTTTATGTAGATTTATATATGCATACATGGAAGTTTATATATTGTTATATATGGAAGTTTAAGCATTTGCCCGTACCGATCCTTGGATTCCACAGGTTCTTCTTCCTCCGACGCGAATTTACTACATATATAGTTATAGAAGGTACGCGTGTATAATAATATAAGGATAAATGGGATAATACCCTATCGGTATGCGTTTTTCAGTGAAAAGCTAAAGGTCCTCATATTATTGGACTTTTGGTATCCGAAATCGCAACGGATAAGAATATAAGCCGAATTTGTTAATGACGCTTGAGCGCCGAATCGAGAGATTTTCTTGTCTTTTTTTTTTTTAGGTTACGCGTACCTTATTGTGAAATTTTAAATCTTTAAAATAATTTTCCAACATTTTTTTTTCAAAAAAATTATCTTAGCATATTGGTAAGACGCCGTCATTTGGTGATCTCGATTGCAACGGGATTAGTACAAAAAATTAATGAATTTTTTATCTTTTACCTCGTGAAGCAAGAAGATCCAGACATTTTTTTAAATTTAATTCGCATCTGTTCGACTTACCTGAAACACAAAACACAAAAAAATATTTAATAATGGATTCCGTACGATTTGTCTGATTATTGGATGATTTATAAATTTTATATGAATACTAAAAAAAAATCGGTAATAAATGTTATTGTACTAATAAAGTTTAAATAGCATTTGTTTAAAAATATATGTATCTGAAAAAGTTTTTTTAATTGCCTTATTATTTACATTGAAATTTATTTGTCCGTTTCTATTTGATCGAAGAATTATCGCCGAAAAAAAAATCGAAATTTTCAACTCCATTTTCTCCGAAACGCGACAGTATGATGCTACAAAGTCTCGCCGTTAGTTTGCAGACGACGCCATTTATTTCGTATTAATACAAAAAATATAGACTGTCACGAATCCTCCAACAGGAAGTCTATGGTTCGGGTCAAGTCTATCATAGAGAACTGGCGAGTTAGCTCGTCGGACTTTATACTTTACGACGTTCACGGGCAGCACACATCCGTCGATGAATTCACGTTGGAAATAAGACGAAGAGAAATCGCGAGCTATCCCCGCACACGAGAGTCTGGTATCGTTCGACGAAGATTTACTACGGGCCCTTCGCGCATCACGGTCCGCCCTCTCGGGCGCATATGCTAGTCGCATATTATTCCACGGGTTAGCCATGGAGTATATATTCACGGAAAGCGAATGCCGAGAACGAAGTGCCGAGGGGTTTGTCCTCTTTCTCTGTCTCTCCGTGAGCCCCGCAAAGGTCCGGCAGGATTTGCTCTGCGGAGTCCTGGCGAAGCAAAGCTACTACGATATTCTCAGACCGTGAGTATGATGAGCATCAACAGACTCCGTTCTGTAACTCTCCTCTCGTGTGCCATCTCGCGCCTGCTTGGCCCCCGCAAATCCTCTGTATATATGACAAATGTTTTTCCGACAGTAAACGTCACTAGTTTAGGTGGGATGATTCACGACGAAAGAACGGCAAAGCGAAGGCCTCGGAGAGAAAGGAAGAGAGGGATACCGACCTGAGAAACTTACGGTATCCCGGTATAGCCCCGGTGCGTAGCACTTCATTTTATTTGCGGCTTAATTTTATGTCCGTTGGCTTTTCGGTTTCGCTCGTGCGGCGGATAGGGTCTCGGAACCTCCGTGGCTCGTTTCTCTCACCCAAGAGTCTACCGGACGCCCAGAACGATCAACTCACCTCGGTAAGTATGCTTTATTATGTACGCCGGGGGTATACACCGCGAACGAGTGTGGGCTGCAGCTTCATCCGAACGTCGGGTTTGGCTTATAACTACCCTCGTATCCATATGTCGTATACTATATTATTTTATGCATTCGAGACTTGTTTACTTGAACTACGAGAATTTTTGTAGGTACGTTGCATTATCCCAGACTATGAACCGTCCTTCCAATATGTTGGAGCAATTTAAATTATAAATAAACAAAATCGGGCGCAGTTTTGACTGAGTATTCGAAATAAAAATGTCTCGTTTAGAAGTACCGATTTTTTAACGATTTTTAGTCCATTTTGGATCAACGGGTTGAAGAAAAAAAAACTCGGAATAAAACTAAATTAAAATTGTGGCGATTGATAAATCTATAGGTACATATGAATAATTTCGAAGAATTAACATCGAAAAATGACGAATAACGATGTGACGGCAATTGGTACCAAAAATGGCAAAAATCGATATATCGATTTTTCATTATGAGTCAAATAGTCAAAAGGAAGCCGCATATGGAAATTCTTCAACGCTGGATGTACGAATGTGATCGGTAATCGGTAAAAAATGGACGCAAAGTATCCTGTAAGACGGCCTGCAATGAGAAATTGTGTACTCATGTGACATCAAAGCTCGTCAGTCTGAAAGATCTGAAAGATTCTCGTGAGAAAGAAAGCGAGAGGTCATCTTGTCTTACGACGAAACTTTTCTACAGGGTCAAGGGTCGCCGAAGAAGTCTCGAGGTGGAGGGCTCATCTATCGATCGTTAGATTCGAACAGACAGCCGAAACTCGAGTCCACAGACAGATGAGAACCGACCATATCCTATGACTCGGTAAGGCTTCGACTCAAAATTGACTAAGAAATATTGAGTAATCGTTTGCACCGTTCGGCCGAACGCCTTTCTTATATACCTACCCACGAGTACTACTATTTCGATTGGTTCTATCGTCCGTTCGGGACGAACAAAATTTTCGTGTCATTGGACATCGGACCCCCTTGGTGCGGTACGGCAGATAGTTGAACGCATACATATCTATCAACTGTGATTATATATCCCATAGGAAGTATATAACGTTACTTGGAATGGCACGTGTAGCAGCAGGACAAGACGTGACACGGTCCGCCACTCACGAAATTATCGTCACTTAATTGACACCGATCACATTGAGTTATCGTGACGTCTCGCGCGAAGCTTTCCCGAAGCCAAACGGACACCGGCACAATGTCTGACGGCAATAAGATTACGGCGATCAGATCGATCCAAGACGCGTGACGCGTCAAAGACGTGGAGAAGCCATCGTAAGAACACAAATAAACATCGTCCAAACAATGGAACATTCGAAAGTCAGAGCCTCGCGGATTGTCACATATTTGTTTCACACTCGACAGTAAAGCAAACTTTGTCCTAATTCGTTCCAACGAATGTTTTCCCGCAACAAGAGATCGAGGAAAAAGCTCGTGGGTTTTTGGGATAAAACCAGATGCTCGCGAAGGCTGAACTACTGTGGCGGGTGATGTTCTCCAGCGCGTTAGTTTCATACAAAGTCCTGCGAGAGCCTTTTCGGCCTCTGGCTGAAAACTCGGTCGTCCGCGAATCTACTGTACGTGTCCCGTAACCCTATATATACCCATCGAAATCCTTGAAAAGCACTTTGCGGTCTCGGAGTTTGCGGGCAGACCATGCAAAGACCGACGACCGAACTGAGCGTCAAGCGATCGAGAGTCCGATGGCACATCGCACACGTCCCGGACCGCCGGGAACGACTCAATTGACTGTGGGGCTCACGAACGTTTTGCTTTTCGTTTCACGTTCGTTTTCCTTTTTTTTTTTTTTCATTGCGGTGTAGAAAGTTCGGAATACCCAAAGTTGGTACTTTTCGATACTCTCGGCCGGAATTCGCGATGCTGATAGTACTTGAAACTAAGGATTAAATGAAGAGTTGGTAGCTGTTACATTTTCAGTTCTGACTTCACGGTTTTTGTTGACACGAAAGTTCCCATTGTGGCGTGGAAAGTAGAGCAATGCTAATACGGTTTTTTCAAATTCGTTTTTCATTAAACAAACTTTCAACACATAGCTAATTGAGGTTTTCCTTCAGGGATTTGCATAGAACTTTGTGTATGTCACAGCTTCTCATGGTATAACATTTTCACTGTAAAAGCGTACTATTTGTATATCCCAATTTAATTCCCGATCCCAAAAACATTCAATTTAACATACTAAATTATAGAGAAAAAGTGGGATGCATTATTTTACAATAATAAGTAAAATTTACCAAAACTTTGCTATTGGCCTGCAGAATCGAAATGACAAATTGGTCCTACAGAGAGTCGGAAACCTTTGGCGACACATATCGACGTTTGGAGGCATCAATGTTGGAAGACATTGCCAGATAATGTTGAGGGTGTGAGAGTGAGACTACGTGCCCCGCAGGAGAAAGATAAAAGAAAGGAAAGTAGAAGAGGACTGCAAGAGACTGAATGATGCCAAGGGGCACACACGCACGCATACTTTACATATACACGCCTACCTACACATCGCATGGAAGTATACGGTTGCAGTGCGCGAGGGCTCGATGTGCCTCGCAGAAGAAGGCAACGAAGAGAAGAGAAGAAGAGAGGAGTGTACATTCGTTATCTGATCAGAACTTAAGGCTACCTTGAATGAGATGAATGCCTTTACGTGTCTCTTGCACTTGCCTAGGCATATCCATTCGCCCTTTCGTTTCAAGTGTGCTGCAATGCGCGCTTCCACCGGTGCTTCTGCTTGCTGCCCTTTTGTGGGTGACTGGCCTTTCCTCTCGCTATTGCCGCTCTGTCTCGTTCTCATTTCCTCCCGTTTCGCCTCCGCCCCCGTATAGAGCCGGTCATCGGACAACAGTGCAATGTGCGAGCGAATCGCAAACTACGACGATACCCACATCGTTCTTTGTACTTTTCGCGCGTGAGCGCGCGCTTTCTTTATTCGTCTATCTCTTCTTATCTCACTGGCCACGGCTTGGTTGCGATAATTTATTACGTTCGCGAAAATTTGCGTACCCCATCTATTAGCCGCAAAGATCTCTGAGTCTTATCTCTCTTGGTGCGCGCTGTCGACCTGCTGACTGCGGTTCTCTCAGGAATACAGGACTCTCGCTGCGGCCGGTGCGGGAGAGTCCTCTCGATGGCTTCGGGCATTTGTGGCCCTCGCAAGATCTCGACCTTGCGGCCTTGACTCGCGAGAAATGCCGTACAGCTTGTACCACCTCATTCCTTCGATCTTTGACGTAATCTCTATTTTTTTTCGTATTTTTTTAACCGGAAGACGGATGATAGGATATACGAAAATTTGTGTAACGTATGGTGAGGTTAAAATTTTGATGTTTTAAAAAGCATAAAAAAAGTGCAGTGTTGGAGGTTTTTCTATGCTATTTACATTGAAAACCAAAGTTTCTACGAAAGTAGAGGCCTGAGAAGAACATTTTTCTCTCTATACTGAAAACATACTGTACATTTCCTGTACGTTTGTTAACTTCAAATAAACTCTTTTCTCCGTAAATACAAGTCTTGTCTCTTATTCCAAAGATATTCCGCATCTAACCGCGGGACGACTGTCGCAGATGCGAGGTCCGCGAAGGGAGACAAACAATCTTATCTCCAGGAAGTTGGCAATTACATACATCGAAGATTATTGTAATAGATAAAGCCTAATTGTGTGTATTGAAACGTCGGTGCATCGGAATAATACTTCGTCTCGTTCCCGCGGGTGTGTCGTCACGTCGTCGGACTAGTTCCCGCGGCCCGGGGCTTCAGGCTGTGCATGGTGCACAGAAAAGTTGCCGAGACTATGGTGGAGAAGGCTGCTCGCCGGGATGCTCGCCGGGCGTGCACGCGAGTAGATCGATGATGGGCGCTAATTTAACGAGGTATAAATAAAGTCGGCGAGGCTTCACAAGAAGAAGAAGAGGAGGAAGAAGAAGAAGAAGAAGAACCGGTGAGAAAGAGGAGAGAAATTGCGGACAGGGTGTGTACGGGAGGCCCCGAAGCTAAGGAAGTGGTTCGCGCTGAGGACGACTCGAGTGTAGCCTCATCTCGTTTTCGCTGTCTCGCGGGACTTAAGCACACGGAACTCTGTCTTTCCTTTGGCTGCTGTAATTGCAGTTACTCTCTGACGCTCTTTATCCATGCTCGCGCGGAATGACAAGTTCATTTTATTAAGACACCTTGAGCGCTAGTTTGAGCTTTGCTCCCTCCGCAACACTCGGGTGAGGATTTAAGGGATGAGAAAGCGCATACGCGCATAACTCATTTCTCGAACGGTTCTCTGTATCTGCGGGCGTTACGCTAGCTGAGAGGGAACGATGAGGACACACGAAAGTGCCAAAACCCGTTGGTGTATATAGTACGACGACTCGAGGAGTGTGAACGGATATGTCGCCTTCTTTGATGTCTCCGTCCTCCTTCTTACTGCTATGCTCTCAGCCGTGGATTCAACGACACTATGCGTAACCTATCCTTCTCTTCACTTCGAGCAAACGCTCGAGTCTTGTGCGCCAGCGTTCTCTTGTATTTCCTTTTTCGACTCTCTTTGCTCTCTGCGCACGACTGAGACGACAATGAACTGGGGGGTCCTTTATTTATTCTTCTACCTCCGGGCTTCTCGCTCTGGTATTCAGTCACTTCTATCTTTAACGTCTCTTGTTCTTCTTTTCTTTTCTACTGGGTAATCCCTGCACTGATTACGTCGGTCGATATATATATGTTTTTATTGCTATACAGATGTACATACTGTGAAATGGACCAAAGGAAGTTATGAAGTTTATTTTGAATTTTGAAAAACTTAGTAAACTTTCTGTTTCAAAAACACTTTGCACAGAGAAAACTTTTACAGTGATGTGCGATCGAAAAAAAAAAATGTTATACACTTTTTTTTATCTATATTTGCCGAAATTTGTCCCTTAAGGAGGAGTCTTGGCCTTAACATTATTTTGGGTAAATTATGCGAAACCCCATTTTCTCAGTTCTTTGCCTAACGCTCGAAAAATCGTCGTAATCCAAGATTATGAGATCCTTGTGATTTGTGACGAGAAATACGCACAATGACCGTTCCCACGTTCGAGCAATATATTGTGTAAACAACGCCACTATCCGTTAATCTATTTTCTCGATTTTACTTTATATTCGAGACATAGATGGTTTTAGCACCGAGTGCAAGCAATGTTGGCCAGAAGGGGTTTTACCGCTTTCTGTTTCCGTCTTTCTTTCATCGCAACCTCTTTCCTCCCGTACGGCGTCTATCTGATCGAATCACACGAACGCGAAGGGGGCGCCCTTTCCGCGTGCAACCCAAGGTACTGTACCCCAGGGCCCTATCGCGGGTATGACCGATGCGCGACGGGATCCCATATTGCTCCGGTCGTACCCGGCTCTGTGGGAATACCGTCCTGCGGCAGTGAGCGCATCGGTGCATCGCGGCGCACCAAGAGTAAGTAGATCCACCGTATACCGGCTTCGGTCACCACACGGAGGTACCCAGGAGAGGAGTCCAGAACCGTGCACGGGACTCTACGACCGCGCGAACCCCGGGACGGATGAATAATAATCAAGGTAGATCGGATCCAGCCGCGCGAGCGCGCGTGTGGTGGCTTCATTAGCGAGCGGAAAGGATCGAGAGTCTCGCCAAGCGCCCCCCGCCCCTCCTCCGGCACACTGTCGCCGGTTTCTTCGCTCTTTCGACCTCACGAAAGTATCGATCTCTCTATCAACTCGAATTGAAATTCTCGTCGAACTTTTCGTTAACCCTTTAACCTCCGAACGTTCGAGCAATGTTTGGAAACGGGTTTAAATGTTTAAGTTACGGATTCGTGTTCCAAATGCAATAGATCATCTCTGAATCTTACATAACAATCGCCAAAGTGAAAAGTCGAGGGGTGTTCGGCAATTTTAAGTCAGAAAACGTGATTTATCATTTTTTTATCAGAAATCTCATTACAAATGACATGCGATTGATTGATTGTACCGATGTTCTGATTATGTTAAAAAAATGTACAGCTTAAAATATAACAACGCGGGGAAAGATTTTAATTTTCTTTAATAGCATTTTTTTCAATTTCTCTATTTAAACAAAATAACACTTCGACTACAATCTTTAACATTCGCAGCGGGGAATTCATCGCATGATCAGGACACTGTTTTCAACGAACAACCGAACAGAATTCGTGATACGATTTTTTTCAACCTATAAAAAAAAACCGTTTTTTTACCCGAAATCACTTAACGCTCCTCTTAACAGTGCAACAAAACGATCATTCGTTTAGGAAAAATAGTTGGGCTATAAAAAAAAAGTGGATGACAGACGCTTGTTAAATTTCGACGATAAAAGTTTACTCCAGTTTCTCGTAGAACCAGTAAAATCCGAACGCGTTCCACCGCGAATAAACCGTTCGACGAATATCGAACAAAGGTTCTTCTCGCGATTCTCGTCGAGAGACAAGTCAACAAGTGGGTATTTCTGTGTAGTACACTAGGTGTACATTCTCGTGCAGTATATATACTCAAGAGAACTTCCTTTACGACTTTACAACGAGGAACAGAGGAGGGGGACCGGAGAGCGAGTAGTTTTTCTTTCGCACAGTTTTCCATGGATGACCGTGAAATCGGCGCCAGTGCTATCGCACGTAAACCGGTTTCTATCTCTTGCTGTCGGAGGGAACGTACATCTCTACGCGGCAAGTCTCGTATTGTCGGGTACCACGGGTATATAAACGAGGTACTCCTCTTCTGGACTATAGACCAGCGTACCAGAGAACTATTCAGATCCCCGCCGAGACGCTTCGCGTCTATGGCGCGCGAGCGGTCCGCCCGCTTCGTGCTATTTCTGCGGACGCGCTTTCACGCACTGTGCCCCGGCAAAGTGCGTGCAGCGCGGCATTGTGCGTACAGACTCGAGTAATATGGACACATCGATGTATATGTGTGACAACGACGGCGACAACAACAAATGGTAGAGGGACTCACATGTGTGTGTGCAGCGCTGGGAGGAAAAGAGCAAAACGCATACGGTGCAGGTGTGGGCGTGATCACCTGCTCGGTCGGGATGGGCGAAGAGCCCGCCATCGGACCTCCCGCTGGTCTTGAGATTCGCGAGGCATTCCGTCGCGGTATTTTACAAGAAAGGGCCATCGAACCGATTCCCAGAGGAGTTGACGACTCGTCTGAATGCCTTGTGATAATTTCGTAAATATCACCACCTTAATATACCATATATACCGTCAACCCGGAGATATGAAAAAAAAAAAAAAAAAAAAAAACAGATGACTACGCCTGATATTCATGACGCCGAGCCGAATTTCACAAGCACTAAAGATCCACGCCTCAATGAATAGCATCATATCTCTGACTAGGTGACTTCATGTCATCATCAAAGAATCGTTGTTCTTTCCGATGACACACACGGATATACTTTGAATCGAATGGATAGCCAAAAATGAGTAACCATACACTCTGCTGCCCCATGGCGATAAAACTAAAAATGTCATTATCGCATGGTTAATGGTCTTGAATGGTCGTCAAGAGGTTACAGAACGATAAGCATTAAAAACCGTTCGTTGAGCTTGAGAAACTTGATGATCGGATTGACGGATTTGACAGTAGAGTTAATGACAGGGAAAGATATGTAAATACGACGCAAGTGATGCTTTAATAAATTAGCAAGGAACCCATGAAAAAAAAACAGGTACTTTGATAACCTGAAATAAACGGGAAATCGGGATAATTCGATCGAAGTTCAAAAGGTCGATAAAACGCGACAATCAAAATTTTCGATATCGATTCTTTCATATCCGGTTCGCTGTGCCTCGCATGTTTTTCTACAGTTCACAAACACACAGAAAGCTTAATTACGTAAAACGCATAGCGGTAAATCGCGACATGCGTGAATCGTGAGAGAATTTCATGACTGTTGCCTTGGTGCCTATAATGCACAGTGAGAGTCTCGAACTCTGTGCTGATATATCCTTTGGTGAGGAAAATCTCTCATCGATGGATCAACGACCTCGACCATGCGCGTCGGTTCTTTCCATCTTCGTCTGACCATTGGGAAGATGAAGGGGAGGGGGGATTACTCTCGAGCGTGCGGATTACCGTGAGCCGCGCGGGCGCACCGAGTTTGTCGATTCCGTGTAATGATTCGCGTATAAACCGTGCGTGAGCGTGCGATGTATCTCTCTCTTGTGCAGGCGGTGCTTCTGAGAGTATATGCACCTTAGTCTCGTCATGCAACAGACCTCCGGATTCCTGGAGCGTCTGTCGCATCGTCGAGATTCGTGCGAAATTTACTCATCGCTTCGATAACTATGATACAACGACGTACCGAGAGATCGCTAACATTGGCATCAGTCGAGAGATAATCACCGTAGACGCGACCACGTATTTGCTACGGAATATCGTGATCAATTGAATTATCCAACGAATCATTATCCAGAATCGACGTCAAACAAAAGTCTGTTATGATAAGCGTAGCAGATGAACATCGCGAAGATGCTGAAACTTCGCATATGGCTATTATCTGGCGTGCATTGGATACACTATTACATAGCGGCACGAGAACACTGCCGATGCATCTATGCTCGTTCTCGACGGTCCTCCGTACTCTGGTCATAGCGTACCTATGACCGTCAGAGCATTGAATTAGCTCTTAGGCAGGAACCGGTGGTTGCGTATGCGTGTTCGGTTCGATAGTCCGATGATCAGAGGGCACGTGCAAGAGGGTGTCCGATAATAATGCGTGGGAATGTGGATTGGGTTAGGAGAGCACTAACCGAGATGCGTGTATATATAGCACAGAATGGCATATAGCGTCTGCACTACGGTATGGGAGATCGTAGAGCCCGAGAGCGAGGAGCCACTGGAACAGAGAACTCTAGATGGCTGGTTGGCTGACTAGCCAGGCGGACCATACCAGCAGCGCAGAGGGTCCTGGGTTTAGACTTTGATGTACTGTCAGGCGGACATCGTAAACGCATTAGTTCGTGCTATATGCCTTGTGCTGTTGCTCGCTGCTGCTGCTGGTGATGGTGGCCGGTCGTGCGGTGCATGTGCGCTACGTGAGCTCCCTGCTAGAGAGACCTCTCTTGCTCGTTGCTTCTCTGCTAGCATCTCACTCTATGGACTGTTCTACGTTCCCGTTATAGTAGATGCGATGCCTGGGCTACCCAACTATTCTACGATCCGACCATCGAGGTATATGCAACCAATGTATGTACGTACTGTCATTATATGTATGGGTTACAGCGAAGCTTGAACACAGACGAAACGAAATGACTATGCATCCCGGAGATGGTCAAATTGTACGACGGGGTATTTACCAGCACTTACACGAGTAGAAGCAAGGGAATTAATGTATACAGGATAAGAAGACTGTGCTCGTCGAGGGTGATCGATTGTTGGTGTCTCTCAATGCGCTCGTTTATCTATTGAGAATTGTGTCCAACTATGAATTCGCTATGAATGGTTTTAACATGATAGGCGGAGCATGCTTTGGTGACGGGAGAATAGATCGTGGCAGCCTCCGATGGCTCGTACAGGGAGAAGATCGTAAAGTTACAAACAAATGCGATGGTTTCTACTGTTCTTCGAAGTGGTAGAACCAACAGGCTTTAGAAAGGGTAAAAATGACTTCTATGAACCCAAGACACGATACGAAGCGATAAAGCGTCGATATATAACAAGGCGTTACCGTTTGTCACCTCTATCACGTTCTCCGAAGATTTATCTAAAAAAAATGCCGGCTTACGATGAAATTGACTACCGAAATGATCAATGGAATAACAAAGTTCTGTGCAGCATATAGAGCACTGACTTTGTTCCTTTGTGTGAAATAAATCCATGGAAATATGGTAGAGCGCGTTCAACAATGTGCATCCGTAGAACACCGTCAATGAGGTATATAGAGCGATTCAGATGCACCGGAGAAAGTGAGGCAGAGCGAAAGAAAGACGAAAAAAAAAAGGGATTGGAGAAAAACATAAAAAAGGAACCACGATTCCACAGGTGGTTGACGGCGTCGCATTCTCGCTCATCTTTGCGAACTCTTTTCGGCTAGAGATTCCAGCCTCCGAAGTTCCTCCGTCTCTCTTTTCCTCTTTCCACTGCGCCGCTGGTTTTCACCATTCCGACACGAGAAAATGCAATGTATCCGTGAAGAAGGTTTCTTCGTCAATCGTGCTTCTTCTTCAGCGTGAGTTTCTCACTCTCTCTCCTCTACCACCTCTCACAGTTTCCTCGCTTCCAACTCGAGAGGGTTCTCGAGTGGGCTTGCGATGCCAGAGGTTTTCTATCTCCTCCAACGTTTCTCTCCATCTATCCAGCGAGAGGCAAGCACGAGCGAGCTTTGGTTCGGTAGTCGAGCATCTAATATGGCAGACCAACGGAGACACTGACGGATCTTTGCAATTAATAAAACGTTTCCCCGCTTATTGTCGTGGCCGGCTACTTGGTTATGCTCGGTGGGCTACCCTTTTCATTCGCTCTCCGTTGTACGGTCTCTCCGCTCACAGAAGCGAATGCGAACAGGGCCTCCTAGAAGCCGAGAGACTGCGTTCAGCCTGAGGCTAACTGACTACTCACCTTTGCCTACTCTACCTTCGCTATCATACAGTATTCTCTGTGCTATATCTATGCATTGGCTACTCCTCTGCCATGCGGTGTGTTGTTACCGCTCTCGTCTTCCCCTCGCTCCACCTCCTTCCCTCGTATTCCACAAGCTTACGCTCGCGTTTTGAATGGACGCGTATTAATTGGTCCTGGTCCGAGCGTTGGCACTAGTGGATGTCCTCGTGTCGAGTTTCCACCCCAGCGATTGTTCCTTCTGCCTCAGCCCGGTGTATCTCTCCACCTTCTTCCTCGACGAATCTTTTCTTCTGGAATCTTCAGGACCCTCTTGATGTCCGGGAGGGAAGCCAAGACGAAAGGAAGATAACAAGAGAATACTTGATTTCTTCTGCGGAGGCCCTCGCACGATCTTCTTGTAGCTTATAGCATACATAGACCGGACCTCCCCGGCGTTTCAGAAGAGATAGATACAGATGTATAAAGTACCGCATACAATGTATGCAAACTCTGTGGCTTCTTGGTAGCTATTATAGCCGCAGTCGTGACTTGTGAATTGAGATTTCCGGCATAAGAGAGCCTTTACCCAAAGTTTACTCGAGGCTTACTTATCTCATAGTTACTTGAATCATACTTGAGTATAGGATAAATTTGCTATACATGATCTACGAGTGCCAAACAGAAATAGAAATCAACTTCAGTTCGCACGGAACTTTAGTTACATTTTTACGTCTATGATAATTGACGCGATAGTTACATACGTTTCTGGTATCGCTGCCTTTGATCGAAGATACGGTGAACATATACGGGATTAAAATCCAGATACGTAGGTACATAATCAACAACATTTTTTGGTCGTTTTCGTAATTTTCCAATCATGAATCAAACAAACAAATAATATTTGTTCACGTATGCTGCACATTACTCGGTTGCCAATAAACGACAGCGTAGCCATTTGCAAGGGAAACAAATATACAAATACATTCGTGAGATACGGATGAGTCGTGCCGTCACAGTTTCGTTACATTTGCTTCATTCAGCGAGAAGAGAAGCAAAAAGACAAAGAACAAGATCAAGAAGACCACCATACGGTTGGCATGTGGGTTACTGTCGCCGCTTGCCCGGCACCGGTGAAAGTCTCTGGAGATTTTACAGTAGTTTCTGCATCGGGAGCAGCAGCAACATCGAAGCATGATACAAAAGCGAGAACTGATGAAATCGAGGTAGCAGACAGTAGAGTAGCAACGGCCAGCCTCCATACAACACTGCATCAGCATGAGCAGAATAGTAGGGCGTTACAGCGATGTTGGTGGCATCGTGGTTGAGCACGAGAGGAGTGAAACTTTCGACAAAGGCTTCCTTCTCGAGGGGGCACGAGAACTATGCTGCAGTACGTATTAGAGAACCGGGTAAGGAGGAGATGAATCCTCGAGAGATGTGGCGCACGTCCGGGAACGCCCTGACTTCACGGTAACTGGGCGTTATGAACAACAACGCGACGTATTAGGACAAGATGCCTCACGGTGTCTTACGTTGAACATATGCTTAACAGAGCTTCAAGTGAAGTTTGCCTTGGTATACACAGATTGATTTCTAGCACTACCGGACGTGAACGATGCACACAAGTAGCGAGAGTCTCGTAATGCTGCTTGGTCATCGACTCATGGATTGATCAAACAAGAAATGAAAACGATTCTTGATGGAATAAGCTACTTTTGTTTGTCGAAGATTCTTTCGCGTATGTGGGCGATAACGGGGCAACTCGGCACACTTAACCTTGCAACCTGAATTGGCTAGGAATCGTCGACATTTTTTTTAAATCACATATGACGACTTTCTTTAGACGTATACCAAAAGGTCAATATCGGTTCACTCCACATAAAAATTAGGCTGTTAAAGTGCAAAATGTTTTCAAGTCTTTACTTCTGTCTGATAGTTGTGGTAATATGTATCCGCTCCGATGTTTCCTGTCTCGGAAAGTTAAGCCTTTCGCCTCTGCGTTCCTGTACGGGAAACGACGAGTGAGTTACTTGAAGGGAGAGAAGAACGTGAAATGCGGGTGACGCCGAATATAGATCAAAGATGTGATTTATTTTACGATTGCGTTTCGTCTCGGCAGCCTTTTCCCCGTCGACTTATAAGCCAGTCAGGCAGTTTCAGACAGTCGAAAGCGAAATAGACAGCGAAGAAAAGCTATTAGCTATTAGAAGGCGGGGTCTTCCCCGGTTAACTCATCTGGCCGCATATGCGCGCGCGGTTCTCGCGCGTTCTCTCTACCTCCTCGTATTTCGAATTTCGAAATTTATTCACTCAACCGCTCGCCACCGAGCATTCGGTACGTGCCCGATTATTTCCGTATGCAGGAAACACGCCGGGCGACTCGATGCTAACGGTGGTCACGTATACATTATACGATATTCGATATATATCGTAACTGTGACCGATCGGGAAGCGAATGAAGAACGAAAAGACAAAAAATGAAAAAAAAAAAAAAAACATAGATACGTTCTCTCGGGAGGATTGCCCCGATCGACAGAAAAGTGGGCGTAACGAACAATCGTAAGGGGGGAAACCGTGGATCTTTTCGAACGGATAACGTCGGAATGAGAAAAGAGTTTGAACGAGTAAACGAGCACATGGGAAAGAGACGAAAAGAGAAGGACCACGGAAAGCCCAAGAAGAGACGCGGCATAGCCCAGACCTCGCGCGCGGTGTGCTTCATTTCGAGTTTCGGATTCGGGAATTGGTTATGAATAATGCAAACGCGGTGTGTGTGCGCGCGAGAGGAGAGCGCTCTTCTCTTCTCGTGGTCAACGGCTCGAGTGGATCGAGCCCGCGGTTTGCCCGACTAATACCGAATATCCCTGCTGCTGGTTCCCTGGGATGTTCTCTGTTTGCTGGTCAAGCTAACCAGAAGGTTCCGGGTATGGAAGGGAACCCAAACGATGTTCATGCATCCTGCGGCAATTTCTCTCTCCGATTTGCCCTCTAGCCATTCCGTACTTTATCACGCCTGATCCGATCTCTCGAGATGTCAATTATTTCTATATTTCAAGTTCGCTGATCGAAAATTCGGAATCGCGCATGTATGGAAACGATTGCCATTCAATTCAGACATTGATCAGCAAGCTTTTCGCCAAATGC
Source organism: Buathra laborator (assembly GCA_934046635.1). NCBI lineage: Eukaryota > Metazoa > Arthropoda > Insecta > Hymenoptera > Ichneumonidae > Buathra > Buathra laborator. The sequence continues at coordinate 8,772,316 of OW203898.1, read as the reverse complement.
TTACTCGGCAAACTTGAATGATAGAATTTTCCTTTGACTCGGCATTTAAACGGAATGAAATTTATACTCTGCAAACACCGATTATCCGATCGCCGCTTCGTAGATAAACGCTGATGACATTTATGATCAATTCAATGGCAACTTGTCAACGGAACGTTGAAAACAACGTAGTAATGCAATCAGCGAGGTGTTAGAAGTATCCATCGACTATCTCCCATGCGTGCCATGTGTCCCCCCAACAGTAAATTAACATAACGCATATACACACATACATTCCTCGAGGAACATCGCGTGCAAACATCGCTAACGGCGTCTCCGTCGTCGGGATCCACGAAACGTCCAAACGATGCGTGACTCACTTCCAGAGACGACGCGCGGACGGTGTGGCAAGTCGACGAGACACGCTTAGATAGTTGACTAGCCGTCTTACCAGCTAGTTGACTAGGCCCCTGTTGAGCTCTGCTACCAGCATCAAACCGCATAGGGGACGATCGGTCTTCTATAAAAAGAGGAAGCGCTCTCATCCCTCCGTTTTGATAAACAGAGGCAAACGGGCCGAGCCTCTCCGCGGCACGAGACACACCACCGAAGGGAATAGCGTATTATGATTTAGTGTCGACATGCCAGTTCGCTATACAGCGTGTGTCGTTTTCAACGAGCTAGTCGAGCGATATCCGCAGCGGCAGAGGCTCAGGGCAAATACCCAAGGAAAACCAGAGCGTTGAGCGCATCAACTTCTCTACGCGGACTAAAGCAGCGGCTGTAGATCTCTGTGAGACACACAGATGTTTTACTTCCAAGACGTACGACACACTCGCGTAACACATAGTATACCAGCAGTTTAGTACAGAGAATATCTGAAGCGAAGGCGGCACGCTGCCACTGCGGTCTACGTTGGTTTATGTTTCGTCTGTGTGCTCGACTCGCGCGCTCTTTGCTTTATTTCCCTTCCACATCGTCCAACGTTGATGCCTTCCGCTATGTGCTATGGGCGCTCTACCCTCGGTGAATGCATGCCCACGCTATGTGTAAAACCCTCGGGTATTCCGTCGTTTCGCCGAGTGGAACGCGGGTTTTGTCTCTTGTATACATCGCTACGGATCCTGCTACAGCAGATTCGAACGATTTACGTATATTATAGCGCGGTCTATGGATAAGCGAAAGAAGAAGAAGAAGAAGAAGAGTTCGTTGTATACGAGCAGCCAGATCGTTCGAGACAACCAGGAAAAGCCTACAGACGACGCCGACGCGGTGTCTCTTCTTCCATACGTGCGGTGAAAAATGTTGAATCGCAAAGATGGAAAGAAAAAAAAAAAAAGGAGCCTCGTGAGTCGTCTGAGAAAGCGAGAATCGCGCGCGACCGATAGATAGTAAGAAGAACGCGAGGATAGGACACACGCGCTTAACGATTGCGTTCACAGTGAACGATCGACGAAAGGACGGGCTGCGCGATATCTAACGAGCGAATTCGCGAAGAAGACATTGTAATAGATCTCCGATTTCCTCAGTCACACGTTCTTGCAGATATATATATTTTATTTTATCGCAGAATCTCTCGTAGATCTCTGCTTCTGATGCGATTCTAGAGAGTCAGATTGGAGAGGGAAAGATTTCCGTGGGAAAATTTGCTTGGTCCCGGATTGGGACGAAAATTTATTCGTATTATCCGATGCGTGGGCATGTCGGATGATGAGGCAGTTGGGAGAATGAAAAAAAAAATGGTAGAAAGAAATGAATGAGAGAAACCGTTTCGAAGATACAACTACAGGAGAGAGTCATGGACGCTTTCCTTCCGAGGTATTGTTCCATTCCTCTCGTGTCCCACCTCGTATCTCTCTCTCTCTCTCTCTCTCTCTCTCTCTCTCTCTGTCTATCGCATCTCACACGCAGCAATAGTGGACTGTACTGTAATACAGACACTTGTCGAACGCGTATATGGTCCCGAGATCCGTTCACCAGCGATGATGTACATGCCAAGGCGAGACATCGATCAAAACGATCGGAGAGATGTGTGATCCTCCTCGCTATCGTTCGCGAGTACGAACCCGCGGGTTTCTTTTTTTTTGTTTTTTTTTTCGCTTCGACGTTTCTGTACATCCTCTCGCATCTTATAAACCTCTCGCTAATTTTGAATAGGGCCTCGTTTGCGATCGCAAACGAAGGCGGCATCGAGGGAAGGGGGGGAGTTCAAACGTCTCGGCGTCGAGGTCGTCCCCCGGATCGATTATCGACTGTACTCCCGCGCGGTACAGCCTCCTCTGTCCGCCCGCTCATCATCGAAAAAAAAAAATAAAAATAAACGGACTCTCACGACGAGCCTGTTTGTGATCGCGCTCGCGCGCGCCCGCTTGGCCTTGTAAATGTCGCACAACTTTTTACGCCTTCTCTTTAGGTTTCTTTTTCTGTTACACGAGAGAACCCAAGCGTCGCGAGACGCGAATAAATCTTGTATCTTCCGAAATCATCGCGAGTATAGTCACGAGAAATTTGATACTCTTGATAATGTATTCCCGCATCGAGTTGCGGAAGATACGGTAGCGATATTTCAAGTTAATATCTTATTTTATTAACTCATTAAGGAGTGGCAGTGAAAAAAAAATGATATTTTTCAATGTCTGGTTAAATTGGGACGATCATTCTCGAGTTCAATGGACTCAAGTAAAAAAAAAAATTTCTTGCCCAATCAATTGGAAAAATCAGCGAAAATTTGAAAAAAAAAAAAAAAAAAATCGCTCTTATAAAAAATTATTTTACAAATTTCAATCAGTGGGAAAAATTCATGTATATGAAAAATAAATAATGTATATATAATAATTTTTTTTAAAATGAGTAAAGTACAGTGAAGCAACTTTTAGCGCAATAGTTTACACTCTGGAATCTCGGGAGCAATCAAATATTATATTGAAATAAAAATCGAAAAAAAAAAAAAACAAGTGAAACTTTCGCGCAATACAAGATTTTGAGTCTTTATCGTGCAGCGATGAAAACGTGCGGTGAAATGATTGAAATTCTTTGGCCCATATATGCCTATACCTTTTAGACCACTCTCCTTCTAAGCAACGTTTCGACGATTGCTTCGAGCTCGTTTGCTGGGGCACAGTTCCGTACTTCGAGCGTTATAGAGTCGGCCCCGCGCAGTCGATTTGTCGATGCCCGCCCGTCTCGGGCGGGTTTCGATATTTTTACGACACACGCCGTGACTCGTAAGGGAAAGAGAGCTCAGGACGTAGAAACTCGACGTTCGTGCACTCAACTCCAGGCACTTTTTTCGTTTTCTTTCGCTCTGTCGCTCCCGGAACCCGGACTTTCTTTCTCGCGCCTCTACCGCTTTACTTCTGCCGCTGTTCCTGCCGTGTTGCTGTTGCTGTTGCCGATGCTGTGGCTCTCACCGGCTGGCAGGGGTCAAATCGATTTCGGTCAGAATTGGAGATAAGGTTTATAGGTTTTGGTTTGGACCCCAGCGCTGTACGAAACCTTCACGTAACTCTCTCTCCTACGTACGTACGTCTGTCTCTCATACCCGAACAGGACACGAGACGAGAGTTAACGTGTACGGTATACGGTTCCGAGAGGCTCACAGGCCACCGGGCCACGGACAGCTACTCTCAGACTCTCCGAAAATTTTCTACAGACTTCCAATAAAGATAAATGCCACTATTGCCGATCGTCTATTTCCAAATGCCTGCGTAACCGATTGACGGTTCGGGGCACCGGTATCGGCAATTGAAACGTTAGCATATTTTTCGATCAAACTTCACGACGGTAGACATCCAGACAACGTCAGGATGTACTTCAATTTCACATCCGCGTGTAACACCTATCAGTTCTTCATCGATGTATTGCATATCTGTATTTACTTTCCATACAAACATTGTAAAGAATTGTGTAAATAAAAAAAAATGCTAAAAAAATTCGACTGACTGCGAATTCAACCGATACGTTATTTAAGGGACTGCGAAACTGAATTACACGTTTTTGACGATCGAAAATAGGAATATTTAATTTCACCCTTATTTGCCGTTTTTTTCTATGCTTCGGTTTTACGCCATCGACGTTCAGCTGGACGCGGTATACGCAAGCGAAGCAAGGACCCTTGCCAAGAAAGGGAGGAAGGGAGTAGTAGCTAGCTGGCGCATTTCACACGTGTCAATCGACCAAAGATTTACCGTCGTTCCGTTCGTGCTGTGTACGCCCGGCTCTGCTCTTTCGCCTCGCTATTTTCATCTCTCGCTCTCTCTTTCTTTCTCTCTCTCTTTCTCTTTCCACCTTTACAGATATATATGTATATAATGTACTAGTGTACATAGGTACGAAGGAGCGATCGCAGTGCCCTTTCCGTCTCACTTCTTTTCTTCCTTCGTAAATCAATCGCGCGCCTCCACCGATTCAGGCTGCGTGGCAACCTGGCGGCTCGGCTCGTTGTGAGTCAGGGTCGGCTATGTATATGTGTTATATACGTATAAACAGTATATACATGTGTATGCGTGAGCACACCGAACCAAACGCTGTATATATCGTATTGTTCCGCGGCGGCGAAATCGATTGAAGCAGATCGAGTTGACCCTTCGGTCGCGTCCTCGAACCTCCTCATTCGATCTCGTTTTTTTTTTTTTTTTTACACTTCCTCCCCGCCTCCCAAGCCCTCCCCTTCGATCTTCGACATCAGCTTTTTACTCATGCAAAATGAAATCGATACGCGTTGCGCAAAAATTACCGACTATTATTGTGAATTGTGACTTCAATTTATAATTCATTGTTTTCCGGTCAAATGCAATACGATTTAAAATGACACATTAATGGGATTCGGTTAGTACGAGAGACCGGGATCATGTACATTATTTTTGTCGACAATTCCAGGTGTTTCTCGATGTATTTTTATAACATTATTAAAGTTTTCAACCGGTTTAATAAGACAAAAGCAGATTCGCGAGATATTTTCAATTTTTTACAAATAGTTCCCAAAATATTATTTAATTTGCAAAGGTAGATAGATATATATATATGTGTTTCATAGGGTTAAGAAACCCACAAAATTGAGGATGAGGAATGATTTTTTTTATTTTTTTTTATGAAATCTCGTATACCAAGGACGGTAATAATCCCGTGTGATAATCATTGACGATCTGTCAATGAAATTGAAAATTTATCTTTCGAAACGCCGTGAGGTAATCGCGGAAGGATACAAATACGCGAAGGATAGTATATATAGGTACGTATATATACATATAGCTACAGGGAAAACCTTGAATGGAAGGCGGAACCTGCGTATGTACGCGCGCGAGACTCACGATTATGTGTCTTCGCGGAACGGATGATGAGCCTCGGCCTCTATGTTTAACGATCGCCCCAAGCATCCCGATGATTCGTATTCTTGAGCGCGGCGTGACGCACTCGCACGCATCGGAGCAAACCGTGTGCCTCTCATGTGAAATAATGCCTGGAATCTTCGACGAGACGTTCTATCATTCCGTTGCGCGGGTGGTGTCGATATTAAAGTCCCGATCGATTATTGATTGCGCGATAATAAAATTGATATATCGATGTTATAAATCGTTACGGGTACGAAATCGTACGACGATCTTCTCTCTCACATCGTCTTCTTATTTCTCACTCGAAGTTTAATATGTAAGTGTTCTCCTAATGAGATAATCTGCGGCTGTACGTCATCGAAAAAAAAAAAAAAAAAAAACAATGAAATAAAAACATCAGATAAACACTCCGAATAACGAACCCAATCACTAAATAAAAGATTTTTTCGAACTGAAGGCTCTACACAATTTTTTATTTAGTTTCTTTAATTGCAAATAATTTCGATTTTTTTATATTTATGGTGCAAACTTTTCAAATTTCATTAAACGTCGGAAAAATTTGAGACATAAATATCAATAGATTAAAAATTGTCTAAAGTGTCTAAAAAAAAAAATGGAAATTTTCTAATGTGTTTAATTTGATTGCCGTGAAAAATGTATCTCTGTCACAGTTAATAATAGCAAAGTATTATGATGAATGATAATTATAAATGAGAAATGTTTGATTCATTCAATTTTAGGTGTCCATATTTTTCAAGCGTAAATATCAAAATGAAATTTCTCATTGATCTCGTAATAGTTGAAAAATGTTTATTTCCGAGAGTCCCCTGGAAAGGAGGAGGGGAAAGGGGGTGGGGATACGCGGTCGCCGAGTCGCCGAGACACTCGAACCCGCGGATTCCGTTAGGAATTTTCTCAGCCACGTTCCCACAATGAGTATGAGCACACAGTGCCTGTGTTCAGTCGGAGAGTTGTGTTTTCTCGTCGTGTCTACGCGGCTGCCTACGGTGCAGAAGAGTTTGGTATCGATGCTCGCCCGGTGATCGCGGCGAAGTGTACCCAAGTCGAAGGCGGAAGTTCCTCTGACGTCTCTACGGCTATCGGAGTTGCGGAAGACGATGCGGCGGTGGCGGCAGCGGGAAGCGGGCGGGAAGGGAAGAGAATGAAGCAACCAGCGAAGGTCTGCTAGCAAAGCAGGATGCAGTAAAAACATCGTAGCCACATCGCGCGGACTCGGCGGGCTGTACCATTACCGGTACCGCACAGGAATTCCAAGGAAGAGCGCACAGTGACGCGTCGAAATCAGCGTGAGGCCCTCGTTTCGAATCGTCATCGATGACTTCGTATAGCCAACCGAGCAATCTACTGACTAACCGCCCCGACAGCCGTATTATAAAGTACAAACGATGAAGTTCATTTCTATGACCCCCACAGCACGATCCGGTCAGTTAGTACTGCGTACCGAAGTTAGCGTGCCGGTGGTCTATCGCTAGAAATAAGTCATCGAAGAAATATCGAGTACACAAACGGAGCACGGCGATTGGCCCCTCAAGGAACTCGGCACGTAACCGTGCAAAACTAAACTCCGATCGATATTTCTGTGCTGTTAAATTATTGAATTATTTTACGCGAGAAATGTTTTTACGATGAAAAATAAATTAGAAATTAAAAACCTCTATTATTTTTTTACATAAAAATAAATATAATTAAAAAAATAAACGTAATTTATTTATAAAAAGGAATGTCTTAGTTTATAGATATAAACTTCGATTCTCTGTAGTAACATAACTGAATCAATCGTAAAAAAAATTGTGAAATTGATAAACTAAAAACATTTTTCATGCGTGAAGTACCTGATTTCAAAAGTTTAAGGCTTCGGAAACCTTAAAAAATCGTCGTTCCATTTTTTAGACTTTTCGTACAAATACGTCGGTTTCATATACAAAAATTAATGTAATTCTCCGGTGTCTCAGTTCAACGCTCAGTTCTATCTTATAGATTAAAAAAAAGTACTTCACACTTTCCACTTACGGTGTTTCACAGTCAACCAACTATTAGATGGCCAGCAACTAGCGTAGTGTACCTTCTAGGAATGTTCAACCCGACGATCGTTAGAGAGAGTAACCAAGGGAAGCGATAAGGACTTCGAGAGACAAAGTGCTCTATGTACAGATGAAAGATTTTCGTAGAGTGACGAGGCTCACTTCGAGAAGCGATATAGCGCAATTTAACAGAGTTTAGATGATAGATTACGAGTCTTTCGAGACAAAGTTTATTTTTGACGGTAAAGAAAGTTGCGTCGGCTCGCAAGGGTGAGTAGGTAGATTGTTAAGGTACGCGCGTGTCTGCGTGTGTGTGGATTTTTTTTACATCTTCACTCGATCCTCATCCTCCGTTCAGTCTCCTTCTTCGTCGTTTTTTTTTTTCATTTACATGAAAGACTTTGCAACTAGGCACATAGGTTGGTCCAAGGTAAGATAGGCTGCCGGTATCACGATGGTATAACACGGAAGCGCGTCTTAACTCTTGACCGGCTCGGTCGTTCACGAAGATGCTACCGCCAGGGGACGAGAGGTAACGGGGCGAGAAGCTTCCCTCGTTCCACACCACTCGCTCGGGGTTTACCTATTCATGCGATGCTTTACAACGTGTTAATGAAAAATACGCGAGCTACCAGCTGGTTTGCGAAAGGCTCGAGCGACACCGGCATACCGGGTCGACCGGAAGGAGATCCAGAAAAAAAAAAAGAATAAAAGAAAATAAAAAAAAAGAAATAAATATATAGTTTACACGCTTGTGCTTTCAATATCGAAGCTATCAAGGACGGGGGAAAATAAAGGAAAATCGGAGAGAATAAGATATAAAAGAAGTAAAGTACGTTTGGAAATAAAATGGAAAACCCGAAGATAATAAGCTTTGTTTGTTTTTCGTTATTCATAGATTTTTTTTTTTTTTTTCAATGTAGTGTTTTGCGCGATGTATCGTCGATGAACAAATGGCGAACTTTGTTACACCCGTTATCGCGGATACATTTTACGTTGGCAGGGCTATGTCGTAACGGCTACCTAAATATAAGGAAAATGCATGGATGCATAGGACACGAGCCGACGCGAGCGACGTGTATGCAAGGGTCGCGTGCAGACACCGGCCATAAAAGTGCATAAGAGATGGCTATCCTACATCTGGATAGGTGGTGCATCGTAGCATCTTTACGTGAGATAGAGTCTCTCCTATCTCACGGTGTAGTCTGCGACGCTCCATTTATCCGAGCTTTTCAGTCATCTCTCGTGGGGGGCATAAATCTTTGGTGTTTTAAGGAGGACGGTCGGGTCATGTGGATTATGACACTCAAAAATGTAATTCGTACGCTTACGAAAATTACAAATTTTTTTTTCTTAAGAAGTTAAGAGAATTTTTGGCGGACTTGCAAGTTACTCAAAATAATTCTATAACAAATTCGGTGGAAGTAATGATAGACATTAGTTTTTAATCGGTGGGTTAATGAACCTCATTAACTTGAAATAATAATAAAGTGATATATTAATTAGTTTTTTTTTCTATAAAATTAGGAAGCGCACATATCGACGTTGGAATATTTTTTTTTGTTTTCAAAGAACGATGGACCCGTTACATATAATTTGGGGTCGTGATTTCTCACCTGTGCCACGAAACGTTTACGACGAACGATCGGCTAATAATAAGAAATTATAATTCGCTAGTTGAAGAAAAAAAAAAAACGATGGTTACAGTAATCAATAGCGATCATTACCGACGCAAAATCCGAAACGTTATAATACTTTCATGCGCAAGGAATAAATAATAATAATAATAAAAAAACGCAAGCAAAAAAAAATCACGACAGGATTGGTAATATTACAAGAGTGAAAAATGATTATGCAATTAATTTGAGTCAGAGATCTGAAAGACGAAGAGGCAGAGAGAGAGGGACGGTGCTTGAGGCGGATGAACTCACGTTTTCACGGGTTAACGAGGCTGGCGTTTACGTCGATAATTAATAGCTAGATAAATCGAGAGATAAAGCGCGTTCCTGTGCGAGAGATGCTGCGCTGGTGCTGGCGGGGAAAATAGCGGCAGAGACGAGTGTGCCTAGAGAAGAAGAAGACGAAAGGTAGACGAGAGTACGCGCGAGTACAATAATAGTCACGACGTTTTAATTGCCGTTTGCTGCTGTTGCTACAAACCTTCGCGCAACCTTGCTATCTCGAAACTCATTCTCACATTCTGCGTTAGTCTTTCGGCTCTAAGTTTTAATCCTTCCAAGGCTGATCCTTACCAAAAACACAAACATTTATACGTTTTTATACCTTTTTTTTTTAAACCCTTTAGAGAATTTTACACAAAAGATTTTTCCAATGTGATTAAATAGAAGATTTTACATTGGAAAAAATATTGGAAAAAAATGCTCGCAAGGAGATATAATACTGTTTTATTGTGCCGTTTAAATGATATACTGCACTTTAACGAGATTGCTAAGAAGTATCGTTAAGAAGGAAAATAAAACCTCCCACATTATTTCTCTCGGGGAAATTGTCGCGATGTTATATTATTGTTATGTAAACTCAAGAGGCAAAAAAAATAACATATGTAACATATCTAACCAATTATATCTAAACTTAAAATAAAAAAAAAAATTTCACGTAAAAAATTCACACAAAAAATTAGGTATTTACCTTGGAAAATCGATTAAACATGATAGGACGACAAAATTTGTACTGCAGGCTCAGAAAATTTCGATAGCGAGATATGAAAAAAATTATAAATGAGATGAGATGAGATTTCAAAAAATAGAATCTGCATGAGAAGACTATAAAAATAGAATAGCGATGTATTTTTTTTTTTTTTTTCGTATCGTAACAATGGATGGACCTTGAAGGGTCCGAGCTTAGCGGATATGCGGCCGTTGATCCTAATACCCAAAGCACTTTTTGTATTGTCCTCTCGTTTTATTTTCATCTTTCTTTAATGACTTTTCAACTGGACCCGTCAGAGTCGGCTCGATTCTTCTTGGATAGATGAAGCTGCGGGTTTCTACGCTCGGTCGACGCCCTATGAATTATAATTCCGAGTGACACGGCTCCTTTGTGTCCGAGGGCAGGGATCGACTGTTACGAGAGCAATGGGCGAAGTGGGAGGAGATCAGGAAGAACGACGAAAGGAGGAAGAGACGCAAGTTTGAGAGACAAGTGTGAACGAGTCCAATGACACGCGCCGAGAGAGCGGATAAACGACCAAGAGATGTGGTGTTTTATTGTCTCGATGCCGACACCAAAGCCGGCAAAGACGACGACGTGTTTGCGCCTAAGATACTTATTTTTTTTCCACGAAAATCCCCCTGCATTGCTATTCTCGTTGGGGTTCCGATGGAGAAATTCCGATCATCTTCGGAAGCATTTATTCAATTACTATAATTAATTACCTACATTTTTTTTTATTCATACTTCAAATTCTAATGAAACTGATGATACATCAAAAAAATATATGTAGGGCTCTTGAAGAGAAATTATCGAGTATTTTTATTCGGGAGAACTAGTAAATTATTCAACGATATAAAATTACTTAATACCTATTCTGACGTTTTGCATTAAATAAATGAATATTAAGTTTAATAAAGAAAAAGCCGAAATACCATTAAAAAAAAAAGATTGAAGCAAAAAAAAGTTGCAATTAGACGGAAAAATGTACTAATTATTTTTTTAAATTGTTTCTACAATTTTCGTAGGGGTGAGCCATTCCTGCTCCGTAAATGTACTAAAGTAAAATATACTGTGGTTACGTGTGTACGAATGGTGCAGTGTTGGGGTCGGGAGTGACATTATTCACACTCCAGCTATGTGTCTTCATCGCTTTCGTTATTCATTCCTCGCATATGGTTCCTTCTTGTCTGTCGTTCTCGTCCGTTCGTTTGGTGAACGCGCCAAGCAAAGCGCGGTTTACGAGAGTCAAACACCGAGTGAGCTTCGAGGCGCACGGACAATGGATACCCGCGGCAACGGGGCTTTGATCATTTTTGACATTCGGCATTTTCATAATTTATTCGACTGTACGTACCTACGTACCGACGCCGTGGTGGAAAAAAAAAAGGAACGTCCGTTATGGTCGCGGGGATACCTACGCGCTCGTTTCGTTAACGGCTCGCGTTCTACACATCGCATATATGTACATTGTAACGCGTTAACGGTTGATTAGAAGGATCTCCCGGTAACTGCGAAGCTTCGCTATGCTGTCCTTGTCCCGTTTTTTTTTTTTTCTATTTTTTTTACTCCTTTTTTCTTTTAAAGGATCAGAGCGATGAGACACGCTCTTTGACCGCGACAAGCGTGTAATTCCAGGAAGCGCGCATTGCACCATTCCGCGGTCAGAACCATACATCAATTCTAATATAATTCCATTCCCGTGGAACCCACACTCGACGAGACCGCTCTCATCGACACTTGACGAGAAAACGTATCTGCATAATAAATTGTAAATTTTTGAATTATGATGCAAATACGAGTTCCGTCACGCCGCACCGTGAACGATCATCTTGACACGAGGAAAATTATTTGTCTCCTTTCAAATTGCGTTCAAAGCGATTCCCGCATTATATATCAAATCTTTGAAGTGAATTTCTTTAATTTTGTATACACGCTGTTCACGACAATATATCGATAAGATCCGATTAACATAAACGAAGATAAAAAGAATAACGTTGAAAAAATTACGAATAATAAAATAATTTTACAAATATTAAAAAATTCCCTATTGAAAATTGGGTGTAATAAATAAATAGTATTAACAAAAAAAGTTAATAACAAATAATTATTCATATGTTATAGTGGCGCAATTTAATTACCATTTAATTTTTTTTTCGCATTTTTTTTTTAATAAAAAAATAAAACACAATTTATTATTAATAAATAAAAATAAGTGATTGCAAAAGCGAATAAAAAAATGTTCAAAAATAATAATAAGTTTTCATCCGTTTTCTCAAAATTCTTTTTCGCCGCGAACTAATGCACAATATTTACAAATTATGGTTTAAAAAACACTTCGCGACTGACGAACAAAAGTGACAAATTTCGTTAAAATATATTAAGTCATTTCAGCTAACATGCATGATAACGAAAACGGAGAAAATCACGGGACCTCAATAAAACCCGTAACTCTCATCTTTTATCCCTGGCGGGCAGTCAAGAATTAATGAACGGACGAACGACAATGGCTGACGTCTAAGCTTCAAGTTGCATAATTGCCAGTTCAAGCAGATAAATCATGAAGCCCCCCAATCTTTTTTAATTTCCGTCCTTATTTCTATGTTTATACTCATTAGCGTTAATAGCATAATTAAAATTGAAGACGATTAACCGTCGTGACACGTATCTCCGGACGGTATATGGACCTCTAGAAAAACTTAATAATTCTCGCAATCTCGATTTCCACCTGCCTTCCGTAAATCGTCGATTAGTTGTGCCTCATCTCGCAAAGAGACGGAATTGAGAAGCGCAATGGAACGTCCCACTGGATAATAAATTATCACGCAGTTCGATTCAATAGCCGTCGAGTGAGAAAGAGGGATAGTGAGATAGAATGAAATCGCGCCGCCTCGTCGTTATATTACTCTCTCGGTTGAAGCCCTCGCTCTCGCGCGCGAGCGCGCGAACACTCGATTCGTGTTCGGAATCTCGTACAGGAGTTGAGAGAACCTTTTACTAAACGAGAAAAGAGAATCCCGTGTGGATCGGCACTTCTCTTGTTGCCTGTGGCGTGCACACGATCGAGAGAGTGGCAAAGAGAGTCCTCGGGCAAAAATTCACTTTGAAGCGCCGTTAACCTCGTCCACAGGAGCCGCGTGCGATTACGGTATTACGTGTATATAAACACATCTATATACCACATGTACGCTTATATAGTCCGAGTGTTGTGTGTTGTATATGCCTACAGTACACACAGTATATACCACGGGATAACTAATTGGGTGACATGTTGCGCGAGCGAAGCAACAGAGTAAAACCTTTCCCCTCAGCCGTAAGATTCACAGGATCAAAGTTGTGTGTATATATATATGCCCGTTATATTCCGTAGCGTGTTATAAATAACGCGGGCGCGCGCGCAGTCGCCTTCACGTGTATTTGCATATTAATTTCGTGTAATGAAGGCGATTAGGCTAATGAGCGTCGAATGTGATCTCCCGTAGGTAAGCTCAGGACAGCCAGCCAGGCGAGCCATGCGCTTATAGTTGTATCCAGTAAAAACACATCGGCAATGTGTAGGTATGAATGCGTACCGAGTACGCAGGCCATCGTCAGGAGCAACTATCTACCTATGGTAACTTTATACGTCGTTCTACTTGCGCATGAGTTGCGACAAGCCTCGCACACCCGAGGATTATCGATCGATCGATAAAACGCGTGTTCAATTAAGCGTCACGAATCGATCGTGGGACGTTGCGAGATTTTCTTGAGAGCATATTTTTCGCAAAGGCATCTTGCAATCGGGATGTATTGAGAAAAACAAAAATTGCCGATAAAACGCGAACGAATTTCTCATGCACATTAACTTCTTATCGAATTGTGGATAAACTTCGATTTATTTACTGAATAAATACAAGTTTTGCGTTACGATGATTCTGAAAAATTTTAATAAAAATTGAGAATTTACCTTCGAAATAGAATATGTTGACGATATTTTTTCAAAATTTTCTCATTGACTATGTTCGGTGTGATTGGTTTTCAATTTTCGTTGTTTTACGAGTAACTGTTTTGAAATTTTAATCTATATTATTTTTATGGATTAAACATATTGTTGGCATATTTTTAAAAATTTGTATTGATTTTTGGAAATACACAAATAATTGATGTTTTTTTAATTGAAATTTGTATTTTTTTATAGACGAGAATTATTACGTTCTTTAGAATCGACGTGATATGAATATCAGGGAATATGTTCAACAGCTTGTAAGTATTAACGGCGAGCATAGTTGCACCCGGGTAGAAATGCATTAGTTGTGTAAATCACCGAGGGCCGCCCGTAGGGCCACAACGATCGGGTCTATTCGTAGGGAAATTAGACACGCGCTCCGTTCGCCCGTCGTCGCTGACCGTCTGGCCATTCCTCTCGACAGGCCCGCTCCGTATAGACAGACGGAACACCACTAATTTATGTAATTATGCATTTCTACACCAATCTCCATGAAAGTTCTCGAGTTTGAAGATCCATGGAAGTGGAAAATTTGCCCAAAAACGCTGACGCGATAATCAAACGCGGCCAAGAATGATTTCATTGCGTTTGCAATTATTGAAGTTTTCGTCTACAATCGCTTCGGAAATATGCACCCGAGAAATTTCATTTCGGCGAAGTTTTTTCTTTGCCGATGCAGCGTCGTTGTTTATTTTTCGCGGATTTTCGTTTAAATCATACAATGGAGTTATATCTGAAGAATAAAAAAAAAATCTACGGTTTTATAGTTTGCTAAAAAAATATTTATCTTTTTTTTACGTATCTTTTGTTTCGGGGTGAAAAAAAATAATAGAAATGTTTCGATGAATTTAAACGATTTTGCGATGATTCATTCATACGGTATGTTATTTATTGCATCCGCGCACGTTCTCGAGATGAATGGAAAAGAAGAATAGCCCGGTCCGCGTGCGATGTACAAATATTCGTGGTCGAAGATTCGTGTGCGTTTCGTGACGAAAATTGGTTTGTTAAAAAAGGCCATTCGCTAGAAAGTGATTCTTCGAAAAAAATAAATGAACCAAAAATGTTTGAAATACAGGCTTGAAACCTGTTTGAGAAAACATCCGAAGAACCGATGATATTTTAACCCAGCAGAGAGATCCATTATTACAGGTATATGGTATAGATTTAAGCGATCGACCGTGCGTGCCGCATACAATGGTAATGATGCCTTTGGAAGGAAATCATTGAATCGTAAGAAGATTTCATCCACTGATCTTCCGGTCCTGTGGCTTCTTCTACCGATCCTTTCAGTTCGACCGGTAGCCCCCGAATTCCTTTGGCTTAAGTAATAATCTCCGCCGGGAATATCGGAGAATCGTTTTTTGAGATATCACGCCACCCTCAATAATAATGGAAAAACCAATTGTTTATTCATTATTATTTTTTACATTGAAATTAACTCCATTCCCAAACATTGTAACACCGTCAGTAAAATAATATTTCGAAGGATCGCAAAGAAAGGCTAACATTTCTTGAATCTTTCATTATTGTTTCGTATATTCTCTTCAAATCGCCTGACGTATGAGCCTAATAAATAACATTTTAGTAACCCGTAATTACTTTAAAAACAAAAAAAAAATAAAAAAAATTTCTCGAGTTTGGTGCTCGTTGTAGAGTTTCGAGGATTGCGTGACGCCCGCAGTATTGCATTAACGTTGAATATGTAGCAAAAAGTATCAATGCTGTAATAATGTTAAGCCCTTTGACCTCGAGGTAGTGTTTAGTTCTCTTCGAATTGCATTCGGATGTAATTTCGGTTCCCTTCACTCAAACTCCGAAAACGGTAAAACACCAGAGGCACAAACGAAGAAGAATACTCGTATTCTGCGGTTTAACCAACACTTCTCCCCTCTGCACTTTTTCCCTCCCAAAGTGCAACATGCACAGGACCGCTAAGAATTCCGCCTTAGGGTGAGCGAAGAATTCGCGTGGTGTCGACGACTGAAGATCTCTCAACGTTTCCATGTGAAATTACTGACGCGTTACGCGCCCACCGTTTCAACAATGCTAAAACTCTTGCGGTGCATGGGAATTGACCGAGTTTTTGTTGTTTTTTTTTTTTTTTTCTTGTAAGCCCGAGGCCGTTCGACGACCAGGCCTCTGTCTCACGCAATTATCATAACGTCGAACACACGTTATGGGTGTCTCGTATTCAGCACACGCTATGATAATGCAATGGTCAACTCATCGCGTGCTATGTCTAATGTAAGGTTTTCGTTCGAAAATGAACGATACGTTATATACACGTCACAAAATGAAGTGCTAACATTAAATAATACTGTGAGAGCTCATTTCTTGTCACCCCTCCGTCGACGTTAAAAATGGCATTTTCAGCCGCATTCCATTTGAAAGACACCAAATCCTCTCGACTTCTATATCCAAAATAAACTTCCATAGGATATAGTGATATATCAACGATCGTTCTCGCGTTACGCTCGGTCCGCGATGTCTGCGTAAACTCGTAGACCAGAAGAAATGCAAGCATTTCGAAGAAGTAGAATGATGACGAAGAAGGCGACGAGTATGAAGCGCAATGACGCGTCCTTCCTTTCACTTTAACGCGGAAGCCGCGTTAGCGTTGGCGCTGCCTAGGTGACAGCTTGAAAGAATCGAGCCTCCCTTTTTTGTTCGGCTAATGTCTCGTGAAATCGAGTCGGCTTCTCTATCCCTCCCCGATATGCTGGTATATCCGTGCGAGAAGCGGGGGAGAAAAAGTGAAGAATAGGAGTATAAGAGAATGAGCGACGAAAGGGGGGAGCAAAGAGGAGTGAGTGGAAGAAAGGATAATAGAAGAAGATCGAGAAGGTTGCCGGTTGATCCGGGACCCGGTGGAAGTCGACTCATCGACATCATAAGTCACCGTGACAACGACGTCGTCGTCTTCGTCGTCAGCGACGAGGTGGAGGAAATGTAGGAAGAGAGCGACGTATAACAGAGGGAAGACGAAACCTTCTGTCTACTATCAACCGACGAGAATCGGGGACGTCGAACGTTTTGTCAGCGTCCCGGTTTATTAACCGTAACTTGGTAACATTCCATTGGAGGCCAGAGAATGGCGGCGAAATGTTTCCAGAACTGATGTTATTGTTACAACAAATGCGGGGTTGTAGGAATCATCAACTTGGTACAATTATAGCAGGAATGTCTGCTTCCATCGCAAGACAGTTTCCATCGTGTGGATATAAGAATATCTAGGAACGCTGGGGAGACGTCTTCAACAGTCATTTAGACACGTCAATTACAAAGGAAGCCGTAGAAATCTAAAGATACCTAGGGGACGACTAATGCGGCAAAGCTACCGTGCGTGGTATGTTTCAGCATGGATACTCTGATCAACGAAGCGTTGAATGTAGACACGAGAAATTTGGTCAACGAAAGGAACAATCCCACGGAGTTGCGGTCTGACCGGTGACATATTGGAAACTGATGTCAATTTCTACCCAATCAAACGTCTCGTTATTTATTCTCTGAAATTTATCGTCGAATCCAACTTCGAAGATTACCATAGATCAGCGAAAGCGATCGTTTCAACCCTGACGAATCGTCCGAGAGCCAAAGGTATACTGGTTGGGAATCACACGAGATCTCCAACTTCGTTGCCACCCACTCAATCTCCCCGATGTAAGAGCAACTTGAAGACAAGAAGGCAACTGTCGTCCTCTTCGACCCAACGTTTTGTCATCGACCCACTTCATTAACGATGTATAATACTGACTCCCAGTCGCCACACGTCTGTCTTATTCCAGATCAATCTCTTGATTTATGCGCGCACCTTGAGCGCAAGACTTACAGTCTTGATCTATGGTACACAAACAGAATTCAATGGGAACTCGTAGTCCGATACTGTGTGTTCTCCTTTCGTACTATATGTATAATACAACGTTTATAAACTATAGCGAGAGGAGCGGAGGGCACGGATATAGGAGGCCCGCGATAGTGATCCGGAGAGCCTTGAAATTATTCCCGCAGCGTATATCTCATCGTGGCAATTAGTCGAGCGGGAAAGACGCCCACGGCTTCCGCGCGCTGTGTCGGACAATTAATAGATAGTATAGTATATATATACCGCCAGGTATGAGAAGGGTCTATGGTACCACTATATGCAATGCGGACTGTGTCTTGCGAGAAGTGCACGCGATCCAATGTACCGATCTGTAAGAACGCTAGGAGATCGTGCTGTTGAGATCGCGAGACTACGGCCGCGGCGGGGGCAGCCAAGAATCAAGAGATAGAGGAAGAGAAGCGAAAAGAGATGCTTGCCGGTGTGTACACACTCTGTGTATGCGCTCTCTCCGTACACAATCGTGTATACTAGCGAAGAATGAGGAGAGGGTCCCCCCGCTCGCCGATGAGGAATGGTGGTCTACCCGGAGGAAGAATCGGGATCTCCGAGTGTATATACGGTATGTATACGATATACTCGTACGTCCGGAGGATATCGAGGCATTGAAGAATGGCTCGATGGGTTGAGAATTATTCTACAGTTGGTTATAGTATATACCAAAGAACCAACTTGGTACAGAGAATCGAGAAAGATCGGTAGCGTGCAATCCGCATACGACGGCAGATAGAGCAATGGGCAATAATGCAATTTCCATTTCCAACCCCGAAGAGCCAATTACCTGACCACTTTTTCATCCGTTACCATTGTATCCGGCGCTTATCAAAAGGAATTTCTGGCCGTGTTAAATAGGTGGAAAAGTAATTACCGCGGTGGTCTAGCAAACGGTGCATTTGGTATTTGGTATCGATACTCCAACGCTTACGGGTTACCTGTAGCGGTAAGTGTTTTTTTATTTTTTGTAGCATTTGCTCGACCCTATCCAACACGGGCAACGCAACGGGAATGGTACGACCCAACATCTAGGACTCTACTTTAGATCGCATTCATTTTTTTCCAATCGCTACCAGGTGCCTTTTTTTACCGATTGCAACGTGTTAACGGACGAGAATGGAGTTCGTACACGATTGGGCACGTATCGCCGTTACAGCTCGACGAGTCCATCGATATGTTCTCTCTTCGCGGTACGTGTTATTGGATATCTTCGTGAACCGTTTGTGGAACTAACGCGTCTGTGATGCTCTATCGAAAGAACAGAAACGGGATTGCGTGTGGTCTATTCACTGTGTCATGCTTCGTTTTGACTAGACGAGAATCGCGTTTGAATCTGGGAAGAAGAACCTCTCGAGATTCTGGTTCGACTCGGGATTATTCGTAGCGCAAGAGTAAACAGTGTAAGAAAAACGAGAGTGGACGCCCACGTGGCACGGATAATAGCCCTTGGCGCTACTTGGAGATACTGGGAATCGTGAAAATCTTACTGAAACGATGAAATGTATACTTTGTTGCACGGTTTTTTTTTTTTTTTATTTTTAGCGAAAGTTGAGCAATGCATAGCGATAGTAAAGCGGAATTGGATGAACAAGTCAATAGGGAAAAAAATCAAAAATGCTTTACAGATGATTCGAAAAGAAACTAAATCTCGGCTCAGCGGCCGCGAAAAATGACCAACGAAATAGTCGTGTAGACAAGTTGTTTTACATCGGTGTCGGAGTTGACATCATGAAATTCGTGTTCATTTTGTCGAAGTCTCATGTGTATCATTAATCTGCGATTACAAACGGAGATTTCTGACTATTTGGGTCCAAGTAAAGTGAGGGATCGGCACAGATTGTAGATTTTCAATGCATTTTCCAATGAAAATAAAAAAAGAAAGATAATTCGATTCTCGTATTTCGTGTGCATCGTACATTTACGTTTTCTATTAATTCTCTTCACTTTTCATTGAAAAAAAAAATAAAAATAAAAAAAGTTCTATAGTCTTTGAACAAAAATGCTGTGAGTGCACGGCAAGAGGAGACGCGGAATAAAAACATAGAATCTCCGGTCGCGGGTTAGTCGAGAATACAGCATTGAGAAGTATATGGTTGTATGTACCGTCTCCAGTTCGGTGGGTCGTTCAGGCTTTTGCTCACGTGCGGAGAGTGATCCATTGTCGCGACGGACAATGGTATATGTATGTATGTATGGCATGCAACGGTGGTGCGGGCGGTGGAAGAGGAAAGAAGATTCCCTTCAATGGTCCCGCGGCCATAACGCGCGGAGGTGTTATGTTGTGCGTTCGCTCTCTGTTATTCGGATCTTTAGGTATTAGGGAGGCAAAAGCAGGCATTGAATGGACTCTGAGCGGCAGCGGGCAATGCCGCAATCGTCTCACAGC
This sequence comes from Buathra laborator, assembly GCA_934046635.1. NCBI lineage: Eukaryota > Metazoa > Arthropoda > Insecta > Hymenoptera > Ichneumonidae > Buathra > Buathra laborator. Next base: position 8,752,047 of record OW203898.1, on the reverse strand, counting down.
AGCGACAGCATCAACCAGAAGGACAGAAGGGAACCGAGACGCGTTTCTTCGAGCGAACGTGTTTCGTTCCTTCGGAGTTCCTCAGCTACCATATTCTCGTGCATATAAATCCCTCCATACATGCGTTTATATACGAGTCTTCAGAGGTTTAACGTGTTATGTACAATACAGGAATAACTCTGGACAGGTATGTGGCGATTTCAGTGACAAGAATGCGTAGGCTTCGCACCTCTTCGACATGGCTGAATATCTGACAAAATAAATCTGACTGCTGTACTGCAATTTTCAGGGAAACAAAAAAAAAGAATAGTCGATCATTACAGCAATGGGTTACCTTCGTGCAAACAACTCGTGTTCGTCACATTACTTATATGGATATATCTACACTTACTGCACTGTATTAGTATAGTGTGTTTAAGAATTCTCTTTGAACAAACTATACTTCACCCCGGAATGGAGAAATTGCCAACACGCTTTCATCACACAGATGCGGAAGCGAACGGGTGTACTATTATTAGATACGGCGTTCCCTATATGTCGACATAAAAGTGCGAGTTCGGCTGAATACGTAGAAAGCGTGCGATATCCCTAAAGGAAATTTCTTTTCTACGCTCGATTCTCTATATGGCACCAGAATAGTCGCTATCAAACAGCGAATGCAGCAACTTCGTAATGCAACTTTTTTTTTTCGATATATGGGAAATATATACATTATTTAGTGTTTTTAGATGTAAACGTAAAAAAAGAACCCGAACCCTTTTTTTTCGCCAATTTTACATCATACATCATACGAGTCTATTATTTGTTTCTGTGATAGATATATATGTGGCATATGCATATCATCTATATAGCGAAAATGTATAAACGTGTAGCGTACATCTACGTGTTGGGAATCAAATTCTTCAATCTCTTCTACTCCAGCGAGCGTCGCTATTTGAAATTCATACGCGATGAGATAGAACGGGGGTTGCATGCATGGGGGCGAGAGGCACCTTCTTCCTCTTGGCCGGTTAGTCGTTCGCTTCTGCCCCCGCCGTCTCCTTCTTCGTTTCTTCCAGCTCCGGCCCTCGTCTGACCTCAACGAGTTCCCCTCCTATTCCCCTGGACCTCGTTTTTTTTTCCTTCTTTTACTCCTTTCCACCACCTTCGGCACCTCGCTTGCGCGGCTACACCGCTTGGCTTAGCGAGCGCGCGAGAAACGAAGCAACCACGTACGTTTTCTCCTCTCTGCTACTTCTAGACTCACCGTGATAGAGCGAGACGGCCAAGCAAGCCGGGAGTGAGGTTCACGACTCCCATCGACATTGAAACCCGTTGTACACCTCGCCGCGGTCCCGGGGCAAAAATCTTCTTCGGGTATTCTACCGATCTTCCGAGAGTTCACGAACGCTCTTAGCTCATCGAAACACCAGCGTCAAAGGAAAGAGATATTTTCAGTCCACAATTTCGAATGAATCACGCTATTTTTTTTTTTTTTATATTTTTTTTTTTAACAGAACTTCGGCGCAGGTATCCGGATATGGTGATTAAGGGGCGAGAGAACTTCTGTGGTGTATCATAATTATCGGTCAACGTGGTCAAAGATCGCGAGGAAATACGTACGAACGCGTATTCTTGTTGCTCGTATATACTTTTTTTTTCCCTCCTCGACTGCGTCGTTTCATCGAGAAGGAATGCGACGAACCGTGGTCAGCCCGCGAAGAAACCGTTGCCGAAGCTGGGTATGGACGTCGAAAGTCTGTCGTAAATTAATGGGACGGTTTGAAAAGCGCGTGCCATCAAGAGGGCTCCCTATCCGCTTTTGGACGACTTCTTTTTCCATCTATTAGTCTCGTATTTCAGGTTAAATCCTGTCGTCTCTTTTTCTTGTAGACGAAGCGTCGATTCTTCTCGACGAGAATTCGCAGATTTTAGTTTTTCTCACTGTCAAACGCTAATTTCGTGTTATATCCATTGGCTAATTCTACCGAACAATCGACCGATTGTTTCTAAAGAACGCCCCATTCGTCTCAGCAGTATTATTCGCCGCAATCTTAATAAATAAATAAATACGGACATGAAAACCGACTACACGTTGACTGCTACGAAAATTCTGAGGATCATTCATTGATTTTTTATTCCGCCAATTAGAATTTCTATTATATCTAATTATTCCTCATTAGAAAGCCAAACATAACCTATTCTTCCGTTACCTAGACGCGTATCTGCTCGTCACAAGAGTTTCGTGTCTGCATGCAAACGCAAATGTATCGAAGCATTATGCCGCGGCGTCTTATGAATGCACCGTTTATTGGACATTGCGAAGCTACCTTACTTCGTAGTAAGCGCTCTTCTCTTCCCTTCGTTGCTCTCGCTGCTCGGAGAATAACAGAAGAGACTCTTCGGTCGGCTCAGACCGGGGCGCATAAAGGCACGCAAAGAGACTCGATGATTTTTTTTTTAAGCGTGTGGGCCGACGCGGACAACGAATACGAGAATCGCGCATAAGAGGACTCGTCGCTGCATCGGACGGTGTACGTTTGTATGCGGGACGACCGAGTGAGAGCCCGAGTGTCGCTTTCTAGCGAATACAACGGAGTAACAGTTTTCTGAAGGGAACTAACCGGTACGTACAAGTTTCATACGTTACGTAGTAACAACTGTCCCGGGTATATATACTGTGTACGCCATAGCCGAAGGGGCCCGTTCGAGTCAGCGCGGGACAAGTACAAAGTGCACAGATGTCGCGACGATAAATAAACGAATATTATTCCTTCGTCTTTGTGAATAATCGTTATCGAATATAGCGACCGGTGAACTGATCGAACGTTCGCTTGTAAAGAGACAGAGTAAAAGAGAAATGAATAAAAATATAGAAAAAAAATAAAATAAAATAAAGAATTGAGAATAAAAAAAAAAAAGCAAAAATCACGACCATCTCGTCCGGGTTATGTAGACTCTCTATCGGCGACGCATACGCACAAACCTCGGGATATTATACTACAACGGCAATGGTTCGCTTATGACGACGAACGACTACAACCGGACATGGCACAGCGTGCGCCGGTCGCAAAACGAATACACGATTCATACGGATGCGATATGCGAATCGCATTATTGGCGGGAGGGGCATAAAACACGCGGATAAACATATTTAAAGTGAGACGAAGGATGGGGGAGGGGTATACCATCGATTAAGAAAAACCCTCGTGCTTATCGAGAGGTCCTCCTCTCACCGACAAGTCGTCGGATTGCCGGACCGATTTTTAATCCTTTGTAAAGGGGCACCCAACGCCTCGATCGATAAATTTTTATAAGGCGTAAGATTTATGCGTTTCTCCGTTACGCCATAACGCTTGGGTCGTTTAAACGATTTTTTTTTTTATTCAAAGATTTTTTTCACCTCAAAATAAAAAATTGACTATATAATCATTTTTTTTTTTTTTTCATAATTATTTCAATTTTCAATAATATTTGAAATTTTTACGTAATATTTGCAAAAACGTTCAAACGAAAAAAAAAAACGCAATTTTTATATACTTTTTGAGTGGACGAATAAATAATTACCGGAAGTATCGTAATTAAAAAAAAAAATTTGGCAAAAGATCGTTCACCGAAGAATAAATCGCGCATTTTCTACGTGATGAAATTTCGCATCACAGATTCGAAGTCAATAATATGATAAGTAAATGAATAAATACGTGAGAGCGATAAGTTGTCCAGCCGAATATCCGGTTAACCTCGTACAGAAATCTTCTCACTTACCTGAAACAAACGAGACACAAAGCCGGGTTATAAAAAAGTTCGATTACTTTATCGTAACGCTCACGAAAGATATAAATTCGTTAAAAAAATGCGTCAGCGGATTAAAATAGCGAAAGAAATGAGGGAGACACCACGGAGTTTTCACGCTAAATCCGATAATCCGCTAAATCAATTCATAAATTCCGGGCCAATATGTACAATGAATAAATTAAACCGGCCTACGATAAGTATATCTATACCCACACTCCGTATATCCACAATCTCCCTTAAAGGCTACGAAATGCGTGTGAGAATTGAAAAAAAAAAAAAACTTTATTAGAATATATAACCTTCTCGCTAAAAGGCGCAACAAAAGTTGTTAAACTTGAAAACAAGTTTAGCATCGCTGAGTCGTAGAAATTATTTTCTCTCTGTTCTGTTCAGGCAAAAGGCCTTCTGGCATTATCTCGCAAGGACGCGGATTCTCGTACGTAAGTAGTCAAAGAAACGAGGAGGCTACTTTTGCTTTTTGTTCCTCGGAAAAATCGTCGCCGGCTTCTCTCTCGTACCAGAGATCGCAATTCTTTGGCTTTCTGCGTGCCATGAAGGCGAACTTTAGTACGCACACACGGGTTTCGACTGCGCTATATATCCGTTAGGCTCTCACGTAGCCTCGTCGTTGGACTTGGAGGACGACGTGTGAGGTTTTTCACGGGCGCATCTCACCTGGAACTGGCGAGAAGCCTTCGTCTCTCGGCCCTCTCTCTCTTTTTCTCGTTGCCCAGAGTTTAAGTGGGTGTTCGAGAGATAAGCGAGCGACTGGCATAACAGCTCGATAAACTCGCGTGTTTATTGGATCGCCGCGCTGCTCGCTAGAGAGTAGTCCTGCACTATGGTTCGCTCTCTCATTCTGTCTTTTTCTTTTTTTTTTCTTTTTTTTTACCTAAAAAAAAAAAGAGGTGTTTGCTTCTTCACCGAGAAGAAAGCCCCGTGTGTTCCTACTTATCCTCTCTGCGCGCCTTATATTCCCGCCTCGACCCTTTTTTTTTTTTTTTTTTTTTTTTCGACCAGTTCAGGCGCCGTGACCCTGCCGGTGTCACCCTTTATTTCGGTTGTTAACCCCGTTCTAACAGAGTCCAACGAAGACTCCGGGAATCCGGAGCGCGGATTATCGCATGTTCGCGCACTCATTCCCTTTCTATACATATATATACACACTTCACCATCTTCTTACTCTTCTTATCCCGTCTCGTTAAGAAAAAAATAATGCGGGCTCTGCGTGACAAATCCGGGATTTTAAATTGACTCGTTCCTCTCGCGAATTAGCGAGATTCCCGTATGTTTGCGCGAAGCCATGGCTCGTGTATGCAACTTTCGCCGTTGAGAGCTCGAAGTCCTCGAGGAATTTTTGAAAGTTATTTATTTTATTTTTTTCGTAAAGTTAACCCTCCGAAGTACGATTGTTGTGCGATATGCAACAGTTGCGCTGTTACGATGCTTTTTTTTCCTCCAACTTCTTCATTCGTTGGCCAAGTAATTGCCGAAATATATTTCCATTCGAAATTTTTGTTTTTTATATTTTATATTATCGATAATGATAGATCATCATTATCATTATTATTATTACTAAAATATTTATTTATGCTCAAATTTTTATCGTTGAATTTCTAAAGATTATTGATCCCCCAAAGGTAAAAGTCTCTACGAGTATCGCTGACCGAATCGTATCGACAAACGTAACGAATGCGTGCACTCGTGCAGCTGAAAATCGCGTTGGAAACGCGAAGAAGCGAGGAGCGCATTGCGGAACTCACAATTCAGCGAGAGAGCCACAAGATAGACGATCTCAAAGTCGAAAGTCTTTGGAGAGAAGATACCGGTGGGATGGGAACACGCAGTACAACAAGTGATGCTGGTGCCGCCAGTGCAGAAAGGAACAGCCCGCGCACAATGAACACAACAAGTTACAAAGTACATGTTATAGATATACATACTATAGATTGTATGCTATAAGAATGTAACGGATAGTCTCAGCTACGACTCACGGGGTACGCACATAGTAGAGCTTTGATTGAATTTGCCACGGCGAAGAGCCGTGTGCCGAACGCCTACGCTCGACGTGTATTAGCATTCAGAGTCTTCGGCGTCTTCCACCTTCGTCGTCGTCGGTGTCTGACCACGCGAGATTCTGACGGTCGATGTATTCAATGGGATACATAACACAGTCTACTTGCCGCAAGGCTTCCTCTGTCTTCCGCTATCGTACAACTCGTATCTTTCTTTCTATCGATGTCTTTCTCACATTTCTTCATCATCATCATCATCTTCTTCGTTCTTTATTTTATTCGTTTTTTTTTTTTTTTTTTTCTTTTTCTACTCGTCCACTCTTCGTTGTACAACAGTAAATTTCATGAAAGTTCGGCTACGCACGTTAACCGATATTGAATCACCAAATGAAATGACGAAAATTCGTTTGTCATCATCGAATCGAATTGGTCAATTGTGGTCGGCACAGTGCCATACACGATATGAGAAATGGATTGGTGAGGAGCTGCGTGCGGGCTGATCAGATGAATCTCTCGAATCGAGATAGAGAAACGTTGCTTTCGCCCCGCACGTGCAGTAGCGAGAGAGCCATACTACCGCGCCGCTCCGAGACGAGACTTGATTAATCTCCCGCTGACCGTGCAAGCAAAACCGCGGAGAGCTCCAAGCAGAACGAAGAATCAAGAGGCGCGAATTAACTTTGGTTGCTTTGTGAAAAGAAGAATTGTTAAGATTCCCTCGTGTGTGTCTCACTCGCGCGATTCTCTTCTCCCTGGCAACCGGGGTTTGCGCGCGTACTTTGCGCTCGAGGTCCGCTCGCCCCCGGTACTCTCAATCTTTTTCCATTCTTCGCTGTATGGCTTTGGCCTACAATCGGCCAATCTTTGTCTTTGCCACTTTTCGCAGCTCCGACTGCGTGCCGAATCGTTCGCGACTGAGTTTCGTGTATTAGCGTCTTTCTCGATATGTTACTTTCTCGGAGTGGTTTGTGATTCGTTGCAATTTTTTTCTACTGTTTCGTGGTTTGTTTTTGTTACCCTGCAGCGAGAACGACTTTTCCATTATTTTTTTTTATCGCGATATTAAACGCGTAACACATCGGAAAATGAAACTTTTGAACCGTTATGTTAGAGTCGCAGCGTTGAAAAATGGGTGATTTTTATTATGTCAAATAAATTTATTTATATAATAAATATCATTTATATAAAATAATTTAACAAAAAAAAAATAAACGTTAAAACCATTTTACAATATTGTCACTCCAACGATTCTGATCCCTCCAACCATTACTCATCCAACATTAATTTTTTTCTGTATTTGTTTTAAAATTCTTTAATTAAAAGTATACAAAAAATGTATACGTATAAACATTTATCATTTTTGGAATTAAAGCATCGAAACTCCGAAATTAGAGACACTACAACATTTTTCATCTACGTAAGCCAAAGTTTTTTCTTCGCATTCAACAGACGATTCGTTCGAAGAACGATTGTCAACTCCACAATTTTTATCATAAATGGACTCCATTATCATTTACGAGAAGAGAAAAGGCGGGTAAAAGGCGATATCAAAACGATCGTTTCCTGTCTCTCGTCCTTCGCCTTGTAAAATTTATATATCTATACTTCGACGAAAGGTAAAAAGGGGGAAAAAAAAGAAAGTGTCGAATGAGAGAAAGAGCAGTTCGTCCTGAAACGTCGACGGATTAGAAGAGGTTCATCGGGCGCTCTCCCTCCCCGAAGTGGTCGTAAATTCTTATCGTCACTCGTTCTCTCAAACTGGGCTTTCGAATGTCTCACGAATGACGTTTTTTCCACGTTGCGCGCTGCTCTCGCAGAGAGCTACGCCCCTCGCGAGAGCCCCGCGTTCTTATAGTACAATTCAAAGGCTGGAAAGCGCGTAGCGCAAGCGAGAAACTCTTCTCGTTATACGAGTCTCACGTATTGTTATCTTTACTTTCACGCTCTAGGTATGCGAGAGAATGTAACGACGCCCGGGTTGCCCGGGGTTCTCGCTGCTCCGATGCGACACAACGAATGGTCCCAACCCTTTCAAGCGAGGGCGAGATTAAGACTGGGCTCTCGGACACCCTCTCGAAGATATCGACGAGATTATTTCCTTTCCATGAGTAATATATGGTATAACTATACGTCTCGGTCAAGGCGAGAGCCACGGTGGTCTCGAAAGCCTTCTGTACTTCTCGCTTTCCTTCGTTCCACTTCGATCTCACAATAAATCCATTATTTTATCACTCTTTCAAGGCTCGAAGGATATACGCTCCGTTGCAGATACAAACAGAAGAGAGAGCTTTAGTATATGTATTTCTCGATTATTATTATTTTCTCTTTTCGCCGGAATGCTAGCGATTTTTTTATGTCATTACGTCTCTCCTCTCAATCGGCAAACTTCAACATGAAAACCGCGAGCAGAGGTGGTCCATGCAAATATCCAAAGTTCACATCCGTTCGCCATCATCGCCGAGAGCGTTTCAACGACTCTCTTTTCTCGCGAGCAGGACACACACACACGCGCGTGCATACGTTAGTCCATTGTATCGGTAAATGCTCTGTGCATTTCGGACGATTGGTTTTCGTGTATAATATATTCTACACCGGGCCAATTGCTCGGCGGTGGAGAATCGGCGAAGATACATTGTATTCGATGATTGAAACGTGTGGTTCCGACCGCACCAAAGAAATATCACTCTCGATTGCAATGGTCAGGTTTGATCGTACCGATCGATCGAACAATCGAAAGGGTTGCGGGAGGCGGAGAAATCTCGACTGTTCGGTGTTCTTCCGGAGGGTCTCATGAACGCATCAATGTCTTGCGCAAAATCCAGACGGCGCCGGTGCAACCGATGCATTCGCGTCTTCGTTGTATGATGCATTTCGCAAGATGCGTAACGCAATAACGGCCTCGAAAAGCGTTTTTCTCACCGATCGATCGACAAACACGATACCACAACGATCCCCGATCTAATGTGCAAAGATACACTCGAGTCACCGCATAGGTGTTTCTATGTGTTTCCCTCGATCGAGAACTGCTTTCTACCGATTAATATGCGGTCCAAGCCAGTTTTGCCGATCTAAAGACCGAGTTCAACGCGGGAGACGACGTGTCTGGAGGACAGACACACGGCGCGACATGATCAGCCACCAGGCCGGCTATCGAAGCCGACGTGCTGTCGTCGGTTCTCTCTCGCGAGCACAACCCACCGACAACTCCGCTCTAACTCCGCGGCAAGCCAGCGACAGATAATTGCATCGACAGAAGGCGATTTCTTGATCGCTCTTGCTTATCGTTGCGCTGGTGCGCCCTGACTCTCGCCCCGATTTGCAAATGCGTTAGTTCTCGTTTAAACGATGGCGACGATGGGAGTTTTAACGATTTTTATCAATGACAACCGCACAAGGGAACTCGGAATCGGCCAATTATGCCGTATAAGCCGGTGCGAAATAATCGTTTGAATATATTATCGGATAGGCGAGAGATATTAACTATCGAAGATCGATAATATCCGGTTCCGGGATTCGAATAACGATAGGCGCAATGTTTTTAACGGATAGGAAACATGAAAAAAAAAAAAAGACCAAAAAAACATATCGAACATATCGACTTGAAAACATTTTTTTTTCGGAATTTGCGATGACGCCTACTTTCCTACATATTACAGAAATTTGAGGAAAATTTTTAATTATGATTATTTGCGTGTCGAAATGTAACGAAGGGTATAAATGATGGATAATTTGTATAATTTTAATACGCCAACGTCGTTTATGAAATTGAATTACGGATAATGACTGATGACAAATTGTCGGTCAATACGAAGCACAGCCCGCGGCAATTATTGCAAAATCTTTTGAAAAATGACTGCATGGCTATGTGGGATGAATCTGCGAGAAATAAGAACATCGAGCACAAGACTGGACATCGGTCACGTCCAGGCCGCGGTCTCACGTACGTAGGTTTGATATAACCTGCTCACGTTAACCGTACCGATGCAACGTAGGTATGCATATACTTACTTGACCCCCACACGGATTCAATGTTATACACAGTTGCACAGCGGTAAGTAACATACGTATCGGATGGTACGTCGATGTCGTCGTCGGCGGGCGGTGTCGAGACGGTTGGTCTCTCCTTCCCGTCGCGCGATCGGGATCATAGTTAACGGGAACCATTCGCCTAAGATTTCTCGGTCTGTTATCCACCGTTCGAAGCGAGCTATTTTCTGCTCTCCTCTCGGTACCGGTAGATCCGAGTCCGAGTCTGTCGTTTTCTCCCTTTTTTTTTTTTGTTTTTTTTGTTTTTCAACCTTTCTTGGTGTTCGGTTTCCTTGCCGACCATCGGCGGAACAGGCCACGCCACAAACTCGCTTCTATCTCCTCCGCTTTAGTTCTTTCCTTATTTTTCTCACTCTCACCCCCCTGCTGATAGAACGTAATCCGCCTCACTCGTCGTATACCCACCTACCTACCTACCTACCTACCTAACTCCTATCTACTCTCGTGTATATTCCCGGTATTCCGATCAATAAAAGTAACACGAGGACAGAGGACGACGAAGAGGACGGACGAAAAGAGAAGTAAGACGAGAAGAAACGAGGAAGAGCGAGAAGGCGAAAGAGTCCGCGCGGTGGTTGCCGACCGCAGAACGGTAGCTCATTCACACGGTCTCTGGGCCGTGCCGCGAGTGAAGCCCCCGCGGGACCTCGAGCCAACGTCGAACGCCGACCTGCAAGCCGACTTCTCACACCAACGGCGACTCAACGAATGCTCTCGTCTCACTCTCTACCTCTTTCTCTCGTTCTCGTGTCTTTTATACAACCTTTTGCCACCGGTAGTTCGATAAACTTAGGCGAAACTACTCCGCTATCGTTCGCGATAATGCCTTTTCCACTGGTTACTGCATCGATGTTGGTATCGGGGGATTGGCGAGAGGTGGAATGATGCACTTCCGGTACCACTCGATTCGGATGTTAGACACACATTCAATTTATCGTGGGGTAAGAAAGAGTTGACTCAGCAGACGATTTGCTTGCTTTCGGAGTATATCGTTTGGCGCTCGGAGTACAGTGCCCGCCTTCCGCTATCTGCCTAACAATGACGATTCATTGGCGATAATCGTTTCGAAAAAAAAAAAAATCAGGTCACTTTCGCGGCGAGAAAATTTACTTCCTTTCCTATTTATTTCGGCATAAACATTTTTTGTGATTTTTTCAACACATGTATCTTTCAATAAAAAAATGCTTTATATTTCCTCCAGTAGTTTATGAACAAAAAAAAATAAAAAAATAACTTCTTTAATAGCAATATATTAATTTTAGCTTCGCAATACGCAAAACCCACGATATTGATATACTTCCTACGTAAATTTACTACGACAAAAAAAAAATCGGATTTTTTTCCAACATTGAAATCAATCAAAACGTTCGTTGAAGCAAATTGATGGATCCTGCAAACTTTAAGTGCACTTCGTTCTACCAGTTCTCAAATGAAATCGTTTTGAAAGAAAGAACATTGCGTTACAAATCCACGGCGAGTAATCACCTGAACGCGTATGCGAACCGACTAGATAGAGTAACTCGTTTGAAAACGCTACAGCGGTAGTAAATAAACGATATTACATATCGTTCGGCTTGAGTTTTAATAAAAAAACGAATCGATGTAAAAACCTTCGAGTACGAAGAATCAATGGTGAAAAAGATAATCGAGTTAGTTTCCATCGCTCGTTCGTACCTAATATTATAAACTCGCTCGCCGTTACCCTGATTGTACACCGTATATAATCGATTAAAATTCGCGGACGGATTAACAAGCCCCGTTTTTCGAGAGAATTATGGGGTGGCCGGGTATAGTATGTGAAGCTTTTGAGTAATCGATTCCACCTCTCGCGCTAACGTATGGTACAGCGTACGTTCCGCGTGCCTTCACGTATATATTACCAGCGGAAAAGCAGAGTGAGAAAGAACGATCGACGAAGATCGGTTCACCTGTGGAGGCGCACCGAGAGACTCCACCTCGTTCATGACGCGAGAGGCCCTTCCGCGGATCATCTCGTTTTCTTCTCGTCTCTCTTTCTCTCCTTACTCTCTCACTCTCGCATCTCTCGCGGGCTTTAATTAAGAAACGATCTTGCGAGAGCTGACTGCATCTTCTCTCGTCTTCTTCTTCTTCTCTTTCCCTTCCAGTACTACTCAGTAGATTTGCGGAGAGAGATAGAGAAGAAAAAGAAAGAAAAAACAAAAAAAAAAACAAAAAACAAAAAAACGTGTGCCGGATGGATATCACGGAATTTTTGCAACGAGCACACGATGACTGACGATGATCGATGAGATTCCCCCACTGCTTGAGCTCAGTGAAAATTCAATTTTTTTTTTTTTTTTTTAATATATATATTCAAATTTTTTTTTTATCTCCGGTATAAAGATTCGTGAAACTCGAGAATTATATACCTTACATTTGCTATATTGCTGTATTTTATATTACATTGTACATTATTAGTATAGTATATGCGGTTCCCGACAACCGTAAGAAGGCATATGATTATTACAACACGAAGCAGCATAATATTATGTCATTGCGGTTTCATCAGACTAGGCGCCTCGTTGTATTATATGTACACGTATAGGCAAAGTGTATAAAGCATAAGAAATATGAAAATGAGCGAAATGTATCTTCATGCGGTGAAGAGAAAGCAAGATAAACGAATGTACGGCGAGACTTACGAGGGCTCACCGATCGCAGACTGCGAAAAGACTCCCGAGGCTCTGACTCGAGAGACTTTGCCTCGTAGTGCTGAGATCGACGCCGCTTGCGCTCGCGAGCGCCAAAGCCTGCACTGCCCCATTGCTCAACGCTCCTTCTTTCACGACGGCGCTCATCTCGCGCACATTCTATCCACGAGAGATCCTTAATAACACGTTCTCGTCTGAACTCTGTACCCCCGTACGCCGAACAAGGAGTCACCGTCCGGTCAGTCACTGGACGGCCCGAGTCAGCACGGCATTTATGTGGCCGGTATCGGTCATTCCTGAACCAAATGGACTCGGCAAGGTTTGTTTTAACTCTCGGGAAACGAATCTTTATCACACGAGTACTATTTTATGACGTTTAATACGATCTAAAAAAAATTTTTTTTTTTTTGCTTCACGATGTTTTTCTAATGTTTTGCTTTATTTTAGGACAAAACAAGAGTTGAATTCGTGTTTTTGTAACAAGAATACATTTTTTTTCATTCGATAGACTTTATTTTTTAATTACGCACAATCGTACCGAAAAAAAATAGAAATTATTTTTTTTTTATTATTTTTTAATAATGTTTGCTAAATTTTAGGAGAAAAAATGGTTGTTTTGATATTCAGCGTTGAAAATAAATGAGAATATGTTAGACCAGTACATAGTTGATCTTTCGAATGTATGAAAAAAAAACTGACAAAATATTGCAGACGCTTCATTGTGAATTTTTCACATGTTTCCTTACGCTGTAACAACTTTTTTTTCTCAATTAAAGATGTACATTTAGGTTTTCATGATATTTCATCAATAAGAAAAAGTGCAGCAATCTAAAAATAATCGAAAAATCGTTACTTTTTCCAAAATCGGCTATAAAAATTTAGAACTGTGGCTTTTGCATCTTTCGCATTGATAGAAATACGCAAAAAAAAAAATGTTCCTATGTAAGACGGAGGCATGTATTTCCTCCCATTGGTCGTCGTTACTTTAACAAGGAAGCGATGATTTACTACTGCGCTTCAAAGGGTTTCAGTAAAGCTGACTAATGGATATAGGGATTGAAAGTTTGCGCAAACGGAATATATTAACACGCCTTTCAAAACCCGATGTGTCATCCCTTCGTGACTATTGAACGGTGCAAAGCATACGACAGTTGAAAGAAAAAAGGGTTTTGCCAACTATACTCGAGTTATTATTATTCTACATGTATTTTATAAAAACTCTGATATACTGCGTTAATTCATCAACATTTAATGACAGACCCGGGCAACACGCCATGTCGGAGCATCGAATTCGTAAGGTCGTACGGTCAATTATCATTATATCTTCTCCGCGCTATAGACGACCCGTGCGCTTTCCGGTGCGAATTTCGTAGGGAGTTCTGCGGTGGATGGGACCCAATGCCACCGCCGAATTCCACCACCTCGTCGAGTTTTATCCGAGTATCCACGGAATTTCTTTCTCTGGCATTCCGTATACATGCGGGGCCAATGCCCAGTTAACCCGGGCGCGACTCCTTCGGCACGCTGAGTCGTCCCAACAGCCTTCCCTTCGTCGTCGTCGTCGTCGTCGTCGTCTTTCACTTCGTTGCAACGACGACGACGACGACGACGACAGACTTACAGACTCGAAAGGGGGGCAAGCTTTGCCGAAACGACGGGCCGGTCGGTGTTTGCCGGTTACGAGAAGCAGAAACTCACGCGAGGCCCGATTGTCCAGTGAGAAAGAGGGAAGAAAACGACGTGGCAAGGGGTCGGGGGAGGCGACCGGTCGGTGAGTGCGAGAGGTCTCGGAGACGAAAGGCGACATACAAATTGCGCGGAGCTCGGGTATCCCCCAACGTCACTTCCATTCTCGGGTGGACCAGGAAGCGTGAGGCCGATATAGGTATTCGCGCGCGCGCGCCAACAGTTCGCAACGAAAACGCAACGATAATCTTTTGTCCTCTTTTCAGGACGCGCACACGTTCCGTTCCGCAGCAGTTGCTCATCGTGTCTGCCTGCCTCCTTCGCCCGCAGGACATTGTGCTCCGATCCACGGGGCTCGGGTTATATTTATACTACAGAGAGAATACGAGAGGATACAGAACTCGTGAAGAAGTACGCATTGCAAACGAAATTGGCTTTTTTCGCACTGGTATCAACGTCTTCGTCGTTGATGCAGATACCGATGGATCGGTCGCGTCATTCGTAAACGAAAAACGGTTATTGTAACGAGGAAAAAAGGAGAAATTCTGTGAAATCTGCTATTATTTAACACATGTGGTGCGCCAATTGTCGGTCTCTCCGACTTCCGAAGAATCAACGTAAGATTAAGGAAAATTAAAAATTTGAAATAAATAATGACAAAAATAGTCACAAACCGTAAAATGGCATCCAACGCAAAATGGAGGTCTGTACAAAAATGCATCGATATTTAAAAGTCCTCCTTTACTTCATCACAAAACTGACAAACTGTTAAGGAATTGTCTCGCAACAAGTTCGAGACCTGCTGTGTCAATCGAGTTGCCCTCGTTTCGTTAATAACAACAATAAAGATTTTTTATAATGAACTTGTATCCGCGCCATCAGTGAAAATTAAACTTTAATTACACTTGTCATTCACGAAATTACACTCCACACTTTAATTACACTTAAATACTCTTCGTAAATTTTTTTTCAGCCACATTACGTCATCAAGCGAATAGTTTGAAGCCTCAAGTCACACGAGGATATTATTAAGAATGTTTTTTCTGTATTTCACAGTATCTACTCAGTTTGACTGATACTTTCATTCATTTCGCCTTCAGGTGCCCCGAGAGTTAACCTTTGAACGGCCATTTTGCGTATCTCCCCGTCTCGCGCCACCGAACGACGTGTTCTCAATCTGTTCTCCCAATAGCCAAGTTTATGAACCCTCCGAGCGCAAGGAGGAGTATAATACTCAATAGCTGAGAATGATATAGTATTCCAATCTTAGGCTCTGCTGGACAGAGGGTTATAGGTATTATAGTAGATATATTATATACGAAGCGTGGGGTATAACATCAGTTCCGTGCGATTCATGCCGAGAAGCTCGGGAAGAGACCGGGGTTACTTGACACATTTGGTACCTTTACGTCGAGCGCACCGCTGTTTATTTATATCATCATTGGGCGATTTATTTAATTGCTTTTTGGCACACATCCAGAGATGGTTGCTATTCTCCTCTAAAAGAACTGCTACCCTCTTCTCCTTACTTCTCAGACTTTCTGACCAATTCTATTCGCTTCCCGCAGCCCTGGAACGTTGCGAGGTCCGAGCGGGTCGAATAGCCCCGGTCTCCTGCCCTACAATGTCTGTATTGGGACAGAGACTCTACCCGATTGGTCAGCTTCATTCCGCGAAGAGATTTAACACGTGCGCATACGATATCTACGGGTGAAGTACATGCTGCATCGAGTCTGACCGTTGCACGATGCGGGTCTGGGTGCGAATATACTCAATGCGAGGGCGAGTATTCCCGATGCACTATAGAGTTATAGATGCAATACGCAGATGACTGCGGGAGAGGAAGGCAGAGGAGGATACAGAGATAGCGAAGCGGTGCGTTGCAGTGAACGGTTGGTCTTCGGGCGGACATAAAGGTAATTGCATAATTTAGTAGGAGGCATTAAACATTCGCGTATCGCCTCTCGCACTCGTCGCAGTTAGATTCAGCGCATGAGTACGCGTGAGCACTATTCGTTTATTATAGTAAATACCTATGTACGAACGAAGTATATGAACTTTGAGTGCACTTGGGTTTATACAGCGATGCGCTTTGCCGTACGATGTTGAAACAAAATTTCAGCAAAAAAATGGCTCTATTGTTGGTAAAAAAAAATCTACTCGTTACAATGTTAAGTGATTGATTGATGTCTTTTAGTTATATCACTCTTAATTTGCGTTGTCATGGCATGATGGTCGAGTCATTTACGATCGGATCGGCAAATGAGTATTTTTTTTTTTTTTTCAAGGTCTGCGTTAGTCTTTTTTTTTTTAAATAGACTATCGCAGATATTGAAAAAGAAATGATTTACTGAAACAATTAGTTTAATTAGTATATTTTTAGTGATAAGTATATTTTTTTTTTCAATTCATAATTGGATATTCTATTTTGTTTAATTTAACAATTTTTTTTTTTTTTTTTTTTTTTTTTAGTTCCAGTAGACAGGTTTTCTACGATGCTTCAGAAAATTACCAATTGAAGTTTGAGATGTTTCGATGTGTTGAAGATCGTTCGAGATTTGAATGATACGCGAAAATAAGAGAATGACAAAGAATGGTGAAGTAAGAAAGAATGAGAGAAGATTCGAAACGTCATAGCATAGTGTACAGCCACTCGGCCGCCACTGCCACCGTCGCCTCGAGTATTATATACCATACGCTATACTATATTACATAGTATATATGCATGCAAGTACTAAGTGAGTTATGGCTCACGGGCAGATATATCAACTCCTTCATTTCCGCCGCAGACTCGGTGGGTCCACGGCTCGCTGGCATCGCAAGCAACTCCCAAGCCGCCCTCCCCTCGTCTGTTCCCTGCATACATCGTCTCGCTCTCCGGTCGAAGAGCTCGAGCGAGTGAACGCGAGCTTCTCGAGTGGAAACAGCCATAGTTACACCCATATTCAATTCGTAATATGGAAAATCTATTTTGTCTGTATTACACAATGCGAAGTTACAAATTTCCTTTCAAAATTTTGAAATTCCGATAAAAATATTTAAAAAAAAAAAATGTTCGTCTCTCGTTTGATATTTTTATCGGTAGAAAATAAAAACGAAGTACCTAAGCGAGATGCAGTACGAAGCAACAAGATTTCTCGTGTCTTGGAGATTAATGATCGGTAGATAGATCGAAGAAGTCAGTAATTTCCTGTTTGTCATCGTCCGTGCCGCGGAATGGGTCTTGTCTTATTGATGGATAGATCAAGACTTTGATAGATACCTGTCTTGACATGACTGATAGATAGATTTTTATGCCATATACCTATTGTTGTCGAGCGTAGAGCAAAATTTCAAAGAAGTCGGAACGCCTCTATACCACATATCATTTTTCACGTCACATTTTCGGAAAGGTTTCGGCATAAATTCGCAAGGTTTATCGAGTGGTCCATAGCCATGATTCAGCGAATGAATTATTCCGAAGCTTCCGGTTCGCCGCACAATATACGATGCGGTCAGGACACGTTTCACGAATGCGTCGTGTCTCTATCATTGATAATTAATCGGCACAGAGGGGAGCTGCAGAACCGGAAATATTTTCGCGTGAAAGTTTAGCGCCCGCACGAGAAGGTCTGAGTCTTCAATTTCCTTGGAAAGCCACAAACGCGTTTGACCTTCCGGCAAAACTGAATATACATCGTTGAGGACATAGGGAGAAAATGTGGACAATACGGGTCGTCGATATTTTCGAGAATTTTGTCCGAAATTATTTTCGTATTCGATGTACAAAAACACAACAGAATTTTGTTTTTTTTTTTTTTTGAAGTTTCAAGTTTGCAATTTTTTTTGCATAAGTTTGAATTTAAATAGAAATACATTTTCGATTTTTTTTTTTTTTTATTTAAATAAAATTGCATCATTCAGCAGCTATGCCAACGTGCATAATTATTTCTAATATTGCGATCATTAATATCGTAGATAAAAAAAATGCTGGAAAATATGTGACAAGTATTGCAATCGGGAAAAACGCGCGTTGATATTTAAACTGCAGGGTTAAAAAAAAAATCATTTTTAAAAGCGAAGAATTTTAACGTGTTATGCAACTCTAATCTCCAGTAATTAGTATTATAATTTAATTTGGATTTTTGTTCATTTTACCACACTACACACTACGATAGAATCTTTAAATGTTAATAAATACAGTTTCTATGAGAATCCGGAATGGTAATTCTTCGTTGATGCCTTTCACCCACTTTCGTGCGAAACGCCGATTGCACAATTTGTCGAAGGTGTTTATCGACAAGGTGTTAATTTTGTAATTAAGAACCAACTAATTAAACCGATAAACTCTGCTGAACGATAGTATTTATAAATATTTTCATATTTTATGATTTTGCCGATGCATAAAAACATTGCATTATCTTCGTTGCATAAAGTTCTTACGTTTCCTATCGTTTATTAACCGGGATGTGGACGAGATGTGGGTGATAATAGCCGTAATTCTATTTCTGGATTTCACGCATTCGTAGAAAGGATTTCCTTGATTCCGATTAATTGGGTTGCGATTCTCGTCCAATAAATAATGAATTATGCACGCAGAAAAAAAAACCATTATTAATATTCTACCAATGTATCTAGCAAGCGAATTCGAATTCCAATAACATTTTTTTTCCATGTAATACACGCTGAAAGATGAAGCAACGTCGACATTCTAATCGACGTCAAGACGATTGAGACATAAAAAAAAAATGTTTTTTGACAGAAATATACGTAGATCCTGCATCATTATTAGACATGCGTAAGCGCGAATTCGTCGCCCGTATAAGACGAGACTATCGTAATGTCTCGGACGGTCGCAAAGAATGAAGAATAAATAAAAATAAATAAAAATCTCTCATCGAGCATTACGGCCATCCAGTGGCCAGGTATCGAATCTTAAATCCGAAAAAAAAAAAAAAAAAAACATTAGCGGTCAATGCTAATTTTATTTTTCACACCCCGACGTAACGTTATTTCGGACTGTTGAGATCGGTTGGCCGGCTTGGGCTACTCGAGGATATATGGTCCCGTCGTATTTAAAGAATTTGCATAATGGCCCCTTGACATGTTTATGTACACACGCCGTAGCAATCGGGGTAACGCTTGCCTACCTACGTGCACGCACGTGGACGCGCGACTCATGGGCGATTCCAATCCTCCTCGCAGTTTCATCTCGTCCGCACACATTCGTATATATGAAAGATGAAACGAAGAAGGAGGAAAAGGACGCCCGGCGACCGCGGAGAAATATAAGTTGGTGAGCTTTGGGATCCTTGCGCTCTTATGCTCTCTTCGTTCTTCGGGTTTCTTACCCCGGCTGCAACGGAGGGATTAAAACTCTTCTCGCTATTGTGCGCGAAAGATCATAAATACACGATTTGTCCGGGACAGACCACACCGCGGCCGTGGCAGCCACGCCATGGGTTAATGTCGTCGGAAGGACACACGAGAACTCGAGGAACGAGAGATTCTTCTGCGTTGTACAACCTTTCCTGCTCTTTACCCGTTGAACCGCGCGCGTTCAATCCCCGTTTGGTCGTCGCCCGTTCGGTCCAACCGGCCGTGGAATAAGAGAGATCCCGAAGGACCTCTTGTAAGCTGAGCTTAAATCTCGAAACGCTCACCTCTTAAGCGCTTAATCGCGCCCCGATACGTTTTTCGACTCGAGCCCTTGAAATGCACCGCGCGACATGCCGCATCCCACGGAACGTTTCGTCGTCTAACACGCACGCACACGCGAATGAAGCCGAAATAAAGAGCGTCAGAAGTCGAAGACTCCGTCGGGCTTTCTCCACATTACAATCCATTTTATTTATCCTACGAGAAGTTGAGAAACGCAATATTCCACGGTATTATCCGTGAATAGGCGACCCCGTGGGTCTCATTCCAACACAAATCGTTGCTTAACATATACCACTCTCGGATGTCACTGTAACCCGGAATATAACCGGGAGTTGTCGGGCGTTACCGGTAAGATTTGAACGATCGAATTTAGGGATATTATTATAATCATAAATAGGAATTCACACCATCATTTTTTTTTTTTTTTCTATAGAGTTCGGCATTAGGTGGGAGAGTACGTGGATTTCGTTTGATTTATGGATTTATAAATATCGCTTAATGTTTTAAGCAATTCGAAATGCAAGGCCGCTAAAGGGAAAGAAATAAAATATACATTTTTTTTTACGAACTAAAAAAATTCTCGGAGATTTTTTTGTTTTTTTTTTTTTTATGGAAAATGCATATTACTATAATGCAGATATTCATTGATGGATTGGGAAGTCGTCGAAGTTATAAATTTTGAAATTAATAATTAAAATTATTAATTAAGAAATTAATTAAATAAAAATATATATGGATTATATACAGTCTGTATAAAACTTTTCCGCCTGAAATAGGCGGGTAAATTGAAAATCAGACCTATGTTTTCCGGATCCCGATACGAGGGTCGGGTGGTTTGCAAATTTCATTTGATTCATGACTACGTGTCAGTTATTTTATTTCTATCACGACGTCATTTATTTAAAATGTAAAACGATATATGGAAACTTTTGTATCTTATCGTTCTCTCAAAGATATTATGCACATACGTCGTCGTGAGGCACGATAGTGAGAGTGATACTCATTTGATATTCACACGCAAAGTGAATTAATAACGTCGGAGCTGCGAAACACACGGTTGACTACCGCGAGAGATATTCGTGATAGTGTAGTGTAGCTGTACAGTACTGTAGGTATGATCTCGCCAGTTTAGAAGCATTAGAGAAACGTGTGTCCCGTGGCTGCCAAGTATCAAACGATCTTTATCGTTTCTAGCAATATAGGAGTCTCATATTCGCGCGCGGTTTCGACCGTTTTCTCACTCTCACCCGACCTCCTATAGATCACTGATTTTGCTTTCATATCGCGCGGGTAGATCTATTCGTTCTCCGCGGAGACTCGTTAAGGCCAAACCATCGATCATTCCGCGCGCATAGACTTTTTCCATGGATCTTGTAAACGCCACGTATACCCGCCGCATTGACTTTTCACGGTGCTTTACAAGATACGTAATAATAACGAAGCGACGAGACTAATTTGTTAAACAACGTTTTTTGGAATGCTGAAATCGTTCCGCGCGGATTAACTTTCGATGAAATTGACCTCAAACTTGATTAGTATGATCTACGAGACGGTGAATTACGATCGTGAACACTTAGACTCGTGATATTTAACCCCAAGGGATCAGCAATGTTTTTGCAATCCTTTAAGTGGGGTTCGCCGATTGCAGGTAAAAAAATGTGTTTAATTTTTTTTTACGTTAAAAAAAAAAAACGTATCATTGATCCCATGCAATTGTTCGTTGGTAATAATGTTTTAATTATGTGAACAAATCTTCAGATTCATTGAAGTACATTGAAGATTACAGTAACTTTTTTGTTACGAAAATTTTTTTTTTTTATATTTTATAAAAAATCAAACGCCTGCCATACTTCATAATATTGTGACCTGCGATTTTTTTACATTATCGAGACAACGGTATACAAACAATTACTCGCACGGAATTTTTAATAAGTTTTTTTTTAACCCTATGAAAAAATAATACACGCCTTTGTACCTGAAATTACCAAACCTTCCGCCCTTAAAAAATAATCAATATAAGTTTAACAATAATCCGAAAAAAAAACAACAATTAGCACAGATACACGTACAAAATTTAATTTCGACGTGAAAAAAAAAAAAAAAAGAAAAAAAACGATTTTTCGTTATGTGATACTCTCGGACTGCGCGTGTGCTTTTACCCGACGACATCTCTCACGAGTAAATAACGAAAGAAGCTCGACGATAGCGAGTGCGTGTAATCAAGTACAATATATATATAACGTATAGCATCTTCCCGCTCGTATATAAGAGGTGTGCCATAATAATCCTGTCGAGCGATTTGCGAGCCCCTTGAACTTCAACAACCGCGACATTGGACCGAATGATTTGCGTAATGGAAACGATATATACCCGCGTGTAGTTTGCGCGCGCGCGCAAAAGAGAGTTCCAATAGATTTACTGAATCTCTCGCTTTCTTCTTGCATTACAGTTATGCTTCTCATGAGTTGCACTCACCGTTGCATATTGCCTCCCCACCCCACCCCTTTCGGAGCTCAATTGCTGCATTTCTTCGCGCGGAGTCACCGAGCCCGCGAAGATGATAGAGGTTCGAAGAAATAAAGAAAAAAAAAAAAATGTAAAAAAATCGAAAAAAGTGAGAAAGAGACGCGTGGCCCACGCGCATAATGATCTCTCGGGACGAATGAATGATGACTGCGTGTGCCGTGCGATGTAATTTCACGGATATATCGGTATATACCGATATACGTACACGGAGCCGCGGCCCCGTCGAAAAGGCACCCCCCCGTACGAGAGTTCTGTGGTCGTGCGCTGTCTTTCAAGCCCGCCGGGTGGCATCCGGATCTACGATCGCTCCAACACCCGTCCGTCCTCCCGTCCGTCCGTTCGTATTACTCACCTTTGATTATTCTATTCTTTATCGACGGAACAAAACATTCAAGACGCATGCCCCCGACGCTGCGAGATATGCTTGTGTGTCGTGTTTGATATTTATACCGAACGGACAGCGCGCGTGTAGGTGGAGCTATAGATACTCTAGAGAGAGGTAGGTATCGATGAAACGAACGAACATTGTGACGAGTCCTCGAACCACGGGTGGTAATTCGTCGATTAGGAAAAAAAAAAAAAAAAAACATCGAGAAATGAAAAATGTATTCGATTCACATTTCTCACGGCTGCAAATAACATCGACGTTGTGTATGTGCTGTGTGAAGACTATCGGACTCCGAGTCTTTTAATCTTTAGCGCGACGGTTCGTTTGATAATTGATTAATTATTATTCGCCACAGCGGATATAAGTGAATGCGAAAGCGAAATTATTTATCAGCCGTGGGAAGATAGGATTAAGCGTAGATACGCCAACTTGTTTCTTGGTGATCGGAAAAAAATGTTCAATTGGGAAAAAATGAAATATTTTTTTCTCGATTTGTATACCGAATTATACTGAAATTTTTTTTCAAGTTTTTAACCGAAAATAAATTCGTCCGAGTAACACGCCTCTTGAATTTTTTTATACGTGTTTTTCAATTCTCGTTAGATTTTTTTTTTTTTTTCAGATTAACATGATTTCATTCGGAGTTTTTTTCTCGATTTTTGGTCTTCGATGAAAAAAAATCTCCATTGGCAAAAAAGTGAAATATGTTTATTTAATTTTTTATACTAAATTTTATTATCAGTATGCAATTTCTTCAGGGGTACTAAAAAAAGTGACGAAAAAGAGGTTATTGGAATTTCTACTGTATTGTATGTATTATTCGCTCGAAGCCTTTTGTCGGTCGGATATGTGTACGAAAAGCATTGAGTCGGAATTGGTGTGAGAGGTTTGGCCAACCCTGATCAACGCTCGGGGCGTACCACGCCTCCACATCCACCGTATCCCCGCGTACCTCTGTGTATACCCCCTTTTGCCTCGTACGCTATACGCATAAGCCTATATGAGCCTTATACTTATATTCATAACGCGCGCAAAGCGTGTACATAATGCGCACATAGGTGTCGAGTAAAGGATTTCGCATATGTGTTGGTCGGCGTGAGTGCGAGCGAACGAGTATCCCATACGGCACGACCGAGAGAGGAGCGCAAGGAGAAGAGTTTTACCGGGCAACTCCCCCGCGTTCACTGGCGAGCAAGCGAGCTGAAGATCTTCTCGGACACGGGGCTCTGTGTTCGATTCCGCGCACATATAATTAAGAGCCCTAAATCGCGCGAGATCGCGCGCCTCGAGAGGGTGTTTTGTTCACTCGCCGTAGCGCGCTTTCGTCTCACCCATTCGCTTGCACACTTTCACGAACGCTACGGCGCTGTACAATATCACAGCACTTTATGCTGCGATATATCGGACAACCGAAGGTCATGGACGACTTGGCAATTCTTCCTTTCGCCGTGATGCAGGCATCATCAAGTGCGTTCAACGTGCGAGCATCGGCTATTTCGTACGGAATATTACCTACTTGTCAGAGTAGATTGCACGCTGAAAAGAGATTTCTCTTCAAGGACAAATATCGGCGATGATTATCCTCGTAACATCGAATATCTCTGTTATTTCTTTATTTTCATCGCATGTGTAAAATTTATAAAGCGCTTCAGCACGTATGATAAATTAACGAGGATAACAAATTTTCGGATAAAATATCGAATTTTTAAGTCTCGCGGCAAAAAAATATGAGATTCGCGATGATATATCTCATCACTAATAACGATAATTATTAATAAATATATTTCGATCAGACATATTTTTATCGGTAAAATTATCATATTTTCCAGCCGCATACTGCGCATTTTATATAATTAATAATAATAAGAATATTTATTTTGTTAATAAGTATATTTATTTCTGCTCAACCGGTAGGCGAACTGTAAAATATTCATATCCCCATCAAATTACGGCACAATTTCGTATGTTTAATTGCGGAAAAAAATTGATTGGATTTTTTCAAATTTTCTTATTTAAAATAATACGAAATCGATTTCGCGAATTGGTAGACGGAATAGAAATAAATTAAAAGTTTTGCACAAGTTTTATTATTTAAATACAACCGACTGTTTTGAGTTCGGTATTCTCGGGAGAATAGCGAAAGTATACGTTGGGTTGGATATTTTTAATTTGTTATTCATTGGAAGGAGAGGGGGAGGGGGTGAAGTTCGTATCGCGTTATCGAAAAGGAGGCGAGGCCCCGACGCGTGAAGCGGCAAAACGAAATTGTCGATTGATTTATAAACCGAAATGGATTTCGCGCGAGTCGAAGGTAGCGAACAAGAGAGATATAGAGAGGCGAGAGCCCCGAGAGAGGAGAGAGGCTACGACAGGCGGCGTTGGGCTCGATTAATCTTGAATTTATAGCCGCAATTATCTGTCTACGAATATTTCGCGAGTGAGCCGAAGAGTGTGTACGAGCCACGAGAGTCGGCTGCAAGGTGAGGGGAGGTTTGAAGACTCGCTGTCTTTCTTACTCCTCGCGCGAGATGCGCCGCGATTTATCGCGCGGGACGTTTTGCCCCGTGCCGCTTCACCCAACTTCAAAGATCGCAGCAAAGGTGGCAAAATCCAATCGAAATTGGCGGGTAGACATTTTTATAATATTTTTTTTTTTTTTCGATATATCGATACTCCGAAAAAAAAAAAAAAAAATTTCACGATGCAAAAATTAATGTCCGACAACGAAAAATAATTATAATTTGGAAGCGCAAAAAGTTAGTTAAAAAAAGTACCTTTGAATAAGAAATGAGTCGTGCGAACAAACTATTATTAGTTTTCTCGACTAATTGTTGGTTCTCCTAACTCATCATTTTTTTTCACTGCACTTTATTTGAAAATGCTGTGAATTGGACTCGCGATGCAAACTGCAAAGAAGCTTTCTTCAGAATGTACGAAACTCCGTGAAGTCTCCTCCTTGACCCTTTCTCTGTTCCGAATCCTTCCCTTCATCATTTTTTCTTCTCTTTTGAGTCCGAACACTGGCCTGCCTCTCTGCCTTGTTCATCCTCTCATCCTCCTCGGTTACCTCCTCTTTCGACTTCTTCTTCTCTTTATTCTTCCTCGCGCTTCACGTGTCCTACCCCCTCGACGTCAGGCACCGCACGCCGCGTGGTCCACATGAGTTCTCAAATTTCCCTCGAAATTATGCATAGCTACCGGCGAGAGTCCGAAGAACCTTCCTAACCCACTAACCGTTTTCTGTTGGCAAGACAAAGAGAGATGGATGGGCAAGACGGCAGCTCGCGCTCGTCCGAGGGCCCTAGTTAAGTTTCAGTCCGCCTTTATTAAACCGCCCGGCAACTAACTAATCCGTCCCGGCGCATAGTGGCAGCATCAGCAGCAGAAGCTCTCGGAAGAGGGGAAGAAGAGTAGGCGTGAGGAAGAACATAAAATACAACGAAAAAAAAAAAAAAAATCTCCCAACGCAGAAACTCAAAGAAAACGAAAAGAACTCTTCGGAAGAGCCAAAAATAGGAGTTCGTGAAGCAAAGTCATCATGTGGCCGGTCGGTGTGGCACGGGTAGTCAATGGTGCGCTCGGTTCATCGGGGTCGTCGGAGTTTCTCGTCCCGTTCGTAATTACGTGTTGCAGGGGGGCGTGACCCGGGACGCTAATGTCACGCGTATATACTTTCGCCGGAAATGGGATTTCGCTTTGGTTATACGGTAAGCCTCTCTCGGTGGCTCCTCGGGATATTCATGCGCGTGGGACAACCCGCGGGGAGCGATATATTCGAACGAGAAGGACTCATCATTTTGACGAGACTTTCGGCGCTAAAGCGATGCGGTTCGATGAAAGAAAATCCTCCGAAGAGTCTCGTCTGACATTCGTTAAACTTGACGAGAAAATGTGGCCGGAGAACAACCGCGAAACGACGATACGAGGGTAACGATCATATAACTGACGAAAAAACCGAAAGATCTTGCGCCGTGAATGATTATAAAGGCAAAACTTGTATGGTTATTTCGAACGACGAATAGACTTGAATGCTCGGGTCATTAATTAATTAAAACATAATAAAACGGATTGGTTACCGCTTCTCTCTTAGCCTCTGAACGATAGGCTGCTTCTTTCGCCTGCATGAATAAATATCGGGGATGCGTAAGTGTGTATATGCGTGCGATTGAATAAATTAGAATTTATGAGATTCGTTATATTAGCGAGAGATGCGCGCGCGAACGCGGACACACGCATTCATCGGGGGGAGTGGGGGTTCGAACTCTGGGCGCTCGTTTCGCCAAACTCGATGACGGCCACTTCGTTCGCTCGTATACATTATATTAATTCACGACATGGAGATTTTAGGATCGGGCGGAGAATTAATTTTGCTGAAATCTCATTATGTCGAGTTTTGGGCCTCGTCACTCGATTTTCACGCTGAAATTCGAGAGTGCGTCGGGAGTCAAATGGGGGAGGGGAATTTTGATCGATAGTCGAGAGAGTATATTTGGATAACGAGAACGTGACCTGGTTGAAGTTTTTTTTTTTGCGAAAATAACGAATATGTCGGTTATAAAGGACTAAAGTGGGATGATTATGAAAACAAAAGCGGGCAATAAGATCAATTTGAGATTTGGTGTTATTTGGTGCAAAATTAACGAGGCGCGCGCGCGTGATTATCGGTAAAAAAAATAATTTGGCAACTGTAGAGATAAACTAATTACGAGAAAATTCGAGACAACATCTGATATAATTGTGGAAAAAATATATAATTGTAACATCAAAATACGCAATTTCCATCATAAATCTTCCATTATTACGAATAAACAGATTTACTGACAAAATTTCGTGTCACAGATGTTAAACATTTTTTTTTAATAGTACAAAGAATTAAAAAAAAACAGATCTCTGACGATTTTGTTACTCGATAAAAACGCACATCGAAGAAAAAATAAGAAAAAATGTACGAGAGCTTTGAAAGATGGTAAATCACTTTGAGAGGACGTTATCGAAACTGAATTCTGTTAATCCAGCTTCCGGTTGTGTTGTTTGCGTTGGCAGCGAACGAAGAGTTAGTCGAACGAGCGACGGGAGAGGTCATACACGTGGAATAACATTCAGGTGCATAACTTAATATCCCTAATTCCGTACGGTCTCCCCACGGAGCACAGGGGAGTCTAATTATACCCGATATAATTCATGCGGGCGAAACTTTGCCGCTGAATCTTCATCGTCGAACTGAAAATTTCTGATGTTGCGTGAAACTTCTCTAATGATCGCTGCTACCAGAAGAAACTACTGATGCATCCGAATCCTTATAATTGAACTCGAAAATTACTGAACATGCAGAAATTTCTCTTCCGCCTTTAGCCACCGATTTCGCGGTTGAATAAAAAAAAAATGATAATCGAATGATAAAAGGATTACGAAAAATAATTACTAAAAAAAATTTCGATCGTATACTGGACCCGAAAATAAATAAAAAGTTTCGTGTAAAATAAAAATACTTTTTTTTCTTTAATCCACCATCGATCGCGAACCTTCACGATTCTGTCGTCCAATCGACTTCATCGGTAAATGCAGATATTGTAAAAGTATTCGAACGATGTTATTCAAAGTGCGTCGCGGCTTCGAAACGCGTGCGCGAGTTCCACCAACGGACGAAAGCCAAAAAAAAAAATTATCCGCGAACAATGAAACGTCTGTAAAAAACTGTAAGATTGTTCCGCACAGTCAAGAACGTTACTGAAAGATGAATGTCGTCGAAGATTTCGAAAGGGACGAAGTTTAATCGTATTTCAAGTCGCGTAGTGACTTCAGAGGGCGCCCACGGTATAACAGTCGGGGGATTCCTCGTATGGATCGTTCGATCGTATTCGAGATGTACGATGCGTGTATACGGTATATATACGGATGTATATATACAATACGGTCATTCCGAGGTTCACCGAGAGACGTTGGACCGTCGCGCAGAATCCTCGGGTCTCTCGAAACCTCGGCAGCTTCCGCTTCGAAAGTAAACCGTGAACAAGCCGCCCCCCCGCCCCTCCCGTTCGCGTCTGTGGCCATTAAGTTTCCGAAGAACCTCGTTATTTATTGCGGGCGAGGTACCGAATTTGATCGTGAAATTCGAGTTACGTTCGCTGCGATGGAAGTGGAGGGGGCACCCCGAGAGGAAGAAAAATAAAAAGAGTTAAGTAAAGGAAAAAATAAGAGAACGACAGAGGGTTGCGTTTGGCGAGCTGCCGTGAGTTAAAGGTACGCCAGGTGATCGAAACTCTTCGTTCTTTCGTCTCATTTTCGCCCGGAGAGAAAAAGTAATGAGAGAAACAAGAAAGAAGATATATATTGCATATTGTATACAGGTGGTAATAATACTTTCTCGTTGGACTTCGTTAACCAGCCCCGCGTAAAGTGCAAGCCGAGCGCGCAAGCCGTGTTGCTTCTTACGAACCGAAAACAGCTCGCAACCAACTATCGATAACTTTATCGCTCATCGTCGATTACAGCGTTAATTTTCGTTCGATAATTAAGACATTGGCTCTCTTTGCGCCGTTAAATCACTCGAGCTGCTTGCCCTCGATGTATTCCTCGTTGAAATAAGAAAAAAAAAAAAAGAAAATAAACACCGATTAATCGTATCCTTATTCTCAAAATGTGAAGCTTTGTTTTCGTAAATAAAAAAAAAAACTCTGTAATTAAAAAATTTGCGTTTTTTTTTCTCACCGAAAAAACGTTGCGAATAATTGAAAAAAAAAAGAAAAATCGAAAACAACGCACAATTTTGGTTTGTAAAATTTTTCTTCATTTTTTTTTTTACGATATAAAAAAAAAGAGCCAAATTTCACGCATATTTTTGCCATGTAAATACATGTCGGAATGACGCAGAGGAATCGTCGGGGCTTCGTACTTCGGGGATCGTATACTACGAATCCGATATGCGAATAAGGCCCGTGAAATTTATCCTGCACCGAAAGGAGCCCGAGAGTTATTTAGCGTATGTCACGAATGAGACAAGCCAAACTCGATTCCACCGAGCGTATAATAATGATGTCGCGATCCAGGAAATTCCTCTCGGTGTATGGGTCTCTCCTCCGCGGAGCCGCCGCCGAAGTTACTGCACGTAACTCAGTCGCGAGGGAAAGTGGTGTATATGTTGGATAGTCGATTTCAGTTTGGCGAACTCTCTCGACGACGCGACGTTATAACGGATTTACATGGAAGGTAAGGTTTCGACGAGCTCACGATTCTTCTATTCGAGAGATCATGCCATCGTCCCTCGTCGTAATATCGCTTCGGTGTGACGTAATGGCACTTCTCCGTTTCAGAATTCTGCGAGAGATCTGTACCGGTGTTAAAGGTAGAGCGATAGATAAAACAGCACGACAATGCTTCCCGGGATTGAGGCTCGTATGGCTCGAAATCTGTTAGTAGCACGGCGATACCTTTGCTTTTCTCATGACTGGGCGTGCGATCGTAAAATTAGCATAAATGGGTTCTTCCCTTTCTACGCCATTCAGACTCGAGTGCTGGTAGCGCGATAGCAGCGAAAATAAAAATCAATAGACAAAAAAAATTTGAAATAAAGAAAAAAAAATGCACAAGATGAAAGAAAAATGCGTCAAAGCGTTGAGATGTCGAGATAATCTTCTCTAGACATTGCCGAGGTGTACTTAGCTGCAATAGGCAAAGGTAGTCGATCGTTCGCGCGATATATTGTGCGCCGCGAAGCCCAGAGCTGCCGGTAGTGTAATACAATCAGTCGTAATTTCTTTAGCTCGCCTAACCCTTTTGCCGTCTATCCGACGTGACTCGTTTCATATTTCGATCGTAGGGATTTCGATGCGATATAGAAGTGGGAAGAATTTCTTTTTCTTTACAGAACTTGATCGTCCTGTGAAGCTACAACGAGATTGAAAATTTTGATTTGTTATGACATTTTTTTTTTTTCGCCCGAAATTCGATGTATTGTTTGTATTAAAAATGATTTCTTTCATTTTTGAAATCCCAATTAAATATATCAAAAAAATAAATAGATTTGGATCTATTTTTGGATCTAAACATTTTTAGAATTTGAGATTTCATTTTTTCAATTTAATTATATTTATTATATTATTATATTATCCTTAACTTAATTTTTTTTATTATATAGACTCACATAAAAAAAAATTAATCTGTGGCATCCATCAACGAACATTTTTACGGGATCACACGAGTCGAATAAAGTCGATTTTTTTTTTTTTTTTTCGCAATAATTCGGTTCAACAGGTCGTAATGTCGAGACTATACACCGGGTCGAGAGTTGTTCCTCACGCTACAGTATTAATTTTCTTTAGTAAATCGTTTGTCGTCCCGGCATTTCCACGTGCGCCGGGGTCTGGTCGCGACTCTCGTTCGCATGCCGCGCGAACGTTACGTTACGAATTAAAGTCGAATGTCACGATAAATTTCGCGATGCTGCTTTGCGTTTTTGTTGCCGCGTGTGCGTGTGCGCCCCAGCGATACGCTGTAACTAGAGCTGTCGCGACAATTCTTTCTACATCGCGATGTTCGCGTTGCTGCTGTTTGCTGTTCGCTGCTGATCTGCGGTGTGCGCTTTAACGTTACTCTACCGCCCTTGAATCTCTTTAAAGAGCCAAACTTACGTTCCTTCATTCTCGAACCACTAAATTCACGAAAGTTTCGCGCTTCGGTTAATAAATCGCGTAGATTTTTGTAACGAATAAATTACAAAACAAAACACCGTAATTAGCCTAAAAAAAGAATTCTCGCAGTTATTGGAGAAAACATCTTTAACGGGATGTAAAATAAGGACTAACGGCAACAAGACTATTGAATCTCATCGAAATGGAATAAATGGGTTCATAGCCCCTGTTTTAAATCGGAAATACACGACTTGAAACGGAATACGAGAGTCACGAGTCGAAAAACTGAAAGTACAATTTTCAATCAGATATCAACGAAAACTCGAATAAGTTTTTTCAGAAGCAATATATATATATTTTTTAAGTTGAATCCACGATTACCTTAGACAAAAAAAAATGTTTGTAGTGATTTCGATGGGATTTCATGAATCGGTGCCGCGATAAACCCCATTGTAATCTGGACCTCGTTGTCTGAATTTCGAATGCCGTTGCGAGGAGAACGAAGCCAAAGAGAGCCGAAACGACGAAGCGTAGAGCGAGAAACGAACGTTCCCGGAGCTTCTCCCCTCGCAGAATTGACTCGAAGGGCTATGAATAATTCATAGAAATTCTCAAAGAGCGAGAGACAGGGATGAAGGAAGATAGTCGAAATGGTGTGTCGAGGAAGGGATTTCAAGACGGCAAGAGAGACCACGTTTAATGCGATACACCGGGTTGCTTCGGTTGAGGCGCGGCCCGCGGTTTACTGAATAAAATCCCTGATTGACCGATGGCAGGGTGGTGACGGTGGCCTCTCGTGCAGATTCGCCATGTATATATATACACGATTTGCTGGTTAGCGATGCTGTGTAAGAAAGCGTCGAGTCACACGGCGTGGAGGAGAGGATCCAGCAAACTCGAGGGAGCATCAGCTCGGCACTGAATGGTCTCTTGGCTACGGTAGAGATCTTCGATTCTCATCTTTTCGCGGATAGATTAGGCGAAGCACATCGCCGGTGAATAAAATATCTGATCCTCGGTGTCGATATACAACGCAACTCGAGGCTCGATCCCGAAGCTCTTGGATAAGGATGAGAATGAGAGGAAGGAAAAGGCAGCGGAACGAGAGAAATCAGATCGACTTATGCGGTGCACGCACGTTTACATACAAAGATCGAGCCGCAGGATTGTTACGACTGATAGAAGAAAATCTATCGCGGAGAGTCCAACACAGCGAAAACTCTCGCGTACGATAGATCGAATGGCTTTATTAAGATTTTCTCAGATTTGTTTAAAAAAAAAAAAAATTGTCAAAAACTAAATAATTTCCGATTGCGAAATGACTTTTATAATAATAAAAATAACAATATATTTACATGTCAAATATTAATATAATTATTCGTTATTTTTTGCCGTATTTTTAATTGAAATTCTACGAAAATGTATTTATCGCGAATTTACTCATAATTTTCCAAAAATCTCGCTGTTCTAGTTTAGAATTTCATTCGTTGCTTATATCGTTTTGATATTCGCCTTCCTTATCGCTTCTGCGTCCCAATATTCCGCTGTTTGCTCTCCACTTCCTCTTCCTCCGTTCATGTCTTGTTCAGTGAGTTAATTTATTTTCTATTCCATTGCTGTATTTCTATTGCCAGTTATTCGTTTCAATCAATCTATTTTCATCCTCGGACTGTGCCGGTATGACGTACGATTGGTCGAAGCTCCAGGGCGATTATATGGGGTACTTGTATGTACGTAGCTTCGCAACAAGGTACACCGAGGGTATGCGAACGGCTATCATACATATCGTACGGAAAGGAGCCGTCACTTCTGGCGATGGGCGAGGCTGCGGTATGGCTTTTATACAAGAGAATAGCTTTCATATAGTGTACCCTCGATGTACTACAACAGCGCCCAGATCTGCAGCAACGAGCCATGCGTTGATGGCGATGATGATGCTGGTCGGTTGGTCTCGGTGTTGCGCCCCGTCCGCGCGCGGTTACAACGAGCGCGTTACTATATATCGCGGGGTCCCGTATATGCATTTTCGCAACGAGAGAGGTCCGCAGAACATAGCATTGTGGGAACCCCGTAATCGAATACACAAACGGAAACCCCTGAGGGGGGAAGGGAACCGAAGCCTCGCGCAACAACGAGGAAGGTTATGGCTCGAGCGGGTGAACGTCAGTTTCGCCTTATCTCTCCTCGACTATCTGCCGTTATTACTTCTTCTTCCTCTTGTTCTTGTTACCTCGCCGAGTCTATCCTCACCTCCGTATTGCAACCGTCATCGCGAATGTCTTACGAAAGTTTTGCTTGTTAAGTGATTTCCGTATTTTATTAAAAATTAAAATATTGTATATTGTTAGATAATTTAAAAAAACTACCGGAAGAGTTCGATAGAACGATTTTTTTAATCAATAATTTTTATAAATGTATATAATTTTAATTGTGTAATAAAAAATGTGAAAAAAAAAAAAAATGGCGTGTAGCGTGGATTTTGGAGTATACAATTAAAGTTGAAAGACGAAGGTCAATGAACCGTTACATTCGTGTATAGAAAATTGAAATTATACTGACTGACGTGATATATCTCACGGGCCATCATCGTTTAATTATCGATTGCGGCACGATAAGAAGGGAGCGCGCGCGGGTTAAGGAACTCTTCGATCGTTGTTCGGTGTCCGGTCAACAAAAGATCGAGAGACACGCGAGATCGAGATTCAATGCTATGTTATAAGCGACCAAGCTGTCCGCATGACTTGCGAAATATATTAAAAAAAAAATAAAAAAACACAGAAAGAACTACGAAAGCAACGACCGAGTCATTACCGTCGGATATGACGTTTGTCCCGTTGAATATTTCTTCGTCGAATCGACTTATATTCAATTGCAGAAATTCAATCCCCCCATTGGCCTCTTATCGTATTTTCTTATTTCTCTGTTATCCTTATCGAAGAAACGGAAGATGAAATACGGAGTTTATTGTTATAAACAGACGCCGCATGAATCGTAAATAACTTTACGACGGCCATTCCTGTTCGTCTTCGTATTTTTTTTATTATTTTCCTCAGACTCCGCAGTGCCGCATGTCGCAACGTGACCCAGAGACGCGTATTCACGGAATTCGAAATATCATCGGGCGATTTTTCACTCAATATTTTTATTGTCATCGACAACCTCGCAAATGGAAAGATGCACGGCATACGCGTGACCCAGTTATGGTATAATGGAATCGTGGAACTTAGACTCGACGCAGATATAATAACGCCCCCGTGGATGACGAAAGCGACGACGTGCCTTCGTCTCATTATACTTTCGCTCGAACGAACAATCAATTGCCTGGACGGAAGTTCGAATGATTAATTGGGTCAACTACTGCCGAGCGAGTTATACTCCTGAGGCATCCTACTGCCGCCGTTGTTCTCTAGAGACTCTTCAATCTATTCAATGATGTCGTACTTTTCAATCGGTGAATCACGGAAGACGCGTTCTTAGTCGTAGCAATCTGTGTACCAATACTCTACGGGCTGACGATGGAAGTCGTTCATTTTTTAAAAAAATATAATAATAATAACTGTAATTATTATTTTTATTCAATACTATAGTTTTTTTTTCCATAAAAAAATAATCCGCGCTATTATGTGGGATTTGCGGCAAAGACAATGAATCGGAGAACAAAATGTGATTTATCAAATGAATATCGAAGGTATGAAAGATCTCGCGGGACATCTTCGTAAACGTCTCAAACGACTAACGACTCGCGACGCAACGGTCAAAGTCAGGCAACGATGCACTTGAGAGCACACATTACTCAAGCAACGACGCATGCGCGCGCTTATCGCTCGAAGAGACGGCGCGAAAACGCGCGCCTACAGTGTACTGCAAAAGAATGCTTCGTCTGTCTTTTTGATGCGATAACTATAACTTTGATAAGAATTTTTCAATTCTTTAATAAATTGATGTAAAACCAGTCAAAGAAAAAATATTCCTCGAGTTCGTAATGGGAAATCAGTGATTGCAAACACGCGAACTTGCACACTTCCGCGAAAAATTACCGAAACACGGCAATGTAATTTATTCATTATTTTGTTCATTATATCGCGCAAAACTTTCTAAACCGATGGAAATTATCTACGAAAGCGTGGACAGCAGCCTTGAATCGTCAGAGATAGAAATCGCTCCTCGTTGGTTGTTTGACGCGTTTTTTTTTTATGTTCGCATTAATTTTACGATAAAAAATCGCTCGATGGGAACGCGTGGCGAGAATCGCAAATCAGTGTTAACGTCAATGTTGTCGAGTGAGGTGTCGGCTTTCGTAACGCGAGATTTGGCATTTTTTCGGTTTCATTCATAAAGCATTACAGGTTAATACGAGAGTTTGCGAATACATGACGCGACGGATACGGGGGTCGGGCGCGAAGGTGAACGACGAGGACAGTCGACTTCTTAATGCAGCGTATTTCGTCTCGACGTCGCGAAAGGCAGAGGTCCAACCGCGGCGAGCATATGGAACAATTAGCTCATGAGCGATTACCATATCGTGACACGTGAGTACCTCGGGACAATTACCGTGTCATGTCCGAGGAGGTGCGTGATCTCAGGGCTCATGCTTGGGCACCGAGCGATTCCACCCGTACGCCCCCCCTGCCTACCCCTCCCCTTCTCCGCACAGATACACCTACGTGCAGACGAACTCGTGCTGTGGTGAGTTATCGGTACATATACGAGTGAACGCGATGGAAAGAACGAGAGGCAAAAAAAAACAACAATAAGAATGATAAAAGAAGAAAAAAATAAAAATAGTGCGCGAAAAGCACCGGTGAACTCGTCGGGGACGAGAGCGTGAAGAATGAAATCCTCACCCGGGTATAATCACCGCGAGGATTGCAAACGGCGTAAAAGACGCAAACCGAAGAATATCTTCGCGTCCAAGTGTACGAACAGTTCGACCAATTTCCTTCCTCATTAATTATGTTTTTAGCATAACCTTCCGACTCGCTGTGAACGACTCGCAATTATCCCCTGGCAACGGTTACGCGAAATTAGCGTATCGATTAACCCCGTTTCGATGTGAAACTCCGCGCGAGACGATGCCGCGCTCGAGCCTGTTGCGCTGCTGTTGCGCAATCGTTTTTCGTCTCGACGACTCAAACAGCAATTTTTTTCATAACATCGAGACGATGCAGAAAAAATTCAAAGATTGGAATGTTTTCTCGTGAATATTGAAATTTTTTTTAAACGAAATACGCGATATAATAGTCGAGAATAATTGGGAAGGCGAAGATGGAAGAAAGTTTAACATTTCACTCGCTGTTTTGCGCTTGTGAGACACACGCGGGGCTCGAATAAACGCCAAAGTCGATTCCCCGTTCGTTGCGCGGGATCACTATTGGAGTCTCTCGCAAACAGCAGGACATTGTTAGGATCAAAGAGTTTCTCTCCGAGATTGACTGATGCTGCGGGCCGCGGAGGAGGGAAAAGGTGTGGCTCGGGTGTCTCGTTCTACGGGTTCACCAAGCAACACTCTCTCAGTCCAAAGCGCAAACGGATATGTCGGTGTGCTCCGTTTGCCTCGAGCGCCTAATACATAAATATCTCATAAATAACCATCCGTCGAGAGCTCACGCGGGCCTTGCCGCGTTTCCGAACCCAGTCGCGCAGACCTTCCGGCCAATTTACCCGAGGTGCCGGGGTCTTTTGGTCTTTTAAACGTCGTCTCTTTCGCACTTCACTGTGCCTTTGTCATATTCGATTATGAACGAGGGGGGGTCAGTCTTCGAATTAAAATATCCGAAGTGCATTTACGAAAATTTATTGAAAGTTCGTGAAAAAAATGTATTTTTACATTTTTATTAATTATTTCGCGTGTACACGATTTTTTTTTTAAACTTACGTTTTTTTACAAACAAAATTATAATTACGCGAAACTGGTTTTTAAAAGATTTTTCATAATGTAAATTCAATCAATATTGTGTTTTTTTCGTAAAAAAAATAACATTTATCCATTTCGCGAATAATTTTTGCAACTACTATGCTAATAATAATTCGTTATTCCACTCTTTTTTGATACTACAATTTCTTTATTACATTTTTATTAATACGGGAGTTTTTAAATTCTTGTATTATTTTTTTTAGATTATTTGAAGTTAAAAAAAAAAAACAAATCATAACCACTTTATTTTAAATAACACAACGTACTCGGATTTTTAATGCGCAATCACAACAGCGAACGGCACACGAAAAAAAAAAAAAAAAAATCACCGAAGAGAAGAAAGGGCGAACATGAAGAAATAAACGTGCCAAGAAGTAGGTACGACTGAGCAGCTTAAAGTCGCGACACAGATAGACATTACCCGTATACTGTATGCACTGCATACTGTACAAGAAAGAAAAAAAATAAAGGATCTGGATCGCTTACGTTAATTAAGGTCGTGTGCACGGCCGCCGGTAAGCTACCCCCTCGCCGATTCTTTATCGGTATGCTAATCGATCATGAAATTCTGTTCCGAGAGATTAACCGTGTCTTAATTAGTTTCTCTTGCCGGTCGACGACGACGACGACGACGACGACGATTTCTCTCTTATTCGAGACGGTGTAACAAAGAAAGAAGAAGAGAATAAAGAGGTTAGAACGGAGAGAAAGAAGAAGAAGAAGATAGAAGCTCAAGAGGCTAAACTGCAAGGATCCTTGGGGGAGTACCGTCTGCGCGACCTTTCCTTCCTTCTCCATCCCCCATTTCATTCTTTCTCTCTTTCCTCTCCGTTCGATTTCCATCCGTAAGGACGTTCCACACGATTCTCGGTAGTAACGAAATTTGCATTCGCGAGACACGAACACTCTCGCCGTCGCCGGTTGTCCCGAACTCCACGGCGGGTCTTCAACGAATAGCGGAAGGCACATCTCGTAAAATTAATTTACTCTTTCCCAATCTACCGATTTTATGTGAATCGAGACGTTTCGCGGAGCTTTGTGGAACCAAATGGTCAATCCAATCAAACAATTTGCAACTTATTTCTCGCTCTCGGCTTAGTTCCGCTCGATCTATCCTCCAATACCGATGTACCGACCTAAATCGGTAGATAAAGATACCTTTTCAACGGGCAGCTGATTTTGGATTCTAATGTGTCGAAATTTCTCATTAACATACTGTGCTATTCTCAACTTGGAGAAATCTGTTTCTAACACCATACTTTGGTGATACTCGCGTTTACCGCCCATATGCCGAATCGTTTCGAATCTCTGCGTGCAATACAAAGTTTTTCGTACCTGTTGGCCTGTTGGAGGTCATTCGCCGTGAAACACCTTCATTATTCCTGGTCTCGTAGGGTCAAGTGTCCCCGGGTTCGGACGCGAGCGAAGACCAACAGCGTCTCAGCCGGCAAAGAGTCGCTTCGAGATCGAAAAGTCGTCGAGAGATCGGTTCGCGACCGCTCCCTGAGGCCCCCAAGCGTCTCTGTGTATATACCGGCTGTGTCCGAAGGAGCAGAGCAAAGGACAGAGCCCACGGCAGAACTGAATACATTCTTATTCTCGTGTAACTACGTCGGAGACTGTCCGGAATGCGGAACTTGGATGACATTAATTCGTGCGGTACCGGGCGATCCCTCGGTTGGCGCTCAACCCAGGAGATCCCATAGCCGTTTATTCGCGTCCGATCGAGAGGCTCCCGCGCGGATCGGCCTTTGCGATTTATTATTTCGATTTCCCTCGTTTCCCCCATCTCGTTTCCTACGCTCGGGTACACGACGATTACATTGAACGATTTTTCTTCGAAGATCTCAATGCTGATTGGATCGTTCGTTTGGCCTGAATCGTGAACTCTGTTTTGCCCCACCGACTAACCCGGTTAAAGGAAGTTGTATGTCGACGAGATAAATGTAAAGGAAGGGGCTACATAGCCGAGAGGGTTAAGAAAGACTCCCATGTTAGTCGGTCTTTGAAAATTTACCGATGGAACTACTGGCATTCGATTCGTTTGGTCGGCTCAATCTAAGGAATCGCGTGGTAAAGCCATCAATGAGAGGCCATACGAGTCAACGATCGAAACGATACGATTCATAGCCGATTGTTCTCGCATTAAGGATTTAATCCAAAGGATGGATAGTAGAGATGGAGCAATTCTATAGGTTGGTCGATACTATTGCCGATCTTCTTGATATTCCTAGACGAGAGACCAAGAGAGAGCTCCTCTAGTCTTCACTGGGGGCCAAACCGCGCATTGCTATCCGTCCGCTTGTTTCTCTTCATCTACATGTCTCTCCTTTTCTTTGGCACGTTCGACGTATCCTGAATCGATCGAGATTTTCCCTTACAATCGTACACACCGGCAAATACTTTGCTCGTGCAGCGAAGGTGGCTCACCCGGTCGTGGGTATTAGAAAAGAAGCTGACAATGAGTGAGATCTCGGAGGCAGATCCAATCGCTGAGCGTGGATAAGATCGACTGAGATATTCCAACGTGTTCTATCCTTCTATCCTTTCCATCATTCGACTTTACTATTTATCCCATCGACTTGTGTACACCCGCGAGGATAGGGAACATTCACTCGGAAGCCACGAAGCATGAAGCGAACCTTCTCTATCCACGTGGAACGAGGATTAGTCTATTGCTCTATCGTCATTCTATGAATCTCTTTTCTTCGATTCACGATCTGTCTTCCAATCTTTACTTCCGGCTTATTGCGAAATCGGTGGAATTTAATTGACGGGAATTACGCCGGCTGGATGAATAACCGATGACGCAATCTCATCGCGACGGAGAGAAGTAAACAATCAGGAAATGCCGCAATCCGGAGAAAACTATCTGGACTTATGGAAATTGTAGGTTTCGGATGGTACCAATGGTGATCGCGATCTCTTTTCTGTCTGTCCGTCAATGGGTCTGTGGGTAATAGGGTGACATCATTGTCGACTCTATTTTTTTTATCTTAGTCTCACTTTAGAATTCAATTTTACGCTTTAAAAAAATAAACCTCGTGGAAGCTTAGGTCACTCGAAAAATTTTCATAGGTTTTGAAAGATTTCAAAAATCGCCAAATATCGATTAAAAATATTTTTTATACACTCATTTTTTTAAATCTTCTGAAATAATAATTCGACTGTTTGTTGTTATAAAATAAGAATTCAAGAGATTTAAAAATTTGAATGGAATTCAATGAAAGTTTCATCCAAGTTTCTGCTAAATGGCAAGCAACGCCATGTGCGAAAGTGACTCGTAACCACCGTCAACAGAACAGTTGATCCAACCACGCCTCGCTAACATTCCTCGTGCATGATTTGCCAACAAGATTTACTGTTCTAGAACCCGTCGCATGTGTTTGTAATTAACGAGACTTCTTAATCCCCATTTCAAACTTTGTTCTATTTCTTTTCTTTTTCATTCTTCGTTTTAGCATCAATCCTTGTTTTTCCTCTTTTATTCGTTGACGAGCGTTGAATGAATTCACGACATTCAATTGCATTCAATGTTTCCATTCGGAACTGAAAGCTATTGCTATCCTTGGCGTCAAGAGTTCGAAGAGGAATGAGACGAAGACGAAACGCGAAAAAGCAAAGAAAAAGAAGAAGTTGCCACCCGACGGTTGGGAGGCGTGAATGGCACACGAGGAGCCGTGTAATTGGACATGTCGAGTCTTGTCGAGTCGGTGAGCTGCAGCTCGGCAACATCACTACGTACTGCTAGTATTATTTCGTTTAGTTTCGTTTCGTTCAACTCACTTCTTCGTCTAGCGCCGATCCGCTTTTTCGTACCAAACGCGAGGAAACTTCGTGCTGTTGGTTATCGCTCACGTGTGGACGCAACGAGACTTCAGCACGCACACCTTATCGCACATAGAGTAAAATACAACTATGTACCACGAGCCATGTATTCCTGAACTGTTCCACGTGTAGAAGAAGCGAAAGAGGAAGAAATTCTTGGTGCTCTCATGAGTTTCCGTAAGAACGAGAGCTATATGCGATGTCCTTACACCTCCAGGACTCCAACTCATGCGGGATCTACTACCTCGCGGGAAGCAAGGAACGCAAGACAGATGAATTACGCCGTGAAAATAAAATGAAAATAATAGCAACTACAGAGATATACCGGTGGGTATATTAAAGCCAACTTAATATGCCCTCCACTGCCACGTGTGTACGATTTACTCGACGAATTGAAGAATGAGTATATAAGTTACGCCGGCCCGGCCTGGAAATCCGTGTAATCCTAATTCATACACGTACGAGGAGGTATACGAGAGTGTGTGATGTTGTGTGAACTATTCTCGAAGAGTCTCAGGCACCTGTATAAATGCTGAGTACAGTCGAGCCTCGAGAAAATTCAATCGTCTAAATTTACAACAACCTATTTACAACTTATACAAGTCGTTAATGATCCCACGAAGATTCCAACTGTACAGTTCATTAACTTTAACACAATGCAAAATCCAATAAATGATCACATTTTTTTACAACTTTTACATTTTTTTGGCAATTTTTTACAATTTTTTTTTTTTAAATTGCAGGTAAAGTATCAGATGAAATAAACAAAAAAATATGAAATTAAACACCAAAACTGCGTTTTGTATGTAGAAGACACACAGCAAATTTGGCTGCGAGCCGAAGTCTCTGCGAAAAGTTATTGCGCTTTTGAACAAAAAGTTGTCGCAGATCGACGAAATGGGAAATTGCTTTCCTGTATTCTAGAACATCAGAAACGTTTTTGTAGACAGTAATTTCAGGCGGATTTTTTCTCAAATCATCGTGTGGCAGCAACGAAATGTGATGCGTCCGACTGTACCCTGCGAGTATCTAAATCCTTTGCCGCAAGGCTAACGTCCCTGGGTAATGCTTGCTAGTTTTATGGGTATTATGCTGGATAGTTTGAAGAGTGGCTGAGGAATGGCAATTACGTTTCCTTCCGTTGGTGGGTCGTTGCTTTCCACCGAACCGAACGCGCCGACGCACACAGAGCTCGGGAATAGGAAGACTTCGGGATTGTATGCGTGGCAGGCGAGATGAGAATACGTCTGGGATATCTCGGAAAACGTATGTGATACCCGGTGGGTTATCTCCGATAACTTATGTACCTGTACATCGAGGCGTACGAGAATACTGCAATTCCTGACTCATACGCGTGCGGTACATAGGTGAATGTCTTTCATAGGTGGAAGTCTCGAGTGGTTCTACTCTGTCTTTGGTGTATTAGTACACGTTACGTATTAGCGAAGTACGTATGACTGTGAGAAGCAGCGTGAGGCTACGGGGATATGGTGTACACTGGTAGTATTTATAGTATGCAGTAGAGATAGGGTACGTATAGCAGAAGCGGCACCATCAAACATCTCAGCGCTCGCGCGAGGCGAAGCGATGATGGATAACCTTTGATGAAATCATTCATACATCAACTCTGCCGCGCGCTCGTCGTTTCTATATCCACGACTGTACTCGGCAGTGTAAGCCATATAGGAATACGTATGTGTAATATACATTCTATACGACAACGTAGTAGACGCAACACAAACATAAAAGAGGACGAAGTTCCACACTATCACAGACGCAGATCCTTGCTTACCGTTAATCTTTAATTACCCATTGATTTATTATTGGCACGATGCGTTACGCATGTTTCTTATTTGTATATATCAACGGGCCACGACGTTACGTCGGAGTTATTATACGACGACGGACAGTTCTATTGCCCTCGCGATCTTTGCGTACTGCATCAACCTGGCGTACAGGCGATGAGAGGTTGTATTTCCAGTTGGGCTTTTCTTGTTTCGCGAATATAGCGGAGGGGCTTGACGATAGGGTAAAAACATGTCGATGAGTTGCGTATGACATATGTTATATGGATACCGGGGCGTGTATGCAAGAGAGAAAGATGAGAAACATGTCGTGATGATAAACTACTCGTTGACTCTTAGGTCCTAATATGAGGATCAGAAATTCAGAATTTATTACATAAAAACGGATAGAAGGAGAACCTGTATTTTATCATAAATTATCGATTGCACAAGCATATCGCTTATTTAATTAAATGAAACTCGTTGTACATGACCCAACTTCATTTTTTTTTAATGTCGCGAAGTAAATTCGGGTAATGATTCTTTTCTTGTAGACATTTGTGGATCAAATTTTAACTGGACTTCGAGGTCTCGTCAGTTTTTCGTTTTCATTGGAATTTTATTAAAACGGCTTGATATGTCTTTAAAAAAATTAGTACATTATTTCTGTGAGAAATAAGAAATAGAAATAGAAAAAGAACTTTGAAAAAAAATTGCAGTATAATAATGTCTTTTTTTTTCGAATAATACACATTTTTAAATGGTACAAAAATAAAAAAACTTGCGATTTCTCTAATTTTTTACTGTGAAATATATCGATGAAAAGAAAAGAAAAAAATCTATCGGAAATTTGTGTGACAAAAATTGTCTTCCAAAAAAGTAGCGCGAGTCAATGAATTATCTCGAAAACTTCGACGCAGCAAGCGCGTGAAGAGAAAGTGCTCCGATTTTAGATAAGCTAAAAAAAAAAAAAACAATTTCCGAAAGTTGTAAAATAAAAAAGCGAAGTGTCTTTTATAAGGTTCGGTGGAAAAAGGGTCTATAGTCGAGAGCCCGAGGGATCCTCGTACGGCGCTTAAGTACCGGTTCCACAAATGGCAGGACTTCCGCTCGATATCGTTTCGTGAAATAAATCACAGTGCCCAACACCGGAGAACGATGGTGAAAAGGCATCCAGGCTTCTCGCACCATAATACCAAACTACTATTTCGCTCTTTCTCTTTTTTTTCCATCCCCTTTTTGTCCGTCACACCCCTGTGGCACCGATGTCAGTCGGGTTCTCTTCGCACACTGAAAGAGCCCATGTATCTATACAGTAATAGCGTTACCGAAGCTATCCAGTCGTTTTGGAGTCGAACGAAGCAAGTATACGAAGGGCGCGGGGCGGTAGAGAAACGACCGAAAACGTTTCGTGAGTTGGTCGCTTCAACGCCGACTGACGCTTCGTGGAGTCACTGCGGAGTGACAATCTCAATAATAGATTAGACGCCCGGCTAAGTGCACCCACCATCGCCGCCACCGACGGCGTCGCTGACTTCTGTCACTGATTTATTGATAGCGGCACGTGCGAGTATCGAGATTTCCACTTTTCGGACTCTAACATTTGGTTTGACGCTGGGGCGCGGAAGGAGGGCGGGAGAAGGGGGACTTGTTCGCTTGCCGACTGCTTGCGCTGCAATGGGTTTGGAACTGTGCACGGTGAGCTTATCGATCCGAACAATTATCGCCAGCTTTACGCTGCAGGCATATCACAGGCAGTCGCGTGTTCGCCGCTCGTTAACGTCGAATTAGCGAGGGTGGGCCGGGAGGCGTCACAGAGTGAAAACAACAACGCCAGCCACCGATAGAATATAGTATATAGCAGAAGGGAAACTCGCGCGTTATAGGATCCGTGAATCGTATACGGAAATTA
This sequence comes from Buathra laborator, assembly GCA_934046635.1. Taxonomy (NCBI): domain Eukaryota; kingdom Metazoa; phylum Arthropoda; class Insecta; order Hymenoptera; family Ichneumonidae; genus Buathra; species Buathra laborator. Next base: position 8,707,234 of record OW203898.1, on the reverse strand, counting down.
CTGAGATACCAACGGGGAATGGTTAATTTTATCTACTAAATAATGTATACGAGTCTCGAAATTCAACTGTCACCAAATGTCAGATGTGAAATCTTAATTATATCGCATTAATTGATTTATCTTTCGTAATTTTAATTGATTCATTTATGTTTTTTTTTACACCTATTTTTACTATTATTTATTGTTTTTTCGACGCCCAAATATATATTTTCTGAAAATGATATTTAATTTATCTAATGTAATATTAATTGTTCTAATTACACGTAATACAATAACAAAATCGAAATAAGAAGAACCTTTAAAAATATATATTTATTGTGATTTTTTAAATTATTGATTAATTAATCTATTTTTCGTACTTTAATATAATTGTATTTCATTTTTCTTTTTTTTTTTATTTTTCTTGATTTATCTACCGTAATTTTAATTATGTCAATTATATATATATATATAAATAGATTTTTATTTCGATTATATTTTTTTATTTTGTTTTATGACTGATTAAATGTCAATACGTTTTCTCTTGACGTTACGAATGAATAAAAATGATTGAGTTCCCATAAAGACGCGATTACTTACGCGTAGCCGGGCACTTCGACAGTATGGAGTGAAGTCATCAGCGGTCGAGACATAATCTTTTCGTCGTCGCCTTTTGGTCCCGTTTTTTTTTTTTTTTTTTTTTCTTCTGGATCATAGGATTAAAGGAAGATTAACTGCGTGCACCAGCTCGACTCTCGGCTGACCCTGGGCAACAGGGACAAGGGTGAGCAGCTTCGGTATACTGTGTTTTGACACATCGTCTCGTTTAATGTCGAGCGCGTGTCGTTGCTGCGTCCCGAGAGATCAGGAAGGAATATCCCGTTGTACACGAACTATTTGACTACGAGAAAAGAACCCTTTCCGGATGCGGCTGTCTTCCGGTCGCGTGACTGAACCCGAAAAGGATCGGTACAACTTATTCTGGATATAAGTGTATTGCCGTCGATCCCTATTTTTTTAGGACAACGAATCGCACGGCACGTACGGCGTATGGGTCATTAAATCAATATAATCCGAAGGCGTTAGGGACTGCGTCGAGTCTGTGTAAAGGTCGAAGTTTTTTTGGTTTTTCACGCATCAATGAGAGGCGTTGGTTCGTATCTCGATATGTCTTACTACGCATGCTTTACAGTTCAAAAAATGTATCAATAAACATCGCTATAAACATTTTTATTTTCCCGGACAAAAAAAAAAACGGTTGGAAAAAAACAGTAGAGGAAGTTTGATTTTTCATATTTTGATTTTTTTTATAGCGAACTATTTTGATATTTTGAATATTTTTTATACTTTTAACACTTAATATTTCCGATGACGCATAGGAGATTTTTTCCACGATTTTTTTTTTCACTTACAAAATTAAATAATGTGCATTGTGTTCTGTCCAAAAACTACGGACACCGCACCCCTTAAATTGCCTAAACGAATGATTAATTTTTCTCAATGGCCATTAGAGTATTGTAGTGCAGCTTGCGTCTCCTTAATTTCGGGAGCTTCTGGTATACGATGTAAAACCCGTGTAGTGATTTACACAAAACTCTTGGCGGAGCATATAAATAAAAGAAATGAAAAAGAAACGTGCAGCAGAGTTGTCCTCAGAGGAGAAGAAGAAGAAGAAGAAGCTGAAAAGACGCGACACGAGAATATGCACGTGCTGTGCTCGTGGTAACGCGTACGCGTCCTCGTAGGATACAAATGTCAGTTTGTCTCGAGGCGAAACCAAGAAATAGTGAGAGTTAGACCCTTTGCGGCAACACCGCTGTAACGTCTCGCTTCTTTGGATTTTTTTTCTTTTTTTTTTTTTTTGTTTTCTTACTCTTACTTACCACGACGATTACCACGACGCGGGTTGCCTTTAACACTACCCGAACCTCGTGTATTCGGCCGAATCTTCTCGTTCTGTTATAAGGAAGAGCAACCCGCAGCATGCGGCATCAACGTCGGTGGAAGAAGAAGAAGAAGCAGAGGAATAAGAAGAAGAAGAAGAGGCGGAGGAGTCTCGTTCGCCGCCAAAGGGACGAGCGGGCGTCGAGGCGGGATGGTCGACAGGCCGGTCCGCGCCAAGGGCCCAAAACCTCCAACAGCCTGCTCGCGCGGTTAAGACCAGATCACTTCGTTCATTCTGCCGTTTAGCGTTTAGCCTAGAAAACGAACGCACCGGATCCCCTCTGCACCCCCTCCTCCTCCCCCAAACCTCGGCGTTTAAATTAAACCGTTCGAGGATCGTTTACGAGGGACGCTCGCGACGCCTCCTTCGTCACTCCTTCACGGTATTGTTGTGGAGTCAAAGATCGAAGAATCTTTAGACATTCGAAAATTTGCAATTTTCGGAGTTTTTATTTAACGAAGTACAAATTAATCAGTGATATACCGTCGCATTACCAATTGCGATTATCTTGTTTATTATATATTTTATTTATATTATTTTTCTTGTGAAATATTTTTCTTGTTTATTATATAATTTTTTTGTTTATTCAACGTATAAAACGTCTGAACAAAAAAATGGCACACCGTAAATAAAATTAACGTTTTTTTTTTTTTTTTCGATTAGAATTTTTTAAAAATTTTCTTCAAATTGTGACTCAATTTTTTTCTTATTCTATATGACCATTTCTTCCCGGATGTACGTTTCACTCCGATCTATCCTACCGATCTTCGAAATGTGGCTATTGGGCCTTTAAAAGGGGAACGTATAAAAAAAAGAAATGGAACATTATATTCCTCACAATGCAACGAATAATTAATCCGACAATTTTTTTTTCTTTTATTTCCTATGTTTTCTCCGCATTCCGCAGAACGTGTCCACCCGACCAAAATTCACGGAGAAGCCTCGAATCTTCCCGAAAGACTTCTTTTTCCATCTTTAATTAAGCGTTGATAAAATTGATCGAATGGGGATATTCGAAATTTTAAGTATCGCGATCATCAGGCGCGAACCGAAGGAGAGTTTGGGACAGAAACGAGAGGAATGAGAAACGAAGTCCGAAAGATATTTCGTGAGAGGATGTAGGCGTTCATTTTGTCAGTTCTTTTTCTCGGTTTCTCACGCCGATGTGTGCCATAGCTACGAGGTCCTTGTGTTCGTGTCTTTCTCTATCCCTTTTTTTTCTTAGACGTTTGTTTTTTCTTTTTTTTTGTTTTCTTATTCATCTTTGTCCTCTCCATCTTATTCGACCGGTGTTTCTCTCTCGGGCGCCGCGTATATATTCTCTCTACCTGTTCTCCAAGCGAGAAGGACGGCTCCGAAACACACGGAGCTTCGGCCCGGTTGTGTTTTCACCATCGAAACGAAGCGCGCGCGCGGGTTCAGCGAGAACCCACAGACTTCGAGGAATATATATATATATATGCATACATATTCGGACCTTTGGTTTAACTCCTGCTGCATCCTTGGGAGACAGGAGCCCGGTGAAGGCGAACGCGAGAAATATATCCACGAAATTCGTGTGCGCGGAGAAAAATCGCGAAGGATCGGAACCGCGAAGAGAGAGCCGATCCTAGACGCGACACGAAAGACGAATGACCGGGTAACACCGGTCGAAGGGGAGGTGAACCCAACGACGAAGATCTACCTACCTACCTACCTACGGCGCGAGAAATATACGCGAGAACGATGAAAAGAGTACGAGAAACTTTTGCTTGCTTGGTAGGAAAAAAATAAAATAAAAAAAATTAAAAATAGAGGACGAAAAGGAAGATGAAAAAGAAGGTGAACGCGTGCGAATAAGCAGGACGAGAGACAAGGGGGATCCTGCGGGCCTTCGCGTCTCGGCACCGTCGCGTTACCGCTTAGGTATATAGCGAAAGATCTGGAGATCTTCTCGGCTTCTTCTTGGAACCGACCGAACGGCCCACAAAAGCGATTTCGTTCACGTTCTCGCTCTGTTCTTTCACTCTCTCCTTTGCTCATCTCCCGCGTCCCGATATTCCCGCGACGTTTCGCAACCGGACCGTACGTTACCTTTCTTTTTCTCGGTATCATCCGGTGCGCTCTCGCGCGCGCACGTCTCTCAGGACTCCTTCTCCCCCGCACGGGATATGTTTCTCTTGCCTCGTTCGCCGTTTAAAGGATTCCTTTTTTTACGTTGTCTTTGGCACGCGATAAGATAGACTTAGAACCGTGAGTCTTGAGCGAACAGGGATTCGAAAACTCCTGAGCTTATCGCCTCGCGATATAGGCGCACGGGGCTTATGCGCGATGTATGTATTTGATAAAGGAGATATTTTCTTGTCTCGATTATCTCGGGATATAAATTGCGATTGACCGTAAATTCAGTGATCGCGATGCAAAGAAATATCTATTACGAAAATTTTATTCGAAAAATTTCTTTATCTCGTGCAACGAAGAAATCGCGTTTCGAAAAATAAAAAAAGTAATGTCGTGGGAAATACACTTTTCGTTGAATCTTTTTCTTGTTTGTCCAGCGAGAAACTCGCGATAAAAAAAAATCTAACCATCGAAATCGTATGAAATACACTTTTTTCCAACTCCACTAAAAGGTTTTTGTATCAGATGCAAAAAATAAAAAAAATAAATATGAAAATATTGAACAAAAGCGTTCATTATTTTTATCGTAATTCTAACAGAACGTCTCGTTCCCCGATCGCCCACATGGAAAAAAGTATATCGAAAATATATTTTCGTCGAAAAATTGTATATAATGGAAATATTTTAGAATATATTTCTGCAAATATATGTCACCAAATATATAATAATGTATGATTAATATATTGCATAAAAACGCCAAATTTAATATATTTCCAATATATTTTTAAAATATATTAGAATTCCATGCGTGAGTGTAGAATATACCGCGCTATTATTTTTTTCCCCAAAATAGCAGATGAAAAAAAAAACTTGGTGCAAAATTATCGATGTCCCCTTGTGACCAAAGTATTAAAACGCTTAATACAAATGTTCATTGTACAATATATTTGTCTCCCGAGAGTTTAAGCTGACAAGTTTGAACTTTAACCGCCGTGCTACTCGGCTCAACGTGTAAATGACTGGATACATCTTATTAAGACAATTGCGTGTTCATACATACATACATACAGATGTATATGCAGAATAAACCGATATCGCGTTCAGCGAGCGTAGATCGCGGCGTTGGTCAAGGCGAATGCGAGCGCGAAGTAAAAGGCCGCGGTATGGAAGGGTTGGGTGCGTGACAACAATCGACCGGCGCCTTAAGGAGGAAACATAACTCACTCGTTCACTCGCCCGAGTTCTCTGCTCAATCCTCTCGGTCGTGAGCGCATTGTCGTTGGTGTGGCGCGGCGAAACGAGGGCGGGGAGAGGGACTCTCACTCTCGCTCTCGCTCTCTCGAGCAGATGTCAGAGATGCGTCCTCCTCGTGTGCTTTAGCCGCGGTGCGGCAGGGGCAATCGCCAGGCGTTGTTCCTCGTTCCTCCACTCCGTGATCGTGGCACCGACGACCGAGCCACGCTGGAATACGAGTAGAACGAACGAGAGCCCAAGCATATAAGAGGCGCCGCTCGACAAAGGACTAATTGCGTACCGTGCGCTCGCGCGAGCTCCGCGCGCCCGCTCTCCTCGCACACGCCCGATTCGTTTCCTCCCTTTTGCCCACTTCTCGACGTTTCGCGCGTTGCACGCCTGCACAGCTCTCGGTGTTGCATCCTCAGCCTTTGCGTTTCGCACACACCAAGGGAAAACGGGCTATTCGTCGCGAGGTAAACGCTTCGCGCGCCGAATCGACGTTTGGAAACAAAGGAACGAACGTCAGCCGAGAAAGGATTCAAATTATTATATCTCGGGAGTTCCTTTTCCCGAGACCTCTCATACGCGACAATCTGGCAGTACCCCTCTTTGGTTTTCAATGAATCTCGTTTCGAATAATATCCTTGCTATACGCGACACTTTCGCACCACTCGAAAGCTTCGGAGGGCCTATTTACGGTGAAATGAGGCGTTCTTGACGAGATTCACACTTTGATGAATTCGATGTTTTTTTTTTTTTTTTTTAGCTTTTCGTCCTTCTCAATCTATAATTTCAACCAATTAAGAGACTTCCAGAAACGATGTGATTTTTATTTTTCTTGCGTTTACAAAAAAATGTTTCTTTATTTCGACGATTTTTCATTTTTATTCAGAAAATTAAACTTTCACATTGACTGTTAATTTAATTAAGGGAATCCGAGAGACGAGGTAATTTTTTTCGGCTTCTTAAAAAAGAAATGGTTCTCTATTAAAATTTTTATTTTTATTTAAAAAATTCAACTGGCGCACTGACTTCTGATATATAATTAAGGGTATCCTGGGACGAGGGAATTTTTTTTTGTCGGATGTAAAAAAAAGTTCGTTTATTTAAACGATTTTTATTTTCTCTCAGAAAATTAAACCACCACATTGACGGCTGATATTTAATTAAACGTATCCCTGAGACGAGACCAGTTTTTTCCGTCGGCCGCCGTTAAAAAAAAAAAAAAAAAAAAAATTAATTTAGTAAATTAAATCGGCACGTTGAATGTTAGACGTCGACTGTTATTTTAAACATGCAAGTTAATTTAGGCTATTAACTCTGTAAATCAATTAACCAATATCCCATTTTCGTGATTTTTAATAAACGGGCTAAACCCACTTTCAAGATCACGCGATCAACCAAAACAATATTAAAAAATGTTATTAAATTTATTGCAGCAATCGATAACCCTAACCACCAACGAATTAATTTAAATTTTGTGACTTTGAAAAAACGTCGAAAAAAAATCGATGTATTAGGAACTGAACTTAAACACACTTAGCAGATACATGTACACAATTGACGGCGGAATCGCCGTCTCATTGTAAACGATAGACCATTTCCGGCAGTTCAATCGTCTCGGACGCGAGACGTGGAATTCCGGATCCTCGGGAACGATTAGTTCAGGATCGGTCTCAGGATATCCGGGACGAGTTTGCGTGCCGCGGGGGCGATGCCAAGGCGTCGGTGAATGCATTTAATCTATCTCCGTTGCGAACGTTACTTCAAGCGTGTCTGAACTTTCGCACGAGTGGACAGATAGTTACACCGATCGTGAACGCGTATATACATATATATAGTTAACGCATGTAAAACGTGCGCGCGTGGGATATACATCTGTAGCACGACTTATGGGGAACTCTGTCAAGCTACCGGAGCAGAATCTCTGAACTGAGTTTTGAATGTACCAAAATTAAGTGCTTTAAATGTGCTAATTATGTGCCGAAACCAACATTTTTGCGCTGAGCTTTCTTTTAGCTGAAAAATCCATGCGAAAAGTGCTCTGATAGCATGACATCAAGTAAGCTGAGCCTTTCTTCATATTCGCGTTATTATTTAATTAACTTGCATCAGATTTATGTGCTTTTTACGTGCTTCTCAAATATATACATTTGAACCGCGATTTCTTTTTTATTTTTTTTTTACGTTAAGTAGATATAGTAGATAAAATTTCAAAGGAGCCGAAACTCTTCAAAGGGTGGTGCATATGTTAGGTTATTATCACGAGATATTTACGACATCGATAGTCGTCGTTGGGTTATTACCAAAGCACATAAAAAGCACTTTAATTTGATTTCTTGTAATAAAACAATATCGGCAATAATAGGGCTTCTCAGACTCAAATTGCTGGTCCTTCTTTCCGTCCTTTTTTGGTCTTTTTCGAAATTTTAAAAAATTTGATTTCGTCATTTTATTTTACTTTATTTATTTTAATTTTTTAATATTAATTTTTTACATAACTATCCCTCATTTTAGCTAACGGCAGTTGAAATTAAATAATTCACAATAATTATGGAGATCCCTGATACGCGGAAAAGAATCGTTCAGGAGTTGACTTAAGTTTTTTTACTCCGTTTACTATAATCAATTTACTGGTCAACGAACTTTCTCGTGGAAAAAAAAAAAAAAAAAAACACGAAAATAGTTTACGCTCCGCTTACGCAAATGTGAAAGAGTTCACAGTGTAAGTTGAGCCGTACCGGAAGTACGAGGAAATCCCAGCAATCTCGAACGTTTCACGTACCCATTGAAAATGATGTACGACTATCAGGTCTACGCACACCTGACGTCTCAACACTTCTTGCTAGTAACCCCCCGAAGAAGCGTTGTACTAAACCTATACGAGCGATGGAAGCACGAAGCTTCACAAATTAAAAACAAAAAGAAAAAAAAGAAGAGGCAACGTATAAAAAAAAACGCGTTGGAAGTAAAGTGGTGAGTGGATGCGAGAGAAGAGTAGTTGCTGCTTTCCAAGTGAATAAAAAACTCGAGTGAGTAAAGACGATTTATGAGGCGTTCTACGCGCTATACGAAGGCTCGGGCACTCGGAAGTCTAGCATAGAGCTCATGGGTTAGGAAGAAGAAACAAAATTCTGTATCGAGTAAAAAGCCCAGAAGAAGACGATGAAAAAAAAATGATGGAACGCGGCTAATATTAGCGATGAGGATATAACACAACGAGATAAAAAAAAAAAAAAAAAAAAAAAAACGTCAGAGGGGTTGAGAAATACGAGAAGAAAAATATGAAAAAAAAGTCGATGGGGGTATACGGAAAAAGATAGGAGGGTATTAGCGGACGCTAAACGTTACTCGCTCTGACGCTGATCCGTTGCCGCTGCTGGCATCGTTCCGCAGAGATGAAACTCGGCGAAAAAAAAAGAAATAACAAGGAAAAAAAATAAATAAAAAAAACGATAGAAAGCCGAATCTTTGAACCGGAGAGATATTATCATATATCAGCGAATCGTTTCATTTAATACCTGTCTATAAATACAGCCGATGGAGCAAATCAAGAATTTGCGAATCCTCTCTCGATCTTTATAAACGCCCACGTGCCTTTTTTTTTTTCACGAAATAGATATAAGAATTGTCGCGAAGAGAGACGACACAAGTGGTTAAGAATTTTATAAAATGACATTAATCCCCTCGCGGATCGGACCCATCGAGGATACACGAGTCCTGCTTGGTGCTGGAAGTATTTTTTTTTTTTTTTTTTACGAGAGCTCAGCATCGAGTTTGCAACAAAGTGACACACAGGCTGCAGCTGAGTGTCAATCGAATGAATTCTCGATGACATCGCCGAGTGGCGACGGGTGCGAGAGATCGAAGATAAGAACTTAATGTTCCGATATTTATTTGCTTGGTCATTTTTTTTTTTTTTTTTTTCGTCATTTAGCGTCTCGCAGAATTATCTCTGGCGTATTTTAATCCGAATCGTTATATTCTATCGACGTTCGCGTCCGGTCTGTCGTTGCCGAATTCGAAGGTCGTATCAACGAAAGAATCGTCCAGTACGTGTGGTGTGTTCGATCGTGAAACGTCGTCACCGCGTCGCGAGGCGAAAAACAGGTTCGTTGGCAGTTCGAAAAAGATAAAGAAATATGCGTGCGTGAGCCAAGCGGGCACGCGCTTCGATAAAGACAGACACGAAATAATCAACGACAATGTTCTTAACTCTTGGTATATAATACGTTTCCACGGTAGGCGGCGCGAAATCACGATCGAATACATAATAGCAGCGATAGTCCGTAACGAGAGAAGCAGTTGTGAAAAAGAGAGTCGTACGGAATACGTGGAAGAGACGATGAGACGAGTCGTCGTCGGCGACGAAGAATACGACGTTTGAATATTTAATCTTTACACAGCGCGCGGAGCGTTGAGTGACGCTCCAAAGTTTTGTAGGATATCGCGAGACCTTTAGGAACGATGATTCGAATGATTCACTATAGCGCGACGTCGAGACGTGCCGGCGAACGAATTGACGAGGCCGCAAAGTTTCTGTCTTACATCGTTTCTATTGGGTTACGTGAACATTCGTTGTACAATGAATAAAGCACCGAGATACGTTGAAATGTAGTTAGGCACTTGTGGAGATAGTAGACAAGAAATAGAGGTATTATATGGGCGCGACTCGGTGAATTGATAATTGGTGTTCGTGAGTCGAGGGCATTAAGCGATGGCGCCTCGTGAGACCACCCCGAAGCCCCCCTCTCCCTCCCTCTTCGTGTGTTTACTGCATAAGAATATGAATTCCATGAGACATGCACTGCGGCAAAAGCTTAGACCATTCAACGCATTTTCCGTGTTGGGAACGGAGAAAGAAGGCTGCGAAGGCACGCGGTAAGAAATTTAGATCTCATAGCGTCAGTGGGGTATTTATAAAGAGACAGGAATTGCAGAAACAAAGGAGTTAATGAGAAAGTTACGGTAAAGAATTTAGTACTTCAATGGGATTAATAATTACTGTTACTTCTGACGCTGCATACAATTGATGACATTGACATTTTTTTTTTCTGATTTTTTTTTTCATTAAACTCCATTCGTAGTCGGAAATTTTTCACTTTTTCTAAAATTATTTTTTTCCTTCACATTTACTCCAGTAAACCGATCAAATTCACCGCCTCTACTCGTTGCAAAAATACGAGCGACACTCTAATCCCCCGACTTCCGGTCGCTGATCCTCTCGCCATGAGTAACAGAGAGCGAGAAGCAGCATTGAAATAGTTCCGATTCGCGGTAACTTTTGATGGCCGACTGGAATGCCAGAAAATAAATGAAATCCAGCGTGGATTTTTGGACCATAGGAACGGCATCGCCGTGGGCGGATGGGGACTACGGCGAACGAAACAAAGTTTAGATAAGAAAACGTCGGTCTGTGAAGGAGGTAAGAAAAGAAGAAAAGAGTGTGACATCGTCGGCGTCTGGGCGCATGCCGCCTCCGTCGTGAAGGAGCCAATCGCTAGTCGCCGTCATACCTCTATCCGTGTCTATCCAACGTCTATCCTGCGCCATTCACCGATCGCTGTCCAACGACTGTACGAATTACCTCATTCCTGCACCGGGTTTCTTATCGCTTTTCGAAGAGGCTGAACTGCATCGTACGGTCGACTCGTGACTGGACAAGAGACACCTTCGAGTCTTTCGTGGCAATAAATAATCTCGAAACTAACCGTCATTCCGGTGAGGTGACGGAACCTCACGTTATAATGTTAGACTCAGCCGGTTGGATCGTTGCTCCGCCAACAAAACTACTGGCCACCTTACAGCGAATGTCCAACGAAACGTATTGAACGAACAGAGACGAAAGTATGCCAACAGCGAGGACTTAACTCTTTGTTCGAAGTACCAATATAGCGTTTATCCTCAGAATATCAATAGAGATGACCGGGGCTATTTGACTCCCGGGGCTTTCCAATGTTGCAGGTTTGTGGGAAGAATTGAAATTGGTCAGGGATTCCAGGCATTTTTTTTACGATCAGCTAAAGACGATATCTCGATGTGATCCAAAAGGAAATTTGGTTCATCGTGTGATAAGGGATTTAAAACATCGATAGTAAAATTTGAAAAAATCTCAAATTACCCCGGTCACTTATGTGGGACTTATAGGACAGAACTATAAGAGACGAAAGAGGCGAAAAGACGAACAGAGGTGCGCCTGCGGTTCGTGATGTGATATAGAACCGACCAGCGCTACATCCACATCGACCGTTTACATTCGAGTCAATATCTATACCTGAACTAAAAGCGTTTATGCTCGCCGGACTTGGAAAGCATAACGTGTGGGGAGACGGGGACCCGGACGACAGATCGGAGTCCGTTCCTTCCCTCAGCGTTCTTTCTGTATCATTCGTTTTGCTCCTATACCATGCGCTGTTAATCCTAGTTGCACGCACGACCGCGACTAGTTCGACATTAAATAATGTCTCTCCATCGGTGGGCTCGCCGATCGGACGTTCGGAGAGACCACAAGAATGTGTCCTACACGCTCTCTCGTGTGACACGCGCGCGCGCGCGCCCCCAGACACAACAGGTCTGCCTGGGGATCTCTACCTCTATACTGTTCCTACGATTTGTTCGATTATTATTTTTTTTTTCTTTTCGTGTAGAATACACGCGAGATAGACCCACAGATTTCTTCATTAAGATGAGGCTAAAGATGTCGGTAAAACAGTTGTCCGTCGGTACAATTTCTCGTTAGTTAAAATACCGCAGGTTACCGATGAATTTATTTTATATTTTTTTACTTTAATGTTTTTCAATTGTTTGGGTTGAAATTTAGTGGATAAGTGGTGTAGTGGGCTGTGTAATTTTTAAGGGTTTTTTTTTTTAATATATGAGATTAACAATAATATGGATTCTGCTATAGTAAAGACACCAGTAAATGAACACGTGTCGTTAAAGTGCGTTTATAAAAATCGTCCGTCTGCTTAACCGTTCATTTATTGGTGACATCATCTTTTACAGGATACTAATTCATTATTAAATTATTTTTATCGAGTTCCGGAGTAATCTATACTTGTATCGTGTTTGAAGAATTTAGATGACTTCAACGCATATCCTACCGCCTTGCAAAACAATTTTTTTTCTCTCCCGCATCTCCGACAAACCGCAGTGACTTCTCATCCTTTATTATTGTGTGTATAAGTTAACGAACTTTATGACGCAATTGCGGAGTTCCAAGAATCGCGGATAGGTGGTCGACGACGTATACTCGGATACATCGCGCCGTTCCCCGGACACATCGGGTGTGACTTTGCACAGTTTCGGGAATCATGGGTAACGACGGTGTGTTGGCTAAATAAATCATGAGGGGATTTTAACAGTGTGCAGAGACGCCGCCTCTCCCCGCCTTCTTTTTCTTCTTATTCTTCCTCTTTCGTCTTTTATACTCAAACAGCAGTGGCGTTGAGAAGTTCGGCGATGCTTGCGGTCCCCGGTTGATAGGACCATATGTCGAAGACTAACTTCCAGAATTAGAAAAGAACCGAATCGACGGACGAGACTCCGGTGTCTTTAGCGAAGCTCCGCGCGCGTACGGGACATTCACTTTCTTTGGTATCCAACCGTAAGAACTTTAGGCGGCATTCATACCAAATGTTCAAAGAAACAGAGTTACTTCCGGTGAAAAAAGAAAGGAAACTTACATTGTACGAAAAGTTAAGAGAAAACGTTCAAACGTTCAGAGAAACGGAGTTACTTCCGGTGAAAAAAGAAAGGAAACTTACATCGCACGAAAAGTTAGGAGAAAACGTGACAATGTCGAGTACCTCACAAGGAGTCCGAAAAGTTTATTCCAAAATAAAAAAAAAGTATATAAAAAATATACCTGTGATAACAAATTTCCGAAAAAATGATTTTTGACAATGCAATGCCTCGACGAAGAAAGGATCGAATAAAAAAAAAAAAAATACGTCTAATCTCGCAGACTAATTGGATATTTGCAAATTCCGCGATTGACATTCAAGAAACAATTCGCAAGTTCAAAGGGCAACCCGTGCGAATGCGATATCCTGACTATCGCATGCATTCACCATGATCGCCGGACATGCAAATTATATCCCCGCTTCCAGCGGCGTTTCCAACTCCGATGTAACGTACGGACGGATGCACTTCGAGAACGTCGAGTGATTGAACATGTTATAATGAATTAGTATCTGATTAACGAGATCGGGGGGATTGGAGGGACGAAGGAGGGAAGTAGACGAGAGCTTAGGTTCGTACGCTTCGGTGACCGTGAACGATTTCCCGTGTGCTGACTTGTCTTGATGTTTCTTGCCCCACCCCGTTTCTCTTCAACTGTATCACAGCCGATCGGAGGTAAAGAAACGAACAAACGACTCCCCGATCCACAATGTAACTCACCAGCGAGACAATCACGATAGAGAGGCTCCAGCGTCGAAAAACTATAACTAGACGAAGAACGCGACAATCCTAGACACACCTCGACCGCAGCATTCGTAAAATACACGAGGCACTCAATTACGGAAACATTGTAAAGCAACGAAACTACGAATTTATATCGGGACTCTTGGAAAAGATCTGATAATGTAATTCAACGGTGAGGAAACCGGTAGCCCATCAGCTACGGGAGCTATTACTCACGGTTACTCGCGGAATAAAACGCTCGTTCGTAAATTTTAACAGTATCCATATATTTTACTCTGCGTTATACGATTCATCCAAATGAGGCAGATTTATACCTAATCTTTTCGATCTCCGTGTATATAAATATTTTCTTCGATGTGTTGTCTATACATCGTTGAGAGTTTCTGTGAGCGAAGTTATACAAATTCTCGTAGTCACACATTTGTCATTTGTTTCAGCTTTAGTCCTGCGAACTTTGATAGACTTATATATATATAGAAAACGTATACACGGAGGTTTGGATCGTGGAATGGAGTGGTCACGAGTGGTCGTCGGCGAATGGCAGACAGAAATCGCAGATTGAGCAACTATTGCCACGGCTTGTGAGACTGAGGAGGGGGTGGGTGGGGGGCGGCTGGTTTATTCACGCGATAGAGCAACTAGTCCCCTGCGACTCGGAGTCAAGTTATAAGGCTTCGGAACCTGGTTAACCAGACTCGTTGACTGTATAATAGCTGTCGGAAAATGTCGATCAAACGTGCTTTTCCCATGTTAAGAGTCATTGGCTCCGGCGACTCCGGGCACTGTAATTCTTCGAACGGTATCCCCGTCGTTCGTGTGTGTATACGACTGTCACGTAACTGACGGCTTAGCGATATTGCAAAAGCCTATTTTCTTAACAGCAATTGAAAATGTCGTTTCGTGTATCATTAATATTTTGTCGGGAGATATATAATGACGAAATTAAAAAAGGGACGTAAACGCATTGCAGCCGTCCTTTTTGCTTTTTTGTTTCGTAATTATTATTGAAGTCTCGGAAGCAATGTGTTTATATTATTATTATTATTATTGAGAATATATATATATTTATATAACTTTATTTTTTGTTAATGAAGCGGCTGAGTAAACAAATTATTCGATTTTAACTTTTTACTTGAGATCGAAGTTTTTTCGTTTTTTTTTTTTTACTTTTTCTTCACCAAATCAAGAAACTACTTTTTAATCCTTGAAAGTTTTTTCTTCAGAAGGTCAATAAAGAAAAAAAAAACTTTGGAAGGACATACAATAAGAATGATCGGCAAGTAAATCGGTACGAAAATTGTGCCTGTAATCGGTCCATGGAACCGTTGATCTATAAACGATCGATTGATCAATAACGGAATGACAGAAGCACATTCTTACTTCATTGTTTTTCTCTCGTAATCAATGTCAATGAACTTTACAATGTGTTTTTTTTTTTTTTTTTCATTCTTCGATTGCCGCAAAGGCTCTCTACAAGGAAACGTTTTGTACGCGAGTTCTGTTGGGAATTAGAGAACTCTTCTTCCATCCCGATTTAGGGGACATTGGGGAATGACATTAGTGGGCAATGCGGGTCACTGGGCATTTCTTGAGTTTTACTGCCCGAAATAGCAACTATTTGTATAAAAATTAGTTGCTAATTTGATGAATTAATAATTATTTATTAGATACAAACTAATTATTTACTCAATATACATCCTAATCATTAATTAATTAGGTGCTATTGCGGTGTTACCAAATCCGAAGAAATGCCCACCGACTACCATTCCGAAACTTCCCCTATTTTTGTTTCGACAGAACAAGCCATTTGGAAGAATTTAACTTCGATATCTCGAAAACTGACACGACGAAGCTTCCGCCATGAAGCGGCAAATTGTTTCCACGTGACGCCGTAATACATCGCGGTGTATTATTACTTTTTCCCTACTTTCTCGTCTCCGAAAATCACGTTGCGGTGACGGAGCCTTAAAAAAAAAAAAAATTAAAGTATGCGTACGCGTTTTCCTGAGTCTCGGTCTTTACTCCCATCAAGAGTTCGACTGCCTCTCGTCGACCGCAGTTGAATCGCAGAGACCCTCACAAAATAAACTAATAAAGCAGTCCCCACCCTCCGTCGACGAAGCAGTCGCAGCCTCCGGTATTCACACGCGGTACCGAGAACTTAAAAGGGAGCGTGACTGTGTGTTCCGAGTAACGAGCTGTTCTTTTTCCCTCTGGTTCCGATAAAAGTTCGAGGGAAAAACGTTCGGCATATTATAGACACCGAGCGAACGAAGGCGTTCGACATCAAGAGAACCTTCTCGCGTTCTCTAACGCCCCGTAGTGCATTGTGAAAACAACGGCCTCGCGCGACGCGGCGTTTCTTTGTCAACCGGGTTTGATCCAGTTGCCCGATGAGACGTGATATCGCACACAGTTTTTCGTTTTTTATAATCTCGTTGATACGCAACGAACGAACGTTCTCAATGTTGGCTTTGAAAAAAAATCATTTTTTTTTAATTCTTTTTTTTTTTTTCGCGGCACTTCGAACCGTTGTAAAAATCGCTCGCGGTATGACGTCGATCAAACACGCGCGCGCGACACTATTCCGCTGAAGTCGTAAAAAAAGAAATAATAACGCGCTCGAAGTTTAAATTGTTTAACCATTTCATTCCAATGTGGTTACAACGCAGAGGATATATATCAACGTAAGTAAGAAGAAAAAAAAGGAAAAAAAAGACGGGGTACGCGGTGCTCTCGTGTATATCTCGTACAAATATACATCGGTGAGCCTCGACCAAACAAACGATAAATTCCAGGAAAATTTTGTACCACTGTGAAGTCTCTCGTGGTTTTTCTGGAAAAAGCATCGAAAGGAAGAAAACGGACCGAGAATTACTGCATGCTGCACACGCGTCGCGATCGATGTCGCGCAAATATGTTTCGTTCCGCGCTTTGGGATTAAGATGTCCAATACGTTAACTAATAACACGATAAATAAAAACGCAACTCGAGGAGAAATTTTTATAAGAAATTAAAAAAAAATAAAGATAATATATATTATTATTTTTTTTATGTGGATAATGAAATAAAATTAATAAAACATGTCATTATTTTCATGAAAGTTAATGCCATAAAATTTTATTATTATTTCGATCTTTTCGCCGCCCACAGCGAAGCCACCTTCGGCCTCGTTGAATAAAAAAAAAATATTCGCGGTAATTACTGGTATTTCCGGTACTGAAGCGACTCGCAACTTAACAAAAACAGTAATTTTTTTCACAACGATAGAACCAAAGCTTGCGTTTTATATCGTAAAATGTTAATCTTCAACCGGTTAACGACGCAAATTTTACCAGAATAAACTGTACTCTTTACCGACACACGCAGCAAATTTCGACATGACATTAACACAATTTTTTTCTTATTCGTGACTAGAAGAGTAATGATAATAATACATATCCTTAACTTTGCTATATATTTATATGTAACAATGAAGAATTTGTTTTTTTGGACGGCAACGGTATTTGCGATATGCAGTTGAATTATTTGCTACGTAATTTCTGAGTTCTGTTCCGTTGATCCATACCTCGGGCAGTTAACGCTTGTAACAGGCGAAAACTAAAGAAAAAAAAAGGAGGTCGACGTGTCCCGGAGTCTCCGAGTCTCGTCGGAATAATCGGTGTAAGCCGTAGCAATGAGAGTGTCGAATCACCGGTTTCAAACATCGTAAATTCGTCGACTATACAACGTTTATACCTCATGCCTCGGTGTTATACACTAAACTATACAGTGCGCCCGCAAACCTGCCGCTGCCATGAAGTTTATGGAGCATGAGATTACTTTTCAGGAGGTCAGAGTACAGAAGAATAAGAGTCGAGGAAAAACGAAAGACACGTGGCGATTGCGAGCTCTGCAGTCCTATTGTTCCCTGCAGATAAATTGTTGATAAAAAAAAAAAAAAAAAAAAAAAAAAAGGACCTCAACGTTCCACGGGAAACCATTGGTCTCTGTGCGTAACACCTATTTAATTGCTCACGACACCCACTTTTCATGCGTTTATCATTGTAATTCGATAGCAAACATTAATCTGTTACTCAATTACGAAACTAATTAAATAAACTGTAATTCATCACTTTATTGGACTCTTTCAGAGTTTATTTCAGAGTTAATTGTACACGAAATCGTTAAAAAAAATTGACAAAATTAATTCTTTTTAAGTTATAAATCTTTAGAGATTTAATCCGAAAATGTGAGAGATTTTCGTTCTATGAATCCCCACACCCCGCTTTTTATTTTATTAAGAACGGAAGTTGAACGTAATGATTTTTTTCGTTTAACTAATTACGAAATATTGACTCATCAATTAATTGGAGATATTAATTGGCATCGAAATGCGGATCATTGGCGTCCAATTGTCACGGAACGAATGTTAATACATCAGATATTTGCAATGCCGAGTATATTGAACTCGATGTTTCGTGTTGTTATTTAAAAAAAAAGTTTATCCAATTTATTATTACGAAATCAATATAAAACACATATTATATCGAATATAATGGTATTGCTTGTTAAACGTTGCAAACGAGTCGTTCTCTCTTTAGAGAAAGAAATAATCGTTCTTCCAATGATATTTCTTAATTTTAAGCTCCACTCCGAAGGCTCCTCAAGTACAACGGGCGTAATGTACATACGGGCGCGTGTGCGCACCGGCCGATTATCTTTTTAATATACCGCCTTTGCGTGCAAATTCCAGCGTGCGGTTACACCGGCCAAGTTTCCGACGTTATATACGCGCGCACGCACTTCGTTACCTGTTTATATGTTTCTCTACGTTGAGAATTGTGTATACATACTGCATTCGCGTGTAACGTATACGAGACTCGAAGTAGTTCTCCGCGTATTCACAACATAACGCGTTTATCAGACGCGGGTATGTAAAAAAAGAAGGAACGCGGAGAAGCAAACGCGCCAGAGAAAGAGAGAGAGAGAGAGAGAGTAACGGGTAAAGTTATCCGTAGTGGCAAAAGGAAAGCAGCAAAGAAGATTGGAACGAGTCTCGTGGAAAGCGAGCGCAACGGAGAGACGAAGGTGAGATGAAAAGACCGCCGTAGTCGGATGCGACAGAAAGGAATGAATGAGAGAAAGAAATATCCAGCCGTGAGATGCAAGAAGAAAGATGGAAAAAAGTATGGAGAGGGGTTGGAGAACGGAGTTTTGTATCCAAGAGTCATTCTACGTATCAATTAGAGACGCAGCTATTAATTTCTTAGAGGCAACAGGCATGTTAACAGAGAATACCATTTTTCTCGCGCTCGTCTCTCTCTCTCCTTCTCGTTTCTCTACTGTATTAGCTTTGCTCGTGGCGGCTTTCGATCCTTTACCATCCCTTGAATTGTGACTATCTTTTCTCTCATCCGACAAAACGGATATCGCGGGGCAAAATGGACACTCAGAAACAGAAGTAACTATACAAATATGAGGTACAAATTGATGTGAAATATGAACGAATCGCGATCACATATTTAAAACAAAGCAATTTTTTTAATTTTATAAAAAAAAATATAATTTGAAAAAACATTGATAAATTTCGAAAAAAATTTAATTACAATTGAGTGAATTTGTAGCAAATAGATATTTAAATTTCGAAAAAAAAAAAATTCAATTTGAATTTGTGACATGCAATTTGCATTTTTTTTTTTTTTTTTTTCAAATTTATTTTCGATTCGTATCACAATTTTTCTCAAATTTTCGATTTTTTTCTCAGCAGCTTTCCTGATTTTTTTCGATTGCACTGTGGTCCGTTTTATCCCACGTGTCCATTTTGCCCCGTTTTCCTCTATTTTTTTTTTTTTTTTTTTTTTTTCGGATATTCTGCATATATACATACGCTTTGCGGAGACAGTGGTGTGAGGACTCCGATTCAAAATCTTGTTTAACCTAATCTTGGAAATCGCGGCCGGTCGAGAGAGAGACAGATACAGATAGAATAAGGAACGCGTCGTTTAACTATAAGACAACGATTCGGGAGAACGCGACTGGAACTGCTTCGGGCTCACGATTCTCTGGCGGCCCATTAATAGATACGTCACTGGCTGCCAATTAAGCTACGGTTATCGGTACCGCGATTAATCCTCCCTGTCTCTCACGCTTCTCCTGACTTATGAGTTTAATACACAACGTATCCTAGACTACGTATATTAACCAAGACTATCGAGACCGACGAATGTTAACTCGTTGCAGTCTGTATGAGATCCATGTACGGTTTACAAGAGCTCCGGGGCAAAGTTTGTCGGTGCCGGAGCTCCGTGTGCGATCCGTTGATTTGCGCAAGCCGTTCGATCGACGGCTATGAATTAAATCATCATTAAGCGGATCGTGCCACCCTCGGAGTTACGAGTAGTCGAAACAAGAATACATATTTTTAACGACATTTTTAAAAAAACATAACGTTTTGAAAGAAAAAAAAAAAAATTTTGAACGAAAAAAAAAAATTTCGAACGAAAAAAAAAAAATTTCGAACGAAAAAAAAAGTTTTTTCGAACGAAATTAAAAAATTTTTTCGAACGAAAATAAAAATACGATATATATATTTTTTTTAATGATTTTAATTCGAATTTTTTTTTTCTCGACGGATTCCATTGTAATATAACTGTAGTTGAAATTTTCTCGAATAACATCGCGAATGAGCGAAAAACGCTGTGCGCTGTGCACATAGGGAATATCGGGAATATTGGGAATATCGAGTGCTCGCTGGGGTCACTGTGTCTCGTGTCTCTTTCCGTCGTTCGCTGCATTGGACTGTGTCAAGGTCACGGTCCTATGTTCGATATCGCCGGTACTAGAGACTACCGGGTATTCATCAAGTGCGCATTAACGCCACCGAAGGATGTACCTACTTAGCTGTTGTGCCAACGAGAAGGTATAGTACACTTAACCTCAGCTTATTAACCCGTTGTGTTACGTTCCGCGATATCGATCACACACCGCGTCTTCTTCTTGAGGATAATTGCATAATCGAGGGGGGGACAGCCTTAGGCAACACTGTGAACTCCTGAGAAAGGATAGATAACGCGCCGCGCGGCACTAACGTGTCTCTATGTACGCTATACCGCCATTATATATATAGTATTTTCCCTCATTCGCTTCTCGTATACTCTTTTACGAGCTGTGAACGACAAAAATGAAAAAAAATGGCAAACTACTTGGAAGTAAACAGGTCGTTACTTCCATATCTTTGTTTAGAGGGTCACGCGTCGGCGTACTATTTGCTTTAACTGCGAGAAAAGAGAACGATGAATTTTAATTTATTTGCACGAGTGGTCCGAATGTTTGCATTCGATTTATCAGTTCCCGCGAAGTAATTGTATTTAATACGTATTTATTTGAAATAATTGGGTTCTCGGCACGATAAATAATAATAATAACAATAAATGCGAAAATATTTCGAGTTTCGAAAAGATCGAAAAGCCGTATGTCTCGTATTGTAAAATCTTCATACGTTATACGAGGAAAAAAAAAACAAACGAAAAAGACAGAAGAATTACGATTGTGTCTCGGAAAGGACGCGATTCGTCGAACGCTTGAATGCCTCGCCGACACGTGAAACCGACAGCGAGTAACGTGAAAAGCTGCGAGACGAGATCGCACGTCGCTAACGATTCACACACGATACGTCGAAACCGATAATGAGATCGATGTTCTACGGCGAGCGAAGACTGAAAGAGACACAGAGACCCTTTCGAGTCACGTTAATCCCCCCGTTCTACGACGGTCCACCGGGGGACTCGTAACATTTTTGATCAAACGGTTCGTAGGATCACCGCATTGCGGATGAAAGATATTCGCGTGTTGGACAAATTATCGTCGTATAGAGAGACTGTTCCGTTTGTTCGTGTACCTATACGCGCCCTTCGCAGTTTCTTATTTTTTTTTATTTTTTTTTTTTATATTTCTCCTCGGATGGACACGTTCGAGGCTCGTCGATTCGTTCACGAAAGACGAATGGGACATCGCGCATGAAACATGCAGGGAAACGTGAAGGGGGGAGGGGGGGGGGGAGGATACACACGGGTTATAAACACAGGACAGCGAAAAGTTTGATAGAACCTCGCCACACCTCGAACGCCATGTAACGTTTCACGCTTCTCTGAAGCGCGCTAACGAATCCGATCAAAACACTGTCCGGTTAAGTTATGCGAGAACACGAACACGATATTTTTTTTTTGCGAAGTTTTTTTTTTTTTATAAATTCGAAGGCGGTACGTTGACATTATCTCAAGGACTCGTATTGCTATTTCGCAATACAAGACTTCGAACGAAGTCGCGATATCAGTTATGAGGCCGTCGAACTTGTTTAATATCGGTGACGTTCGGACTATTGAGTTCGCCATTTTGAAAAATTTGACAGTTCAAATATTGCAAAAAAAATCCTTCGTGAATGTAAAAGCGAAAAAAAGAAAAAGTTATTCATAAGTTGGTCAACGATGGTTTGATATTTTAAGCTACCTGACTGTTCACTCGAGCGCATTTGATTTTAAGCTAAACACACTTTCTCCCGTTGGACTATACCGAACTGGCTTGCGAAATAATAAACAAAGGCGATGCCCGACTTACCGAATTCGTTGATTTTTCGAACGTCCGTGAAATATCGCCAATTGAAAACACAAATCGCACTGCACTTTCACATTTTTTCGAGTAAAATAATTTAGAAAATGGCGTATCGAAGAATGACTGTTATTCGTCGCGAGGTATAACGATTAAGAGTTTTCGTTTTATTCAGTTTTATTACACTCAACGACCGCTCAAAAAAAGGTTAGCGTACTATTTTTCTTGGACTTCGATTAATTTCCCATCGTTATTCATAAACCTGACCGTCTTAACCCGAAACAAAATAAACACCGCTAAGTACTACGACACTGCGCGACACGACACTCCACCGTAACACCGCATACATTTTACGATGTGGCTATTCGCACCCTTTCGTGTGTCGTACGTCGTATGTCGTACGTCGTCAAAGAGCTTTTATAGATCACCTAATGATGAGCTTTTTCGTGCGTCGTGCGTCGTGAGTCGTGCATTATCAGCCGAAATTTAAAAATGAGCTTTTTCGTGCGTCGTGCGTCGTGCATTATCAGACGAAATTTAAAAATTAGCTTTTTCGTGCGTCGTGCGTCGTGCGTCGTGCGTCGTGCGTCGCACTTTATAAAGCCCAACAGAAAACATGTCGTGCGTCGTGGGTCGTGTGTCGTCGGTCGTGTGTCGTGTGCTGCACTTTATACAGCTTAACAGAAAACATGCCATGCGTCATGCGTCGTGTGCTTTACCTTACCTTTCATATGTTCTTGGCCATATAACCTCGCCTATTCGCCGTGCATCGTGCGCCGTGCATCGTGCGCTGTGCGCCGGGCACGCGTCTTTTAGCGATACACAAATCTATGCAAATTTATAGAGAAATTGATAAAGGAGAATAAAAAGTTCGTTCGTTTTTTTATAATGGCTTTTTGTAATATATTATATTGGATATACGATGTGCATATAAGATATACTTTAAAAACATACAACGTATAATAAAATAAACGCGACTTCGCATCTCGATCAGCATCTTTACAGCCCTTTGAAATGGATAAAAAAAAAAAATTGTGGCGTCGCGCCTCTTTTATATAGTCGAGGTTTACCCCCGCAAGTTACATACGAACAAATGTAACCTTCGAAAACAAATATATATTTTTTTTTAAGTACCGATCGAAGCCGTTAAGGGTGGTATTGATACCACTGTCGCACATAACGCACATTTCGCAGTTTTATTTATACGATAAAATGACAAATTTATCGTACTACGCTTGACAACAAAAATATAATAAGTTATATGATACCGGTCCGGTACCATACCAGTGGCTTTACTGGAGACCCGGATAAAGTAACGAAAAATCTTTAAAAAAAACAATCAAACGGACAAAAAAAACGTGATTTGTGTTTGCAAGCTGTGACGCTGGACGTCGTTTCGTCTATGTCTTGCAAACACATTGCGGACAGAACCACGATAACGATTTCGGTACCTTTTTTAGGTTGACACATTTATAATGGTGCCAAATGAGGCAGTGGTCACATATGACCGCGTTATCAATTATGCGATTCTCGCATCGACCACATTTAAAATCGTCTTCGTGTCGCTTTTTCGCTGCAGCTTCTTTCAGACTGGGGAACGCGGTCGCTTCGCAGTATCGATTTATCAGATTCAAATCGACGGATTCGTCGGCGATAGAATCTCGTAAATTTTCCAATTGCAGATCCTCTTTGCAAATAAGGTGTTCACCTCGAATCACCAGGTCAATCCGCGAACTATCGATGAGCCAGCTGAGGATGTCTCGAATCTGGAGCTCGGGGGACTTTTTAGTGAAGGGGATCGGCTTTTTTGATTTGATTGGCAAACCAATTGCTGTCCGGGTACGGCCCGCTGGTCGTCCTCTTCCACGTATCTTTGTTGGCATTATTATCGAAGCAATATCGATCGCTTGGCCTTGTGGAACTGATGGTTCGGCTTCTTTTGGGCATTCGGCTTCTTTTTTTTCTTGTTTTTCCACGGACTCGACAGCGGCGATTAAAATGCTGTCGTTTATTCTCGTATCTTCGATCTCTTCGAAAGATGTGGTTGGTACGCAAACAGTTACTTTTTCCTTTGCCGCTGGAATTTTGCGCTGGCTTAATGCTATTGGAGATGCAGCTCGAGGTACGATTCCTTCGTCGTGTTTTCCGTTGGCGGTTGAGGTAACGTCACCGACGTTACCATCCTCCTTCGCGCGAACAGCCGTTTTTGTGGAAAATTTACGACGGGGTAAGGGGGTATTGATCTCTTTTTGTTTTTTGCGTCCCAAGATTATCGCGTCGTCCTCACTACTTGACGTGATTACGTTCGACCGATCTCCTGACGATTCAGCGTGTCGAATCGATCTTTCGTCATCGATCTGTCGTCGGTCTGTCGTTTTACTGCAGTCTTCGCTACTTTCGACTTCAGATTGAACTGAGCTTTCAGTCGGAGCATCGTCGTCTTCACGATCTGACGATTCGCTGCGTGCTCGAATTTCTTTGATAACTGCGGTCACAGCTTTGAGCCCATCGTCAAAAATTTTATTCGTCGAAGAATGAATAAGTGCCGAAACCAAATCATCGACAATAGGCTTTAGTGTAGCTAATCTTGTATGTTTCTTTTGCGACTTGGTACAGACACGCTTCGAGGTTTGTACTTTGTCAGTAGTGTCATCCGAATCCGTGTCCAGATCATCTTTGGCCTACAATAATATAAACAACAATGTTAAGGCTAATAGAATTTGGCTGCAGTTATTCGCGATATGCTTTCAAAATCTCATGTGGACTTTGATCACAAAAGCTCATTCGTATCTCGCTCATACCACACAGTTCATGTAGATGACTGTTTCAACGAACCTTCAATGGACTATGGTTGTGTTGCAATACTGACTCAGTGACCGTCAAATACTGCCGAGTTTTGTCAGCTTGGATTTTTATGCGCACAGGACAGTCTCGTTTTTTGGAGCTAAAAAAAAGACAAAACACTTATCGAAAGAGATCAAATAAAAATTAATCAAATCAAATAAAACCACGAACAAATTTTCGATATTACCTTCCGGGACGAATTCCGTGGCCTGAAGGTTTGTACTTCCCAGCGAGTTCGCAGCTAAAGGTTGCGTACGCAAATTTCAGTCTGTGCTCCTTGTTATCCTTATCCACGTATCGTGTGTTTCGGCTCACAAATTTTTGTTTTTCATCGGACTCCAAGCGATGTAGCTTCGATTCAAAGTTTTTAAAATCGCGGAACCGAGTGCCCACCGCGAATATTTCTTCAGTCATCTACAGATAGAATAGAGGAAATGAGTAAAAAACAAAAAGTAGCAGGAACGTCTTATTAAATGGATACAAAAGGGCGAGTAAAAACTAAGGAAGCCAGCTATATATGAAATATTGGAACGGAAATTTTAGAAAGAATCAAATCATCAAAAGAAACCAATAATAAGAAGTGATTGCTTCACGGCCCAGTTCATCGCTGTGATATGTATTTCAATTTATACTTGTCGCAAGATCGAAACTGCACCGATGAATCAAATTTGGTTCGCAGAGTCTGAAACTTTTACCCAGTCAATGGCCATCTGAGGAATACTAAAATGCAAACAACCATGCGAAGAACCCTATAATAATGAGAGATTGCTTTGCAGCACACTTCATCGATGTGATATATATTTCGATTTGTACTTGTCGCTAGGTCTAAAGCTCACCGATGAACCAAATTGACTTCGTAAAGTCTGATACTTTTACCCAGTCAATGGCCATTTGGGAATTGTTAAAATATGAAAAACCATTCGAAGACCACTATAATAATAAGAGATTGTTTGACAGCGCACTTCATCGGTGTGATAAATATTTCGATTTGTACTTGTCGCAAGGGCTAGAGTGCACCGATGAACCAAATTGACTTCGTAAAGTCTGATACTTTTACCCAGTCAATGGCCATTTGGGAAATGTTAAAATATGAAAAACCATTCGAAGACCACTATAATAATAAGAGATTGTTTGACAGCGCACTTCATCGGTGTGATAAATATTTCGATTTGTACTTGTCGCAAGGGCTAGAGTGCACCGATGAACCAAATTGACTTCGTAAAGTCTGATACTTTTACCCAGTCAATGGCCATTTGGGAAATGTTAAAATATGAAAAACCATTCGAAGACCACTATAATAATAAGAGATTGTTTGACAGCGCACTTCATCGGTGTGATAAATATTTCGATTTGTACTTGTCGCAAGGGCTAGAGTGCACCGATGAACCAAATTGACTTTGTAAAGTCTGATACTTTTACCCAGTCAATGGCCATTTGGGAAATGTTAAAATATGAAGAACCATTTGAAGACCACTATAATAATGAGAAATTGATTCGCAGCGCAATTCATCGGTGTGATAAATATTTCAATTTATACTTGTCGCAAGGTCTTAAGCGCACCGATGAACCAAATTGACTTTATAAAGTCCGATACTTTTAAGCAATCAATGTCCATTTGGGAAATGGTAAATGTGAAGAACCATTCGAAGAACACTATAATAATGTGAGATTGCTTCTTAACGCGCTTCATTGATGCAATATATTTTTCGATTTATACTTGTCGCAATGTCTACGATATACCGACGAACCAAATTACCTTTTGTCACATTGTATCTATTAAATCGTTCGGCGATTTTGATCTTTTTTTCTTTTTTTTTCGGTTGTCGCACAATTAACAAATCATCCATGCTTAGCTCGAAAGATTTGATGGCTATTAAACGGCTAGAAATTACCATCTTTTGGACTATATTCATTAATTAACTCGAAGTAAAGATTAATTTTGCAACTCACCTTTCCAATACAATCCTCGCACAATCACCTTTGTTAACAATAGACCGGTACGCGACAACGTATTCGGCACGCGAGAACAAACCGAAGAGCCGTTAGCCGCCAAGTACGGTGAATTGTGTAGTATCCCGCCGTATACCGGCACCACAGCGCCGGCGCCAGCGTAACAGTAGCGCTATTGGTGCGATGGTAAACAACATCGTAAAGGTCGAGGAAGTACCCGATGTATCGCGGAACTACGCGGAATAGAACTATCGAAGATCCGTGACCAATGAGGACAAAAGCCATGTTTTTAGGTTGGTATTAGTTCGAAGAGGTGTTCGGACCCGCTGAACTCGCACCGTTTCTTCATAAAAGGATGTATTAAAACGGTGAACAGTGCATGGAAATTGATACCCTAATATGTAAGTATTCATGATTTTTGTTAAAAACATATGTATATGAATTTATTTTACGGCATACCGTTTACGTAAAAACGGTTACCGTAAAAAAATATTTCCATTATTTCGATTATGCTGAAGCGATCAGTTTTGATTTGAGAGTTGATTCTCCGTGCGATTGTCGAGTGCATTATAAATTTGTGTTATAAATCTATATCCTTTTTTTTTTTACATATTGACGCGAAATGCTACTGCGTGTTTTATTTTTACAGGATATTCCATGCTTCGTCATCCCGTAGGCGTAGAACTCGCAATAATCTCACTCACTAGTGTTCACACGATCGTCATCTCATAACATCGCGGTCGAAAGCCCTCATAGAGCAATACAATATACCATCGCGATATTCTCGCTTGCAAGAATTTGACGAATATCGACTTCATGCCGTTGATATCGAACGATGAGATCGACTGAAAAATCAGAGTGAAAAGACTTAATAGAGACAGGTACATAGGATATATATGATACGCTGGGATATAATGGGATAAAGTTCTTACGCTACAGTCATATTACGCTACAATACATTCGAGACATGAAAATATATCTCGATTTTTTCTCTACCTCCTTTTTCCCCAACCTTATTAATCCCTCACGTACGGGAGACTTTTTGCCGGCCAAGTGGAACGCGTAATTTCGTTTGCTCGTAACAACAACATGCAAGAGCGCAAAACAAATCTCATTGCAGTCGATAGAGAGATTACGAATACTTCTCGACGGAATAAAAATCTTTAAAAAATCGAGCATATGGAAGGTGCTGAAAAGATTGTTTTTGCATAATAATCATTCAAAAATGTTATTAACAAATTACTGAAATAAAAAACTGCAACGAATTACTCGGCAACCCAATTTTTTTGTTATGTAAATGATTCGTTACTTTTTCTGAATACGTATAATTTTTTTCAGAATTATTTCGAATTTTTGTAATTTTTTAGTTCAAACAAATTTTAACATTAAAAAAACACAATTTTCAAGCGTTACATAAATTCTTTTAAAAAAAACTTATTTCAGTAATTTGTTAATAACATTTGAGAATTGTTATTATGCGCAAATAATCTTTTCAGCACCTTCCATATGGTTGATTTTTTTCAGATTTTTATTCAATTGAGAAGGATTTGTAATTCTCTCACGCCTCTCTCAAACTTAGGCGGCGTCACGTGAAATTCAGAGTGAATTTCGAATACTTCCCAATTTAATAAAAATCTGAAAAAAATCAACCATACAGAAGGTGCTAAGCAGATTAATTTTCCATAATAATAATTAAAAAAGTTATTAACAAATTAGTAAAAGAAAGGTGATTAATTAATAAATTACCCGGTAACCTAACTTTTTCTTTACCCGAAATTTATTTGCAAATTTTTTTTAATACTTATGATTTTATTGACAATTTTTTCTAATTTCCGAAAATCCGCGACTTTTCATCCATAAAAAAAATCAATTTTTTTTTTTCGAAAATTAGAAAAATTTCTTTAAAAATTCATAAGTACTCAAAAAAATTATCGAATAAACTTCGGCTAAAGAAATAGTTAGATTACCGAATAATTTGTTACACAATGATTTTTTTTACTAAATTGTTAATAACTTTTTGGAATTATTATTATGGAAAATTAATCTTCTTAGCACCTTCTGTGTGGTTGATTTTTTTCAGATTTTTATTCCATTAGAACGTTATCGAAATTCTCTCTGAATTTCACGTGAATTGCACCCTTTGGTGATACGCAACGGATGCACCCTCCGTAAGGAGCGACGGGGAAGCGCGAACGATGTGCAAGTATATTAGCATGGTTTTTTAACAATAAAATACTTTACCTTGATCAGATTGTGACGACAGAAAATGGATTCCAAGGAACCTACGGTTGGATTACAATTTGCGACGTACAAAGAATGGGATCAGTTCCGTAAAAAATATGAAACGAATGAGCAACAAATATTCGTGGTGGAGAAAAGCGAGAAGTTACCGGTTGCGGAGCGAGATAACAAGTTGACAGACGATGAAAGGAAAGATGCCGGTCCGGTATATAATAAAATTTTGTATTTTTGCAAATTCGGCGGTCGTCCCAGGTTAGAAGGAACGGGAGTGCGTCAAAGCAAGTATGTTTAGCGTGAAAAATCATTGACTCATAAAAAGTATTGTACGAATACTTCACTCAACTTTATTTTATCAGTACGTACAAGCAGAATTGTCCCGCACGTATCCGAGTTGGGCTTTCGAAGGATCATTCGTCACTAGAAATCAAAGACGTAAATTTGAAGCATAATAATCATCCAACGTCACAGGTTATTGAATTTTATGCGAAATATCCAATTACGGTCATAAATCAGAGATCCTTATAAATTTTCCATATAACAGGTATTTTTTGCGCATATCCCTGAAAACCGAAGATTGTCGCCAATAAGCCGCGAAAATACAAAGCAGCTGCTAGCCATGGGTTGCAACAAGAAATTAGTACAAACGAAATTGCTCGAAGAAACAAATAAACACGTCACACTCAAGGATCTTTCCAATATTAAGGCGGATCTGAAAAATGCAGATGACGATAGTTTGCCAAAAGCAGTCAAGCTGTTAGAAACGAAATACGGTAAAACTGTACAAGTTTATAACAAATTTAAGCGATCAATTTTTTCTATTTTTCCCCTGAAACGTATAATGTTTTTACCGTCGATTGCGTTCAATGACGTTTGCTGTTCATGTAATTTCCGATTGTAATTTACATTCTTGCGCAATGTATCAGCTCCTCTATCGCCAAATCATTTGAAATCAATTTACCAGAGGCATATTTTAACATGTCGTGCATGCGACATCCGTTGAGGGCTCATCTCCTTCTCATTCGAAGTTAATTTGGTTTTATTGCCACTACGATTTTCTTTATCTGCGGCGACAAGTTCATATTTATCACCAGAAAGATCACCGTTCTATATAGCATATATTTTTGGCTTGATTCGCCTTATCCGCTTTTTGCTTCAATCGCGGTATATTGTCCATGCATCAGGTCATACTGTTGTTAAACAAAACTTTTCCGATTCCGGGTTGTCCGTTTCCGATCGCCCATCTCGTGGCAATTCACAAGCTCGATTTTCTCCCCAACGCAATATTTCTCGGCTCGTTGTCGCATAACTGTATTGGTTGCAGGTGCAACGGTTAAAGTTCTCGAGGAAGATGGTCATTTTCGAGGTTTGTTCTTCGTGACCGAAGCGATGAAGAAATCGATGTCTGCGTGGGGACAAATTGTAATGATTGACGGAACGTATTCGCTTCTTAAAACTGGCTTGACGCTTATGCTGCTAATTGTCCAAGATTCGAACGCTCTTAGTCGAGTTGTAGGGGCTGCGTTACTCGCGTCCGAAAATCATGCGACCTTTACGTGGCTGCTCGAGTCATTTAAAAACGCCAACGCCGAAGCCTGCTCGCGGATCGCTTGCTTCATGAGCGACAAAGATTTGCTGGAACGGAACGTTTTGAAGGAGGTTTTCCCGCAAACGCCGGTGTATATTTGCCGGTTTCACACTCTGAAGACGTTTTCACGCGTGATAACTAGCGAAAAAATGAAAATATCGAAAGAAGAGAGAGATACGTCGTTGAGACTGCTTGAAAAATTAGTTTACAGCTCGTCGGAATTTCAGTACGATAAGCTGTACTATAAATTCGCGAAATCTGTCCCGACGTCCGTGGTGAATTACTTCAACGACAATTGGCATTGTATCAGACAAGATTGGACGGCGTATAGTATGGTACATGGTAATCTTGGCAATATGACCAATAATCGTCTCGAGTCGATGAACGCAAAAATTAAACAAGTTGTCCAGAAACGAAGCTCTCTCTCACAATTTGTCGAAAGTTTCTTCAAATGGCTGCAGTCGCACAACCTTGGTGTCGACGCTAAAGCTGCGAATACGTTCCTAAAACAGCCAGTCG